>CM066728.1:76409851-77659851 GCA_033961575.1 Aselliscus stoliczkanus | reverse complement strand
TTATTAATCTGAACAACAGTATCTCATTTATTGTCCCCCACTAGATACAATCTTGGTGTAAAGGATGCAGTGAAAAGTTGTATTGCATAGGGAATTGAACCTTGAGTTCACATCCTTTCTACATGGCTTAGTTGTTCTCAGCCATGCATTAAGATATCCAAGTACTTTGGGGGCTGGCCAAGTGGCTCAGTTGGTTAAGAGCACGAGCTCTGAGCAAAGGGGTTGCAGGTTCCATTCCCACATGGGGCAGTGAGCTGCGCCCCAGCTGAGCTGCCACTGAGCTGCCAACAGGTGGCGGGATGGCTCAGCTCATGAAAGCACATGCTCCTAACAACAAGGTTGCCGGTTCAACTCCCACATGGGATGATGGGCTACATCCCTCCCTTCGCCCCCCGCAACTAAGATTGAACACGGCATCTTGAGCGGCCACGAGCTGCCAACAGGCAGCCGGATGGCAACTGGACTTGGAGCTGAGCTAGCTGCGTCCTCCACAACTAAGACTGAAGGACAACAACTTGGCTGTTCCCCTTCCCCAATTCCCCAATAAAAATTAAAAAAAGATTTCCACCTGATATCAAATGGGTTGGCACTTTGGCAGATATGGCTAAGTATAAACTGGGAGTGACAATTAGGTCCAAGATTGCATTAAGAGCATACGTCATCACACAAGTTAGAGATTAAGCATCACAGGAGCTTATTGCTGCAAAGGCCCTTACAAATCTACTTAATTTTTCCATTTGACAGAGGAGAAAACAAATTAAAATAACAATAGCTACCATCAAGGGAGCATTTTGCTTTAATGCATTCTCTCATTGAATTCTCAATGCTACCTTGTGAGATCACTGGGTGTCAGTAACTGAGAATATAAGATATTATCATTGTGCTGGTTAGAGATGAGGAAACTGAGGCTGGGAAAGATTAAGGACTTCCTTTAGATCTCCATTCAAATATCACCTTATGTGTGAGGTGTTAGTTTTATAAAATACTAACTCCTCCCAGCACTCCCTCTCCCCCTCATCTTGCTTTGTTTTTCTCCCTGCCTCTTATTTCCATGACACATCATATATTTACATTTTTGTTTTCTATATGACACTTCTAGCAAATAAGCTTCATGGGCAGGGGCTTTGCTTTGTTCACCGCTATCTTCCCAGCATGGAGAATACCTGGAACATAGTTGGTGCCCAGTAAATATTTGCTAAATAAAGAAATTGTTTCTTTTAAAAAAAAAAACCTGCCCAAAGCTACAAAGCTAGTAATTGGTGGACCTAGTGTTTGGACTCAGGACTGTAACTCTCAAGCACATGCTTTTAACAATTTTGCTATTACTTGAGTCCATGTCATTTTTTGTTTCTTTCTAAAGGATCAGCTTATTTTTACATCAAGCTATTTTGCAGGAATTGCAGGCCATCCTTAATTTTCTCTGGTTACCTTCCTTGCTGTGACTATGCTATGAGGATGCTTATTTGAAGGACACATGGGATGGGAATCCTAGATGAGGCTCTACTCTCAACTAACTACTTATAGAATCTCACTACATCTCACTTCATCAACAATGAACATTTTTTCTGTTCCAGCTCTAACTCTATTATTCTAAATTCTTAGAACAGATATTTACAATATGCCAAAGAATTCCCAGTGACTCCAAATGATGGTAGATTCTTCCCAAGCAAATTAATTTTAATTGAATTAAATTTTAAAATAATTATGAATATTATATCCCACTTTCTGCCTTCCCAATCCCCTGCCAAAAAAAAAACAAAAAAACCCAAAAACCTCTTGATAGAAAAGTCTGCAAGAAAATATACAAAAATATTCACAGAGATGGTCTTTGAGACCAGGGATGATTTTTTTTCTTTTTACTCTTCTGTATTTATCATGCTAATTTTATAATGGAAAAATACATTTATTTTAAAAATAAATCTAAAAAAAAAATAAAGACATATCCTATATAACTTTTAGGAAAATAGAATTATATCAAGAAAGCAACAATTAATTTGTTTTATAAGTTCTTAAATGTCATTCTGTGATAGGCACTATTATTCCTCAAAAAAATAAAATAAAAGACTATCAGTGTTTGTTTTATAAAGTTTAAAATCAGCAGGAGTCCAAGAGAAAAGATTTTGCTAGATTTTATTTCACTTTGAAGATAGGTTAGATTTAATCATACAATAAGAAAAGAGACTCAGCCGCCAACTGTGGCCCTTTATAACATTTACCTTTTCCATAGATACCCTACAACTGCTGGGTTCATTCTAATTCAGATGAGTGTATTCACATAAGAGCCAACTTACCATTGATTCAATCCTAGGGTCTTGATCAGAGGATGGATACATTTCTAAATCATATAGGGTGGAATTTTCCCCTTTTCCTTTCTCCCATTATGGTGGCCCCCTGGCCCTCTCACTCTCCTGGTCCCTGGAGTTTATTCCCAATCTGATAATGTATTTATCAGCCAGTCCTCTCAGCCATACCAACTGCTAACTTCATGGTGCCCATCCTCTCAGATTCAACCACAGCAGAACAACATGCCTGAGAGGGAAAGGGCAAGAGGAAAGCAGCCAGGCTCTTGTGCAGCCCCAATTATTGACTCGTTAAGAGTCTTGGTGTCACCTAGTCTTCCAAAAACAATCGGGCAGTAATTAGCTGGGCTTGGCCAGTCAGCCAACCCCCGATAAAAGGCAATAAAAATGGAAATAAATGGAAAGACAAAAAATAAAAAAGGTTTACAAGTAACATACCTTTAAACATTTTATTACCATTTAAAATGAGAATGTTTAAACTTTTAATTACATAATTAATAGTCCAAGAAGCTGCTTGTCTGGGCAGAAGGCATACCAACTTCAAGCACCAGAGCCACAGTGCCTAGGAGCAACTTGGGCATGGCAAGGTGCAAATTATAAATCTTTTTATGGACAATAATAATGTCTAAAATCTTCTGATCTTCCTCATGAATCTGCTTCCAGAAAGCAGTAAGTGTTCTGCTGTCCCTGAAAGAGCAAGCAGGAGTGACAACCTAGAAACCTCACAGGCAAATAGCAGATAGTTCTTTACCTTCACTAGAAGCAAGACTATTTATTTCTGGATTTTAGTATGCACGTCACAAATACCCTTGTTGCGTTTTCAGTTATATATATATATATATATATATATATATATATATATATATATATATATATATATATTTGTATTTCAATATATATGTATTTTTATATAAGTACACACACACACACACACACACACACATTGGGTTGTTGGGAAAAGTCATGACGTATTTTTTCTATGTTTTTCATTGCAAAAATACATCATGACTTTTCTGACAACCCAATATAAATAAACCAATCACAAAGCCAACCATAAATGTCACTTCAGTTTAGTACCACTGCTGGATTTCAATTTAGTTAGAGTGTTTTCCATGGTCATCTTGACTTGCAATGTTTTCAGGTAGAGCTAAAGAAGCCTTAAATGTTTCAAACTAGAATAATAAAGCTGGGGTCTTGTCTCTCCACCATTATGTGGTTCATCTCCATCTGTTTTCTCATCAGCAAAAAAAGTCACCATTGTTATTGAGAATGATGGTCCTAGTGGCATTGTCCCCACGATCATATTTAAGCAGGTGCTGCTACTGCAGTATCTCGAATGGGGCAGGACCAGTGAGTTGGGCTGAGACCCTAATGCCAAGCCAAGGGGAAATGAGAGAGAACCAAGAAAGGAAAGATCCAAAGCTAAGGGAACGTGGCCAGGTAAGAAGTGAACCCTGAAGGGAGGTGGCCAGCAGTACAAACTACAGCATATAAAAGTACAAGGTGACCTCAAGCTCAGTGTAGCCCAGTATGTTTGGTGTTCTTAGTTGCTGAGCAGACAGCACCTGGAGACCACAGACAGACAAGCATCAGCATACTAACTCCAGGATATCCTGGTTGGAAGTAGGATCCAGGCCAGTTCGCAGGCCATACTTCAAATCTAGTTCTCAGAGGACAAAATGAAAGGCCTAAGGAGAAAGTCCATCCCTTTAATAGGCGTGCTCAGGCCCACCACCATCTTAGGCAAGGAGAGCCAGGAAGGCAGGAGGAACCCGAGCTGCTAATATGCTAATACCCTCCAAGATTTGACCAAGATTGGCTCAAGATCCAAACCTGATGGTGGAAGGTCCTTGATATTATAGCAGAGCTGGGGGTTGGAGGGGGGGAGCGGGGGGAAGAGGGGGCCTAGACTGAAGAAATCAAGACTGAGTTGAGATTCATTGCATTCTTCAGTGAAGGTTTTCAGCTTTGGCATTAACTAAAAGTCCCCAGTGGGAAAGAAAATGTATTGAAATAATCATGCTAGTTATTAAAATTTGACATCTACCCTAGCCTGAGAATTGGTAGAAAGCTGCTTTGGGAACCAGGTCTGGGTACCATCTCCTTAGAACAAGAAGATTGGGGGCAAGGGCAAGTGTCTTCTGGTTCTATGTGGAGCCCCCCTCCAAAGCCAGAAGAGAATAATACTCAAGACTAAGAATTTTAACTACCATTTTGACACTTTTGAGTGAATCCAGTGGTTACATATACTCTTGGCCAGCAGTTTCCTAGCCAGCTTCTGAATAAATCCTTAATTAGCATTATTTTCACTCCATCTGGGTCTGTGGCTAAAAGGTTAGTGATATTCTTTTCTACAACATGAAGGAAATTGATGCCTTGGAAACAGTGTCTAACCCAGACCATTGGCCAGTGGTTTTCAACTCAAGCTGCACATAGAATCATCTGGAAAGTTTTTTTTAAATACTAGTACCAGGACTGCACCCCTGGAGAATCTGACTTATTTGTCTGGGGCAGATAATATGACAGGGAATGGTTTTAAAGCTCCACAGGTGATCCTTCCATCCAGCTAAATTGAAAGCAATGCTTTTCAAAAACTAATGTGTGTATTAATCCCTCGGGATCTTACAAAACACGTAGATCCTGGGCAGGCCGAGTGGCGCGGCGGTTAAGCGCTGGCCTGGGAAGCCAGCGGCCCCCGGTTCGGTCCCACATATTAGGGCCAGTGACACTGCCCTCAAAAAAAAAAAAAAAAAAAAAAATACCACGTAGATCCTGATCCAGTAAGTCTGGGGTGGAGCCTCAGATTCTGTATTTTTAACTAGTTTCCAGGTGATGCCCACACTGTTTGTCTGCAGGCCATACATTGAGGTGTTAGAAAATGGGGGGGGGGGGTCAGGAAAGAGGGTTCCACACTCCTCCTTCCAAGGGTATTAGCAGGTGAATCCTCCCTGACCAGGAAAGACCCCACCCCCACATCCAGGTCTGTGGCTCTTCCTTAACCATTTCTCAAGTTGAGCAGATGCTTCCAGAGCTCAAAATGGCCTTCTAGAGTCAGCTATGAAAATGAGCAATCATCCAAATATCCAGTAAGGCCTCAAATCAATCAGGGCAACACTAATGGGAATTAAAGAGTGAGCAAATAAGAGTCAAGCAGTGAACTTTAGAAAAATGACTCTGCCTTTGTTTCACTTTGGCTCTGTGCTTGTGGGGAAACTGTAGCAGAAACTTCTGCAGCCCTAGTTAAGTCAGATGGCAAGCCCAGGCTGTGCAGAGGAATGCTGAAGAAGGGCTCTGTTTATGCAGAGTGGCTTAGTACTAGGACTCACCACTCAGTCCACAGATCCCTGCAGACCTGAGCTTTGGCCACTTGAAGATTGGACTTTCTGAGGTCCTCTTGTAGTGACTGCCATTCTCTTCCGCCTTCCCCTTCCTGACATACTGTTTTACTGGTCTCCCTTCCCTGAGCAACATGAATTCCAAACTCTGTGTGACCTCCAGATCCATGTGGTTCTTCAGCTTACCTCCCAGGACATTCTTCTTTTCTCTTCTGCCAAGCTCACGGGCCATCTGCTCACCAGGGCTCTCAGCATGGTATCTCCCCAACTGGAATAGTCTCCCTTTCCCATCCTCACATACTGAAATTCTTGCACACTTCAAGGCCCAGCTTCAGTCCTATCTTTCTTGTCAAGGCTTCTCTCATCTATCTGCCCCCAGGCTTTCCTGGGCACTTATAGAGCATTCCCTGTTGCCCGTGGTTTTACATGCCCTGTTGCTCCCAGCTTGTCATCCTTTCACATCATCTCTAACCACATCATGAACTTCTGGCTGGCAGTACTGTGCCTATACGTTCTTGTACTTCCTGTACTCACAACAGTTCTTCGTAAATAATAGATGCTTGGTGAGATTGGTCATGCATTTGCCACAAAGCTCACCACAGTTGATGAAGCTGAGATTCCCAGAGGCAAGATTCTCAGGAGTTTCCATGCACAGACAAGACTTCCCACCACTAACAAAAATATCCATCATCTCAATGCCTCAGGATCCCTCTCAAACCCGGGGCTATTTGTCATTGTGTGGCACCAATCAGTCCCTGTTTTGGATTTCCCCAAAGTCCTGTGCTTTATTCTCCAATAGTCCTCATGTCCAGGCCAACCCTCATGCTGATGTGCATCCTATTCAATAACCTAATCTTCAGACCTAATTTTCACTTCTTGTAAGAAAGTCAAAGGTCTTTGCAGGATCAGGTCCTGCAAAGAGAAAAACAATAGGGTGTGGCCAGGAGAAAAGTAGAGACCCAGCCAAACAACTGTCTCCTGGAAAAACGACTCATCCAGTCAAGAACAACAGGTATGGCCACTCCACTGGCTCTGAGTAGAGCTCTGCACCAATGTAAGCCTGCGTATATATATATATATGTACGAATGCCATCTGATGCCATCTATCCAAGAACCACCATCAAACGTTTCTATAGGGGGAATACTTGTCAAAAAAAATAAACAAAAGCACTGGAGACTGTGGATGTGATCATCAGAATGCACCATGGTATTACTTTGAAAGCAGAACTTTGTTGAGGGGTCTGAGGAATGTCCTAGTGTACTGGAATCCCTTGACAAATAGCACAAGAGAGATGAACTGCATTTGCTGCACATTTCTGATGCTCCGGGGGATCATTGCACAAAGTCCCCACTCCTTTCTCCCGTAGGACACTTGGCCAAAAATGCTGCCTTTGGCTTCACACATGACTTGCTTTAGCCAGGTTCTGTGTTGGCTTCGAGCACCGAGGCTGTTCTGAATCCTCCCCCATGGCCCTCAGGCTCCTCTTGCTTCATATTTCCCCTAGATCCCAATCCTCCGTATTACAGAGAAGGAAGAGAGTTAAATTCAATCAAGTTTAAGAAGGAAGGAGAAGACTTCGCAATTAAATTTCTAATTAAGGAAGTATCAACCTGAAGAAGCTAATTTGCACTGACCTACTTAAAATATCTAGCAGCAGATCAGGCAGGAATTGAGGTACAGCCCTTTTATACATCAGCCAACTGGCTTTCTTTCAGAGCAGCAGCTATCAATAATTCCATGCTGAGGACCATATGATAGGAAATCAACCACTGGCCCCTGGAATGCCAGCATTCCCCACTGCTCTGTTTTCCCAGTTGTCAGCTCTGTTTATAAATTGTCCATTTATAGCAAATCCAGCACCTGCTATGAACACCTCATCCTGCCAAGTGTCGGAGTGCATCTCAGAAAGAGCCACTGTAGACTTTTTCAGTTCCTTTTAACCTTTTCCCAACCCTGGAGCTTTAAAATTTGCATAGGAATTCTGAGGGAGGACATATTCTGTACAGAAAAGGCTAGATAGTCTATTAAAAGGTAACATTTTGCTCCACTAAAAAAAAGAGAAAAAGAAAGAAAGAGCAAATCATCATTCTCTTGGGAGACACAATTTTCTCTTTCTGAACAAGTCTGACAGTGGGACACATTTAAAATAACACCTAAAAAATTCAGCAGGGTAAAAAGGTTCTGGAGAAAAGTTAAGGGAGGCTTTTTTTTTCTTTTTAACTCTATTATATAGTTTTTTAGCTCACTGTCAATACTGCCACTTAGCAGATAACTCTGCCTGTTCCCCAAAACCATTAAGTAAAATATATTTAAAGACCTTCTCAGTTGGAAACCCAATATATGACGTAGATTTGATTTTTTTTATCATGTATTTATTTGCAAAGTACCTAGAATTAATTCTCAAAGTTCCACCCCTCCCCCTAATTGCAATATATTTCTCTTCATTTTTGTTCTTCGCAAAACGAAATAAAATCAACGACCTGCATAGACTATTCACAGGATGTGCGTTCATGGCTTCTAGAGGGTTGTGAAGGTCAAATCAGATGCTATGATGGACAGAAACTTGATAACCTTGGGGATAACCTTGAGGCTTCTTCAGTTTACACCTTCCCACAATAATCCTTTTCAAGCATAAGATTGTCACCCTTTTAACAGCTATTGAAGGAAACCCTGATTAAGATGATTAAGACCATTGGGACAGAGGCAGCTGGGCTGAGAGGGGCTGCATTCTTGATCCCCAGCTCTGCGTTCAGCCAAATGAGCGGCCCCATATTTTTATGGGAGGACTCAAGAGCTTAATATTTCTTAAAAAAAAAAAAAAAAGAATGTTGAGATATCTGGATATAAAAGACAACCCATGCAAGGTTGTTATAATTATTAGTGGGGCAGCAAAGTTAGGTGGTCATGAGATCAAGGAAAACAGAAGTGATTCAACAAATAGAATCAGAGAGCATGAAATTGAAAACCCATGCAATTTAAAAAGCTTGCTCTAGGAAATGTGCTTTCCTTTTCATGGGCCAGGGTCCTCGTCATTCAGGTCTGGGATAGTTTGTAGCTTTTTGTTGCAGTTTATATAGATTAAGCTAATCTTAGATTACACAGGCATCCATTATTTCTTTCCAAAATGGAGTTGTGCTTAATCAGTTACATGCTACTCCAATGCAAATCATTCTTGCTTACTTTTTGGTCATTCGATGGCCATCTGTTCACCAACCTGGATTCTTTCACTCATCACAGAAGTCAGGCTCCATTACTTGAGATGATCTTTGAGATGCCCCTGCTGAACAAAGGAATGTGCAAATTAGGAGGCTACAAATCAGTTTGAAAACTCAATGACTCCTTCCCATAAATCTGTTCCTTCATATTAAAAATCATTTGGAGGTGCTGAAATGAAAGAGAACTGATAGCTACAGAAAACAGCAGCCCTACTCTTTTCAGGGCACGGATTGATAGTGGAGAGGGGCTATGCAGATCTAAATCCATATTCTGCTACCAAAAATAGAAAAGAGGAAATCTTTGAAGCCAAAGGAGGCCCAAGAATAACTGTCAGCAACAAGCTAGAGCTACATGGGCAGGAAGCAATGCTCAAGTGGCAGTTTTGTGCTGCCTTTTTTTTCTCCCCAGTGGCTTTCACATTCATACTGTTAAAAAGATAGCTTTCAAAGACTTCCCTTCAACCCAGCCACGTAGGCCCTCACAGCCGCCCTTTCCGCAGCAACTCAGGGGCCTGGCACTGAACGTCGCTTCCACACAGCCCTTGGGTTTGGTGTTATTTCCCCCCATGGATCATTTCAATCTGTTTAAGGCTGAACAGTGAACTCTTCATACACCATGTTACACAGAGAGCCCTCAGTAGGAAATGGTTGGCTGAGCAAACATTCGTTTCCTGTTTTGCTTTTGATAATTTTACATTTCAACTCAACCTAGCTTTCATCCTTTTAATTTTTTTATAGTCATGAAAATCAATACACCAAACCAGTGAAGTTTGTTTTTTCTTATGTGCTTTGAATGACATGATAAAAACGTACACATGAATCTATCTTATAAAAGGTATTCGAGTTAGAAGAGGTTCTTTGGAAACAAGAGGGTGCTAGAGAGGCAAAGAGGGTGACACTGACTAGAAGAAGACCACGTTGATGGGTGGTAATGAGTCCACTTAAAGGCCCAAAAATGGAAAATAGGATGTGGAGGAGAACATAGTTTAGAAAGACGGCAGAGTCTCTGCTGGCTATAGAGCACCTTATGTAATGTAGGAAAAGGCAGCCCTCCTCCTGAGCACAATCTAGACTGCTCATGGCTAGATTTCAGCCCTCACTCTTCCCTGTGGCTGGGTGCCCTTCTGCAAGGCACAGCCTTCATCATATCATATGTCGGGCTCAGGAAAATGTGGGTATGACATTGAAAGGCCCAAATGGGGAACTTTAAAAGAACTGGCAAAAGAAAAAAAAAAAAAAGCAGTCAGTCACGAATACTTCTGGTAGCATACAGGAAATCCTGTTTTGAATCTTACAACTTTGATGGCAAGTGGGGGTGGAGAGAGGATGGTTGGCAAAATTTATTTCTCCAAACTAGCTGTATCAGGACATCCCAGTGAAGGATTTTATCTTTTGTTATGTTTCATACAATGCATGTATTGTTCATTTTAAGAGAGCTTTGTGTGTATAACATCTAATGAATTACTTCCAGGACTAATACAATTTATATCTATTTGTCAGGATCACAATCAGTGCCCACAAGCAAATTGCTGTGACTAGTTATAATCTGAGCACAGCCCTCAGCCAAGACATGAGTGCATTTGAACTTCATAGAATGAACAGTTGGGGATTCCTTACTGCCTTAATCTCAAAATTCTTGAATGTTTTATTGAAACAACTGGTTAAACTTCAGCCAAAAGAAAATATAATAACCTCCACCATTCAGACATATTGCTTTTTTAAGGTCATGGCCTCAATTTATACTAGGATTCCTTACCACTCTGCTCAAGATAGGCCTATAGATTGCATCATGATTAGCAAAATTGAAGTGGGCAAAAATCAAAATCTCATAGAAAATCATCAAGAAAAGAAACAGTAAAACATGACATTACATACGTATTATTAATACCACAATACCTATTGTTGTGAAACAATCAATATGTAACAAATATACCACTTTGGTAGAGAATATTGATAGTGACTATGGTAGGGGGTGGAGAGCAAGAAGTAGGTGGGAACTCTATACTGTGAACCTAAAACTGCTCTAAAAAATGATAAAGTCTACTAATAACACACATACCCAATCAATAAAGTTTCTATCATAGATACAGGAACAGATTGGTGGTTGCCAGAGGGTAGGTGTGAAATGAGTGAAGATGCTCAAATGGTACAAACTTCCAGTTATAAGATAAATAAATTCTGGGGATGTGACATACAGCCTGGTGACTAAAGTTAACAAAACTGGATTGTATATTTGAAAGTTGCTAGAGAGAGTAGATCATACAAGCTCTCATCACAAGGAAAAAAATGTAACTATGTATGGTGATGGATGTTAACTAAACCTTGTGATCATTTTGCAATATACACATATATCAAATCATTATCTTGTACACCTAAAACTAATACTAATATACTAATAAACTAATGTTATATGTCAATTATATGTCAATAGAACTGGGGGGAGGGGGATAAATAAAGTTCTAAATGGCTTCTCTTCTAAAACAAATCAGACTCATGGGCATTAGAACCACATCTGGGAGGACCCCTTCAGAAAACCAAGTTGCCATTTTACCCACTGAGATAGATTCTCTAACACATTTGTGGAAGGCAGGTTGTATATATTTTAATACTATCTTCAAATGTAATATCTTTTGCATTCAGTGTTCACTATTACTTTATTTGTTAAGTTTCAGCAAAATTCTTGATTGAGTAACCAGCAACCTGGGTTTCTCACTAATTATTGCCATGCTTAATTCAAGCAGGTATTTCTGAGCCTTCCATTCTTTTTTTTTTAAATCATTTGCATTTATTTATTTATTTATTTGCTTATTTATTTATTTATTTTATTTATTTTTTGAGGGCAGTGTCACTGGCCCTCACATGTGGGACCCAAACCGGGGCCACTATCTTCCCAAGCCAGCACTTAACCACCACGCCACTCGGCCAGCCCTGAGCCTTCGGTTCTTATGTGGAGAAAGTGTCATGGACACAGATCACCTCTCTCCACACTTTTCCAGAGAACAGCCTTGTCATCTACAGAGAGGAGAGCAATAATTATACTGTATTCTGTTTAAGGAAACAGAAAACTACTTAATTTGAAAAAAAAAAAGTAAAGTTTTGGCATGCAAATATTAAAACTATTATTATAGGTTAAAATCTCCCTTGGAAAAACTAAAAGTGATAAAATATTAGTTATGTGTAAGTACTTTTTGTTGCATTTTAAATGGCAAGTTCTCTTGTTGTGACTGAATAAAAAACTCCACCATGGCTTTGTTCTGCCTATAATTCTTTTAAATCTTTAGATAGATTTTTAATTTTTTTCACAGTAATCAAAACAGTACAATAATATTTTTTCCAGTCAAGGTAGAAGAGTATGTAAATGCTGTGCTCACCTCCTCTTAGCATCATATCAATTACAACTAAACTACAAAACAATCATCATTGATGATTACCTGACATCTAGCTGAACTGAAGCCCTACCACTACAGATATACAGAAGAAGCCACTTTAAGACTGATGAGGGGCAGAGACACAGAGCATGCTGGTCCCACACCCACTTGTGACCACTAAAAATCAGGAAGGATGTTTCAGCTGCAGAGGTAACCTCCCAGAGAGGCAAGGGGTCGCAGCCTCATACCAGGATCCCCAGCCCAGGGCTCTAGTGCCAGGGAGAGAAGTCTCCATAACTTCTGGTTGTGAAAACCAGCAGAGATCGTGGCTGAGTGAGACGAAGGGCAGCTAGAGTTCCATGTTCTCCTCTTAAAGGGACTGCACACAGACTTACTCACTGACAGACTCACTTATTCTGAGCTCCAGCACCTGAAAGGCACCAGGGACATATAGGGAGAAACTGAGGTGATTGTTTGGTTTTAGGTTGAAGCCTGGAGGGGCACCTTTCTCCAGGATGGAAGAGTTGGCAAAAGTCATTGTTTGTTTGTTGAGCTCTCCCACTTCCCTGCATGCAGACACAGGCAGATGCCATATCTGAGTCTCCATCAAACTATCACCTTCCATCAGTCCCGCCCTAATGATCCTTGAGACCACACCCCACCCAATTTTCGGGCACACCCAAATCACTTCTAGTTGCTTTTCCATACAAAACCCTGTCTTAGCTCATGCTGCAGGCTTTCATAAAATCTCTCAAAGGATCACAAAACCTAAACTAACAGCATTTGGCTTCAGTGTGTCCCATACATCTGGCTGAGCAGCTCTAAGTCACCCACCAGCAACAGCCATTGTTGGTCCACAGATTGGCCTTTCAAGACACCACTAGGCCATCTGTGGATTGCTTTATGGCTCATACCAAGTGGCTCCAGGCAGAACACAAGCTGCAGTTAAGAACACAAGCTCCTGGGCCGGCCGAGTGGCGCATCGGTTAAGCGCTGGTTTTGGGATGCCAGCGGCCCCGGTTCGGATCCCACATGAGGGCCAGTGACACTGCCCTCTACAGCTAACAACAGCTCCACCTGGAGCTGGGCTGTGCGAGCCCCGGTGATGGTGTGGGCTGCAGCCCCTGCTGCAGTGGGCTGCCAAAGGCTGCAGTGAGTGGCCCGCAGCCAGCGTGAGCGGCTGGCAGCCAAGCGTGAGCTGCCAATAGCCGCGATGAGCGACATCCAGAGGCCAGCGACCGATCTGCCTCATCCGGGAAGAGCGCAATGACGATACCAACAGTGAAGCAACATCCTCCGCAACTAAACTGAAGAACAAGAAGACGCAACTTGTCTGTTCCCCTTCCCCGATTCCCAAACGCTGTTCCCCTCCACCAATTCCCCAATAAAATCTTTAAAAAAAAAAAAAAAAAAAAAAATTTAAAGTAGACCCATTGCATAAAAAAAAAAAAAAAAAAAAAAAAAGAACACAAGCTCCTTTTGAGAGGGAACTTGCAGCAGATTCCTTCCCCAAAGTCTCCAAGCCTGGCACACCTGGTGGCCAGCTTCCAACCAAGCTGGGGCATCACCCAGCCACCTCCAAGGATGACACACCCAAAGGGCACACTGGGCATGCACCAGAGCCTTGCTAAAGCAAACCCTGCTCTGTATGGTCAGCCCTTGCACCACAGCTCCTAAACTGTAGTCATGGCCAGTCCTTATAACCAATAAGCCTGAGGGTCAACCCCTCCTACTGACATGCAAACGGCAACCAAAGCTCAACTACAACAGGAGGGCACATAAAACCCATATGAGGGACATGCCTGGAGCACCGACTCTGATGACCGGCACCACTGGGTCCCACAGGACACCTAGTACATAAGGCCACTCTACTAAGACTGGGAGACATAGCAGCCCTACCTAATACATAGACACAAACACAGGGAAGCAGACAAAATGGGGAAACAAAGAAACAGTGCCAAATGAAAGAACAGAACAAAGCTCCAGAAAAAGAACTAAACAAAATGGAGACAAACAATCTACCAGACACAGAGTTCCAAACACTGGTTATAAGGATGCTCAATGATCTCAAGGAGAACTTCAACAAATAGAGAGAAAACATAAAAACGGAGAAAGAAAACATAAAAAAGAACCAGTCAGAAATAAAAAAACACAATAATGAAAACGAAGAATGCATTAGAGAGAATCAACAGTAGAGAAATGAAGCAGAGGACTGAATCAGCAATTAAAAAGACACAGTAGCAGAAAAACCCAATCAGGAGAGCAAAAAGAAAAAAGAATCAAAAACGTTGAGGAGAATTTAAAGGGCCTTTGGGACAACATCAACCATACCAACATTTGCATCATAGGGGTACCAGAAGGAAAAGAGAGAGAGCAAGGAAATGAAAACCTATTTTAAGAAATAATGATAGAATACTTCCCTAACCTGACAAAGGAAATAGATGTACAAGCCCAGAAAGCACACAGAGTCCCAAACAAGATGAACCCAAATAGGTCCACACCAAGGCACATTATAATTAAAATGTCAAAGGTTAAAGACTAAAAGAGAATCTTAAAAGCAGCAAGAGAAAAGCAGTTCGTTACCTACAAGGGAGCCCCTATAAGGCTGTCAGCTGATTTCGCAACAGAAACTTTGCAGGTCAGAAGGGATTGGCAAGAAATATTCAAAGTGATGAAAAGCAAGGACCTACAATCAAGATTAATCTACACAGGAAAGCTGTCATTTAGAATTGAAGGACAGATAAAGAGCTTCCCAGATAAGAAAAAGCTAAAGGAGTTTATCACCACCAAACCAGTATTACAAGAAATGTTCGAGGGATTTCTTTAAGAAGAAGAAAAAAAAGAAGAAAATAAAGGAGATCAAAAATATAAATAATAAAATGGCAATAACTGCATATCTACCAACTGTTACTTCAAGTATAAATGGATTAAATGCCCCAATCAAAACAGAGTAACTGAATGGATAAGAAATATGCTACCTACCAAAGATTCACTTCAAATCAAAAGACACACACAGACTAAAAGTAAAGGGATGGGAAAAAGATATTTCATGGAAAGGAAACAAAGACCCAAACAAACAAAAATAGCAGAAGTAGCAATACTTATACCAGACCAAATAGACTTTATAACAAGAGAAAAAGAAGGACCCAGTAATCCCACTTCTGGGTATCTATCCGAAGAAACCCAAAACGCTACTTCAAGGGGACATGTGCCTCCATATGTTCATTACAGCATTGTTTACAATGGCCAAGATGTGGAGGCAGCCTGGGTGTCTGTGAATGGTTAATGGAAAAAGGGTCGGTGGTACACGTATACAATGGAATATTTTTCAGCCATGGGACAGAATGGGTTTTGCCATCTATGGTGGCATGGATGAATTTGAGGGTATTGTGCTGAGTGGAGTATGACAGACAGAGAAAGACAGATGAAATGTGATTTCGCTTATATGTGGAATCTAAAGAACAAAATAAATAAACAAACAAAACAGAAACAAACTCATAGATACAGAGAACATTTTGATGGTTGCCAAATGGGAGGAGGGAGGGTTGGGGGTGACTGAAGAAGTGGAAGGGGTTAAGAAGCACAAACTGGTTGTTACAAAGTAGTCATGGGGATGTAGGGTACAGCATAAGAAATATAGTCAGCATGGTATCAGGTGGGTACTAAATTTATGGGGATGATAGATGGGGGCTTGGGGGACAGGGTAAAAAAGTTGAAGGGATTAAGAAGTGCAAATTGGTAACAAAATAGTCACTGAGTATGTAAAGTAAAGCATAAAGAATATAGCCGATAATATGGTAATAACTATGCATAGTACCAGGTGGGTACTAGACTGGTCAGGAGGAGCTGTACTTAATAATAGTACTTTTTTTTGTTGGCAGCTGTTGGCAGCTCAGCTCAGGCCGGGAATCAAACTGCTGACCCTGTAGCTCGGAGCTCACATTCTTGAGCAAGCCCTTAACCAACTGAGCCACTCAGCCAGCCAGGAGGAACCCTTCTTAAATTATATAAATGTCTAATCACTATGCTGTACACCTAAAATTAATATAAAATAATATTGAATGTCAAATAAATTTAAAAAGTTAGAAAACAATAGTATGGTATAAAGACAGACATATAGGCCAGTAGAATAGAATAGGTAGCACAAGATAAACCCTTGCATATATGGTCAAATAATTATAATAAGGGTGCTAAAACCACTCACTGGGGAAAAAAAAGTCTTTTCAACATCTAGTACTGGGCAAACTGGATATCCGCATGCAAAAGAATGATGTTAGACAAATACCTTTCACCACATATAAAAATTAGGACAAAATGGGTCAAAATCTAAAATATAAAACCCTCAGAAAAAAATATAGGAAAAAGCTTCATGGCATTGGACTTAGTAATTATTTCTTAGATATGACATCATAGCATAGGCAACAAAAGAAGAAAAATAGATAAATTAGACTTCATTAAAATTAAAAATTTGGGGGCCGGCCGAGTGGTGCGGTGGTTAAGCACTGGCTTGGGAAGCCAGTGGCCCCGGTTCAGGTCCCATATATGAGGGCCAGTGACACTGCCCTCAAAAAAAACCAAACAAACAAACAAAAAAAAAAAATTAAAAATTTTGTGTATCAAATGACACTATCAACAGAGTGAAAAGATAACCCACAAAATAGTTCTAAATCATATATCTGATAAGAGATTGATATCCAGAATATACAAAGAACTCCTACAACTCAACAACTACAATAACAACAAACAATTTAAGTGTGCAAAGTCTTGGATGTGTACATAGTTCTCAAAAAAAAACATATATAAATGAATAACAAGCACATGAAAAGATGTTCAAAATCACTAATTATTAAGGAAATGTGAATAAAAAAAATGAGATCCCACTTCATATCCATCAAAATGGCTATTATTAAAAAAAAACAAAAAACAAAAAACAAAAACAGAAAATAGCAAGTATTGGTGAGAATATGGAATGGAGAAACTGGAATCCTTGTGCATTGCTAGGAATGTAAAATGGTGCAGTCACTGAGGAAGGTACTTATAAAAAAAAAATAGAATAGTGGTTATCAAGGGTTGAGGAAAGGAGGAATGGAGAGTTATTATTCAATGGGCACAGAATTTCAGTTTGAGATGATGAAAATATTCTAGAAAGAGGTAATGATGGTATTGCATAATAATGTGAGTATGCTTAATTTCATTGACTTATACACTTAAAAAGGATTCAAATGCTAATTTTTATGTTAAATATATTTTCTCACAATAATTTTTTTTTCAATAAGGAGGAAAGATAAACCAAATATGGCAAAATGCTAAAATTAGAATTGTGTTAAATCTAGTGGCAGGGTTACAGATGGTCTATTTTGTTAGTTTCTGTACTTTTCTGTGCATTTGAAATGTCTCAGTTTAATTTTGGTCAATTTATTATAAAATTTGAAGGAAAGCTTTTCTTCAAATTATTCTGATCCTGATTGTCAAGTAAAATGATGAGAATATGGAATAAGGTATTAAAGACCATTTCTCTATTTGATTGGTTTCCTGTGATCTAAAACAGTGTTTAACAAATTTAAAGTGCATACAAATTACTTAGAGAGCTTATTAAAATTCAGATTCTGATTCAGTTGGTCTGAGGAGGGGTCTGAGCTTCTCAAATTCTAACAAGCTCCTAGTGAACCTCAATGCTGCTGGTCCACAGGCACACCTTGAGTAGGATCTAAAGAACGATAGCATTCTACATATATTATCTTCCATTTGAAAGTTTCTTTTTAATTATGTACTTCTGGATAATAAAGGGCTGAAGCCAGACTTGATTACTCTTAAATGAAAAATTCATCATCTTATAATTTGTCTGTTAAAGGCTACCACCTACCGTAAAGCAAAATTACAAACAATTAAACCCTAATTATTGAAGATATTGCACAAAGACTACATCACTTTTAAAAATCCTAAATTGGAAACTTTGACTCAGCTGTCAAAATCCTTAATAAATGCATAGTTTAGGACATAGTAATACCTCTTCCCCCAAATGAATTGTGAAACAGGAATTGCTATAGCACAAATTTCCATTGATGACAAGTTACTTCACTTAATTACATAGTCCTTAAACAGCCTCTTTTTATTTTCTAAATTCCAGGGTAATCCTAGGTTGGGAACTAATAGTTTCACCTACTATAAAATGACTGATTAATTGCCTAAAATTGAAAAAGCCCTTAGGAGAAGTTTTCTTGCCAAAATTGTTTAGAATCTGTTATGTCTGGTAGGCCCCAAGGTGCCAATCTAGTTAAGTGAATTAAAGCTTCAGGAGGTCTAGTGCTCCCAGAATTGAAACAAATATGATCCATTCCATTGTCAAAAAGAGAAAAATCCTTTATACCCCACAGTTAACCAGTCCAATTTTTTGTTATATTGTTGATAGTATCTGGGATATTAATTAGGAGAGCAATAATGAAAGCAAATATCAGTCAGCAACAAGAGAGGAAGTCAAAGTTTACTAGAAAAGCTTTCCCCTGGTGGCTTTTAGTTACAAAAATATGTTCCAAATATGCACTTTTTAATATAAATATTGGGTATTGATTCACTAGCCCTTTCTACCCTACCTGCCAGTCTGCAGATCCCACATTTAATTAACGCCTGGAAGCAGAACTCTTAACTTCTTTCCATTTGAATGTTTTGTCTATATTTGTATTATAGAAAGTGCTCTATAATTTCATACTTATTAAAAACTGTGCTACTTTGAATTGATCCATGACCCCAGTTGTCTTGTTTGCCCTATCTTTGTTTTGCAGGAAGAGCTTCTGTTGGATTTTGACTTATAGTACTGAAAATACTTGGACAGAATCATAGCTCAAACCCCAATGTTCCTAAGGCTTCATTTAATTAACAGTAGAAACGAAATTAAGATGCTTCCTGCAGTGCAGAGAATATCCATACTGTGTGAAACATTTAATTGGAACAGTGAAGGCTTCCACCATTGCTTATTTCTATCTTTGCCATTGCACCTTTCATCTTTTGTCCAGGAATTTATCTCATTATGGATACTTGAATTATTGATAATAACTAATTATCACTTGTCGCGTCCCGCACGACTGGGCTAGGTGGGTGTGGAGAAAGGACGGAAAAAGGTTAGGGAAAAGAGAGAGAGACACAGAATAGGAGAGAAAACAGTTCGGGGGCAGGGGACCCCAGCCTCGTGGACTGGAGCCCCGAATCAGTCCTGATTGTTCCTTTTATTACCTTACACATAAGCAAGGGTCAATGTGTAGGGTCAATGTAGCTTCCATGGTCTGTGTGTCTCACACCCAAAAACATAGCTCAAGGCCAAATCACCCACACCTGCAAGCTGCCATTACTGGAGGTCGCATAAGGTTATTGTCATGCCCCTCTTAAGAGACAGAACTTCTTCTGCCAAGGCTTACTGATAAGAATGCATTGAGGACAGATATTATCACATCAATAGGTCATTTCACAGGCAGGCTGTCAGACCTTGAAGCAAGAGGTTCATACCGTATTTCTGTCAACTTGTGATTCCTCCTGTTGGTACCCACTCACTGGTATCCACTGGCACCCACAGGCACCCATAGGCACCCACACGACAGTGTCTGGCTTAGGTTGTTTCTACCCTGAGAAATCTTACCCATCATTGACTAACCAGCCATCCTTTGGTGCCAAACAGGGATATATACAGTAAGCATAATATTGAAGTTATGATCTGTCTTTATGGAGAAGTGCATGGGGGCAGACAGGCAGGCTATAATGTGACAATCATTTAATTAGAACATTGTGATAAAGAGGACAGAGTTGCAACTGCATATTATCTGTTGATGTCATTGGTTTCACTCAATTCGCCCCAGCCCGCTCGCCATCTTGCATCATGCTTTGCACAAGTTCACAAAGGGGACTCAGCAAGCAATCAGAGTTGACTCAATGAAAGCCAACACTGCTTTCAAACAACTTCCAACATGCTTATTCTATTGATAGGGAAGCAAAGGTCTGATCTAAAAAAGTGTATGTAATTCTTATTGTATCTTGAACTTGTACAGGGCATTTCTCACTGAGGAAATCAAAGCACCACTGAAGTCATCTTGAATTGTTTTAACAAATATTTATTCAGTGCCTATAATGTTTATGACATTGTGCCAGCCACCTTGGGGAATGTAAAAATGAATAAGGCCTGATACCTCCCTTATTGAAGCCTAAAATAGAGACAGGAAGATAATAATAATTATAATCTGTAAGTCATTCTTAAGCTTTATGTTGAAGATACTGTTCTAAGCATTGTATGTACATTATCTTATTTTTTCCCTATTTGAGGAGGTATTATTATCTCCATTTTACTAACGAAGAAACTGAAGCTCAGAAAGAGTAAATGATGCATCAAAACATACTAAGTGCCTGAGCGATGACTTAAAATCTTGCCTCTTTGATTCCAAAATTAACATAATGCTACAAAGTATAAACACTTAAAATGGTAAAACAAAAAAGATAAAAATATAGCTCAAGTGTTTTTTACATCTTCCCAGCCCCTGGATACAAAAAGAAGTTACAGAAATATCAATGTTCAAATCCTGTTTTTTCTTCATCTGCACCCAAAGAGCCTCTGGTTGCCCCCTCTGAAATGCACTCCTCTCCCCAGCTATTTTTAGGAATCCAGAGAGGAGATTCAGTCTCATATGTGTTCACAAACCACCGCATTTGCTGCAGTCATCAGGAGGCACCTAACTGAGGCTTAGGAATATGAAGAGTTAGAACTAGACCTGAAGAACAGGTTGTCTTACCCTAGGTAGAATAGAGGAAATAGGCTCTCAACTGGTTACATCAATTGAGAAGACATACAAATAATTCCATTAGTCTATGCTTAGTTTTGGGGTGCCCTCAGAGATGGTCACTCAGATAAACATTCACAGAATGAAACTAGTCCCCCAAACCCCTCAGTCATTACTAATGGCATCTAAAGGCTCATGTCTTTGGAGCTTGAATCAAAAACAGGAGAAGCATATGCAAATGTGGAATTGGAAAAGTTCCTAATTTTTAGGAAAACAAGGAATTTTTGAGTTTGGTTTCTGTGACAAAGACAATACCATATGTTCACTACACTTTTTCTTTCTGAGCACACAGAACAAATGCATTGATCAGCTTTCTTTGCAGACTGGTTGGGAACCAGTAGAATATGGATAAAAGTAACTAAGCCATTTGTTACCTGGTTATTAAAAACATCTCCCTCAATTCTCCAGCACTCTCTTCTCCCTTTGTGGTGGCCTTGGAAACCATATATTGGGTTGTTGGAAAAGTCATGACGTACTTTCTCAATGAAAAACAGAAAAAATACATCATGACATTTCCGACAACCCAATATCTGGATAACATAGTCTGACTAAGAATGGTTGAATGGAGCCAGGAGGTGAGCTATTGAGAAAAACCACCTGACTTGAGTTAGACTCGGATGTGAGCAAGAAGTAAATATTTGTTCCATGAGGCCAATGAGATTTGGGGGTTTATATTACCAAGGCATTGCATAATCTCTCCTTCATGTGCTTCCCTTTATCAAGTAATTAAAATTTTGATTGAACTCAAAAGGGCAGAATAGACCCTCAGCATTTCACACTTGAAGTATAATCAGCATTTAATTTGTTTAAATGCATGGCTAAATGAAGAGGCATTAT
Organism: Aselliscus stoliczkanus; assembly: GCA_033961575.1. Lineage (NCBI taxonomy): Eukaryota > Metazoa > Chordata > Mammalia > Chiroptera > Hipposideridae > Aselliscus > Aselliscus stoliczkanus. The sequence goes on along the minus strand of CM066728.1, from coordinate 77,637,979 downwards.
ACAATAGCACATGTCATGTGTTTTTATTATTTCTCCCTCTAATATTTATATGTCACTGAATTAGAAATAATATCATAAAATGGTGGTTTTAACCAGTTAGATTGAAAGTCCAGTCAGAACAACCCAACTCTAGTTTTTCTTGAAATGGTGATGAATCAACATTACTGTCCTTGAAAACCCACTACCAGAATCTATGCACAATTCTGTCTTTCGCTACTGGGCCTAAGGGAAAAAGAAAAGGCATGAGGTAAACAGAGAGGAAACTTCCACCCCATCTGCACTTTCTTATGACCAGTGCTATAACCGTTTAGGAACACTCAAAGAGGGTATAGTACTGGTTACACCCAGACTTCATTCTAGGACATTAGAGGAAGTGAAAATCTTAAGATGCTGTTTGGCTTATTAGTGGAACAAGGGAAAGAGTAATTCTTATGGATAGTAGATAGCAAGTTTTAGCAGTGGAAAGTGAAACAGGTAGGTTTGGTGGAGGAAAAGGAAGGGCTCAAGCAATAAGTCATCTGGTGATCAAGATATATCTCTCCCAGCCCTTTAACTAGTGACTCAGTGGACCATCAGCCATGGCAGCCATCCCAGCAATTGGGACCTTCAAGATCTCCCTACAGTCCCACAGCAGGATTTAGAATGGATAGAATGTTCCCTGTTCCATTGGGGAAATGTGTCCTAGAACACTGAGTTGAAATTATATCCATTATTTTTTCCAAAGCAGTATTAAACATCTTAGTTTGGTTCTATTGAACCATTAGCCTTGTACTACATATTCAAGTTACAACAGGTTTTCTGTTACAAGGTTTTTTAAACTGTAGGTCATAACAAACTGAATGATTAGGAAATCATATTATTGTGTTGTAACTAGTTATGTTTTTTAAAGGAAAAAAAAATACAATAGAAAATAACAGAGTACATTGCCTGAAGTAAGGGCAATGTGAATCTTTTGCTGTGCGCACATGTGTGTGTGTGTGTGTGTGTGTTGTCATATTCCAGTTCTAGATGTTGAATCAGGCTCATGCAGCAAAAATCAATTTATTGACAGTGAATTTGTCACAAACCAGTTCACCAAAAATCAATTCCAGGGGCCGGCCGAGTGGCGCATTGGTTAAGCGCTGGTTTTGGGATTGCAGCGGCCCCGGTTCGGATCCCACATGAGGGCCAGTGACACTGCCCTCTACAGCTAACAACAGCTCTACCTGGAGCTGGGCTGTGCGAGCCCCAGTGATGGTGTGGGCTGCAGTGGGCTGCCATAGGCTACAGTGAGTGGCCCACAGCCAGCGTGAGCGGCTGGCAGCCAAGCATGAGCTGCCAATAGCCGCGGTGAGCAACATCCAGAGGCCAGCGACCGGAAGAGCGCAATGACGATACCAACAGTGAAGCAACATCCTCCGCAACTAAACTGAAGAACAAAAAAGACAGCAACTTGTCTGTTCCCCTTCCCCGATTCCCCAACGCTGTTCCCCTCCACCAATTCCCCAATAAAATCTTTAAAAAAAAAAAATCAATTCCACAAATAATGTATTCACTGACTCATCAATTCATTACCTTGCTAGGACTTTTTCCATATTCCAGTTTCCTTTAGTTGGAGATTTGTTAGACTTATCAAATGACTATCAATTCTGACCATAAATCTCACAATTTACATACTTCTGTCCCTTTTTTGCCCCTGGCCATGTGGATGGCTCTTGTGGTAACACAGCTACAATGAATTTTCTGACAAATTTCAGTAAGTTTATACCCCAATAAACTAATAAAAATCATTTAAAAATAATGTTATTAACTAATGTTACCCCTAATAAATTTAATTTAAAATTATTTTTTTTAATTTCAGCAAATTTCTCATTTGGCAAATTTTTTATTGGTAAATTGACTTTTAGCAAACTGATGCATGACCTACTCATACCCTCTTTCCTTTAGGGAATTCTTTTCTAAACATTTCCATTCATAAGGACCACTCTCTCCTCTGGTCCCTTGCACATTCTCTCTCTGAATCACACTGTACATTATGATATGCCATGCTATTCACTACTTCTCTATACCACATAATAGTACCTTACCATGTTGGGATGAACTATGGTGTATATATGTGACTGCAAACTTTGGAGCAAGTCTGCCCGGGTTTAAATCTGATTCTGCAATTTAGTAACTGTCTGACCTTGAATAAATTACTTAACCTCCCTGTGCATTGCTTTCCTTATCTGTAAAACAGGCATAATAGTGGTACCCACTTTATGGGGTCAGTGAGAGGAGTGAATGGATTAAAATATGTTAAGTATTATATTTAAAATAGTGCCTGGAACACAGAAAGTACTATATAAGTGTTTGTTATTATACTTCTATATAAAATAACATATATAAAGTACTTATAAATAAAGTAACTTTAGAATTACAGATTTGAATTGCTTTTTAGTTATCAGCTGTCAACATTTAAAGCCTGATTTTTCTACCTAACATCATCAATTAACTATGAATTGTTTATAGAGGTTCTATTATACCCATAGCTGTGTGGGGCCAAGGGGGGAGGGGGAGCATTCAAAAGTGGTATAAAGCAAAGGAGTTTATAGTATAGTAAAAATGATACTGACATGAAGCAGTTCATGAGAATGATAGCCCTGTACAAATAAAGTGCTAGATTCTACAGTTACATAATTAGAACACAATGCAGTATATAATAATTCACTAATCGTAGTAGGTGGACAATATGTGCAATATAATATTAGTTTATTTTTCTCTAAATATACACTATGCTCCCAAAAAAACAGCTTCAGATTTCATCCATCTCAGTATCTCTCCTCCACATTCAAACACTAAGCCTTTTCAAATTTTCCCCCCCAAAAGAAAAAAAACTCAATTCTCTCCCACTTTTTCCCTTATTTCTATCCTCTCTAATAGAGTTCAGTTGTTTCTGAGTTATTGCAATTGTTTACTGGATTGTTTTCCTAGCTCCTTTTCCCTCTTTCCTTCCTTCCTTCCTCCCTTCCTTCCTTCCTTCCTTCCTTCCTTCCTTCCTTCCTTCCTCCTTTCCTTCTTTCCTTCTTTCCTTCTTTCCTTCATTTCTTTTTTCAGTTTTATCAATAAAAATAGTTTAAAGACTCAAATGGTTCCATAATTTTTGTTATGAAAAACAATGGTTTTCAAGTTCCAGTCAAGATGGCAGAGTAGGTAAACACGGTGTTTACCTTCTTTCACGACCACACCAAAATTACAAGTAAACTACAAAACAACGATCATTGAAAATTGCCTCAAATCCTGCTGAACAGAAGCCCTACAACTAAGGACATGTAAAATAAGCCCCATTGAGACTGATAGGAGGGGTAGAGATGTGGAACTGGCTGGTCCCACACCCACGTGTGACCATTAAAAATCAGGAGTAAGGGCCCGCCAAATGACGCGGTGGTTAAGCGCTGGCTTGGGAAGCCAGCAGCCCCGGTTCGGGTCCCATATATGAGGGCCAGTGACACTGCCCTCAAAAAAAAAAAAAAATCAGGAGGAATATCTCTGCTGCAGAGGTCCACCATGGAGGAGCAAGGGATCTGCCTCTTCCCAGCTCAGGTTTCCAATGTTGGGGAGAGAAGTCTCCATAATTTCTGGCTGTGAAAACCAACAGAGATTGTGACTGAGTGAGACGGAGAGCAGCTGTACTCCCAGTCACTCCTCTTAAACAGACAGTGGACAAACTTACTTACCAAAGGAATCACTGGCTCTGAGCTCCAGGGCTGTGGCAGCAGCTGGAGAGGCAGCAGAGACATATGGTGGGGAACTGAGTTGTCTGGCTGCAGGACGGGGCCTGAAGGGGCAGCTTTCTCCCAATCAAAGGAGCTGGTGGGAACCATTGTTTCTTTGTTGAGCCCTCCCACTTCCCAGCATGCAGACACAGGTGGCCATTATATCTGAATCTCCCTCAAGCTGGTGAACATTTGCCACACTCTGGTGATTCAAGACCCCACCCCAGCCAACTTTTGGGCACACCCAACCTGCTTCCAATGGCTTTTTCGTACAAACAGCCTGCATTGGCTCATTCTTCAGACTTCCCTAGGGTTTCTCAAAGGTTCATGGAACCCAGACAAGCAGCACCTAGCTTCAGTGTGTCCTGTACCTCTGGCCAAACAACCCTAAGCCTGGCACTAATGACAGTTGGCCGTGGTTTGCGGCTTCGCCTTTCGAGGCACTTCCAAGCACAGCATGGGCAGTGGCCATCTGTGGGTTGCTTTGTGGTTCCTGCCAGGTAGCCCCCAGTGGGCCATGTGCTGCAGCTGAACTTGACCTGCAGTGGATCCCTTCCCAGGCATCCCTGGGGCTGACAATCCCAGTGATGAGCTTTAAAACAAGCTGGAGGAGCATCACTCAGCTGCCTCCAAGGATGACATACCCAAGGGGTGGATTGGGCAGGTACCAGAGTCCTGCTGAAGCAGATTCTGCTCTGTAGGGTCAGCCCCAGCACAAAAACACTTCCACTGTAGTCATGGCCAATCCTCACAACCAATAAGCCCAAGAGTCAGTCAGTCCCTCCCAAATAGCAACCAAGATTCAACTACAAGAGAAGAGTACACATAACCCACACAAGGGATACACCTTGAGTACACAGCTCAAGTGACTAGGAAGACTACACTACTGAACCCCACAGCACACTTACTACCTAAGGCCACTCTACTGAGACCGGGAGATATAGCAGCCCTACCTAATAAATAGAAATAAACACAGGACTAAATAGAAACAAACACAGGGAGGCAGCAAAAATGGAGAGACAAAGAAACATGTCCCAAATAAAAGAACAAAATAAAGCTCCAGAAAAAAGAACTAAACAAAATGGAGACAAGTAATCTACCAGAAGCAGAGTTCCAAACACTGGTTATAAGGATGCTCAATGATCTCAGGAAGAACTTCAACAAAGAGATAGGAAACATAAAAATAAAGATAGAAAACATAAAAAAAGAACCAGTCAGAAATAAAGAATACAATAATGAAAATGAAGAATACATTAGAGGGTATCAACAGTAGATTAGATGAAGCAGAGGACTGAATCAGCAATTAAACATATTAGCAGAAAGCACCCAATCAGAACAACAAAAAGAAAAAAAAGAATCCAAAAAATTGAGGCAAGTTTAAGGGGCCTCTGGGACAATATCAAGCATATCAACATTCACATCATAGGAATGCCAGAAGGAGAAGAGAGAGAGAGCAAGGAATTGAAAACCTATTTGAAGAGATAATGACAGAAAACTTCCCTAACCCGACGAAGAAAATAGATATGGAAGCCCAGGAAGCACACAGAGTCCCAAACAAGATGAACCCAAACAGGCCCACACCAAGACACATCATAATTAAAATGCCAAATATTAAAGACAAAGAGAGAATCTTAAAAGCAGAAAAAAAAAAAAAAAGCAGTTAGTCACCTACAAGGGAACTCCAGTAACATTGTCACCTGGTTTATCAACAGAAACTTTGCAGGCCAGAAGGACTTGATTAGTAGGAAATATTCAAAGCGATGAAAAGGGAAGACCTACAATCAAGATTTCTCTACCCAGCAAAGTTATTTAGAATTGAAGGACAGAAAAAAAGCTTCCCAGCCAGTGTGGTGGCAGCAGGGAAACTGTGCTCCTCAATACACAAAACTAATCAATGGAGACAGTCTAATGCCTGGTGAGAAAGGATTTGTTTGTTTGTTTGTTTGTAAATTCAAATTTACACTCTACCTGGTGTGGGAGTGAAATCAATTTTACATTTAGTCAATTATGAAAGGAGTTGTGTGTGGAAACTTATGTGGAAAAAATTAAGATATATCTCTATCTCACAATAGCATTTGTATGAATTAAATACACACACACACACACACACACACACACACAACCTGTACCATTATGATTTGTGCTTGTCCTGTGTGCATGTTTTATATAAACATACTTTAAAAGTATACCCAAAAAGCCTATCATTAAGGCATTTATTCACTCGGTTTCTGTTTGAACAGTTCAACTGGAATTCTCACAGATAGAACAATTGTCCTAAAGGTTTCATGAGTTTAAAAATAAGCAATGCAAAAAGAAGAGACCTAGCCTAAGAAGTTTTGAGGAAGAAGGAAGAACAGGAACCCTCACAGAAGGGCTTTGTCGGGGAGCGTTGCCTCCATCAGTTCCAGTAACAGCCTTGATGTTTATATCAACCCAAAGAAGAAAATGGTAGGACACCTCCACAAAGAGGAAATAGCAGCTTTTATATAGAATTATCACTAGGACTTTGTTTCAAAATCTGCTGTAAAGAAGATATGTGGATAAAAAAATGAAACATGTTATAAATAAAAAATATATGAACCAAAACAGTTTTGAAAAAAAAAACAAAGTTGGAAGACTCACAAGTCCTGATTTCACAACTTGTTTAAAAGCAGCAGCAAACAAGACACTGTGGTACTAGTATACGGACAGATATATAGATCAATGGAATAAATTGAGAATCCAGAAATAAACCCTCATAATTAGGGCCAATTGATTTTTGACAAGAGAGCTAAGAAAATTCAATTGGACTAGAATAATATTTTCACCAAATGGTTCTGGGACAACTAGATGGCCAGTGCAAAAGAATGAATTTGGATCTCTACCTCATAGCATATACAAAAACTAACTCAAAATCAATCAAAGCCTCAATTGTAAGAGCTAAACCTATAAAATTCTTAGGAAGAATACATAAGGATAAATCATTGTGACTTTGTGTTTTATAATTATTTTTTAGATATGGCATCAAAAGCACAAGAAAGAAAAGAAACACAGACAAATTGAACTTCATCGAACGGAAAATTTTTGTGTTTCATAGGACATTAACAAGAAGATGAAAAGAACAATCCTGATAAAGAACTTGTATCTAGAATATATAAGAATTCTTTTAACTCAACAATAAAAAGACAAATAACCCAATTTAAAAATGGGCAAAGTATTGGAATAGACATTTCTCCAAAGAAGATACTCAAGTGGTCAATGAGCTTGTGAAAAGATGTCTAACATCATGTGAAAAGATGTCTAACACATTAACTAGCAGGGAACCACAAATCAAAAGCACAATGAAATGCTACTTCACACCTACTGCAATGGTTATATATAAAAAAAAATTAAAAATTAAAAAAGATAAGAACAAGCATTGGTGAGACTGTAGAGAAATTGTTAGTGGGAATATAAAATTGCATAGCCACTTTGAAAAACAGTTTGACCATTCCTTCAAATGCTAAACATAGTGTTACCATATGACCCTGAAATCCCCCTCTTAGGTATATACTTATGAGAAGTGAAAACATGGACACAAAAAATTGTACATGAATTTCATAGCAGCATTATCCATAAGTCCAAATGTTGCTCAAATGAAAGGGTAAAATAAGATATGGTAAATCCATACAATGAAATATTATTTAGCCATGAAAAGGAACGAAGTACTGATTCATGCTACAACATAGATAAACCTTGAAAACATTATGCTAAATGAAAGAAGCAAGACACCAAAGGCCACATAACTGTATAATTACCCTTAATGAAATGTTCAAAAAGGCATATTTATAAAGACAGAAAGCAGATGAGTGGTTGCCAGGGGCTGGGCAGAGGGGGCATGGGGAGTGATGCCTAATGGTACAAAGTTTCTTTTGGGGATGATAAAAAATAGTAAAAGTGATTGTGGTGATGATTCCATATCTCTGTCAATATACTAAAAAAAAAACACGTTGAATTGAACATTTTAAATGAATGAATGGTATGGTATGTGAATTATATCTTAATAAAGCATTCACAAAATACACATCTAGACAAAAACAATAACAACCATTTTGTAAGAACATATGTAAATGTAACCACACATGTTAAACACATAAAATGCATCAGAATGGCTGTCTGTGAGAGAAGAGGGAAAAAAGGAGTGAAACGTGGGGATAAAGGGAATAAGTAAATACAAAATAAAAAAGGAAAGAGGGAGAGAGAGTGGGGCATTGCACTATCTATGATAACGTGTCATCAACAACCAAGGTATGATAACCTCAGCCCTCTCTTACACCTGTGTTTAAAAAAACAGGAAAAAAAATGTAATTGAGTTTAACTGTACCATGTTTTCAATATTGCAAGTGGTACATGTTTTAGGCTTCCCCAGAGAATGACCCCTTAAAGACATTATATACCCAAATAGTTTTGATTTTGTTTGGTCTTCACACTGGAGCAGGGGAATCCTCTTGCCTAACTGGTCTCTGGCTTGCCTGTCTTTCAGGGTTTCTTGGTTAAATAATGAAATTTTCACATACAAAATTTTGTTCTGCAATGATTTCTTTCTTTTATGAAAACATTACATTTATTTAGAGTTTATACCACTGTTCATGCATTGCCTCTGTCGTTGTGTTTCCTTATGTTGCAACTTAAGTTTTAATGTACTTTTAAGCCTTTTCCTAATCAACTTATATATCTCTTAAGGACAAAACCCTTATTTTATGCTTTTTATATTCCCCGTACTAACTATCATGGGTTTTTTTGTTTTGTTTTATTTTGTTTTCATATAACAGGGACCCAATAACATTGATTAATTGGTGGATTGGTTGATAGTTCTCTTGGATTTACCAAACTGATTTGGAGTTTCAAAAAAAGAAAAGGAATATTTTTTTTAAAGTTCTCAGGAGGTATTTCTTACTGTAGTATCACATATGATTCCTTTGGTGCTTTTTTAAAAATCAGTATGCTGACCTTTTTAGATATATGTGAATTTTAACTTATATGCTTTTTGATGCCTTTTCATAACTTGAAAACAGGTGGTTTATGACTTGCAATGTAACATTACTTGATGTTTCACCCACCACCTCACTGGGTACAGTACAAAATATCACAGAGACAATCCCCGCTCGCAACAAGTTAGCTAAAATAAGTTTATAAAAATATAAAGCCCTTTGGTAAGATTGCATGGGCTTATAATTAATTGGTTTAAAGCCATACCCATTGTTACAATTAATCTTTTTGAACCTTAAATGTGCATATTCTTACATGACCTTTATTTGCAGAGATCTGTAGCATTGGCTGGAAAGGCATTTTGGCAATCTTATTTTAGTCATTGCCCCATATCAAACACAACAAAAGCTGTCCTGAAGCTGAAGAGCACAGGCTTTTCAAAAAGGTTCATGGAGTGTATTGAGAAGGTCGTAGGTCCAAATTCCACTGATGTCTTACATTCTAGTTTTGTAGCAGATATGGAAGAATGTCCATGAACATTTCAATGTTAGGCTTCAGCCCTGTGATACTAGTCATTCAATTACTAGAGTGTTTGCTGTTTCAGACTAGAATCTGAATCCTGAAACCAGTGAGAAAACCTAGAAGCTCTAGCAGCTTTTTCTAGTCACTTAGATTAAAATAATAGGTTGCTATAAAGAACCCTTCAGCTTTATTGCTAGCTGAGACAGTGTAGGGCTACTTAAAGGATTATGCTCATAGCACCAGCAAAGCAAGGACAGCCTATCCCTAAAAATAGTTAACTTGGACATACTTTCCTAGAATTTCACACACAGAAATATAGAAATAAACTCTTAATTTCAGCATATATAGTAGCTTTGTGTCATAATAAAATTTTGAATTACCAATGGAGTGGGAGGATGCCATAATCTTTTCGTTGTTTCCAGGCTCCAAAGGGTCCTGGCTGCAAGAAGCCACACACTATATGTACAAAGTCAAGTGAAAATTCTCTAGCTCCTCATACATAAATTGAATAATCTAATTTTTGCAGGTGAAATTAAATATAACATTTTAGAAGCCAGGCACATGGAAACTTTGTCCTACTAGACAGAACTCAATTGGAATTAGGCCTAGATGTGCCTGAGCTTGTTATCCTATTTCAAATATCAAAGTATCTAAGTAAGTCACTCAAGTCCTCTAAAAAAGCATTGGACAGCCCCTTCCTTCTGGCTTCATTCAAGCCCTGCATTCTAGGTGGATTCTAGGGGATAAATTATGGTCCTGTTTTGTTTTTTTTCCTTATAGCCTTCAAGTCCATTTCTACACAAGACAGAGATACAGAAAATTCTCTTCTTTAATATTTACATATTGGTAGTCCTATACTGTCTTTGAAATTTTTATATCATAACTTATACATTTAGGCTGGTTATTTAAGAAAACTACCTATTAGCAAGAGCTATTAGATAATGGAACGGTACTTTTCTTAAGCTTCATAAACTTCAAAAGTAAATTGGCAAACATATTGGAAGAAAATGTTCTACCCTACCAGGGGAATAAATGAAATGGTCTTTTTATTTCCTGTTTCTATAAGATGGTCTGCAAAGCAGATACTTACCCTACTCCAAATCAATTTAAAAGGTTTTATTTGTACATTTTTTTTGCTTTCTTTACAGTTTTACAGATATTTGATATAATCGTGACAATTGAGAAAAATAAAATTTAGCTTTTTATTATTATATTATTAGTTCAAATTTTTTTATTTTTCAATTACAGTTGACGTTCAATATTATATTAGTTCCAGGTATACAGCATGTTGGTTAGACATTTATATGATTTATAAAGTTTCCCCTGATAAATTGAGTACCCAACAGGCACCACACACAGTAATTACAATATTATTGGCTATTTTCTGTATGCTATATTTTACATCCCCATGACTATTTTGTAACTGCCAATTTGTGCTTCTTAATCTCTTCACTTTTTTTTATTATTCGTTTTCAAGGAATACTTTTATGTGTCTAAGGAAATGTAAACTTAGCTGATGAGTTTACATTTTAAAAAAGGAACACAGAAATAAATGAAGTTTATAATACTTTGTTTCTTAAATCATTAAACCATATAAAATTACAAACATTGGTGGCAACAGTAGAGAATGAGATACTCACTAACCAGTTTTAATATGTGCAGATATTTTACTGCTCTTCCTTCCATTTTTTTTAAGAAATAAAATACAACAGATAAAGATGAAGACCTCCCTTTCCTGTTGCCTTCCCTGAACCCCAAAAGCAATCACCACCCTGAAGTTGTTTTATATTTATGCTCTTACTACGTGTGTTTGTATCCATAAACAAAATATATCATTGTTTCATGGTTTGTAAATGTGTATAAGTCTATCTTGAAACGTTGATTTTGAGATTTAATCATGTTGTGTTTAGAACTATCTCATAGATAGTAAAGAAGTAGAGAAGCCTCTACAGTGTTCACTGTGTAAATATACTTCAATTTTTTTATGTTAGTCTATCAGTGAACATTTAGGTTACTTCCAAATTTTCTCTAAGATAAAGGGCGCTACTTAGAACATACTTTAGTAACAATTGTCACCCCAATAAAATTTAATTTTTTAAAAAAAGAATATGCTTGTATAGCTTTCCAGTGATGATATGGAAGAGGGACTCTGGGTCATGCCTAGAGGTAGAATTGCTAGTTTGTAGGATATATATACATATTTTCAATTTTAGGAGATATTGCCAAATCTTTAAATTTACACTGGAGGTGCTTGCTTCCCCACATATTCCTCAATGTTCATATTATTAGATTTTTAATTTTCTGCCAATCTTTTCTATATGTAATAGTGTTTCAGGGCCGGCCGAGTGGCTCATTCGTTAAGAGCTGGTTTTAGGATGCCAGCGGCCCAGGTTCGGATCCCACATATGAGGGCCAGTGACACTGCCCTCTACAATTAACAACAGCTCCACCTGGAGCTGGGCTGTGCGTGCCCCGGCGACGGTGTAGGCAGCAGCCCCTGCTGCAGTGGGCTGCCATGGGCTACAGTGAGTGGCCGGCAGCCAGTGTGAGCTGCCAATAGCAGCAGTGAGCGACCATCCAGAGGCCAGCGACCAATCTGCCTCATCCAGGGAGGGGGCAATGACTATACCAACACGGGCCAGTGAAGCAACATCTTCCATAACTAGACTGAAGAACAAAAGGATAGCAACTTGTCTGTTCCCCTTCCCCGATTCCCCAATGCTGTTCCTCTCCCCCAGTTCCCCAATAAAATCTTAAAAAAAAAAAATACTGTTTCATATTATTTTCCTCTGCTGATGAGAATCTTTTCACATATCTAGTGATCATTCTTATGTGAATTATATGTTCTTATTCTCTGCCCATTTGAAAAAGTGGATATTCTTTTTCAAATTGATTTGTATGATTCTAGGAAATTTATACTAGGGATACAGAATTATAAGAAATATACATTTCATATGTCTTCTCTGAGTATGTGATTTGTCTTTTGGTTTTGTTTGTGGTGCCTCTTGTTGCCTAGACACTTAATTTTAATGTGGTCAAATTTTTTTAAAGTTTTATTTTTCATACTTATACCTTCAATCAGCATAGATTTAAATCTGTGAAATTGTGAGGTGAGACCTAATTTATTGTTCCTAATTTACTGTTCCATATGGATATCTAATTAGACTAGTACACCCTTACTCTGTCATACACCCAGTTCTCATGGACTCTGATTCTATTTTTGAATTTGTTAATCTGCTCCATTAATCCATCTATTTATCTTCCTAACAGACCTATTTACTTTCTATCTAGGAGGATTAATCTTCCTATCCTTACTTTTCTTCAAAATCTTAGATATTCTTCCTTTTTATTCTTGCTTCTATATGTATTTTAGGATCCACTTCCAAGTCCAGTGAAAATACCTGTTGAGATTTTGATTGGAGTTTGCATTGAATTTATAGAATAATGTGGGAGAGAACTGACCTCTTTATTTTATTGGCTCTTTCCATTCATGAGATGATATATACTTTCATTTACTTATTGTACCTCACTCTTCTCATATGCAAAATGAAGACGAATAATGGCACTTACCTCAGAGTTTTTTGGGGCGATTAAGAACGTTAATTCACAAAGTGTACTTAAAATAGTGCAGAGCACAATAGAATGCATTCTATATTATGTAGTGCTGGTATTTTAGGAGATCATTAAATAATTCCCCCTTTCCTTCCCAAATTGCTCTATAGGAGATGGATAACTAGTGATCAAAATACGCTTTCATTATTGAGAAAAGTGGCTACGGAATGTTGCTTTAGATGTGCGGAGACTTGGTTTGCTAACATTCCTCTACTCTCTTCCCCACACAATGGAGAAGACCTTGAGATTTAGGGAAGGTTTGGGCTTGCAAAGTAGACACAACATCCAGCTTTGTGACTTCATGTCAGCTAGAGTTAAGGACAAAGAAGGTAAATTTCCACTGCTTGGGGCAGTTTAATAGATTAAGCACACCAAATAGAGAAAATGGTATATAGTATTTTGGTGTAAATCCATCCATCCACATATTTTTAAAATCTTTTTGTCTTTCATCCAGCCATCATTCAACAAGTGCCTACCAAATACCTTCTAGATACCAGGCACTCTGCTCAATGCTGCAAGACAAATATAAAATTACTTCAGTCCTCAAACTCAAGAAGTTTTCATTCTACTGGGAGAGAGAAACATTCGAAGCAACAGTTATAACCTGATAAGAAATACATGCCATTATGCAGGTGTTATGGAAACAAATGCATAGAAGTTCCTATTACTTACTGGTTAGTATGATAATAACTTGTCAGGCCTTCAGAGCTCCAGATTAGCTTGAGTCTAACTCTAGACTGCCTGGGTTCAAATCCCATTGCTCCTACTTTGTAATTGTGCTTGCTGCAGACAAGTTAGGTGACGAGTCTGTACCTCAATTTCATCATTTATGAAATGGAGATAATAGTTATACTTCTTGCATAAGGCTGATACCAAGATAAAACAAGTGAATATATGTAAAACACTAGAGTTAGTAATATTTAGCAGTATTTACATATAGCATGTAAATTCTAATTATAATGATCACACCTTATTTTCAAGATAGACTTAAAATTCCATGAGAGTGATAGTCTCCAAAGATAATTCATTGGGACAAGAAGAAAATACCAGAACTTCTATTCTTATTTATTTTTCTTACCCCTTTTCAATTTCTATTTTTTTGTGTTTTATAATCTATTAGTAAAGAAGTATACTTATACAGTTTATTAATGAATGAATAAACACATGTGTAGGGATGGAGATAAATGTTAATTTATTTTCACTGGTACTCAATCAAAAACTCAAAGATGAAAAAAAAAACACAACTCAGAGATGGTTGCATTACTGAAGTAGATAACACCTCTGTCTACAGAAGGGAATTGCAATTTATAACTTATGATATGTACTTTAAATACATTACCTCAAGTGCCAAGAAGACACTGAGCATATTAGCAAACATGATGTACTTTTCATCAGCTTCTGATTCTTGCCTCATCCTATAGGACAGAAATGAATGTTGTGAACACAGGCATACCAGAGTAAATGACTTGAGAAGTCAATCCTCAGCACCCCTGGTGAGGCATTGTAGGCTTTGCAGGACCTCAGAGAAATTGCCTCATATTTTTGCCCGCCTATTTGTTCACCACATACATTCAGCTACAACATGACAATGACACATAAAATATAAAATTCATTGGAATGTAAGTTAAACATATCACTGGCCAATAATTTCTCCAGCGTGATTGGTGTTTATTTTTCTGAAACTTTAAAAGTTTTCTATGAGACAAGCATACAAAAACATTTCCTATGGAAAGCAATCTGGTCTTCCTGTCTACAGGCCTCATTTGCAGATTTTCTTGTATAAAACAAACTGAAGATGCCACCCAAATAACAGCTGCTTAGCTGTAAATGACTAAAACAAGCTTCTCATGCAAGATTATTACTGAAGGGCTTTATTTAAAGCAATTTACAAATTCATGAAGGATTTCACTGAACACATTTACAGTTGATACAGCTTTTGAAGCCATTTAGGGAAGGGCTGAGGATTACACAGGATTTCCTTGGCTGTGAATTTGAAGATTCAGTATGTAAACAAAAAGGAAAGCCATATTTGCTAGAACTTCCAAGCTCCCTACATATTTAATTGACATTCCATAAGAGGCTGCTCATTAAAAAACAAAAATATGTCAGGTTAAGAGAGAGTTATTATCAACCTCTCATTGACTAGAAAGATAACATAGAAGAGATGGAGGTAAAAAGCAGGAACCTAGGGGGCATGCAAATTATTATTAGCTGTGTTCTCAGCTTTAAAAAACAAAACGAACCAAGAAAACCTATTCCTCTTACCAAAGTTTGGTTTTTCTAAATTGAGTTATCCTTTGATTTTGTCTTATATTTCTTGGTTTTTAAGAGACAAAACTACAAGGCAATTGTCTTAACATAGTGTCTACTCTGCATTCAGTGCTGACTCATGCCCACCTTAAGCAAGTCAACTTCCTCTTCCTTCCTCAGTTTCTCCATCCACAAAACAAGAATAATAAATAGTGCCTGCCTCACAAGCTTGCCATGTGAGTCCATTAGCTCATGTTTCTGAAGCATTTCTAAAGATGGAGTGTTCTGATTATCATTGCTTTTGATATACTTATTTATATAATTTAGGACACTGAATTTTTTCATTGAGACTTAATAAACCTCAACATTCTCGTCTCTTGATTGTGTGTATGTGTCAATGTGATTTGGTGGTTTAAGAAAGGCAAATATTGGAACTGCTGGTTAATTTGTTAGTGAAGTATGCCTTACCTTGAAAGTTGAATTGACAGATTATTTCTATGATATTTATAATAACCCCTAAGCGTTGGGAAGCATGAAGAGGACTCTATTGGCTTCTTAAGTCTTTGCTTTTTTTGAATTTTTGAAAATGCAGATTTTCCCCCTCCCTGAACAAAAGAATGTTGGGAGCATGAATCCCAAATGCTAGTTACTTTCTTTGATAATTTCCAGATTTAGTGAATTTCATCCTTTTACCCAGAAGTTGTTTTGTTTTGGTTTTTTTTAAGAATTCTAGAACTGGAAAACACACCAAGCATACCTTGTTTTCAATGAATCAACATACACAAAGTGAACATCTTCTATCTACTAGTCCTGGTATAGTCGATGTGGAGTTGTTCTCAAAGTGTTCCCTCAGAATCAGCATCACCTGGGAACTTGAACTTGTTAGAGAGGTAAATTCTCTGACCTCACCCCAGACCTCTAAATCAGGAACTTTGGGAATAGGGGCCAGCAATTTACATTTTAACAAACCATCTCCATGATTCTGATGTTCTCTAATGTCTAACGAACACTGCTCTGGATGATACCAAGTTGGGTTAGATTGTTTGCAACTTGTAAATTGTCCACATCAGTCCTTGTTGCCAGCATTTGGACTGACATAGCCTGTCAGGGCACACCTTCCACATCAGTGCATCTCTCTACTAATTATGTACTTGTGCTTTCAGATTCAGTGGTAGAAACAATCTGTATTATCATTTTTTATACCTCCACTCTATAAACAAGCTTAGGTCTAAGTTGAAGTTGTCCTGGGAGTGTCCGATTCTCTCACCTGAATTCAATTCTTGTATTCACGATCCACCTCCCCCTCAACCCCACACTGCTGTAGGGGATAGACAAGGGCCTATACCTGTGCTGAAGGGTATTTAAAGGCCAGAAAGAGGGCCGCCCAGCATCTGAGGTCAGGCACAGTGGGGGCTGGCAGCAGGAGGAAGGGCAGCTCTTGGTTTGTTTCTGTGCTTTTAGGCTCTGGATTTTTGGTGCATGCCATTTTAACTGGGTAGA
Organism: Aselliscus stoliczkanus; assembly: GCA_033961575.1. Taxonomy (NCBI): domain Eukaryota; kingdom Metazoa; phylum Chordata; class Mammalia; order Chiroptera; family Hipposideridae; genus Aselliscus; species Aselliscus stoliczkanus. The sequence goes on along the minus strand of CM066728.1, from coordinate 77,621,414 downwards.
GCCACTGGGCTGTCCCTGCTGGATTCTGTCTTCCCAGATAAAATAGATATTTTTTTCCAGGCAATGTGGCTTTGCCCTCACATCCGAAAGTAAGTAGCTGGAGCTCTGGTCCCTGCCAGGAAAGAAATCTTCTAGAAGCTGCCTGGTAGCATTTTGTGGAGCCAGTGGAAGAGTGGGATGTAAATGACCACAGATATGTGGGCTTCTTGGGGTAAAGCATGGCATTTGGGGCAGGAAATACTCACTGATCAAGGAGCAAAGGAATCTTTTTCTTGGTCTCAGGTCTGCAGGTCTGATGGGTGAGATGTTCTTAAGCTTTGTGGCTGATGTCTTTAATATTCTGTGTGAAAGGAAGCTCTAGTATGGAGTGTGCAACTGGTAGGCTGGCCAACTACAGTGTGTTAGGAGACATGACAGGGCCAGTGGTGGTCCCAGGTCATAGTGACTGAGACGGTTGTCATGCCTAGTGGTGGGGAAGGGGACTAGAGGAAGCTCTGTCCATCCCTAAATGTTATGGAGTCAAGAACTGGCTCTGTGTGTGGGTGAACATGCACTGGGCCTGCTAAGTCTCAGCCCTACTGTGTGAGGATGGGTGGGTGGAGAAGAAGGAACTGAGAGGGAGGTGGTATTTGAGTAAGCTTCCTCCATGGGACATTCTGTGATAACTTTCTGGAGAAGCCTCTGTTCTTTCCTGTAGGCTCTCAGTTCCTATACAGTTACTGGCTTCTCCATTTCCAAGCAGGCCTCCTTCTTGGGGACTTCCTTGATACAGCTATGGGTCTGGGTGCCAACTGCCCCACACCACTGAGCTTGTCCTAGAGTTGGAGTACCGTTAGAGGGACCCCAAAAGATTCCTTCTGGGTTCTTTCCCTATTATCTTTCCAATCTATGAGTCAGAGAGAGGATCACTATTGGAGATCTACTGTTTACTAAGGTATTGGATGGAGCTGTGCCCACCCTCATGGAGGAAGGACAGTCCCATTCACTGATGTTGCTGGTGCCAGCCTGACTGAGTGTGTCAGCACCAAAGGCAGGTGAGATACAATGTTTCAGGGTGTCCTTGCCCCTCACATAGCCACCTCTGTTTCACTGCTTTATATGCAGGAGACCTTTGACCCCAATGTGGAGCAGCCGGTCCTGGGTCCCCCCCGGATGAGAGTCACTAGGAGGTGGAGCCTAGCCAGGCTAAGTCTCCAGCAGAGAAGCTCTGTCACATGCAGGATCACAAGGTGAAACTTTACAGAGCTGCCTGGAATGCGTATATTGTTGCACCCAAGACTTTCAACTTTCTTTACTGTCCGAGGAACTGCCTGGTCCTGAACAGCAAGCTCCATCAGGCCAAATTTTAGTGTTGTAAGGTAAGATGGGGAACCTGTTTTGTTCTCTTCTGGGGTAGCATTAGGATAATATTAAGTGCTCAACTCTCCAGGCCTGTCTCGTTTTTAGCCAAAGAAGTCATTGAAGGCAGCACTAGTGTAATCCAGCACTGATGTAGTATGTCACCTCCTTCCTATATTGTGACTTTATCCCTTATTTTGGTCCAAAAAAACCATCAGTTTTCTAAAGATTGTTCTGAAGCAGCTCTGATCTGGTAGCCTCCCAGCTACTTCTTATCCTACTTTTCCTTGCCCATTAATCTCCACCTAGTCTACTGATGCCCATAAGTATGGGCCTGTGGCCATCATAGCATTCACCCTCCTCCTGTCCTTTGCACCTACATAGGGAGGTTTCTACCTGCTCCTGGCTCTTTCATCAAGACCAGGCTTTTTTCCTTGATGGAAAAAAACAAGCACAAGATGTATTTTCCATCAAAACATCCAGCACAAGATGGGGGTGCACCACATCAACACATCTCTGATAGAAAATTGTGACTGCTTTTGAGATCCCAGGAGCCTCTCTAGGGCCACTCCAGTATTAGGACTCTGGTGAGCAACTGGGATGGTCCTCATACCTCCAAGAGCTCATTGAAGGGAGGTGAAATTTGGTTTTTATTCCTCAAGTGCAATTAAAAGAATGGAGTAAAAGGAGCAACCCCCACTTGGATGCTAGTCTTTGATGTGGGCAGAAGTCATTCTAATGATGTTCTCACCACCCCATCACTGAAGGAGCTGGACCCATTGTGTGTCTAGATGTCTGAACATTGCTCTGTTCTAAATTGAGCATTGGCCTAGTTCAGTGCCGCTTTGGGGGCCACCTAGGTGAGGAAGGAGGAGCTGGAATGGGTATGTCTCCCGGAATAGGTATGTCTCCCATTGGAGTGGGGCTAAAATTGTTCTTGGTGTTGAACAGGGCTCTGCTTTGGACCCTTTCAAACTATTTCCCTGCTCTTGTCCTCTCTGTACCATAGGCTTGGAGCTGGTCCAAAGCTGGCCTGTACTTTGGAATGTCCATTCCTGCCCACCTAGCATTCCTCGCCTCTCTGGAGTGAGTAAGTGCTCTGTCCAAGGGAGCATTCCGCCATGGCTAGTAGTGGGTGTAAGAAACCAAGGCCTTAGTTAATAGTAAGTGTCAGAGGAGCTCCTGGGAATCACTGGGCATGAGGATGTCCCTCGATACTGACCCTTGGGGAGGGTGCCTTCCTTTGCCTTGGTTAAGTCTCCCCTTGTCATTTAAGGGACTTTCTATATAATGGCTATTTAGTATAGTTATATTAGCTTTTTTATTGTCTTCAGTATAACTCTTTATAGTACCAGTGTTATGGGTCTCTTACCTTAAGTACTTATCCCTTAATGTCCTTGAGCATCTGAATAGAATATTGGGTCTCAAACCTTATCATCCAGGATCACAGAAAAGAGAAGCAACTCCACTGCTCTTTGAAATAAATGTCCATTATGGTGTTCATTCAAATGATTTCTGGTTTAAGTTCTAAACCATAGCTCCAAATAAAATATAAGGCAGCACTCCAATGTGGGTATTAGTGTAAAAGTTGTGTGTTAGATCTTGGAGCAGAAGAGAAACTGAAAGTTAAAGATGACACTGGATTGACTCAGTGCCTTAACAATTTTACAGTTATCTGCCATCAAGTTCTAGGAATGGAGAAGACTATATCAGTTACATTTGGAAACCTTAAGATTGCCATATTCAGCTTGCTTGGCAGATGTTTATAGACATGTGAGCCTGTGTCTTGCAGCATCACCTGTGTAGCTGATAGTAGGGGAGAATGATGTTCAGGATGGGGGGTTGGTTAGGGAAGGCAGAACAGCCGTTAGATCCTGCCTTTCCCAAGCTGTGTCTCAGCTGTATGGTGGGTTGTGTGAAGTAGGGGTGCACTAACTTGTTGATTCCTAGATTTTTTTTTTAAGATTTTATTGGGGAATTGGAGGAGGGTAACAGAGTTGGGGAACCAGGGAAGGGAAACAGACAAGTTGCTGTCTTTTTGTTCTTCAGTCTAGTTACGGAGGAGGTTGCTTCACTGGCCCATGTTGGTATCATCCTTGTGCTCTTCCCTGGGTGAGGCAGATCGGTCGCTGGCCTCTGGATGGTCGCTCACCGTGGCTATTGGCAGCTCACGCAGGCTGCCAGCCGCTCATGCTGGCTATAGCTTACGGCAGCCTACCGCAGCAGGGGCTGCAGCCTACACCGTCACCTGGGCTCACAGTTCAGCTCCAGGTGGAGCTGTTGTTAGCTGTAGAGGGAAGTGTCACCGGCTGGCCCTCATATGTGAAATCCAAACTGCGGCCACTGGCATCCCAAAACCAGCTCTTAACCAATGTGCCACTTGGCCAACCCGATTCCTAGATTTTTAGTACTTCTGCAATCAAACTTCTGACAAATTTATGGACGTAGTTTGTGCTTTAAACTTAAAGAATAGTAAAGTATACAAATGAAAGGCCCACCTTCCACCACCAATCCTATCCTGAAGTAATTACTGTAGATCTGACATCTCCCTGACAGGCTGCTTGCTTGGCATACAAACATAGTGTAAAACAAATCTTTGTAACTCCTCAGGGTGTTATGGAGACATTTCAAACTTATAGCACTTTATTTGTGGGCACTAGTTCTTATGCAGTATAATCGTTCCATAACTCATTTAAGTTAATTCTCTTATTGGTGGACACTCAAAGGATATTTAAAGTTACATGCTGTTACAGTGCTATGATCATTTTTGATATATATCTACATATACTAGGATAATTTCTATAAAGGAAATTGCTAGACATAGGGTTGCTTGTTAGAGATGTGAGTTAGTCTTGCCACATTTTAGAACTTCACTCTAAAAAGACTATCAATTTATAGTCCCATCAACCATGAGTCTCTATTTCACCACCATTATTACACTGGGCAGGTTAATTTTTGTTAATCTGATTATTTCATTGTTTTCAGTTGCATCTTTAAAAATGAGGACTTGAATATCTCTTATAGAACATTTTAGTTCTCTGTATTTCTTTGTCAATCATCTTTGTGGTTTTTTCTTATAGAAACAACAATATATGGCAAATATGTTCCAGTTTATATTCTTAAAGTTTAAGTTATTTTCTTCTATATGGAGACTTTATACCAATAAGTCAATCACTGCCTTCATTGGTTCTGGGTTTCACATTTACTCAATTTTCCTTATAAAAAGATTATATACATTCTGTACTTTCTGTTTGTGTGTGTGTGTGAGTGTGTGTTTATAGTTTTATTTACATGTTCCTTCTGAAATTTGTATCTGAGTGGAAAGAGGTGGAGGTCTGCCAGACTTCCTTGTGTTTAGGGATGGCTGTGTGATATTTTGGTCAATGAGGTGTAAGTAGGAGTTGACAAGCTTTCCAGAAAACCTTGGCTTTGGAGCTAGCGGCCTAGTGCATAGTAGTAAAGTACCACAGTGCTGGGCAATGTAACAAAAATAGCAAAATAAAAAACTGGAATGAACTTGGGTCTCTTAGGGCAGTAGTCAGCAAGCCTCTTCCGTAAAGGGCCGGGTAGTTACTATCATTGGTTTTCTGGGCCAGATAATCTCTGTCACAACTGCTGCCATTGTGTCATGAAAACAGCCATAGAAGAAAGGTAAACAAATGAGCAGAGCTGTATTCCAACGTAAGTTTATTCATGGGCACTGAAATTTGAATTTCATATACATTTTTTTTTTTTGAGGGCAGTGTCACTGGCCCTCATATGTGGGATCCGAACCGGGGCCACTGGCATCCCAAGCCAGCGCTTAACCACCGCGCCACTCGGCTGGCCCGAATTTCATATAATTTTTACTTATCACAAAATATTATTTTGCTTTCTTTTCAATCATTTAAAAAGATAGAGACCATTGTAACATTTCTAAGCTGTATAAAAACAGGTGGTGATTGGCTCATGGGTATGATACCTGTGACCTAGGGTATCATTGAACAGGTGGGCCACTAGTAGCAGCTACCTCTTCTGACTTACTATATGAAAAAATGTATCCCTATTTGTTTAAGCCTGACCTTTTATTGGCTACTAACACTTTTCTCCATTGATCTCAAACAATATTTTTTAAATGCGTTATTTAAATCCCATTTTAATTTACTGATCTTTCTCTATTTTCACATGCCTTTCACAAGTATTATCAACTTAATTCCCATAGTTTTAATGTATAATTATGACACTGGGAGGATTTGCTTTATATACAAAAATATCTTTCTCGTCAGTTCTAATGCCTTTATTTCCCCCAGCTTATTTTAGAGTAAGGCTGAGTTCCATAAACTCTGGTTTGGGGTATACATTGAGTTTCTAGAGTAATTTGTGGAGAAAAGACAAAAAGTCCTGATTAAGTTTCCTCATTTTTTTTTTTCACTTAGGCCATGGCTGTATCTACTTTGATTTAGTCCTGAGTGGTCCACATTGCCATTGTAAATATGGAGGGAATGTTAACTGGGCTTATTTCTATGCCATCAGTCCAAATTACTCTCCCCACCGGTAACAGTAGCCATGTGGACTCAGTGTTGTTTTTTTGTCTAACAGTAAAGACCAACTCAGAATTCAGAGCTTTCTAGTCCTTTGAAACATTCCATTGAATAGCTTTTATCTTCTGTGTTTGAATTAAGTGGAGTTGTTAAATACTGGTGAGTCCCTAGACTTGATATCATCTAGAATAGCAAGGTGATGGGCCGGCCGAGTGGCGCAGTGGTTAAGCGCTGGCTTGGGAAGCCAGTGGCCCCGGTTCAGGTCCCACATATGAGGGCTAGTGACACTGCCCTCAAAAAAAAAGGGGGGGGGGCTAGAATAGCAAGGTGGTGTTATGTGCAGTTAATTATTGGATGGTGAATTGAATCTGATTGGTCAACCAATCTTAGTGGTTTGGATCTACATATACTCTAAGTACCATGTTTTACAACAGTCGGGATCCCAGGATGAAGGTCCAAAATATGTTTAATCAATATCTGCAGACAACTGCTAGAAGAAAAAGCAGTGCTAAGCCCTGGGCAAGAGGAGACTGTCAGAGCCTCATCCGCAGAGCTTATATTCCAACAGGGAAAATAGACTCATGATATCATGACATATGTTCTGAGTTTGTATGCCTTGGGACCGCTTCTCAAAGGAGATGATGTCTGAATAGCAAGCAAGCAGCTGGCAAACCATGTGGAAGAGGGTAGGGATAGGGAGACGTTTCTGGGGTGACAAAAGTAGTACCCACGATAGCCTAAGTAGAGATTAAGAGAACTGAATTTGGGTAAGTGCAGAAAGCTCAATAGAGCTGGAACATAGATTTGAGAAGGGGGAAGTTAAGTGGGGTGGACAGATAAACCCTGGGAAGAAAAGAACTAAACAGAGCCTGTGGCATCATATATGTTCAAATATTTATTGCTTTTCTTCATGAAAGAAATCGCATAAGTCACATGATATAAGAGATTACCTCTCTATGATGACTTGTACTAAAAAAGTAATGGGGTTGTCTGCTAAAGCTGAACACATGCAAACCTATGACCTCACAATTTTACTGCTAGGCATATAGTTCACCAAAAGATATAGCAATACTATATGTAGAAACCTCAAACTAGAAACTACCCAAATGCCTATCACCAGTAGAATAAATTCATTACGGTATATTCATACAGAGGAATACTATGTATTTATGAGAATGGATAAAGTATAACTGTTTACAATAGGAATGATGAATCTCACAGACATGATGTGGAGGAGGAAAAGCCAGAGCAGAAGAGCATGTACTGAACATATATTTTATAAAGAACAAAAATAGTCAAAGCTAGGGCCGGCCGAGTGGCGTGGTGGTTAAGCCCTGGCTTGGGAAGCCAGCCGCCCCGGTTCGGGTCCCACATATGAGGACCAGTGATACTGCCCTCAAAAAAAAAAAAAAATAGGCAAAGCTAGCACAAATACAATATGATTCCGTTTATATGAAGTACCTAGAATAGTCAAACTCATAGAGACAGAAAGTATAATGGTGATTGACAGGGCCTAGAGGACTGAGGAAATAGGGAGAGATTGTTTAGTGGGTACAGAGGTGCAGTTTGGGATGATGAAAAGAGTTCTGAAGTTGGATGGTGGGGATGGTAGCACAACAATGTGAATGTACTTACTGTTACAGAATTGTACACTTAAAATTTATCATCTTAACCATTTTTATGTGATATGTATTTTATCACCATTAAAAATATAAATATAGTAATACTTTGGTTTGCGAGCATAATTCGTTCTGGAAACAAACTACTTGTATTGCAAGACATCGCTCTATTACCAAGTTAAAATGTATTAGAGGGCCGGCCGAGTGGCACATTGGTTAAGAGCTGGCTTGGGATGCCAGCGGCCCTGGTTCGGATCCCACATATGAGGGCCAGTGACACTGCCCTCTACAGCTAACAACAGCTCCACCTGGAGCTAGGCTGTGTGAGCCCCGGCGACGATATAGGCTGCAGCCCCTGCTGCGGTGGGCTGCCATAGGCTACAGGCTACAGTGAGTGGCTGGCAGCCAGTGTGAGCTGCCAATAGCTGCGGTGAGTGACCATCCAGAGGCCAGCGACCTATCTGCCTCACCCAGGAAGAGCGCAGTGACGATACCAACATGGGCCAGTGAAGCAACGTCCTCTGCAACTAGACTGAAGAGCAAAGAGACAGCAACTTGTCTGTTCCCCTTCCCTGATTCCCCAGTGCTGTTCCCCTCCCCCAATAAAATCTTTAAAAAAAAATGTATTAGAAATGTTTGTTCGTCTTGCGGAACACTCTCAAACCATGTTATTCTCATTCCAAGGTTTTACTGTATGTATTTTTTAAAAGGTAAACTAATATGGTTAGGATAATGTTGCTGTTGGCTGGCGGGTGGGGTAGTAGTGGATAGAGACAGCACAAAGGAGTTAGGTGGCATTCTTAGTCTGAACAGGGTTCTCATGGGAATGTGCAGTTTGGAAAAATTAATCAAGCTGTATACTTACATGCACTCCTGTCTCAATGTTATATTCCAATACAAAGTTATCCTGGAAGAAAAATTAATGAGAGATCTTAATAGAAAGAATTAATTTGTAATACACTACACTAGTGAGTGCCAAGTGCAATGCACTCTTCTATTCCTGCATTGAACCCTCTTGCAAGCCTCCAAGAGAGGTGCCACTTTACAGAAGAGGAAACTGCCAGACAGTGGTTTATTGAAGAAAGAATAGTCATCTATAGGCTCGTTGTAGGAGATATCAAATATCTCCAATCTTCTGGGTATACATCTCTAGAGGTCCATTCCGTTGCCTACTCAGTTTGAAGTTTTTCTATCTTTAAAATAGAAGAACTTCTAATTCCTAAAAGATAGGACTTGGTGTTAAATTGCATGTCTCTCAGCCAGAAGGAAAAAAAAAATTCTCTAATTTATACTAGTTGTAAACACTCATGTTACTTTCAGGGTAACCTAGGATCATGGGATGGGTATTAGCTCTGGGTAGTTCAAAAGCAATCATAATAGGCTTATCTTTAACTAGATAAATTTTTAACAGAATTTGTAAAACCTTGCAAATTTTTTTAAGGGAGGGAGATTAAACTAGAAATTCATTTGGAAAAAAAAATTTCAGTGTCTCAAAGCACAATTTCACCGACATTTGGGAAAAGGTGCATTTAAAAATGTACACAGTGTACTACTTTCTACTAAAAATTGACTTTTTTGGTTTTTTTTATAGTCCCTACTTATTTTACAGGGGCAAGCAACATTCCAGTAAGTCTTTCCCTCTGGACTACACCCTCCTATGTCTGTCCTCGGTGGCCGCCCCTTTATTTCCATCTTTGTTTTTCCCAGGCATGTCTGTCCTTTCCTGCTTGATCTTACTGAGCTGCACAACAACACCCCTTTCACTTTGAGCCTCAGCTCCATCCAGTTATCTCAGGCTGGCTAGTCAGAGCCTGGAATAGCCATGGGGTGGGATCATATACAGTAAAAAGAAGCATGTGCCCCTGGCTGCCTGTTCTGGGCCCTGTTCTCTGTCACACCCCATCAGATTTTTGAGACACCATCTTGCCCCAGGGATTCGGTCTGGTTAAAATAAACTGTTCAGAACACTCTCTTCGAGAATGGTTATCTGGGGAGGTTGGGAAAGAAAAGAGAGTCATCTCAGAAAAGATAAAGGAAAGCAGTACAGGAAATGGGGAAGATTCGGGGCAGAGGTTAATTCTTATCACAGCCAAACTGGTGCATCTCGCTCTATATAGGCGAAAACATCTCCTTTGACCAGCACTTTACAGGATATCTGCTGGTAACTGCCACTTACTGTACAATCCTCAATTCAAGAGTGCCCATGAGAGAAGAATACAGTCTCTATTGAAAAGACTCCTACATGAAGCCCATTGTGCTGTCCCCTAATTTTAGCTTGCATCCAGGCATGTTGACATATTTTAAAAGCGGAAGGGGGGAAGGGTTGTGTGCAACCTCTCTCACTGCGGACAAGCCATTCTCCTGCTATGTGGAAATCTCCCATTTCCCTCTCTACTGTGTCTTTTTGGTCAACAGTTATAAACTCTCTGAGACAGCTGGTTGTGTATTAAAGTCTATTTATAACAGCCAACGGACAACTGCTTGTTTATGGGGAATCATGGCAATTTTTGCTTAAGAAGACAATCAGGGCATTTCTTCTGTCGCGGAGCGGGTTCAGCCGCTGGACTCCACAAACATTGCCTCACTTGTCTTCTTACACTCTGTGGACTGAGGTTACCCTGAGTGCTAATGGTGAATTCAAACCCAGCACAGATGGCTGGTTCTTCAGTCAAGGTTCTTAGGGGCTGGACAATGGAAAACATGAAACAATAATACTTTGTGAGGAGCAAAGAAGTACAAAAGTACCCATAGCTATGAAGAACAACATACTATACTCAAAATCTGCAGTAGACTTCATGAAACTCTAGATTGTTGGTTTTTTTCCTATGACTTGACTTAAGATGTGACCATATGATAACTTGTTAGCATTCAAACAACTTTTTATTCTGGTGGATCTTAAAGTGATTTTTTAAATTTTAGGACTTTTGCAAAAACTAGAATGCAATTGTTGAGCAAACTAAAATCTACTGGTCATGAGTGGGCAGTGGAATAAATATGCTGCTGGGCAAAAAAATCTGTTTGGATTCTTAAAGAATATCTTGTTTAATGTTTTCTACCAGCTTTAATTTTAATGTGAAGGCTTCCCTCTTTCCCCAATTTTTTAAATAATAGAATGAGTAATAATATTTAATTTTAAAATAGTGTGATTAGATTTTTAATATTAGGAAGAGTATAGGAAAAAGTTAAAATAGGCTATATCTTTGTTGCCCAGATAAAATTTTTTATATTAAAAAGAAACTGTCAGGGCCGGCCGAGTGGCGTGGTGGTTAAGTGCTGGCTTGGGAAGCCAGTGGCCCCAATTCGGGTCCCACATATGAGGGCCAGTGACACTGCCCTCAAAAAAAAAGAAACTGTCAATAGTATATGGTAAGAATGCTCGATTGACCAGCTTTAAAGTGAACATTAAATGAAAACTAAACATAGCCATTGTTCATGATTATCAGCCCAGAAAAAAAAAATGTCTATATGTATCCACAGACATATGTTAGATAAATTGTATCCATGCAGGAGTTTTAAACAAAATACTAGAAAACCACAACAATCTGGTCCACCTCTTGAGTCACTAATTCTGATTTCAATTTATTCCACGCCATCTGTAAAACTGAGTACATCTCACTTGTTTTACTGGGTCTTCTCCAGAAGATACTAATGATTACAATAAATGTAAGATTTTATGAGTGACTTATAATAATTAATAGAAAGTTACATAATTTGTAAATTAGAACTTTAAAATTCTCACTTTGTTTTTCTAATAGGTAAGTTTATACCTAAGTGACTACTTTTGCAAGTTTAGATGCTTTTGCTTAATTTAATAATTTTTTGAAGCATTGCTTAACTCTTATTTTTCTATGTATTTTTTTAGGCCAGTTTAGAAAAGAAGCAGCTTGAGTTGCTGGAATAAGTTGTCTTAATTCTGTACTTGTTTGGGAATGCTTTCCAGAAACAGCTGGTAAACGCTGTTCATTTTGTTCAGTACAGTCTCTTTGAGACTTGGTCCTTGGGCATTTTCTTTCAATCTCTGACACAGCAAAAGGTACATTAATAGTGAGATGCAGATGAAATAAGCCAAAGCCCTTTTAAGAGGAACCTGCACCAGCAATATCACAGCTTCAGTTCTTACATTTAGCTTAAAGTCTCAGGTTCCTTTGGGATGCAAAACTGCAAAAACCCTTCATAGAGGCTGGCATTTAGTTTCAGATTGTTCAGACAAGATCATCATTCTTATCCCTGGTTTCTACCGGAGGAAAAGCTGAAGGTTGAGCTATTTAAAGTATTTTTTGTGGCCTCATAGATATTAAGCTGTCAGTGATGGAGAGAGGGAACAGTGATTTCACTTCAAATAAAAGCCCCTTTCTGTGACTTTATCAGTGAAAAGTAGCAAAAGTTTTACGCTGACTGATGCCTCTGTGAACTATTTGAGGTAGAGATAATCAACTGCAATGGGAAGATAAAGACTTAAGTAGGTCAAAAAAGTATTTTCAGAATTGTATTCCACGTGTGAATATAGAAAATGAAGAAGGGAGTAGTCTATAGCAACCACAGTGGTACCTCATTTTAAGAAAAATACCTAGGTACATGAGTATGGGGCCATATTTTAATATGGTTTTACTGGCGAAGAAATCAGTGTGATTTTCTCTTCTAGAAGTTAGAAGGTCTGAGATTTTAAAGAACCAAATACTCTTTGTACAATAAGACCCATGTAATAATAATCTTTCACAGATTATGTACTGTAACATTTAGAAAACAGAAGCTATAGCTCGTAAGGTCAACTTGCTCCCAAGATATAGAATGGCCCTCTATCCAGAAAAATACACTCCTAAGAAGCCAGCATAATTCCTGCCAGGCAATTTTGGGGACAAGAGGGTTCTGACAAGTTTTCCTTTCTTTATTTTTGATAATCACTAATTGGGGACGTTCCTAGGAATAATCAATGGTGATTTTAAGCGTCCTTTTTCTTTTTTTCCCCCCAAGCTCACTGGAAAGTGGCTTCCCAAGCTCAGTGAAACAAATAAATAGAACATCTTTTCACCAAAGCTTTCTAGGAAACTTTGGAGGGGGTGTGGATTATTGAGGAAAGTGACTGAAGGTCGTTGGTGACAGAACAGAGAATCAGTGAGAGAGAAGAGCAAACTAGGACAAACCTAGGACAAGAGCTGTGGGAGCTGCTAGATGGAGTAGGAATCCCGGGGGAACCGAGGGCACTGGGAAAACCACTTTGGAGTCTGTTTAGGAGCAGTGGTTGCTTCTGGCACCGCTCCTCCATAGTCGCTCTGTTGGTCCAAGGGGGACCCAGGGCCATTCATATGTAGTTACATTATAATCTCTGTAGAGAGGATTTCTCTGTTTAATATGCAGCCATGAAATCAACTTCTGAACAGGTGATATATGTGAGATATGAGGGAGTGAATATTCCAGAAAAGATCTTGTAAATTCCAGTATGACACCCTCTGAGGTGTAACCTTGGGTAACATTCCAGGTAATATCTACATCATGTAGTTTGTCGGAAAGATTATCCTTGTTGTTGAGCCCAGAGGTTTGGAATCAAGCACACTATGTTCAAATCCTGGTTTGCTCGTTTACTAAGTGTGTGTCCTTAGGCAAGTTACTTAATTTCCTTAAGGCTCAGTTCCCCCATTTGTAAAACACTTGTAAGGAGGATTCAGTTCTACGCCTGCCCTAAGCATGCTACTTGGCGTATGGAAAGCATACAAAAATTGTAGCTGCCGTTCTTTTCCTCTCCTCCTCCTGCTGTTGTTGTTGTTCTTATGTCTAATGCCTGATAAAATATACAAAAACCTTAATGTTAAATTTTCTTCCCATTTCCAAACTCTCTTTGTTAATGCTTGTCATGGGATATTAATGCAATGTAGAACATTATGTTATTATGATACACATACTATATAATGTATAATGCCTGCTGCCTGATTTTTCTCCTAAATTAAAATCTTTCAACATAATGTGGACAGAATATGTGCAAGGACTAAATGCTGGTTGTCTGGGTGAGGTTTAAGCCAAACGAAACATAACAATGCTTACTGGAAAGAAAGGATAATGACATCACCACTACCTAGATATTAACTGAATGTGCTTAGCACATCACGTGGGCTGCCCAATTATATTTGTACAGCATCCCTTTGAGGTCATTTATAGAATTTCTTCTGTTTTTTAGATAAAGAAATGGAGGCTTACAGAAGATAAGTCATTTTCTCAAGGTCAGAGAACCAGCGTGAAGTGGAGGAGGAATTTTAACTCAGGCAGGCAGGCTGGCAATAGCCCTGCCTGTAACCTCTGAACAAACCTCACTTGGTATCAGTGGGTGTCAGGTTCATGGTCCTCCAAGACAGATTGGCTACCATATGGTAAAAGAGAGTAACAAAAGCCTTTTTCTCTAAGTTGCTAAATATCAACTTTCCTAATATATGGATTATTGCTTAGTGGCACAATTCTTACACTGTTATTTTGGGGCACGGTATGTGTGTTCCTGTGGTTACATTATTTGCCTGTATCTTTACATCTCTGTGAACTTGTATGTAAGAGGAGAGATAGAAGGCAATGAGAAAAATTACATCAATTTTATGTTTTAAGGTTTATTTTCTTCTGATTATCAAACAGATGCAAAAATCATAATACAAAACAGCATGTACAGTGCCTTAGCCTATTTTAAAATGTGCATTTACATATAGAACTCTGCAGAGGGAAAAAAAATCCTAAATGTTAACACTAAAACGTTAACAGTGGTTTCCACAAGGCAGGTTTAGCTTGATTATCACTTTGCTTTTATGCCCTTGAGTGTTGTTTGAATGTTTTTTCTTATGATGGGCATTCATTACTTTTATGGTCAGAAAAATAAAAATATATACCTACTGTGGAAAACTTGGAAAAATCCTGAGAAGTACAAGGAAGAAAATAACAATCATGCCATTCCTATTTTCTCAGTTAAAAATGCTGATAACGTGTTTGGCAAATTACTTCCAATCATCTCTATATGTGTGTATATTATGTGATCATATGCTATAATGTTTACAATTTAGGGGCTCATTTTCTTTCCTTTTATTTTTGTTAGCATATTATAAGCATTTTATGTTATTAAAAATACCTCTTGGGCCCACCAAGTAGAGTGGTGGTTAAGAGCTGGCTTGGAACACCAGCAGCCCAGGTTCAGATCCCACATATGAAGGCTAGTGACACAGCCCTCTTAAAAAAAAAAAAAAAAAACACCTCTTAAGCATTATTTAAAGGGACACATAATAGATCATATGTAGAATTTATGTACAATAACACTTAACTATTAGCCTGTGCTTTACTACCTTTTTAGGGTGGTCCTCAATGATGTATTAAACATCTTGGTTCATGAATATTGGTCCATATGTCAGATTGTTTTCTAGATTCCTAGAATTACTGGATTAAAGTAAATGATCCTAATTTAGTTACCTATTGCTGTATAACAAACCAATTCAAAACTGAGTGACTTAAAACTATGATTTATTCTCATCTCTCATGATTCCGTGGATTGAATGGGCTGAGCTTGGCAGTTCTTGCTTGGGATCTCGTGCAGTCAAGTGGGAGCCATCTGAAGGCCTCACTGGGCTGGGCATTCATCAGGGCTTCTTCACACACATGTCTGATGTCTCGGTGCTCCTCCATATGGCCTCTCTCCAGTGAACTGACCGGATTTCTTCAATAGCACTCAGGCCTCCACGAGGCAGGAGGGAAAGCTGCCAGTCCTTTCAAGGCTAGGGTCTAGAGCTGACACAAATGTGACTTCTACCACATTCCATTGTGTAGAGCAGTCACAGGCCCACCTAGATTCAAGGGCCTAGAGGAATAGATTCTACCTGTCAATGGAAGAGCAGCCTGTGTCTACAGGGAGGATAGGAATTGATGGCAGCCATCTTTGGAATCAAGCTGCCACAGATCATTTTTGAAAATGTACTAAAGTATAGTTTGGTACAGTTTTACATAAATGTGTGATGTGGCTGAACGCTGGCGAACTTCCACAGAAAGAAATTTCTGTCAGAAATCTGGCTTATGTACCCTGAAGGTGGATGAGCAAGGGAAGCAGGCCTACCAAGGCTGGCTCTCTTCAGCAGGACTGAAGTTACAGTGAAGGCACTGCTGAGGTGGTGTGCTAACTGGTAAGAGTCACTGTTGAATGACTTGTCATGCCTCAGGCAAACACTGAACTTTCCCTTTCTCTGAGGTTCAGCTCAGGCTGTCCCTGGACTGTCGAGGCCTCCAGGGCTAAACCACAACATAGACAGAGGTGCCTGCAGTGAGGGTGTGGAGAATGCTGGCAGGGCAGCATCCTCGGTCAGCCCTGAAGGGACAAGGGCAAGTCATCACTGGGAAGGGAATTGAGATACAGAGGGCTAAGAGGGGTAGGAAGCGGGAGGCCCAGGACAGAAGGACTCACTGGAGACACATCTCCAACTCTGGCCTGGATGTACAGTGTTATCTACAGTGTTTGGCAGTGCTGGGCATGAGTAAGCTATTACCGTCTTTCTGAGAATGGTTGTCATTTCACTTGGTATGAACCCTTCACCCAATGACCAGAAAGCTAGCAGTCTGCCCTGGTAGAAACTTGACCACATGGTATTGCAAGGCCCAGAACTACTTCAGGCATAGGAAAAACGAGGGCTACTACTCATTCTTCATCTGCCTCAAATGCATCTCCACCCCTCTCATATCACCCTTGAAGTTCTCCCTGCCCTTCACTGGAATTGATCTCAGACCTCCACAGATGCAGACAGCAATAGTGATTCAGAGAATGGTTTCTGGAGCTCACTGCCCTGATTCAAATGCTGGTTCCACCATTTACTAGCTGTGTCTTTTGGTAACTTACTTAGCTTCTCTGCACTGTGGCTCCCTCATCTATAAAAGAGATTTAAAGATAACCTCACCTCGTTCTGTTGTAGTAAGGATTGAATGAGTTAATTTCATGTGGAGTTTCTTAGAACTATGTGTGCACATAGTAAACATTCACAACGCATTAGTTATCATTTTAACTTTGTGTCACTTTTTTCAAACTAATTTTAAAATTTTTTGAGTGTTAAATATTTTTACAGCAGTTTTAGGTTCATAGTAAAATTGAGCAGAAGGTGCAGAGATTTCTATATACTCCCTGCCCGCAAATATGCATAGCCTCACCCACTATCAAAATTCTGCACCAGAGCGGTACATGTGTTATAATTGATGAATCTACAATTGATATATCATTATCACCCAAAGTCCATAGTTCACATTATGGTTCATGCTTGGTATTATAGATTCAATGGGTTTTGATAAATGTATAGTTTTGATGCCCTAAAATCTTCTGTGCTCCATTTGTATCATTTTTCATTACAGCTTGCCTCAAACTGTAGATAATAAAAGGCATTTCTCAGGTATGACTTGTTTCCTCTTATAAACTAACTAAAGATGAGTTTGTGTGACTTGTATGGGCTTCACAGAGCCAAGCATAGCCCTTAGCAAAAAGAGGTGGAGTAATTGGCAGGAGAGATGGGCAGATGAATGGATGAGACCTGTGGAGTGGTAGAAAGGACTCAAATTTCCATGAGATTTTTATTTTTAAAATACTTTTTAGTATCTTTCACCTTTTCTTGCATATTATTTGAATAATCAGAAATAAACAACACCAGAGGTGGCTTTCTTTTAAGATCTTAAACTTGTTCTCTTGTTCCTTAGCCCCTTCTTGACTCACTGATTCTTAGCCCTGGTTCATCTCTTGGCAGTGAACCCCATGTTGTCTGTAGCAGGAGACACCGAGTTTCTGGTTAGTGTTCAGTTGGGTAGTGATTCTGAGCACAGACTTTGGAGCCAGATGTTAGGATCCAAATCTTGGTTTCTCCCTTCCCAGCTATGTGAAATTTGGCAAGTTACTTACTTCTCTGTGCCTGCCTTGCCTCATCTATAAAACTGGTGTGATGATGGTAACATGCTCATTGAGATTTGTGAGGAGTTAATACATGGAAAGGGCTTAGACAGTGAGTGTTTGGCACATGGTACATGCGCCTAAGTACTAGCTCTTGTTTCTGAAATACACCAAAGCTTGTTAGGACATCCAGGATTAGCCCAGAGAAGTTTCTGTTCCAATTAAAGACGGTTGAAAGTCTGTTTGTGCCCTGCCTCTTTTACTGCCACACCCACATGCTGGCCTAAAGAAGTACAATTCTGACTAAATGAGCTGCATTTTCAACGTTTGTGCAAATCTAACTTTAGGCATCTGCTACGTTTGAACTAAAGCTCTCTTGTGATATAATAAATACATTAAGAAAATAAAGACTTAAAGATTGGAAGACAAGCTAAATTATAAAGGGGGAATCTGCTCCCTCCCTAGATCCTCCTTTCACCCTTTAATGGTAATAGCAAAATATCACAAGCAAGAACAGAATGCAATTTGGGCCACTGCTGAAAGCATTGGGTTGCAGGTAGTCCAGGCAGGTTTTGTCACCCTATATCCCAGCTCATCTTGGCATGAGGCATGAGAGTGTGTGTGGTTGCAGGATATCACCTCAGAGCCAAGGCACCAATCACTAGATTCTTCATTGTTAGAGCAATGTTCAGTGTTGTGACTTCTTCCAATCAAAGTCAAACCTAAAGTTAAGTCCAAATCCAAAACTCTTTGGTTATTATTATGTTTCTGTTAGCCTGAGGTTTCCTCAAAGTTACTACAATGAGCAAGGTTTGATTTGGTCAGTATAAAAATCCCAAAACAAAACAATCCTATTTGCAAGAAATGGATGATGTGTTCCTATATGAAGCCAACCTTGTTAATTCAACAAACGTTGTGAGCTGGTGCTGGGCTCTAGGTGCAGAGGGAGGTGTTAGGGATACAGAAGTGAACAAGGCCAGTAAAGGTTTCTCTCCTCATGGAACTTACAGTCTGGCTGAGAGTCAGCGATAGGCTGTGAATCAGTAATGTCCAGTGCCTCAACACTGAGAGAGAAAACAAAAGCACTAGGTCAGATCTCAACTAGGAGTGTCTGATCAATGCTATCCCCTACCCCCCGCCTCTGCCCCAACCTCTCCATCCAAATCCTTCTTTGCCACACTGGTTTCCTGTTCAAAATCTGGGGACAATGGTTTTTTTGGTGGATGTACTAGTCTGGATTCTTGAGAAAAACAGAACCAATAAGATGATTTATTATGATTTATTATGAGGAATTAGGTTATAAGGAATGAGAGTTATTATAAGGAATTTTTTAAAAAATTTTATTGAGGAACAGAGTGTTTTTCCAGGACCCATCAGCTTTAAGTCAAGCAGTTGTCCTCTATCTAGTTGTGGAAGGCGCAGCTCCGTGGCCCATGCAGGGATCACACCGGCAACCTTGGTGTTATGAGCACTGAGCTCTAACCACCTGAGCTAACTAGGCACCCCTACAAGGAATTTGATTGTGAGTAATTGGCTCACCCGGTTATGGAGGCTGAGAAGTCCCAGGATCTATAGATGGCAAGCTGGAAACCGAGGAGAGCCAATGCTATAGTTTGAGTCCGAAGGCAGAAGACCAATGTCCTGGCTTGAGGAAGTTCAGATAGAAAGAATAGTTTTCTCTTACTCTGCCTTTTTGTTCTATTCAGGCCTTCCATGGATTGGATAAGGCCACCACATTAAAAAAGTCAATCTGCTTTGCCCAGCCTACTGATTCAAACATTAATCTCATCTAGAAACCCTTACAAACACACTCT
This sequence comes from Aselliscus stoliczkanus, assembly GCA_033961575.1. NCBI lineage: Eukaryota > Metazoa > Chordata > Mammalia > Chiroptera > Hipposideridae > Aselliscus > Aselliscus stoliczkanus. Next base: position 77,602,252 of record CM066728.1, on the reverse strand, counting down.
CACAGACATACCCAGAATATTGTTTAACCAAATAGTGTGGCACCCTGTGGTCCAGTAAATTGACACATTAAATTAGCTCTGACAGTGGAGCTTAAGTTACACTCCCAAATTCTAGCTGCAAGGGAGGTTGGGAAAATAAGTATCTGATCTTTTAAGCTTATAGAATGAGAGATGGGTTCTATGCCTTAAGGTGAGAGGTTCCTCAAACCTGTAAAGGAAGGATCAGGTCCTGGATGACTAAGAGGAATGGCAAATATTTTCTACAGATTAGAACCCAATTTTCCTGATTCCAAGTCTAGTGCTTTCTTCACTACATTGTGGGTACCACATTTTTTCCCCCTTCACTTTCAGAAAACAAGCTGGTGGGATGAGAGCACTGAGAATTCCATTCTTCAGTGTGTATTTAATTATTGCCGCAGTGGAGCAAATGCCATGGACTGATGTTTTTTCATGGGAATTCAAGCCCCGCTCTCTTTGGCAGAAAGTCCTAACTATTTTTGGAAGTTGGAAAAAAATTCAGAGAATCTGGTTCACTTTTGGTCATGTACAGTAATGTTATTTTTATGTATCTAGGACAGTGACATGGTCAGTGCTTATTTTTAATTGGCTTTCTGGGGACATACAGGTAGGCTAAGAGTTCAGGAACAAGGCAGGAGAGTCACTCACAGTTGGCTGGGATCCTGTCCTGTTGGTCTGTACTTCGTAGCAGAAGCCCCGTCTTCCTGAGTGCCTAAGATCGCTTCCCTTCAGAGCCTACTAGATTTATTCCTTTGATTCCATCTAGAATGTTCTCTGAGGACTGGCAGAAAGTATTTTAGTCTAAGAATCAGGATACCAGCATTTGAGTTGTAGCTCTGTCACTTAATTACTGTGGGTGTTGAGCAAGTTACTCACTCAGAATCTCGGTGTCTTTATCTGTGGAAAAAGGACTATTGATCAGGGAGTTTGGGGCTATAATTCAGAATATCTAAGTAAAAATAACTTTAAAAATAGGGATATATTAGGTCAAAATCAAATTCTGGAGTCGGGGTTATTTCATGGATTAGTTCAACAGCTCAATGATATAATCAAGGACACAGGCTTTTTTGTCTTTCTGTGCTATCATCTTTAGTATGATGTCTCTCCTGATGGTTGCAAATGGCTGCAATAGTGCCAGGTGTCAAGAGTACATCAGATCAAAGAGAAGGAGGGATTACTTTCTTGTGAGTCCTTTGTTAGTGTGGAAATCTTTCCCAGAAGACCCCGGCAGACCTCTCCTTGGGTTCCACGCCATAGTTCCAAAGGAAGGTGTGACAATGACTATCAGGTATGTGAAGTCGCTCCACTACAAGTCAGCCTCTAGCAGTGATAATGAAGACCTGCAAAATCCTTTCCATTCCCAACATTTTGTGATTCTTTGGTTCCTTGATGGTCTTCATAAGCGAATCTGAGGATCAGGCTTTGGTACCGGTGCTTGTGTTGGGTCTTGCATGACTTTGGAAAGATAACAAACAGTGGCCTCCTCCTATGAAAGAAAGGCTCATGGAGTGATCTTGGCAATACTCTTCAGAGCCTTTTTCATAGGTGAAGTAATGAATTGACATTTGTAGGCATACTTTCCCTTCATTAAATGCAGAAATATATAAATATACCTGGTATATGCTTCTTAATGAAGTTTGTATTTTTGGCTAATTTCTTTATCTTTCTATATTGCATCCTTTTCATGTGACAATGTCAGAAGTATCCCATTTACCCTGATCATAGGTTAGCTCTCTGAGAACCAGAGATTAACAGTTGTAACCCTCTGTAACACAATTGTTTCACAGAAACTTGCCCTCAGTTCCGCATGGCATCTTTTCCTATTACAGGCATACCTTGGAGATATTGTAGTTGGTTCCAGACAACCTCAATAAAACAAGTCATAATCTTTTTGCTAGTGGAGGGTCTTGCCTTCAATTTGTAAAAACATAACAGCATCTGTAAAATGCAATAAAGCAAAGTGCAATAAAACAAGGTATGCCTGTACTTGCGAATTTCTGGGATTATATCCTTTGCAGCTGGAGCTTCCCATATTGAATTTAGCCCAAAACTTAATTTAGGGTGAAAGTTTGATTAGCATTCCTTCAGTTATGAGGCCTTTATAAAGCAAAGTGTTTTCTTGGCACCTTTGTTAAATTTTGTTTTCTTCCTTATCCATGTGAATATCTTTAGAAGAAGGAGAAGAAAGAGCTGAACTTGGAAACAAACTTACTTAAGAAGATGAATGTAAAGTACCCAGTTTGCAAAACTGAGAAAATACAAAACTGAAAGTATCGTATCAATATTCGAGTATCCTGAATACCTACTGTTCATGTTGGATAATTCTAGTGAAATGCATAAGAATCTGTTATGAAGTTCTAGTGTCCCATTCTCTGATGTGGGCCTGGTACTTCAGTGCGTTAGAGCATAATGCTAATGAGGTGACATGGCAGGCACTGGACCTGTTTGAGTTACTCAGCATCATTCAAAGAAATTCTGTTGCTGCTGGGGATTTTTGTGCTACTGCTCAAAATAGGACTGGTGGAGGACTGTGAATAATTACTACACTATCACTACTCACAAAACCTTGAAGTGCACGGTACCTGATAGGCACCTGGTAAACACCCTTGACTAATTAAGCAATGTCACATTGTTATACAATGAATACATTTATTCTTCCTGAAAGCAGTGATGTATAGTCAGAAGAATACCGAATTTAGAATTAGCAGCCCATCTTCTCAACATGCCAGCTAAGTGATTTGGGCAAGAAAAAAAAAAATCTCCCTAAGGCTCCATTTCCAAGTCTATAAGATGGAAAGAACTATGTCTGCCTGGAAGAAGCCCTGTAGGAGAATTAAATGGGATGATAGCATGCAAAAACGCCTGACACACATGGGGCCTTCAGCATTGTTGGTTGAAATGAATCCTAAATTACTAATTCTCACAAACGAATTTGTTCTTAATTTTAGTCTTTCCACCAATAATTTTAATATATATATTTATTTTATTCTCTGGATTATGCAATATCCTTCTTCCCTGAAAATAATCAACTCATTTTTGACAAAGTACAGAAACAAGCAAAAATAATAGGGATATTAAATATTACAATGTCAATAAAAGAATTAAGATCTTCTTTGAGATATGAGTATTAAGATCTTCTTTGATATACAAGCAAGCTCACAGAGCAGCCCCAGGCTCCTGGGTGTACACTGGTAAGGAAGGTAGGGAATCCAACAATAATGTCCCTGAGCATGGAAGAGTACAGCCTTTCACAGAGAACCCAACTGATTATAAGCTTATGCCATCCTTTCATCAAGGACAGCCACTTGGCAGTTACCTAAGATGACATTATTATTATTATTGACTAGATTAATATGAGAAGTTATGACAGATGCCTGAGGTGCTCCCCTTCAAATAAAATTTAAAATAACATCTAAGGAAAAAGGAGGAGATCCAAGTGAAGGGGCCCCAAATCAGCTGAGTTAGAAGAAGCCACTCTGAACATATGCTCAGCCTCTTAGGAGACTGACAGCTCCAGTATGTGACAGACCAAGCTATTTGGGAACTGCCCCTTTTCTTCTGCCAGACCAGATGATGATCAGTAATTGTCACATGAATAGGCAGATCTGGGCCTGGGCCTGAAACTGCAGTGAGGGAATCCTAGCCAACAAGCCTGCAAAGCAGTTGGAGAATAGAAAAATGCAAATGGCCTGGGTCTCCTCAGCCCCCATGCAGAAGTAAGTACCAATATACAGTCAGCTGTTCTGGGAGATAAATAATTGCTTTTGGAAAAAGAGGGCAATTCAAAAATTTATTTTGAAATGTTCTTGTATTTCAGAAGGTTTTTGTTTTGTTTTTTAAAGATTTTATTGGGGAATTGGGGAAGGGGAACTGCTTTAAGGAATCATGGAAGGGGAACAGACAAGTTGCTGCCTTTTTGTTCTTCAGTCTAGTTGTGGAGGACGTTGCTTCACTGGCCCATGTTGGTATTATCATTGCTCTCTTCCCAGTGAGGCAGATAGGTCGCCGGCCTCTACACGGCCGTTCACGGTGGCTCTTGGCAGCTCAAGCCGGCTGCCGCCCCACTTATGCTGGTTGCTGGCCACTCACTGTAGCCAAGGGCAGCACACTGCAGCAGGGGCTGTAGCCTATGCTGTCACCGGCGGCTCACGGTAGCCCAGCTCCCGGTGGAGCTGTTGTTCACCACCTTGGCTGTAGAGGGCAGTGTCACTGGTCCTCATATGTGGGATCTGAACCAAGGCCCTGCTGCTCAGAGCTGGCATCCCAAGCCAGCTCTTAACCGATGTGCCACTCGGCCAGCCCATATTTCAGGTTTTGATTTCTAATGATATTCCTCTATCATCTTCATCCCTGAACATTTTAATATATGAAAAATAAAAAAACCTAAATCTTCCTTCCACAATTTAGTTCAACTCATTTTGTCAGTATCTAATTTCTAAAGGAGGTCTTTCAAACAAATTTTGAGACCCTCAAAGTTATCAAAGGTGATTTAAAATAAGATGAAAAGTTTATTTCCATGGTCTTACTCTGCCTAGTCTCTTTTCTTACCTTAAAACAAGTTGGCATTCCAGTGTTTTCACATATACTAATAAAGCTATCCCAACAATGCCCCCTCATGTTACATTACTCTATTTACATAGTAATAATGAAGATAGTCTTGTGATTTTCCCACCAGTTTGAGCCCTTCTCAAAAAACAGCCACTCAGCCTGGCCGAGTGGCACGTTGGTTAAGAGCTGGTTTGGGACACCAGTGACTCTGGTTTGGATCCCACATATGAGGGCCAGTGACACTGCCCTCTACAGTTAAGATGGTGAACAACAGCTCGACCTGGAGCTGGGCTGCATGAGTTCCCGGGATGGTATAGGCTGCAGCCCCTGGTGCAGTGTGCTGCCATAAGCTATAGTGAGTGGCCGGCCGCCAGCGTGAGCAGCCAGCAGCCGGAGTGAGCTGCCAATAGCTGCCGGGAATGGCCGTCCAGAGGCCGGCGACCGATCTGCCTCACCCGAGAAGACCACAATGATAATACCAACATGGGCCAGTGAAGCGACATCCTCCACAACTAGACTGAAGAACAAAAGGACAGCAACTTGTCTGTTTCCCTTCCCTGATTCCCCAACACTGTTCCCCTCCCCCAATTCCCCAATTAAAAAACAAATCTGGAAAAGAAAAACAAAAACAGTCAGTCACTCTAGGTTAACCTGTGCCTCTCTCAGGTTGGGATACGACACAACTTGCTTTGCAGCTTACAAAATTGAAGAGAGCACATGCTTCTGTTTAGGCCTCCCCATATTGCCATTTTCTCCTACAACTTGGCGGGGCAGACTAAATCATCTGAAACAGCAGATGTATCCTGCAACTCCTGCAACTGCCAATAAATATGTGTGAAGGGGAGGGCTCTCTGCAGAGATTTCCTGTGTTAGAGCTGTTGCTACAATGACACTTATACTTTTCCATCTTAGAAATTATTTTTCTTTGTAATTTAATTAGAGATGGAAGTCAGTGATAGGCGTCCTCTTAGGAAATGCAGAGTGGTACTGAACTAAGTCCAAAAATCAAGATTGTTTCCCCCATCTCATGAGTTGTATTTCTTTTTTAAAGTTGTATTTCTTTTTTAAAGTTGTATTTCTTTTTTAAAAAATTTTAAAATTTTTTAAAAATTTTCACTTAGCAAAAACACTTTATTTAATTACTGAATATCCTGAGAAGCATGTTGTGCATCCACAACAAACACTGAATATATTGCAAGCAACAGTAGGTATCTTGGTGTAGTAATTTCAGAGTGAAGTACAAAGGCTTCATAACTAAAAGTTTTGCCATTGAAATTTGGAGACAATAAGTAAACAAAATGTTACAAAATTTTGTGTTTCTGAAAGAGAATCTGACATTCTAGCATCTAATGTCACCCTCTGACCCCACCCAAAATGTAGACTTCAAAATGTTTGTAAATTGGTGTGCTTATTATAAAAACACTTTTATTTTTGAAAGTTAGGTAAATTATATGAGTCTAACTAAAATTTAGCTAAAACAAAATCATTTATGATAAGACACACTTTTTAAAAAGATTATTGTTTTATATTTTATGTATTACTTAAATTTAAAGATTTATTATTTATAATTTATTTTTTTAAAAAGGAAACATGTCTGTTTTAAGATGTACAAACAACACAAAAGTAAAAAGTGAAAGTTCCTCCATCCAATTCCCAACAGATACTATCAACCATCTTATGTGTATTTGAAATATATAACAACTTATGTCATGTTATATTGGCATTATACATAAACATATATATAATAAAAATGCATGGCTAGAATACTGAAATAAAGTTATACAATATAATAATCTGCTACTTTTTTTTTCCACTTCACTATGTGTTAGACACCTTTTTTGGCAATACAATAAATAGGTAGATAGAGCAAGATTCACACTCTCCTTTATCACCAAATATCCACTTAGATAGCATAATTTTTTGTTGTTGTTTGTTTGTTTGTTTTGAGGGCAGTGTCACTGGCCCTCACATATGGAACCTGAACCAGGGCCGCTGGCCTCCCAAACCAACGCTTAACCACCGCGCCACTTGGCCGGCTCGATAGCATAATTTTTTAAATCTAACTCTATTAATTCGCATTTGGTTTATTGTTACTCTTTCATGAATATAAACACTGCTCTAGAGGACATTCTTGATTCTCCGTAGAACAGAAATGGTTCTCTGCAGAGCAGAAACTCTGCTTCAAAGCACAGGTTTATTTACATTTCTGAAAGATACTTCACATTGCCCTCTAACTATGGTACTGTATCAGGTGCCTCTTGTGCCCACCTCACATCGTTGTTGTTTTTTTAATTTTTTAAATTTTTTTATTTTTAATTAGCTTCAGGTGTACAACACAGTGCAATAGTTATACTTTTTACCCCTCAAAGTGACAACCCCCCCAATTCTCCCCCTCACTCCTCCCCTCCCATATCATACTATCTATTACAATTCCTTTGACTCCTTTCCACTGTATAATCCACATCCCGTGACTATCTATATATTCAATTACAGTTGGCATACAATATTATACAACACCAATTTCAGGTATACAGTGCAGTGATCAAGCCTCTACTCCATCCATGAAGTGGTCTCCCTAACAAGACATGTGACCATCTGACAACCCGCAAAATTTTAACAACATTATATTCCCCAAACCGTCTTTCATGTCCCTGTGACAATACTGTAGTTACCTATTTATGCTGTCTAATCCCATCCCCTTCTCCCTCATCCCCACCCTCCTCCCAACTAGCAACCCTGTTTTTCCTCTATGAGACTGTTTCTGTTTCTTTTGCTCATTCATTCAGTTTTTCAAATTCCACATATAAGTGAGATCATATGGTATTTGTCTTTCTCTGACTTATTTCACTTAACATAATAGTCTCTAGGTCCATCCATATCGTTGCAAATGGTACAATTTCATTCTTCTTTATAGTGGAGTAATACTCCATTGTATAAATGTACCACAGTTTCTTAATCCAGTCATCTACCGATGGGCATTTCAGTTGTTTCCAAGTCTTGGCTATTGTAAATAGCGCTGCAATAAACATAGGGGTGCATATATTTTTTCGAATTAGCGTCTTGGATTCCTCTGGGTAGATACCCAAGAGTGGAATTGTTGGGTCATACGGCAGTTCCATTTCCAGTTTTTTGAGATACCTCCATACTGATTTCCATAATGGCTGCACCAATTTGCAGTCCCACCAACAGTGCACCAGGGTTCCCTTTTCTCCACACCCTCACCAACACTTGTTGTTTGTTGATTTGTTGATGATAGGCATTCTGACTGGAGTGAGGTGGTATCTCATTGTGGGTTTTATTTGCATTTCTCTGATGATTAGTGAGGTTGAACATTTTTTCATATGCCTGTTGGCCATCTGTATGTCCTCTTTAGAGAAATGCCTCCTCATATCCTCTGCCCATTTTTTAATTGGGTTGTTTTTTCGGTGTTGAGTTGCATGAGTGTTTTATAAATTTTGGATATCAACCCCTTATCAGATATTTTGTTGGCAAATATCTTCTCCCATTCAGTAGACTGCCTTTTTGTTTTATTGATGATTTCCTTTACTGTGAAAAGACTTTTATGTTTGATGTAATCCCATGTGTTCATTTTTTTCTTTTATTTCCCTTGCCCGAGGGGATATATCAATAAAAATATTACTCAGGGTAATGTCTGCAAACTTATTCCCTATGTTTTTTTCTAGGAGTTTTATAGTTTCAGGTCTTACATTTAAGTCTTTAATCCACCTTGAGTTTGTTCTATATGGTGTAAATAGGTGGTCTATTTTCATTTTTTTGCATGTGTCAGTCCAATTTCCCCAGCACCATTTATTAAATAGACTATCTTTACTCCAGTGTAAATTCTTGCTTCCACTGTCATAGATTAAATGACCATATATAGTGGGTTTATTCCTGGGCTCTCTATTCTATTCCATTGGTCTATGTGTCTGTTTTTATGCCAGTACCATACTGTTTTGATTACTGTAGCTTTGTAGTATGTTTTGATGTCAGGTAGTGTGATGCCTCCCACTTTGTTCTTATTTCTCAACATTGCCGTAGCTATTTGGTCTTTTGTGGCTCCATATAAATTTTAGGATTCTATGTTCTATTTCTGAGAAAAATGTCCTTGGTAGTTTGATTGGAATTGCATCGAATCTATATAATGCTTTAGGTAGTATTGACATTTTAACTATATTAATTCTTCCTATCCATGAGCATGATATGTATTTCCATTTATTTGTATCTTCTTTGATTTCTCTCTTCAGTGTCTCATAATTTTCTGAGTACAGGTCTTTTATTTCTTTAGTTAAATTGATTCCTAGATATTTTATTGTTTTTGAAGCAATTGTAAAAGAGATTGATTCCTGATTTCTTCTTCTGATAGTTTATTATTGGTGTATAGAAATGCCACTGATTTCTGAATATTAATTTTGTATCCTGCTATGTTACCAAATCCGTGTATCAGTTCTAGCAGTTTTTGGGTGGCGTCTTTGGGATTCTCTCTATATAGTATCATGTCATCTGCATATAATGACAATTTTACTTCCTCTTTTCCAATTTGGATGCCTTTTATTTCATTTTCTTGTCTGATTGCTGTGGCTTGAACTTCCAGAACTATGTTAAATAGAAGTCCCACCTCACATCTTGGCCTGCCTTTTACTCCCACTATTGCTGCAGCTTCGAGCAGCTGTCTGCAGCCTGACAGCCCATCATTCCAGCCTCACCTTGTTACCTCTCACTCTGCACGAGGGTTCCTCCTGCTGTGTCAGGGATGCCCATGGGACCCTGATCAGCTTTTGCACATGCACAAACCCTAACATGTGAAATGCATTGAGAACAGGAGCTGGCGAGTAAATGCTCCCCTCCCTTCTCCCATTCTTCAAGTGGGCAATTATGAGGCACAGTCTATGTAACTCCTCAGAAGGTCCCAGAGGGATCCAGCCTCGACTGCCCACAATGGTGGTGACCAGCTGGAAACGGCTCCCCTGGACTGGTTTTCCCTCTCCCCTTTTCTCTCCCCCGCTCCCTTACTCCTGATGCCCTGTCTCAGGCTCTGCTTTTGGTCTCAGCTACAACTATATGGTAATAGATGGGGAAAAGGAATTTGGTGGTCAGTTAACTGTCTCTACCATACCTTTGCACAAAATATTTAGGCTATTGTTTTTTATTTCTTTGTATAATGAATTTTAAGATCTATAATAATTCAAAGTAAATTTTTGTATCCAGTACACAAAGATTTTTCAAATTTAAGATTTGAAACAGCTTGGAACAATGAGTTAAAAGAAATAATACAGAGTATAGTATCCCTTTCCCCCACTCAAAGTGGTGTGTTAGTAAAGACCATCATGGTAAAATTTTCACTCGAGATACTTAAAGCATTAGGGAATACAATCTGCACTGAGGCAAGAACTCTGAAATCTCACAAATATTTTGATGTTCACTGAGAAAACAATGACACATAACCAGAGGAAAACAACAAAGATGTTTCATATTTTATATTAGTAATAATGGATATAGGAGCTTTGAGGTTAAAAGAATGAACTGTGAAGCCAGAATATCTAAGTTCAAATCCCACCTCCACCACTTCCTGGCTGGGTAACCTTGATTAAGTCACTTAACCTCTCTGTGCTTCAGTTTCTTCATGTGTAAAATGGAGATGAAGAAAGTGCCTATCTCATATGGTTATTGCAGAGATTAAGTTAATATACATGAAGTATTTATCATTGTACTGACACATAGTAAATGTTCAAAACATGTTAATAACTATTATTAATAATTTTTAATGCCTTTTGCTCCCTAGAAACATTGCAGGATTCTCTTTGCACAAACTTTGAGACTTTTTTGTGTGTGTTACTGATAATACACGCACCTAGAGATGTTTTTCTTTTTCTTTATGGACTTCTATCCAAATGCTCAATGAGTTTTGAATTTATGACCCTCAGCCCCACATTTACCCCAGGGTGCTTCTCAGGGTTCCACCTGCTGCCTCCTGCCATAACAGTCCCTTGTTCCTCACAGAGGGCCCTGAAGTGCAGTTTTAAGGCCTGAGTTTCCCATCCCTCATCTTCCCTAAATTTCCGAGGCATTCTGCTCCTTTTCTGCCATTCTCTTTTCCTTTTTAGATTCCCATTCCCTAGTTCTTTCTTTCATTCTCTCTCTCCTTTTCCCCCCTCCTTACCTCCCTCCCAATTATCCCCTATAAATTCTCACTTTTTTCTGAAGGGAGTGCACAATTAAATTTGCAACTAAAGTAGCATCGTTTTAAGGAAAAGAGAACTCCCTGTTAGTGAGGGAATGTTGTCACAGAAGGTCAAATCCTATTATTTGATAATCTTAGACAGTTGGTATATGTAACCACCTAAATCGACTGTTAACTGAGCATCTACTACACATAAGGCACTGAGCTAGGGACTCCTGGGAGACAAGGATGGTGAAAGGAGACGGTCCCTCTCTCCTGGGTCTCAAAAGCGGGTGGAAAATGTGGACATGGACTAAAGTGACTCTAACACAAGGCAGGTTCTGGAAGGTCTTCAAGGACAAGGGCACCACTATCTCATTTTCTCTCTCCCCAGCACCTACAACCGGTGCTCCTTAACTGGTGCTTAGAAATACCTCTTTCAGATCTGCGCAGGGGGAGGCATTGTGCTTTAGAGTGCACCATGTGTTACACATTTGGAAAAATAAATTTCTTAATGAAAACAGCTCCTGGTCACTCAGGTCCGGTGGGAAGTACTGGTTCAGCATGACTCATAACCGTAAATGTCTGCTCTCATGACCAGCACCTTTCAGGCTGCAGGGAAACACGGCTTCATACGCCTTTTCCCATGGCCTTGTACTGTCAATAAAGTCTGTGGATGTGCTGCTTGTGATGTTGGAGAACAACATCGCTTAGGAGTCTAAGAGGATCTCATTAGGATTATTTAGTAGGAAAAGAGAGAAATGAGCTAATTTCTCAGTCAAATCTGTCCCATCAGATAACAAGAATGGAATGGATTCCTAAATAACAACGTGTTATATCCTAGTTATATCTTTTTTGTGTGTCCAATTTTGTGGGTCCCAAGCAGTATTCACAGTAGTTGCACAAAAATGCTGAGGAACATTTTGCAAAATTAAGCAATATGTATGACTTAAGTTTGTGTTTATGTAGGTAAAGACAAAACGTGTAAAATGTGTTGCTACTCCCTATATTGGCAACTTTATGGATATTGACTGCTAGGATTGCGAATAGTTTTATTTTAATAGAATACTGTATAACATTTAACTGAGTTTTCAAAAAGTTTTTAAAATCAGCACTATTTAAATAATCTTATTTAAAATTTTAACATTCATCAAATATGTACTTTAGAATAGAATTTTGCCTTTTAATAATAGATAATTGGATTGTTTCAAGTGATCACAAATTATATGACAATTTTAATCATAATGACATAATTAGTAATTTTGTTGAGATGAAAGCTAAGAAACTAATGTATGTCTTTATTTTTTTCCCTATCCAAATGTTGTCAGCGCATCAATGGAACACTCAGTTATGTATAATTAAATACAATTGTCTTTGATATTTTGTCATGTCAGTTATATAAAAACCATAACTTTATATATAGTATTCCGTTTTGTCTTTATAAAGATGTACTTATCAAGGTAGGAGGTTAGGGGATATATATATATATATATATATATATATATATATATATATATATTTTTTTTTTTTTTTACTGTTGACTTACATTTTAACACTAAGTAATTTAAAATGTTGGGCAGGCCGAGTGGCGCAGTGGTTAAGCGCTGGCTTGGGAAGCCAGCGGCCTCGGTTCAGTCCCACATATGAGGGCCAGTGACACTGCCCTCAAAAAAAAAAAAAAAAAGGTTGTATAGGCCCCCTTCTGTATGTGCCCTGGACCTCCAGATGTTAGAAATCAGCTTGGCCCTACGTGGCAGTGGGCAGGGATGTGGGGCAGGGATGGGGATGGATTTAAGGAAGTTTTTAGGAGAAGAGGGCCCCATGGGTGAAAGCCTGGAGAAAAGAGATCTGTCCTGGGTAACATATTTGTGGCTAAAGCCCAGGCCTCAGGACAGACAGGGCTAGTTAAGGTGAGAATTGAACAATTAATGGTGGAAAGTAGAGGGAAGTGATAGACTGGGAGCTCCATGAGGGTAAAAGACATGCCTACTTTGATTCCTGCGGTATTCCTGGGCCTTCTAGAGTGTCCTGCACAGAGGAGTAATGCACTTAATATTTGTTGAATGAATAAAAGAAGAAATTTGGAATCTGTACTCTATGTAATGTGGAACCATTAAAGAGTTTGAAAAGAGAAGACAGAATTAGAATGGCAGTTCAGAAAGATAAATCTGACCATGGTGCATAAAATTTATTTGAAAAGTTAGCTACTGGAAGTAGAAAAACTAATTTACATAGTTATGTGTTACTGATTTGTATCTATTGTGATTCTTTATTTCCTGAACATACAAATGTGGATATTTTTTATTATACACTAATCTGACCTAATCAGGCATTTAACAGTCCACAAAACTCCCACATCTTAGGGACAATGGGTAAAGGGCTGTAATGTCTGATACACTAGCTACTGGCTATGTATGTCTTTTAAGCACCTGAAGTATGACTAGTCCAAAATGATGTTCAAGAAATTCTGAAGTGTGAAATCCACACCAGATATCAAAGATCTAGTACAAAAATAAATGGTAAAAGTTCTTATTAGTAATATTTTTATATATTGATTACACATGGAAACAGCAATATTTTGGATATGTTTTGTAAAACAAAACGTATTATTGAAATTAATTTCACTTTTTCTTTTTAGTATTTTTTAATGGGGCTACTGGAAAACTTTAAATTATATATGTGACTTGCATTTGTGGCTTGCATTATATTTTATCGGACAATAGTGCTTTAGTGGATGCCTTAGCAGCTTTGACCCCCGAACAATGCACATCAATTGTAAACTGAAGGTGCAAATGTTGCAAAAGATGCAGACATTGATTAAGCCACCAGAAGTGGTTCTAAACTTCTCAGATCACATGTCAGTGCAGGGTTCAGCAGAATTGGGCCAGTGGATGGATCATAAAGGGAGAGAAACCAACAAGGACAGCAATTTAAAGAAAGTAATCGATTATTACAGAGGACCTTGGGAACATGTATGACGTTTCTAATATTTTTTGTAAAAATGATAGTCATGATTAAGCCACAAAAGTCAAATGGAAAAGGCGTATCTCATCAGCTATAAAAAAACAGCACCCGATATGGCTCACTCAGTGGAGAGTTGTAAAGGTTAAGTAGAATTTTGCTGAGATCAAGTTTCCTAAGCTGTAGTTTTATTTTTAAATATAAAATCTCAATTCAACTGTTTGTCATCATGTACTACAAAACTTAGTTTCTGATTTTTAAGTACATGCAAATACATGCAAAATGTTTAGATAGCTGGTTAATAAAAGGGATCATATATAGATATGTATCTGTCAAATATTTTACTTTAGCTTAAAGCATAAATAACAAGGCTCTGTTTTATATGATTTGGGATTTTCTTAACCAGTATTTGGCTGTAGGGCCTTGGTCTTTTGAGTGTGGGTCCACAATTTAGAGTCCCCTGTATCTTTCTCACATATCTCATTGTCTACAATCTCTACTCTTAGTTTCTTTAAAGCAAAGTGAGGACTCATAAGATACATACAAAGTAATTTCTTATAGATTTGAATGTTTTTTTCCCAATCTTTTACAATCATCATTCTCACAACTAATTTTCCCACAACAGAGACTTTTTTCAGTGTCTCACCCTCATTCTTTCAAAGCATTTAATTTTCATCAGAACATCTTTCTTTTTGCACTCACATATTCATTGCTTTACTAATTTAAAAATCAATTTAATAGTATTTAAGTTTCATAAGGACAGTTATAATGGGTGTAATCAGGTTTGGGAATAAGTATGATGGATTCTCTTGAGGCCCATCACTCACTTGGTGGGAGCAGAAGTGTGCAGGTGCCATGGGCATTCATCCCTCTGCGTGTTATACATCACACTGGGAATGGCAAGTATCTGTTGCTGTATGTGCCAGTTAAGTAAAGACTGGCTAAGAAGCTTTCTACTATAATGTCACCTACAGTGTTTTTGTAGGGAGCCACTTATCCCATTGATGACAAGATTTCCTGACTTAGAACATCCAGAAACACTTCAGAAGTTTGATGTCTGGAAAGAGCACGGAGAACCTAAGTTCTAGCCTCAACTTTCCTGCGAGTATGATATGTATTTATAAATCTGACAGAACCAGCTTTTGCTCAATGCTGGAGATTACGTTCTTACTCTATGTTTACCTAAGACATAGATCTCACAGAGGTATGAAAACACACACACACATGGATCTGACATTCTATCAGAATCAGCCCAATAAATGCTCACTAATAAAAATATTTGTAGACGGGAATGTTTTACTTATCTAATTTTTAATTTTGTAATGATGAAAAATAACAAACAATATCCCCAGAGAAGAAGAAAACTCTGCATAGTAGGTGTTTAATAAATATATGATGCACAGGCTGACATATTTCTGCAGGTGCATATAAAGCTGTTCATGCGAATGTCAGTGATATTTATGCACAATGAGGAAATGCAGCAATATTAAACTGGATCCTCCAAATGAATGAGATGTAGGAACTGAAGTGTGACTTCGGCTATTCCCAGAAGTACTATGTGGAAGCAGTGATCTATAAAACCCTGGCGTAAAGGTTACCCAAGTTGTCACAGCATAAATGAAATCATTGCAACATTTATATCAGATAGGATGGAAATAAAAAGCTTGGAAATAGTAAATGGAGTTTCAGCATACAAGTAACCTTTGAAGATACACAAGTCTCCTTTATGTCGTTAAAGAAATCAAATGAAGGCAATTCGACACATGCCTTTGTGAAATAATAGAAAGCAGGATCCAGTAACACCAAAACAGAGCTAGAATCGTACCCATGCTTAAAACAGAAACTGGTAGCAATCCCATGGGTTAAATTCTCCTCAAAGAAGATTGTATTAACGTATGGCAGAAGAAGAACACCCTTCAGAGTCAACCATCTCCTTTGATTATTTTTCTCTCTTAAAAACATCAGTTTTTCAGTATATAGATGTATAATGACAACCTAATATTTACATAAAAGATTAAGGGAAAAATGACTCAAAGCACCAAAACCTACGTGAAAGACAAGTACTTAGGTTTCTCCATGGTGCTTTGTGGTGGATGGAGGTCAGAGAACCCTAGCTGGATTTGAAAGCCCTCTCACTTGGCCCCAGTTTTCATCACTGTGTAAACGTTTTGCTGGAATCCCTTCTCCTTTGCTATTCTGGCCAAACTCAAAACTGGAAGAATTTTGAAGAGCTAAAGGCATCCACTTTTCTCATTTACAGGTGCCCATGTGTGTGTAAATGTAAAGATTTTTTTAAAAAAAAAAAAACTTTAAATAGAAAAGAGAAAAGTGTTACTTTCGATTTAGGATTTGGTGGGTGTGGCAATCCGGGGAGACCTGGGAAATAACTGTTTGGTTTGGGTGATACACTTGGCTACCATTAAAAGAGCGTATAATTATAGCCTAAATGTTGACTTAGAATTTTAACAGATGTATCTAAACTTTCAAAATTTGTACCGTTGGATGTAACTATCTAAAACTATCTTATGGCAGACGTTGTAGAAGTACTGAAAACATTAAGGTAATATGAAATCAGGACCTTTTTAAAAAAAAACCAAAACCCTCGGATATCACCGTCCTCCTCAGTTAACATTTATTATACCCAGGAAGGGGGCTTTCATTGCATCTACTTCCAAGAAGGCAAAGGAATTCTTGTGTAGACATATCAGACTTTTGTCTGAATAGATGAAGACTGAAGACTGACAAGATAGCGCTCTCCTTTCTGTTCCTGAGGGACCCGCCCCAACCGCCCCCGTATCTTAAAATGTTTCACAACTATATCTAGGGACGCTGCTGCCGGGCGGTGGGCGATTTCCCATCACAGACAAAACGGTTCGGGGGGGAAAAGAAAGGAGGGGAGAAATCAACGAGACCTGGGAGCGCTACGTGCCCGAAGAGAGGTCGAAAATCATTAACTTGCAAATGGTGTTTTTCCCATTGCCAAGCACCTTATCGCCCGGACGCCCCCAGGGGCTGCAAGGGCTCGGCGCGCCACGTGAGAGCACTGCAGGTGGGGGCGGCGGGACCCCGGTCCGCCGGCGGACCCCGCGGGCAAGACGGACGTGCCGCTAGAGGCGTCGGATTCGGGGAGGGCCAGAACCTGGAGGATGACACGCCGAGCACTTCCTGGCACATCGTTGGCTCCTTCCCCAAACGTGCTCTCTGTGGTCCTGTCTTTCCCATAGAGCGGAGGAAAAAATAAAGACCTACAGGGACCCCACCCATTCAGGTCTCTCTCTAGCCGGGGGCGGGGTAGGGGGTGAGAAGCGTGTCTCGCACATCGTGGGACTGGAGGTTCTGAACAAGACATCCCAGCGTACACCCAGGTTTTATTGGTAGTACGAGTTGAGAGGAGGGGGCAAAAGAAGAGGAAAACTTTTTTTTTACAAAAAAAAAAAACAACTTTCTGTTTTTGATCCGCGGCGGCTTGTCTGTGGAACGTTCGCGTTTCTTTCGCTTTGCAGCAGGCAACCGCCCTGGGAACCACCTGCGCGTCCGGGACCAAGTGGGGGTGGGGCTGGTCCGAGCCCAGGGTCCCCGACGCCCACTGCAAAGGGCTGTGCGAATGACACACTACACACACTCTCGCCTGCGTCCCCTTCAACGCACCACACACCTCAGTCCGAACTCCCCGACTCCTGTGGGGCGAGCCCCACCGAGCCGGCTGAGATTGCGGCGGAGAGGACGCGGCGCGCTGCAGCCGCCGAGGCTCCTCCTCTCGCCGGGGCAACCCGGGGCTACCTGGCGGCGTGGCGCTGGCAGCGCGCAGAGTCCGGGGTGCCCCTGGGGCTGCCACGTCCGAGCCCACTGCGCCGGCCCGCGCTCATAGCCCAGCCGTGCGCCCACTCCTTCCACCGGCGGCCGGGGTCCCACGGCAGCCCCAGGCCGAAGCCGCGGCGCGCCCGCCCGTCGATCCAGGCCAGGCGCGCCCGGCGGGCCGCGCTCACGCCGTTGGCGCAGGCGGCCCTACGCTCGCGGCGCAGCGCCCGCCCGCCCGTCCGCCCGCCCCCTGCACTCTCCCCGCCCCCTCCCTCCCTCGCAGGGGCCCAGCGAATGTAGCCCGCGAGAGAAAATGGCGGCGGCGGCGGGGAATCGCGCCTCGTCGTCGGGATTCCCGGGCGCCGCGGCGGCGAGCCCCGAGGCGGGCGGCGGCGGAGGGTCCCCTAAGGCGAGCAGCGCGCCTGGGGCGGCCGCGGGGCTGCTGCGGGAGGTGGGCAGCGGGGGCCGCGAGCGGACGGACTGGCGGCGGCGGCAGCTGCGCAAAGTGCGGAGTGTCGAGCTGGACCAGCTGCCGGAGCCGCCGCTCTGCCTCGCCGCCTCGCCGCCGTCTTCCTCCACGTCCCCGTCGCCGGAGCCCACAGACACGGCGGCGAGCGGGAGTGGTTTCCAGCCGGTGGCGGCGCTCCCGCCCCACGGGGCCGCGAGCCGCAGCGGCGCCCAGCCTTCCGAGTCGGCGGCCGCATCGGACAGCGGCGCCCCGAGCCCCGCGGGGGCCGAGCCCGGAGAGAAGCGGACGCCCGCCTCCGAGCCGCCTCCTGCAGCGGCCCCCGCCGGGTGAGCACCGCGGCCGGGGGTGCGGCGAGGGTTTGGGGGGGGCGGGCGGGCGGACGCAAGGCAATGAATGAATCCCGGGCGACGCGCTCGGCGTCCCGGGTGCGCGCCGCTGTCCGGGAGCGGAGCCCTGCGGCGCCCCCCGTGGACCCCTCCGATGTCGGGGCGGCGTCCCGGACCTGGCCTGGGGGACGCCATGGGGGTCTCGGGACCGGGACGTGCCGAAGAGTTTGTTATTGTTTGCAGACATGTGACAGGCGTGCGCGCCGCGCCGCGGGGACCGGCGGAGCGAAGGTGTGGGGGGCCCCCGGCGGGCTTTGTGGGGCTCTCGGAATCGGCGCTCTCACCGGAGCGCCGGCGCGGAGCCCGGGCAGTGCCCCCCCCCCGGGCCGGGCTGCGGGACGGGCAGGTAGCCCGGCGGTGCTGACCCCAGACGTCACTCTCGGGGGGGGGGGGCGCCGCGGTTGAGGGCCGAGCCTGCAGGCGGGCGGCGGAGAACGCGGCGAGGTCCCCGTGGCTCTGACAGGCGTAGCTCCCCTGCAGGTAGCAGGGACCGGGGCGGGACGAAGGCGACGCGGCCTGAGAGGCCTCCGGGTGGACGACTGGGGAACGCCTGTCAAAGCGGTGCCAACGGTTGTGGGGCTGCAGACTCTGGGGCTTGCCATTTTTTTCGGACGTAGGGGTTTCTCATGGGCGTCCCCCCCCCCAAAGGGCTCCGAGCGTTCCGGGGGGGGGGCATGCGAACTGCACCACGGAGACTTGAGGGACTTCTGTGTGGCGTTGGAAGTTGGCCTTTGAAGTTTGCATTTGGCGCAGCGGTGGAAGCGCCGGGACCGGATGTGTCAGCCATTCAGTTTCCAGAGCGGCGGTGACTGCTCCCCGCAGCCTGCCCGGCGTGGCTGGAGACCGCGGCGCGGGTGCGGTGCCTGCTGCTCTGCGCAGCTGCGCGGGCCGCCCGCCGGATTCCAGGGGCCCCCGGGCTGCGGGCTTGGGCTCCGCTAGTGCTGCGGTGCCTGGGCGGTGTGGTGTGTGGAAGGTAACAGATCAGCGGTTCTTGGCCTGACCCTTTTTTGGCAACTGAAACTCTTTATGTTGACCTCTTTTAAGTGTGACAGTTGGTAATCCTGGTTTTGAAAACATCTAAGTACTGTATGCAAAGCACAGTCTTGATGGGTGTTTTGAGTTGCTGGAAATGTTTTTGTGATGGTCACCCACTGACCTGCAGAGTGCCTGGCCTTTATTCTGAGTATTTTAAAGACGGTGTCTCCTGTTTGTTCTCTTGTGAGACGAATTGGACACTACACATCGTTGGTTGTGGTTAATTTTGTAAAGTGGTTTGCCACATTTTTTTGGAACTTGATTATTTATTGGATTAAAACCATCGTTTATCACTTGGAAGTTGCCCTCCCCCCCCCCCCGTAAAGAAAAAAAAGAGAGAGAGAAAACCCTAAAGAATATAGTCAGCACTGTGCCATGGCAATATTGAGAGGAAAGATTTGTGACGGATAGTTATGTGTGTGGGTGTGCACTTGTACATGTAACTTAGTCTTACAAGAGTTATGTTTTTCTACATTTTCCTGCTTCCGTGCAGATTGGATTGAAACTTTACTAGACTCATTCTATGAAGGCAGTTGTTACTACAAGTGAGCTCCAGGTGAAAGTATTAAACGCCAAATTGGAGAAATTTATTCTCATGAAACCATCTTTTTGGATACAGTAAATAGTTTAGCAGGTGTCAGCGTTCTAGTCATCTTAATGAGCTATGAATATAGTAGAAGAACGACCACTATTCAAATAATGTATAGAAGTTCTTTCCTGTTGTCGCCACACAGAGTAAGAGGAATAAGGTGGAGGCAGATAGAAGAATTCAGGAACTGAGTAATCCATGCTGACGTTTTGCTTTTTATAACGTAGGTGGGTTTTTTTTTTTACCCCTCTTTGTTTAAGGGGGGGATTGTATGTAATTGCACAGTATGTCAAATAAGGGACTAATCAGCATAATCATTTTTTAAAAGTGAATTTCACTAGCCACAGTACTAGTTCACAGCAAATGTCATACCTAAAGATTTTATTTATAGTAAAATGTTGATTACCCATTTATTGAAATCAGTGATTTTTCCTCCCGATTTCCTTGTCAGTGGGGTTGGAATTCATTTTAATCTGTTGGTATAAGCACTTTTATTATAAAGCAGTACAGTAAAGTCTCAATTGAACTCTACATTTTACTTTTTTTGGCAATAGCTACATTCATACTTATAGGAGGAAAATCTAACAGATTTTGAATAACTTATATTTCAGTAGTGGTATGGGTCTGGAGACCCCTTTTGTCTAAAGGCCTGTATTTTTTAAGAAAATTCTATGATTTTTTTCATTTCAAAATATAGTTTAGTTTTTAATCTTTGGATGTAGAAATTGAAAGTGTAGACATACATTTGTGAAGAATAAATTATATAAATAATATGCATATTTAAAGTAGATTTTAAGTCTGTCCCTCTTTTCCAGGGTAATAACCGAAATCAGTGAAAGCCTTGTGCCTGTAAGTGGCGCCCAAGGGTTTGATTTTTTTTCATTATATTACAGAATTAGGGGTTTTTTCTTCCTATTTACTGTCCTTGAAGAAAAATTACAGTGTTACTCTCCATTGAACAGGCTATTGTGAGTTTGGTAGATATAATTACTCCATCCTATTTTTGTAACTTAAAAAAACCTAACTATCAATTTGCTGGCCCCACGAAAGAACAAGATATGCTGTACTTGTTAATGTTAGTTTTTGTTTAAAACTAAAGCTATTTCATAGACTGCTTTTATATCCTTATGTAGCCCTCAGCTTTCACTCTCTTTTAGAAGCAGCTATGCTAAAAATATAATGATTTTAAAAAAATTTTTTTACTAGAGGTATAGGAACATTGTTACCTAAAAATAAATTTTTAAAAATTAAGTGGGTGATTTTATAAAACAGCAGAGGTAGTTACATAAGTTAGTCTTACACAAATGCGTAAGTTTTGTAGTTATGAATTGTCTCTTAAGTTCTTTCTATTTTAAATTAGGTAAGAGAATTAATACATTCTTCAAAGGTTAACCTTTGTTAAATATAATTCTGAAAGAGAAATATCAGAGCTAGAATTGTTACCAACTTTTGTTTTCCTTTCCTATCTGATTTTGGCAACAGTGACTGGTTAACCAACATTCCTTAATATATGATTTCCAATACACTATAATAACTCCATTTTGTTAGATACAAAAAAACAGGAAGTAGTCCTGTTCATTGATATTTTCACATCTTCTATAGCACCAAGCATATGTTGCATGTTTTAGAAATGGTCACTGACTTGACAACTTGAAGATTTCAAAATATGAAAAGAAAGGAGTGTTCTTTGCTTTCAACAAGAGCAATAGAACCAGCTACAGCTTGCCTAGGCTGTCTGTGATCAGTCCTTGACACTGGCTGGGAGCATTCCAGAAGAAGAAATGATGGGATGGCAAGGCAGTTAATGGGGAGTGGATTTCCCCTGAGGAAAAATATGGGGCCTTCAGAGTGATCTCAGAAAGCACAGCTTTTGCATTTTGTAACCCATTTTCTTGGGTTAAAAGGTATTCCTCTATGAAAAAGGCAATAGAAAAATGTGGCATGGAAAAGTAATAGTCTCCAGAGGCTCTTAAGAGCTGCAGCATATTGTGCCTCTAACCTTGGAATGCTTTGCTTATATCAAATATACCAAGTGTGCTCCTTAGACTCGTTTGTTTTCCTCAGTCCTGGCCTCTTTCATACCCTAAGTCAAAAGTTAGAACTGCTTAAAAATGGAAATGAGTTGAAGATTTATGTGAGGAAATGTGCACTATTAGGAATAAACCCAAGTTGTCTTTAAGAAATAACTTAAGAATATTTATAAACGTGAAAGAAATAATCAGGAACAGAATTAAAGCAAATGGCTCATTGTAAAGCAGTGAGATTTGTCAGGTGTGCTTCTCGTTACAAGAAGATGATTTTAGCTGGGACTAAAACATGTTTAGTGAACATATAGATATGTTTAGATACCTTTTACATAGTCACCTCCTTGCTTTCTATGTATCAGGCAAGTTATGTATTTTTTCTCATTTCATGGTTACTGCAGCCCTCCAAAGGCATTGTAATTTTTGTTTTTGAGAGGTGGAAACTCATCTGCGATGCTGAAGCCTTATTATCATACAAGTAAAGGCAGAGCTAGGATTCAAACCCAAGTTGGTCTGACTCCACAACATTTGTTTCCACTGCTCTATGCTACCTCCATTTCTTTTTCAAATTAATAATCAAACTAATTGATGATTTTCACAGACGAAGTTGTTCTGCATGAGTCATAATAGACTGCTAGGCCTCTACCCAGTGCCATTGCCAATACATTATCCCCTGATGTGTATATTATAATGCATAGCTTTCGGTAACCTGGCCTCAGACATGTAATACAAGTAAACTGTGCTTAGATCACTTCATCACGTTAGGCAAAGAGAATAAGTGATTCGTATTGAGTGTTTCTTAGATTTCTTGATTTGTGCTGTAGTAAATCATAAGTGGAAGAAAATAAAGAAGCTGAAGTTAACATCACTCATTCATCTTAATCATCACACATGGAGAGCAACTTCCAATGTAGTTGGACCCTGCCCCTTTGTTATTGTTTAAATTTCATTCACCCACCGTTTATGAACTTCTACAGAGCGATGGTGGTCTGGAAGGTAGAGGAAAAGATCATCAGTGCAGTTTCTGTTTCTGCTGGTAGACTGTATTGTAGTGTGAACATGTTTTACAATACCATGTTAAGTGCTGTAAGAGAAATGGGGATACAGAGGGGCACCCAGATTGAAAATTAGTGCTCTGAATTGCATCCACAGTGTTCCACACTGTATTCCTGCCGTGAAGACAGTGGTACCGCTCTAGCTTTCTGAGGAATTAATTGTCCTTCCAGGTCAGTAGTTAAAAGGTGATAACTTTATTCTGTCTACTTTCTACTTATCATTTGGTCTGCTAGTGTTTGCTCTTTTCCTTTGGTCTCTTTCCCTTTTCTTAGGACAGATACATGCTGTGGTTTTTCCATTTCCACAGTAATGGAAAAAGTAATCTAGATGAAGATTAGTTTCAAACTATTTCTGCCTACATTCTTAAGTTAACAGGATGTATATGAAACTGCAAGTTCAGATGTGATTTTTTTTCTTTCTTGAAAGAGGAAATTAAAATGGGGATATGGGGAGCAAGAAACGCAGTATCTGCCAATGCTAGTTTTAAAATTCAGTCTTTTTTTTTTTTATTAGAAACAACTCCGCTATTTAAGAAAACAATGTAGGGAAATGTGAAATATGCTTCAGGGTATGAGATAACCAAGAAGACAGCCTTGTCTTCATTCACTCGGGCATTTTGGGCTGGTTTAGGTATGTTTGGTATGGAAGAGAGTTCTCTATTGCTAGTAAGTCCTTGAGTACCAGTCTGATTAGTTTTTTAATAGATTGAGATGTAGAGTATCAAGAACTGTTAAGCTTTTAAGACCCACCAAGCATATTTTTCTGAAAGTACCATCTGTCATCTGTCACCTGGGAATCAGACCTCTTGAAGACTGGAGGAAGTCCCTGGAACTTACACAGTACTGTAGCTCGTGCATTAACTAACTTTATTACATGTAAGCATGATGGTGAGTATATGTGGAGTGAGGAGAGGGTAGATATTGGGCAGTAGGTGAATAGACATGATCGTTACCTTTCTTTATTGCCTAAATAATAATTTACTGATATATGATCAAATAATCTTCGAACTGGTTTTACAGCATTCTGAATAATATCTGTTATCAGTTTTTTAACAGACAGGGAACTCTATCTTATTCTTTATACCACTGTCCACCATCCAGAGTAGTATCTGGATCCTGTGAATATTAGGTACACATGAATGTTAGGATGAGTGAATTTTCCCAAAGTGGTTATCTTAAAATTAGTGTATCAGAAGATTACAGTAACTTACTGTAATGTGATTTTAATCATGGTCTAGCTTAAGGCAAGTTTTGAAGGCAAGAACTGTTTCTTATGAGGTTTTTAAAAAAGATTTTTATTAAAATATAGCTAACGTAAGTATTATATTAGTTTCAGTTGTACACTATAAGTTATTCAACATTTAAGTACCTAAAGAAGTGATCACCATGGTAAGTCCAGCAACCATGTGACACTGTACTACACTCTCACATATTATTGACTGTATTCCCATGCTGTATATTACATCCCCATGACTCATTTGTTATATACCTGGTAATTTGAACCTCTTATTCCTCTTCACCTTTTACCCCCCTTTCTTAATTTTTTAATTACATTTGACATTCAGTATCATTTTATATTAACTTCAGGAGTACAGCATATGGTTAGACATTTATATAAATTAAGAAGTGTCCCCCTGACTGGTACCCACCTGGCACTGTACATAGTTATTACCATATTATTGACTATATTCCCTATGTTTTACTTTACATCCCAATTACTATTTTGTAACTGCCAATTTGTACTTAATCCGTTTACTTTTTTCATCCTGCTCCCCAATGCCCCCTTATGAGTTTATGTATATTGATATGTACTAGCTTGATAGTTAGCAGCAGTAATTGGTATTTAGCAACAAGTAGGAGTTAATAATATCAATCAGTTTCATATAATGTAAATCTTATAATACTTAATTTAATAACTGAGTGTAGTTACAAAGTAATTGGAGCCATACTCAAACTGTCAAGTACTGAGAAAACTGAGTTTCTGATATTTGAACATGTCTAGTTACTTGGGCTGATGGGTAAGCCCTCCTGATTTTCTCAATTCTGGCAATTCTTCCTTGATGGTCCATCATCATCGTCATCCTCTTGAACATTAATATTAGAAAATTCTCAGGGTGGTCCTGGGGTTTCTGTCATTCTGTCTCCTCCATCCCCACCCTTGTCTCATTAATGCCTTTAGATCAATTATTGGCCATTCACAAATGATTGCCGAGGTTTTTTTCCAGCCAGACCTATACCTCACTGTCTATATGGCACATCCAATACTCAGATATCTAAAACCAAGTACAGGATTTTCCCTATATCTTGTCCTACTGATATGTTTCTTGTTCATGAAATGGCAGACGAGAACCTAGGAGTTGTCTTTGAGAACTCCTCGTTTTCAGTGCATCATCAGAGCTGGTGATTTGATCTGTTATGTTATCACTCCCTAGTGCAGGCTTCCTACATCTCTTATTTGGACTAATGCGGTAGTAGCCTCCTAACTTGCTCCCTGTATTCTACCTGCTCCCTTCCAATCTGTTCTCCATATTATGTGATCATTTAAAAATGTATATCTGAGGGCCGGCCGAGTGGCGCATTGGTTAAGCGCTGGTTTTGGGATGCCAGCGGCCCCGGTTCGGATCCCACATGAGGGCCAGTGACACTGCCCTCTACAGCTAACAACAGCTCCACCTGGAGCTGGGCTGTGCGAGCCCCGGTGATGGTGTGGGCTGCAGCCCCTGCTGCAGTGGGCTGCCATAGGCTGCAGTGAGTGGCCGGCAGCCAGCGTGAGCGGCCAGCAGCCAGCGTGAGCTGCCAATAGCCGCGGTGAGCGACATCCAGAGGCCAGCGACCGATCTGCCTCATCTGGGAAGAGCAATGACGATACCAACAGTGAAGCAACATCCTCCGCAACTAAAACTGAAGAACAAGAAGACGGCAACTTGTCTGTTCCCCTTCCCCGATTCCCCAACGCTGTTCCCCTCCACCAATTCCCCAATAAAATCTTTAAAAAATAAAAAATAAAAAATAAAAATAAAAAATAAAAATGTATATCTGATTATAACAGTTTTCCTCTAGAGAAGTAAATAAAGTTTAATTTAAAATCTTTCAAATGCTTTCCATTTGGATAAAGACCAGAGAATCCTTAACATGCCCTGTTGAGTCCCTGCCTGGTCTGGCCTCTACCTGCCTCTCCAGGCCCATCTCAGATCACACTTGCCCTTGTTCTCTGTGAGATTGCCTTTCATTTCCTCAAACTCAGCACAACACCTCCTGCCGTAGGGCCTTTGCTTGTGCAGCATGCTCCCTCTGCCGGGAACACTTTCCCCCGTCCCAAGTCAACTCCTCATCATTCAGATCTTAGCTCACTGATGCTTCCCTACTGTCATTGTTGTGATTTTACATTTGTTATCTCTTGCCATTCCCAGAAGATTGTGAGACCAGAGTGGGCAGAGCCTATGGCTTGGTAGGGACCCAGCACCTAGCAAAATGCCTAGCATAGACAATTCAGTAAATGTTCGTTGAATAAGTGGATGAGGGTGATAATGACATGGCAGGTTCAATTTTGTGGATCATCTGTTCTTCCCCTTTAGTCAGATGTAAGCTGTGCTAGCTGAGACAAGGTTAACCAGCAAAAGCCTCTAGACCATTGGTGTTCTCAAATTGCTGCTTTATGATAGATTCGTTGGAAGGTATCTGGATTGTTAGACACACCAAGTGCCTCAAGTGAAGTAGGGCAGCTTAATTTAATGTGGCATAGAGGAAAAAGCTCTACTGCTGAGAGTGTGTTGTAGGTAAGAAGAGTTTGCTACCTGTATATACTTTTTCACTTACCAGGGAGTTGAGAGAGACAGAGAGTGTATATGTGTAAATATATAACCTGGAGTGCCAAAAAAATTTATACACATGACTTCTGTTCATCTTTTGTTATTTGTATATATGAAGTATTACAATTTTAATACATTTTTTTTCCTTTCTTAAAATGTGTGTACATTTTTTTGGCACCCTCTATATATGAATAAGTATATGCATAAACCTGTTATGCATTAATATAATGATTCCTTTTTTCAAGTTCTCACAATATAATCTAAACTTAACACTTTTAGGATTGTTGTCCTAATAACCGTACTTCATCCAAAATTTATTAATTTGTTATTGATAATAATTTAACGTGGGCTAAGTAGTAGTTCACATTTGCATTAAAGAAAAGATTTGCAAAGCAAGTGCTACATGAGATTTCAGGAGCCAAGAATTCACATAACAGAAAACGTTTTAAGTTTAACTGGTGGTAACTGAACCCTGCAGCCTCCCTTATCTAGAACATGGTTTAGCACTAAGAAGTAAGGGAAAAAGGCTCTGAGCCGCCAAAGCGCCTGTAACAAAATCTGTGCTTTGAAGTTCTTTATTTTATACTTAGAGTTCCAAGGGCACTCACTCGGGATTCGCTGACACTTATTTAAGGTATTATTCTTGCAGTCTTATCCATTTCGTGTCCCTGACATGCAGCAATTAAAAGCAGCCAATGAGAAGGATGAGCAGTATGACCAGAGACAGGTTCCCTGACAGCAAGAGAAGAGAGAGGTAGAGAGAGAAGAGGACACGAAACATTGCAGTTGGGGGCCACCTGGTGTTGGAACGTTTAGTACGTACCTGGATAGCCTCTAAGGTTATACATTTATTAAATCACAGCACTTTTCAACATTACCTTTTGGGCATCAGTTTCTGTTGTAAAATGAATGTGATCAAATTTATATATGATTTTTTTCAAATAATGTTGACTGGGGCTCATTATGACAAGGTTGTGTTTCTATCTACTCAGTGAACTAAAGTTAGAAAGCTTGTAATATATTAAAGAAGATTTCCATCCAAGATAGCTGTAGAAAGTATTTTGATCCTTAAAGTGGTAAATGTCTAAATTACCTGAAAAAGGTAGTCCTGAAGCCTTGATGATACTGAATAAATAAAATGCTCTTTAGAATTACATAAAATTGGGTGCTGCTCATTAAAAATGTCTTGTGGATTGTTTACCTGGGATATTTTTTTTTTCCTTTATTTGTTGGCCTGAGTCATTTTGTACTCTGCAATTTCTTTAAAATAATTAATCACCACCACCACCATCATTATACACTGACTTTTCTCCTAGTTAGACTGTGAGTCAGGCAGTCAACTCCAGCTTTGTAACACTGACCAAGTTATTACTTGAAGGTTTTTGGTTTAATAAGATGGCTACTTGCAAACACATTCTTTTTTTTTTTTTTTTTAAAGATTTTATTGGGGAATTGGGGGAGGGGAACAGACAAGTTGCTGTGTTTTTGTTCTTCAGTCTAGTTGCGGAGGACATTGCTTCACTGGCCCATGTTGGTATCGTCATTGCGCTCTTCCCGGATGAAGCAGATCAGTTGGTCACTGGCCTCTGGATAGTCGCTCATCATGGCTATTGGCAGCTTACGCTGGCTGCCAGCCACTCACTGTAGCCTATGGCAGCCCACTGCAGCAAGGGCTGCAGCCTACACCGTTGCCAGGGCTCACACAGCCCGGCTCCAGGTGGAGCTGTTGTTAGCTATAGAGGGCAGTGTCACTGGCCCTCATATGTGGGACCCAAACCGGGGCCACTGGCTTCCCAAGCCAGCACTTAACCACTGCGCCAGTCGGCCGGCCCAAAATACATTCTTAATGTCTACAATACTCTTAAGATAAATGTTTTGAAACAGACATTTCACATTTCTTTTTTTTTTCCTCCTTTAAAATCATTAATTGGCTATATTTGTTGCTTATTTTCTGGATTTCTATTGGTATTCTTAAATTCTTCTTGGTTAATCCAATTGATTTTATTGAACTTTGGATTTTTAAAAAGATATGACAGATTAATGTAGATATTCATATTCCTGGAAAAGTTTTAGTGTTTTAATCTAAATTTATTTTGAATTTTGAGAATATGTTTCAGTTATTCTGGTACGCTGGCACCTCCATGCTGTTTATATAAAGTGTTTACGATGTTTCTGGGATTCAGAATTTATAGAATTAAACTTCATTCACAAAATGATTTGACAATCCTTTTGAAAGCAACAGAACAATTTTAAAAATTTGTATCTTTATCACTTAACAAAAAGGATTGTCCTATGTAGACTGCTATACAATCTGTTTTTCTCTTAACAGTCTTTTGTTATCTTAATGATACATATAGAGAGCTGTCTGTTTAATGATGACTCATAGTGTTCCATCATATGGATATGGATGTCTCATTAATCAGTTTACTATTTTTAGACATTTATATTGTTTGCTTTTTGGTGGTTATATTAAGAAGCTTCAGTGACTAATATGTGTATGTATGTATAGATAGATATACCTTCATATATTTGTGCATTTAGTTCTGTAAAATAAATATTCAGAAGTGGATTGCTAAGTCAAAGGACATGCATATTTAAAAATTTGATCAGAGAGCCAGATTGCACATTTACCTCACAGTTTGTGAGAGCACCCGTTACTGCACATTCTTGCCAACCTTGGATATCATCAGTCCTTAATTTTGGCCAGCCTGGTGGATGAAAGATGATTTGTTATTTGCATTTCTTAGCTTTTTAGCATCATTGTACAACTTGTCTATAGACAATTTGACTTTTGTGTATTTCCTTTCAAACATGGGAGAGAGTTGTCCATTTTTCCTATGGATTTGTGTGCATCCTTTGTATATTAGAATATCAGCTCTGACATTTATCGCAGTTGTTTTCCTCCACTTTTGTATTATGACTTACAAATTTCAATTATGGTATTTTTCTTTCATTATTTCTGTGTTTCGGTCTTGTAGAATGGCCTAGAAAGGCAGTGCTGTGTACAGTGGTTAAGAGTATAGATGCCTAATTTCTAGTCATTTTCACCACTATCAACTAGTGTAGCTTCTTTGCGCTTAAGTTTCCTCAATTATAAAATGAAGATACTACTTCAGAGTTGTAAGGACTGAAAGTGTTTGTATAATTCTTAAAAGAATTCTTAAAATTCTTGCTGAATGGTAAACACTATATAAGTAATAACTATTATCATTTCCAACTGCAAAATTATAAAAACTCATGAATGTTTTCTAATTGTACTTGTGTAGATTTAAAAAAAAACAACTTTAATCTTTAATCCATGTGAAGTTTCAGGGGCAGCCTAGGGCTCTAACTTTATTTTTTTCAAGTGACTGGCTAGGTGTCCCAGCACTGTTTATTGATTAAAAGTATCTCCTGTATCATATACTAAATATTCAAATATTTGGAAGTTTCCAAATACATTTCTTTCTGATCTTTTTTTGGTACCAGGGCCTAAATTCCTAAATAACCACATTTCAAATTTTGTACAAAGATTAAAAGAAAGTCATTGACGAGAGAGAAAAGAATATGTGAGGAGATTACTGCTGTGTCTTTACTGACTTTTTCTTACTGATCTTTTGGTGCATGTGAAGTGTCTTGGTTTCAGTGACAGAACCGTGCATCCACCTGCCTCTGGACTAGTTTCTCCAGGAGGTTCAGCTGGGCTACTGCAGCCACCAGTGTCCAAACTGAATCCATCTTCCTTGCCAGCCTCTCCATCCTCCCCTCAGACCTGGTTGGGTGCCCATCAGTCATCCCTGACACCATCTCCCAAATTGCTGTGCTCTTACTCCTCCTCGGGCTTTCTCACCCTCAGGCGTCCAATCAGTTCCCAGCTCTATTGTTGCCACTTATCTGCTCTCCTTGGAATCCACCCCCACAGCTGCTAACCCAGGGTCAGGCTACTGTCACCTCATCCAGTCTCCTCCTAACCAGCCTCCTGCTTTTGGACATGCCCTTCGCTGTCTTTTCTCGACGCAGCAGTTAGAGTGAGGCTTCTACAGTGAAGGTCTGATCTTGACACTTCTGTCCATGAGATTTCTTCTTCATCCTCAGAATCAAGTGGAGCTCAGAAGCCCCTCGTTGTGATCACCTATGCTTCCCTCTAAGATCCTGCTTCCAGAACACCCCGCTTCAGTCATTTGGTGCCATGTTCATGTTTTTGTTCTCCAGTTTGCCCTCCTTTTTTCTCAGTGTGCTAATGCTGTTTCCTCTATCTAGAATACCCATTTTGTCTCTGCTGTGCAATATTTTTAATATGGTTTTATTCCCTTTGCAATAAAGAATTATTGGTGTTCTATAAATATAAATGTGACTATTTGCAGACATTAGTACTGTATTCTGAATTCTGCTGAACCTCTTTGGTTTAAAATTCTTCAGTGTCTGAGTTAGATTTGCCACTTTTAAACCTTTTTAGTTTTTCCTCTGTCATCGCATATGCAGTTATATCTTACTGAACAAGTGTTTACAAAGAGTTTTTGGTAAAGTATACACTATTGTAAAGTGAATCAGATTTTCCTATTGTGTTAAAATTTCAGAGACGCAGTCCCAGGAACATATTTTGGTGCCAATCAATGTATTGCTGTCATCGAGAATAATCCAAGACTTTCTCAACTCAGGGAACAGACATGCGCCAAATGATTCAAGCACAGAGCATTTCCATTACAAGTTTTCTATCAGCTGCCTGGGCGTGGTAGACAAGGTCCCAGGGAACTGGTGGGTTTTAGGAAAACAAGCACATCAGATGTGGGGTCATTTCAGATCTCTTTTTGTCTGGTTTACGGACACAGTAGTAAACATGCCAAGGTGAATGAATGCCTATTGTCAGCGCTGTCATCTCTCCAGACATTGGCAGAGGCCATGCCATCAAGAGAACACTCTTTGAGTGACTGCTGTGAGCCAGGCACCAAGGAGCTGGGGACAGAGCAGGGAGGAAGCCTATGAAGGAGTTTAACAAGGTAATATCTACCTGATGATAAGGGTGGTGCTGGCCTCAGTTAGCTGTGGGTTAGGGGGGTGCAGGGAGTGTTTCCTGGGAAATGGGAAGTCCCTGCCAAGTCCTGAAGAATGCGGAGGAGTTAGACAGGTGAAAGAGACTTGCAGGGAAGTTTCGAGGCCTGGGGGTGGGGGTGGAGGGTGTGTAGAGAACTTACGCAGACCACCCCCCGCCCCCTTTCCCCGCAAGGCTGATGCTGATCTGAAAACCGCAGCTGTGGTTCAGGTAGCTTCCTTCTGGTAGAAAGCAGGATGCAGATGGAGCTCAGAAACCAGGCCCTGGCCAGGGACCATGCAGGGCTTTCTTTCTCCTTATTGCTCCCACTGGCCAATCCTTAGATCTCCATGCTTAGGACAAAATAAAAAGCCTTTGTAGTATTACAGGTAACCACAGTGCACTAGGAAGTGGGTCAGGAGGCCCAAAGAAGGAGTTAGTTACATCAGAGCTGGTACAAGACAGTCTGAGGCCACTAGTCTGGGAGCTGTGGTTCTTGCACTTCCAACAGCTTCCCAAAGTTTCAGAGGTTCACAATCGGGAAATGTTCTCACGCAAAATGAATTTCATCTACTCTGATCCTGAATGTGGTTTTGGAACTGCAATATTTACATTTCAAAGGCAGCACAGTGTCTTGGTAAGGAACCTGGGCCCTAGGCGGTACACCTGTTAGCCACTACTGTTGTCAGACTCCATGGAAGGCAGTCAGCTTCTCCGAACCTCACATTTCTGGTCTAGAAAAGGGGCTGCGTGGTGGTGATTAAAAGAAATAACGAAGCACGATTCTTGACCCAGAAAAGCACTCAGTGAACATTAACTATCACTGATCTTACTGCAAGTAACTATGAAGTCTCACTCCTTAAACCTTACAGATGATGAGATTAAGACACAATTTACTAGTTACCATTAGTTTAGCAAAGGATTTTATACAGATTATGCATCATTTTGAGAGCAATATATTTTTTCCTATTATTTTGAAATTATTTACTAGAGTAATGGAAAACTGCAACTTTCAAAATTGTGATGTGGGATAAAGCTTGTCATCGGGAGTAGGTAGGTCAGGGTTCTCATCACTTTGCGAGAACCCATTTTCTCATCTGCGAAAAGAAGAGGCGGGCTTACATAATATCTTGGGTCCCTTCAGGCTCTAGCACCTTTCCAAAAATTTAATTTGAAAATTATTTCTTCTGGCTAAATTTATTTGTATTTATTGAAACCGCAGTTATAGTTTTTTGAACTCGTAAACTCTTGGAATTTTAAACCTGGGTACCAACCATAAGGAGAAGTACAAATGAAAAGTAATGAAGGTTCAGAAAAGAGAGAAATCATTTTTGTTAACTGACATTAAATAATGCAAAAAAATGGCCAGCCAAGTGGCTCAGTTGGTTAAGAGCTCACTCAAGAGTCCGAGCTCTGAGCAACAGGATCGCTGGTTCGATTCCTGGCCTGAGCTGAGCTGCTGCTGAGCTGCCAACAGGTGGCGGGATGGCTCAGCTAAAATAAATAAATAAATAAATAAATAAATAAATAAATAAATAAATAAATAATAAAGCAAAAAAACTTTACTTTTTAAGAAACATATAACTTCTGGGAGAACAGTATTTTGCAAAGTGGAGAAAATAAATTAGAGCAAAGTTGTTAGCATGTTTGTGTTTAGTGAATATGCTCAGAGCAGTTTTAAAAAAACTTCAAATCCACATTTTGGTAACTTTACCATTAAAATCTATGCATTTTTTCCCCCTCAACTTTAATCGTATAAGGAAGACACATTCCCCAGGGATAACATCTAATGAGCAATGCAATCCTTTGTCTTTTCCAATGTTTATAAAGACCTTTTCATAAATACACATATGTATATAGACTTTTTTACTTTGTATATAAAGGTATACATAAAATACATTGTTCAGTGATAGTTATATTGTTTCCTAATTATGAAACGTCAGATTTAATTATATTTTGGGGGTTCTTTTCACATAGTTTGGACAGAGATAATTACTGGAAAGTATGGATTTCACTATGAATCTTCTTTCTTTTTAATCTAATAATGTGGAGCTCCAGTTCTAGAAAATTTTGACTTTCAAATAGATTTGTAATAAGACTTTTTAGCTTTTAAGCAGGTGACTGCACCAACTTGAAGCATATTCACACAGAACTGAAGCTGCTCAAATTCATTGCTGAGCACATGGCCATCCAGCAGTAGTTCCTGTTTGTCTTAGATTCCCGGCAGTGAAGAATAGTTGACTCTTCCTGCTTCTGTCACAATCCATGCAGTTCCCTAGTTCAGATTGTTATGATCAGGTATTCAGATATTTGGGAGCACTTGCTACATGCTAGCTAGCCAGTGTACGATTTCCAGACGAGGCTGTGATAAGAAATAGAACAAAGTCCATTTGAGTCTTGATTGCCTTAGCTCACCCTTCTTCCAACCTATTATGACTGGTTATTATAACTGGCTATAGGTTTTGTCTGCAATAAATAAGACAACTAGACTATCATTTATACATGCAAACTGAAATCATCCTGCAGTTTTAAAAGTGGATAGTACAACATTCCCTTCACTGCAAGAGGATTTGCTAGGAGAGTTGTGAATAGTGCCAAAGACACACAAGAACAAAGCCTTCCCTTTTTGGGTTTAGGTCCACAACGGCTGTTTTGGCATCAAAACGAAAAGGTTTATGCTCAAGAACTTCATCCTTTCTCTTCTCTTTCTTACTTCCTGGGCCAGGTTTTGGTGAAAAGATATAAAACCATTAGTGTCTGAAGTCAGCATATCTCTAAATGCAGCAACTTGCTAAAGAAATGTGTTCAGAATTACATTGTGAAAGGTAATGCTTTATTCTCAAAATTTCTTCAAAATGCTGGATGTTAACAGATTTTAATTACTAAAAATAAATTAGTAGAACTTTCTTATCTAAGTAGAGCATATGGTTGTCCACTGAGCCTAGGTGAAATTGTTTTCTCTGAGTTTTGTCTGTTTCACTACCCCCCAACATATACAATGCGTCTTCCCCCCTGCACCTCCAGAGTACACACACAGGTCTTGCTACAGTGCTGTCTTTTGACTCCATGCTGGCAAATCATTCTGGGACTTGCTGTTACAAGGTCTTCAGTAAGCCACTGACACTGAAATCTGTGCTGTAGTAAGATTCCCATAGTGCCAGTGCATTTACACTTTTTTCTGTATTTCTCAGTTCTTTATTAAAAATAAATCTCATTTTATAAATCACTTGCTGAGCATTGATAGAGTTTGCATTTGTGATCAAATCTGCTTTACACTTTGGATTACCTTTAATTCTTAGGCTAAGTTTCTGTCCTTATACTAATTCAGTTACCTTTGCTCCAGTATGTTATTTCATGTGAATATAGAGTATGTGAGCTACATTTTATATTGGCCAAAGCCAGAGTTCTTAAATGTCACCAAAGTTAGCCCAAAGACATAAGTTATTGATATTTTAGTATGTAACGTAGGATTGATTTTTTTTTCTTTTTAGTGTACTATGGGATACATTGATAATATTTTTTAATGTTTTGTAAAAAGTTTCTGCTTAAGGAATATATTTAAATATTGATGAATTCTTTCCCATTTCCTTAGATGGCCACATGTGTCAAATCTTTTTAAATACAATATTCTAAATCCTTCCATAAACCGTGAAAATATCCTGGAAGTTTTGTAATTTCAGCTCTGTCTTCCACAACTCTTTTACCCATGAAAGTGGAAGATTTTTTTTTTTGTTTGTTTGTTTGTTTTTTAGGACCGTGTGTGAATTTGAGTTTCAGAGACTGTAGTCACTGTAGAGACCTGGCAGCCATCACTAACTCTCCTCTAGGACTATATGTCACCAGTGATTATCATGGGGGATTTGAAATGGTGATGTCAGCGCTCTTAGCTGCTGTGGCTTTCAGATTCTCCCTTGTAGCTCAGTCACTGGGAAGGTGCCAAAAAAATGTATACACATTTTAAGAAAGGGAAAAATTATTAAAATTGTAATGCTAAATATATACCAATAACAAAAGATGAATACAAGTCATGTGTATGCATTTTTTGGCACCCCCGGTATTTTGGAATCTCTGCTTTAAGTCTGGGAAGTGAGACGTTGCTAGGTCTTCCCTTGGATTCTGGGCGACAGCGGGATTGGTGTCTATGATTCAGCTGAAGCCAGGGTAGACTCCCTGGCACACATCATTTCAGATACCACTAAGAACTCTTCCTGAGTAAGACTTGCTCAAAAAGGTAGTTCTTGCCTGCTGGAATATAGAAGCAGCCAGTGGGACACTTTTTGGAGACCAGACCAGGAGTGGAATGGAGAGCAGGAAGGGGTGGTGGTGGTGGTAGCAACTGCTGCTAGAATCAATGCCTAGAACCAGTGAACTGCAAAAACCAATCAGGCTTCTTTTACGGTAGGTAGACTGAAGAGGAAGATAGCCCACGAAAGGCCTGGCTTACATTTTTTTAAATTCCTGATGTGTAACTTAATGTTTTCCTAATCATTTTATAATTCAAGTTATCAGGCTACTACTAGGTAGGTTTTTAGACTGCCATTTCCAAAAATTGGTAGCATTGTAATTTCTGTGCTTATTAAAAATGGTATAGTAATCTTGTTTCTTTCTCTTAAAAATTTAAATTAAAAAAAAAGTAAAACTTGAAACATTCTAGTCTGTTTCAAGACATCTGTGATTGCTTTTGTAGGACTAATGAAAAAAATTATAAACAGATGAATTCCATGAGAATTCTTCTTTGACCTCTTAGGAGTCAAGTAGCCCTACTTGAAGTGAGACAATGTGGATAATACTTTGAAAGCCAAAATTATTCTGATACAAAACTTACAGTTTCCTTTACTGTTTCAGTTAAAATAAAAAGCCTAATCAAATCGCAGTTGATATGCAAGAGTTCTTACAGACGAGATTCCTGAAGGCTTTGGCTAGAGAATTGCCAGGTGTCTTTAGTTGAAAGGCATTTAACCTGCTCTTTAACTGCTTCCTTCGGTAGAGTGAGTGCTAGCATTTGCTCAGGCTCATCAGGGCTGTCCCCAGTCTTGTCCTACCACCTCTGCAGGACACTGCGTCAAGTTACTTTAACTTTGAGTTTGTTCTCATCTGTGAACTAGAAATAATGATACCTCTCCTACTCCCAATTTGAGAGGATCAAATGAGATGATGGATATGAAAGTGCTTTCAAAAAGTAAAAATAGGGCCGGCCGAGTGGCGCATTGGTTAAGCGCTGGTTTTGGGATGCCAGCGGCCCCGGTTCGGATCCCGCATGAGGGCCAGTGACACTGCCCTCTACAGCTAACAACAGCTCCACCTGGAGCTGGGCTGTGCAAGCCCCGGTGATGGTGTGGGCTGCAGCCCCTGCTGCAGTGGGCTGCCATAGGCTACAGTGAATGGCCTGCAGCCAGCGTGAGCGGCTGGCAGCCTGCGTGAGCTGCCAATAGCCACAGTGAGCGACATCCAGAGGCCGGCGACCGATCTGCCTCATCCGGGAAGAGCGCAATGACGATACCAACAGTGAAGCAACATCCTCCGCAACTAAACTGAAGAACAAAAGACAGCAACTTGTCTGTTCCCCTTCCCCGATTCCCCAACGCTGTTCCCCTCCGCCAATTCCCCAATAAAATCTTTTTTAAAAAAAAGAAAAAAAAGTAAAAATAAAGCATTAGGACTTGAGGTTACAGCATTTTCGAATTCAGAAGTATAGCCTTCTGACTGTGAGTATCAGAGTGGCATTAGAAAGGTTCCGTCATTGTCAGGAGCACTGCAGCTCATTGCGGGGCTGGGCTAGCCCGTGCCTAGTTCACCTCCGTTTGTTCTCATTCAGCAGTCTTCTCCTGTTGTGCAGGCTTATTGGAAACAGCAATAACAGTGAACTTCCTCTGAGCCTGGTACCTTGGGTGCATTATATAGCTTGTCTCATTGATCCTTGTACCATCCCTGTGAAGTTAAGTGCATTTTCTCATTTTACAAATGAGGAAGCAGAGACTCTGAGAGGCGAGGTAACTCGGCTGCTGGTGGGTAGTGAAGCCTAGATGTGAACCCTGGCAGTTCGACTCCAAGACTGTACCCTTAACCTTTATGATAATCTTTTACTCATACTTTTGTATTCTTTTATGTTAGGAGATGGGTTTAGGTTACATCAGAGCACACATTTCATGATCTATTCATTTCCTTGTCGGCTTTTATTGAAGTAAAAATCATACCTAGTGATAACTTTTTAAATTATGTTTAGATTTTCCAAAATATACAGGAAGCATCAGCGACACATTTTAACAGTTTTTATTGTTACATGAAGTTGTTATAAAATAAGGTCGATTGTAAACAAATAAATTCAGACTTCAAGGTGTTTACTGTGCCAGAGAAGAGAGTAGATTCCAGGTTGCAAATATGGTTGAATTTCCTTAATGCACAGCAGAAGGGGAGATGTGTTTAGACTGCATGTGCATTAAAAGTGCACTGTTAGCACTTGGGGAGCCTTCATCCTTTTTCAGAGTGCTTGCACAGACTTTGTCTCACCGTCGCCTTGTTACACAGGCAGCATCCCCATTCTACGGTTGTGGGAATAACTTAGAAAAATGAGGTGGCCTCCCCAACCGGGGAAGTGGCGAGAGGCCGAATGGAAAGGGACCCTCTGCGTCTCTTCAGCTCACATACTCTCGTGCGTGCTTGAAGAAGTTGCCTTGGGTACCTCAGGCATTTTGACATTTATTTCTTTACAATCAGCGTAGCTATTAGTGTTCTTTATAAATGCGTCCTAAAAAAAAAAAACTAATTTTCATTTGCAGTGGTTTTAAATTAAAGCCCAATTCAGACTTCAGCATTCTTTTAGTTGGTGTGTTTTAATTGTAAGTTGTGCCTGTTTACTGTTTGAGTGTAGATAATACCTAAGGCTAACCATTCAATATAGACTTGTGCCTAAATGAACTTCAGGTATTCTCTTATTGATGTTTGTTCTCTACTGGTAATGTAAGTTAACGAATGCCTCTACTAATCATGGGATCTTTATTTTGTGTTCAACAAGCATCTTTGATAATTAAGAGCCTAGTGGCTCAAAGAGTTCAGTAATCTCCCTGACCCCATGCCTCCCCAGCAAACAAAGGAGATTAACTTTGAGTTTAATTATACAAAAGTCATTCATGTAAAACTGAAATCTCCTTCAAGGCAAGATAAATGTCTTTGCCCTTAACTGTGTTTCTGATATTCCATTAGTTTGTTTTCTTATAATAGTAATGTGTCTGCTGTCCCATTAGTCTTACACAGTCCATGTGCTGCTTATGGAAACTTACACATCACTTCAACGCAGTGTATGTTTACTGACATACTGTGTGTCTACTACTGTGCTAGAAGCTGAGTTATCCCCAGATAATCGGTTCTTGTGTTCTCCAGTTAGCTATTGATTACTGGTTAGTTTCATGAGAAACTCTTGGAGAAAACTGAGGGGTAGTTGTAGGTTGTGCCTGGACTTGACCGTGTTCATGTATACACTAGCTATGGGGTAGCTTCCTGAATGCTGCCTACTGATTGTCCTTTTAGGGTACAAATGGTGTAGGCAATGAAGAAAGATGATGACGAAAGAAATACTGTTGTGCTTTAAGCAAGTCCTCTTAATAAAAATCTGAGTTGACACCCCCTGAATAAATCAAGAATGATTCAGTGTCAGACTCATAAAAGTGATTTTATAATGTGTATTTTTTTTTTTTTTGAGGGCAGTGTTACTGGTCCTCACATGTGGGACCCGAACTGGGGCCGCTGGCTTCCCAAGCCAGTGCCCAATGACCGCACCACTGTATTTTTTTTTTTTTAATGTACAGCTTTTAAGAAAATAACTTGTAGAAAGTAAGATATGCTTAAGTTTATATTTTTTTTTACATTGATAGCAATTCCAGCTTTGGGTTGAAGTCCCATGGCTTCTCACAGGTTTTTCTCTCTAATGATGCCTTTGCACAGTTGAACACTGGGTTGCTTAGAATCTTTCACAATTGCCGGGGATTGAGGAATGAATGGGGGTTCCTGTGGGCAGTTTGAACTCCTTGACAGATAGGTAGGCCCAGATTCATGTCCATACCCCTGAAAGGGTAGTAGAGAAATTCTAGCTCAGATTCCTCCCTCTGCGGAGTGCCAGGATTTCCTGGAAGACAGCAGAGAACCCTCGTGGAGCCTGAGACGTTGCAGGACAGACGACACTGGCCAGGCAGGGGACAAGACTTTGTCCAACGAGAAAATGGTCAGCAGTAGCGATGCCACTGGGCAAGGAATGCAAGGGCGGCAGTGATTGTCTCAAGACCAGCAGTTTTAGTGGAGTGATGGTGTCCAAGCCACTGTGCTTCCTTACGGGATGGCAGGGCTGTGAGGAAGCTCGGGTGCCTCTTGAGAAGCTGGAGGACGCAGCTGGGAGAGACGGAAGCCCTGGAATTTGCAAAGGCAAAGAAGCATCTTGGAGTTAGTTTGGCTGGTGTTTGTTTTAAGGCAAGAAGAGATGGAGCAAAGAGAGGAGATTTTGTTGTTCAAGTAGTGAGTGTGCTTTTCTGACGCTGACATTTCTCAAGGAGGAGAGTTGGAAGGCACTTGACTGATGGTGAATAGCGAGCAGGTCTGTGATTAAGTTTGCCGTGGTTATGAAATATGTAGATAGGAGTTTTCTCTGCGTTTGAATTATTACACCGGCCAAGTGGCTCGGTGGTTAAGAGCTGGCTTAGGACACCAGCGGCCCCGGTTCGGGTCCCACATATGAGGGCCAGTGACACTGCCATCAAAAAAAAAATGTATTACAGCTCAGGGTATAACAAAACATTCACTCAACAAACTTACTAAGAATTGGCTATGTGCCAGGCATTAGGAAAGCAGCAATGATGAAACAGAAATTCCTGCTTTCAGAGAGATTATGTTCTAACAGAAGCATGGTTGTAAGTGTGCTTGGAACCCATTTTATGGTTTCTACTTGCACATTCTTTTTTCCATGTTTTATGGACTTCCCTTAGGATGACGTGATTACTTCTTTTAAAGTTGACCTTCCTGCCCCAAGTATTCAGAGGATTGCTTCCTGTCCAAGCCCTCCAGGTGGCTCTTGCATTTCTCTACCCTCTTCCTAATTGTCACATGTAGCAACCTCATAGAAACACTGTCCCCATCCCTTTTTATCTGGGTCATCATGTGTACCTGACTGCTAGCCAGTTAGATTTTGTTGCTGAAGGTGTAGGTGTGGCAACACACCTGAGATGGTGATCCCTGAATACTTTCTTGGTAATAATAAATTATCAAAGTTTTAAAGAGATTTGTTTTTAGAAAAATAATTTAGGGCTTATTTAGAGATATCTAAATATTATCTTCTATAACTAAATAGGCTTTCTTTGATAGTAAAGATACGGCTAATACTTAGCAGTTATGCTGTTTACCTTGTCTCTGCCTCAGGTGTGGAGGGTGCCTTGTTACTTATATATGGCTAATTGTGCCATTGATAAATTATGTCCCCCAAACAATTCTTTGAAGTTTTGTCATATTTTGTGTATGTGAACATCAAATTGCTATGGGGAAGTTGTTGAGAACGGCTGCTTTATATTGGTGAACATTTTGGCCATCCATTCAGCAACCTTCTGTTGAAGAGAAAGGACCCAGGAGCAGCCTGTGCAGCCTGCCATCCTGGGAACGCTTACTTGAGACAAGGAACAAAATTGATTCAAGGCCCTAGTCTCATGGTTTACCTTAATTCATTGGAATTTTATATTTTAGTCATTTGTATTTTTAACACAAAACTATCACTGCACGCCTCTCCCAGATCTTGGAAAAAAACTGACATTCTAGAAATAGATGCTCTATTTTTAATCCTTATGCTGTGGTTTCCAATGCATTCTGCCAGCTGTATCTCTCACCTCCCTGTCCCCCAAACTAGGAAAATCTAGATTTGAGGAGTCTGGGTTTGGAGTTCTAGCACTGCCTCTGACCTGGGCATGCCCCATTCATTGACCCCCTTAGCTAGTTCCCTTTCTTCCTAATTTGCTTCCTCATGGCGGAAAATCGACAGCCATTAACAAAATTAGAGACATGGACAAGTTCCAAAATTATGGGAAAATTTTTTGTTTTTTTTTACCAAAATATAGCTATCTAGGCTCACGGTTCTTAGCTTCTTTTACTGACCATCTGTTAGTGTTT
Organism: Aselliscus stoliczkanus; assembly: GCA_033961575.1. Lineage (NCBI taxonomy): Eukaryota > Metazoa > Chordata > Mammalia > Chiroptera > Hipposideridae > Aselliscus > Aselliscus stoliczkanus. Next base: position 77,560,258 of record CM066728.1, on the reverse strand, counting down.
TACTGGGGATAAAATTCTGTCACTCTCCCCATGACTGACTGGTTTTCCCAGCTCTTCTCTGTTTCTTCAGTGCCCTAGAACTAATGGGGGATACTTGGTTTACATTAGGTCTCAGTGAAGCTTATTTACCTCTTAGAGATTATTCTGATCTGGAGGCTCATTTGGGAAAGGTATTACTTCCTCACAGCCTGCCGTGTACACGTACAGGCATTCGATAGTATTGTTAGAATGGAAGATGAGTAAGACATAGGCATGTTCTCAAGTAAAAATACAGCCCGAGGCAAAAGATCAATCTGTCCCTTTAGTCATCACATGTAAGTACCTCCCATTTGCCAAGCTTTCTGCTAGGGCAGGACAGAACGGCAAGGCCCATTTCTGCCCTCCAGGATCCCACAATCAAGTGTTGGAGACAGATAAGAGGCCATGGTAACCGAGTGCTATTAGCTGGGTGGGGACAGAGGAAGCCCTGCCCCAGAGGAGCTGTGACTAGTGGGGAAGGCTGAAGGCAGCGTTTGTGACCGTTTCTCCAAGGAAGGGGTGACCCTAGACCTTGAGTGATGAGGTAGAACTACAGGATATTAAGATCTAGAGAGACATGCCTAAGGAAAACTAGACAAATTTCATTTTTATTTTTTGCTTCTGCGTATAACTAGATAAACTCACATTTTATTGTCAGCTTTGTTTTCGTTTTTCAACTGAGAAGTTTTGTGTCAGCCAGAATAACAAATTGAGTCAGGTTTTTTTTCTAGGTAAAAAGAATATTCACATGCATGCTTGTAAATGTTTGTCATGTTTTAAAACAGAAATAATGCAATAATATAGTGTCTATGTAACAGGTCCGGTCATTCGCCCCATTTCCATTCCTAGTATTCATTTATAACTGAAGTCATTAATTAGAAAGTGGTTGTGATCAATGTCCTTTGAAGTATATACCAAGCTAAACCGTAAGTCAAAACCTGCCAGTTTAAAATAAATGTAATTATTTGGTTCTACTAAATTGTAGCTTTTGGTATAGTAAAAAGAAATTAACATATTTATGAACACCTCCAGAATTCCATTGAAATGAGGAACACATTATTTAGGTAGACAGAAAGTAATGACTGAGACTATATTTAGGACAGGATGTCAGAATTAATGTGCCTTTTTCAAGTGATTAGTGGGCAGATGACACCTTTGATATTAATATTCACCTAAGTTACATCTTTAAGGAAAGAGTGCCACCTATTGAATGAAGATTTTTTTTCCCTTCCCTCTCATTCCAATCCTAGAATGTTTTTCATTTTGAATTCTTAGTTTCTCCAACTCTGTGTGATAGTTAATTCCAGTAGGTAGTTCGCTTATGCCAGGCAGTGACGGAAGACCTTAGGTTCACTCCTGATCCCATCTCCCAGTGGATTAACCAGGGTGGCTAATATTCAGCATGATACAGCACTTTGCAAGTTTCAGACCTTCCCACTGGTTTAGTGTACTCACCTGGCCCAAAGGTTTTTTTTGTCTTGTTTTGTTTTATGATGGATATATTGACACTCAATGAGTAGGAGTAGGTGAGCACATAGCTGGGAAGAAATTATTCCAAAGAATAATTGAAGGGGATTGAGGAACATACATCTTTTATTAGTCAAGATCTACTGGGAACATCTCAGTCTCCTAGGGGATAACATTAATGCAGAGATTGTTTAATCACAACTTGCCCATAGGTCATTTCTGGGAAATTCCTGAGTTGCAGATCCAAATACCTACTTCAGAATAACCCACGTGCTACTTTTCTATAGTTCTTAAAGATATTGTCTCACCAGTGAGCTATTGAGAATGTGAACACTAGCAAACACACTACTATCAAAATTAAAGATTTTATTTGAGAATTTTACATGGCCATTATTTGTAGTTTATTGACATATTTTTGGTGTTTTGATTAATTCATTGGTAGGCATCAATCTTCTCCAGCTTTTTCTACTTGTTTATTAGACTGTGCAAGTAGAAAGTGACTTTTTTGAAAGGAGGTAGACTGTATGCTGGATTGATTTACACTTGCTGATGTGGACAGATTAATTGTACAGCCCACTGCAGAATACCTTTTATTAAAATCCTCAAGTAAAAAACAAAAAATATATGTAGCGTAAGGTATTAGAATTCATCCCATATAAAATGTCTATATTATCTAAACCCAAATATGCTAAGCTTGTGTTCGAAACATCAGATGTAATTAACCAAAGGTTAGTCACTTTTTCAATTTAAAGAATAAATTGCATCTAAGTGAGTAGATTTAAAATATTTTTTTAAATGCAGTGGTATCTATTCATGTTACTTAAATAAGGAGTATTGGCTGAATGGCCAAAAATCTGAAAACATAATTTTTAATAATACGAAAGCAAGAATATTTTAGCAGTAATTGTGTTTTCAGATTAGTACTCAGAATGACTCATAAAATATTAACGCCATATCCTAGCTTTTCTCCATTTAAAAAAAGCAAACCATCAAAAAGCAAACCATCACTTCTGTGACTGGACACAGATCAAGCATTTCTGAAATTATGATACCAGGTAACGAGAAAAGCAGGCTGTGGCAGCAGAGAACCTTGGACTGGGGGAGCGAGAATTCAGATTGGGACCTTGTCACTAGATCTGAGACGTGGCCAGAGAGCCACCACACTCCGTTTCTCATTACAGGCTCCTACTTCACATCTTTCTGATAGTAGTATTGAAATATGCAAAATGGTTATGTGTCTTTTAAGGAAAAGAAATATGTGGTTCATTCATTTTTTAAAAAAAAAAGCTTAGAAGGTTAATGGTTTTAGTGTAAGAAACCTTAAAACCCATGTTTTGTGGTCTCTCCTTTCTTGAATGTTCCTCCTGACAGTTTAATCTTTCTGAGAGAGCTTTGATAGAGGTCCTTGTACATAGTACTCACCTCTTCAGCAATTAGGTGTGAATTGCTTTTGTGATAGTGACTCTGGTAGGTACTGAGTAAAAGTTGAGGATCTCCGAGCCGGGTTTTCACAGGCTGCAGAGCCACATGTGTACAGCGTGGGTGTGGACAGTAATGTTAAGAATTCTTACGTTTTAGAACACTGGGAGCCACTGGATGACAGAAGAGGCAAAGGATATTTTACAAAGTGAGCTAGGGGAGGTCTGGATTTAACATTGAGGGGGTTGGTGGGTCCTGTTGAGCTTCATATTTTTTGATAGCCTGTCTCCCTGGTAGGACTGTAGCATTTAGATAGTGGCATTAAAAAGTGAATCATAATGTTCACACTGAACAGCCCTAAAATACCATTTGGTAGTCTGATCTGATAACTTCTTGAATTCTAGAAAGGTGGTGAATTTCTTAAGATGACATAGCTAGTTAATTGCTTTAAGTTAGGACTTGACTCGGAATCGCCACACTCCCCAGCTCTACTATTTTTCTTTGGTTCCATGAAGCCTCCCACAATGTAGAATAATAGTTCCATAGCACATGTTTATTTCAGGCATACAGAAAAATACAGAGGGAAAATATTAGAGAATAGTATAACAAATAGCCATAAAGCCTTTGCCCGTATTTAATAGATGCTAATCCTTGAACATGTTTGCTGCAGTTGGGGGCCTCGGTGTGTGTACTTTCAGGAAACAAATGTACAGGGCCGGTAGGAGCCTCCTTTGCCCTCTCTCCTGTCCCCCCTGGAACCCACACGTAATGGTCGACGTAGTCGCCTTGTATAGTGGTCTTCACATTCCACATGTCTCTAGTCAATGCTGTTATCTCCTGAAACTAGAAAAAATAGTTATATTTTGCTATTTTCATCTGTTTTGCAACTAACATATTGTTAATTTATGAAGCAACATAGTGGAGGAGGAGGACAGGGCTTTGAAGTCAGAGACATCTGGTTTTGAAACTCAGAATCCCCATTTACTGTGGATTCTCAGTCAAGTTACTTAATCTTTCTGAAAGAGTTTCTTTACCTGTACAACTTAGATAAGATGACATATCTTCCCTCGTATCCTTATGTGAGGCTTATAGCCACTGTATGGACAGCACCTAGTGCAGGTGAGGCACTCCATAAAGAACAGCTTTAGTCATCATCATCATCATAGTAATAGGAGTGGTTGTTACAGTTAGATTTGTTATGTGCTTACTATGAACTTGGCACTGTTTTAAGTTTTAAGCTTCTTCCATGTTCATTCATTTTAAAACTATGAGGTGAGAAGTACATGCAGAGGGCTTAACACATTTTTTTGCAGGAAACGAGTAAACTCGTCATATAGCTCAAATGCCCGATTGCAAAGTGTTAAGATAGTAAACAGCATGTAGGAAGTGCATCATAGGTATTAGCTATTATCTCCATTTTATAGAAGAAATTAGTGGGAGAAAATTAGGGAGGTTAACTTCCTTTTAAATACTGTACATATATATTACCTTATTTACTCCTCTAATATCTATTCTATACAGTAGTTATTATTATCCCTATTTTACAGTGAGGAAATTGAGGTGCAGAGTGGTTAAATGGCCAAAGTCATATAGCTAGTAAGTGTCAGGCCTTGGATTTGCATCCGGTGGTCAGCTCTGGAGCTCGTGACTTGGACCGCTGCGCCATACTTCCCGATTATGTGTGTGGCAGGACTTCTTACTGTGTCTACCCTGTCCTAGGGACATGCCCTTCAAATTACATCATCTCTGCTGAATAAGAAGCCCTTTTGGCTTTGTTGTGTATACAACCCAGAGTTTACTGGTTTGGGTGGCCACTGTCCCGTCAATACCCTCTAATAGGCTCCCACCCCAGTACTTTCTAAGCTCCCTAGTGTGGGTCTCATATGCTGGTAGAGGAATTTCATCACTTGCCGCATAACTGTTTCAGGACGGCACGGCCTCCTTGGCCATCACCCTCTCCTCCTTTGGCCACATTGGTCGGTCTTGCTGCTTCCTCTGGGCGCTGAGGCTTCTTCTGCTGTGACCTGCTTCCCACCGATGCCGAAGACACACAAATGCTTCCACTGTGCTAGAGCTCCCAGGGTTTACAGTAAAATGAGAACCATCCCCAGACCCCTTTTTTATTTCACATTCAGGGACTTTCCTCTAGGCGTGTAGAGATTTTTAGAGAAAATGGCTTCTCAGGTTTTTGGTTGGTTGGTTGGTTGGTTGGTTTTTACGTATTGTTTTGTTTTGTTGGCTGATGTCTGATGTCTTCTTTGTCTTCGCCCCAGACCTAAGTCGTTGGCAGAGAGTGAGTGGGCTTGGCCATAGGCAAATCTTAGTGACAAACTCTGGCCCTTCTAATGGTTAGATTGGGCCAAGTTTGAATTTTTGACACTCCTCTTAGGACGTGTTTGTACCAGATGATTTTATCTGTCTCTCTAGCTGGCTGTCAAATAATCTTTTCCCCTCATGTTTGAATTCTTGGACCCTTAGTTGCACTAAAGACATGCTGATACTTCGTGATAGCTTGAGAATCTTATATGAAGACATTATGACAGCTGGCGTTAGCCAGAAGGGACTTCAGAGATGATCCAGTACAGATTTCTGACATTATATGCCAAGTACCACCACTCCATCAAAGGTACTCTGCTAAAAACCACTTCTGTGCCAAAAATAAGTATGAGGAATGCTGTGTACCATTTTTTTCCCTTTGTCTTGGAGAATTATGATGCACATAGATCTTTAAATAAACCAGTTTAATTTTCTTTTATCTCGTGAATCCTACACAGCAGAATCACAAGCTGTTTAGTATTTTATAGAACATTATTTTCACCAATGCTGTTTCTTTTGTCTAGAAAACTTCCTTTCAACCTTTATCAGTTCCACGCCTGCCAGTCCTGTTCTTCCCTTTAAAATTATTATTATTACTCCTCTGTGGATCTTTCCAGGATTTCTCCCAGATAACATTAAGGATGGAGATCTGCTCCATCTTTGAAACTGTTTATGACATGTTAAAGTACTTCTGTTATAGCAGAGATGGCGTCGTATTTTCTCCGAGTGCTGGACTAAGCTCCTGGAGGGATAGAGATCCTGTCTTATTTATCTTTTGTTTCTTTATCCCACTTTGTATTTATGTCTGTTGCCTGGGCCAGAGCTTACACACAGTAGGCGTGCCAACTTTCATTGAACAGAGTGGTTTTCTAGCATTAAAAGCATAAAGAAGAAAAGCTGTATTTGTCAGGAAGTCATTCTTCCTCACTCTGAGCACCCTGGTTAACATGCCTTTCCACCAGCTAGAAGGAAGCTCTATAGAAATAGGACTAGCTGTCCTGGAGGGTTTGAAAGAAATCATTCTCTTAGCAAGGGCTGTAAAAAGGCTTTGTGCTCTAACTCAGCACTATACCCTTCTCTCTGGGAATGTTAAAAACAAGGGTTTTGATTATCACGGAAGGTGTGGGAGGTGAATATGTGTAGTAACAGACCATCTTGCTATTTATTAGCTTTGTTCATTTGATCTCTTAGAAGAATATTCAAACTGAGCTGTCACATTTCTTTAAGGATAATTAACTTAGTAAAAATGTAGTTACCACCCTCTGGAGAAGGTTTCGAAGAAAACATACACCAGAACCTCCATATAACACCGACTGGGGATCTTTTTGATGAAAACCCAAATGGTGAAGGAGCATCCATCTTTTTCAACACGAATACTTGCTTTCTGCCATAAACTATGTACCAGCGCTCTTAGATGGAGGACAGGACACACTGCTTTCCCAAAAACTGCCCCACAGTAGTGGAACGTGGAGTTCCAATCTGCTTTTCTAATGTAGTGTAAAAGCTCAGTACATTTATCCATCAGTTGTGTTTTAGACACTCCCAAATCTAGATTTGTCAAGTAGCACACAAGGGGAATTCTTAAAAGGAAATACACATTTAGAGACATACCGTAAAAAACTAGCATCCTTTTCCTTGCTTACTGATGTGTGTTCAGTATTTAAGGAAGAGGACGCTCATCCCTCCCATTTTGTTCCCCAAAGGCTTCTGAAGGTTCTTCAAGTATCAAGGACACAACAAAGGAAGGAATAAACAGTGGAATTTTTAGCACTGACTATCAAAAGAATACAAGCCTAGAGGCTTAAAAGTATTTGCTGCTTTTTTTTGTTGGAAAGGAGCAAATGAGAAATGGGACCAAATTGGTTTTAAACTCCTTCTGTAAACATGAGTTCTCAGAAAATGGGTTATATTAAGCTTGGTAGATCTTCAAGTTCATGGGTGAGAAGAAAAGAATAGTGTGAATCTTTCTCCCTGGGAAGATGGGTGGAAGAAAGTAGTATCTAGAAATACTGTTACAAAGGTGATTACTTTGATGAGTAAGAAAAGTATTTTTGAAAAATATTTAGTTCAAGTAGTAAACATTCTAGTGATAGCCAGTAACTTTTCAGTCTATTTGTTTGTCATTGGCAGCAGAAGAGCATTCACTGTTTTTCTGTCACTAAGATTTTCATATATTTTGTGAGATGATGCATCTTATAAAAATCACAGAATTATTTTCTGTCCAATTCTGACCATTTTTACAATTTTCACTTGTCTACGTAAATATTACCATCAAATTTTAGTTCATAACTTTTGACAAGTAAGAGAATTTCATCAAACTTGAGTCTGAAGTCGTTTTAGAGCTGACATGTTTTTCATTTTAGTCTGATTTGTTTTCTTGTATGCCTAACACCAATTTGAAAATCTGTCTGCCCTCACTTCTCTGGTTTGTCTCCTTTTAAAAAAATATTTTCTGATTTCAAATTGCTGATCTTCTAGAATTTTCATTTCCTTACTAACCTAACTTGATTCATCTTGATTTCCCTTAGTTTTCTCTAAAATTTTGATCACTTATAATAGTTAGTACATATTCTTGATTGTCTCTACATAGCCTCCTTCCCCTCCCCGTATTTTGCTGTATATTTGAGTTGTCTCAATTAACTTTTCTTCTTCCTGGCAAATTTTAACTTCTGTTGCAGTTTGACATTTTCTTGACCAGTCAGTTACACACTTGTCAATACATATAATTGTTATCTTATGTATCTCTTGGCTTAATCAAGCATACATAATTAGTTTCATTCTTACATACATTTGTTGATTTTTATATTCATCTATTAGCACATTTAGAAGGAAGAATGATTCTTTTTCTAGATTTGGATAGAACATCTCGGTTTCATTTGTTGAGTGATGTTATCAGTAATCCATATTAGACTGATTTGCTTGTGGTACATTAATAACTCGATTGTGGCTGCTTTTAATGGAACCTGCCAGCTACCATGCTAAGAGACATAGATGTACCAAGGATTAGCTAAATTTTTGCATTGCTGCTTTAGATTCCTTCTGGGACTAGGCAGGTGTTAAGAGGTGATTTGGAAAATTCTTCTCATTGTGTCTTTTTCTTGGTTTATCTGGGTCTCAGTTACAGGAAACACAGCCCCTTTAGTGTAATATTTACTCACAGATAAGCAAGTCCAGCGGAAATCTAGCCTTGGTGTTTTACCTTAAACGTGTCAGTAACATTGGAGACTACTCTAGTCCATCCAAAACAAAATGTTTGTATGTTAATGTAGTAAAATACGAATTTACTTTCTCTACAAGAGAGTTTTATCAGTTTCATTATTCCTGTGAACATTTGTGATCAAGAAAGGTGCCTTTTAATCATAAAATAGTCTTGAGTAGAATTAAACAAAAATGTGATTCATCAGTATGGAGGTATCTCAAAAACTGGAAATGGAACTGCCGTATGACCCAGCAATTCCACTCTTGGGTATCTACCCAGAGGAATCCAAGACGCTAATTCGGAAAAATATATGCTCTCCTATGTTTATTGCAGCACCTTTTACAATAGCCAAGACTTGGAAACAACCGAAATGCCCATCGGTAGATGACTGGATTAAGAAACTGTGGTACATTTATACAATGGAGTATTACTCCGCTATAAAGAATGAAATCATACCATTTGCAATGATATGGATGGACCTAGAAACTATTATGTTAAGTGAAGTAAGTCAGTCGGAGAAAGACAAATACCATACGATCTCACTTATATGTGGAATCTGAAAAACTGAATGAATGAGCAAAGTAAACAGAAACAGTCTCAGATATAGAAGAAAAACGGTTGCTAGTTGGGAGGGGGGTGGGGATGAGGGAGAAGGGGAAGGGATTAGACAGCATAAATAGGCAACTACAATATTGCCACAGGGATATGAAAGACAGTTTGGGGAATATAATTAATAATGTTGTAAATATTTTGTGGGGTGTCAGATGGTCACGTGTCTTGTTGGGGAGATCATTTCATGGATGGAGTAGAGGCTTGATCACTGCACTGTACACTTGAAGCTGATGTTGTATAATATTGTATACCAACTGTAATTGAATATATAATAGTCACAGGATGTGGATTATACGGTGGAAGGGAGTCAAAGGAATTGTAATAGATATGTATGATATGGGGGGGAGGAGTGGGGTGGCAAATTGGGGGAGGGGAGTTGTCACTTTGAGGGGTAAAAAGTATGACTGTTGCACTGCGTTGTACATCTGAAACTAATTTTTTTTTAAAAATGTTTATTTCACAATAAAAATAAAATAAAAATTAAAAGATTTTAAAAAATGTGATTCATAAAGCAACATAGACTCTTTTTTGTTTCTTCACTTAATAATGTATGCTGTGTTCATCATTAGTGTCCTAGTTGGTAATTATCAATATTTTATGTACATTTGAAAAATATATTAGTGGTGTCTGAATTTGTAGCTTATTGAGTTGTAATTAAGTCAGTATCTGTAGAATATTAATTGCATTAAGTATACTCATACATTCTAGCATTCATATAAGAACATGCAGTATAGGAGAACTGTATAGTAAATATAATTTTCTTTTTGAGTCACTTTTCTTATCCAAAGGGAGACTTTGAGGCATGTAGTTTATTCCAAAGGTAATAAACTGCAAAAAAAAAAAAAAAAATTTCCATAAAGAGTTGCTGCCTTTAAGAATGGTTTGATACTGTCTAGTAGCTCTCTGCCTTTTGTGAACCTCTTGTTATTATTATCTGCACAATGATTAAGTCAGAGTTTTACAAACTATTAGGTCAGCTCATTTTAAGCACTTGTGAATACTGATTTTCCTTTTGCCCTGTAGGAAACGAGACTGGAATCATTCATATCTTAGTTTAAATCCTGTATTTTTCACATACAGACTTTACCACCTTGGACACCTAATAACCTCCTTGTCATTTTCTTATTTGACAGTGGGACAGTAAGAGTCCCATCTCATGAGACTTGACTGGGAGGAGCCATGTGGAAGGAACTGTTAGCACAGTGCCCTGTCCGTGGTGAATTGTTAGCCTGCGTTGTTACTACCGAAGTCACTCCTTTTGCCTTTTACCTAGAAACTTAAATTTTAAGGATCCCACAATGGCCTTGTTTTGTTTTGGAAGATAGGCCCTCCTCTGCCTTCCACTCCCCTCTCCTCAGTAACAAAGTCTGTGGGTTTTAGTTTGTCAATTCCTGCTTCTGTGAGGACTTCACAAGTAGGCATCAGTTGGGTGACTGAATTGTGCCTGTCCTCAATAAATCAGTGTATTTCCCAGGTTTCCTGAACTGAGGTTCCTTGGACATTGAAAGAATTAAGAGTCTCTCTATATAGTTATCCATAATCTAAACTGTTCTGGAAATCTTTGCGTTTACTAAGGTTTAAACCCCATTAATTTCCAGGAAGATTTCATATGATCATTATAGTCTTTATTACTCCTATCACAGTGAAGTGCTTACTAATGAACAAAATTAATGTGCTTCTTTAATTCTTATAATCAAATACTCACCATTGTAAAAACTTGTTTAAACTCCTTTGTATTCTCATCAAAAAGCTGTCAGCATAGATATCAGACTTGACAGTGACCTGCCATACCAGTGGAGAGCACAGCTTCAGACAGATCCATCGGGGTGTGGGTCCAGGTCCTGCTACTTACAAACTGTGTGCCCCTGGGCGTGTAACCCAGCCTCTCCAAGCCTCATAGGGTTACTGGGAAGGCGAAGTAGGTTAATACATGTAAAGCACCTAGCAACTGGCCTAGCATGGAACATTAACTTTTTCTATTATGACATAAGTCTGGCAGTTATTTCTCCTCATCACTTGTTGTTGATTAATGTAGTATTTCCATGCTAAAGATGAACCATTTAAGAAATACCTTAAAAATTATAGTAAACTTGGTAGGATTCTATTTTTAGTGATTATTGAATATCCTCTGTGGGCCAGGGCAGTGTGCTGAATCAGTGTTTTAGTCAGGCTCTTTGAGCTTGCAGGGAAGAGAGACATGGTAAGGTTTATTTCAGTGCATAGCACTGGACCCCTGAAGTTTCCTCCATTGCAGCCTCTGGAGAACTCGGCTATTCACCACCCAGGGAGGTGTCAAAGTAGCCCTGATCATCTAACAGCGTACTAGGGCACTAGGACAAGTCTTATGTTTACTTTTATTGTTTCTTCCCTTCTCTCTGTCTCTAACCTCATCTTCCTTCTAATTGCTTTCTCTTCTCCCTTATTTCTGTCTCATTCCTACTTACTACTTTGCTCTTTTTCTCTATTTTGGTGCCATCCTTCCTGCTATTCCAAGACACTATCCATGTATCTTGCATTCAGATTCTCATAGAGAAAAGACCTGGAAGGCACAGTACCATCCAGTCTAGAGGGTCTTTGGATCAGGGCACATTGTTGCTTACTGGACTGCGGGATGGGTTCCGCTGTATAAAGCATGGTACTGTAAGCATCAGACACCACCCTGAGAAGGGGTGATGGTTGTGGCCGGATAGGCCCTCTCACTCCATGTTGGGTGCCTTCTGTGGCCTGTCCAGGAGATAGAAAACCGAGTACCATGTTGTAACCTGTCCCTGAAGAGATCCTAATGTGGTGAGGGAAGCAGATACTTAAATACTCTAGTTCATGCTGTATTAGCATTATTATCAAGAATACTGGGAGGGAGTAGCTAACTGCTGTAGCTGTACAATGGTGGTTGGAAATTCTTTACTGAAGGCATAGAGATGTCGGGGAAAAAATCATCTGCAAATGTAGAGAGGTAGGAAATAATCTTGGTGTGCTTAAGGTGGGAGTAATTTAGTGCTGTGAGAAGAGGGCAATGGGTGGCATTTAAGGGGCTCCAAGAAAAGGGCCTAGTATATGATACTAATGAGATTAGTGGGAGTGTTAGAAACAGAACTAGGAACTTCTAGAAAAAAATCCTCTTCTAGAAGGCAAGAAATGGGAGGTCTACAAGAGTGACAGTCCAATCAACAATGGCTGGTACCAGTGGTGTCAGATAAAGGGAGGACCGCATGGCTTCATTGAGTCGCGGCCATTGAAGCATCTTGTTTTTTAGCAGGTTAATTCTTGTAGGTCTAGAAAGAGACTAGAACTAGAAACCTAACCTCAGGACAGAAAGGTTTTTTGAAGCTCTGAATCAATAACAGATTCATTCTGAGGAATGTGTAGAAACCTCATGTTTTCTAAATAACAGGAAAGGGAAGATAAAGCTTATTCTGTAACAATGGTTTAAATTTCTCATATTTAGCTAGCCAAAATTTTATTTGTTTACTTTTTAAGTCTTCAAACTATTCCCAAAATACATGTTCGTTTTGCTAAAACATCAGATATATACAAGCTATTATTTTAGTTTAAAAAGCAGGTATGGTTCTAGATATAAATAGGGCAAAAATAACCCTCCAAAACATTCATGTTTAATCAAAATGGATTAGAGGCCCTCTAACTCCTGGAGATTTTGCTATTATTTAAAGATGTTTCCTGCTATAAATATTATATTAATTGGATAAGATTACAATCACTGCCATGTAGGTACATGCACACACATCTGGTAAAAAAAAAATAAAGCCCTGTGTATCTGATCTTTGAAGACTATATGTGAGGATTATAACAAAACAATAAAAGTATGTAAGAAAAAGTTTTTCTTCCCAGTTTGGTTTCTATTTCAGAGACAGATGAAACTGAGTAGGTATGATTTTTTCCATCGCAGGTAGAATAGGATTTACTGTACATTTCACTGAATCTAAGATCCCATTAGTTGTACCATTACTTTATATACTATGGGGAAAGGAAATTTAAAAACCCTGCCAATTAAATTACAACATTTGAGTGGAAGAGGCATTTAGATTTCACAGATATAAAATGTGAAAAAACACATTTTAGAATTAATTGAATTATTATTTATGAAGACATTAGAAAGAACACTGGTTTACAGTTACAGATTAATTTAGGAACAACATTGTTCTACTGAATAACATTTATCTTTGCAAATTTAGTCTTAAATACAGAACTATAAAAGGATTAATATAAAAGTTTTAAAAGTAGGAAGGTCCTTAGAGCTGCCAAAGATGTTAATAAATAATCATCCCTTTAATATGTTTTAATGCCTATTAGAAGCCAGACATTGTAGATGTTGGGTATATAGTGGTAGATAAAACACTGGCACCTGCCCTCCTGGGGCTTAGAGCTGGGGGGAGGGGTTGAAAATTGCAGTGAGCACTTTAAAGGAAAAGTGAAAGAATAGAACTAGGGATTTCTGATTGAGACTGGGAAGTCTCTACAGAGTTGAAGAAAAGCTAAAGAGTGGGTAGAAATTAACGAGGTGAAAAGTAGACAAGTGAGAAGCAGCCTGTGTAAAAACCCTGCGCACGAGTGTTTTAGGCAGTGAAAGAAAGGGAAGGATGGGGTGCGGGGTCTGGGTGACTGCAGTTCAGGTAAGAGCAGATGGCGCAGGGCCTCCGGGCCATGCTAAACATTTTGGATTTTAGTCTAAGTCCAGTGGGGAACCACCAGAGGGTTTTAAATGGGGGAAGCTACCCTGGGTGCTCCGTGAAGCCTGCCCATATTGGTTAGGATAAGATTCAAAGTGAAGAACCCCCTTAGGAGTCTGTTGCTAGTTCGGACCAGCTAAGTTGACAACTGGACGGACCTGAGGAGTTTTGAATGGATATGCATTCTTGACGATAATTTGCTATTGTTATAAAAAGTCTTAATATACCAAAAAGTATACATTTTGACCCAGTAATTCCATTTCAGGGCAGTTACTCTAAAGAAATAATCTTAGATATGTACAAAAGTTGAGCTACTAGTACGCTCATCCCCTATTATTTATAATAAAAGATTGGTTTAACAGATTATGTTTTCTAACAAGTGGCAAGGAAAGAGGCAAGTCATGCTGAGTTTAAGTGGGCCACATCATTGGGAAGATTTGTTTAGACAAGGAGAGTCCCCTACATGTCTGCGTGGGTGCCAGGAAGAGAGACACTGAAAATACCGAACTGAAAAGAGATAGATATTCAATAAAACCAATCTGGGGGAGGAGGAGATAAGCACCAGGAGTGCAGGAACTTCTGGTGTAAAAATGCATTGCAGTCCCACAAGGTCTGATTTTTGGAGAACTAGCCTGGGAACCTAGCCACGCCCTGCACCATTGTTACAGGAGAACGTGTTTGCTTTTCAACCTAGAGAGTTGTAAGTGGATTCTTGGTATGCAATCAGCCCATAAATTCCATTGCCTGTATCTCTGAGTTTCCTTGGGTAAGGATTGACTGAGCAGGATGGATTTGGGGGAAAACATTTCTCTTTCCACTGCCCCCTCCTTCTTTTCCCTGCCTTCCCTTTCCCTCTCCTCCTCTTCTCCCTCCTTCCTCTCAGCCTTCTCTCTTTCCCTCACCCTCTTCCTTCCTTCCCTCCTTGTTTCTCATTCTCTTCTTTCTCTCTCCCTTTCTTTTCCCTTTTCCCTTTCCTCTCTCCCTCTTACCCACCACTAACATTTATATTTTATGATATAATCAAAGCAGGAAAAGCAGCCAGACACTTCTAAGTAAACAAGAGAATCAATTTTTATCTTTCTGTCCTTTCCTTTCTTTTCCCCTCCCTGCCTACTTCCTTCCCTCCATATTCTCTCTCTCTCTCTCTCTCTCTCTCTCTCTCTCTCTCTCTCTCTCTCTCTCATTTATTTACCTTGTTTCTTCTCATATTGCCTCTTGCTTTGTGACCCTTTTTTTATGCCAGTGGTGGGAATACTCTACATGGCCCTGAAGCCCATTTGCAAATTTCAAATGTTATGTGCCCTTTGCTTCCTAAAAATATCTAGCCTGTCTCTGGCACAGGTATTTAACGTATTGGTTTCCACTCCACTCACAGTATTGAGGCTACAGGAAAACCAGTTAACCATTTCCTTTTTAGTGCATATTTAGTTCTAAGTAGGTTTTTGTGCTGGTTCTTTGAAGATACTGCTGCTTTATAGATATAATTAGCTGGAAAATTCCTAGAAGAGTTTGAATTTGACTTAGTAAGTTTGTGGTTATCATCTCTGGTATTTCCTTGAGTATTTCCTTTTCCTATCAGAGTAGAAAAATCACTGTTCTGTAATTTAATATAATTTCCAAAATTACTGCAATTGCTTTAACTGTTTCCTTACGTACCAGGTTTTAAAAGCCATCATATATGCATATTGTATACATCCACATGTAGGTGGATATGAGTGTACTGTATATGGAGTATACTTTGTCATGGGATTATTGTTCTGAGAATACAATTTAATCATTTGAGCTTTGAAAAAATATTGTGGGATCATAGAAGATGTGATTAGGTTTTATGTAGTTTATTAAATATTTAATTTATTTCAGAAAAAGACTATCTACCAGATTCTATCTAGACTGACCTAAATTACTGGAAATTTTGGGATAAAGGGTAGTAAAATACTGTGCTGAGTATTTGTCTGTAATATACATGAGGATGTTAGAGTGGTACCATTAGAAACAATGCAATTTTCACGAATGTATTTGTTAATACAATGCTTAGTGTCTTGGGATCCATTTTGTTAGCTACCTGGAAACAAAGTCTGCATTCATATTATTAGCAAGCATGAACCTACTAAATAGAACCTTTCTTTTTAAAGGCGTTATGAAACTCATGTTATCAGGCACATTCAACACTATCCACTTCATAAATTCAGCAGTTAGAGTAGTACCTACATGCTTCACAATGATGTTTACATATTTTGCTTAAATGATTGGGAGATTTTTAGCAGTTATCTTTTTAGTTATATGTCATTGAAAGTATTAATAGAACTATATTGTTCCATTCTTGCAAATTATTTGTCATGTCTAAATCTCATCTCCTTGTTTCTCCTTCCATTATAGTCGCGAGATGGAGAATAAAGAAACTCTCAAGGGGTTGCACAAGATGGATGATCGCCCAGAAGAGCGAATGATCAGGGAGAAACTGAAGGCAACCTGCATGCCAGCCTGGAAGCACGAATGGCTGGAAAGGAGAAATCGGAGAGGTCCTGTGGTGAGTGAGAGGCTGTGGGTTTCCTGCTATAAGGAAGGAAGCATAGGAGGACGTGGAAAATTAGGAAAAAATAGATCCTCTTGTAAGTTTTTTGTTTTCATCTTCATTTTAAATGCAGTGGTTTTATCTGCTTGATATTGGAATCACTTGGAACAAAACACAGCTAAAACTCTGCCCATTAAGCAACTTAAACTGTTCTAAACTGATTGGTTGGGTGGAGACATATGCTTAAAGCAACAGTGCCCTCTAATGTCAGCATCTAAAACTCTTTTATGAGAGGTTTGTATTGTACTTAAAACTTTAAAAAGAAAAGCAATTTTTCAACTTTTATTTTCATGTTTTTTCTCTAAGGTAGGATCCAATTATCTTAATTGCAGAAATCTTCCAGGAAATCAGAAAAAATTAAATAAGATCATGGGTTTGAAATAAATTAAGATGCCCAAGGTATGGGGAAAGAAAGTAGATTCCTAGATTAGGGAAGGCAAGCATATTCCATCCTTTGCCATGGTTTTTGTCTTTTAAAGTACAGACATAACTTAGAGATATTGTGGGTTTGGTCTCAGACTTACCATAGTAAAGCGAGTATTGCAATAAAGTGAGTTGTAATCTTTTTGCTGGTGGAGGGTCTTGTCTTCAATTTGTTAAAAACACAACATCTGTGAAAGTGCAATAAAGCAAGGAGCAATAAAACTAGATATGCCTGTATATGAAATCTATGAAATGTGCCTTTTCATTCTTATAAAAGAAAAAGTAGATCTCAGTTGTTAACAGTGGCCCAGTACCAGTCTGTACCACAAGTTTTTGTTTGTTGTTTTGTTTGTTCTTTATAAACAGAGATGACAATTTAGGATTCATGGGTGTGTGTGTGTGTGTGTGTGTGTGTGAGGGGACAAAGGGAGGTGGGTATTATTATCATAAGTTACTGAGCAAACCACTCACTTGATATTTGAAATGCCTAAACTACACCCCTGCCAAATGATTATCTAGCCTTATGTTCATCCCGTACACCTATTTAAGTTAAAATTTAAACTAAACATGAATAAAAGTAAAAACTGAGTTCCTCAGTCACACTGGACACATTTCAAATGCTCAGTAGCTACATGTGGCCAGTGCCTTCTGTAACTCGGCAGTGCAGAACATTTCTATCATCTCCAAAAGCTCCATTAGACGTCTAGGACTGACTAACCTCTTAAATATCTCAAAAACCCCTGAGATTCTGGACATCCCTCATTGTTGAGCTGCAATCTCTCTTGCACATTCTATCCACTGGTTCTAACCCATGGAGCTAATACAGAATATATCTAATGGTTCTCTTAGATACCAACTTTTTTAGCTGCCACATTACCCATGAGTCCTTTCCTTTCCAGCTAAGCTTCCTCATTTCTTCCATTTATTCCTCATATGAAGTAGTATGGTGAGAACCCCTCACCATTTTAGTAATCACATCAGAGGATGAAGATATTCAAGGTTCATCTTAGAAAAGAGAAAAGTTCTATTGAAACATGTCATAGTAGGTGGCAGATTTTCTACCCAATTAATATAAACAGCTTTTAAAGCCATCTAAAGTTTGAACATGCTGCTTTCTGGAATTCCTTGAACTGGTAGAGAGTTTAAATCTTTGGAGAATACCACAGAGCAGAAATCACAACTGTTTAAAAAGAAGCCACTATTTATCCTTTATTACATATGAGCTAAGAACATCCTGTTACCTAAGACCAGATTTTGTTTTTTCTCACTTTTTCCTTTCCAGCAAATTTTAAGTACCTTATCTGTTTGTAAGACAGGGGTGAAGAGGGAAGATATGTGAGGAATAAGACAAATATCTCATAGTCCTTAAACTCATTATACCACCTGACATCTAATTTACAGATTTCATATTATCCTTTAGAAGCTTATAGTCTACTTTGGAGGTCTGATTTTATCTGTTTTTATTGTTTTTATGTAAGTTACATCAAATCGTCCTGGAAACATGAGTGAGGTGTAAATATCTCCAACTGTGAAAATATGACTTATGGACAATAAATAAAAATAAAGACATCAGGCCGGCTGAGTGGCTTGGTGGTTAAGAGCTGGCTTGGGATGCCAGCGGCCCCAGTTCCGATCCCACTTGAGGGCCAGTGATATTGCCCTCAAAAAAATAAAAAATAAAAATAAAATAAAGACATGAACTATCACAAAGCAGCTTGTGATTATGTGCCAAATGTGTGGGGGTGGGCAGAAGAGCAATAGCGACTTAGCAAAGAAGAAGAATGTCAGGCTGGTAGAGTTAGGGGAGGTTTCCTAAAAGGTAGGATTATATCTGAGTTTTAAAAGATGGGCACGTTTTCACCACGTGGAAGTATGCTGCCTGGAGCGCTGCAGGCTGGAGGTGTGGATCAGAAGGGCCAGTATGGGTAAAGCCCGTGAAGAGGGCAGGTTGGTGTGGGTAAAGCCCGTGAAGAGGGCAGGTTGGTGTGGGTAAAGCCCGTGAAGAGGGCAGGTTGGTGTGGGTAAAGCCCGTGAAGAGGGCAGGTTGGTGTGGGTAAAGCCCGTGAAGAGGGCAGGTTAGGCATGTTTGCTGCGCAGAGCAGCTGGCTAGTAACAGGAGTAGTGGGGGGAAAGGCCCGAGAGTCTGCTGAGCTTTGACTGTACTGAAGCTACAGAGTTTAGCCTTTTGGTCAGAGCTAGAGTAGGTCTCAAGGCTCTAGTAGTTAAAAAATAGCAGGTCTTATAAACTGCATTTTTTGCTCGAGAGATTGAATCTTTAAACTTGTAGCTTCTTTTGGTATTTCTAAAATATATGTCTAAACTGTCGGTTGTAATATAACATTGCCAAGAAAAAAAGCAAAATGATTTTATATTAGTCAGACTATCTGAGTACTTCACATTATGTCCAATATTGTTTTCAAGTCCTGCATTTTTTCAATACAAATGAAAAAACATCTACTTCAATCTAGTTGAATAAGTTAACTGTAGAAGTTATAAGTACTTATTTTTCATTTTAACTAGTGTTAAAGCTTAAATGATAAATATGTGCAGGTAAAATAGTCTTACATTTATGGCTTAAAGTAATACTAAATAAAAGTTGAAAAATTGTCTGTTATATTTGTATAATATTGCATAATAAAACTCATTGAGTTAATTTCTTAGCCTATTAAGTTCATATTTACTTATTTTTTATATTGGTAAGTAATCAAAATATTGGAATTTTAATTCAGGTGGTAAAACCAATCGCAATTAAAGGAGATGGATCTGAAATTAATAACTTGGCAACTGAGTCTCAAGGAGAGGGCCAGGCGAGCACCACATCACCAGCTCCCAAAGGCCGACGCAGTCCTTCTCCAGGGAGCTCCCCATCAGGGCGAACAGTGAAATCGGAATCTCCAGGAGTAAGGAGAAAAAGAGTTTCCCCAGTGCCTGTAAGTTAATGTTTTAACAAATCCATTAAGTTTTTATAATTTTTAGACTCGTGTATAATACAGAAAAGATTGGTTAGCCATCTGTTAGAACAGCAATTCTCAAAGTGTGTGTGGCCTCTAGACCCTTGGCGGGCGGGAAAGGGCAAGTCCTGAGACCCTTTCTGTGACCCATTAGGTCCAAACTAATTTCGTAATAAAACTGAGATGTTATTTGCCTCTTTCACTGCATTGACATTTTCAATGGTGGGTAAAGCTGCTGGTGCATTCACCTGAATTAAAGCTCTGACAGTAGAAATTATATTCTTCACTTGGGTACTTGGTACACATTTTCCTTAAGATGAAATAAGTAAGACTCACTTCAAGGGACACAATTGAAATTTTTTTTCGCCAGTGGTAAAATTTGAGATTAAAAGCAAAAATCAGAATTTTGTAAAACTCCATCACTGTAAGCTTGATCGCTTCCCAAAACTCAGACTTTTTAAATGAGATCGGTGATAACATCAAATGTGATTTTTTTTTTTTAACATACTGCACAATGAAATGGGTGAACATTTGGAAGACCTTGCATAAATTAGTGAACCAGTAGCCTCCAAATGAGAAGTACATGAAACAAAATCATTCTTGGGTAAATGATCCATTCAAAGTGTGTAAAGTATGCCATCTGGATTTTAATATAACAGTAGGAAGTTTGCTGATGTGGTTTAAGATTCCACATTTCAGCCTCTGTTAAGAAACCACTTTTTTGGGGTAGTATCAAAAAATAATATTCATAATTATTTGAAAAGGCTATTAAAATACCTTTTCCAGCTACATGTATGTGTGAGGCCAGATTTTCTTCATGTACTTGAACAAAAAACATCATATTACAGCATTTGAATGCAGAAGCATCAGTAAGAATCCAGCTGTTTTCTGTATTAGGCCAGCTATATTAAGACATTGAAGAGATTTGCAAAATGATAGGTGCGAAGTTTATGAGAGAGACTTCTAGTGGCAGAAATGCAAGTTAAAAACTTACTTTCTACCCTTGAAGAGCAAATGAGTGAATGGAAAAATGTTTGTGACCACAAGGGGGAGATTTGGTTTTCCTCAGATCTGAGATTGTTAAAGCATATCAATCCTTCAAAAAGTAAATTTTAAGTAATTTTTACAGTAAGGCCAAAAATACCCAACAGTATTTATTGGATTTATATTGACATACCTTTAAATTAGCTACTTTTTTTTAACTTAAAATAAGATCAGTCATTTATTAGCTTATGAATCTGCAAATTGGGGGCGCTCAGCAGACGTGGCTTGTGTCGGCTCCCCATGGCATCAACTGAAGCTGGAATATGCCAGACTGCTTCTTCATTCACCTGTCTAGTGCTTCAGGTGGCATGCTAGACAGTTGGAGGCTGGTGGCATCTCTTTCTCATAGCAAAGTAGTTGGGTTATAACAAGAAGTATCTCAGGCTAGGAGAGAGCATGGAACAAATTCTCTGTCGCAGCACTCAGAAGGAACCAACCCTATAGACACCTTGATCATGGACTTCGAGCCTCTCAAATTATGAGACAATAAATTTCTGTTGAATCAAAACAAAAAAACAAAGTGTTTCAAGAGGACAAGTCCCAGCATAGTTCTTGTCAAGACATGACTTGCATCATGTTTGCTAATGTCTTCCTGCCCAACACCAGTTACATGCCCAAATCCAGAATCTGTGTGGCAGGGGACTACACAGAATGTAAATACTGAGAGATCTGGTTCATGGGCTCATCCCAGTAAAAGTCTATCACAAGTACATGCAGAATTGCAGCTCCCCTCCCCTGCCCATCCACTGTGGCATATATGCTAGACAAAGTTACCCCCTCATTCTTTTTAACAGCTGCATAGCACTTTATCATTTGGATAAATCATAGTTTATTTAATGAACTACGTATTAATGGACATTTGTATTCCTTAACCTTTAATTACTAGAAAACAATGAAACAAAAATAATTTTTATGTAGACATCATTTTGCACATCTGTGAGTATATCCATAGTGTGAATACTTAGGTTAAATAACATGTGCATGTGTACTTATTTTTGTTTTTAGGTTTTTTTACTTTTAAGGAACTGCCTATTAAAAAAATAATGGCTTTATTGAAATATAATTCACATACTATACAATTCACCTGTTTAAATGATATAATTCATTGGTTTCTGATACATTCATAGAGTTGTACCCATCACTACAATAAATGTGAAAACATTTTCGTCACCCCAAAAAGAAATCCCAGACCGATTAGCAGTCTTTCCCTAGCCCAAGGCAACCACTGATCTACTTTCCGATTTCATATATAATTTGTCTACTCTGGACATTTCATATAAATGAGATCATATAACATGTGTGGTCTTCTGTACTTGGCTTCTTTCACTTAGCATCATGTTCTCCAGGTTGAACCGTGGTATAACTTCTGTCAGTATCCCATTCATTTTAATTCTAGAATAATATTTTATTATATGGATATAACATTTGTTTATCAGTTTATCAATTGATGGACATTTGTGTTGTATCTACTTTTTCGCTGTTATGAATAAAGCTGCTGTGAACATTTGTGTACAGTTTTTTTGTGGACATATCTGTTCATTTCTCTTGGGTTTATACCAGTGGAATTGCTGGATCGTATGTTCTCCAAAGCATCTGCACCATTTTACATTTCCACCAGCACTTTATGAGGGTGTTTGTTCACTGTTTCATGTTCTTGCCAGTAGTATCTTTAACTATTCAGTTAGGCATCTAAAAGAACTGGAATTACCACTGAGCACTGATAGAAAGACTAAGTTCTAGGGCAATCAGTGGAGTGGAATGAGAGGGACATACATCACCCTCACCACAGGACCGTTTTTGTGAGCCTCCAGTGAGATGTCTTAATCTGGAAAGACTCACTTGCCCTTAATTCTCTGCAGTAGCGTACCATGGGAGGAATCCATTGTGGTTTTTGTAAATTACCAGTTGCAAAACGGCATTTAGTATCACCTTAAATGGAAGCCAGGAAATTGGATGTTTAAATTTTGTCACTAGAAATAAGTCATTTTGCCTGCATATGAGATGAATTTTTCTGCTTTTTATTTTGAGTCACACAATACTTTTCAAAGAACTCAAATATTTCTAATTTATATTACCACATGGTTATCTCTCTTGGCCAAAGATTTATCATTAGTTTTAGGAATGACTGACTTTTGCAAGTTTACTCATGATGAGTATGTCAGACAAAAGCATTTGCAAAATACATTTTGTCCCATTATATATTGAGGCATTTTTTCAGAATATAAAATGCTGCATGGCTGTCTGGTGTGACTTTTGAGGGGGTAACTATTTCTTATGGAGACGTGAACGATTTCCCTAATAAAAAAACAATGTTGTGAAGTTTCAGAGTGGGAGAATCACACCACCTCGAAGAGCCCCCTCGCCAGATGGCTTCTCACCATATAGCCCTGAGGAAACAAACCGCCGTGTAAACAAAGTGATGCGGGCCAGGCTATACTTACTGCAGCAAATAGGACCCAACTCTTTCCTGATTGGAGGAGACAGTCCAGACAATAAATACCGAGTGTTTATTGGGCCTCAGGTAGGATTTGTCACCCTTTTATATTTTATTAGTATCTGGTACTAACCCAAATTTATACATAATAACATTCTTAAATTTAGATCGATTAATTCTCTTTAGTAAACAAAAGTGAGATTAAAATATATTTGGGGCTAATAAATATTTTTAATGTATTTATTAAGGTTTTTACTATGACTTAATATACTTTAGAATACAAATTTGATCTATTTAATAAATTCACCAAATAGGATTAATTCATGGAGACAGCTGTAGACTTTGTTTTACATATCTTGTTATGTAAGGGAAATGAAACAAATTAATAGAAACTTTTGTATGATGCACTTGGAAATATAGAAAAAGTGATAGATTGAACAATTCTAATAGAGCCACATAACCTATGGTGTTTTTATTTTTTTTATTTTTTTAACTCTTTAGAATTGCAGCTGTGGGCGTGGAACATTTTGTATTCATCTGTTATTTGTTATGCTCCGTGTGTTTCAATTAGAACCTTCAGACCCAATGTTATGGAGAAAAACTTTAAAGAATTTTGAGGTAATTTCAAATGAATGCTTTAAGAGTAAAATTGTCATGAAATGTTTATGGTATATTCCTAAACTTTTTCCATGAGCTCTAAATTTAAATATATAGTGGTCATTTTGAAGGTGTGGCGATATATAAGAATTATTTGATGCTTATAAATAGTTCTCTTATAATCCATTGACTAGTTTTTTTTTTCTAGACTAAAAATCAAGTAAACACTAACTTGCTGTAAAAATAGTGTCCTTAGTAAGTCATATGTATCTTTAGTTTTAAAGCTTTTAAATGGGTTTTGTGAAAACTTTTGAAATAAAAGACATAATTCAACCTCTAGAACTCTTCGTATGTATATTATGGCACAAATATCATTGTTACTGTCTTTTTTCAACGTTAGGTTGAGAGTTTGTTCCAGAAATATCACAGTAGGCGTAGCTCAAGGATCAAAGCTCCATCTCGTAACACCATCCAGAAGTTTGTTTCACGCATGTCAAATTCTCATACATTGTCATCATCTAGTACTTCTACATCTAGTTCAGAAAACAGGTTAGTACTTTTTAAGGACTTAAAAGAATTAATCCAGTGTTACTTTTTAATTTTAGGGGTAATTTTTTATATCTACTTGTTAATTTGCTCTAAAATGATTTAACTATTGCACCTTGGCTTTCAAGTTAAAATCAAGTTTAAAAAATATTAAAAGTTATTTCTCTGTGTGTGTGTGTGTGTGTGTACACATATATACACACACACACATATGGACATTTTGTCCTGAAAACTACAGTGTTGAAAAATGACACCTTAAATATAAGAGTAAATGTCCAGTTCACAAGAAAAATGTGGCCAGTATAAAATAATTGACTGCTGTTTGTATCAATCATTACTTTGCTTCAAGCACCTAATATGTTGTCTCATTCTGTTTTTACAACAATCTCATTAGGTAGGTTTTATCACTTTTTTGCAGATAACAAAGCTGAGGCTGTGTAAAGAATATGTCTATGTAGTTCTTTTATAAACACAAGGGAAAGGGGTTTCCCAAAATCACTTTCAAATGTAGGATTTTTTAATTGTATAATATGACTGCTTCTTTCATAGATACTTTCAGGGAATCCTCATTACAGGCCGTTTCACCTGTGAGAACATAAGCTAAACAAATAGACTAATCAGTTGTAATTAGAGATCTGTGGTAGCTGTTAATCACAGTTGTTACTTAAAATCTGCAGTGCTTCTCAAGCTTTTCCATTGTCTAGTTGCTGATAAGAATGAACTCATAACCCTGAAGGATCTGAGATGCAGCCCAAAATGACAGGTGTGAAAATTTTTCAAGTCTCTAGTGCACATTATGTATGTGCTGTTGAGTCAGCTCTGCCCCCTGGTGACCCTGTGAATGAGTGATGTCTACAATGCCCTGTGCTCAGCAGGCCCCGCTCAGCTGCTGTAGACTTATGCCTATGGCTTCTTTTATGGAACCATTCCATCATTATAATTTCCAGTTTACCTCGGTTCATGCTTTCGCTCCATGTTCCGATTGTGTGTTACACAGCATCATACTTTCTTGCTGCCTTTGTGCATATCAGCCACTAGACATGCTTACAGCTTTGGTCTAGCTATGTCATTAGCAACAATGCTATTGGTACTTACTCTCTGCTCTTCCCTAGTCACTGTTGGAGTGCCTTTAGACCTGGGAGTCTCCTCTTTCAGCACTATCTTATATTTCATTTTGGATTCTCTCATCATAGGGTTTTCATGGTAAAACAGAAGGAAAAAAAGAACAAGAAAATGCAGCAGTGGTTTACCATTGCCTTCTGTACAGTGTGTGGGTCTCTCGTATTATAAAAGTTCATGTGAACTTCCTTTTTCCAAGATTATTGGTTTTATTTATTGGTTTTAATGTAAAAATGAGATTTTTAAATTACTTCAGAAAGGAGTGCTGCTTCTCTTACAAGGATACCTTTTATATGTTCCCAAGGCACCCTAGTTTGAGAAGCATTGGTCTAAGTGATTAAGTCTCATCTCCATCCCATCAATTTTTTAAGTACTGTAACTATTTCAGAATTCATGAAGAATAGAAAGTAATGATATCTGGACAAGGGCCTGATGAAGAAAATAATTGAGAGGTTTTTTTCATCTATTGAAAAAGTAAATGTTTGAATTTTCTTATTTTTGATTCAGTAAATTGATTTTAGAATCACAGAATTTTACGAGTTTTGGGGGACATTAGAGATTTTCTAGTTTGTACTGTTCAGTGATAAGTGAAGCCAAAAAGAGGTCATGCATCTCATCTGAGCAAAGGCAGAACCAGAACCTGAGTATCTTGACTTCTAGTTCAAGACCCTTTTTCTTACCTCTTGTCTCTTCTAAATAGAAAGAAAAACTGAGCTTTATTTCTCAACCTTCCTGCCTTAAACTTATTCTAAAGCCTTTCTCCTTTTGATTGATATTCTTATAGCTTTTTATTTTGGAAAAAAAGAACAAGTGCTTAAACCAGATAGCCAAAGTTAAAATTGAAAGTTTCTCTCTAAGATGAAGAGAGGCACCTTCCAGATTCAGGCTGGCCATAATTTGGGGGGTTTATTGATTCATTTGCATTAGTGTATCCATGGGAGGAAACCACAGAATGTTTATAATCTTGATATACTGAGATTATATTGCGTATGTAGGTAAGTAGGTTAACGTTTCATGTAATCTCAATTAAAAAATTTTATCTGGATATTTGATTGCATTGTATTAATTTTAAATGGTATAGAAGAAAAAAATTTAAAAGAAAAACAGAATTGGGACAAACTGAATATACTTACAAAAATTAATTAACAAAACCTTACCCCAAAAAATGAAAGGTGTAAACAGGAATTTAGGATCCAGCACATAAAAGGGGAAAGGGCATGAAGAGAATATTCACAAAAGAAGAATTTCAAGGGGCTAACAAACATATGAAAGCTGTTCAGTCAACCTAATACTAGGGAAATGCTCGTTTTTAAAAATACCAGATTTATTTACAGAATTAGTGGGCACTTTTATAATGAGGCAGTTCAGTTCTTGTAAGGATATGCTTCACTGTATATAAAGTGGTATATAGCCTTTCTGGAAAAAAGTGGCTTTTTAAAATGTTTATATTCATTGATCCAGTAAATGTTTTTGTTGTTGTTGTTGCTGTTGTTTTTTTTTAAGAAAAGCTTTAATCTGCGAAATGCACAAAACTTACATATATGGCCGTTTCTCATACTGTTACAGTGAAAAATTTAGAACTTAAATGTCTAGCAAATGAATGATTAAAGTATACCTATATTATGAATAGTTCAGGCAGCCATTAAAATTATACTTTGGAAGAATACTGAATGCTGTGAAACAAAATCTAGGTTATAATACTATTTGTCATACATGAACCCAGTTTTTATATATAAAGGTTATTATAGGTGCATAAATATGGGAATGAGTAAAAACCCGTCTTACAAAAGCTGGCCACAAGCTAATTTGATCCCCTTGTAGTGTGCTAATCCCTGCTATCTATTTAGATGATATTTTACTTCTGGAAAGTGTGCTAAAAAGAAAAATCCAAAACATCAAAACAAGTAGTACAAAGTTGTTTCTAGTGGTTTCTTAAAAAGTGAAAATGTGACAACAACTCAAATGTCCAACACTAAGTGGATGCTAAAGTAGCTAGGGTCAATTTAGTTGGTGGGATATTAGGTTGCCATTAAAAATTATGTACATGAATATTTTAATGACAAGTGGAAAATTTATGATAAAAAATTTTAAAGAATATGTACATGTATATAGATAAATGATCTGAATAATGTTTACAAAATATGTACTTGGAAAAAAGATGGGAAGAAAATACTCCAGAATGGTTTTTTAAGTCAGAAAAGCATTTAAGTAATAACAATAAGTTGCACTTACAATTTGACTAAATTGTGAAACTTTATTTTTCCCCTATTTAAGTCTTTTGAATAAGCAATGGTTTGAAAAGTTAGTTGACCTTGGATCATCTTTGTCACGAATATTTTTATTGTAGATTGTTGTATAAATCATTTCTGCAGCGTTTCCGGTAATTTTTGTCATTAATACATGCATATTTTGATAGCTTTTCCCCATTCCACATAGCTTCATAATTATGAAAAGATATAAAGAGATGAGGCAGATAATCAGGAGGGAGAGAGACTAGTAAGTATACCTATACCTCAGTAATCACGCATTGTGATTTTGCTAATCTGTTTGTAGAACTTCTTTAGGTGAACTGTTATTTTGCTGTCTGTCAGAGTCACTCAGACCTGTTATTCAGGAAGTATAGCTTGAGATAGTAGAAGTGTAATACTGGGCCCAGGGGAATGCCGGAGCTAACCAAGGCTCTGGAATTTGTAGAGATGGGTAGGTTATGGGATAATCTTCTTAAATTCAATTAAAGCCTAATGATAGGTCTACCTCAAACTGATTTTATAATTTAACATACCAGAGCCTTTATGTTGCAATGGAAATATTGTTAATTGATTTTGATTTTAAGAGCTACTCACCACATCATGAAGGTTCAAACAAAAATTTATAAAACAGAAAATATAATCCCTTTCTCCAGTCTGAGCTGGAGAAAGTTTTTTAGGTCACGGATATGTACGTTTAGTGTTTTAAGAAATAGTAGTGGGGCCTGCTGAGTGGCTCAGTTGGTTAAGAGTTCGCCCAAGAGTGTGAGCTCTGAGCAACAGGGTCGCCGGTTCGATTCCCAACCCTAACTGAGCTGCCAACAGGTGGCAGGATGGCTCAACTAAAAAAAAAAAAAAAAAAAAAAAAAAGAGTAGCAAATTCCTTTCCAAAAATTTCAGCTTTTACCCCCACTAGCAGTACATATGAGAATCTGCCTTCCTATGCCATTATCAGGGCTACATGTTACCAACCTATGTAGTTTTGGTCAATCAAATCATCACCCAAAAAAAAGACACATAAAACAACTTTGTTAATTTTAATAATGAGTTTTGTGCTTTTTTCATGTTTATTGGCTATTGGTATTTTTTATTTCAGTTGCCTTTTTATCTTCTTTGCCCATTTTACTAGTGACTTATTGGTATTTTTCTTACTTTTAAAAGCACTCTGTAGATTAGGAATATTTTAAAAGCACTCTGTAGATTAGGACTATTCATATATATAATATAATTCAAATATATACAGTGAAGTTACAGTTTTGCCATAAATTGAACCATTCTATACAAGTCAGAATTTTATCATGTTATCTGTTTTTTTTCACCATATAGTATGTTGTGGATATCTTTCTTTGTTATTATTTATGGATCTCTTTGATCCTTTTTGAAGGCTTCATAGTGTCTGGGTGTACGATTTTTTAACCTCCTTTTGATGTTCATTTGGTTTCTTTTTTTTCATTATGCTAAATAATACTGCAGTGAACATTTTCATACACATAACTTTATTATTTGTCTCTTTATTTCCTTAAGATATATTCCTAGAAATCTAGTTGAAAAGTTATATATACCTTAAAAATGTGATGTTTCTAAATTTGTTTCCAGGAAAGTTGGACCAGTTGATACACCCAACAAAGGTGTCTGAAATGGGCCGTCAGACTTAGAATGTGAAATAGATGAGATCTAAGATTCCTTACAATACTTGAAATCTTGAAACTGTTGGCATGTAGTATGTTTGTACATTCAAACCTTATAGCAGTACTTAATATATTAGATTGTATGCATAGCAAGGAAAGGTTAACTTATACCTACAATCTATAAATACACAGTGGGAATCTGTTTTAAAATTATATATTAATAGGAGAAATAAACATTTCTCAAATAGTTATATATATATAACATGCTCCTAAACAAGAATTCCTGATTTTTTTTCATATTCTAAAGCCAAATTTGCATTAAGCATATAGTATTAAGTCTTATATTCTTTTGTTTTGTGCTTATTTAACACCTTTATTTCTCCTCCCTTATAGTATAAAAGATGAAGAGGAACAAATGTGTCCTATTTGCTTGTTGGGCATGCTTGATGAAGAAAGTCTTACAGTATGTGAAGATGGCTGCAGGAATAAGCTACACCACCACTGCATGTCAATTTGTATGTGACTCGTTTTCTCCTTTTGCTTACTCACCATGGTTACTCCATAAGCTAAGTACAGTTGACCTTTGAACAACACGTGTTTGAACTGTGCAGATCACTTAAATGTAGATTCTTTTCAATAAATACAGTAAATGTATTTTCTCTTTCATAATGACTTTCTTAATATTTTCTTTCTCTAGCTTACTTTATTGTAAGAATACAGTATATAATATATATAACATACAAAATAAGTGTTAATCAACTTTGTATTATCGATGAGGCTTCTGGTCAACAGTAGGCTGTTAGTAGTTTAGGGAGTCAAAAGTTATACACAAATTTTCGACTGCAGGGATGTTGTTCAAGGGCCAACTGTGTATTATTTAGGGTTTTAACATGCTTTTGAGGAGATTGATGAGAGAAGAAAAGTATATCTAGGCCTTATGTGAAGTTTTCAACAAATTGGAGTTTAGGATCTATTATGAGATGAGCTGTGTTAGCAAAGAAATGTAATAGAGTGTGATACCTATGGTAATGGAAGGAGTGCACAAAATTAGAAACATAATTCTGATCTGGAAGGTGGACATGGAGAGAAAGAGGTGGTAGAAGGCCTGTGCAGGCGTTACAGAGAGGGTAACATCAAAGCAAGGTTTGGAATAACATTACCAAGTAATCAAGTGGGCAGATAATTTGAAAAGTAGTAAAGTACATGTTATAACTAATAAAATAGCATTTGCAAAAGGTACAAGCATCAGAATAATTTAACCTGCTGTGCTTGCTTGTTTTTAGGTAAATGCTATGTCACATTTTTTCCTTCCAAATAAATCCTATACTAAGGGCCGGCCGAGTGGCTCAGTTGGTTAAGAGCTCACTCAAGAGTGCGAGCTGAGCTCTGGGCAACAGCAGTTTGATGCCTGCCCCGAGCTGAGCTGCCAACAGGTGGCAGGATGGCTCAGCTTAAAAAAAAAAAACAACAAAACCAAAAAAACCCCAATAAATCCTATACTAACCATAATGAACAATTATTACATATAATAAGGTTTCTTTTCTTTAATTTTTCAGGGGCAGAAGAATGTAGAAGAAATAGAGAACCTTTAATATGTCCCCTGTGTAGGTCTAAGTGGAGATCCCATGATTTCTACAGGTAATAGTTTTGAATTAATGACTTGGATATGTTTAATAAAAAATAAAAATGTTCTCAAAGTGTTATTTAAATCTGTTCATTATTTTAGCAAGCTTTGTTCATTTTCATTTAGTCACGAGTTGTCAAGCCCTGTGGATTCCCCTTCTTCCCTGCGAGCTGCACAGCAGCAAACCGTACAGCAGCAACCTTTGGCTGGACCACAGCGAAGGAATCAGGAGAGCAATTTTAACCTTACTCATTACGGAACTCAGCAGATTCCTCCTGCCTATAAAGATTTAGCTGAGCCATGGATTCAGGTAAGTAGTCCTTGTTCTTTATTTCTCAAAGAAACTGTATAGACCAATTAAAGTAGTTGTCTCTCCAACTGTTTATAATTTCAGAAAGTACTTTTGCTTGCCTCCATCATGAGGATTGCTTGCCTTTTATTCCATTGAAAAATTTAATTTTACCTTTGTGTTACTACTATGCTGCTTATTATAGAGTTTAAACTTCAAAAATTCTTTGCAGTGCTACCTCCCATCTCTAGAAATATCTCTTTCAAAACTAATAGCCATAAAATGTTATCCAAAGATAGACACTAGAAACCTTCAGTGCTAACTTGTTTGAATGTTTAATGCCATTCCTGCTAAGAATTTCTGTCATTTTTCTTAATTGTTGCCGTATAAACTCAGTTTCTCCTTTTCTGCATCCTTATGGCATGTTATAGGGGTTTAATAATTGCTGGGTGGATGAATAAAAGAAAACTTACGGTTTTTATCTTATTTTAGTCATTTTTATTTGTAAGGATGGTTTCCATTCCTTTACCTTCTCTTCTGTTTAATGCTTTTTCATCCTCAGTAAATTGGAATTTCAGTTGATTAGTTGGTTGGTTTCTAATGATTTTCTTTTTTTGTCACATGCTTAATTAGTCCTTTTAAAAAAAAATAGAATCCAAAACTAGACTATATCTTCAGTAAACAAAAGCAGAGTAAAATATTTTTGATAATCCGTTAAATTCTGTTTAATACTCTTAAATCAGAAAACAGATGCTAACTCAATTAAGCTTGTATATTAGAATTTGTTTATTTTTATATTTTCTGTCCTGCAGATTTTAATTAGCTTAGCATGTTAGCAGTCTATTATGAATCTAGTAAAATTTACAAGCTTAATAAATATATCTGATTTCGTTTATCTAGTTCATTAATGGTCTTTAACATAGGCCCTCACCTGCCCCTTTATGAGTCCTCAGGACAATTCTCAACTTGATACTGAGCTGTTGGATGCTGTTCTTTCAAGGCAGTGGTCTAGTTTGTTTTACTTAAGCTTTAGGTTGGACTAGGCTATATATTCCTAGTTTTTTTATTAAGCATATCATGTAAGACAGAATTAAGAATTAGAAAGTGGTATGCTATTTGACAATGGTATGCTATTTAGAGGCATAGGAGTACTGAAATAAGTATATATAATAAGTTCACTATATTCTAGTTGATTTATTCTCCTTTACCTTCACTTTATAACAAAACACACAAATATGTCATGATTTGTTTTCTGCAAAATTATGTTTATTCATCTCTAATATTTAGAAATTTTTCATATGATAAGTTAGGTATTAAGTTTACTTTTATCTAATTGGCCCATAATGTCAAAACCATGTACCCTATCCTTTCTTTAGGGATTCTCTGGCTTTGCAGGCATGGTAATGTGGACTGTAGTGACATGTATTTTAATTATAGGTATATCATTATCCTTCTCTGATTTGAACACAAGAATTTTTTTCTTTAGTGTTTTGATTTTTCCACTCCATTTATTATAGTCCTACATATTTTATCTGTTTTGTTTCTTTAACCGTTTTTTAGAAAGAAGACAAAAATCAAGAAAAAGCCCTTGATTTAATCATTGTCATCTGTAGGAGAAATACTCTCTATATCTCTTAAATGCTCCATTCCAGTGTCTTTCCTGATTTGGCTTTTTTGATCTTGCTGCAGTTTTTTTCTCGATAAACTACCTTAATGCGAATACAAAGTCAGGGTTCTTCACTGATTTGTTTTGTTTTTTGTGGTAAGCATAGGAATACAGAAATAAGCATGTACACACACACACACACACACACACACACATCCAATTACTTAATGGAGCCTGTCTTAATTTTAGTTGAGCTAATAAGTGTTAAGGACTTTTTATAATTATCAGTTAAACTTGAATATAAAATTCCATCTTATGATTTTTAAGTGGCTGGAAATAGTTGAAATTGTGTAGTATAGGGACAGTTTAAGAAATGTCCGATTTTCCTTTAGTAATAAAAAAAAATCAGGCTTAATTCAAAATACTTCAGGTTCATTAGCTTTTCTTCACATTTAAGTCATTGTATTTATTTGATTATAGGTATTTGGAATGGAACTCGTTGGCTGCTTATTTTCTAGAAACTGGAATGTAAGAGAGATGGCTCTCAGACGTCTTTCCCATGATGTTAGTGGGGCTCTGCTATTGGCAAATGGGGAGAGCACTGGCAATTCTGGGAGCAATGGTGGAAGCAGCTCGAGTGCTGGAGCCGCCAGTGGGTCTTCCCAGACCAGTATCTCAGGAGATGTGGTGGAGGCATGCTGCAACGTGTTGTCAATGGTCTGTGCTGACCCTGTCTACAAAGTGTACGTTGCTGCTTTAGTAAGTAGCTTTATTCCATAATCATAGCATTGTGGGGTGGGTGGTTGATTTTTGGTGTTTATAGATACCATTTTTAAGATACAGTAAAACTACCCAATTTAATTTTGGAAAATCCAAATTTTGTATTTATTCCATAATCCCAGGAAATTGCAATTTTCCATTTAATCTCTTCATTTGGATTTTACTTCATCTGGATATTACTTATTGTAATCCGTTCAGGTTTTCTTCTATACTATTTACTTTTCTCCCCAGTAGTAGGGTCTTGCTGTTGATATCTTGACATTTTCCTTAGCTTAGTCATGACCAAATTAAAAATACTTTATGGGATAGCAAAGTGATCAGAGTTACTTTGATTTTTTTTTCATTTGATATTAGTAGACATTAAGGAGAACTGGTTTTTAATAAATATTGTTGTTTTATGGAAATTCAGAAATGTTTTCACAGAAGACGGTTCCATAACATAGATTATTACTGAGTTGCTTTTCTAGTTTAACCTGTTAAGTTGTCTTCCATGAGTGGGATGGAATGACAAGGAAGCTGTTCTGTTCCTTACGATGTAAGAACACTGAATGTATGTCAGCCACCATTATTCCTTAAATACTACTTCTATTATTCTCCAGCTCAGAAACTTTTAGAGGTCACTGTTGTTTCAGCAGCATTTTCTAAAACATATTCTGTGGAAGTTTGGCAGGATTATGAAAAGTTCCCTGAAGAAGTTCTATGTTCACTTAAAATTGATGAACACTGAATTACATGAGTTTAAATGGGTCAGTTCACTGAAAGGCCTCTAGGAACCATCAATAAGCTAATGTACATTGGGAATCTATAAGATCAAGGGGTAGGATGCATTATTTCCCAAATTGATCTTACTGTGGTCTGTTTTTTCATGTAGCATTTTGAGGGACCAACATATTATAGAACAGTATAAAGACCGGCATGCTATAGAATAAAGACCAATGTTCTTGGCCCAACTTTTTACCTCTTACTATTTCCTACACAAACTTTCGTACATACTTGACTGCTCAATGCCTTACTGTCTGGTTGTTTCTTCTTAAGTTCAGATGGTTTTCCCAACTAGTTTGTGAGTTCCTAGAGTACAGGGACTCTATGAATGATTCTATATTCTGATTCCGCTAGATATTTAATGTTCCAGCCACAGTGGAAGCAGAAATGGTTTCTGCCCTTAGAACTCGGCCCTTCCTTTTTTCCATTCGCCCCTCCCTCCCCATATATAATTTCTTACTGAACTATTTGAAAGTTATTGCAGGCATCATGACCCTTCACCTCAAATAATTTAGAATGTATCTCTTAGGAAAAAGTACACTCTTCCATATAATCACAATGCAACCAGCCAGACTCGAGAAATTTAGCATTAATAACAATACTGTTATGTACTATAAAGTCCATATTCAAATATCCCTAATTGTCCCAAATGTCCTTTACACCTAAATTGCAGATTTTATTTTGATTTCACCAGTTTTTCCATTGTCTTTTTGCTGTTTTAGAGTGCAATCCAGGATCTCATATTGCACTTAGTTTTCATGCCCCCTTAATCTCTTACTATCTGTGACAATTCCTCAATCTTCCCTTGGTTTTCATAGACCTTGACACTTTCGGAAGTGTACTGGCCAGGTATTTTGAAGAATGCCCCTCACCTGGGGTTTATCTGATATTTTCTCATGATTAAATTGAGTTTGGGCATTGTTTGGAAGAATACAGAGGTGATGTGCCCTTCTTAGTGCAGTGCATCCTGTCAAGGAGCACATGATGTCGGTGTTTTATTGGTGGGGCCACCTTCATCCCTTGGTTAAGATGATATCTGCTAGGTTTCCTGCTGTGAAATTACTAAGTGTCTTAAAGGAGATACTTGGAGACTACACAAATATCCTGTTCTCTTCAAAAATTTGCCCACTGACTTTAGCATTTATCAGTGGTCTTGCCAAGAACAATTATTACTGTGGTGTTCTAATGGTGATTTTCTATTTCCCTCATTTCTTCTACATTAATTGGAATTCTTCTATAAAGAAGAGCTATCTCTTATCACCCATGTATGTCTTCATTCATTTTTTATTTATATCAATATAGAGACTTGGATATTTATTTTATTCTGTGAGTTATAATCCAGTACTATCATTATTTTGTTGCTCAAATTATTCCAGCTTTGGCCATTGGGAGCTCTGTCAGGTTGCCTGCTGTTCTTATTTTCTTTTAAAAATAACTTTTTAAGCTTTCATTTTGAAATTAATTCAGACTTTTAAAAATTGCAGACATAGGGCCGGCTGAGTGGCTCATTGGTTAAGAGCTGGTTTTGGGATGCCAGCAGCCCCGGTTCAAATCCCACATATGAGGGCCAGTGACACTGCCCTCTACAGCTAACAACAGCTCCACCTGGAGCTGGGCTGTGCAAGGCCCGGCAATGGTATGGGCTGCAGCTCCTGCTGTAGTGGGCTGCCATAGGCCACAGTGAGCAGCTGGCAGCCAGTGTGAGCTGCCAAGAGCCGCTGTGAGTGGCCGTCCAGAGCCTGGCAACCCGGTCTGCCTCATCCGGGAAGAGCGCAATGATAATACTAACATGGGCCAGTGAAGCAACGTCCTCCACAACTAGACTGAAGAACAAAAAGACAGCAACTTTTCTGTTCCCCTTTCCCGATTCCCCAACACTGTTCCCCTCCCCCAATTCCCCAATAAAATCTTTAAAAAAAAAAAAATTGCAGACATAGTTCAGAGAGTTCTTTTCTATCTCATGTTTATTTATTCAATTATTTATTTGTATCATGGATTTTAATTTATGGGTTATAATCTATTCCTATCATTATTTTGTTTCTCGTCTCAAATTGTCTCAGATTAGCTTATTGTCCCTGATGCTTTTTAAATGTAGTTAAACTGACCTTCAGTTTTATTCCCCTCCCCACTCCAGAAAACATTAAGAGCCATGCTGGTATATACTCCTTGCCATAGTCTGGCAGAAAGAATCAAACTGCAGAGACTTCTCCGGCCAGTTGTGGATACCATCCTCGTCAAGTGCGCAGACGCCAATAGGTAAGGCTCTATTGGTGAACTTCTTCCAATCTTCTTGTGTTAAAAGCTTAGGTGCTAACCTAGTGAGTATTTGATACATAGTTATTAAATGAGGCTTTGAATATTGTTTTATAATGTGAGATTTGAAATAAAATGTAACACGTAAAGCTCTTAAGGACTAGCTAGGGAGAAGAACTAATGGCAAGTAAAACCAGGCTAACAAACTGCATAGACCTTCACATTATTGTACTGTGATTATTTTACAGTAATATTTTAAAGTAATATTTTTAATGTGAAGTCCCATTGATAAGAACAATAGCCAATATATGTATAATATAGTTTCATTTCATTTTAGAGAATGAGTTACACAGGATAGGAACCAATAAAATCATTATACCTGCTTTTCCTTAATATCAGGACCAAAAAAACCCACTTCATTCTTTTTTGTGTAATGGAATTTTGCTCTAATTATGACAGCTTGTCAAATAACAGCCAAAAAAATTCCATATATCCCTGCAACATCCTTAAAAATCTACAATGAACAAGAAGAACCCTAATTGGAGGGGTAAGATATGAAGTAGAAAAGTGAGGTATGGTGATAGTAGAAATGAGCCCAAGTTTTTTTATTTTCCTTCCATAAAGTGGGAAGAAAAAAAATCACTTTTCATTTAATAAGCATTGGTACAGTAAACAGTTGTTTGGCAGTTTTCATCTCTTCATGTCCTAGCAGATCTCAGGTAGTAGGAAGCGTTAAATATCCCTGGTTTTGCCCCTGCCATTACACCTGTTTGGTGAGCTCCCAGTCCAACCTTTGTCTTCCCCCACTAAGTCTCATGATGCAGTTTGTAGAAGGTCTCAAAACTTTGGTACTCAAGCTTGGACTTTTTTCTCATCTCATGAAATCTATCTTTCTGCCTCCATTGTTTTCTCTATACAAGCCCACACATTGAAAGTATTAAAGGTTTTTGTGTTGCTTAAAGAGAGTACTATAATATCTGAAAAATATTAGGCAAATTAACAATTTGCAAAATGCATAGAATACTAACATCATTTTTCAATATTAGAATAGGTATTTTTCTGAGAACTTTAATGCTTTTGTGGCATTTATTGTGTTTTCTGTTTTCTGTTACTTCAATGAACATCAAAATACTATAAAGAGATTTTATGATATTTGGAACTCTAGGTTTGTAAGAGAATATAAGGATTTGGGATGGGAAGGTTTTGTTTTTAATTCAAAAGATTCTTAGTGAAAATTCAGAAATCAAAATGTCTTAGTCTTTCTTTTTTAACAAGATGTGAAAATAAGCCTTTTATCTAGTTTGATATTTAAATCAATACTTGCTGTCCAAAAGCCAGTTATGAAGATTCTGTGCTTAACATAGAGAATAAGATAGACTTTATGAAACTAGAACTAATAAATGAATATTATTTAGAATGACACTGTAATTGCACTTTTAGTGGTAGAAAAGCAAATACTCCTGAAAACATTTT
This sequence comes from Aselliscus stoliczkanus, assembly GCA_033961575.1. Taxonomy (NCBI): domain Eukaryota; kingdom Metazoa; phylum Chordata; class Mammalia; order Chiroptera; family Hipposideridae; genus Aselliscus; species Aselliscus stoliczkanus. The sequence continues at coordinate 77,522,195 of CM066728.1, read as the reverse complement.
TTCCCACCTTTCACAAGGCATTACATTACTGCTCTTCTTTTAATGTATTTATCCAAGATTGAAGTCTGATGTTGCTTGGTTTTATTTTTAGTCGTACAAGTCAGCTGTCTATATCAACACTATTGGAATTGTGCAAAGGCCAAGCAGGAGAATTGGCAGTTGGCAGAGAAATACTTAAAGCTGGTAATAACTTTTTACTTAAAATTAACATAGCATGTTTTATCATTTTCTCTAGCAGACTGATCTCATAATCTCTATAGGGAAGTTACAGGATTTGAAGTACTTTTGTAAGTTGATTCAGTTAGCCATAACATTAGAAATAGAATATGAATCTGAGAGAAATTCTTAAAATTAATACAATTCAGAGTATTTTTGTTGGCCTTATGCCATTTGATCATGTTTTGTTTTAAATTTTAATATTACTATTTCGCAGTTATTTATTTTTACTTTCCTTTTATAGGATCCATTGGTATTGGTGGTGTTGATTATGTCTTAAATTGTATTCTTGGAAACCAAACTGAATCAAACAACTGGCAAGAACTCCTGGGCCGCCTTTGCCTTATAGATAGACTGCTGTTGGAATTTCCTGCTGAATTTTACCCTCATATTGTCAGTACTGATGTTTCACAAGCTGAGCCTGTTGAAGTCAGGTAATTTTTCTTCTGAAAATATATTGCTTTCCTGTGCCTACCTACCCCATTTCACGCCCTAACTGCCAAGGACACATTTTAGATTTATGAAAGACTCCAAAATTGCAGAGTATATGTAGGTTAATAATACTTTGATACTTGATTGAAGTCTAGGCTAATTAAAAATGTATAGACCTTTGTACTGAAGTGATTCTTTTTTTTTTTTTGAAATGTACAGGCTGTAAATTGGTACCATCTTCTTTTTATTTGTATATATTTTGTAGTAATTTTAACTTGTCTAGTAATTAATTGAATGTGTTTTTTTCTTTCAGGTACAAGAAGCTGCTGTCCCTCTTAACCTTTGCTTTGCAGTCCATTGATAATTCCCACTCAATGGTTGGTAAACTCTCCCGAAGGATATATTTGAGTTCTGCGAGAATGGTTACTGCCGTACCCCATGTATTTTCAAAACTGTTAGAAATGCTGAATGTTTCCAGTTCCACTCATTTTAGCAGGATGCGTCGTCGTTTGATGGCTATTGCAGATGAGGTGGAAATTGCTGAGGCCATCCAGCTGGGCATAGAAGACACTTTGGATGGTCGACATGACAGCTTTTTGCAGGCATCTATCCCTAACAGCTATCCAGAAACCACAGAGAATGGTTCCCTTGAGTGCACAGATCATTCAGAAAAAAATGGAAAAGGATTGTGTGCTACAAAATTGAGTGCCAGTTCGGAGGACATTTCTGACAGACTGGCCAGCATTTCGGTAGGACTTTCTAGTTCAACAACGATGGAGCAACCAAAGCCAATGGTTCAAACAAAAGGCAGACCCCACAGTCAGTGTTTGAACTCGTCTCCTATATCTCATCATTCCCAGTTAATGTTCCCAGCCTTGTCAACCCCTTCTTCATCTGCCCCATCTGTATCACCTGGAACCACAACAGATGTCTCTAAGCATAGACCTCAGGGGTTCATTCCCTGCAAAATACCATCTGCGTCTCCTCAAACACAGCGCAAGTTTTCCCTACAGTTCCAGAGAAACTGTTCTGAAAACAAAGACTCAGATAAACATTCCCCAATCTTTACTCAATCAAGACCCCTGCCCTCCAGTAATATACACAGGCCAAAGCCATCTCGTCCTACCCCGGGTAATACAAGTAAACAGGGAGATGCCTCAAAAAATAGCATGACACTTGATCTGAACAGTACTTCCAAATGTGATGACAGCTTTGGCAGTAGCAGCAATAGTACTAATGCTGTTATACCTAGTGACGAGACAGTGTTCACCCCAGTAGAGGAGAAATGCAGATTAGATGTCAATACAGAGCTCAACTCCAGTATTGAGGACCTTCTTGAAGCCTCTCTGCCTTCAAGTGACACAACAGTCACTTTTAAATCAGAAGTTGCTGTCCTCTCTCCTGAAAAGGATGAAAATGATGATACCTACAAAGATGATGTGAATCATAATCAAAAATGCAAAGAAAAAATGGAAGCTGAAGAAGAAGAAGCTTTAGCAATTGCCATGGCAATGTCAGCATCTCAGGATGCCCTCCCTACAGTTCCTCAACTACAAGTTGAAAATGGAGAAGATATCATCATTATTCAACAGGATGTAAGTATAGAGTCTTTAAGAAGTTCCAGAGTTTCCTTGGACCATCCTAAAATATATTTAATTCATAAATGCTGCTTTTAACATGAGTTAATGGTTAGAAGCAGGTTTTTCACATAGAATGTACAGTGTTTGTATCATTGAACAGAAATACCCCTTGCCTATTTTAAAAGCATTTCCACTTGATACTATGTAATGGCGATAGCTTCTGCATTTGACATTGGTTACCAACACTGTACATTCTTAAGTCAACTTGATAGGTGGTTTGGGAAGCCAGACTGAACAACAATAGTATTTTGCCAGGCAATTTCCACAAACTCTTACTCTTTGAACTTAACAGTAAAAAAGGCTGCTTTCATTTAATATGTAGACACCAGAGACTCTACCAGGACATACCAAAGCAAAACAACCTTATAGAGAAGACACTGAATGGCTGAAAGGTCAGCAAATAGGCCTTGGAGCATTTTCTTCTTGTTATCAGGCTCAAGATGTTGGAACTGGAACTTTAATGGCTGTTAAACAGGTAAGTATCTACTGAGCATATAAATGATTGAAATTATAAAAAGGAAACATGAGCAAATAAAAAGAATCAAGGATATGTCCGTGTATGTATATACTTTAGTTCTTTAAGTTTTCAGAAACCTAAATTTCACAATAGATGTTCCCAAAGCATCAAAAGCATCATGAATTTTATTTAAAAACTGAAGCACGGTTAAGATGTAACATCAAGAAGGGCCCTATACAGGTTTTGTTTTTTGTTTGTGCTTTTTATAGTAAGAGATATGGTTTTATACTCCTTTCAGCAATGTTGCTGGTGCAACATCACTTTGGGATTTCTATGGTTTATTTTTTATAATGAGCATGTTTATCAAGATATGAAATTGATAATGCTTTCAATTTTAAATCATGTTGGTTTTTCTCCCATGATTGGTTTTTCCTCATTTTTTCACTCTGTCTTCAGACAGTTTTGGTGAATTGGCTATGTCCCAGTTTTTTGTCATTTTCCTGGTATTTCACTGCTTTTTAAGCTAGAACCTTATTAAAACAACTTTGATTAGGTTTTTATAAAGTATCTACATTGCATCCTTTGGCATAAATGCCATCTGCTATTAATATATAAGCTAATTTGGATTTGTCCATTTTAGATCACATTGTTAGTTAAAACTGTAAATAGAATCTCATTTTAGAATGCAAAACTTTGTAAACATGTTAATTGAAACAGGTGACGTATGTCAGAAATACATCCTCTGAGCAAGAAGAAGTAGTGGAAGCATTAAGAGAGGAGATAAGAATGATGAGCCATCTGAATCATCCAAACATCATTAGGATGTTGGGAGCCACGTGTGAGAAGAGCAATTATAATCTCTTCATCGAATGGATGGCAGGTATGTTCATGTTTTAAATTATAAAATTAGTACATGGATTTAACTTTCTGCTTGATATTAAATTTAGGAAAAACATTTTAATGAATGCTTATTTTTATTAAATAGTTTGGTTTCCTAAAAGCAAAATCATCCCTAACACAGTAGGATGAACTGTATATATTTTGTCTTTCATTTAACTATAAATAAAACATTCATTTCGCCTACCTTTTAAGTTTTTTCAGTGTTTCTTTTAAAATGATTGTGTAGCATGATTTTATAGGAATCATTTCTTTTTAAACCTGCTATGTATGAGATCCATATTTTTCCAGGTGACCCTCATTAATTGGACAGGTTTAAGACAAGTTTTAAGGTAACAATATAAAATAAAATTACAATATAACTTGAAAAATGTATTATAGGTAAACTAACACTGAAGCATCAAGTTAAACTTTTTTGTCATCTACTTGAATAAATAAAAGACTGCATTTTATTTTGTATTGTGCAGTGTATACAGTAAAATAAATGACTTAGGGTGTAATGAAGAAGTAAGTACTTGGTTTAACTTCTTACATTTTTTGTGTTTGAAGAATGTATTTCTATTTACAAGTTGTTGTTTTTTAAAATTGAAGTACAGTTGACATACAATATTACATTAGTTTCAGGTGTACAGCATAGTGATTCAACATTTATATACCTTACAATGTGATCACCCCACTCTGTTTAATAACCATCTATCACCATACAAAGTTAAGATATTGTTGACTCTTTTCCCTATGCTACATGTTAGTTACATCCCTGTGACTTATTTTATAACTGAAAGTTTGTACCTCTTATTGTGCTTCACATTTTTCACATCCTCCGACCTCCTTCCCCTCTGGCAACCATCAGTTCTATGTATCTATGAATCTGTTTTAAGTTTTGTTTTGTTTGTTCATTTGTTTTGTTTTTTTAGGATCCATATAAATGAAATTGTACAGTATTTGTCTCTGACTTATTTCACTTGACATATTACCTTCTAGGTCCATCCACGTTGTTGCAAATGGCAAAATTTCATTCTTTTTATGGCTGAATAATATTCCTTATGTATATCTGTGTGTGTGTGTGTGTGTGTTTGTTTATATGCACACACATATCTTTATCCATTCATCTATCATTAGACACCTAGATTGCTACCATATCTAGACTATTGTGAATAATGCTGCAATGAAACATTTGTGCCTGTATTTTTTCAAATTAGTATTTTCATTTTCTGACCATTTTTTAATAGAATTGTTTGGTTTTTATATGTTGAATCATAACAGTTCCTTATATATTTTGCATAGTAACCCCTTATCAGATGTAGCATTTGTGAATATCTTCTCACATTCAGTAGTCTTTTCATTTTGTTGATGGTTTCCTTCACTGTGTAACAGCTTTCATATGATGTAGCACCATTTGCTTATTTTTGCTTTTGTTGCCCTTTCCTGAGGAGACATATCCAAAAAGATATTGCAGAGACTGATGTCAAAGAATTTATGCCTATGTTTTCTTCTAGGAGTTTTATGGTTTCAGATCTTACATTTAATCTATTTTGAGTCTATTTTGTATACAGTGTAAGAGAGTGTCCAGTTTTCCTAACACCATTTTTATTGAAGAGACTCTCTTTTCCCCATTGTATATTTCTGCCACCTTTGTCGTAGAGTAATTGATCATAGAAATGTGGGTTAATTTTTGGGTTTTCTGTTCTGTTCCATTGATCTATATGTCTGTTTTTATGCCAATACCATACTGTTTTGATTATTAGGTTCATACTATAGTTTGATGTCAAAATTGCTTTGGCTATTCAGAGTCTTATGGTTCCATGAATTTTAGGATTATTTGTTCTAATTCTGAGAATGCCATTGGTATTTTGACAGGAATTGCATTCAGTCTATATATTGCTTTGGTAGTATGGACATTTTAACGATATTAATCCTTCCAATCCATGAATATGGTACATTCTTCCACTTATGTGTCTTCTTCATTTTTTTTCCTCACTGTCTTATAGTTTTCTCAGTACAGGTCTTTCACTTCCTTAGTTAAATTTATTCCTAGGTATTTTATTCTTTTTGATGCTGTTGTAAATGGGATTGTTACCATGTTTCAAGATATTTTTTCCTCTTTGATTTCTTCATTAACCTATTGATTATTTAGTAGCACGTTGTTTAGCCTCCATGTGTTTGTGTTTTTTCCAGTTTTCTTCTTGTAATTGAGTCCTAGTTTCATACTGCTGTGGTCAGAAAAGATGCTTGATATGATTTCAGTCTTCTTAAAATTTATTGAGACTTGTTTTGTGGCCTGGACTAACCTGCGGTCTATCCTGGAAAATGTTTCATGTGGACTTGAAAAGAATGTATATTTTGCTGCTTTGGGGTGAAATGCTTTTAAAAATACCAATTAAATCCACCTGGTCTAATATGTCATTTAAGGCCACTCTTGTTGATTTTTTGTCAAGAAGATCCATTGATGTAAGGGGGTTTTTAAAGTCTACTACTACTATTGTATTACTGTCTCTCCCTCTATGTCTAGTAATACCTGCTTTATGTATTTAGGTACTTCTGTGTTGGGTGCATATATATTCACAAATGTTTTATCTTTTTCTTGTATTGATCCTTTTATAATTACATGTAATGTCCTCCTTTATCTTGTTACAGTCTTTATTTTAAAGTCTATTTCGTCTGATACAAGTATTGCTAATCCAGCTTTCTTTTCATTTCCACTTGCATGAAATATCTTTTTCCATCACTTCAACCTTCTTGTGTGTGTCCTTATATCTGAAGTGAGTCTCTTGTAGGCAGCATATAAATGGGTCTTGTTTTTTAATCCATTCCGCCACCCTATGTCTTTTCATTGAAGCATTTATTTAAATTTAAAGTAATTATTGGATCCGGCCGAGTGGCACGGTGGTTAAGCGCTGGTTTGGGAAGCCAGCGGCCCCAGTTCGGTCCCACATATGAGGGCCAGGAACACTGCCCTCAAAAAAACAAAAAAAAAAATAAAGTAATTATTAATAGGTATGAACTTACTGCTATGGTATTAATTGTTTTCTGGTTGTTTTTGTAGCTCTGCTGTGATTTTATTTGCTCTTGTTTTGTTCTCTCATGTATCGATGATTTTCTTTAGTGTTCTGTTTGGATTCCTTTCTCTTTATTTTTTTGTATATTATATGTCTTGGTTTGTGATTGCTATAAGCTTCATATTTATAGCAGTTGATTTTAATTTGATGGTCACTTAAGTTCGAATGCACTCGAAAAGCACTACATTTTTACTCACTTCCCCCCTGTGTTTTATGTTGTTGACATCTTATTTTATGTGTGTGTGTGTGTGTGTGTGTGTGTGTGTGTGTATCTTAATTATTGTAGATACTCACTTTTGTCTTTTAACCTTCATACTAGCCTTGTAATTGGTGATCCACTACTTTTACTAAATGTTTGCCTTCATCAGTAAGCTTTTTTGTTTCCCATATTTTCTTTTTAGTTTTAGCTTTTTCTTTTCTGCTTAAAGAATTCCTTTTAGAATTGCAGTTCAGTAGTGATGAACTTCTTTAGCTCTTGCTTATTTGAGAAACTTGATGTCTCTCCTTCAATTCTGAATGATAACTGGGCTGGGTATTCATGGGAGTAGCCTTTTCCTTTTCATCACTTTTAATGTATTGTGCCATTCCCTCTGGCTTGAAGTTTCTGCTGAAAAATCAACTAATAGCCTTATGAGGACTTCCTTACACATAACTAGCTGCTTTTCTCTTGCTGCTTTTAAGATTCTCTTTTTCTTTAACTTTGACATTTTAATTATGATATGTCTTCGTGTGGGCCACTTTGGGTTCATCTTGTTTGGTACTTTCTGTGTTTCATGGACTTAGATGTCTGTCTCCTTCATCAGGTTAGGGAAGTTTTCCGTCATCATTTCTTCAAATAGATTTTCTGCCTCTTTCTGTTCTTCTGGAATGCCTATGATATGAATGTTAGCGTACTTGATGTTGTCCCAGAGGTCCCTTAAACTATCCTCATTTTTTTTTTTTGAGGGCAGTGTCACTGGCCCTTATATGTGGGACCCGAACCGGGGCCGCTGGAACCACCGCGCCACTCGGCCGGCCCTAAGCTATCCTTTTCCTTTTGCTGTTCTGATTGGGTGATTTAGCATCATCTAATCTGCTGTTGATTCCCTCTAGCATGTTTTTCATTTCAGTTATTGCATTCCTTACTTAGTTCTGATTGGTTCATCTATTCTTCTCCAAGTTCATTGAGCATCTTTATAACAATTGCTTTGAACTCTTTTTTTCTAGTAGATTGTGTTTCATTTAGTTCTCTTTTTTCTGGGGTTTTGTTGTTCTTTCATTTGGAAGATATTCCCGTGTCCTTCTTTTGCCTCTCTCTCTCTGTTTGGCTCTATGAATTAGGTAGATCAGTTACATATCCCAGTCTTGTAAGAGTGGTCTTATGTAGAAGGTATTTTGTGGGGCCCAGTGGCACAATCCCCCTTAGTCACCAGAGCCAGGTACTCCAGGGGTGTTCCCTGTGTGAGTTGAGTGTGCCCTCCTGTAGTAGTTGGGCCATGATTGCTTCAGGCATGCTACAGGACGTAGTTTTACCCTCAGGTTAACTGGCTGTTTCCCATAATATGGGGGCTCATCCCCTCAGGGCGATGTCCATGACTGTGATATCCCTCCCATTTGTTAATCACCGCATTGGGGGGTGGATCCTAATCAGACCACGTCTCTGCCTCTCCTACTCATTATGATGTTTCATCTTCTTTATATCCTTGGGTGTGGGAATTATGTTTAACTAGTCTTCAGGTCATTCTCAGTAGTGGTTGCTGTATATTTAGTTGTAGTATTGGTGTGCCCATGGGAGGAGGTTAGTCCAGGAACTACCTACTTCACCACCTTGACCTCTTCCTCTGCAGATCAGTTCTTTAGTACATTCTCTGATGTTGGTTGTAGCTCAATTAATTGTTATATTTAGGTTGATAATTATAAACACTTTTAAATGAGGCTCATTGAGTTTGTGACTTGTCCCAGGTCAGAGCTAGTAAATAGGATATGAAGCCTAACTCTGGTTCTTCTGGCTTCTCCCGTTCTTTTAACCTTCTGCTAAATAACATGTTACCACTGTTTACTTAAGTCATTAAGAAAGGCATTTTGTATACCTTCATCAAAAAGGCAAAGGTGAATTGTACATTTCAGAAATAGTTCCATACAAAATTATTAACTTTTAAACCTCTCTGTAAAACTAGTTCATGAGGGTTCCATGAAAATGACTCCTAATTAATAGGTTTTGATTATTGAAATGTGTTGGTTTTAAATCAGTTTTCACTTCTGATGCAGAGTATAAGTTGAACATTTCAGATGTGAATGTGAGCTCATAACAGTGCAGCCTCATATAACCAAAATGTAATAAATAATTTTAATTCAGACTTAAGTTTATGATAATTATTACTATTGTATGTTTGTCTCAGGGGGATCTGTAGCTCATTTGCTCAGTAAATATGGAGCCTTCAAGGAGTCAGTAGTTATTAACTATACTGAACAATTACTTCGTGGTCTTTCATATCTCCATGAAAACCAGATCATTCACAGAGATGTCAAAGGTAGGAAAATTCTATTAATTATTATTTACTAGCAATAAGTAGAAAACAAATGTAATTTTAAAACTTGGACTGTTGTTGGATAGTTTCTGACTTGAAATCAATTATGGGATTGTTCCTCCTGAGTAACTCTAATCACTAGAATTATTAGAAGTAAAGGAATCTTCTGGGTCACATAATCTGACTTCCTCAGAGAGGCTGTGACTTTTCCACAGTCTTACTTACTACCAGTTGATGGCAAACCACGTATAGAATCCAGGTCTCCAGTTCCCTGTCATAGTCTCATGCTATACTGTCTCCCCAAAAGTTCCTGTTCCTGGTTTTATTTAGACGAATTGGGATACTGTAAACTTCTTTTAAGAAAAATCCTTTCAAATCTTTTTAGTTCAGTTAATTAAGAGCAACTTTAGTTTTTTGCCATGAATGTCTTAGCTAGTATTTGACATAGTGTATTTAAGTAATACTTTATATTAAGCTATAATTATGAAATTACAATAGTTTGAATTGGTCTAGGTCAGTGTGTTTCATCAAAACTTTGTCTTAAAATGTAAACCACACTAAAATATGAACTTTCAGGGCCAGCCGAGTGGTGCAGTGGTTAAGCGCTGGCTTGGGAAGCCAGCGGCCCCAGTTTGGTCCCACATATGAGGGCCAGTGACACTGCCCTCAAAAAAAATAAAATAAAATAAAATATGAACTTTGAAGAAAGATTTTTGTTGGGAATCATTAAGGATTTTCAACACTTAAAGTTTCACTAAATCTCTGCCTTTTATCTCCTTATGCCTTGATACTTTGTCAGGTTTTCCCTCTGAGGCTTTGGATTGTATTTATTTTACACTGTAGAGACCTGTGTGCCTTTAGCAATAATGAAGTAAATTGGGAGGGAGAGTAGATTTATGAACCTCTGACATATAGTCCACTTCTTTTATCATTCATTGTCCTATGTCATTAGTATTTTGCTGAATTTTTAATCTGTCCTTTTATTTTTAACATATGAGGTAATTTGCTGTTTTTGTTGACAGGTGCCAATTTGCTAATTGACAGCACAGGTCACAGACTGAGAATTGCAGATTTTGGAGCTGCAGCGAGGTTGGCATCAAAAGGAACTGGTGCAGGAGAGTTTCAGGGACAGTTATTGGGGACAATTGCATTTATGGCACCTGAGGTGAGAAGCAGCTTTGAGTGTGATGAAAGAAAATATTTTGGAGTTCTGTGTGACCAGATTGTTTTGCAGTATTATCCAGTATGTGCTTACCAATTAGAAGTCCATGGCCCTAAAATAAGGTTTTAATGATATCCTTGATTTCAGACCCTTCCTTCCTTTCCATCTTTGTCTTAACAGAGTTGCTTAAAGGCTATTTCTAATAAAGAATTATTGGCTAATTTATAATAGTTGTTTTGTAGTAAACCCAAAGTACACATTATAGAAATTTTGAAAATTGTTCTTTCTATTCCAAAGGGAGATGAGCATGCAGAAGCAGGTCTCATTATTAGTGGAAGAAGTTTAAATGTTGCGGTTGTGAACTTGGCCTCTTCTGTTGGGTTCAGAACCCTTCATGTTCATGTGTTGTAATTGTTGGTTGTCCTCTTGCCCCATAGTTTATTAAGCGCAATGGGGCTGCTTTGAAATTCTGTGATTTCATATGACTCTTTTTTAGAATCTCACAACTCCCCAAAATATTTTTGTGCCACATACATAGGACATTAAGCTTATTAATGAAACAAATGAGACAGCAAGTAGTCCACAGAATTGCTGGTTGTATCTTTGTTTTGCTCTGAAGTAAAAACCTAGAATCCATAGTTACAAAGTGACTTTCTCTTTTTTTAATGAGTTAGATTTCCAAATTAATTCCCTGCTTTATTTCAGGTACTAAGAGGTCAGCAGTATGGTAGGAGCTGTGATGTATGGAGTGTTGGCTGTGCTATTATAGAAATGGCTTGTGCTAAACCACCTTGGAATGCAGAAAAACACTCCAATCATCTTGCTTTGATATTTAAGGTAATTATGAGATAAAAATTATTTCTTTCTGCTAAAATTGGTAGGAGACAAATTTTCATGGGTTCTCCTTAACTGTCTAACATGAATGCATATCTTCCTTGCAATAGGTAATGTATATACTTCCCCAGGAATTTATATGGTGTGGCAAATGTTGCAGCATGTACTGTCAGTTCTCCTTCTTTATATTCTATAAAGTTACTGTGAACACTGAATTAGCAAATATAGATCATTGCTCCTGGGTGAAATATGTACATATGTACATATACTTTCAAATTTAAATATTTGAAGCCCTTCATGTATTATATACAATCCACAAAAATTTTAAACTCTAATTTACTATTTTCTATATTTAAAAAATTCACATCCAAGTCAGTGGCTAAATGCTGTCTGTTCCACCTTTCTGACAACTCTCAAATCCGTTCTTTTCATTTCCATCAGAGAATAGTGGAATGACTGAGATATTTAGCTTTTGAGTCAGACATGTGCTAGTTAAAAAGCTTGGGCTTTGGAGTTATTCAGACCTGATTCCAAACCCTGGCTCTATCCTTTAATAGCCATATGATTAGGAAAATTACTTCTGTCGACCATCTGTTTTCTTGTTTATAAAATGCATGTAATATAGCATGGGATTATTAGGAGGATAAAGTTAGCTCTGAGCCTGAGTGAAGCACTCAGCACACAATTGCCTCTGTGTGAAATAGCTCGCATTGGCCCTCTGAGCTGAACCCCCAGCACCGCTCATCTGCCGTGGCCTCCTCACTCCTCTCCGCACTTATATAACTTCCTCAGCCCCTGGAGAAAACCAGTGTAGCTATGTTTCTGATATGCTGAATTGACTGGCTAGGTTTAGTCTTTCTTACTCTGAGTAGCTCTCTGTGCTGAAAAAATAGAAAAGGTGCAATAAAGCAAAGGAGACAAACCATCTTGGAGAGGGAATATGAGGAATGCAGAATTCATTTATTTGCGTGAATACCTATTGAATCATTTTGATTCACTTAGCCTTGTACATTTGAGACAAAACGGAAAAGAGGAGATCCATCTGATTAGGATGTTTCTGATCAATTACTAAAGTCCTAAAATTTGACGGATTCTTAGAAGAAACCTCCCATCCAGTGGCTGTTTTCCCATAGACTCCTTGTTAGCAAAAAGTCCACTCAGTTCTGCTTCAAGTCTTCTTTGTACAAGATGCATATATAGAGGTTATGATGTATATGCACAGGTACTTCTAGATCAGAAGTTCCACTTGTGGAAAGCTTCAACACTCTGGTGTTTCTCATACAGATTGCCAGTGCAACTACTGCTCCATCGATCCCTTCACATTTATCTCCCGGTTTACGAGATGTGGCTCTTCGTTGTTTAGAACTTCAACCTCAGGACAGACCTCCGTCAAGAGAGCTACTGAAGCATCCAGTCTTCCGTACTACATGGTAGCCAATTATACAAATAAACTATAATGAAGACAGGATGCCCAATAAGAGAAAAAACTGTTGTGGAGAACCACGTTGATAATCTGCTGGCCTTCATGCCACTGAGCAGCTATGAACGAGACCAGTGGGGAACCCTTACCTAAGTATGTGATTGACAAATCATGATCTGTACCTAAGCTTAGTATGCAAAAGTCCACAATTTGTGCAGAATCTGTAAACCGTGCCTTTCAAAGAACTGGCCCGTGGTGAACAGGAAAGCAGTGAAGTTTGCATGACTAATTAACAAGCATAATTTTATTATTTTTGGAGCACTTTTTCAGCAATATTAGCAGCTGAGGGGCTCAGGATCTATTTTAATGTTTCAATTATTGTTCCATTTCACATCTTGATCAAAAGCAGAGGGTTCTGCAATTCCATTTTTTGTTTTTTGGGTTTTTTGTTTTGTTTTTTGTCACTGGCTATAAAAATCAGTACCTGCCTCTTTTAGGTCAGACTGTGCTATGAGTAGCAGTAAATAAATATATTTTTTAAAGTTGATAACTTTTTTATGACCCACAGTTGACCTTTATTTTTTTAAATGCCTGGGCAATTGTGGTTCATTGTGCATTTTACTGTTGACCCATTCATTTCGTTTTTGGAAATTATGGTTCTTTATTTTCGTTTCACCTTCATTTTTGTTTAATATTCAGGGAAAGGTGATCTTTTCAAACCAGAAAAAAAGAAGATAGAACTAGGTATGAACTAGAGCTTATTAATATCTTGCTATTGCAAGAGTTTTTTTAAATACAAAATTTTTTTTTTTTTTAATTGGAATTTAATACTACCTTCATTGAGTCAGTCACTGCTCTTCTTGTGCAGGTTAAATATAAATTAAGTGAAACTCAACTATTCTCTTTGATGCAGCTCACAACCAAGATCAAGATTACCTTGAAATTTGAATTTTTTTTAATGTATTGGTTTCTTTTGTAGGAAACTTCACACCATTTAAGTCTTACTCTGTATGTAACAATCCATTGTTTATCATCACTGATAATAACATGTAACTGCAATTTTCCCTCTACCATGCATCATCTCTTTACAGTAAGCCTGGCTGATAAAGAAAAATTAACTTAATTACTCAACTACCAATGAGTAATAAGTGTTTTTAAGCAATAAATTTGATTTAAACTTGGAAAATGTATTCAGAAAGAAAAGTGAAATTGAATTCATTTACATAACTAATTCCTTGGAGTTTGCACAATTATCTAATGATTTTCACCTGAGTTGAATTCTGATGCATGGAATCCAGAAGGAAAATGGCAGCTCTTTTATCCCTTTATTGTGAGTCTTTTAAATCAAGTACTGATTAAGTATTTAATACAACTTTTTGAGATGATGTTTTAACTCTTCAGAAGCCAGTTGAATTGTTGCAGAATGAATAAAATTGGTTATTCTCAAAGACTCAGGAGAAACTAAATAAGCTACATAGAGTACAATTTAAATGTACAACACAAATTGGAAGTAAAATAAGTTACAAGATAAGTTTACAGGGATATATTGCATATAATTTTTAAAAGACAGTTTTTTTTCTTTTTCTTTTAATGTGAATGTGTTTCTTAGTGAAATTTTACATTCCTTTGTTTTGGCAGATTGGCAATATTTGAAGAGTTAAAAATAGTACCGAAATGTGAAGTTTGGTAGCTCTAAATGTGTTGTACTTGACTTTTTTTATTTTCTCTCTCTTTTTGACTACTTAGAATTTTCACAGTTCTAAAAAGATTGTTTCCAAGTCTCTCATGTGCAAGCTTTAAAGGATGCACTCTTGCCATTTTATGTACTGGAAGATCATTGGTCAGATCAAAACTGTGTCTGACAAAAATGTAAACTGTATAAACTGAGGAACCTCAGCTAATCAGTATTACTTTGTAGATCACCATGCCCACCACATTTCAAACTCAAACAAGCCTCTAGATGTCAAAATCCATTGTTTGAGTTTGTTTGCAGTTCCCTCAGCTTGCTGGTAATTGTGGTGTTTTGTTTTTTTGTTTTGTTTTTAATGCAAATGTGATGTAATATTCTTATTTTCTTTGGATCAAAGCTGGACTGAAAATTGTATTGTGTAATTATTTTTGTGTTCTTAATGTTATTTGGTACTCAAGTTGTAAATAACGTCTACTGCTGTTGATTCCAGTTTCTACTACCTCAGGTGTCCTATAGATTTTTCTTCTACCAAAGTTCACTTTCACAATGAAATTATATTTGCTGTGTGGACTATGATTCCTAAGACTTCCAGGGCTTAAGGGCTAACTTCTATTAGCACCTTACTGTGTAAGCAAATGTTACAAAAAAAAAAAAAATCTCTGGGTTAAGAAAATTTGGCTTAAGTTGTATCCTTTGTTATTTTAAATATATCAAGATATTTTAATTAAAATTTTTACCCCGTTGAACCAATTTTATAGTATTTGTACCTATTTTGGTGTTTTGTCTTTATAGCAATAAAAGTTTTTGAACAAAGGTTTTTACTTTTACTTTTTTTGAAATAATTTCACACTTACAAAAAAGTTCTAAGAACACCACAAAGAACTCTCATATACCCTTCACCCAAAGGCCCCAACTCAGGTTTTGTCAGCTGCCCAGCTATGACCTGTATAACAAAAGGATCCAAACCAAGATCATGTGTTGCCCTTAGTTGTCATGTTTCTTTAGTCTCATTCAATCTAGAACTATTCCTTAGTTCTTCCTTGACCTTCTAAATGTTATATACTTTCATGTAAATACAGCTACTCTTCCCAGATGCCACAGATTAAACTTAACTGATTCTTTTCACATAACTCTTTTTATATAATCTGGTATTTTTTAAAAAAGAATCTATCCGTTTATGTTAAACTATTGGGAAGGAGGATTTATTCACCAGCTATTATTTGTCAGGCATACTTTGGAACAAACTATACTCCATTTCATAAATGAGGAAATGCAATTTCTTTTTTTTTTCTGATTTTTTTTTGAGGGCAGTGTCACTGGCCCTCGTATGTGGGACCCAAACCGGGGCCGCTGGCTTCCCAAGCCAGCACTTAACCACCGTGCCACTCGGCCGGCCCTGGGAAATGCAATTTCCATCAAGCTGTAATTCTAGCTGTACCAGAGAACTCACTTCGCCGGCCCACAGTTTTAGTTTTAGATCGTACCTAGTGGTTGTGTTTCCCACTTTCATCCTTCATATTTCTGCTCAGTAGTTGTTTCTCACATGATCAAACTTAATCAGAAACTAGATAACCCAAACCTGAAATTAAGAAATGTCACTGAATAACTGAGTTCAGAAGCCATTTTCTGTCTTTACATTTGTTTTCAAGTTTCATATAATTTGATGTAAAATATACACCTTTTAAAAAGCCTCCGGATATTTTTGCTAAAGTGTATACTTTTGTAATTTTAGGAAAATATTAACTTTGAGAAAAGCTTTTTGAGAGGAATTAAAATCTATTTAGTTCCTTGATTCTATTTCAATAATATTAATAACTACTAAATGACCAATTCTGCAGGTTAGATAGAATCTAGAAAAATGTTGGGGTATTATGCTCATACAGAAATGCCATGAATGCATATTAATTACTGATACAGTAATTCACCTATTATAAAACAATGCATGCGGGCCAGCTGAGTGGCGCATTCGTTAAAAGCTGGTTTGGGGATGCCAGCAGCCCCGGTTCAGATCCCACATATGAGGGCCAGTGACACTGCCCTCTACAGCTAACAACAGTTCCACCTGGAGCTGGGCTGTGTGGGCCCCAGCGATGGTGTGGGCTGCAGCCCCTGCTGCAGTGGGCTGCCATGGGCTGCGGTGAGTGGCCAGCAGCCAGCGTGAGCGGCCGGTAGCCAGCGTGAGCTGCCAATAGCCACGGTGAGTGACCGTCCAGAGGCCGGCTACCGATCTGCCTCATCTGGGAAGAGCGCAGTGATGATGCCAACATGGGCCAATGAAGCAACGTCCTCCACAACTGGACTGAAGAATGAAAGGATAGCAACTTGTCTGTTCCCCTTCCCCGATTCCCCAATAAAATCTTTAAAAAAAAAACAAAAAAACAATGCATGCAATACTGCAGTCATTGGAGAAAATAATGATTAACAGAAACTTATGCAAATTGCCATCCTTTATGTCATTTCAATGTTGGGGCTTTTTAAATTTATGCTGTAAGAAAAAAAATCACAGGTTGAACTGACATAAGGAAGGAAAGGATGGGCTCTTTAAAGTAGGTAAGATGATGGACTTGGTGACTGCTGAGCCTGAGACATGACCTGGATCAAATGTGGCTCTGCCACTTGCCAGCTGTGTAACTGTTTGACTTTCTGAACCTCCATTTATGCATCTATAAAATGAAAGGAGCAGTGTTGTAAGAAGTGAGAACCTAGGTAAATGGCCTAGAACAGTGCCAGGCACACTTGATGCACAATATATGTTTGTATGAATAAATGAGTGACCCAAAGGTCACAGGCTGAAATGCTTGCGGGGCTACAAGTGTCCTTGTAGGGCTTGTGGCTGACCTGAGAGTTCATGCCAAATTCATGTCTAAGGGGAGCCATGGTTGCCATGTTGGAATGAAGGAAAAAAAGCCCAATGTTGCCAAAAACTCTACATTTTCAAAAGAAGGTGGAAATCTAGATTTTATGTGCTATTGAACATTGGAAACAAATTTTTATTAGGAACTATAGGTGAAACAACACTCATACACTAGATTTGGCCTGTGGCTGGCTGCTTTTTGAGCTTTGACCTGGGTCCAGGCTTATAAAACAAAAGTAAGAAGGTAAGAAATTAGAAGGGAATCTCAGCTTTGGGAACCTGGATCCTGGACTTCTTTCTTGTAAGATACATGAAGGGAAAGTAGAGATGCTGATTATAGATACCAGAGAACTAATCTCTGAAGGGAAAATTAATGTCCAAATGCACTAATGTGAAATGCTGACCATGAAAGGCTAATTATCATGTAGCACACTATGCACACGTAGCATTCAAATACGCCATCACAATGGTATAGTTAACTTAGTAAGTTTTATTTTACAATAGACACTGCCTGCATGATCTGTGACTAAAGAACTCCATCCACAACTAAATACAGTCTCATCACTTTGTAGTCAAGCTGCTATCACTATGGCCTATGCCTCATGGCCTTCAGTTCATACCTTTGCCAGACCTGTAGAGAGAAAACTAGGCTAATCAAGAGACAAAGCCTTCGTGAGCCAAAGTATTTTTTTTTTCACACAATGCTGAAATTCCTGTTACAATTTATTTTTGAGATAACAAGTACTATTTTCCTTTAAAGTCAATTTGCTTAATGAAATTTCCCAACTATGTAGACATACAAAGAGGATGAGGGTTGTAACTAGGGTGAAATAGAGGGGAGGAGAAATAATGAGGTATTGTGCAAAATAAAGAAGTCTTTCACAGTGAGAGGCATGATCATATTTGTCATAAAAATCACCCTAGCAGCAACTTGAGGGAAGAATCAAATGGGGTAGTACAAGAAGCAGAGTGGGTCAGAAGATAGCTGCAGTATCCAGATAAGAAATGAGAGCCCAGGCAACTTCTGATCAAGATGGCAGAGTAGGTAAACTGTGCTTACCTCCAAGCCTGGCATAAACCTGGAATGTCACTTCAACTAAGCAGCCACAAGCCTACCACAAGTGGCGGCTGGCCTCAGTTCTCTTCGAAGTGCCCACCCAGGCCAGGCACTAAGAGCAGGTGGCTTCGGTTTGCAGCGTAGCTTCTCCCAAGTGCCTCCAAGCCCAGCACAAGCAGCAGCTGACCTTGACTTGTACCACAGCTGCTCCCAAAACATGCCAGTCCCAGCACACCAGGTGGCCAGCTTCAGACCAACTGCCTCCACAAACAGCGCACCCGAAGAGCAGACTTGGGTGGCACCAGAGCCATGCTAAAGTAGCTCCTGCTCCGTGGGGTCAGCCCCTGCAGTCACAGCAAGCCCTCACAGCCAGTAGTCAGCCAGAGGGTCAAGCCCACCCACTAATGTGCCAACAGCAATCAAGGCCAAACTATTACAGAAGGGCACATACAACCCACACAAGGAACACCCAAGGAACACCCAACTCAGGTGACTAGGGAGACTGTGTCACTGAGCCCCACAAAACACCTACTACATAAGGCTACTCGGCCAAGACTGGGAGACACAGCAGATCTACCTAACACATATAAGCAAACAAGGAGGCAACCAAAATGAGAAGACAAATATGTCCCAAATGAAAGAACAGAACAAAACTCCAGAAAAAGAACTAAACAAAATGGAGACTAGCAACCTACTAGATACAGAGTGCAAAACCCTGGTTATAAGATACTCAATGAACTTAGGAGAAGAATAGATGAACTCAGAACTTCAACAAAGTACAAATTGTGTTATAAAAACAGTCACAGGGATGTAAAGTAAAGCATAGGGAATACAATCAATGTTGTAATAATTATATATGGTTTCATATAGGTACTAGACTTATCAGAGTGATCACTTCATAAGTTATATAAATGTCTAATCACTATGTTGTACACCTGAAACTAATGTAATTTTGTATTTCAACTGTAATGGAAAAATAAATTTTAAAAATAAAAGGTATGAGGAGAGAGTGATGTTAGCATCACAGCAAATAAGATTTCCTACCAAAACTGAATCATGAAGAGAGAAAATCTGAACAGACGAATAACAAGTAAGGAGATTAAGTTAATAATCAAAAACTTCCCAAGAGGGTCAGCCGAGTGGCGCACTTGTCAAGAGCTGGCTTGGGATGCCAGCGGCCCTGGTTCACATCCCACATATGAGGTTCAGTGACACTGCCCTCTACAGCTAAAATGGTGAACAACAGCTCCACCTGGAGCTGGGCTGCTGTGAGTCCCCAAGACGGCATAGCTGCAGCCCCTGCTGCAGTGGGCTGCCATAGGCTACAGTGAGTGGCTGGCAGCCAGCGCGAGCTGCCAAGAGCCGCCGTGAGCGGCCATCCAGAGGCCGGCGACCGATCTGCCTCACCTGGGAAGAGCGCAATGACGGTACCAACATGGGCCAGTGAGGCAATGTCCTCCACAACTAGACTGAAGAACAAAAGGACAACAACTTGTCTGTTCCCCTTCCCCAGTTTCCAAACGCTGTTCCCCTCCCCCAGTTCCCCAATAAAATCTTTGGGGGGAAAAAAAACTTCCCAAGAAAGAAAAGGTCAGAACTATTGGGTTTTGGGAAAAGTCATGACATATTTTTTCTATGTTTTTTGTTGCAAAAATGCATCATGACTTTTCCGACAACCCAACATGGTTTCACTGGCGAATTCTATCAAACATTTAAAGAAAAATTAATATCAATCTTTCTCAAACTCTTCTAAAATTTGAAGACAAGGGAAACACTCCCAAACTCATTGTATGAGGCCAGCATTACCCTGATACCAAAGCCACATAAGGACACTATAAGAAAACTACAGGCCAATATATCTGATGACTATAGATACAAGACTTTTCAACAAAATATTAGCAAACCAATCAACAGCCATTATAAGAATCATACACCATGATCAAGTGGAAGTTTTCCTGGGATACAAGGTTCAACATATGAAAATCAATAAATATCATGTATCATATTAATGAAAGAAAAATCTCAAAAGATGCAGAAATGTACGTGCAAAATACAATATCCTTTCATGATTTGGGTATAGGAGGAACATGCCTCCTATACAATTTGGGTATAGGAGGAACATGCCTCAACATAATAAAAGCCATGTATGACAAACTCAGCTAACATCATGTTCAACAGTGAATAGCTGAAAGCTTTGCTTCTAAGATCAGGAACAAGGAAGGATGGCATTCACACCATTCCTATTCAACATAGTACTGAAAGTCTTAGAACAATTAGACAAGAAAAAGAAATAAAAGGCATCTAAATCATAAAGGAAGAAGTAAAATTGTCTTTGCAGATGATATGATCTTATATATAAAAACTCCTAAAGACTACCAAAAACCTGTTAGAATTTATCAATGACTTCAGTAAAGTTGCAGGATACAAAATCAACATACAGAAATCAGTTGCATTTCTATACACTAATAATGAAATAAGTGAGAAAGAAATGAAAGCAATCCCATTCACAACAGCATTAAAAACAATAAAATACTTAGGAATAAACAACATGAACAATTTGAACAATGAAAACAAACTTTGATGAAAGATACTTAAGTAGACACAAATAAATGGTAAGATAGTCTGTGTTCATGGATTAGAATATTGTTAAAATGTCCATACTACTCAAAGCCATTTTTATATTCAATGCAATCTCTGTCAAAATTCCAGTGACATTTTTCACAGAAGTAGAAAAAAATCCTAAAAGTTGTATGGAATGACAAAAGACCCCTAATAGCCAAAGCAATCCTGAGAAAGAAAATGCTGGAGGTATCCCACTTTCTGATTTCAAACTATACTAGAAAGCTATAGTAACCAAAATGGTATGGTATTGGCAAAAAATAGACACATAGGTCAATGGAATAGAATCAAGAGCCCAGAAATAAAACTCCATATATAGTCAACTAATATTTGTCAAGGGAGCAAAGAATACTCACTGGCAAAAGGATAGTCTCTTCAATAAATGGTGGTGGGAAAACTGAAGCTGGACCACTCTTTTACACCATATAGAAAAATAAATTAAAAATGGATTAAAGATTTAAATGTAAGACCTGAAACCATAAAACTCCTAGAAGAAAACATAGGCATAAACTCTTTGACATTGATCTTAGCAATATCTTTTTGGATATTTCTCCTTAGGCAAGGGTAACAACAGCAAAAATAAACAAATGGGACTATATCAAACTAAAAAGCTTCTTCTGCACAGCAAAAGAAACCAGCAACAAAATGAAAAGACAGCCTATAGAACGTGAAAAATATATTCACAAGTGATATATCTGATAAGGAGTTAATATCCAAAATATACAATGAACTGTTACAACTCAATATATAAAAACCAAACAATCCTATTAAAAAATGGACAGAAGTACTGACTCGGGGTGGTGAACACAATGCCAGATACAGATGATGTATTATATAATTGTACACTTGAAACCTACATAATTTTACTAGCCAATGTCACTCCAATAAATTTAACTTAAAAAGGGGCAGAGGACATGAATAGATATTTCTCCAAAGATATACAGATAGCCAACAGACACATGAAAAGATGCTCAACATCACTAGCTATTAGGGAAATGCAAATCAAAATCACAATGATATATCACCTCATATTTGTCAGAATGACTATTATCAAAAAATCAACAAATAGCAAGTCTTGGTGCAGAAGTGGAAAAAAGGGAACTCTCCTGCACTGTTGGTGGGAATGTAAATTGGTGCAGCTGCTATGGAAAAACACTATGGAGGTTCCTCAAAAAATTAAACATAGATCTACCATACTCTCAAGCAATTCTATTCCTGAGTATCTATCCAAAGAAAACAAAAACTAATTTGAAAAGATATATGCACCCGTTTATTACAGAAGTATTTACAATAGCCAAGATATGAAAGCAACCTAAGTGTCCAGCAACAAAAGAATGAATAAAGGAGATGTGGTATATAAATATATGGGAATATTACTCAGCAATAGAAAAGAATGAAACCTTGCCATTTGCAACAACATTGATGGACCTAGAAAATATTATGCTAAGTGTAATAAGTCAGAGAAAAATAAATACCATATGGTTTCATTTATATGTGGAACTAAAAATACAAAACAAGCAAATAAACAAAACAAGAACAAACTCACAGAACAGAACAAACTGGTGGTTGCTAGAGGGGAGAGAGGTGGCGGGATGGGTGAAGGGGAATAAGAGGTACAAACTTCCAGTTATAAAATAAATAAACCGTGGAGATGTAGTGTACAGCACAGAGAATATAGTCAATAATATCGTAATAATTTTGCATGGTGACTAATGGTTACTGGACTTAGTGTAGTGATCACATCTTAAGGTATATAAATATCAAATCATTATGTTGTACACCTAAAACTAATGTATTGTATACCAACTATACCTTAACAAAATTTTTTAAAACAAAACAAACAGAACAAGCTAATGGTTGCCAAAGGGGAAGCACGGAAATTTTTTTTAATAATTTTTTTTTTTTTTTTAACTGAACCATCCTGCTACCTGTTGGCAGCTCAGTGGCTGCTCAGCTTGGGCCGGGAATCCAAACGGCAACCCTATTGCTCAGAGCTTGCACTCTTGAGTGAGCTCTTAACCAACTGAGCCACTTGGCCAGCCCAATAAAGTTTTTAAAAATAAAAAAATAATCATATCCACCATTCTGCTGAGTAAAAAAGAACCTTGTGCAAGACACCAAGCCTGATTTCTTCATAAAAGTTTTGTCATGAAAAAGAAATGAAAACAGGACATAGATTAAATTAGACTTGATTAAAATAGATCAAATGCAATCTGTCAATTAGATCCAACTTAAAAAGCAAATAACAAACGAACACAAAGCTCTAAAAAGGCATTTTTGAAATTAGAGAAATTTAAATATTGACTATATATTCACAATACTGTTAATGTTCATTTTAAAAGATGTGGTAATGGTATTGGGATTAGAAAAACGTCATTCTTGGGAAGCTGATGTCTGGAACTTACATTCAAATGGAAAAGAAAAAAAAATGTATATATGGGGCCAGCCGAGTGGCACAGTGGTTAAGAACTGGCTTGGGACGCCAGCGGCCCAGGTTCGGATCCCACATATGAGGGCCAGTGACACTGCCCTCTAAAAAGAAAAAAAAATATGTATATATGGGGGGAAATGTTGCAAAATGTTAACAATCGGTGAACCTACATAAAAGATATATGGTTGTTCATTGTATTTTTCTATAGGTTAGAATTTTTCAAAATAAAGTCTTGAGAAAATACTTCTAAGTTTGTATGTAGTATTTTGATTTGGCTTAATTTCTTTTTGTGTTTCACTTTGATTTCCTTGTTTGTTTTTTCTTTCTCTTTTTTTTTTTTTTCCTTGCAGCTGAGTTTCTTTATTTCCCAATTCAGCCTACACTAAGTGACCACCAGTGGAAGAATTACTTAGGCATTTACACAAGTTCCAGAAGAGGGCAGCAGAGTAAAACTTTTCTTTAAAGGGTGATCTTAAGAGTGTGTTAACTTTGCCAAATACCTGAAAATCAGACTTTACCTCACCCTTACTCAGGAATAAAGCAGTTATCTCAGTATTCCTCTTAGAAAATTGAAAAAATTCAAGGCAATCACTGAGAATTCCATTTTTCCAATCTAAAACCTAGACTTGAGCTTACCTATTAGCAATCAGGACACTCCTATTCTCCCATCCCCTTCTGACAGTCACAACCAAGGAGAGGCTACATCAAGAGAATTATTGTAATACCTTCTTTCCTGGTCTCCTGCTCTCAAGACCACCTTGGTCTTGGATGGCCATCCACCCACCCACCCATCATCCATTTATCTACCTATCCACCCACCCATCCTACCAACTATAGTTATTCTGAACTTCCCAAACGATTCCCACCTGCTAGTGCTCTGCTTCAGAACCTTCAATGACTATCTACCACCTACGACATCAAATCTCATGATTCTCCAATGATCTGACCTTACTCTGCCTAAAGACTGTATCATTCTAATGCAAATTTTTGCTCTAATCAAATCATTACATTCTCTGAGCCTATTGTGTTCAATCCCACCTCCGCACCATTGCTCATGCCAGTGGTTCTCAAACTTTTTGGCCTGGGAAGCAGCTGACAACCAATGGCACTGGATCTTCCAATTGATACTCAAAGCTACAACAACCAACTATGAACTACACAACTCTATGAGGCATCATTCACTTTACAGTCCTAATAGATTTGTATATTTATTGCAATTATTTTCCTCCAGTAAAATGGCTGGAGGAAGACGTGGCTTTTGCTAATCACACAAAGACTAGCGGAGACCAGTTTTTTCTTCTTTTTATGCAATATTTTAGGTCTGCAGCACAAAATAACTTCAAGGAGTTTTGTGTCTAATTATCAATATGCAATATACTACTGTAATTCATAGAATTGACATTAACTTCAATGTCAGATTAAATGGTTTGTCATACACTTTCCTTCTCAAAGTTTTGCATCCCAATATGTGGTTCTAACACTCCATTGTCAAACATTTTTGTTTTCGGACCCCATTACAGTAACTTTTAAAAATCATCAAGAGTCCCCAAGGAGCTTTTGTTTATGTGAGTTATATCTACTGAGATTTACTATATTATATTAAAACAGATAAAGTTTCAAATATTTACATATTCATTAAAATGACAATTTAAAAATCTTTTTACATGTTAATATGGATAACATATCTTTATGAAAAGTATCTACATCCTCCCAGTGAGAAAAACGACATTTTTTTATATTTTTGTAAATCTATTTCATTTCAGGCTTAATAAAAGACAGCTAAATTCTTATCTCTGCTTCTGTATTCAGTCTGTCTTATATATAATGCAAGACCCCAGAAAACTCCAGAGTACCCTTGTAAGAGAATGGGAATAAAGACAAATAACATCTTAGTAAAATTATGAAAATAGTTTTTACCCAGTGGCTCTGTAAAAAGGTCTTAGGGACCCCCAGTGTCCCCAGACTACACTTAGATAGCTGCTGGCTTATTGCTATCCCTTCCCTTCCACCTCTCTTCTACTTATTTCTCTTTGACACACTCTTTAACTCCAGTAACTCACACTGAAATTCTATGGTAATCAACATTTAATTTTTCTAAGTTATGTTTTTCCAACTCCAGTGTAATTTTTTGAAGCTGTACAGTTATCAATGAATAAACATTTGCCAGTTATGTTACCCACATTAGACAATGAAGCTATTCAAATAGACTCCAGAACACCCACCATTTTTAAATACCCTCTCTTCATCAGAAAACTGTGAAATCCAAGTATCCAAGTTCTGCCTCCCACTTCTGATACCTCCCTTCCCCTCAACACACACACACACACACACACACACACACACACACACACACACACTCCAGTCAAGGAAAAGGGACTAAAACCGTTTCATCTGATTCATGCATAGTAAGCCCGTCCTCCAGCTTATGGTTTGAAAAAAAAACACTTCTTTCTTGGACAAAGTTGAAGTTCTAAGTTTTTTACTGATTCTTTCCATAAAAAAATATCAAGTGGATAAATAGTGCCAGGGTTTCATTAAATGTCTGGACATCTGCTAGTTTGTCGACATAAACAAACATAAACAGCTGTTTTCCAGAGAGAAAACCTTAACGATCCCTTCTTGCTTAGCCAGAAGCAGTTAAACATTGGTGGGTTCACTCAAAACAGTTCAGCAATTCCCTCCTGCATTTCCCTACGAGGTTGGCTTTCCCATTCTGGGCTATTTTACATCTTATCTTCTCATCTGAAACCTCTAACAATATTCCCTCCATAACTCTTCTTAGTTGAAGATCTTGCCTCATACATATCATAGGTCACTGAGAAACTAAAGTCGTCAGATTTGGCCCTCATCTTTCTCGGGCGAAATCCACAGAAGCGCCTTCTGCTGAGCCCACACACTGCCTTCCCTCTTGCTGCAGCTGAAAATGCATCCTGCTCCTGTCAGAGGGCAGCCTCTCTCCACTTGTGCTGTGCATCAGCTTCCACCTAAAGGGCTGTACTCCGGAAATTACCCATATATTTATATCAATTTCTTTCTCTCTATAAGGTTCTTCTCATCCTTACATACAAGTAAATATGCTGGAGGACCTTTCATCTTACCAAATTCCTCCTTGCAGTTGGCTCCATTTCTCTGCCTCCCTTTCAGTAAAACTTACTGAAAGAGTTATGTACACTTGTCTCTCCTTCTTCACCTCACATTTTCTCCTCAACACCCTCAAACACACTCAGGCTTTTCACTGAAACTGCTTTTGACCACACACATCATCATGGGCTCGCATTTTGCAAAACTCATGATCACTGCTCAATCTTTGTTCTTTGCCATCTCCCTCTTCTTCCTAGGTGATCTCATCTAGTCCTCAAGCTGAAGACTCCAATTTTATCTCCAACTATGGCTTCACTTCAAAGCTTCAGATGTAATATTCAACTAGATACTTGACATTTCTCATAGGCATTACGAAACTTCACCCTCACACTTCCAACCTATCAGCAAGTCCAATCATTTCCTCCAAAATATAACCCTAATCCACCTACCCTTTCCATCTCCACAGCTAACACTCTAGTCTAAGCTAACAACATCTCTCACCTGAACTACTGTATTAGCCTCCTAATTAACTTCCTTATGTGGTGACGACCTATCTATTCTCCACAAAATCCTCAGAATGATCTTTTAAACACAAAACTCAGATCATGTCACTCCCCTACTTAAAAGCCTCCAATGGCTCCCCATTACACTAAGAATCCCAACTCCTCACCCAGACCTGCAAGGTCCCTATATGAGCTGGCCTCCTCCTTGGCTTCATCTTTCCCTTCTCCCTTACTCGTTTCCTTGCTTAAACACATCATGCTCCTCCCCACCTCAGTGCCTGTGCATTTTCTATCCAGCGACTCTCCCCACAGATCTTCCCAAGTTTGGTGCCTTCTTGTCATTTAGGTCTCAGTCACTCATGTCACCACCCCATTGAATGCTGCTACCCCTGTTCCCACCCCATTTGACCCTTACAAAGAGAGTGAAGTCCGATTAGGGAACAGATGACACACATACAAGTTATCCATCCCACTCTCTTTTCAGAACCCTGCCTCATTTTCTTCAGGGCACTAATCATTGTCTGACATCATTTATGTATTTACTTAGTATCTGTCTCCTACACTAGAGCCTGGGACATAGTAGGAGCCAAATTATTTGTTGAAATCTTATTTTGAAACTGTAAGTTACAATCTGTCTAAGGACACATGTCCTGTTTGTAGATTATTAGGATAATAAAAATAAAGATTATTTTTCCTACACAGCATTTTTGTGATTTGTAGCATAAATGGGCTTTAAATGAAAAAATACAGCACACATATCTTATCCTCAATTGGGTGGAGACTGAAAACAACAAAACAGAGGTAAAACGTCAGAGCAAAGAGGGCAATTTTGGACAGTAGCACATCTCCATCCTACCAATGCTAACCTTTTGCTTGTTATATGTGATAGATTGTAAAATTGTCTGTCATTCTGTTGTTTCTCATTTATCTTATTTAAAATTGTGTGTAAATAAAGACATAAATAATCTAAAGGACACAACACACTCTACCATCATGACCTATGACATGTACGGAACACGAAACCTAACAACTATAGAATAGACACTGTTTTGAACGGCACATGGTATGTTCACCAAGATAGAACGTATCCTGGGACATAAAACAAGTCAATAAATTTCGAAGAATTGAACTCGTTCATGTTCTCTAACCACAACAGAATTAAATTAAGAACCAATTACAATAAGATGTCTAAGAAAACCCCAAATATTTGGAAATTAAAACCACACTTCAAAATAAACCATAAATCAAAAAGAAATCACAAGGAAAATTGTAAAAAGCATTTTGTACTAAATGATAATGAAAATACAACATATCAAAATTCCTGTGAATCAAGTAAAATAATGCTTGGAAGGAAATTTATAACTTTAGATGCTTAAATTAGAAAAAAATTAGTGGCTCAGTTGGTTAAGAGCTCGCTCAAGAATGGGAGCTGAGCTCTGAGCAACAGCAGTTCGATGCCCAGCCCAAGCTGCAAACAGGTAACAGGACGGCTCAGCTAAAAAAAGGAAGAAAAAAAAAAGACACTATAAAAAAAAAACAACACACAAGAAATGTCTAAAATAGTGATGTAAGGTTCTACCTTAAGAAGCTTGAAAAAGAAGAGTATACTTACCCAAAGTAGAACATACAAAATAATAAAGAATAGAAATCAACAAAATTTAAAATAGACATATAACAGAGCAAATAAAGTCAAAACCTGTTTCTTTGAAAAGATCAACAAACCTTAGTTATAATGATGAAGAAAAAAGGACAATACAAATCACTAAAATCAGGAATGAAAGTGGGGCTATCACTATATATCACACAGACATTAAAAGGACAGTAAGACTATATTTATGAACAACTTTATGCCAACAAATCTGACAACTTAGATGAAATGAACAAACTCCATTTAAAACATAATTTACCAAACTTGAAACAAGGTGAAAAGGAAATTCTGAAAAGCCCTACATCTTTAAAGGAAATTTAATTCATTCTCAAAGTAAATTGTAAGCCCAGATGGCTTCACTGGTGAATTCAATCAACATTCAAGGAAGGAATAACACCAATCTTATGCAAATATTGTTTTTTAGAAAGTAGAGAAGAAACACTTCTCAACTCATTTTATGAGGTCAGCATGAGCCTAATATCAAAACCTGTAAACTACAAACAAGCCATGAGACTGAAAATTAAAGCACACTTCAAGATAAATATGGGATGACAACAAAAGCGTATAAAACTTATAGGGTATGACCAAAGTGTTACTCATAACCTTATAGGCTTTTCTCAGGAATCCAAGGAGGGTGCAACATTTGACAATGTGTCATAATAATTCACTACATTAAAGGAAGAACAGAGAGAAATTATGTGATCATCTCAATAGCAAATAAAAGCATTTGGTGGTCATGGTTTAAAATTTAAGAAAACAAAAATTATTGACAAACTCCATAAAGTATACCTACCAGAAAATTACAGTAAATATAAAACTTGAAGGCAAAACCTTAGCAATAAAAGAATGAAGTAGAGTTATACAAGCTAATATGGGGAGACCCCAAAAAATATTTTTTGAATGAATAAAACAATTTGCAGATACTTACAGTATTTTAAAAACACATACACACAATTCTATGATTTTTCTATAAGAAGATACACAGGTATGTAGATACATAGAAATAAAGCTGGCAAGAAAACATCAGCTTGATAATGTCTGAGGAGAGCAGGTAAGGAACAGGATTGATGGAAGCACAGGTTATAGGGTATGGTTAAAGGAGAGTTGAGTCTTATCCACCATATTTCTATGTTATAAGGAGAATGTTGTTTTCATTAATTAGATAACTAAAAAGCAATTATAGGGCCGGCCGAGTGGTGCGGTGGTTAAGTGCTGGCTTGGGATGCCAGCGGCCCCGGTTCGGATCCCACATATGAGGGCCAGGGACACTGCCCTCGGGGAAAAAAAATAAAAATAAAAAGTAATTTTAATACCATAAATTTAAATTCAACATAGTGCTGGAAGTCCTAGCCAGAGCAATTAGGAAAGGAAAAGAAATAAAAGATATCCAAATTAGAAAGTAAAACTATCACTATTTACAAATGACATAATATTATATGTAGATATTACATATAGAAAGTCCTAAAGGTTCCACTAAAAATCTGATAGAACTAATAAACAAATTCAGTAAAGCTGCTGGATACAAAAATCAACATACAAAAATCTACTATGTTTCTATATATTAATAAACTATCAGAAAGAGAATTTTTTTTTTTTAATTGGGGAATTGGGGAAGGGGAACAGCGCTGGGAATTGGGGAAGGGGAAAAGACAAGTTGCTATCCTTTTGTTCTTCAGTCTAGTTGTGGAGTACATCGCTTCACCGGCCCATATTGGTATTATCATTGCGCTCTTCCCGGTAGAGGCAGATCGGTCACGGCCACTGGATGGCTGCTCATGATGGTTTTTGGCAGCTCATGCCAGCTGCTGGCCACTCACAATAGCTTATGGCAGCCCACTGCAGCAGGGGCTGCAGCGTACGACGTCGCCAGAAACTCATAGCCGACTCGTGGCATCCCAGCTCCAGGTCGAGCTGTTGTTCACCATCTTAGCTGTAGAGGGCGCAGTATCACTGGCCCTCATGTGGGATCCAAACCGGGGTCCCTGGCGTCCCAAGCCAGCTCTTAACCAACGCGCCACTTGGCCAGCCCGAGAATTTTTTTTTGAAGTCCCATTTACAATTGCATCAAAAAGAATAAAATGTCTAGGAAAAAATTTAACCAAGGAGGTGAAAGATCTGTACATTGAAAACTGTAAGACATTAATGAAAGAAATTGAAGAAGACATAAATAAATGGAAAGATACTCCATGCTTGCAGAATGAAGGAATTAATATTGTTAAAATGTCTATACTACCCAAAGCAACCTACAGATGAATGCAACCCCTCTCAAAATTCCAATGACATTTTTCACAGAAATAGAACAAACAATCCTAAAATTTGTATAGAACCAAAAAATACCCCTACATAGCCAAAGTAATCATATGAGGGCCAGTGACACTGCCCTCTACAGCTAAGATGGTAAACAACAGCTCTACCTGGAGCTGGGCTGCTGTGAATGGCCAGCGACCACATAGGCTGCAGTGGGCTGCCATGAGCTACCGTGAGTGGCTGGCAGCCAGCGAGAACAGCCATGAGCCACCGTGAGCGGCTATCCACTGGGGAACCCACTGCCTCAGCACAGGAGAGCACAATGATCATAATACCAACATGGGCCAGTGAAGCGACGTCCTCCACAACTAGACTGAAGAACAAAAGGACAGTAACTTGTCTGTTCCCCTCCCCCAATTCCCCAATAAAATCTTTTAAAAAAAAAAGGACAATAAATAATGAGTGCTGGGGAGGATGTGGAGAAAAGAGGAACCCTTGTTCACTGTTAGTGGAAGTGTACATTGGTACAGCCTCTATGGAAAATAGTACGAAGATTCCTCAAAAAGTTAAAAATAGAACTAATTCTACTTCTATTTTTTCACAGAAAAAAATACTAATATGAAGAAATACAGGCACTTCTATGTTCACTGCAGCATTATTTTCAATAGCCAAGATATGGAAATAACCTAAGTTTCCATGGATGAATGAATGGATAAAGAAGATATATATATATTTATATATTCTATATTTATCAATATTTATATATAATATACAATGAAATACTATTTGGCCACAAAAAAAGGAAATCTTGCCATTTGCAACAACATGGATGAACTTTGAGGGCATTATGCTAAGTGAAATAAGTCAGACAGAGCAATACCATATAGTCTCATTTATATGTGGAATCGAAAAACAACAAACAAAACCAAAAAACATAGATACAGAGAACAGAGAGGTGGTTTCTAGAGATGGGGATGGGCAAAATGAGTGAATGGGGTCAAAAGGTACAAAATTCCAGTTGGAAAATTAATTAGTCATGAATATGCAATGTACAGCACATTGACTATAGTTAAAACCATATTGCATATTTGGAAGTTGCTAAGAGCAAATCTTAAATTTCTCATCACAAGAAAAAGTAACTATGTATAGTGATGAATATTAACGACTTATTGTGATCATTTCACAATATATACAAATATGGAATCATTATGTTGTACGTCTGAAAGTAGTATATGTCGATTATACCTCAGTAAATATATATATATATAATATATATATATATATATATATATATATATATATATATATATATATGCAAAATGGCCCTTTCTACTGGATGTACATTGCAGATGATTTAACTATATGATAAAAATTAAAAATAGGGCCGGCCGAGTGGCGCGGTGGTTAAACGCTGGCTTGGGACGCCAGCGGCCCTGGTTCGGGTCCCA
Source organism: Aselliscus stoliczkanus (assembly GCA_033961575.1). Lineage (NCBI taxonomy): Eukaryota > Metazoa > Chordata > Mammalia > Chiroptera > Hipposideridae > Aselliscus > Aselliscus stoliczkanus. The sequence goes on along the minus strand of CM066728.1, from coordinate 77,489,996 downwards.
TATATGGGGGCCAGTTGACACTGCCCTCAAAAAAAACAAAACAAAACAAAAATTAAAAATGAATAAGTACTGGAAATATATACAAAAACTGCTTTTTAAAAAAGATACGGGGTCAACTCGTTCCTTTTGGTTCCTCTTGAGAGGCCATACAATCACTTGCTTTGAATGCCATTTATTATTACAACCCGGAACTGAATTGACTCCATTTAGCAATGCACGTAAGTCTGATGGCAATTCACCAAACACAGCACCTGACGGCAGGGTCTCCAGAGTTTGCCAACATCCTTTGATAGTAGAGTGAAATAAGACTGGCAATTTTATTTCTTTTTAGAATACAATCAATGTCCTGAGGCCACTTGCATTTACCTGAATTTTCACTAGGGCCGACCTGTTCAATTCAGACTCCGGTTCAGATTCACTCTCTGAGGTAACGCACAGGCAAGCCCGCCTTCCGGCCGGAGGTAACGGCACGAACAGATTTATTTCTTAGTAAACACTTGATGTGAAGAAGGTTGAGGGGTTCTCGTAGTTTGTTCCTATTGGAATGAAGCGCTGTCTAGACTAATCCCACGTGGCGGGCAGGCGGGCAAATGGAGAAAGACACCGTGACCAAGGCGCCTCCTTCAGCTCCTCGCCTCTGCGCGGCGAGCCGGGGTCGCTGAGGGCGCGGCACGGCGGCCCCTGGCGACAGGCGCCCGGGCGCCCGCGAAGCCGCCGGCCGCCCTGAGGGCGGAGACCGAGGGGGGCGGGCCAGCGCGGCCTCCACTCCTCCCCCGGCCGAGGCGGACCCGAGACCGCGACCCACCTCTCCCGCGTCATCCTCGTCACGGCGCCACCGGACAGCCATGCCGGGCCGCCTGCTACGGGGCCTGTGGCAGCGGTGGCGCCGTTACAGGTACCGCTTCGTACCGTGGATCGCGCTGAATCTACGCCACAACCCAAGGTGAGAGGACGAGGCGCCTGGAGCAGGGGCACCTGCCTTCAACAAGGCGACGCCACCGCGGCCGCTGGGCCTGAGGCGAGCAAGCCCGAAGTGGGCGGAGCTTCAGGTGGCCTAGCGGCCTGAGGCCAGCGGGCTCCTGGTAGGCGGAGCCTGAGAAGGGAGGAGTCCTGGGCAACTTCAGGACTCCAGGTAGGCGGGGCCTAAGTGGGCGGTCCACATGTAGGCGGGGCCTAAGTGGGCGGTCCACATGTAGGCGGGGCCCAAGGTAGGCGAGCCCGAGGCTGAGGCTGGTGCAGTCGGAGGAGGGACTGGGGCCCGATGGGGGCGTGGAACTTGAAGTGGGCCAAGCCTGAGGCCTATTTCCCTTCATGCTCCGCGCTTCGAGGTCTGCAAGGTAGACGTAGCTCGCGTTGTCCTGTTTGCAGTCCGCACTGGCTGGGGCGCCTGTGACCTGGGACTGGGCAATAAACGAACTTTTGATAAAAAAAATTCATACAGCCTGAGGGTGCGTGCCCACCTCTCCTCCAAGGAATAGTTAGGAGCTTGAAAATCCTTAGAAAAGCGAAACCGAAGTGTATTTTCACAGCTCCGTAGTTTATACGGTGAAAGCAACCCCGCCCGGCTATGAGGATAACAGCTTGGAGCAACTCACGTATAAAAACGAACAAAAAGCCACGAAAAGCACGTCGGAATGTTGGGTCTGAAGAAAGGGATCTATCTATTCAGCTGGGTGGATGACCCTGGCATCAGCCTTATTGCTGGCTTCAGTAGGTGGCGTGCTGGTGATCTGGGAGAAGCCCATATAATGCTTTCTTAAATAGGTGAACTACAATAGCTCCGACGAAGGCTAATTGATAATCAAAGAATTTTCCCAAAGTTTTATACTACCGAAACATGAATTCAGATGCATCATTAATTATAAAATAGTGAGGCAGATTTCTTCCTTTTTGTTCAGAAGTGAAAATAATACCAGTATGGAAATAAAAGCGATGCAGTCATTAAAAAGTTAAGTACTCCTGGGAGAGTATGTGACAAAATGTGTAATGTTAAATTTGTATTTGAAACTACATACCTAAAAAAAGCCATTGCATATGAAGATTCTCGTCATGTTGATAACATTCACATAATTGCGATGGGTGCGGTGGGGTCAAAAGAGCTACCTGTTTCTGCTTATGGCTCTCCTACTTAACTACCTTTAGTACCTTGGGCAATTTCCTAACATCTCTAAGCCTGTTTCTTTTTCTGCAGAAATGACATAATGAATGTTAAGGACCCAAAAGTATTTGTTACACATTGGGCCTTTCGTAAATATTTGCTGTTTTTAACTTGTATAGGTATTACTGGAAGTTAGGTAACTAGAACTACACCCAAACAACTTTTCCTAACTTCTTAGTTTTCTGCCCATCAGACACATGAGAATAACCTTCATGAAGGCCAGTAACCCAGAAGACATCGAGACAGCCTGGCTTTTATCAATTGAAAGGTAGTGAATAGAAACTTTTCCCATTTTCAGGACCCTCCGATATGTTCCAGAGAAATCCAATGACAAAGTTATCTCAGATGAAGATGTCCTAGGAACATTACTGAAAGTTTTCCAGGCTCTATTCATAAAGGATTTCGATAAACAATCAGATATCTTGACTATGCTTCCAGAACCTGTTAAATCAAAATATCAAGACCTACTGTCAGTTCAACATCCAAGGGTGAAACTGCTTGAATACAGACATCATCAGCAAAGTATCCTTAAATCAGAAGAAGTTCTCTATAAAACATTGGGTTTCAGTGTTGCTCGAGCAACTAGCTCATTGATTTCTGCTGGAAAAGGTGTCTTCGTTACTAAAGGATTGGTACCAAAAGGCACGGTTGTATCTATGTATCCTGGTAATGGCACAATTAGTACTTGGTCAAGAGTTTCTTATATATTGATAAATATAAGTTCAAAAAAATACCTAGCCTTGTAATTCCTAGAGTAAGGAGTTGAATTGGAAACTCATGATTTCCACAGATTTTAAATCCTGATTTGGAAATTAACTAAATTATCTTATTTGTTAAAAAGTATCCATAAGTATTTGTTGGGATAAATGCATTTTTCTTCTAAGGAAAATTTTATAATCAATGTTTAAATTTGGGAGAATATAGTATGGCCTACTAAGATCAGACTGAATACTTATTATAGAAGTTACTAGAGAATAAGTCAGTTTGGCTTAATTAATTGATAACTGAAGGTAAAAATGGTTATGGGTTAAAACATGAAAGATACAATTTAAACCCATAAATAGCTGAATAAAGCCCTTCCTGCCATTTCTACACTAGGAAAATAAAGCAACTCCTTTGCAAAAGATCACTGACTGAAGTGTTCAGTAGAATATGTTATTTGTTGAACTAACATTATATTATTTTGTGTAGTATAAAATACATGCGGATGTTTGTCAGTCAGACCTCTCTTTTTAAAAAAGTCCTACTATTTTCTAATTTTTGTCCCTAAGCAAAGGAGCCTCAGTTTCTCCCTACACAACTAACTCCATAAAGACTAAATAGAACAAGCCAGCAACAAATTAACACTAAAATAAATTTAATAGCTTAACATGCCTAGAACATAAATACCCAGTACATATTAATTTTCTCATTTCCTCCATTGCCATTGAAAGAAGAAACAACCTGAATGTCAGAATCATCTAGTTCCATATATGTCTACGTTATTTAATTGGTTATTAACAAAATATATTTCTTAAAAGACTCTTTGATAGATGTTAAATCATATTGTACTTTAAAAAAACAACAAAAAAAACACGATTTTGTGAAACTGAGCCTGAAATGTGTTCACATTTTTGTTAACCAAGTCATATTGTGTGGACAAGTTGGTTCTGTGCTCCGTCTGCTGTTGGGCACTCTTTAAAGGGGGAAATTTGCCAAAGAGAATGTGATAGTCTAGATTGGAGGTGAAATATTAGAAAAAACTAGAGAAATTAAAATAAATTCTTCAACGTTACATTTATGTTCCACAGAAAGGTCCTTATCATGATGTTTATGATTTTTACATGTTGCTCTAATATGTCTTTGTCTTATAGGTACAGTATATCAGAAATATGAGCCAATCTTTTTCCAGTCCATTGGAAATCCATTTATTTTTAGATGCTTGGATGGGGTGCTCATTGATGGAAATGACAAAGGAATATCAAAGGTCGTGTACAGGTAAGTTGGTGTCCTCATTCAAATTTAATTATAGGAGACAGAACCACACCACAATGACTATGACCACCAACCTTAGTTGCCCTATTGACTAGACAAAAGTTTTTAAAGAGAAATTGTACTTTTTCAGTTGTACAGTTAATTTTGCATTTTTCAATTTTATTTTAAGATATAGAAGAATAATCCTTTAGCTAATGTTTTCACCTCTTTCAGATCTTGCAATGGGAGGGATCGACTTGGCCCACTAAAAATGAGTGACAGTACATGGCTAACACCAGAAATTCAGAATCCACTGGCTATAGGACAATATGTCAATAATTGTTCAAATGGTAAGTTAGCATCATGGGGCTATGAGACAAAATATAAATACAGTGGTAATTCTTTTCGTTTACCAAATGACTGAGTGCCAGATCCAGTTGAGTTTAACATGTCAGCTATTTGAAGCCCTTAAGTTAACTACATTTGAGGCAGATATCAAAGAGAGAATTTGGGGAAATAATGATATACATTAATTGAAATTCTTTAATTTACTTTTTGTCCTGGTTTTGTAGTAAACATAGGCAATTGCTAACTGCTGTTTTGATCGTTATTTTTTATATAGTTACCTCAAAGATTATTTTGTCTGTGCCTCAAAATAGCCTTATAGATTAATCACTAGACTGGATCCCTTTTCTGTTGCTAAATTTGTGAGTCACTTCTCTGGGACTTGACTTGCCTATAAGTATAAGTTTGATCATCTGGCTACATGTACCATGGGCTTTGGTTAGGGAGACATGAGCTTGAAGGCTGATTTTTCTACTTAACTTTTAACCGTTCTTAGCCTCTGTTTCCTGATCTTCAAAAAGTAAATAATAAAACATACCTACATTCATATAAAAATAAAACCTAGCAGTGCTTGAAACGTTATAGTGATTATTAATTTGAGCATGTTCTGATAATTTAGAAAACTGTACATCAAATATCGTAATTCAGTACTGTTTTCCATGACCTTATAAAAAATGGCTGTTTCTAAAAATTGTATACTTGTTCCTCAAGACAGACCAGCTAATGTCTGTTATCAGGAATTTGATGTGCCTGCAGTTTTCCCTATAGAATTGAAGCAATATCTTCCAAACATTGCCTACAGCTATGATAAACAAAGGTTAGTCTTCTAGAAGATCTTTTCCTATCTTCTGTCTTAATGTTGTACTTAAAAAAATATATTGTTGGGTCGGCCAAGTAGCGCAGTGGTTAAGAGCTCGTTTGGGAAGCCAGCGACCCGGGTTCAGATCCCACATATGAGGGCCAGTAACACTGCCGTCTTAAAAAAATATATATTTTTTTACACACACACACACACACACACACACACACATATTTATGTCTAAAACAAAGCTATATAGAATTTGTGGTGAGTTCTTTTTTTAGTGAAAAATTATAACTTAGATTTTTATGTTCATCACACCTTGATGTGTTAATGTAGACTTATTTGAAAATAAAAAATTTTCCATTTAGCTTATTCTACTTATTATTGCTTATTTTATTCTAGGTAGTACTTTATGAATATCAACCTTAAAGTTATTTTCAAGTGATTCTGTTTTTGTACTGATAAAATCTTCAAAAACTTTTTTTTTTTTTTTTTAGCTGAGCCATCCTGCCACCTGTTGGCAGCTCAGCGGCAACTCAGCTCAGGCTGGCATCGAACTGCTGTTGCTCAGAGCTCAGCTCGCACTCTTGAGCAAGCTCTTAACCAACTGAGGCACTTGGCCGGCCCTTCAAAAACTTTAAGGATCATATTCTTCATCTCACATGAGAATACCCAGTTGAAGAAAGAGGCCAGATTACACTATTATTTCTTTTGCCCACTTCATTATTAGATTTGGAAACTTAATAGTGAAAAAACAAACAGCGAGTGTACCAACTATAGTTAAATTTAAAATTAAATTTTAAAAAATGGCGAAAAAAGGGCAATATTCAGAAGATACTTATTTTAAGGTAACATTTTCTGTCCATTAAGTGTAAAGTCTGAGAGTACTCATGTAACGATTTTTAAGTATAACAATGCTATAGCATGATACAATCTTAATATTATTTCACTGTGTTGCCATTTGCTAGAAAACTTTATTTTGTATGGGTCCTATGAAATTGTCCTTTTAAAATGAATGATATTTAAAACTTAGACTATTCCCTATACTTAAAACTTGATAACTTTTCCATGTGTGTGTACACGCGTATATGTGTATATTTAACAATTAGGTTTTTTTAACCCCATACTCTGGGGCATGTCATTACTGTTTATCAAGTACAGAAAGAGTTAAATGAGTAGGAGGAACCTTGAAAGCTGTATGACTTGTATCCACAAAAAGTAATTTTTAAATCTATTAATTTTAAGTAATGTTTCCAGCTTTGCAGAATACAAAGATACAAATTAATTTAAAACTGTTAAACTATAGGGCCTTCCAAGTGGCGCGGTGGTTAAGAGCTGGCTTGGGACGCCAGTGGCCCCAGTTCAGGTCCCACATATGAGGACCAGTGACACTGCCCTCAAAAAAAAAAAGTTAAACTATAATGAATATCATTTAAAAATGCTTTTTGTGATAACCAGTTTGAGGATCTGAACATAACAACATGTTCAGAGGTAGTCAGTTGTGCAAACTTATTGATTTGTGGTCTCTTAAAATGATACAGAACAGACATTCTCTACTGTAAAATAAGCTCCATCAGTGATAAGAACTATTTCCTCCTGGAAATCAGATACATGAACTAAGAGGATAATAAGGAATATGAATAAAACGACACCTATAAAACCCATATTGGTTAAAATAAAAATATGAGCATGCCAGCTGAGTGGCGACGTGGTTAAGCGCTGACTTTGGAAGCCAGCGGCCCCAGTTCGGGCCCCACTTATGAGGGCCAGTGACACTGGCCTCACAAAAAAAAAAAAAAAAAAATGAGCTTGTATCTGTTAATACTTGTAACTTTTGTGTATTTCTTTTTGTTTTCAGTACACTTCGATGTGTCGTTCTTGTTGCACTCAGGGATATCAAACAAGGAGAAGAGCTTTTTTCAAACTATTATACGATTGTCAGCTAACTATGAATTCAAAATTAGGTTTTCTACTCAGCTGTTGATTTAATTCTAAGTGTTTGTTAATTATTCCTGAGTTCCACCTGTAGAAGAAATATTTTGAGACCTAATTGGAGTGGGAGGTTTTTGTTTATATTGATACAGTATGTTTCAATTCCATGACAAAAGCTATTTGCTACATTACAATTTCAAATGTATAATGAATTTTTATTTGATTTTCACTTAAATACACAGTAGCTTATTAAAACCTGCCTGAACTTAAAATTTCAATGTTTCTTTTATTTTATTTATCTCTGTGGTGGTTTATAAAATTTTAGCCAAGTCATCAGCAGTTATTGTAGTGTTGATATGTATGAACTTCTATAAAAGCTCTATTTTTTCAGAATAAACTTAAAAGCGCTGGCCTGGGAAGCCAGCATCCCCGGTTCGGTTCCACATATGAGGGCCAGTGTCACTGCCCTCAAAACAAAAACAACAACAGAATAAACTTAAAGCCAAAAATATTTGTTCTGTTACCATGAATTAACTGGGGTGTGCTTGTGTATGCGTGTGTACTTTAAAGATTGTTTTAGGGGGCTAAGGGAGAAATGGGGGGTCATTATACTATTTTCTCTACTTTATTTGAATATTTACACATATACAGTTTAAAACTGTAAGATTGTTTTGGCATGGGAACGTAGTTAAAAGATAGTGGTGGTGGGCAGAACACCTATTACCCATTTTTCCTGTTTTCATGTGGAAGGCTTCCATTAGTAAAGCTCCTGGCCTCTCTCCCCACCCCCTGGAGGGAGATAATTTTTCTAAGATTATCTTTCGAGAAGAACTAGACACCTATGACCCAGGCCCCTGTAGATCCTTCTCTGTGGAGAATGTGTCCTAGGCTGCCCTATGCAAGAAGTAGCCTGTAGCCAGCCCAGCCAGCGATGGAGTGTCTTGTTCTGAGGTGCAGCATCGGTCAGCCAACTTGGTCACAGCTCTGAAGCCACCTTCTCCGCATTTTTTTTTTTTTTAGCTGAGCCATCCTGCCACCTGTTGGCAGCTCAGGGGCAGCTCAGCTCGGGCTGGGCATCGAACTGCTGTTGCTTGGAGCTCAGCTCACACTCTGAGTGAGCTCTTAACCAACTGAGCCACTCGGCCGGCCCTCTCTGGAGAGTTTTATTAGCAATAATTACTTTGAACTCCATCAACCTGACTCCTGCATCCAACTCACAGTTCCAAACTTGGATAAGGAAGAGGGTGTTCTTTATTGGGCCTCTTAAATCCTAACATGGAACCTGCAGAACCTGACTCTAACCATCTTCACTGCTACAGCAATGGCTTTTCTCAATTTATTGCAATTTTAATAGCCTTCTGCCCCCTTTACAGAATAGATCACCAAGAATGATTCTTTTGAAAGTCAGATCTTGACCTGCCTCTGAGTACTCCTATCCTGGAGTAAATGCCAGTCCTTCACATACATAATCTAGCTGCTCACTACCTCGGAGTTCAACTCCTGCTCACTGCACCCTAGGTCACACCTGCGTCCTTGCCGCTTCCAAACCAGCCAGGCACACTCCCACCTCACGACTTTTGCACTAGCTCTCTGCCTGCAAAGACCTCCCCCCAGACAGCCATATAACTCATTCCTTCTCAATCACAGTGTCTCACCACCCTATTGAAATTTACAATTCCCAGCTGCCACTCCTGAAACTCCTCATTCCACTTCCCTTCTTTTTCTCTATAGCATTTATCATATATATATATACACACCCATGAGAGCTTCTCTTTTTATTTCTCTCAAACTCATTTGTCTTTTGTGTCACAAAGTTCTTGATACATGGAGGGGGACTCATCTTGTTAAAAAGCCAATCTGCTGGGCCGGCCGAGTGGCGCAGTGGTTGGGTGCTGGCTTGGGAAGCCAGCGGCCCCGATACGGGTCCCACATATGAGGGCCAGTGACACTGCTCTCAAAAAAAAAAAAAAAAAAAAGCCAATCTGCTTAACTGAGAAGATCCTGTTACCTATAACTTTATGTACATTCAAAATATGGGAACTAACTCCTGTGGACATATTAAATGGGCTGAAGTATTTACAAGTGTTAGGTGTTGATGACTTCAAAAACAGTTCAGAAAAAACAATGCATGTTAGAGATCGAATATAGTATAATGCTAATTGTTCTGTCTGGGTTGTTCTTTATATCTTTCTTTTAACTTTTGTCTAAGAGTTTGTTTTTTTTAAGTTGGAGAAAAAGTCAACATCAGCTTAAGAGTAACATATGTCATCAAGTATTTAGTGAATACCTACCACGTGAAAGGTGCTGAGAGGGTCAAAGAATAAAACATGGTTCCTGCTCATAAAAGGCTCACAGTGGGAGTATAAAGCTTGCATAGTATGACTTGGCCTGGACTGGAAAGATGAAGTAAAGATTTTTTAAAAATAAAACAATTTTAAAAGTAGAACTTTTTTTACTAAAATAATTTAGATTTATAAATGGCTGTTTTCATTTCTGGCATGCTTATGAAATGCTTTTATGAATTCTACACCAGAAAACAATTTTATAGCAGTATTGGCTTTATTGGAGTGTTAGCTAGGATATCAAACCTAGAAAAGTAAGCATTCCCCCATGTAGGACCATGAATTCTGTACCGCTGGCACTGTTTTGTCACCATCAGCTACAGAAACAGGATGAGAATTAGGGATCACGTACCTGGATGGGAAATGGTCAACAATACTATGTCCCAGGGATTGGTTTAAATTGATGTGTATTATGAAATGTCCAATTTACAGATGCCATGAGGCCTTTGAGAAGTCAGAGAAGCAGCAAATTCAAAAAGCGCACCATCAACGGAAATTATGGCCAAAAGGGATAAGGTCTAGAAGTCACTAGAGATATTCTGCTCTTCCCACAAGGCTCTCCTCCTTCCCCTAAAAGCTCTCATGATACTTGGCTGTGCTCTTGGCTGTATTCAAGAGTCCCCCTTGTTGAGGGCATTTACATGTATATATCCGCCACAGAGCCCTGCACATCAAGGCTCTTTGGTGTCTATGAACGAAGGAATGTGGTTTTAGACAAATAACCTAAGCAGAGGAATCAAGGTGTTTGTGTTTTTGATTTTTCATTTTTATCCTCCTTTTCTCCTTATACAAAATCGGGACCTTATATGCAATCTGATCACTGCATATTAAGAATAGAACTAAGGGCCGGCTGAGTGGCTAAGTTGGTTAAGAGCTCGCTCAAGAGTGTGAGCTGAGCTCTGAGCAACAGCAGTTCCATGCCAGTGGGAGCTGGGCTGCCAACAGGTGGCAGGATGGCTCAGCTAAAAAAAAAAAAAAAAAAAGAATAATATACATAGACAGAGAAAGCTCTGGTAAGAACAAATGAAATATAGGGACAAACTTGTGAAATTAGGCTAAAAGATCTTTACTTTGAAAACACGAAAACTTAGGGAAGATATTTCTAGAGTCTACTAAACTATAAATGTTAGAGATAAGGAAGACTATTTACCATAAATATATTCTGTAAAATAAAAACGTGATCAAATTTCAGCTATGTTCCTAAAGGACATAGTTTCTTAGTGTTTGAAACAGACAGTCAGTAAATATTTCCTGAATATTTCCTGAAAGTATAACCTCACTTTGGGATGACTACAGTTCAGTTATAAATGAAAATTTACTAGAGGATTTAAAGCTTATTTTATCTACCAACTTTATTACTTATCAAATGTTTGCTACATCTAAAACCAATTTAGCAGTGGTTAAATATCTACCCATGTTTTATATAGCTTAAGATTCATTAAATAAAAATCTATTTGTGGCAAATATTCACACGAACCAAGAAAGAAAAAAGATTTCCAGATTTTTATTTCTGGAACTGTACACCAGGTATTAAAGTACAACAAATACAAAATAATGCTCAAAAAAATCAGTGTTTATGTACAAATATTAAAATCAATACAACAATAGCAACTTCCTCTTGAACATCTGATACTAAAACTTGTTCTGATTGTCACTAATTAATCTCATACAGGGTACTTACTTCAAACTGGGACCATTGGAATCACTGGTTATCTAAGAGGAATTTTAATATCTACCATATTTAACAATAAAACTAATAGTTTCCTCCTTTTAGTGAAAAAATTAAGAACTTTTTAAAAAACATAGCAATGTCAATATTTTTATAAATTATTTCAATTTCCATTTGTAGACAATGTGCTTTGAAACTCTGGGCAAACAATCTCCATGGTGGTCAGGTATATTAATTAGTTTACATTCAAAGTTGAAATATTCACTAGAGACTTTGGTTAAATTAAATAGTATCACTATGCTCTATTAGATCTGACATCTTCAAATATTTATGACCCTCAATTTTAAAAATTAAAAAGGAAACAATTGCACAATTCTTTGACCTAATTGTACACCCTTTTGTATTGTTTAAACAGTATTCTACATCCTTCAAGTAAATTCAGCAGTTGACCATGACAAGAGGAAAACTGAACATTTAAAAAGCTAGCATGAAAAAGATGAAGTACAACTAATAAAAGTAAAGTATTGCTATAATCACAGCACCAGTTACACTTCTAAATGAATCCGCCGTCCTCTTCAAATTCTCTATATATAAAAGATACATCAGCCAACACTGCAACTGCTCACCATGGATTTTTGGTTTGTTCGTACGAAAATAATGCAGCAAAGGGAAAAAAAATAAGAATTTATCACAGTTTGTTATAAGAATTGTGCTTAACACTTGATAATAAAGGCATTATTGTTTCTTCATGTGATTGCAAATCATGCTCTCAAACACAATTCTTCTAATAAACAGTAACAAATTCTCTGTTAAGATACTTAAACGGAAAAAGTAAATCCAGCTTTTAGAAGAAAAATTCAATAAATAGCTATTTTACATGGATAAAGTCATAGTGGTACAATTTATGAATGTCACATCAAGCATGCACAAAAATGGTATTATACATGGCAGAAGCAGTCAGAAAATATTGAATTAGATCTAAAAAGATAAGAATTTACACATATATACAAAAATCTTGCAAATTATTGCCTCATTTTAACAAGGAATTAAAAGTAAACGTTACCAGCTAGTTAGCACTCTCTAAGAGGCTAAAATCAGATTGGCATTTAAAAATCTATTAAACTAGCTGGAATTTATTTTTCTCTCATATCATTTTCTGGATTTTGGTCAAAAATCTTTATTTAAATAACTAAAGTGTCCATTCAACTTGCTGATAATCAAAACTTTAGATAAGAAACACTGTTTCCATCCTATATCAAGATCCCAGCAATGCATAGATAAACTGAATATATTACTGCATCAGCTACTGAGAATGGGCATGTTCATTTAAGTGCAACTGGTATTACCATTCAGTCATCTTTGTGTAAATTACTTTATACAGACCAGCCACTGTAAACCCAGAGTGAAAATTAAAGTGATAACAATGGAAGATTATGGCCAGTATCTTAGTAAATTATAGAAGTTGTACTGATTTAAAAAAAAAAAAGAAATAAGGTCAAAGTTTAGCACAACACCACAGCAATAAGAAGCTGACAACTTGGATAAAAATATCTAAAAGCAACATACAGCCCAGGGTACCCATTTTTTACTGTGTGCATACAGGAATGCTAGACTTTAGATGTATAAATTAGAGACTGATTTTAAGTTATTAATTTATCTACTTTTGTCCACTGTGCTAACCTATATTTTATAGTAAATGTGCTACTGCGTAAACACTTCAAAGCAATCTTCATTAAAATGCTGCAAAAAAAAAAGAATACACATCATCCAAAACTAAGGACGTCATTGCAGTTCACAGTTTGTATAATAAATACCCTCCCTTTCCATCACTACTAAGGTTACTACAATCTACCTATTCATCAGCACAACCTTGAAGTGACTTACACTTACAAATATCAGCAATGCAGCCAAACATTTCAGTTTTTTGCAAAGCAATACAACTAGTAGAAACTGAAAATTTAATTAAGGCGGTGCAAAAAAAAAAGTAAAATTCTGTTTTAACTGAAATATAAAAGCAAAGCTTATTACATCCTAATACTGTATTACATATTGTCTGAATTCACCTTGTAACTTAAAAGATGCATGTCTATAGTGCCAAAACGGCCAATCTCATTCACAATGTTTGCAATAAAAATAGAAGTGAGTTTCAGATGCATCTGAATGTCTATAACTTTTTAAAACTTAAAGTGGTAACGTACCATTCTATTTCTGACAGGAACTCACATTTTTCTTGCCAACTGTTCGAGCTAAACAAAATAGTTTAAATATACTTCAAGGTTCTACTGAATTATGTGTAAATCTGGAAGTCCCTCCTAAATATTAACACTTCGAACTGCAGTGCTACAAACAACTTAAGAGGTGTCCCAAAATGTAAACCATTGAGTGGCAACATCCTAGGCTTTGTAGACTGTGCTCTGCCAGTCAACTGCCTCAGGATAAACTAAATTATCAATGACTGGTATGATTTTTACAATTACAATCTTGACAATGGTGGACAAAAACCTCATCGGAATACCACATCTTCAAACGCCACATTTTTAGCCAACACATGAAGTTACACAAAAATCTTCTGACAGCAAAATGACTAATTTTGTGTAAGGTAGCCCTGGTCTAGTATTTTCAAACAGGATCCAAGCAAGCGTCTTCATAATTTGCACACAGTTCCTCGTGCTGGCTTCCATAAAGATGGACTTGCTGTTTTGTAAACTGAAGTGCTCTAGTTGAATAACACGAGAGAAGTTTCCATTTAAAAAAAATCTTTGCATGTTTGTGCAGTTTAAAGAAACCTACCCCTGCTTTTAGTTAAGAAAATAAAACCCAAAAATGCTACATTTAGCAGGGATCAGGATCGGTACCTGTAAACATTGTTATTCCACTGCATCCATTACGGCAAAAGGAATTTACATGAAAAGAAGCCACTCCATTCAGTTCAGAACACCTGTGCTGGTTTTGAGCTGGTGGCCTCTGTCTACAGGTTTTAAAATTGGGAGTGAGGGCAGTGGGGAACAGAAAAGAATAGAAAAAGAAGGGAGTGGGAAAGAGGTATTGGGAGATGAGGAAGAGATAAGCAGAGCTTAAAGCTGCACCACAGAGTTCAATCTTAGTTCCCAACTCTGCTGATCATAGTTCATTTCCACATTTATGGATTGAAAACTGAAAATACTCTTGATAAATCAAGATATAGTTCTATACATACTGACATCACTGATGTCATAGTGAAAAACGTTCAAACTTCCAGTGAAAGACTAAGCAAACCTGATACTTTCCTCAAGTTTACTGGTACTGCACACCCACGGTTTCTGGGTCCCTCACTCGTGTCACTCGGAGTGAAGGGCGGCATGCGGATGCAGAGCGTGGGCACTGATGAAACCATTGGTCTCACTGGCAGACAGGCTGCCAAAGTCAGCCACAGAGACGGCCATTTTGGCACTGGTGATGTGATGTGTGTGATTTTCAAAGTCCACACCCAAATTATTTACAGAAACCTCATTTATAAAGGATTCAGGAACAGCAATGCCCATTTTCAATCTCTTTGCTGGTCTTTCTGACTCTTCACTGCACATGTTCATGGGGTTTAGCTCCGAATGATAAAATCCAGTCTCAAATAAATTAAAACAATCACTTTCCCCATTGCTGGGCAGGGTGAGTAACTCCTCCGTTACAACAGGCACATGATTTACTTGTCCACGGGGTGTGTTGCCCAGTGGAGGAAAGCTATCATCCAAACAATTCACATCCGTGGGGTTGCAGCCAGTCGCTACACTGTTGGTCAAAGCTAAAACGAAAAACATTGAAAATGGGTTATCAGTAAATGGTCCTGTGTCATAAAACAAAGAGGACACAACTTTGGCCCAAGCTAAAGAATGCAAAAATATGCCCATTTTACCTGTCAAGTCACTGGCAGTGAAGGAGTTGAGAATGTTCAGCTGTTGATCAGGAATAGGCTCAGGTCGGTTGGAAGTTAAGGCTGAAGAATTGACTGTCCCACCCAGAGCTTCTGTTTCATCTACCAAACGATCCATATAGTCCCTGAAAAACACACCCAATTATTTTATGACTGCCTATCACAGTTACAAATTAAAGTTCCTGATGTCAAGCCCAAGAAACTTACGTAACTCCGGGGTGATGGTTATATCGTTTCTTTCCAAATCTTGTCTGTTGAGCAAAGTAATCATAGCGTTCAGATTTCTTCCACATATAGTAGAATGCTACACATTCAGCAACTGTTCTAGTTCTCACCTAACAAAAAGAAATTGGATTTTTAAAAACTAACCCACCACATTTTTTAACTTTTTTTACAACACTGTACCTTCAATCCATGGAACATTTTCTATCCTCCTAATTATGAAATTCTTTTAGTGAAATGTCTTTATATTTACACTATTTAATAATGAGGGTACTTGAAAAGCCCAAGGTTTTTTATTTAAATCAGAATGTATTAGTTAATAAATGCATATCCAGAAATTATCTTACCATCTTTATTGAGAATTGTAAAACACTGGCATCCTTTTTACCTTTTTTTATTGAACTCTGCGATTCTTTCTCACTGCAGCAGGGGTCCTTCTTAACTCTGAGGGGTCCATGAATGGGCCTCATTGAAATGCATTAACTCCTAAAATTATATACACTTTTCTGGGAAGGACTGTGGCTTCATCAGACTAACAAAGGGTTCCATGATCCAAAAGAGATTAAGAACTCTTGGAAAAGGGATCAGCACTCTACTGCATCTGGAATTTAAGATGATTTGCTAGCTAAAAGCAGGGATTTTTCCTCCAACATATATTTGGCTTTTATCTGCAAAAGAGTTTAATAAGACCAACACTAAAATCTGAGCCTCACCAACTCGGCTTCACATTCACACCAGCGCTCCTCTAACTATTCACAGCTACAAGTATGAGCTCAGATGTACAGACAAAATTCTGCATCTTTATCACACTTACTCCACTGTTTGTTTAATCAGTACCCAATAAGGAAATTTTAGTATCTCTATCCTAACTAATGAGCATGTTATAAGATAATAATATAGGGACAAGCTTTTTAAACCAAAAAATAAAGCATATCTTTCAATAAACATCAGTTTATTGAAACTTTAAGTCTTTGAGGAGAATACGGGCTTCATGGGGACAGAGGCCTTTCCTGTCTTATTAACAGATATATCTCTAGTGCTTAAAAACAATGTCTGGTAAATGACAGGGCTTAATTATTTATGAAATGAATGGGTAAATTTCATAAGTCATTGCAAAACTGATGTTTTCAGGGTGTCTTTAAAACTCTTTTATCCACTAAATAAAACACTTTATTTCATCTTTGAAACAAAAATTAGGTTTTCATAAATACAAAAAGGTATGAAACGATTCAACATCATAGCAGAAGGTCTAGCCAATGCAATAAGACAAGAAAAAGAAATAAATGACATAGAGACTGAGAAGGATGAAATAAAACTGTGTTCACTAATGACATGATTGTCTATACAGAAAATCCCAAAGAATCACCAAAAAAAAAAAAAAAAAACCTCTTGGAACTAAGAAAGGATTATGGCAAGGTTGCAGGATACAAGGTTAATATGCAAAAGTCAATTGCTTTCCTATATATCAACAATGAACAATTGATATTTGAAATTAAAAACCACAATACTGGGCTGGCCAAGTGGCACGGTGGTTAAGTGCTGGCTTAAGAGGCCAGCGGCCCGGTTCAGGTCCCACATGTGAGGGCCAGTGACACTGCCCTCAAAAAAAAAACAAAAAAAACACCACAATACCATTTACATTACCACACTCAAAAATGAAATACTTAGGCATAAATCTAACAAAATATGTGCAAGATCTATACTATACAAAGAAAACTACAAAACTCTGATTAAAGAAATCAAAGAAGATCTAAATAAATGGAGAAACGTTCTATATTCATGGGTGGGAAGACTCGTTATTGTTAGGATGTCAGTTCTTCCCAATTTGCTCTATAGATTTAGTGCAATCCTGAACAAAATCCCAGCAAGTTATTTAGTAAATACTGACAAACTAATTGTAAAGTTAATGTGGAAAGGCAAAAAACCCAGGATAGCCAACACAACATTGAAAAAGAACAAAGTTGGAGGACTGACACTCCCAAATTCAAGACTTACTATAAAATTACAGTAGTCAAGATAATGTGATACTGGTGAAAAAACAGACAGCTTAATGGAACAGAATAAAAAGTCCAGAAATAGACCCACACAAATATAGTCAACTAATCTTTGGCCAAAGGAAATTCAATGAAGGAAATACAGTCTTTTCAACAAGTGGTGCTAGAAAAACTGGACACCCTCATGAAAGAAAAAGAAAGAGAGAGAGAGAGAGAGAGAGAGAGAGAGAGAGAGAGAGAGAGGAAAAAAGAAAGAAAGAGTGTGTGGGTAGGTGGGTGGAGGGAGGGAAAGAGAGAGAGAGAGAGAAAGAAAAGAAAGAAAAAGAAAGAAAGAGAGAGAGAGAGAGAGAAAGAAAGAAAGAAAGAAAGAAAGAAAGAAAGAAAGCAAGAAAGAAAGAAAAAGAAAGAAAGAAAGAAAGAAAGAAAGAAAGAAAGAAAGAAAGAAAGAAAGAAAGAAAGAGAAAGAAAGCACTAGATACAGATCTCATATTTTTTCACAAAAATTAAATCAAAACAGATTATGGACCTAAATGTAAAACTATAAGGCTCTTAGAAGATGACATAGAACAAAACCTAGATGACCTTAGGGATGGCGATGACTTTAGATACAATACTAAAAGCACGATCTATGGAGAAAAATTGGTAAGTTGGACTTCTGTAACAACTACTTAAAAACTTCTACTCTGCAAAGACACTGTTAAAAGAATGAAAAGATATGGCCAGCCGAGTGGCGCATTGGTTAAGAGCTGGTTTTGGGATGCCAGTAGCCCCGGTTCGGATCCCACATATGAGGGCCAGTGGCACTGCCCTCTACAGCTAACAAACAGCTCCACCTGGAGCTGAGCTGTGTGATCCCTGGCGATGGTGTAGGCTGCAGCTCCTGCTGCAGTGGGCTGCCATAGGCTACAGTGAGTGGCCGGCAGCCAGCGTGAGCGGCTGGCAGCCAGCGTGAGCTGCCAATAGCCATGGTGAGCAACCATCCAGAGGCTGGCGACCGATTTGCCTCATCCGAGAAAAACGCAATGACGATACCAACATGGGCCAGTGAAGCAACGTCCACTGCAAATAGACTGAAGAACAAAAAGACAGCAACTTGTCTGTTCCCCTTCCCTGGATCCCCAATGCTGTTCCCCTCCCCCAATTCCCCAATTTAAAAAAAAAAAAAAAAAATCTTAAAAAAAAAAATGAAAAGACAAACCACAGACTGGGAGAAAATATTTGCAAAACATATCTGATGAAGGACCATGATCCAAAACATACAAAGAAATCTTAAAACTCAACAATAAGAAAAAGACACCTGATTTTAAAAATGGGCTAAAGACACAGAAACAGTCTAAGTGTCTATCAATGGATGAATGGATAAACTGTGATATATATATATATATATATATATATATATATATATGAAACAATGGAATATTATTTAGCCATAAGAAACAAAATCTTGCCATTTGTAATAACAAGGATGGACCTTGAGGGCATTACACTAAGTGAAATAAATCAGAGAAAGACAAATACTATATGGTCTCTCTTATATGTGGAATCTAAATTTAAAAAATTGGCCCCCTCTCGGAAAAAACCCCAACCCTCCACCCCCAAACTAAGCTCATAGAGAACAAATTTGAAAAAAAATAAATTACTAAAACCTGAAAAAAAAAAAAGAAAAAAAAATGGGCTAAAGATGGGCCGGCCGAATGGCGTGGTGGTTAAGCGCTGGCTTGGGAAGCCAGTGGCCTCGGTTTGGGTCCCACTTGTGAGGGCCAGTGACAGTGCCCTCAATAAATAAATAAATAAATAAATAAATAAATAAATAAATAAATAAATAAATAAATTTAAAAAAATGGGCTAAAGACCTTAACAGGCACCAGAGAAGATACACAGATGGCAAACGAGCATATGAAAAGATGCTCCACATCATATAAAATATCTAGATACCACGACACACCTATTAGAATAGCCAAAATCTAAAACACTGACAACACCAAATGCTGACAATGATATGGCAAAAGGAACTCGCATTCATTGCTGGAGGGAATGTGAAATGGTATAGCCACTTTGGAAGACAGTTTGGCAATTTCTTTCTGTCTTTTTTAAATTTTTGTTGGGTAACAGTGTGTTTTTTCCAGGAACCATCATCTCCAAGTCAAGTCGCTGTCCTTCAATCTAGTTGTGGAGGGCACAGCTCAGCTCCAAGTCCAGTCACTGTTTCCAATCTAGTCGCAGGGGGCGCAGCCCCACCATCCCATGTGGGAATCAAACCAGCAACCTTGTAGTTAAGAGCACGCACTCTAATCAACTGAGCTACCAAGTCACCCCAGCAATTTCTTACAAAACCAAACATAATCTTACCGTACAATCCAGCAATCACACCCATTGGTATTTACCCAAAGAAGTGAAAAATTACATCTACAGAAAAACCTCCACACAGATGTTTACAGCAGCTTTATTCATAATTGTCAAAACTTGAAAGCAACCAAGATATCCTCCAATAGGTAAATGGATAAACAAACTGGTAACATCCACAAAATGGAATAAAGAGAAATGTGATTTAAAAAAAAAAAAAAATGAGCTATCAAGCCACAAAAAGACATGGAGAATCCTTAAATGCATATTGCTAAATTAAACTGAAAAGACTACATACAATATGATTCCAACTACATGACATTCTGAAATGGCAAAAATATAGAGACAGTAAAAAGCCTGAGATTTGGGCCGGCCAAGTGGCACAGTGGCTAAGCGCTGGCTTAGGAAGCCAGCAGCCCGGGTTTTGGTCCCACATGTGAGGGCCAGTAATGCTGCCCTCAAAAAAAAAAAAAAAAAAAAGCCTGAGGTTAAGGTGGGAGAGAGAGAGAGAGAGAGAGAAGGAAGGAGGGAGGGAGGGAGGGAGGGAGTGAGGGAGGGAGGGGGGGAGGGAGGGAGAAATAGGTTGGAATAGGTTAGTTAAAGCACAAGGAACTGTTTTGTATGATACTATAATGGTGGATACATGTCATTATACATTGTTGAAACCCATTGTCTATACAACTCAAAGAATGAACTGTAATATAAATTACAGACTTCAGTTAATAACAATGTATCAATATTGGTTCATTAACTGTAACAAATGTATCACACTTATATAAGACATTAATACTAGTGGAAGCTGTGTATGTGCAGGGAAAAGGGGTATAAGGAAACTGTACTTTCTGATCAATTTTTCTGTAACCAAAAACACCTCTAAAAAAATAAAGTCTATTAATTAAAGAGAAAGGCATAAAATATTGACCTACCCATCTAAATACTTCAGAATCCTATGTTCCTTTAGGATAAAGAGAGATAATAAACAAAGCAAACTTTAATGAGAATTATTCCAAACTATTAAACTATATACACATACACACACACACATTTTATTTTTTAGCGCAGTTTTAGGTTCACAGCAGTCTTGAGCAGAAAGTACAGGAGGTTCCCATATACTTGCTGCTTCCACGCATGCACAAACTTCCCCACCATCAATATCCCCACCAGAATGGTACATTTGTTACAATCAATGAATCTACAGGTTAACCTTTATCACCCAAAGTCCATCATTTACATTAGAGTTCACTCCTGGTATTCTATATCCTATGGGTTTTGACAAATACATAATGGCATGTATCCACCATTACAGTGTCATACAGAATAGTTTCACTGCCCTAAAAATCCTGTGCCCTGCCTCCTCACTAACCTAGTCATCCCTCCCTCTTCACTAATCCCTGGGACACTGATCTTTTTACTGTTTCCACCGTTTTGCCTTTTCCAGAATTAGAGTAGTTGGAATCTTATGGGATGCAGCCTTTTCAAACTGGCTTCTTTAGCTTAGCAATATGCCCTTAAAGTTCCCCATGTCCTTTTGTGGCTGGATAGCTCATTTCTTTTAAGAGCTGAATAATACTCTATCATATAGATGTGCCATAGTTTATCTATTCACCTCAAAGCACATCTTAATTACTTGCAAGTTTTAGCAATTATGATTAAAGCTGCTATAAACATTTTTGTGAAAGTTTTTGTATGGACATAACTT
Organism: Aselliscus stoliczkanus; assembly: GCA_033961575.1. NCBI lineage: Eukaryota > Metazoa > Chordata > Mammalia > Chiroptera > Hipposideridae > Aselliscus > Aselliscus stoliczkanus. The sequence goes on along the minus strand of CM066728.1, from coordinate 77,468,633 downwards.
TTCAACTCCTTTGGGTAAATACCAATGAGTACTATTGCTAGATTGTATGGTAAGAGTATGGTTAGTTTTGTAAGAAACTGCCAAGCTCTTTCAAAGTGATTGTACCATTTCACATTGCCACCAGCAATGAATGAGACTTCCGGCTGCTCCACAACCTCACCAGCATTTGATGTTACAATATTTTTAATTGCTTTTAGTAATTAATGTTTCTTCAGCAACTTCAGTTCTTCCTGTTAAGAGAAACATTTTTGAGGCCACAAACTTCTCAATAGTTTAGAAAGAAATCAAAGTCAAGGAAATGGTAGAAGAATAAGACTTCCTGAAAAATACAGTAAATGCATTTTCTGTAAGTAGAATAAGACAACTGTATATGTGAAAAGATATGTGAGTATACTACCAGCCATCCCATAAGTAGGCTGCAGTATCTATAAGCGAATCCCAGTCATGTTTAGAGCAATAGTAGAAATGTTAGTGGCAGGGAAGCATTAACAAGTGGCTTCCGGGCCGGCCGAGTGGCGCATTGGTTAAGCGCTGGTTTTGGATGCCAGCGGCCCCGGTTCGGATCCCACATGAGGGCCAGTGACACTGCCCTCTACAGCTAACAACAGCTCCACCTGGAGCTGGGCTGTGCGAGCCCCGGTGATGGTATGGGCTGCAGCCCCTGCTGCAGTGGGCTGCCATAGGCTACAGTGAGTGGCCCGCAGCCAGCGTGAGCGGCTGGCAGCCAAGAGTGAGCTGCCAATAGCCGCGGTGAGCGACATCCAGAGGCCAGCGACCGATCTGCCTCATCTGGGAAGAGCGCAATGACGATACCAACAGTGAAGAAACATCCTCCGCAACTAAACTGAATAACAAAAAGACAGCAACTTGTCTGTTCCCCTTCCCCGATTCCCCAACGCTGTTCCCCTCCGCCAATTCCCCAATAAAAATCTTTAAAAAAAAAAACAAGTGGCTTCCTTTTTTTCTACCCAAGTGAATGGAAAATCAGTTGCTTATATTCATTGTAATTATTAAGCAATCTCTCTGTATTACTTTGCCTAACTTACCTTATTCTTCTGTATAAGATGAAAATCTTTTCCAAAAAGCATAAGAGCATGTTCAAAGCTCCGGCATTCTTCTTCTGTCCATGCAGTCATTCCCTCTAAGGAAATGTTAAAACAAAATTCATTAGCCTCAAAACTCTTATATGAATCACTAATTTACCTTCAGTGTGTTCTCCCCAAAAAAGGCTATAAACACACTCTATACACACAACACACACACACACACGTTCTACATGTTGGAAATTTCATTTAGGATCACAAAATGTATGCATGCTATAAATCTTTTGAAAGTCTGTAATACCAAAATATAAACACTGGTTTTTCTCTGCATGGTGGAATAAGAATTTAATGTTTTTCTATAGTTTAATACTAATTGTTTTTCTGATTTTTTAAAACAATGAGCTTATTTTTTTTTAATTAGAAAAAAGGGTTATTTCCTTTCTGGGAAAAAAAGCCTTATTTTTTGGTCTTACATCAAAACTGTAAGTTCTTTAGTTAAAGACCATAAATAATCAACACATATTTATTTAAAGTCAGTTTTCAGAGTGTTATACTCTGGAAATATAATGGAAATAAAAAACAGTCCATGCTCTCATTCAGCTTAAATCCCATTCAGCTTCCCCACAAATGCTCATGTTGGTGAACTAAAATCTACACGGGGCAGAGGGGACTTGAAGTGCCTCACTCAATGACACTGGGAGCAGGTCCCCAAAACCATTAATAGTAGTCTGCCATAAAGGTGAAAAATAGTTTGAACTAAGGAAGAAACCAGTATTTTAATTTTTGAGTTATAAGAGCTTGAAATAATTTCAAAGAAGCAGCTTTTAAAAGGAAACATTTCAATAGACTATCCCAACATATAAATTTAAATGTACTGTTTTCAAGCATTTATATTTTTTCAAGCCATTTATATACTAAGTACTATTTCACCCTACATAAACTTAATAAAAGTTATGGGGCATGCAATCCATTTATATAATGATAAAAATACTGAAATTCAAGTTACCATTTTCAAGTAACCATTTTCCTTGACACACATAGGACAAAACCTAAGCACTATAAAAATGTTTATTACATGAGGGCCGGCTGAGTGGTGTAGTGGTTAAGCACTGGCTTGGGAAGCCAGCAGCCCTGGTTCAGGTCCCACATATGAGGGCCACTGAGACACTGCCCTCAAAAAAAAAAAAAATGTTTATTACATGATTACTAAAAATATACTTCTTGCAATCAATTCAATGGACTATATTATACATGTTTCTTTAAATATTTAATCTCCTTTCATTACCTGTCTGATTTTTTAAAAAAGCTTTTTTTTTTCCCAATGAAATCATAAAATCATTGTTTTTAATTAATTTGAATATACTGTCATCTCTGGGGTCTGCTTTGTTCTGTAACTATTTCTTCAAGAAAGTGGAAGGGCCAACCAAGCGGCTCAGTTGGTTAAGAGCTCGCTCAAGAGTGCAAGCTGAGCTCTGAGCAACAGCAGTTCGATGCCCAGCCCGAGCTGAGTTGCCGCTGAGCTGACAATAGGTGGCAGAATGGCTCAGCTTAAACAAAAAAAAAACAACGAAGAAAGTGGAAGTGACAAAGGGGGTAACTAATTTGTATTTGATCAATCTCTGGTATATCTAAATGTACCAGAGATTGTATGGGAAAATGGAAAAACTATTTGCGATGATGATGAACAAAGATCTCACAAGTGTTACAGGACTTCTCTGTCCTTTACAATACTTTGCTTAATTTGATCCCCAAATGACCATCTCTGTCATTTTTCTCTCTTGACCCCAGTGTATTTCTTACCTTGAGATGCCTTTCCGTTGCAGCAGTACCTTTCAATCGCTTCCTTTATATTATGGTTACACTTGAGAAGTTCATATAATGCCTAGTATAGAGAGGAAAAAAACTATTCAACAAAAATAGCCAAAAGTTCATACTTAACAGCATTAAAAAAAAAAAAAAAAAAGGTGTATTTTAAAAGTCCTGACAAATATTGACTGATATGTTTTCTGATTTCAGGACATTTGAGGATATGTTTACTCATTTAGTCTACATAACTATCCTGGCAGATTGACTCTGGTATCCCCTGAGTTCACTGTTCATTCTCATTCTACCTTTCAGAAGTTATCTAGCAGTATCATCCTTGACATATTTTTTAAATTTTTGCTAGACCTCTGAGCTGTGGCAATTCCCCTATTTTGCATTATTTCTTCTAGTTGGGAAAAATTAAAACCATAGTCTTATCTCTTCATCACCTACTTCCTGCTTTTGAGTTTTAATGAATGGGAATAGCAGCAGGATTGGCATAGAAGTATAGGTACATTAGTGATTGGGTTTATAATGGTCTCAGTTATTTCCATTTACTATGAAGGGTGTCATTTTTTAAAAATAGAATTTCTTCCTATTAAATGTTTGAAATTATGAATATACTAAATAGAAGTAGACAGAATGCAACTGAAACTTAAATAATAATCCACCTTCTCAAGTAAGTTTCAAGAAAGGCAAGGATAGCTCAATATCAGCAAACCTATTACTACATCAATAGGTTAATAATCAATCATTAAAAAACAATCTCAATAGCTGCAAAAAAGCATCTGATAAAATCAGTATCCATTTCAAACTTTAAAAAGACAAAAACTAATAGTTATAAGTAGATGATTACTACCTTACTATAATAAAGATAGCCTAAGGGCCAGCTGAGTGGCTCAGTTGATTAAGAGCTCGCTCAAGGGTGTGAGCTGAGCTCTGAGCAACAGCAGTTCGATGCCAGCCCAAGCTAAGCTGTCAACAGGTGGCAGGATGGCTCAGCTAAAAAAAAAGTGAAAATGAATAAATAAATAAAGATAGCCTATATCGAACAAAGGGCTGGTATTATTCTTAATGTGGAAGTCTCAGATGTATTACCGTCCATCAAAAGCAGGCCTTAAATCAATATTACTACCAAATGTCTCTCAGAGTTATGGTTAATGCAGTAAGAAATAGAACAAAAATAAGAGATATAATGATAGTAAGGAGGAACACAAGTATTATTCAATAATGACTTTAAAGACTAGAAAACCTAAGAAACAACTGAAAATCATATTAGTTTCAAAAGCTTGAAAAAAGTTTTTTAAATATTTCTCTACATCAACAATATACAATTATAAATATAACAGAGATCCTATTTAAAATAGCATTAAATATACACACATATATTTAAAAGATACTGAGAAATTAATTATATGAATGTGATTTTCAACAAAAACATTTGAGTGATTAAAAAAAAATCAAATAAATGGGAGTCAGACCATGTTCTCAAAGTCTAAGATTTAATGTTTTAAAGTTACTAATGTTTTAAAGGTACTAATTCTTCCAAAATTAATTGATAGTTTTAATGGAATATCAGTACAAAAAAACCAATGGGATTTCGTTTTGACAGCTGACAAAACTACTTTGAAGTTCAGCTAGTATGACTTCTGTGTGTTACTTGGAGATTCAAGTTTAAGTCCCCCTATCTCTGGGTACTCATTAGTCAAGATCACCTAGGCTGGAAATACAGAGTAAAAAGGTATATGAGGAACTTGATTATGTCATAGGGCAAAACAATGGGTAATGAGCCCTTAATAGGCAATATCCCATCCCTGCCCCACCCAATCAAGAGGGTTCCGCATCTACAGATACATAGTGCTTAATAAGTGCTCCTAAGTCAAATTTATATAATCTTAATAAACATTACCTTTAATACTTCCTGAATGAAGTTCAAGAACAATCCAAAAATACCTTTATTATAAAATCTAAAAAAGTCCAATCATAGAGAATGTTTAAATAAATGATATTACAATTAACGGACGGAATGTGCAATCATCAAGAATGAGGTATAAGGAATTCTCAGTGGCAAAGGAAAATAAGATTAAGTGATTAAAAAGATATAAAATGGTATCTATAGTAAGATATGTGTATATATATATATATATATATATATAGAAAAAAGATCAGAAAACATGAACTAATATAGTGATTTTATATCTTGAGATTTTTTAAATCAGTCTTTTCCTAATTTTAAAAACCTATCAGAAAAAGATATCCAGTTGACATGTAAGAAATACTTGCATCAAATGTAAGAAAAATCAGTAAGATACTAGTAGTTAGCTGCTGCTTCAACAGAAGTGGAAGTATACCTACCTGTTCATTATCCCTTGTGTGTGTTCCTGAAGAAATCCTGTCCATTATTTTTTCATTTCCAGTTCTTAATGAGGTCTCAACAAGGTACTCCTTAACTTTGCTCTCCAAAACCACACCAGGACGCCAAAGTAACTGGTCTTCATTTTCATACACTGATCAAGAAAATCCCATTAACACATTTAACATAGTGAACACACTCAAAGATATATATAAACTGTTCTTCCTCTTCCTTGATAGGCTATTCCCTGGGGCAGGAACTAGCTTTGAGAACACTAGCAATTTCATTATCTGGTAGGTGGAGCTTTTCACTAATAAAGCTTAAAAAAAAAAAATTGGGGGGGCCAGCCGAGTGGCGCGGTGGTTAAGCGCTGGCTTGGGGTGCCAGCAGCCCTGGTTCGGGTCCTACATATGAGGGCCAGTGACACTGCCCTCAAAAAAAAATAATAAAAAAAATTTTTTTAATTTTTTTATTAAGGGCCACGTGTTCCGGTGGCTAAAGCAAGTGGCTTTTTTGGTGGTTGGATTTACTAACCAATTAGAAGGCTTTTTATGCCTAGTAAAGTCTAATATAAAACACCACAGTAGTGTCTTAAATTCTCCAAATGAGGGGGTAAAAATAACCTGCATAAATTCTTTAATAAACTCAAGGGAATTTTCTATTGAACTCTCAAAATGGCTCTATAAAATGTCTGGAAGTTAAAAATTAACAAACAAAATAAAAACCAAAATATCTGCCAATAATAAAATATCTAAGTATAATTTTCCTTTACTGATTTCCTCCCAAAAGGTGAATTTCTTATTTACAGGAGGCAGCAGATTAATCAAAAATGAAAAAGAATAATAAACAGTAAGAGAAGTAAACTTTCTACAATCTCTGCAATATAAAGAGGCTGAAATATTAATAAGCAAAATATCACTAACACAACAACATAATTAACATATTAACATAATTCCAGTAGCCCAAGTATTTTTCCCAGGGCATTAAGTGCAATCCATTCTTCAAGTGTCTAATAAGTACTGAGTATAGTTAATAAAACTAATCTCTATTGAGAAGTCACTATGCACCACGTTAAGTGCTTTATATTTACAACTATATAGGCAGGCATTATCATTCCTGGTAGCAGGAAAGTTTAAAACCAAGTGTGCCTGTGAAGTAGTAAGACTGACTTTTGCACTAAGTTTTTGGAACCAGTTTCTTTACTCTTTGGTCATAACTGAAATAGGTAAAATAGCTTGGGTTTATTCCCTCAAAAAAAAAAGGGAGGTAAACCTTCCCTCCTGAATACGTGTATAAAACTGAGAGAATATTACCTCCATTATGTTTACTCTAAGAACCAACAGGTACTGAGCATGTAATTGGCTCCAAGGGTGTGTGTGGCATTTGGGTGGTGGGGGTGGAGGGGCTGGGGCATCTGAAGATGATCAGCTGTTTGCTTCCCCAGGACAATGGTCTTCCATCACTTTGAAAGCAGTTTAGGGAAACAGTATCGCTAGGGGCTGCCCAGAGTGGCCAGTCCTCCCTTCCTTTAAATAGGGGATGGCCTGACATAGAGGAAAGGAAGAAAGAATTCTGGAAGTTTTGTGTCGCTATGCTGTTTTGTCCTCTTGACTTCACAGGAACCAACCAAATAAAAAAAAAAGCCAAATGCATGTGGCCAGATCTACTTGGTTTCCAAGTTCAACTAGGAAGGTATAACTGTTATTTTTATTTCCCACCACCTCACTCTTCACATTTTCAGAACCAACTGTAGTTGGAATCTACCAAAAATGTGAGGAAAAACTAATTGCATTTAAGTAGGGATGTACAACAAAAGAAACAGAATCCTTACATTCCACCACCTTCCTTTCAGGGCTGGGGCAGGGGAATTTCTTCTGGTCTCTTTTTGGCTCAAGGGTTTTCTTTCCAAGAGGTTTATATCTCTAACATTCTCATTACCACAGTTGATAAAATTCTACCTGATTCTACTGGACCAGGATGTAGGCCTAGCAGTTAGTTGCACCTTAAGAGGCACTCCACCATTTTAACAGGTGCTGAGTATACTGGCCAAGCACTGTACCGGGAGAGAGGTGATTCTCTGAGTCTCATGGTTAATTTTGATATATTATACCTGAGTCAGGCCTACATTTTCCCTGACTCTAAATCAATCTTTATACTACTAAGGTTGGTTTATAATCAGATATTTAAATAAATGTATTAAGGGGTAACTTGGCCTATCAGATATCATCAAAATCAAAAGCCTTCTTCCTTACCTTTCTCATTACCATCATACTCTCCAAGATAAGGGGGAATCTCTGCTTGATATTGTAAACCGATCATTATTTCCTACAGGAAAATTGAGAAGTAAAAACAATTTATTATAAAAACAAAACTGGAAAAAGATTTCCAACTCTAATTAATCAGTTACTATAAGTCAAAAGAAACTTTATCTTACAACAACAAAATGTCTTAAATTACTTCAAAAATATTTTTAAAAGCTACTTTAATACTTTCATACAAATGGCCTATCAAATTATGATGGTTGGTAACTCAACTTACCTTCCTCAAATCTTCAGGTGAGTTACCACTGTCCGTTTCAACATCTTCGACTTCTGATTCCTTATCTCCATCACATGTAGTATTTGCTTAAAAGAAGAAAATTAAATTTTAAAAAAGGTTTTTATTGCCTATTTTTGCAGCACCTGAAAGAATGCCTGACATGTGATATTTATAAAAATTTGTTGAATAAATGAGATCAGCACAAATATACTAAATCTCTTGTAATATTCTTACATTTTCATACTAGTCAAAACAAGACACTGAGGGCCGGCCGAGTGGCGCATTGGTTAAGCGCTGGTTTTGGGATGCCAGCGGCCCCGGTTCGGATCCCACATGAGGGCCAGTGACACTGCCCTCTACAGCTAACAACAGCTCCACCTGGAGCTGGGCTGTGCGAGCCCCGGTGATGGTGTGGGCTGCAGCCCCTGCTGCAGTGGGCTGCCATAGGCTACAGTGAGTGGCCCGCAGCCAGCGTGAGCGGCTGGCAGCCAAGCGTGAGCTGCCAATAGCCGCGGTGAGCGACATCCAGAGGCCAGCGACTGATCTGCCTCATCCGGGAAGAGCACAATGACGATACCAACAGTGAAGCAACATCCTCCGCAACTAAACTGAAGAACAAAAAGACAGCAACTTGTCTGTTCCCCTTCCCCGATTCCCCAACGCTGTTCCCCTCCGCCAATTCCCCAATAAAATCTTTAAAAAAAAAAAAAAAAAAAAACAAGACACTGAAAAGACTAAGAAAGCATATAGTATCCTTATAATTATTTGGTGTTCAGTCAAGTAATTTGGGAAGGTAAAAGGCAAACCACTATGGTCACCTTAAAAAAGAATATAAAGGGCCGGCTGAGTGGTGAATTGGTTAAGAGCCGGCTTGGGACGCCAGCAGCCCCGGTTCGGATCCCACATATGAGGGCCAGTGACACTGCCCTCTACAGCTAACAGCTCCACATGCAGCTGGGCTGCCAGCCCCGGCAACAGTGTAGGCTGCAGCCCCTGCTGCAGTGAGCTGCCATAGGCTACAGTGAGTGGCCGGCAGTCAGCGTGAGAGGCTGGCAACCAGCATGAGCCAAGAGCCGTGGTGAGCGACCATCCAGAGGCCAGCAACCAATCTGCCTCATCCAGGAAGAACGCAATGACGATACCAGCATGGGCCAGTGAAGCTACGTCCACTGCAACTAGACTGAAGAACAAAAAGACAGCAACTTGTCTGTTCCCCTTCCCCAATTCCCCAACGCTGTTCCCCTCCCCCAATTCCCCAATAAAATCTTTAAAAAAAAAAACAGAATATAAAGCACTGGAGTTCTGATTATATTCATCTAGATTGAGACACACAGAAAGAGCTGCTCATTAAGGCCACCAACGTTATATTTTTGTGCACGCATGCATGTATGTGTATTTGAATTTGTTAGCTGAACAGTTCTTCTACCATATAAATACCTGAGAAACAGGCAAAATTGCATGTAAGAAATTATTTCAAAGATCTTTTCAATATTACTGATAAAATTAAGGGATAATACCAAGAACTAAAGAAAAAGATTAAATACATCACTAAAAATAAAAAATACTTTTTGAGCAACTGATAGCTGTCAAAACCAGAAGAGTAGGGCCTTTTAACGGAAGTCCAAAAAATGTCTATATAATTTCATGGTTAAACTAAGATTGATTACCATAACAACAGATGATTAGCCTTGGGAAAGAAAAACAGCCTTATAAAACTAAGGAAATGTATCAGTTCGAATATTAGTTGACCTCTATCCCAATAAAAAAGGTTATAATCTTATTCAGATTCTAATAGAATTTTATTTCAATCAAGTAAAAAACTTAGAATATTTTGCCAAACTACTAAATATAATAAAATAAGCCAGAATATTAATACTATATTAATCAGTAATGACTGGGTTTCTTACATCGTAAAGGCCTAGGGAAGAAATCAGAAGTTTCCTGGGAAATCACTGATGGTGTCAGATCATCTGCAGAAGACTGGGTTTCCTCATCATCACCTGACAATAGGTCTTTCGCTATTTCCTCCTATAAGAATAGGAATGCAGTGCTGGAGTTAGAACTGAGTACATCTCATTAATTTTAAAAATGTCTTTTTATAACATTATTCATAAACACATTATGCTGTTATGATATAATTAATAACTAGTTGAAGCTCCCATAGTTTTGAGAATTTGAAATTCTATAATTTACTTCATGTAAATATTTAATAACATTTAAGACTTAATTATATATAATATTTAATAACTATATCAGTATACATTTATAACAAACAATTTGTCTAATTTATGGATATGCAGAGTGCTTATCTGAAGCTGCAAGCTAAGTTTTAGTGAATTTACAACAAAAGTAATCTTACTTCCAAGTGGTTAACAGTTAAACTCATTTTCTATCAACATAAATAAACAGTCAGCCCTCAGTATCCGAGAGTACCACATCCACAAATTCAACCAACCATGGATCAAAAATATTTGAAAAGGGCCGGCCAAGTGGCGTGGTGGTTAAGCGCTGACTTCGGGTCCCACATATGAGGGCCAGTGACACTGCCCTCAAAAAAAAAAAAAAAAAAAAATTGAAAAAAATATTACATTGTTTTACTGTGTACTATGTAGTTAGGCCTACAATAACAGTTACATCTGTACTCAACATGTACAGACTTTTTTTCTTGTCACATTCCTTAAACAATACAGTATTATAACTCTTTACATTGTATTAAGTATTACAAGTTATCTGGAGATGATTTAAAGCATACAGAAGGATGTTCATAGGTTATATGAAAATACCACACTATTTTATATAAGGGACTTGAGCATCCTTGGATTTTGGTATCCAAGGGGGCCCTAAAACCAATCCCTCCCTCCATGGATACTGGGGGATGACTGTAAAACAAAACCAAAAAGTCTCCGAACTCCACCCTTCCAATAATTTGAAAAGTCTAATTAATGAATAGCTCTTACTAGTGATATAACTTCAAAAGAAACAGGTCTGAATTTTTATGTAAATGTATAGTCATCCTTGTGCTTGGTACACAGTAGGCACTCACTATTTGCTGAGTGACTATGGTCATTAAGATCTGCGGTACATTAATATCACATTTGACTGAAAAGTGGCAACGTAACTCACAGGAAGAGGTTCCAAGATGTGGATTCCTCTCCCTGCCTGAGATCGGAAAGGCGAGGAAAGCTTTCCAGGGATCTGTTAGCAGAGACAGTGGCTGTGTGAATTTTCCTCAGCACGGACTAGGCCTTCCCCACAACCAGCCTATGTTAGAGACGTGTCACCGAGGCCTTGGCTGCTGCAGCCGCTGTCACTCGCAAAGCCCAAGAAAACAGAACTTCTCTCCAACCACGCCATGCCTAAGCCAGACTGGTTTAAAGTCTTGTGGGGAATTTATTAATTAATGTATTCTAGTGTTCACAGGATCAAAAGAAGTTACAGTAAAATCTAAGTTTAGAAATAATGTGTCTGCATAGGAAAGATGGAAAAATTACATAAGAATACTCAAGCAAGCAATGTATTATGAAGTTACTATTTTTAAAGTAGTATGTGATCAAAGCCAAACAATATTTAAAACAGTCACCAAAATGATAAGAGCAACGGGTAAAGAAGTTTACATTTCAGAATTATGAAATCCTTTAAATTAAGGAAACTCTAATAAAAATAGTCAGTGGTGATAGATTTGGAATTTTTCTTTTAAATGATTGTACTTACTTTGTCTAGTGTCATATCTGGTAGTTCATCAGCAAGTTCACTTGGGGAACTATTTGCACTGGAATTTGCAACTGCTGGAATTGTAGGTTCATAGCCATAGAATGCCAGTAAATCTTCTAGAGGCATGTTTCCTTCCTATTCAAACCAGGGCACAAACACGAGCTCAGGAGATGTCACAAAACAGAACTGAGGTAAACTGCGATGCCCTTAATGTTCATAAAGCACATTATCAAAACAGAGGTATCAGGCCGGCCGAGTGGCGCAGTGGTTAGGAGCTGGCTCGGGACGCCAGCGGCCCTGGTTCGGATCCCACATGAGGGCCAGTGACACTGCCTTCTACAGCTAAGATGGTGAACAACAGCTCCACCTGGAGCTGGGCTGCTGTGAGTCCCGGGGACGGCACAGCTGCAGCCCCTGGTGCAGTGGGCTGCCATAGGCTACAGTGAGTGGCCAGCAGCCAGTGTGAGCTGCCAAGAACTGCTGTGAGCGGCCATCCAGAGGCTGGAAACCGATCTGCCTCACCTGAGAAGAGCGAAATGACGATACTAACACAGGCCAGTGAAGCAACATCCTCCATAACTAGACTGAGGAAAAGGACAGCAACTTGTCTGTTCCCCTTCCCCGGTTCCCCTCTCCCAATTCCCCAATAAAATCTTTTAAAAAAAAAGAGGTATCAAATCAAAGCCAAGTTTTAGTTTTTCCTTTTGTTCCATTGCCAGTACAGTCTCAAAACCAGCTATTATTAATATATTAACAAAATCATAACAATTAACATCTTAGTTTTTATTTTCTAGCATCACTTCACTTTTTTAAAAAAATTCCTCAAATATTTGCTTTAGTGCAGACCCTCTGTTTTACCTTTCAATTATAAAGCTTTGCCTTGAAAACCTGTCCAATTAATCAATCTATAACTTCATGTAATTTTCAGCTTGTTTCCTTGCCATTAACAGTTTACCACTTGGTTTAGTCTTCATGTTAATTAGAAGATACCTGATGGGAAACCTTTGCTGAACATTTATTAAAATCAATAATATTTATATATTAATATTCAAAACACAATTATCCTTTTATATCCCTATTAATATATCTATCTTCCATACCAATTGTTTTAGGTTTTTTTTTTAAACCATCTATTAGAGTTTGTATTATTATTACCTCCATCTTACCAATGAGAAAACAGGCTTATTTCTGGGTTCGAATTCTAGGAACCCCAGTTCCCTTACTGGCTGCACCGCTTTGATAAATGCATCTGAATGCATCTGAAAATAAGTGCAATACAGTTGAGCCTTGAATAACACGGGTTTGAACTGCATGGGTCCACATAGCCATTGATTTTTTTCAATAAACATACTGGAAAGATTTTTGGAGATTTGTGACAATTTGAAAACACTTGCAGACAGTCTGAAAAACCTTATGGTTTTTCTTAATAACATTTTCTTTTCTCTAGCTTACTTTAAGAATACAGCCTATAATACATAAAACGTGTTCATTTGCTATTTATATTAATAGTTAAGGCTTCTGGTCAACAGGAGACTATTAGCAGTTAAGTTTTTAGGGAGTCAAAAATTATATGTGGAGTTTCAACTGTGCAAGGGGGATCAGCACTCCTAACCCCCATGTTATTCAAAGGTCAACTGTATTTCCTTTTTAAAAATATTTTAATTCAACTGCTAAAGTATATAGAACTTTTTAAAATTATTCAAATAAATAACTTCAAGACGATATATCTGGACAAGTTAATTTGTTACATATTTTAAAGATATTCATGTCCATCTATTAAGAGGTTCTTTTTTTTTTTTTTTGAGGGCAGTGTCACTGGCCCTCATATGTGGGTCCCAAACCGGGGCCGCTGGCTTACCAAGCCAGCGCTTAACCACTGCACCACTCGGCCGGCCCCAAGAGGTTCATTTTTAAAGCTTGCTTATTGGTTTAGTGTTCCCCCTAAGACAAAATACCTAAGCCATGAAGCAAACAACACGAAAATGCCAAAGCAGTGTGCAAAACATGCCCACAGATGATCACTAGGTATGTTGAGAGGAGCTGGCGATGAATGACTCCTAGAGAGCCAGCTGACTGCCCCTCAGTGCCTACAGGATGCAGGATCTGGCTGGTCCTAAGGAAATCTGGCCTTCATCTTGCAGGTATCTAACTTACATTTTTCACTGTGCCTGATTAAAGCATATTCATGCTACATAAACTTAGAATAAGATATACGATAGAATGTGTTAATTTGTAAATTTGCATTAGGAGACCTGTGCCTTTCCAATGATCATACCAACCATGTCACTCAAGAAATCCTTTTAGCTTAAGACTGAAATCAGTAAAAAGCTGCTAAGGTAGCATGGATTCAACGCAAATTGAGTTAGACAGTCAGGATGGGCAGAAGTTCAACTTATAAATTCTTCTCCCAAATCCAAGAGCCCGTGAAAGGTGCCCAGAACTAGATTTGGAGTCTCTAGTCCTGCTCCTTGCAGAATCCATGCAATCCATCCCCTTTGGCCACAGTGGTTGTAATATAAGAGGAGGCTGGGTTGTAGCCTTTGTCCACCACCTGTTCATAGTATTTCTCCAGAACCTCAGAGTTTCAGATTCAGCTTCATGAGCTGCAGAGATGACAATTGGCACTCATCATACACTGCAAGTCCACCTTCCCCTCATACAGTATTTACTGGGTTCTAGGTACTGTGAGGAGGCTACCAGTTACGGATATAGAAATGACATTTATAGAAAACTTCCTGCTTTCAAGGGGTTCAGTCTTAGTAGAAAAAAAACTGGTAAGTTAACAATTATAATACAGTGTGATGGCTGCAATAATCAGTTCTGGAAATAGTACTATAAATTGGTGGGTACAAAGAAGGGAAGATCTACACTCCAGGAATAATGGTATAGAATAGGGAGGTACCACACAGCGGACAAAAACTGAGCTAAGACTTGAAAGATCATGAGGCATTTGTAGATGAGGGTTGTAAACTAGGGACTTGTGGTCTGTCATCAGAAACATTGAGCTCTGACTGTGCCAGGGGCAACTGTGCCAGGCCCTGGTATAAATCACAGGTCTTGCCTTTTTACAACTTACAGTCTAAGGGGGATACTGACAATACACCAATATAGAATTACTAATTATAATGAATAAAAAGGAAATAAGTGGGTCCTGAAGAAAAGTTTGGGGAAGAGGAGAGATAAGAGAAAGCAAGGAGATCATATAGGATGCTCATGCCAGATTAGGGTACTGATACAGACATGGAGCAAAGTGAATAGATGAGATACATTTCGAGGTACAATCAAATGAGTTACTGGGTATGGGAGTGAAAGGGAGAGGGAAAGATATTCCCCAACTTCTATTTGAGCAACTACTTAGATGATGGTAACTTGTATTAACATAGAAGAAAACTAAAGAAAGGAAAGATCTTTGAAGGAAAAAATTAAAGAGTTCTACATAGGGGACAAGCTAAGTTTGAGAGGCCTATGAAACATCCAAGTGGAAAAGTCAACTTGGCCAGGAGCCTGGAGCTCAGAGGATCAGGCTGGGCTAAAGATATAAATCTGGCATTCATTAGCATCTAGATGATATTTAAAGCTCCAAGAGTTGATGAGATCACTCAGGAAGAAGGTAGAGAGAAAAGAGAAGGAGATACATGCTTTAGTATAAGAACTTTCAGAACCTACAGGCAATGAGGTATGTCTAGAAAATTTTAAACATGGTTTGCATTTTGGAAATAACATTCTAGGGGGAGTCGAAGAATGAGAGCCTGAACTAAAGAAGGGAAGTATCTAAGCGAAATTAAGGAAAAGAATCCATTTCTTGACTTACTTGCTAGAGTGAATGAAAGTGACACTGAGTCTAAATGGATTGCTTATTTCTGACCTGAGAAGGCTACCAGCTACAGCACCAAAAGACAGGAACACAAGACAAACAAACTTTAGGGTGGAGGGTGGGATGGTAGATGATGATTTAATGTAAAAGTTGTTGAAATGGGCTTGAATTTCATTATCCAGAAAAAGGATATAGAGTAAGAAAACAAGAACTAGAAGCCTGGAGAACACCATCAATTAAAATGTGGGCACAGAATGAAAAGTCCATAAATGTGACAGAGGAAGACTCCAGAGAGCAGAAGCAGAACTAGGAGAAAGCAGGGTTATGTAAGTTAAGGAAGAAGACAGTGTGGCAAAACCAGGGGTGGTGACTTGGGTCAAATATCAAAGAGAAATCAATCGAGATAAAGACAGACATGAATTCTTAGTACCTGTCAATTAGGAATTTGACCTTAGAGCCTGTTTGGAGAAGCAAAGCTAAGCACCAATTGGGAGGGGAAAAGTACATACACTAAGGGCAACACAGGGTCAAGAGAATTTCTTTCAAATATGGGAAATATTTATAGTACGAGGATTGTATGCTGAAATAAAAAATAAGGGGCCTGCAGAATGGCGCAGTGGTTAGGAGCTGGCTTGGGACACCAGCAGCCCCGGTTCAGATCCCACATGAGGGCCAGTGACAATGCCCTCTTAAAAAAAATAAATAAGTAGAAGAATAAACTGAGGGCACCAGGGAAGGTAATCTAGGGGTTAACTGGGGATCTGGCAGATACTCCTGGGACAGAGGGAAAGAAGAAAGAATGAGTATAAAAATTAAGTTTATATGTGTGGGGCAAACAGGAGGTTCCAGGTAATCACTCGTGAAAATCCTACTCTCTCTATAAAGACACAAGCACGATCATCTGTTGAGGGAGAAGAGGACCACCTTAGTGGAAACCTCATTAATTCGTTTAAGGGATGACACTCTACGCTCGGACAAGTATAGTCCCCCAAAGGGGCCTGGTTCTAAAACACAGAAATTATCTGTACTAAAAATTTTAAAGCAAAACTGGAAAAGGTACATCCAGTCTCTGAAGGACTTTTTGCAAATGAGCTTACTATTAGAGCCTATTAATAAAGAAAGCACTTAGTTCAAGCATAAAAGACATTTTTTCAAAACCGAGTTAGTAAATCTCAAAGTCTCTGAGGATCTATGGTGACGAGATCAGCATAGAAGTTTGGCCTACCACCTTACCCCAGGTATAAGGGATTTTCTCTTCTGTATTTGTCTCAGGTATTTTGTTGGCCCTATTTAAATTTTAAGGGACACATTTACATCTAGGTACACTTATAAATGAACTGTTTTATAAGCTAAAGAGTTCATATCAGGAAGACAACAAGAGTTAGAGGCAAAGGATGCACTTATTATTATTTCTGTTGGCACACCACACCTAATCCCTTTCACTTCCATTTCCTCATCTGTAAATAAAAAAATACCATAATTTCCTTGATCCTATGATGCATATCTTCACATATCAGAAATCAGGATGTCCCCATTAGCAAAGTACAGTGTTCCTCCTTGGCCCCATCTATTGATTTCTAAATCTATGGCACATCTTACAATCAACAAGGCCTCTGAGACAAGGAAATACTCTAATACTCATCTGACACATCTGATGGTGTTGCTGGATGGGTCAAATGAGATTGTCTAAGTGAGGTACAGATCAATTTTAATATAACACTAGACTGGTATCTTAAAGTACAGGATGCAAAACAGTATACACATAACTTTTTTTAAATGCTTAAAAAAAAAAAAAAAACAAGGAAGGAAGGACCAATACCAAAGTCTAAGTGTTACAAAAGATGGTTTCTACTTTCCACAAAGAATATCGGGGGGGGTGGGGGGGAGGGTCGTCTATATATTAATTTTAAAAAATGCAAAGGACTTTTTATCCCGAAACTAATAAAATGAAAAAGGACTTTTTTAAAACAAGTTATAGTTCTAAATCTAGAATAAAACCTCTCAGGAAACAATGACATGAACAAATTAAAATACAGAAATACACAACATATAAACCTTATTTTAATGTTTAATAACAAAAATCTAGTTACATAATCTGTCATCTATACGTACCAAATCACTGCTATAAGAAAGCTGATTTTGTACTTCTTATTTTTTATACTAAATAAGGTACTAAAAAACTTTGCAAGCTTCAAAATATAGGCCATACTTATAGTCTACAAATTATTGAGTTGATTTACTATGAGTATAAAACCTTATTGTAAATTTTGAAAATGAATATTAACATCTAGCCCCTAATACTATTAACATGTACCAGTGCCTAAATCAGTGTTTCAATAAAAGATTAATAGAATACATTATTTTAAATTGTGTAGAAATAATTTTGAATTTCTCAAAGTTAAATGATCCTTACTCTTCATATCTGTGATTCTATCTACTGTTTCTTTTATTCATTTTCATGTTTCATTAAACATCAATAAAGAATAGATACCACATCTACACTGTATGCTTTACTACGGGTAAGAATCATAGTTCAGAGGAAGTGGGCATCAGTCACTGGTAGAAATAGCTCCTCTTGTCCCTTGCTCAATGAGAAGGATAGGCCTTCTGAGTGGAGACGCAGCTCTTAGGTCTTCATTGGAATTTGCTTAAATATCATCTGTATTATTTTGGCCCAATTTCCAAGAATGTGATAAAATGCCAAGAAACAAAACTTTATGTATTTCACTGGAAACATATAAAGAGCTATAATTTTTCTGAAGCTACAAATTCAGTGATAGACATCATAACAAAGCAAGAATTTCAGTACCAGTGTTTACTAAACAAAATGAAAATCGCAGGAATCGGGGACCAGGTATTTCTAAGAATAGATATGTGAGTGACTCTTTGCTGTTGATTATTTCTCTATATCTTCTCTAATTTCCTTTTAAAACTCAATAAGCACATATGAAAGCAATTACTAGAATTACTACAATCTCTAGAAGAATACAGCCTATAAATCTGAAAAACAGAATTTTACCAGACCATAAAAATCTCTATTAGTGAACAAGTTAACACATTACATGAAATTCTTTTTTTTTTTTTTTTTTGAGGGCAGTATCACTGGCCCTCATATATGGGACCGAACCGGGGCCAGCGCTTACCCACCGTGCCACTAGGCCCGCCCGAAATTCTTAATTCTTACTGTTTTACTGACAAAACAGCTATTTGCATGACTGAAATGCAGTCCAGCACATTTATATCATTTTCCAGTGTCATGTTGTAATTAGACTGCTGTCTCCCTACCTTTAACAACAAATGTGTAATCAAGAAAGGTGCATCATGAAAACGCCTGGGACTTCTGCCCCATTCCCATAGTGGTGCCCTGACTTAAAAACTACAGGAGAGGGCCGGCCGAGTGGCGCATTGGTTAAGCGCTGGTTTTGGGATGCCAGCGGCCCCGGTTCGGATCCCACATGAGGGCCAGTGACACTGCCCTCTACAGCTAACAACAGCTCCACCTGGAGCTGGGCTGTGCAAGCCCCGGTGATGGTGTGGGCTGCAGCCCCTGCTGCAGTGGGCTGTCATAGGCTACAGTGAGTGGCCCGCAGCCAGCGTGAGCGGCTGGCAGCCAAGAGTGAGCTGCCAATAGCCGCGGTGAGCGACATCCAGAGGCCAGCGACCGATCTGCTTCATCCGGGAAGAGCGCAATGACGATACCAACAGTGAAGCAACATCCTCCGCAACTAAACTGAAGAACAAAAAGACAGCAACTTGTCTGTTCCCCTTCCCCAATTCCCCAACGCTGTTCCCCTCCACCAATTCCCCAATAAAATCTTAAAAAAAAAAAAAAAAAAAAAAAAACTACAGGAGAGAAGTGACTATTCTAAGAAGACTTCCAGAACTTCCACACCAAGCAAAATAAACATCTTTTATTAAATATACCGGGGGTGCCAAAAAAAGGTATACACATGACCTGTATTCATCTTTTGTCATAGGTATATATTGAGTATTATAATTTTAATGCAGTTTTTCCCTTAAAATGTGTATACATATTTTTGGCACCCTTCTATATACCCTTTCTCCCATAGCTCTCATTGCTTACTGCTTTCATAGTTCTTAGCATATCATATAAAAATATTTGTTTCGGGCCAGCCGAGTGGCGCATTGGTTAAGCGCTGGTTTTGGGATGCCAGCGGGCCCAGTTCGGATCCCACATGAGGGCCAGTGACACTGCCCTCTACAGCTAACAACAGCTCCACCTGGAGCTGGGCTGTGTGAGCCCCGGTGATGGTGTGGGCTGCAGCCCCTGCTGCAGTGGGCTGCCAGGGCTACAGTGAGTGGCCCGCAGCCAGCGTGAGCGGCTGGCAGCCAAGCGTGAGCTGCCAATAGCCGCGATGAGCGACATCCAGAGGCCAGCAACCGATCTGCCTCATCCGGGAAGAGCGCAATGACGATACCAACAGTGAAGCAACATCCTCCGCAACTAAACTGAAGAACAAGAAGACGACAACTTGTCTGTTCCCCTTCCCCAATTCCCCAACGCTGTTCCCCTCCACCAATTCCCCAATAAAATCTTTAAAAAAACATAAAAAAAAAAAAATATTTGTTTCTGGGCCAGCCGAGTGCCACATTGGTTAAGAGCTGGCTTGGGATGCCAACTGCTCCGGTTAGGATCCCACATAGAGGGCCAGTGACACTGCCCTCTACAGCTAAGATGGTGAACAACAGCTCCACCTGGAGCTGGGCTGCACAGAATCTGAGTCACCGAGATGGTGTAGGCTGCGGCTACTGCTGCAGTGTGTTGCCATAGGCTACAGTGAGTGGGCGAAAGCCAGCGTGAGCTGCCGGCAGACAGAGTGAGTTGCCAATAGCGGCCGTGAACGGCCATCCAGAGGCCAGCAACAGATATGCCTCACCCAGAAAGAGTGCAATGATAATACCAACACAGGCCAGTGAAGCGACATCCTCCACTAGACTGAAGAACGAAAAAGAACAACTACTTGTCTGTTCCCCTTCCCCAATTCCCCAACACTGTTCCCCTCCCCCAATTCCCCAATAAAAATCTTTTTAAAAAAAAAAATATTTGTTCCCTTTAAATATATGGTGATGGGCCCGCCAAGTGGCGCGGTGGTTAAGCGCTGGCTTCGGAAGCGAGCGGCCCTGGTTCGGATCCCACATATGAGGGCCAGTGACACTGCCCTCAAAAATAAATAATAAATAAATAAATAAATAAATAAATAGTGATGGAAGAAGTGACTCTGGGTGGTGAACACACAATGCAATATGTGTTGCATTATAGATAATGTATTATAGAAATGTACACTTGAAACCTGTATAATTTTAGTAACCAATGTCACCCCAATAAATTTTTTTAAATCTGAAAAAAAAAAATTTGTTCCCATTCGTCACCCCACACTAGACTGTAAGCTCCTAGAATTCAGGGACATTGTCAAATTGCTCATTTTTGCAATCCAAAGACCTACCACAGTCCTTGGCTTAGTGATAATGTTAACTGGGTTATAATTCTCAGTTATTCCAGGTTACACATGGATAAGAGATAGAAAGGAATTGCCTGAATAAAGCCAAGGCAGAGCTGAAGACTCTTGGGCATCTTTCCTCATCAACAGGCAATACCTTGTTATCACACCTGAAAGGAGTGATAGGCAAGAGTTTTCTGCTTCAGTATTTCCTAACAAATTTATCTCTACATTCTCAAATATGTTTGGCTTTTATAGAAGATATATATACATATTTTTAAAAGACTAAATTTAACTGCAACTCTGTTAGATTAATTTGTTAAACGAACATGTTTAGAAAATTTTAGGTCTACCAAAGCAAGCCTGGGGTCTAAACCCTGAAGACTTTGTTTTCTGTTTCCCTGTGTATTAACATGAAGAAAGATGCAATAATAGCCCACCTCTGCCTCCAAAACTAGCAGAAGAGATTATATAAGAATGTGCTTTGTGGTCTTGAAGAAAAAGAGATATGAAAACTCAAAGGATTATTATTCAATAGTATTCCTGAAAGGTCTTGTTATTCTGGGCTAATTAGAGACGTGCAAGTAAGGTTAATTTATAGATAAGTATAATCCTACTTTTTTTCCAGATGACCCCTATGGAAGTCTCTCTTTGTAGTCCTGGTATAAATATGTGTTTAAAATCCAGTTCATTTGAATTTATATTGATTTTGAGTTTAAAAAGTTATAAACTAGATTTAATCCTACCACTTTTTAAAAAATGACTGGAATTAGGAAACGGGCTATTACTAATTTACATTTTAAAATACAGTGAAACTTTTTTTCTCTTTCAAGTTTCTTATAGTATTCTACCAGATGTGACTCATTTGAAGGAAAAGACTTCTCCCTGGGGGCCAGCAGAGTGGTGCATTGGCTAAGAGCTGGCTTGGGATGCCAGCGGCCCTGGTTCGGATCCAACATATGAGAGCCAGTGACACTGCCCTCTATAGCTAAGATGGTAAACAACAGCTCCACCTGAAGCTGGGCTGCTGTGAGTCCCCAGGGATGGCATAGCTGCAGCCCCTGCTGTAGTAGGCTGCCATAGGCTACAGTGAGTGGCTGGCAGCCAGCGTGAGCAGCCGGCAGCCGGTGTGAGCTGCCAAGAGCCACTGTGAGAGCCGTCCAGAGGCCAGCGACTGATCTGCCTCACCCAGGAAGAGCGCAATGACGATACCTACATGGGCCAGTGAAATAACGTCCTCCACAACTATACTGAAGAACAAAAAAAGGACAACAACTTGTCTGTTCCCCTTCCTCGGTTCCCCAATGCTGTTCCCCACCCCCAATTCCCCAATAAAATCTATTTAAAAAAAAAAAAAAAAAAAAAGACTTCTCCCTGTATCTACTGCAGTGCTTAGTTAAACTCAAGTTTGAGCCTCAGTAGAACAGAGTGGTATAATGCAAAGAGGGCTGGGTTAGGATTCAGAACTAAGCTTAGCACCTATAGTTGTCTATTATAAACTTAAAAATTAGGTTAACAGATATAAAATAATTTTGAAAAATTAAATAAAAATGTATTTTGTCTATCCTTCAAAATAATGAGAAAATCAGTGACATTCTACAAAAGTTAGGTCAAAAACAAAGGTGCTGACCCTATTTTTATTTCAGATATTGTAAAGTGATTTACAATAGAATTTCAAAATTTTTACTAAAAGTTTGTATTGAAATGCTAAAGTAAAATCCTTTACCTTTTCTAAGTCTTCAATTTCAGAACTGAAGTTTTTACCCTCATCCATCATTTCCTCTTCTTCAAGAGTTCTTTCATCATCATAGTCATGGACCAACATCTCAGCAGTGGGGTCAAAATCATGATCCTCAGAAGACAAAGACCCAACTGGAATGAAACAAACTCAATCACCTTACAAATTTACAAGGTTATATACAAAAGAAAAGTATTTTGTGTTCTTCCGCCAGTTCCTTTTAGTGCATAAAGGTGAGCTTTATTAAATGCATTTACTATACACTTTACAGGTTATAAAGTTAAGACGACACAGTTCTGAAAAGATATCTAAACCAGCAAATAAACAAGGCCAAGTAATTTAACACTTTTATAAGGGGTCCAAGACATGAGAATAAGACTTATAATAGCAGCAAAGTGATTTTTAAATGGAGTGGCCCTAAAAAAAAAAAAGTTCTAATAGGAAAGTCCAACTTGCTTGAGTTGGTTTAATCACTTGTCTAAAAGCAATAGGAAAATGTCCAAAGGATTATGAATGAAAGATTTCACAAGAATCTGTTATACACTAAGGCCAAACACTTCAGGGCAAGAGAATATAAATTTTACCCAAATTCTAACCCTCAAAGATGCAAAACACAACAGAAATATGGTTTTTGAACAAACATAAGTTTCTGTGAAACAGCTGTACAGCGATTCACTCTTTAAAAGCACTATTGCTTTTCATGCCTAATCAGTATTTCAAGCTCCCCCCCCCTTGAAATACTGTAAAAGCATGCTTTTCTTTAGATTACTAATAAAGTTCTTAAGATTATGTGAAGGGTATATAGAGAATCGTATCTAAACATTTTGGAAGATGTATCCCATTCCAAGTTTTAGTCAAATCATACTTGTTAATAAAATTGTAATGCATTTTAATGGCAAATATGAAGTTACCAGGATACTCTGAAAACCAAGTGGAAAAATAAATAAGATCCAAAATTCCAAGAGAATGAAATCAAATTATGAAAAACAGAATGTTCTCCATTTGTTTTACTATAGTATCTAATTCAATTAGGCCAGTGACTCTCAGAGCAGGGATGGAAAGAAGTGTCAGAATCCTGGGGTGAAAGAAGAGAAGTGGAAGGAAGCATATTCAACATAAAAAGTTTGATGTGTTTTTAGTCAAGCTATTTAGTATTTTGAAATTTCAAACATTTAAGGACATTGTGAAATCATTAACAAAATACTGAATTAGACCAAAGATTTTTCACTATGGAAAAAAACCATAGACTAATTCAATGTTTTTGATTCTGCATTTGGAGAACTATGACAATTAGTTCCAAAAATAATATAATTTCTACAGGACTTAATTCTTTAGGAGGTTTATACTGGGGGTGCCAAAAAACTGTATGCACATGATTTATAGTCATCTTTTGTTATTGGTATATATTGAGTATTGCAATTTTTTTGTTTGTTTGTTCGTTTTGAGGGCAGTGTCACTGGCTCTCATATGTAGGACCAGAACCAGGGCCGCTGGCTTCCCAAGCCAGCACTTAACCACTGTGCCACTCGGCTGGCCCCAGAGTATTGCAATTTTGATAGTTTTTTTTTTTCCTTTCTTAAAACGTGTATACATCTTTTGGCACCCTCTGTATTATGTTATCTTTTTAATGCTGAAAAATCTACTCATTTCAAAACTTGTTTAAATATAGGTGATTTAACTTAATTTGTAAGAAAAACCAATATTTATTAAATAGCTCAAAAGTGGAACATCCACCATTACAAATTTCTTTTTTTGAGGAATTACTGGAAACCTCTGTGGTATGCCAAAGTATCAGGGAATAAATAGACGGTAACTTAGTTCTACCTCTTTGAGGGCAGGGTTCTGACCTCTTTTCTAATCCCCATACCACTTGGCCCAGCAGGCTCCCTAAAGTGGAAGGTATTCAATAAGGGCCAGAAATGAAGGGCCTCAGGGTCTACTCTTGGCTTGTCCCTGGCTTTCTGGGACCAGAGGCTAGTCGTTTAAACTTTCTGGGCCTAGGTCCAGTTTTTCATTTGTAAAACACATAGGGCTGGTTTAAATGACCTCAAGAGTCTCTTCTAGCTATAAAATTCTCTTTAAAATTGGCTAATCAATTAAAAGCAGGTTATAAATTTGTTTAAAACACCAAAACCACACTGTCTTTTTGCTTTTTATTTGGACTGCAACTTCTTAAAAGCAGAGTGATACAAAATGGAAAAATTCCATTATCATCCAGATGTTTGGCATCATGTATATAAATATTATTTTCCTGAAATCAGTTATAACAAAAAAAAGTTTGTCTCAAAATTAGAAAAATGTTTTAAAACAATTTTTAAATGTAAAGATGTAGATAGCTATTTTTAAAATAACCACAATTTCTTCTACTTGGTGTTAACTATTTTATAATGCTTTAAATGATAATCACATAAGAATTCAAAAGTCAGCTAAATACACAAAGTAATATGCAAGGAAATGGACTACTCACTCTAAGGCAACACGCTGTAACATACTTAGACGTGGGAGCTCATCCAGGCCCTGCTATTAACTAGGTGGCTCTCAGTAGAGTTATTTAAAAGTCTCCTCAAGTGTAAAATAAGGGAGTTGGACTGTTCAGAGGTACTTTTCCTGGAGACTATGAAAGGGAAAAGAGTCAGCCAAAAAGGGCTGGAAAGGGGATGAGAAATTGAAACAAAGCTATCCTTACATTTTAGCACAGGAGGAAAGGTCCTCACCATAGACGGGCTTCAGGGGTTCCATAAACCCCATTGTATGCAATTCGGTATATGTGCAGAGTTCTGGATCGAGTCTCTTGCTTTCATCAGATCCTGACAGGAGTTTCCGGCCCCCAAAAGGCTAAGTACTAGAAGATTGAGGGTTGTCTCACCTCAAAAATTCTGTATTACCACTTTTCTGTGCCAAAAAGAAATTCTGTGTTTCTTTTGATTAAGGTAGCTTTACCTAACTCTCAAAATTCAATTTTAATAGTCTATAGACATTGCTCAATTATTAAAAATATAAGACAAAATAGGGGAGACAGGAGTCATAGTTAATAATCAATATAAGCAACCCCAAAGTTCTGACAAGTGAGAGTTGATTTCTCGAAGAAACCAAAATTAAAAACTAAACTAAATTTCTAAAGTTGTGCAAAAATACTTTGTTTCAAGTCTTGGAGGAAAACAAGATATGTCTGCATTACACAAACATTACTTAAAAAGAGTACTTGTCTGTTAGCAGCTATGTAACAAGGTGGTTTTTTTTTCAACAACCAGGAAAAGAAAAAGAGAATAGTTTAACTGTTCCTTCCTCGTACAACTTAATGACCAAAATGTACACTGAAACGCTTAAAAGCAAATGATGAAAAACTCGCAGGACAAATTTTTGTGGATAACTTTTAGCAATAGATCTTTGAGCCACCATTACCCTTTGGAACTCCCTGAAGAGATAAGAAAATAGGACAAACCTGGGCTCGAACCTCCAATAGAAGCCTAGGAGAGAGCAGAAAACGTGCGGTTAGATCGCGAAGCCTAGGGAAGAGGCAGCGCCGGCAACAGGGCGCAGAGAAGGCGGAGCCCAGCGCTCCTCCGCAGCTGCCAAAAGTGCAAGACGTAGCTTCGCTCCAATCGCTCCCGGCCCCTTTCGGGCCCCTCTTGGCTGCCTCGCCTTCCTTTTTGAGTCCCCAGTGTACAAACTCATAGACCCGGGACGGAGCCTGGAGTCTAACAGGCAACTCCAAGCAGCCTCTCGGAGCTCAGCAAGTTACAAAGGGAAGACTCAAAACCCAGAGCAGTCGGTTCGCAACATCGGTCCGCCATCCGTGGCATCTCAGGGAGTCCCCCAAACCCCACCAGGCTTTCCACGGCCCCAAACATCACCTCGCGACGCACACCGTTTCCTTGAACGGGCTCGCCCTCGGACAACCTACTTCATCCCCTGGGGCAAGAGGGAGCCCCAACTCCGGGGCTGTCTTCTGCCCCCCGAGCGTAGGCCAGCTCGCAACCGGACACTCTCCCCGAAACCGAAGCGCCAATCCCCATCCTCTCCCCCCAGGTCCGGAGACGCGGTCCCTCCGTCGCAAAGATGCGGGTTCCTTCCAGGGTGTTCCCTTCCTCCCCGGGCCTGCCAGCGAGCCCCTCGCCCCCAGCCAGTTCCTGCCGAGGGGCTCCCGCTGCGCTGCCCCCTCCCCCCAGCTCAGGAGTCCCGGAGGACTCGGCCTGGGCAGCTTCGCTCGTGCGGCCTCCCTCCTGCAGCCTACAGGAAAGTGGGGCTACCGAGAGCCCCCGGAGAGCGCGCAGAGGGTCCTGGTGGTCTCCCGTTTACCCCCAGGGGCTCCCGCATCTCCGGGGCTGCGGATCGGGGAGTTCCGCGCAGCCCGGCGGCCGCGCATCCCGCTCGCCTCCGCGCCAGGAGCAAAGTGGACGGTGAGGCTCCTCCGCGCTGCAGCCGGGACCCGCTGGGCTGAAGGCGCAGCGCACTCCTCCCGCGGGGCAGTGGCGCAGCCCGCTCCCCGCTTTGCAATCCGGCCGCGCGGGGGGGGGGGGGGGATCGGCCGGTTTCCACCCACCTCGGCCCCGGGAGGCGGCGCGCAGCCTCCGGCGGCCCGCGTCAGCGGCCCGGGGGCACGACACGGCGCAGTGCCCGGGCCAGGGCTCGATGCCTCTGGACACCGCCTCCGCTCCGGCCCCGTCGCCCAGGCGGGTCGCGGCTGGAGCCGACGCGGCCTAGTCCCGGAGGGAGACCGCTCCCGCGCCCGCTCCCGCCCCCCTGCCGGCCCCCGCCGCGGCCCGTCGCCGCCCCGCGGCCCCCGCGCCACCCTCATGGGGCCGTGGGAAGGGCCCCGGGTCCTCCAGGCTGGCTTGGGAATCGCGGGGGGCCGCCAGGCGCCCGCTCCAGCCCAGCCGCTCTTGCCCGGTTTCCCTGCTCACCTCCGCCATATTGGTACCTTTAGGGCGAACGAGCAGCGCCGAGCCCAGTCCCCGGATGGGGCGCCTGAGCCAATCGCAGCCGCCGCCGCCGCCGCCGCCGCCGCGGTCCGCCCGGCACCCGCCCGGCGGCAGAGGCGGCTCGGCCCCTTATAGGGCAGGGCGGCCCACGACGCCCCCCGCCCGCTCGCACGCCCACCCCACCCGGCGCCCCTCGCCGCGCCCAGCGCCCGCTGCGGGTGGCCCGGGGTGCCCTGGAGCTCAGCCGCCCCTCCTCTCTCGGCTGGAGTAAAGTTCACGCAGGATGGGAGGCGAGCGGGGCACGGATGGAAGCACGGGCGCGGGACAGACCCACGTCCAGCCAGCCAGTCGAGGCCGAAGAACCGGCCAGGGCAGCTGAGGACCGAACCACAGACACCCTGGTCCGGTCGGGCGTGGGGGAGGCGGGCAGGAGACTCCGAGGGACAACTCGACTGACTTCCTTAAGAAGCAAGGGGATCGATGGCGGAGACTGATGGACGGACGCGAGAGGAAGCCCCGAGCAAGGGGGCAAGTGGCGGATGGACGGCAGGGCCCGTCGTGCAAAAGGAGAGGCAGCCACCAGGCATTCTGAGTTTTCCCGGACGATACCTGCCCGGATTGGGGCACGCAGACCAACATACAGTGGCTCTTGGAGTATGCAGTAAAAGGGGTCATTTGCCAAAAAAAAAGAATCTGGAAGGCAGTGACAGTACAGAAGAAAAGACAAAAGATCAACAGGGCAAACAATTGGGGATACATGGGCTTGCACAACCCAAAGAAGACACTCATAAAATATAAATCGTGCACGTATGAAAAAAATTAAAACAGGCCTAGGGGTTGTTGATCATCAGATAGTCCAGGGGGTGACCCAGAGGTACTCACTTGATAGGCCTGTGGAAAGGCAGGAATAGTAGTATATCAAAGCTCCTGAGTCTCAAAAACTCTACCTCCCAACTCCCCCCCCCCCCGCAAAAAGCTTACGGTCAAAATGGAAACTCGTCCTATGGGCAGGAGGAAAGAAAATGCTTAACAGGTATACCTGCTCCTACCTGGCCTTATGGCCAGTTGCGCCTCCTTAGAAGAGGTAAGTCTTAACTCCAGGCAGATCCATATCCACTGAGCAACGTTAAGCAAAGTATACAGAAATACTCACTAAAAAACTTGTTGGTACCCCACAGAGGCAAAATCCTACAAGAAGTTCAAGTCATCTTGCCAACGTACCTTGGCACAGGATTGTCTTCAGGCAGGAGGCCAGAAATAATAATATGTATGGAAAAGAAAGTCCAAAAATATGGAAAAGTCTGCTGTAAGGTTCATGGATAAGTGAGATGCCTACACAATCAGGAAAGTATGGCAGGGTCTTGCAAAGAACTGGAGAGGAACGTCATCTCAGATACCCGCACTCTTCTCCCAACTGTTGCTGAAACATGTAATATTAAATGATACAGAGTCAAGGTTTTTGCTGTAATCTCACAAGTTGAGAGAGAGACTTTTTAGGAGTCTCTAAAACTTTCCATACGTAGTCCCAACGTGAAAGGTCTGAGTTTTAACCTGGAGTCCCCTTTGATTCTCCCCTCCAAGAGTGCATACTGAAGATGAGACTGGAGACTGGATGATGGATAGAAGGGGAAAGGGTTGCTTTCAACATTTTTTCCAAGGCATCTCAAAATTAAAGTTACTCCACTGGTAAAACTTATTTATTTATGGAAATTTTAAGGAAAATTACTTCAACCATTTCCGAACATCGTAAAGATATGGAAAATTACACTTTCCCTGCTGTGAAAGATATCTTTCGACCTTTTGTCCAGTCAAATAACTCAAAAACAGCTGAACTTTGAAACCAGAGGCTTGGCACATGTTGTACGAACTGTCCTCAATGAGGCATTTAGAGTTTTCAAAGTAAAAAAATGATTTGAAATTAAGTGCAAGTGATTAACTTTAGAAATGTGGCAGTGAGCACGCACTGTGGACAGAACCATTACACAGTACCTTGAGCTTGATCACAGGGCCTGGGACCTGAGTCATGAAGAAAGTGTCTCCAACAGTTTGTCTCGTACTTAATACTAAGGAAAAACATTCTCTTCATAGCAAAATGTTGCTAATCTAAACTATAAATGTAGTCTTAGGGTTCCATTTTGCCATGTTTAAGAAATATACAAACTCATGTACTTGCATAAACTTAGTAGAGTTTCTGCACATTCTCCTTTTATTAAATTGTAAAGATTTTGTATAGGCATTTGTAATTTTGATTGCTTATATTCTCTCCATCATAGTACATAGTTTATGTAGTCTGTGTCCAGGGTATTAAAATAAGGATTCATAGAAAGATAAGTGAAGCTAAATTAATTCACAGCTTAAGGAAACAGAGCTACTTTCCACCCCTAATCACTAGAGAAACATTTTACCACCCAATCTTACATTCCTTTTATGATAAAGTGTGTAAACTCTACGATATGTGCATGGATCTTTCATTCTTTTTGATGACAAGGATAAAAAGTCCCTTTATTCCAGGGAGTTGAAATACAAAATTACTTTTTACTGCTGTTATTATCCTGTCACTACACAAAAGGTACATTATGTAGAAAGTAAGTCCTATCTATGGTAGACACTGGGCACCATGGGATCACCATAAAAGTCCTGGCCCCTCAAAAGCTTATAATGTAACAGTAATTTTTATATGTGGTTAATGGGAACAAGAGCAAGGAAAACTCAAAACTGAAACCATGGTAACTCCCTAAGGAGAACCAAAATATAATAGATCCTGCAGTCATCTTTCTAAATGAAATAAATCAAGAAAAGATTACGAATGTGTGATTTCAGATGTCTTACAATAAAATAGGAAAACGTAAATACAAAAAATGAGGACCAGTGAAACTAGGCTAGGAGGTTAACACCAGAGAAAAACTTAGAACAAGAATATGCAGGTGATGAAGTATAACACACAAAATGAGAGTTAAACCATAAATTTGGCTTAGAGCTTCGTGGAACCAAAGCCAAAAAATAAAAGAAGTAAACACAATCAGTTGCTTGGTTCTCATTGTCTTGGAGGAGAAATATACAAATTCTTCAATGAAAGCAAAGTTTTTCAAGACTAAAAGAAATGTCTTGCCTGAGTTACACAGTAACAGTATTACAGAGAGAAATATCCTCTACCAGATCCTCAAACCCACTAACAGGTTTTTTAGTGACCATCCATGAATGTATGAGCTATTGGAAGTTTTAATAGGGCCACAATAATGCAATACAAATATTTCATTTTCTATAGATTCCATCTAACCCAAGGGAAAATAATAGACTATCCAAAGTTAATCTCAAGTGGTATGGTAGTCAAGCAGGCACAATGAATGAGTGAAGCAGGCCAGTGTGAAGACAGAAATGGGGACAAAAGCAAACCAGTAGATGGTAACCCTGCCTAAATGGGACAGTCACTTACTTAGTCTCAGCAGACTGGCACTTGCCTTGTGAGAATGTGAGCCCAGTGCTTCCAGACCTTCCGATTTTCCAAGAACAGCTGGAAAGCTGGATTTTCAGTGTGAATTCTGGTTTATAAAACTTGTCAACTAATTTAAAAAATTTTAAACACAATGTAGGCCAAATAAATCACATTCAGTAAATCATGTTAACTGTGAGCTTCCAGTTGGCAGACCAACCTGGAACATCCTCCTAATATTCTCTCAACATGGCTTTGGATAAGGCTGCAATGCCAACAATTCAGCTCTCCATCACATTAAACTTCTTGCATTTTTCTAAACATATACACTTCTGTGTGAAACTCAAATATTCTTTGTTGGAATGAATGACTACTCTCTGAGAAAGCTAATTCAATATAAAAAGCTTTGCCTAAACAAAATTGTTCCCAGAAGGGAGATGATCTGCATGGTACCTAAAAAAAAAGAAAAGAGCGCTCAGAGATAAAAAGGGAGTAAATTCTCAGTTCATTACAAAGGGGAACGGGACCTGGTACATAGACATGAGAATCTATCTGACTTATGAGTCAAGGCTGACTTTATAATAAGATGGATGCATCAGGTTAACATACCTTTGTAAGACACACCACTTAGATCTTACAGCTCTGTGGCTTTAAGGGATAGTCTCAAAAGAACTTTGAAGAACTGTACTCTTTTCCACATATCCAAGTGAAAATCTAATTTTTTCATATGTTTAAATAGTTGCAAAGGATATACTTTACAACATACTGTAATGGTCATTGTAAAATAAAGCTATTGTATAACATTTTAAAATGTATGCAATGTAGGGACCGGCTGAGTGGCACCGTGGTTAAGCGCTGGCTTGGGAAGTCAGCAGCCCTGGTTCCGGTCCCACATATAAGGGCCAGTGACACTGCCCTCAAAAAAAAAAAAAAAGTATGCAATGTAATCTAAATACCATAGCAATTTGATGTAGCCATTATTCTTTAAAAACTGAATGTGTTTCTTTAACTATAGAACATTTTATGATTCCTTTTTCTCCTTAAACTCATATTCCCTTTCTCTTTCCTCCAAAATTTTGTCGCAGTGTAATATGCTTTATGCCTGGAAGTCTTTGGTTGATACCCTATCATCTTGCTCTGCAAAACAAATATCCCTATAAATTGACACTCAAAACTAACAATTTTCCTCTAGATTACATTATCAGTATAATTATTATTAATTCACAATCAAAACAATATATATATTACAAATTTTGATTAAAGCTTATTAAACAAAAATCAAAATTGCATTGGAAATCAATCTCTTACTAAGATGAATGGGATTAAAAAAAAATAGTTCATGTACCTGTGGATAAATATTAATGCTAGAATGGGAATGAATTTAGCACCAACGATATTCTTATTCTTTATTTGTTTGGAAGTAAGCTCAAAGAAACGATATTCATACAATAAGTATATTAGAATGGAAGGGTTTTACTATTTTATTAAAGCATCACTCAATTCTTTGAACTCATGCTGTGATCTATCAAACATTATTTTTAATATTCTTACATTGATATTTTGATTGTCTTCAATTTTTCTGAAAGCAAAGAATTAAAAGCTGTCTGACATACAAAAGGATTTGTTACCCAGCCCTTGTAGTCTTTCACTATAATTCACTTAAATTTCTATGAAAAATACCCAAACAGACTTTGCCAAGACTTATCATATGTCTAGTAATTGTACCAGTTGTTTTTTTTTTTTTTCTCAGAAGCATCAGTTTAACACACATTCAGAAACAGGAAGGAAAATGAAAATATTCTTAATTTCAATACTTTCTTGCCAATTTAGTGTTTTTCAATAAAATTCTTTATTGTGTCACACATTTAAAATATATTTTTGTCAAAAGCTTGGAGGTGTACATTTATCCCTTTCAGTCTGTGGAAAATGCCTGCCTTATAACCCAACTAGCAAAGACTGTCTTCTTTGTCAAACCTAAGTGCCAGGTCAGGCTTGCTTTCTTTCAGAAAAACTCTGACTTCATTTTTCAATTCTAATGAGCATGTTAAATCTTAGTTTGAAGCATATTAAAAACCATTGAAAAAAGTAAATTACAAACCTTGTACTATAAAGCAGGCAATTCAAGATTAAAATAATTTACTCATTTTGCGTTACAAAAATAAGAGTAATCAATGTGCAGTTCCTCATTACTTAGTTTATCACTCAATGTAATGGGTGGCTTTAACAACAGAAATTTATTTGCTCATGGTTTTGGAGGATGGAAATCCGTAGCCAAAGTGTAGACAGGTTTGGTTTTTCCTGAGGCCTCATTCCTTGGTGTAGGGAGCCAGCCCCTGCGAGGACCAGGGGTTCCCTCGGGTAGGGGGTGGGACGGCGTCGGCGAGGAGAAAGAAGGAGGGAGACACTGGAAAGAGGTTCACAGGAGCATCACACACACTTTGTTATTAAAGCCTGGCCCCTTTTATAGGGGATTCTGACCATTACCTCAATTGCAAGTTATGTTGCAAGTTGTTTTACATGATCAGGATGTTTTTCTCTTTCTCAGAGCTTTTACCTTTTTGTAATTATATCTTTCCAGGGTACACCGGTTACCATGACTTTCTTACAGGGCATATACTTGAACTTAGTAGCAAAAGGAGTCTCAAACTTTTTCTATCCTAAGAAGAGCTGCATATTATTGAAATAGAGGGGAACATCTGTTTCTCAGTCAGAGCTTCAGTTTTTGTTGCTACAGCAATGTACAAAGCAAAGAGTTAAAACAAGGCTGTTAATTAAAATACCTCATGGCCAGTAAGTTGTCTCTTATCAGAACTCTCATGGCCAAGAGACCTTGGTCTCCTGATCTCCAAGGAAACCTTTCACAGCTGCATAGGCCAAGGGGTTTGAGTCCTCAATATCTCAGTTCAGGGGTCCCCTCGGGCTGTAACCTGTTTTAGGGAGTTTCCTTTTCTTTAGGAAATCTTGCCTCATCGTTGGCTTACACAACCAGCTATCATCAGGGTACCACAGGAACTTGTCACAAATGCAGTGAGTATATTGTCTCCTATAGGAGGAAAGGCACACGGGTCCACAGAGACAGGAGACACTACATGACCAACCACAAAGCAGCATCCCAGACATCCAGTGCTGAGCGTGGATCTTTATTTCAATGTGGCCTTGTCAGACACCGGGATGCTGTCGGCCCCCGGCACCTTGGCTTACAGATGGTTGCCTTGTTGCCTCGTACTCACATGGCCTTTCCTCTGTGCACATGTATCCCTGTTGTCTGTGTCCAAATTTTCTCTTATTATAAGGACATCGGTCAGAATGGATTAGGACCCACCCTAACAGAACCATTTTAACTTAATCATGTGTTTAAAGGGCCCATCTCACACTCTGAGGTATTGGGGAATTAGGACTTCAACACATGAATTTTTGGGGAAATAATTCATTTCATAAGATATGCCTCTTCAGATTCCTTCCATGCAATCTGCCTCTCAGACCTGCAGCCTCCAAAATGCATGACCAACTCCATTTGGGCAGCTGAGTGCTGGTGTTTGGCTCCTTCCACTTTGTCACTCAGAAGATACACCAGCTGCCGAGCATGGACCCTGGCTTCCTGAGTAACTGTTGGGGAAGCCGGATGGTATAAGCCAGAAACGTAGAGGAGGTTTTAATTCTACATGAGGCAAACTTCAGTGAATGGGAATATAGGAGACAAAGGGTACCAGGCAATTAAACTCCATCTCCTTCCTCTCTTGAGTGGATGACTCTAAGGCACTGTTTCTCCATACAGCAGGTTTGCAGCAGGACATCCTAAAATGCCCAGTGTGGTCAAGCAGAAGTACCTGCTGAGCGGCCTGCCGGGTCTCCCATGGCTTTGTCGTGAAGCAGTGACCACCGTGGTTAGGCATCACCTTGCACTGCTTCCCATCCTTCCTTGTTTAACTTCCCTTTTTCCTCACTTTGCCATGCCTTCGTACCTACTAAATACTCCCAAATACATCATCTTTTAATTCTAGCCTCAGACTCTGTTTTCTAGGGAACTCAGGCTAGAATGCTGGCATATTTACAAACAGGAAAATAATACTTAAAAAAAGGAACCACCTGTTGATTATAGACAAAGGGCAAGGAATCTTGGGGCTGATTTTAAGCTGAATATCATCAATCAAAAACAAGCTTCTGGGGCTGGCCGAGTGGCACATTGATTAAGAGCTGGCTTGGGATGTGAGCAGCCCCAGTTCAGATCCCACATATGAGGGCCAGTGACACTGCCCTCTACAGCTAAGATGGTGAACAACAGCTCCACCTGGAGCTGGGCTGCTGTGAGTCCCTGGGATGGCATAGCTGCAGCCCCTGCTGCAGTGGGCTGCCATAGGCTACAGTGAGTGGCCAGCAGCCAGCGTGAGTGGCTGACAGCCAGTGTGAGATGCCAAGAGCCGCCGTGAGTGGCCATCCAGAGGCCGGCGATTGATCTGCCTCACCCAGGAAGAGCACAATGATGGTACCAACATGGGCCAGTGAAGCAACGTCCTCAGCCACTAGACTGAAGAACAAAAGGACAGCAACTTGTCTGTTCCCCTCCCCGAATTCCCCAATAAAATCTTTAAAAACAAACAAACAAAAGAAACAAAAAAAACAAGCTCCTGGACTGTATAAGATGAGTTCGGACGACTCATCATCACTTTTTATGAAATACAGGATTGGAAAGTGTATCAGTCCATTCTAACCGGAAAAACAGAAACCATTCTAAGATTTAAAACAAAGGAAATTAATCCATGAAATGGTTACATAGGTCATGAAAGAGCTGAGGTATCAGAACAGACTGTGAAGCAATTCAGAAATTTGCAAAAGCAGAAAACACTACCACTCTTATGATGAAAGGAAGAATCAGTCTCACCACAGCCCAGAGGCCAGTCACTGGGAGAAGTTGGAACTCTTCTTTGCTTGACTAGCTAGAGCTCTGAATACACCGCTCTGCTGGAATGCAACCAGAGACAGAAAGAGAGGGACAAATATCCCGCTTTTCTCTTCCTCCCTCTGATTTCCTGCCAGTGCCTCCCATTACCTGAATCCAGGAAGAAGCCAGCTGACCCAGGAGCCTGGAAAATGCAGCTCGAGAGTTGGCAATCCTGTCAATACAGAGCAGTTTAAAGGAAGAATAGAGAATGGAATTAATGGCACAGGCAAAAGACTGGCCTAGAAAACAACAAAGGTGAAGTCGGAGACATGCATAGAAGATCAACATATTTAAAGGCCGGGAAAGTGTACCTTGGGAGAACAAAATAAAACACAGTTATAACATAGTGGACATTGGACTAAAACAGACCTGAGTTCAAACGTTATTAGCACGTGACCTTGAATAAGTCACTTAATTTACCTGAACCTTAGTTTCCTCTTTTCAATCCATGCTGTAATCTTCTTAGAAACAGTGTGTAATACTTCAGAATTGTTCCACTCAGAAGTGAAGAAGTTGGAATTTTATCTACCAATCCCCATCCCCATTGACAATCACTCTTAGCATTAACTCCTGGGCACTTTGGGCCTGCCCTTCAGAGCCAAGCCCACTCTCAGAGCCAGAGAACACTCTGAGGCAGAAAGATGCAGGAACCATGTGTGTACAGGTGCTGTGTGAAGGCGGCTGCTGGGTAGACTGAGGAATGTGGATCAGCATTGGCAGTAGCCGCTGCTCACATACAGCTGAAAAAAATCTGGGAGTTATAAGGGATCTCAGTCCAGCCCTAAATCAGCACAGTTGTGCTTCCATGTTTCTCCAAACCAGTGCTTTTCAAACTTTTCTGACCAATATTCACAGTTAGAAATATATTTTTACTTTGTAACCCAGTACACACGTGTGTATATTTGTATACATACACATGTATAACTGAAACAAAAGTTTCATAAAACAATACTTATTCTTTCTAAGTAGCATATACTCTAATATTTTCCTATTTCATTTGATTTTTTTAAACAAAGGTTGCAAGTCCCAAAATTTAGTTCATGACCCTCTAAAGGCCTTACTCAGTTCATTATCCTAGCTACTCAAAGTGTTGACTGCTGCTGTGACAAGTAAGGAGCTGGAGCCAGACTGTAAATAAACTATGTCACTATACACTAAAGTCATTAAGCACTAAATTCAGCTGACATTTTTTCATAGCAAGATATTCTCAATGAAGAAAGCAGTGTGTTGACTGATATTTTGGCACAAGCCTGTTCTCTAGTCAGAGACCAGTAACAGTTCATGGACCTACACTTTGAATAGCACTACCTTAGACCACACTTAAATGGGGCTGAAAAAAAAAGGCTTATTTTAAGAGTATAAAAGAATATTTCTAAAACTTGCCCTTCTCTGTTGTGAAAAGATCCCTAGCCCTCCAAAACCTCATTCAGTTATTTCTTGGGGTCTCTAAAGGACATCTCTGATGATGTTATCAAACCACATTTACAGAAGGTCCCCACCTTCTCTAATGTGAAGGCTAGAAGCAGAACTGAAGACCACTGCACATGCTCTCTGCTCACCCCTGCAAGAAGGACCACTTAGCCCATACTCCCTGCCTCCCTGCTCCTGCTGCCACCCAGCCTACTTGGGAATGAGATCCAAGTCCCACTTCTGTGGACTAAGCAAAGAAGGAATACAGGGTCCCACATTGCAACCGTGGTTCTCCTTTCCAGGTTGCAGATGAGTTCTGCAAAGCTACTATCTCCCAGGACAGCAGTCCTCAAACTGGAGTACCCTAGGGTGGTGGTTCTCAACTACAGGCGATATTGCTCCACAGGGGACATTTGACAATGTCTGAAGATATTTTTGTTTGTCATAATTAGGATAGGAGGTATTGCTACTGGCATCTATTAAGTAGAGGTCAAGGATGTTGTTAAATATCCTACAATGCAAAGGAGAGCCCCCACAAAAAGTAATTAAATGACCCTAAATGTCAATAGTGCCAGGATTGGGAAACCCTGGCCTAGAGTAGTATGGGTGCTCCCCAGGGGTGAACAAGCACAGATCATTTAAAGCTGATTGGTTACATATCTTCAGTTTCTATTTATACTCTTTCCTGAATTTGGTGTGCCACAGTCTGCCAATTCTCCTTTCCCACCTCCCTTTCACAACGACCCTTCTCCCAAATTCCAAATATATATTCCCAAGTATAAAAACTTCCAAGGCACCCAACAAGGGACAATTTGAGAATGTACAGCTCTCCCCTGTGAGGAGGAACTGTGAGGCAGCTCCCGGAGTGCAAAGCAAAAGCGCTTCATTAAAATATTTAAGCAGCAGTGCCTTCTGTCACACAGGTCACAAACTCCTGGCAAGTCTCTGGGCCTTATACCCCTATCGGGGTGTAAGAATTCAGAAGTAGGATAAATTGATCACAGGGAGACATATTAACACGTTTATATGAATTGATTAGTGAAGTCAGACTTTTTCTGACCGAAAACTCAATCTGGCTAATTGGTTTGATGATGAGGACTGGCTTTGCCATTTAACACTATATCAGACATTTCCATAGGCTAAATTGGTTAAATTTGCAGGCCAAGGTACAATATATAATATTCCAGGAATAATATCCTTTGCAACTATTTAGATTTATAGTAGAAAAATTTACATGTCAACTTTAAAAATGTAAGAGGATGGTGATAGAAGTCAGAATAGTGGTTACCTATGGGTAGGAGAGGGCAGGTATCAACAAGAAGAGAGCCTGCTAAGGTGCTGGAATGTCCAACATCTTAATCTTGGTGGCGTAATGTGAGTGTATAAATATGGAAAAGTTAA
The DNA here is from genome assembly GCA_033961575.1 of Aselliscus stoliczkanus. Taxonomy (NCBI): domain Eukaryota; kingdom Metazoa; phylum Chordata; class Mammalia; order Chiroptera; family Hipposideridae; genus Aselliscus; species Aselliscus stoliczkanus. Next base: position 77,430,072 of record CM066728.1, on the reverse strand, counting down.
ATAAGCCATGTACTTAAGATTGTATACTTTCTAAAAGTTATAGTTTAACAAAAGCACACAAAAAAGTAAAGGGGTTTTTAAAGATTCTTTTGTGAAAGTATTCAAGCAAAACAGTTTGAAGACTGCTACTTTAGGAGACAGAGAGGACAAAGTCTTCCTGGCCTTGTCCTTGTTTTCCTCCACCATGGTCCAAAGTGTCTCTCCTATCCTCCATCCTCAGGACCTCTTCTTCCTAACATGTTTCACTGTCCTCCCAAAACCCTGAACCATGTCCCCGGAAGCCAAATCAACACACACCTCAGAGCCAGACATTTCTGCCCACCATCTACCTTAACTGAAATCTGCTGTCTTTTCTGATCCCCTGAGTACACCATCCTTTCAGACTACACAAACCTTAGGATCAGGTGAGGAAGCCAGGATGCTCTGCCCTCTGAGAAGCTAGTATTTCATTCATGCTACCTTCACTCCCAGTTACTGTCATTTATGAACTGTCTGGCCACTGCCCTTCACAGGATCTGGTGTACACACAGCCTTTGCCACCTGGATCCCTGCTATTCTCTTCATTACATTTATACTTGAAAAACAGAAGGTTTTAATTTTAATGAGATCCAATGTATTAATTTTTTCTCTTATGGTTGTCACTTTTTGTAGTTAATGTAATTTTTGCCTACACTAAGTTTTCAAAAATTTTCTTTGATACCTTGTTTCAAAATGTTATAGTTTTAAGTTTAATATTTACGCCTATGATTTATTTGAGTTAATTGTTATATATGGTGTGAGTTAAGGATCAAGGTTCATTTTTTTTCCACATAAATATACGAGTATAGTTGTCCCAGTACTATTTGTTAAAAAAGCTTTCCTTATTGGCATCTTTGTCAAAAATCACCTGAGAATATATATAACTGAATCAGTTGAAATGTATATTATATACATATCATATACAATGCATTACATATGTGAGTATATAATGCCTATTTCTGGGTTCCATACTTTGTTTCATTGTTCTATATGCCTGTCCTTAAGACAATTTCACACTGTCTTGATAACTTATAATAATAAGGTTTATAACAAATCTTGAAATCAGGTACAAACCCTTCAACTTGGTTCTTTTTCAAAATTATTTTGGCTATTCTTCATCTTTTGTTTTTTTTCTTTTTCTTTTTCTTTTTCTTTTTTTTTTTTTTGAGGGCAGTGTCACTCACACTCATATGTGGGACCCGAACCAGGGCCGCTGGCTTACCAAGACAGCGCTTAACCACTGCGCCACTCAGCCGGCCCTTTTGGGTTTTTTTCTATAAGAATTTTAGGGGCTGCCCGAGTGGCACAGTGGTTAAGCTCTAGCTTGGGAAGCCAGCGGCCCCGGTTCGGTCCCACATATGAGGGCCAGTGACACTGCCCTCAAAAAAAAAAAAAAAAATTTTAGAATCAGTTTGTCAATTTATTTTTTTTAAATGCCTGCCAATATTTTGATTGTGATTGTTTTGAATCTATAGATCAATTTGGAGAGAAATAACATCTAAAAAACAGTGAATCCATGAACAGGATATGTCTCTCCATTTATTTAGATCTTATTTACTCAATAATGTTTTATAGTTTTTATTGTACTAGTCTAGCACATCTTTTGTTAAACTTAATATAAGTGTTCTATGTATTTTCAATACTATTTTAAATAGCATTTAAAATTTTTCATTTTATAGTTGATTGTTGCTATTATATAAATAATTATGGTTTATATATTGATCTTATATGCGTATCCTAGAGCTTTGCTAAACTTATTTATTATTTTAGTAGCTTTTTAGTAGAATGCTTAGGATGTCCTATGTTCACAAACATGTCATCTGTGAATAAAAGGTTTTACTTTTGCCTTTCTGATCCACATGATTTTTTCTTTTTCTTGTTGAAAGACCTCCACGATAACGTTGAATAAAAAGGTTGAGAGTACTTATCCTTCCTTGTTTCTGATATTCCTGGGGGATATAAAGCATCTCATTTTTTGCTGTTGTGGTAGTTTTGAAATATAGTCACAATTTCTCTGATACTCTTCCCTTCAAAAACTGGAGCTTAATTCCCCTTCCCCTGGCATGTGAGCTATAGTTAGTGACTAGATTCTAATGAATAGATTCTGGTGGAAATGACTGTATGTGACTTCCAAACAACCAGTTTATAAAAGGTATAGTGGCTTTTGCCTTGCTTTCTCTTTCTCTTGGATCACTCACTCTGGGGAAAGCCATTCTACAAGCCATGAAAAAACTCAAGAAGCCTTATGAAGAGCTCCATATGGGAAGGACCTGAGGATTCCCACAAATAGCAAGTAAGGACCTGAAGCTTCACCCCAATAGCTTCATGATGAGCCATCTTGGAAGCAAATCCTCCAGCCCTAGTCAAGGCTCCCAGTGACTATAGCGCCAGCTGACATCTTCAGTGCAACCTCATCAGAGAATCTCAGCCAGAACTACCCCGCTAAGCTGCTCTCAAATCCCTAACCCTAAGAAATACTGAGACAAGTGTTTATTGTTTCATCTGCTAAGTGTGGGGGTAATTTTTTACACAGTAAGAGATAACTAATATAGTTATGAAGTATTATATTTCCTATATATGCCCTTTATCATGTTAGGACATTCCCTGGTATTACTAGTTTTCTGAGAGTATTTATCATGGGTGGATATTGAATTTTCTCAAGTACATTTTCTCCATGTATTGAGATGATCACAGGGTTTTCACCTTTATTCTGGTAATATGATGATTTTCAACATTTAACCAACCTTTCATTCCTGGGATAAACTTTATCATTGTGGTAAATACATACAGTGGGAATATTACCGAACAGTAAAAAGGCATGAGGAACTGATACAAGCAACAACATGGATGAATCTCAAAAAAGCTCTGGTTCATTTATATTAAATTCATGAAATGGCAAAACTAATCTAGTGACAGAAAGTAGATTAGTGCTAACCTGGAGCCAGAAAGTGGTTGGGGATTGACAGTAAAGGGCAGGATAAAAAGGTGATGGAAGTTTTCTATATCTTGATTATGGCAGTGATTACACAAATGTGTGATTCATTAATCAGTATCCTTAAAATGGGTGCACTTAGACGTAAGTGAATTTCACTTCCAGAGAGTTGATATTTAAGTTAATTCTACAAAATTAAATAGCTTGAGAATGTATTTCTTAGTTGTGCCCATTAAAATAAAAATGCTCAACAGTAGGTCGAGGTTCTGTTTAAACATGGTTATCTGTGTTATAACTAAAGCTAGCAATTTGGTTAATGACCACAGTTAAGGGAAAAAACAGTGGCGTAGTTAATGGATTTAATCTATTCCCAAGTCTAAATGGTTGTTAAGTAAAGGCTTCCGCTGTGTATAGAATGGTTATTGTAGGAAAGTGTACTCACTGAGCCTACTTTCCTAGGGCGAAATTTAAATACGCTTGAGAGATCCAAACCCAAGTCAATTTTGCAAGGGAGGAAACTCTACTTGAGTGATTCCAGCCTCAGGATAGAGGGTTAAACAGAAGCACAATTCATGAGTTTTCTGATGGTTTTCTCTTTGTGCTGACAGAATTTCTCCTTTAGCTGATCATAAAATCAGTCTCACCCTGAACTAGGACTCTTCAGCCTGGAACAAATAGAAATGGTACAAATGCCAACAATTGTTTCCAAATAAACCAGCCATAAAAGAGAAGTCATTCATAAGAGGAACAATTAACATTATCAATTATGTAACTGTCAGTAAAAACAGTGATTTATTATTACCATGCCTAACGCTGACCTTTCTCTCTCTTATCTTTGCATTTGCAGAAAATGAAAAGACTGAAGGAAATGAGAGTCTACCTCTAAACTGGTAATTGTACTTGCCATGCTGTCATCCTTGTCCCTCTCAGGTTAAAGTTCCAGAATGGCTGCTGTCCCCAGAACAGCCCCTCCTGGACTCCTTATCTTGTCAGTCCAGCAACTGGAGCAGAAAAGAAAGAGAAGGACTAAGATAACAGCTAGTCAAATTCAACTTTCCTCATCTCTACTTTTTTATTTTGGGGGTAGAATCTAAGGACTCCATTATCTGCAACCCCTTTTCTTTTTTTTTTTTCGTTTGAGGGCAGTGTCACTGGCCCTCATATGTAGGACCCGAACCAGGGCTACTGGCTTCCCAAGCCAGCGCCCAACCACTGTGCCACTCGGCCGGCCCTGCAACCCCTTTTCTTTAGTGGGGGAAGCCAAGGGCTAATTCTGCCAGTGTGATGGAGGATGCCTTTTATAGGACACCCAGAAAAGCCTTGAAATTAAGGAAGTATAGGACATGTAAGTTCAGTGGACCCAGGGGGAGCTAGGAGCCAATAGAAAGGAGACCATAATCAAAAAGACATGATAACAAGTATTGATGAGATTGTAGAGAAATTGCAACCCTTGTACACTGCTGGTGGGAATGCAAAATGATGCAGCTGCTTTCAAAATAGTCTGGCCATTCTTCAAAAGGTTAAACACAGAGTTACCATGTGACCCAGCAACTCCACTCATAGGTATATGCCCAAGAGATATGAAAATATATGTCCACACAACAACTTATACACAAATGTCATAGCAGCACTACTCATAATCACCAAAAAGTACAAACAATCCATACGTTCATCAGTTGAAGACAAGATAAATAAAATGTGGTATTTCCTTACAATGGAATATTATTTGGCAACATAAAGGAATCAAGCATTGATACATGCTATAATGAGGATGAGTCTTAAAAACATTATGCTATATGAAAGAAGCCAGTCACAGAAGATCACATACTGTATAGGTCCATTTATATGAAATGTCCAGAACAGGCAGAAACAGACAGAAAGTAGGCTAATTGTTGCCTAGGGAGGGTGAAAGTTGGGGAAGGGTGAGGTGGCATGTGGAGGGAGTGGAGGTTCATGGCTAAGAAGTGCAGTGTTTCTCTTGGGGATGATAAAAATGTTCTAAAATTGATTATGCTGATGGTTGCACAACTCTGTGAATATCCTAAAAGCCATTGAACAATATACTTTAAATGGGTAAATTGTATGGTATGTGAATTATATTTCAATACAGTTATTAAAAAGAAAAAGAACCAGGGGGACCAGGGCAGGAGTGGAAGACCCACAGCTAACCAGAAGGGGGGGGTTGCAATAGAGAGTAAGTAGGCAGGTGGCCTGTGACAGTTGCTAGGCCAGGTGATGTGTACTGCTGCTGCTGGTCCATGTTTGCTACAACCTGAGGTACTGATAGGATGAGCTGAATTTAAAGGACCAGGGATGGGCTAGGCATCTACTGTATAGTGAGCTGCTGTTTTTATAAGAAGAGTACTTTTATATTTGCTATTAAAGAATCCAGAAAGGCTGCTTCTGTGTTCGAGTTTCTTTTAGGAGGCAGGTGGTGGGCACTGTGTTGACATATTTCAGCCCTCAGGGTCACAAAGTTGAGTTACTCATACTCAGTGCAAGACACTTTATCCTCATTCATCTCACGTAAGGCCTTTTTTGCTATATTCCTTTATATTTATTCCTTTTTACTCCCATATCCCACCCAAACAACCATTCTAATGGGCATAAGGAAGATCTTTTGGTTTGTATGTATACACTTTGGTTTATACGTGGCTTATACAGTGAGTGCTACTGTTTTGTATGCATGCATCCTTAAATTTAGTAAATGTTACTATATTGGAGTGGAGGTCTCACTCTGGTTCTTCTTTTTTCACTCCACATATTGTTTTAAGACCTGTCCATGCTGTTAAAAGTATACCTTATTCTTCCCTTCTAACTGTGCACTGGTGTGTGTGCACTACATATTACCTACCTACTCTACCCACGATTGACGTACAGGCTGCCTTCCTCTCCCTGCTACCCCCAATAATGTGTGACATCCATGAGAATGGTCCTCACAGGCCTCCACTCACAGGGAGTGTCACTGACCAAAGTCCCCTCCCCTGCCCGTTGCTGTGCTCTGAAATCTATCTCTGTGTTTCACCCAAGCTAACACTTCCCAAGGGCTGTCCCAGCCAGTGACAAAGTGCAGCAGGGACACTAAGACAGGCCAATTGCTGGGAGACATGGGGTTCCTCTCCCAGCTGATTTGGCTTGAGGTCTTCTTGGTGGACTTAAGAACCTGTCTTGGACTGTATGGCAGTCTAGGATACTTCTGTTAACATTCCTTCCTTCTTTTCATCATTTAGGATCTTACTTGCATCACGGTACGATGGTCCTCTTAATCTTCCCCATTCTCTCACAGGCATCTCTCCTAATATTGGGTTGTCGGAAAAGTCATGACGCATTTTTGCAGTGAAAAACAGAAAAATACATCATGACTTTTCTGACACCCCAGTAGAATCTTTGTACACTTAATTGATTTAGTCCACATCTTGGTTCCTGGGAAGACCCATAATACTATACCAAACATCCTTGTATATGTGCCCTAATAAAACTGTGTTACAATTTGTTGGGATGTATGTCTAGGAGGGAAACTGTTGGATCATAAGGTGGGGCCTGATCCCTGGAGGGACTGCTCCCATTTGCATTCCCACGAACAGCACATGGGGTCCCTATATCTTCTCATCTCTGACTCTCTGTGGTATTATCCAGCTAATTTCTGCCTACCTAACAAGTATAGAGTTGTATCTCTTTGTTGTTTTAAATTTGTTTTCTCTGATTATTAAAGTTACTGATCATTCTTCATATGCTTATTAGTCTTTAGGGAGTCCTCTTCTATAAATTGCCTGTTACATTCTTTGCCCATTTTTATGCTGGCATTACTTTTTCATTTCAGGACTTCCTCTATATTCTAGATACTGAACCCTTGTTGGTTTTAGACATTGCAAACATCTCCCAATTTACCATCTAGTAATTTGGCCATGATGTCTTTGATTGAACAGCAATTCTTAATTTTAATATAATCAAGCACATCTTTGGGAAAGGGGAGGGCTGCTGAGATCACATCATGGTCAAAAGCTTGAACCATGGCCAGACACACCCAGATTTCATTCCTGGCTCACCATCTCTAAATGCAGACATACATCTAGGCAAGTTAACTCTCTAGCTTTCAACTTTTCATCTCTAAACTGGGGTCATATAAGAGAATCCCACTCATATCAAGCAATTGGGATAGAGAATCATAAAATGCCATATATATGTTAAACATTTTCTTTTAACTTAAAACATACAAATATGTATTTATTTATACATCTTTATATAGAGCATAGGCCTTTTCTTTGGCTAACTCTACTTCACAAATTTTTTCGTATCTAATCCAGGTCCATAATGCATTGGCAACAATTTCCATTTGGGGATTCTTTAAGGTACAGCAAAAATTTGTACCTTCTAGGTTTTAACAATATTTTCTACCTATTACAATTGTTCTTACCCATATTTAATTGACAAAAAGGTTTTTTTTATCATATTATTCCAGAGTACTCCACTTAATGTTCTTAGGAACAACTCTTCACAATTGTATCCAACATCTATGTGCTACTTAATCAAATTGCACAATTATAGCAAGTACAATAGGCACAACTGGTTTGAGAACAAAGAAACTTTCTTTTTATAAGCATATGACTCATCATTAGGGAGAAGTGCTCAAGCAAACCAGAGTTATTGGCTGTAAATATTCCATGTGACCTTGGAATCATCCTTGTAGGTCATGGAGGAAATGAAGAGCCTTGGAGAATCTGATGAGTTGTTTTAGTGGGATATTCTTAGGAGTTTCCATTGTTATCTGCCTTTTGGCTGGTTGTGTTGAACACTGCGCCTGGTAGCTTAGTAAGTGCTCAGTAATTGTTAATCCTTATTGATACTAGACCAGTGGTTCTCAACCCTGGGTGATCTGTCCCTTCCTCTCCCCACCCCCACCCAGGGAACATTTGACAATGTCTGGAGACATTTTTGGTTGTCTCCACTGGAAAGATGGTACTAGAATCTAGTGGGTAGAGGCCAGAATACTGCTAACCAGGCCACAGTGCCCAGGACAGTACCCACAACAAAATGTCAAGAGTGCCCAGGTGGAGAACCCTACACTAGACTGTGTGCTTCAGTAGAACGGTAACCATATAATTGTTTATTCACAATTGTATCTCTAGCATATAACATCCCATGGTCCTTTGTAAATACTTACTAAATATTCTTGGCGCCTGCATGCAAATTGACTAAATGAGTTAAAGATCTTTGAGATGAGTGAGGTCACATCCTCTGAGTTAGGCCCCAAGCCTTCAAAGTGGCACAAACAGACCCCCTTCCCAGAAAATGAATCCAGACCACTCTATTCCCAATACAATTTCTGTATGTTACAGCTGGCCAACTGCAATTGATTTGATCCTGATCTGCTTGTACCATTTTGGGCTGATATATTTACCCACTAAGAGTTTGGGTTTTTACATTTTTTTTGGTAGTTGATATCTGGCTAGATATCTGAACTTGGCTCCTATTCTGCAGTTCAACTTTGGTCCACTTCTCTGGCGAGCCCAGCCCTCCACCCACCTACTAGAGTTTAGCATCTTGCCCTCCTGCCTGGCACCTGAGCACTTATTGCAGCTCTGCCGCTGGTCCAGAGATTAGACAAAGGGAAACCATGGGTGTTGGGGCTGGTTAGAAAAAGGCCCTGAGTAAAGACAATAAAGGACTCCTGGTTCAGAGTAGCAGGGAAACTGGGTTCACACCCTGGTTCTACTGCTCATTATACTTTTTTCTTAACTTCAGTGTTCTCATTCATAAAAAGGAAACAGTAATGCATTTAAACCTATTTAACAAAGTGGTTTGTAATAAAATGATAATATAAAGGTGATTTTCAAATAACCTAAAGGTTTACCAACAACCTAAAATAAATGTCTTTGGTAACAATGTCAAAAAAAACTTCAAATGTCAACTTCATTAAAATATATATATATATATACACATATAAAATATATCTATCTATCTATATATAGATATAGATATAGATAGATAGATATATAGCTATATAGATATATAAGTAAATATTTTTATCCATTCTATATCGCCACCCCCCCCAGCATTTTCCCAGGCAGACAGAGAAATGCTATTATTCCCATTTCACAGATAGGAAAGCTAAGCCCCTCAGAGGTTAATGCTCTGCACAATTCAAATAGCTGGTATGTTCCGAGAGACTGGACCAGGACACAGCCCAGTACTTTTTCAACTAGGATACTCTGCTATTAAGCAAGTCCTTTGAAGACACATGAAAATGATTTTGATAAAGTAATATAAAATAACCACATTAGAAGGGGGTTTGGCATAAGAGGAAGCTGCATAGCATATGCCCTAAAGATAATTTTATATTCATGTTTCATAAAGTAAAATTGAGAAATAGTAAAACTACATAGCTAGCTGTCTCTTTCTACTTTCAAACATTTCACTTAGAGGATTTTCATGTGGCCTTGAAATTTTTCTGGTCATTCAAGTTTTGGCTGTTCTTTTTGTGGCATGAATCTACAGAACAGCAAATGCCATAACCTTTAATTCACGCATGACTGTCGCCTGTGTCACTCTGTGGGATTCAGCCAGGCCTGGCAATACTCACGGATGGTTGGAAGGGAAGGAGGCAGCAGGACCTGGACAAATCTCTGTCCTGAGGGCTCAGGCACCAGGGAGGGAGAGGGAACCAGCAGCTGCAGGTGCAGTGAATTCCGGTTTTGAGCACGGCCCAGGGGGAGTGCAGACGCAGATGGCTTGAGCAGGCAATTGAGAGGGAAGAGGAGCCCAGTAGGTGTGGGAAGCATAGTAATGGGACGTTCAAGGTGGATCACCCATAGAAGTCCAGGGCACCAAGCCAGGAGTCTGTTAGCACTGGTGATATTTGTGACTCTGGTCCCTGGGAACTGGACTGGCAAGGCCAAGGGAAGCTCCTGTTCTAAGAGGAGATAAAGACATCAACCAAGTTATTGAGAACAGGCTCAAAGACAGAAACCCAGATTCAAGAATTGGGGCCTGTGAAAGAAGATGAAGAATTCAGGAACAAAGTAGATGCTGCTTACAGACCTCAGTCATAGCTAAGCTGGAGTAGAAAAATTGCTCTGTGGGGAGAGGAAAAGAGAGAAACCAGGTCCAGACTGGACAAAAGAGGTGGTGGGCTAACCACTGTCAGGCTGTGGGATCCTTGATTGCTTCTGTTGCCCCATTGTAAACACAGTACCGAGCACACTGGAGTCTCCCTTACCTTTGCTGCCCAAAGGAGTGTTACAGGTCACTGTTACTACAGAGATAAAGGAAAACGGGAAACTCTGGGTTGAGATTTTAAATATTTACAATATTTTCTGCAATGGTTGTTAGTTGACTTCTATGGTTCCCTGGTGCCATCTTGCACCTGCCACCAGCCCACAGAGCTCTTTCTAGGAAGCTAGCCCCCACCTCCCAAACCTGTGAGCAATCTCCTTGAACAAAGCCTATCAGAGTTGTCTAAATGGGAGAGGGGACAGGATGAAAAGAACGAGGGACTAATGGAAGGGAACTTGCTCTAATTGAGATCTAAACTAGAAGAACACTGAAAAGTAAGTGGTGTAAACAGAGATAGCAAATGTCTCTCTGAAACATTTTGTGCTAGGATTGAGTCTCCCTTGTATGTAAAGCTTTTGAAACCTGATATACAGAGGAATGAATAAATGAATGAATGGCCAAATGAACAAATCAGTGAATGAATCAAAGAAATCAATGGATTGATAAATGAATGAATGATGAGAGGAAAATGGCTATGTGCAACCATCATTATACAGGTATTTGTATGAAAGGGAGAGAAGGAGGGAGGGAAGGAGAGAGAGAGAAAATATGAAAGAGGAAGAATTCAAAGTGTTGATGGATATAATAGGTACACAGAGGGCTATTCTGGCTCTTAGAGAGAGGGACTAGTGACAGACTAAAGGACAGTCGCAAGCCCCAAAGTGCCTCAGAAGCGCTCACCCCTAGAATGGTAACAGACTTGTGTGGCAGCTGCACCCTTATAGCCGACAGCTGTCATGTTCAACTCTCCCCTTCCCCCATCCAACCAGGGGGTGTGGAGCAAACAGGGGCCCAAGTCAAAAGACACTCCACTGAACTAGTCCTTTCTCTGACAAGTTCCTTCTGTTTACTCCCTGACACTACAAAGAGACTGAATCACAGAGCATATAACTAATGCTTTAATGCAAATGAAATCCTGTGCCTCTGAAAGACCCACTACCCAGCACTGGCTAGAAGAATACTTTACACATGCAGTGTATTGTGAATATACAGAGTGGAGTGACCTCCAGCTTGATTTAATCTAGCCCATCTACAGGGGAATAATATGTCCTAATGGCCTATTGTGCATGACCTTTTCAGAGTGAATATCAAGTTATCAACTGTTTGAGGGAGTGAGTACTAGGATCTCCTGGGGAGCTTTGTCAAGCTTCACAGGCCACAGGCGTCCTAGCGCCCATTCTGGTATTCTCTGCCCGAAACAGAATCTGCTAGAGGGCAAGGAACTAGGTCTGAAGTTGTTTGCAGTATTGTTAACATCCAACACAATGCCTACCACATAGTTTGGACTCAATATGTATTTCTTGAATAAATGGATGAATATTCAAGTGCATTTATAATCAGAATTTAGAGCATGAAGGGATCTTAGAGTTCAACCAATTGTCTTATTTAATGGCAGAAATTAGGCCTAGAGTGGTGAAGTGACTTGTCCAATATCACACATCTAACTAATGGTTCAGCATGGCTACTAAAATTGCAGAATTCAGAGTTGTCAGTATAAAAATGAAAAGTACGTAATCAGTAAACATAATTGTTTTCTGGAAAAGGCAAAGCTCCAGTTTTAGAGGATTGCTCAGGTGATCTGACTGAGAGAAATAAAAGACATACTAAGTTCACATATCGAATGTGGAGTGTACAGGCCATAGATATGTCCTGTCTTTATGTTCCTGCCCTCCCCATCCGAAAAGCCCCACTGCCAACTAAGCCTTATCTTAATTCTAAGCCTACAAAGTACAGTAGATGGGCATGATTTATCAATGAAGTATTTACTTCAGGAGAAAAGGAACCAGCGTTGAATGCCAATTCAGTGCTTCAAAGATTCTGAGAGAGATGTTCATTAATCAGAATAATTTAGGTGAGATTCCATTTCAAGACATGTGATCTGTTATGAAAACCCTCACTACCATTAAGACAGCTTTGCCTGATGCAACAGTGAAGTGTCATGTACATGGCTATTAATTTCAGCCTACTTTTTTCTACTGTAAAGAGCCAAGAAATCATTGAAGCAGTTACTACCTTTTCATTGGGCAAAGGCCAATATAAAATCCACAACCTTTGCTTACAGGTTACGTCTTTTCAATACTTCACACTCCAAGGATCTATACATCAATCTATTTGGCTTTGAGTTGCTAGAAAGCATTGTTATGTTAAACACACCACCAAGAGTGACACTTTCCATGTGGCCACTAAGACACCACCTAGAGAAGATATTGATGAGACAGAATCATCTTCTTAGACTGTGCTTTGGTGACAGAGCAGCTAAAAAGGAACAGTGATGTGGAGGGGGTGCACTGTTGTCAAGCCAATGACCTGGACATTTTCCTACCGTTTTGATAGTAAGGGCATCCTATGAAACTGGGCTCTGTGAAAAACTTAGGTCATCTGTCCTTAGACTGTATCCATCCATCCAAATGGCACAAACGTAATCAAATGTTGCCATATACTTTAAAAATATGTGTGTAATCTTGATTTAAAAAATGTTTAGGGCAGCATGTTCTTGGCCACTGTATTTCCAAAAATAGTTCTTGCAGATGCCAACAATTGAGCACACAACCTGTGTTATCTGCGCCTTCAATCACTTGCACCATTCTTCATCTTTGAAGCCAGCTGTTGAAGGGCATTAATTGCGAGGTCACTCAGCTTCCAAAGAAGATCGTTTGACAATGGCATGCGAAGTCATCCACAGATGAAAGATAAGAGCCTTTGAAACCGTGTGTGGCCTTCATGGTTGCATAATGTCGGTGAGACCAGAGAAGTGTTACCAGGGAAGCAGGGACTCCTTTCTGAAATTAAAAAATGCCTACTGCTGCCTTGTTTACCCTGAGATAACTGACTTGTGAAATCTACCAGTCAACTAAGATTTAAAAACCTTCAGATGGCAAGACTTGCAGTATATACAACATTCTATGAGTTTATCCTAAGATACATTTTAAGAAAAATTGTTTAACTAACTAATTACTCATGCAAATTTGAAAATAAAAAGCTCCTTTACCAGAAGGATTTCTACAGAATGTGAAGTGTAGCACTTAGGCTCATGTGTATCTCAGTATGTAACTGCATCCTTCCAGGCAAACCTCAGACACTGGAAACTGTGGAAGAATGAATGACCCAGGTCCTATCTACCCCAGGTTCATATATCACTTTCCAAGGAATTTCAGTTGTAACAATCCTTCTTGAAAAATATTTTATGGTGAGAGATTTTATGGTGAGAGATTCTTCGTAATGAGATCAGCATTTTCTTCTTCTATTGTCCATGACATAATAACTAAAGTTGGCAAATCCTTCTTTGGTCCCATTTACAATCTATGAAATTAAAATATGGTTGTGGTTTTGGTCAAGGCCAATTAAACAAGGCAACCCTGCATGAGTTATAAGAATAAAATGTTGAATTAATAATTCTATTTCAATGAATTTATATTAAGAAAATAAAGATGCAAGCAAAGACTGATGTAAAAGGATATTCATAGCAGGATTTATCTTACAGGAAAAAACTGAGACTCTTAATGCTCAACACATAGCTCTAATTAGAAGATTACAGCCATTAAAAATGATTATTTAAATGTAACAATGTGAGGGTAAGGGGGAAGGGGTGGTAGATGAGGGTAAAGAGAATCAAATATATGGTGATGGAAAGAGAACAGATTCTGAGTGGTGAACACACAATGTGTTATATAGATGATTTATTACAGAATTGTACACCTGAAATGGATGTAACTTTGCTAACACTTGTCACCCCAATAAACTTTAATTAAAAAAAAAAGAAATATAACAATGTTTACATAAAATGCTAAGTATTGGTAAAGTTATAAAATAGTAAAGATGAGCTAATTCATATGGGGAAAAAATGTATTTACATGCACACAGAAAATAGTCCAGAAGAATATATGGTATCACTGTGGGTTAGTTTAACCTTCTTCTTTGTTTTTAAAGTTCTCAAATAAATATACGAAGACTTGCATAACTTTATTTTTAAAAACACATTTTATAAGAAATAATTAAAATGGCGGAGGCAAAAAATACTACTTGTCAGAGATTTGTCACAGATACTGCAGCCCCTCCTTCCTAGTTGAAAAGTCAGGATAGGTTAACTGGTGAAACAGTGAAACAGAGAAACCCTATATCTCTATGACTAAGCCCAACAATAGGTTAATTTTCACAAATGCAATGGTCCAATGCAGCTGTTCCTAGGCAGATCTATGAGCAGTGACTCGGGAACCAAGTCTCTTTCAGGCTACTTGCTTCACTAGATCCTTTGCATTCAGTCAGCATGGGGAGGAAGAGTGACTTTGTAGGGGGTGGGTGCACAGGAAGCTTTCTTAAACAATCATGACTATGACTCACAATATCACCCAATTTCATTGGCCAGAGTTTGGTCATGTTACCATGTCTAACTGCAAAGAAGACTAAGAAATATCTAGTTATGTGATAAGAAAGAAAAAGGAAATAATTTGGTAACGAACTTGCCAATTGCAGCCCACACTAGTATAACCAATATGGGGACGACTTCCACATGGTAACTCTGCGTGGTCCATGGAGGTAGGAGTGAGGCATCCTTCCAAGAACTAGAAAATGAGGAAATTAAAATTAACCTAGCTGAGGCTCTCTGCTCCTCCTGTTCACAGACAGCCGTGTCTTCCTGCGCAGTGCCAGCACGACCTTGGGACACGATGGTGAGAGTCGGAGTAAATGGATTTGGCCGTATTGGACTGGTCACCAGGGCTGCTTTTAACTCTGGCAAAGTAGATATTGTCGCCATCAGTGACCCTTTTATTGACATCAACTACATGGTCTACATGTTCCAGTATGATTCCACCCATGGCAAATTCAAAGGCACAGTCAAGGCTGAGAATTGTCATCAATGGAAAGACCATTACCATCTTCCAGGAGCGAGATCTCACCAACATCAAATGGGGTGATGCTGGTCTGAGTATGTTGTGGAGTCCACTGGTGTCTTCACTACCTTGGAGAAGGCAGGGGCTCACTTGAAGGGTGGCGCCAAGAGGGTCATCATCTCTGCCCCTTCTGCGGATACCCCCATATTTATGATGGGTGTTAACCATGAGAAGTATGACAAGTCCCTCAAGATTGTCAGTAATGCCTTCTGTACCACCAATTGCTTGGTCCCCCTGGCCAAGGTCATCCATGACAACTGTGGCATCGTGGAGGGACTCATGACCACAGTCCATGCCATCACTGCTACCCAGAAGACCGTGGATGGTCCCTCTGGGAAGCTGTGGCGTGACGGCCGAAGGGCTACCCAGAATATCCTCCCTGCTTCTACTGGCACTGCTAAGGCTGTGGGCATGGTCATCCCTGAACTGAATGGGAAGCTCACTGGCATGGTCTTCTGTGTCCCTACCCCCAAAGTGTCAGTTGTGGATCTGACCTGCTGCCTGGAGAAGGCTGCCAAATATGATGACATCAAGAAAGTGATGAAGCAGGCATCAGAGGGCCCCCTCAAGGACATCCTGGGCTACACTGAGGACGAGGTAGTTTCCTGCAACTTTATCAGTGATACCCACTCTTCCACCTTCGATGCTGGGGCTGGCATTGCCCTTAATGACCACTTTGTCAAGCTCATTTCCTGGTATGACAATGAATATGGCTACAGCAACAGGGTGGTGGACCTCATGGTCCACATGTCCTCCAAGGAGTAAGAGCTCCCTGGACCACCAGTCCCAGCAAGAAGAAAAGAGGCCCTCAGCTAGCTACTGGGGAGTCCTTTTCCCAAATTGATCCCCCAAACACACTGAGAATCTCCTGACTTCATTTCCATCCCAGACCCCCTGAATAAGGGGAGGGGCTGAGGGAGCCCTACCTTGTCATGCGCCATCAATAAAGTTCACTGTACCCAGCCATAAAAAAAAAAAAAAAAAAATTAACCTAGCTGAACCCAACCCAAATACACAAAATATATCCAAATCCCACCATTTGAGCAATGTAGGGGAAAGAATTAATTGAACATTGCAAAAGAGGGCATTCTCACCTATGCCCTCACTTTTTTTCAACCATCTAACTCATGATCATATTACCAGAATGGAACGGCTTCATGTTATCCACTATTACAACCCAACAGATTACTATGTGCAGATAACTGAAGATCTGATAACACCCAGGATGAACTGGGCTGACTTGGGTCCAATCTTCGGAAACATGATTGTACCAATAGATCTGAAATTGTGGCACAATCAAACATCAGTGTCATTAAATATTTTAACCTGAAACCTAACAATGTGAAGTACTCTATCTGAAGAAAGGGTGCATTAATAGAAAGAGGTGACCTTTAGAAAAATTTTGTAATACAAAAAGCTAAGAATAATATTTGGCAGTTTATTCATCACTGTTCAGAGAGAAACATTTAATCATAATTTTAGCTAATATTCATTGAACTCTGTGGCTCTCAGGCTTCTAAATATTTCATATACATTGTATCACGTAAGTCTTAACAACTCTATGAAATAGCTTCTGTTATGATATCTTTTTAACAGAGGAGGAAACAGATAATCAGGGAGTGTAAATGACCTGCTTAGGTTTTCAGTTTATAAGTGTCAGAGTGAGGAGTGAACCAAGGGTTTCTGATACCAGAAGCTGAGAATCAGTACACACACAGCATCATGTGGGACATGAAAAGCATGGCCACCCAAAAGATGTGTCCCATGACAGGGCAGGAATAATTCACCATGCTCCACCTTGGCCTGAATTAAATATGTCTTCAACCAACTTTTCCTCAGTTTGGCTGGTGTCATCTAGGAGCTTATAAAAATACAGTTCCCAGGCCAGACGAGTGGCGCGATGGTTAAGCGCTGGCTTCAGAAGCCAGCGGCCCCGGTTTGGGTCCCACATATAAGGGCCAGCGACACTGCCCTCAAAAAAAAAAAAAAATACAGTTCCCAAAACCCCTAGTAAATGAAAACCTCAAGTTCAAGAACCCATATTTTTACAAAGCCCCTATGGTGATTCTGATATGCAGTGACACCTGGGAATTAATATTCCAGACTTTCCCTCCCTTGGCTCTGATTCACACACTTGAAAGAGCCTATTTAAAAATTCAGCCATGTCTGCAGCAGGGCTGCAATGCGCTACCAAGCACTACCGTGAGTGACTGGCAGGCAGCGTGAGTGGCCAGCAGCTGGCACGTGAGCCGCCATGAGCAGCCATTCAGAGGCCGGCGACCGACTGCCTCACCCAGGAAGATCGCAATGATAATACCAACATGGGCCAGTGAAGCAACGTCCTCCACAACTAGACTGACAAAAAGGACAGCAACTTGTCTGTTCCTCTTCCCTGATTCCCCAGTGCTGTTTCCTCCCCCAAATCCCCAATAAAATCTTTAAAAAAAAAAAAAAATCAGCCAATGGGACAGGGTACACTAGACGGCATGCGTAAAATTCCACTCAGAGGAAAATTTATACATTTTTGTGAATTAAGAGGTTAGCTTTCAGTTTTGTAGATTGTCTTCTAAAATGTTGATCAACAGGAGTAGATCCGCCTCCTCCCCACCCCCACCACCAATCTGTCCATTTCACTTTGTGGTTTGGATAGGGGGACTCACCGTCCTGGTTGGCCCAAGGCTTTCCTGCTTTTAACACTGAAAATGCTATATCCCGGGACATTCCTCTGGTCAAACTGGTAGAGTCAGTATGGTGGCAGCTCATCCAGTTTGCCTGAGATTGTCAAATGTTTTAAAATTAAAGGTCCCACCCATACCCTGAAAACCCCCTGAGTCCCAGGCAAAGTGCATTAGTTGGTCACCCTAATTGGTCACAGATCACTGCCTCCTTGCAATACTTTATGTGATGGCTACAGACAAATTCTCTATTGTATGTTTTACTGAAATATATCATCTCAAGACTCAATGATATACAAAGTTTTCAAGAAATAAGGATTTTGTTCCTAATGTGAAGCCTCATAAATATTAAAGCATACAGCTTATAGACCACTGTGGAGTCCTATTAAGAGAAAAGAAAATCATCATTTAGGATTTCTCAAAAGTGGATGCTCTGTAATTTCCTTTCATCCTTTCATAAATAGGACTGAAAATGCAAACCAAAGGTATGTTAATATATAGTTCCAACTATTAATAGGAGTCCAAGGGCCACATCAGAAATGTTATCATAGGGCCAGCCGAGTGGCGCATTGGTTAAGATCTGGTTTGGGACGCCTGCGACCCCAGTTCAGATCCCACATGTGAGGGCCAGTGACACTGCCCTCTACAGCTAACAACAGCTCCACCTGGAGCTGGGCTGTGCGAGCCTCGGCGATGGTGTAGGCTGCAGCCCCTGCTGCAGTGGGCTGCCATAGGCTGCAGTGAATGGCCCGCAGCCAGCGTGAGCTGCCGATAGCCGCGGTGAGCCACCGTCCAGAGGCCGGCAACCGATCTGCCTCATCCGGGAAGAACGCAATGACGATATCAACGTGGGCCAGTGAAGCAACGTCCTCCACAGCTGGATTGAGGAACAAAAGGATAGTGACTTGTCTGTTCCCCTTCCCCAATTCCCCAATAAAATCTTTTAAAAAAAAAAAGAAAAAGAAATGTTATCATAGAAGAAACTCCTAGGTCCCTGCAGCCTGCAGAAAAGATTTTGGTGTCATCAAGTGTTCCCAGTCAAAAAGGCCCCCAATGTCCCCTTCCTGGGCCAAATGCCTTTCTGACTGTGGGTTCAGGTTTCATTTTCCATCTCTTACAGCATTTATGTTTCAAGTGAATGAGTTTGCATAATAAATTTCTATTTTGTTTCTGAGACATTTTTTTCATGCAAGAATTGGTGAGTGCTGGGTCAGTTGTTTGCACATTAGTGCATCTGAATATTCATAAACATAGTCTGGTTTAGTGTTCCCAAACTGTGCTTCATGAATAATTCACATGTTTGACAGCAACCTGTGTTATTCAATTTATTTAAAGACTACAATCAATATAGCACGCTACTCCAAAACATAGCAACCAGTCCTTTAACTGTAGTGTGCTTTAAAATTTCTTTCATTTCTTCATCACATTGAACCACAAATATGGGGTAATTACTAATAATTTTATCTCCATTTTGCATGTCACCACAATCAACATATTGATTGCTTTTTGATTATAATAAATGGTTGGTTAAATTGAAGGTTTGAGATTAAGAATGTTAAGCTCTGATATTTATTTAATTCAGCTGCACTAATTTAGTTTCTACATGGTAATTTCACGAAAAGCTATTGAGAATCTGAGTAGTTATTTGAATCAAGTTATAAAGAGAGCCCAGTTTCCCCAGGAGAATCTGGCATTTTAGTAAATTATACCAAGTAGGAGTTTGGTTTTGCCTGCTGGAGCATACAAATCACTCCAGCATTATGCTCATTTTGATATGTAAATAGAATGGAGGAAAACTTAGGAAATTTCTTAGGTTAATTTCTTATTTTAGGTTTTAAAGAAGCAAGTCTCAGAGAAAGACTAAATGAAGACTTATTTACATAAAACCTTGCCCTACCAGCAAGGCCTAAACTGGCTGGGTAAAGACAAAAAAAAACAAAATACAAAAAACAAACAACAACAAAAAAACCCCCACAAGAATTACAGAAGAAATATGACACAATCACTTTAGTAGAGAAGTTGAGAAATTATCAAATTTTGGCTTACAGCCAGGAAACCCATTTCAAAAGAATGAAAATCAACTATATTTAGAGTCCCTTAAGAAGAGACGAGGGTAAAAAGGATCAAATATATGGTGGTGGAAGGGAAACTGACTCTGGGTGGTGAACACACAATGTGATATATAGATGATGTATTACAGAATTGTACACCTGAAACATACATAACTTTACTAACAATTGTCACCCCAATAAACTTCAATAAATAAAAAAAGAGGAGGTACCATGTTTTCATATAAAAACGCAGTTTTGTGATTAACAAAAGCCCAAACTAGAATGATGAGTGTTAGAAAATTCTTATTAACATCATCCAAACTGAACTTTCAAATAATTTACTCTTACTCTCTTTTCTTTTAAAAGATTTTATTGGGGAATCGGGGGAGGGGACCAGCCAAGCTGTTGTTCTTCAGTCTTCGTTGTAGGGCGCCAGTTGCCATCCAGCTTCCTGTCAGCAGCTTGTGGCCTCTAAGCTCAAGGTGCTGTGCTCAATCTTAGTTGCAGGTGGGCACAGCCACCATCCCATGTGGGAGTCAAACCCGCAGCCTTGTTGCCAAGAGCGCACGCTCTATCCTCTGAGCCATCTGGGCGGCAGCACAGGTCAAGGTGCCGAGTTCAGTCTTAGTTGCGGGTGGGCATGGCCAACGTTCCATGCGGGAGTTAAACCCGGCCACCTTGTTGTTAAGAACACATGCCCTATCCACTGAGCCCTCCAGTAGGCAGCTCAGCTCAAGGTGCCGAGCTCAATCTTTAGTTGCAGGTGGGCACAACCCACCATCGAACAGGCAATCTTGTTACACCAACTGAGCCATCCTGCCACCTGTTGGCAGCCCAGTGACAGCTCAGCTAGGGCGCAGCATTCACTGGCCCTGGGAATCAAACTGGCGGCCCTGTTGCTCAGAGCATGCACCGTAAGCCAACTCCTAACCAATTGAGCTACTCGGCCGGAACCCCTCTTACTCTCTTTTAATGGCTATCTCTCAACACCTTCCTCATTTATTCATTTAATAAACATACTGGGTTCTGATGAGATCTGTGTCTCCCCTTCCTCTAACCAGGGACATGAGAAGCTACACAGAACCTGTTTTCATATTTTCTGAACTCTACTGCATACATGTTTCATATTGTAATATTTCTGAAATCAGGATGTATGATTAATATACTCTTTCCTTCCCCGCAAAAAAAAACTGTTATTAATTACATGGTTTCACAATTCACATTGTCTTAGAATGAAACTATGGTACTATCATTGCTCATGGACTCATCCAGACTAGAGTTCCCTTGAAAATAGAATCAGTCTGGGCTATAGCTGACTTTTTTTACAGAAAATAAGTGGGGACTAAATCCTCCAGACACCCAACTTTTAGCGCATCATGGTTTACTTCCATATCAACATTGGACTCCCCTGAAGATGAAACTTCTTTGTCATCCTAGACTCTCTTCCCCATACTATTGGGTTATCGGGAAAGTCATGACATATTTTTTTCTGTTTTTTTTGTTGCAAAAACGCATCATGACTTTTCCAACAACCCAATATTTTTGTCCTTCCTTTCTCCTGCCTTAGCCATTACTTTTCCTTTTCCTCCCAAATCTGTTCACTGTGCTTTTGGGAACCCCTATTTCCAAACTCCACTGGATTTTCAACATTACAAAGTGTTCCCTTAGGTCTCCTTGCCAAAACAGAAACTCAGACATTCCCAACAGAAACTGCTTGCCCAGCCACCCTTTGAAAAGTTGTTTCTCACTCTTCCACACCTGAGATCTCCTGAGGTGAAGAGATTAGCCTGACAGCTTCTTCCTCAAATTATCATGCATTCAGGCCATTGTTCTTCCGTTCTTGAGTAAAATCCTCTTTACCTTTAAGGCCCATAACCTGGTTTTACTGTCCTTGCTTCATCATTTCTTATTTTTTTGACCCTCTCATTATATCCCATCATTCACTGTAAACCTACCAGCTTTCTCTTTCCCCCAGTCTATCATCATTGATGGTTGCTTCAAAGTCCATATGAAAGACCCATAAAGCACTTCAGTGTCTTGTTTCTTTACCTAGTCAACTCCAAATGCCCTCACCTTTACCTACTTCAATTGACATAGAGTACCTTGGACCTCACTCCCACCTAAAATGATTCTACCTCCAAAATCTTCAAACATCCCACTAACTGGATCATAATCTATCCTTTCATTTTTCTTACTCTGAAATTCCCTTCTGTTCTTGACTTGTTTCTTCATCCTCTCTGCATTTCCTTTTCTATCTAATCTAGACCCCCATCACTTCTACCACTCTCCATCCAGTTTGCTCTACTGCCTCCCTCTTTGATCCTTCCACCACACATGCCCAACAAAACTCTAAGCTTGGAGAACCCAACCACCTGCCTTCTGTGCCACATACCTAGTATGTTGAGCACTGATGGGGAAAAAAAACACAACAACTATACAAACACATGTAGTCAGGTCACTCTGAACAAATGGACCCCAATCAGGTCCTCAGTGGCTGCCTGAAAATCCTTCTATTGTCTGGGTAGCTTTACTCCCATTCTCTACAGAAATTATTCAAACTTCTCTCTCACTTTCTTAAGCTATATTCCATCACTCCTCACTCTCCATAGGAGACTTCACCTCAAGGAAAATAGAAGCCATCATCTGGGAACTCCATCAACTTTGTGCTACACACAATGCACAAAATTACTTGTGTCTATACCTCTTCACCCTTCTTTTCCCCATTGCCAAAATGGGAAAGATGCCCTGATTCTTATCTAAGTCTATGCTCTCTACTTGTAATCTAATCTCATTTCGTTCTGCAATCTTTCAAAATTGTATCTTCACTCTTGCCATCACACTACCTCCTTTTTGAAAGCATTTATACAGGCCCCAGAATTTCCCGTCTTAAAAACAATAAACTCACTCTCAGTTCCACATCCACCTTTCATAGATAAGATCTTTTAAGAGTCTTATCTAAATATTTCCTCTTCCTTTCCTATCATTAGCTACTGCAGTCTGGGCTTCTCACTCCACTGAAGCAACTCTCACTGAGACCTATAATCCATATTATTAATTCCAGAGGGCACTTTCAAGTCTTTATTTGACCACTGTGGCATTTGACCATGTTCACTATGTCATCTTTTTTGAAGTTCTCTTTCCTGGACGTCTGGGAAGCCATGTTCTTTTGATTTCTACTCTGCTTCTTTGACCACTTCTTCTTGGTCTTTTTCTCTAAGCATCTTTTCTTCTGCCCATACTGTGAATGTAGGTGATCCTTGGGGTTCTGTTGCAGCCCTCTCCTCTTCTCCACTGGATGATCTCCACTTTGTCTGTGCCTTCAATTAACATCCATAGTGTGCCAGATCAGGGTTTCCAAGGAGCATCCATCAAGATGTGATTAGATGTGCAAAGAGATTTATTGGCTGAAACATTTGAGAAATATAAAGAGGAGGGAGTAGAGGTAGGTTGGGAAAACATTTAGAAGATCACGATGTCCTTCTGACACCTGTGGAAGAAGAAGGGAAAAGAAAGAAGATTGGGAAGGAAGAGACTCAGACTGCCATGCAGTTCTAAGAAAGTTCCAGTCAGGCTCATGGGAAATCCTGGAGCCAAAGTTGCTTGTTAAGTAGATCTGTGGCTAGATGAAAAGTACGACGTTGGTATGAACACAGTCACCAAGATGAGGTCAGCTGGGTCTGTCAGTCAACCATACTTCTCATAGCTGGTTCCCTTGAAGGAGGTCTGAGCAGAGCACTTTATAGCTAACATACATACCAGTAAATTTCAACCTCATCAGGGCATCAGAATCCTGATGGAGTTCTTTAAAAACATATGTATCTATAACATACCTCCCAAAAATTTTGGTTTAGTTGGTTTTAGATGAAATCAGGCATCTAACTTGCAAAAAGCCCCACAGGCAATTCTAATTTGTAGCCAAGTTTGAAAACAATGATCTTTATGTTGATCATTTGAATTGTTGTTTTTAGTCTAGATCTCCATCTGAGGTCCACACCCATATAATTAACTGCGAGCTGGGCCTTTCCTTTTGGATGTCCCAAATTAAAGTTAATATCATCTGTCCCAAGCCTCCTCCTCTTCCTGCCTTCCCTATTTCAGTGAGTGCCAATATCTTTCACCTTTCGGTGGTCCAAGCCAGAAACTGTGGCATCATAATCGACTCCCCTCTCTCTTATTCATTATGGTCACTTTATCACTAAGTCCCGTTGACTCTGCCTTCTTGATATTTTCTGAATCTTTCTCTCTTCTCTGGTGCCACTATGTTAGTTCAAGCTATCATTCTTGCTTCACATCTTGTCCTCTCTAATTAGTTCTTCACAACACAGCCTATGGATCCTTCCATAACAGTCATCTGATAATGTCACTCCATTGTCTTCTCATGCTTCTCAAGCTAAAGTTCAGAATACTTTATTTATTACACAAGACTACACGTTTGGAACCCAGTGTATCTGCCCTGTCTTATCTCTTGCCATCATCTTACCTCTTGCTGAGCTACTTGTAGTTCTGGGAGATTTCTAAGTCTTTGTATCAGCTGTAACCTCTTCCTGGAATATACTGCCCATTTCTTTTCCTTGCTAACCCCTAGGCTCTCAAGGCTCCATTTAAATCCACTTCCTTTGTAAGCCTTCCTTTTCACCTCCACCAAGATGGGATACATGTTCTTTTATTCCACTAGCACCCAATCATTGCATGTTTCACAATGATTAATATGATCCTTGAGGCATGGATTTGCCTTCTTCGCTGTAATAGCCCCAGTTCTTAGCACAGCTATGAGCACAATGTAAACACTTAATAACTATTCATGTATAAGTGAATGAATGAGCGATGTTTTGGCCTCTGTCCTAGACACTGAAGCTCTAAGCTATGTGCCATCAGGGCTATGAGCAGTAGGAAGAACATAGCCTTCTTCTGGATAACCTTGGGCAACTACACAACCGCCTTGACCTTCAGTTTTCTCATCTTTAAACTGAAAAATCTCTCTGGATTGCTGTAAAGATTAAACGAATTATTATTTAAAACATGGTGCCTGTCATATGAAAGTTGTGCCCTAAAATTCTAGTTTCTTGATTCTCTTTTGCAACATCTCAGTTTAACTCTTCATCTAATCCAATCTGATACACCTTCTTTATTCTTTCCCCTTAGAGCTGTTTCCTTCCTGTATATTAGATGGTCTTCCCACAAGTCATCTATATAGCTACCTTCCTCTTTTCTTTGATTTCTTCCAAGAGCTAATTTCTGTACCTCATTGCTGAGGCAGACATCATTAATGGTTTTTGCAGAGGCTGTGGCGTCAGACACAGCAGCCGATCCATAAGTTACTGCTCATCCATGTGAGCAAAGGATAGGGCCTGAATCCCCAGGTGGGATATGATAAATATAATTGCTGAAGTGGATACCATTAATGGTTTTTGCAGAAATTGTACTGTCAGATCCTTCATCATATGGACACATGTACTCCCAAGAGGAACCAAGAGAATAAATTCTGATGTATCAGAAGTTCTCAGCCAGATCTTGGGCATTAAAACACTATTTCATGTAAGCATTTATTGGGGACAAAGCAAAAGCTAGATAACAAATCCTTCTCACCCAGATGTTCTAAAAAACTGCCTCAGGACTCCTGTTCTGCATAGATTTAACTAACTAGTTATATCTTCTATTATTTACAGAGTGCCTTCTATGTACCAGATTGTGAATAGACTAAGGATAAGTACAGTTTGGAACCAGAAGCATCTTACCACTGTAGTTTACAGTATAGGCTCCAGCTCCCATCTGTCTGAACTCCTCATAGCTCACTTCTTCTGTGACTTTGATCAGCTAACTGCCCTGTGCCTCAGTTTTCTTGTCTGTAAATGGGGACAATGATAGTACCTTTCTGATAAGGTTCTAAAAAATAAATAAGTTAATACATTTTAGGGATTACTTAGAATAGTGCCTGCCACAATATGCACTTCATTATGTTAACCACGATTGTTGTGGGAATGCAGAGGAGGGGCATTCATCAAGCTTGGGGACCAAAAAGGGCTTCTTGGAAGAAAACTATTCTAAACTGAGACTGGAAGGATGAATGTAGATGAGGGGAAGGGTATTTTAAACAGTAAGACCAGCATGTACAAAGCCTCACAGTACAGTGACTGTGACCCAAGGTGAAAAGCTATTAGCTGAGAGATGCTGGGTTATTGTGTGTGTGTGTGTGTGTGTGTGTGTGTGTGTGTGTGTGTGTGTGAGAGAGAGAGAGAGAGAGAGAGAGAGAGAGAGAGAGAGAGAGAGAAGTGCTATTGAGCGAGATGTTAAAGGTAATAAAGGTAAGCAGGTGTTCCACATATCTTCTATTTGTCCTTTCTTATTACACTCTCCTATGTCCTGGTCTTTGTCCTGAGGTGGACTTTAATAGACTACTTCTGTGGCTCCCTTGCTTACTGGCTTCCAGTTATATCTGGTCAGTTAAAAGCCCAGAGGGACATCAGAGGGAGGGAGGGAGGGAAGACAGTGAGGGTGGGATATTACTCTCCTGGTTCCCAGTGACCCACAGCTCCTTTCAATCACCCTTCCTTACCCAGGCATAGGGAAAGAATCCCAGCCTAGGAAAACACCTGAGATAGAGGGTCACCAAGCATGATACTCTTTGGATCCTTGGATATTTCTAACAACCTCTGGATGTCTGTAACCTTATTGCAAGTGTCAGCCCGGAGGATCAAAGAAAAGAAAGCTTTCCATCTTCCTTTTTGTACACATACTCATTCATTCCTTTAAAATCTCCTGAGATAAAAAGGTATGTATTTCAACTTTTCACTTTCTCTATGTTATACCTTCTTACCTTCTTATTTGTTGGACAGATGGCTTCATGGCCTAACCATTTGATGAAAGTGGTATGTACTTGATGCTATGATATGAAACTCTATTTTCTAAATGCCTCAAGAGTGGCTCTGGAACTGGGATCCATAAGATTCCTTAGCCCCAGGGATTACCTAGGACAAAAACACCTGTTTAATATGCTCATGATATTTCACCTGGTACATGAAGATTAGCTATGATGTACATATAATGCAGTACACAATTCCTGGCATGTAGTAAGTGCTTATCATATAGCACCTATTATTATTTTGTAAGTTAGAGATGATTCAGTGATGTGATTATTATTAATTCTTAGGCAGTGATTCTGAAGAGCTCTCTCTACTGCACCCAGATGAGTACAGACCCACTTGCATAGCCTTTATGTCTTTTTTTCTTTTCACTTTATGGTCTTTAATCCTGAATCTGGGTTATGTGTGGAGCTGTGAAAGAAAGAGATGTCTCAATCCTGTCTTCACTTTCCAGGCTAATCTGTTGGCTGTTCTGGTTCCCAACACCCCTCTGCTCTGCCCTTGGGAAGCACATCTCCAAGTAGGAATGGGTCAGCCACCAGTTGTTCCTGATTCCAGCCCTGCAAAGCTCTCACCTGTATAACTTCCTCAGGGCCACAGGCAACTTGAAGATTTGCCAGGTTTGTGAAAGCTGCTGACACTACCAGTCCTGGCCTCTAGGGGCACTCTGGTCTCTCTACTCACCAGAGCTGAAGTGGTCAGATAAAGAGATCAAAGAAATGGGCTCTTTTACACAAAACAAGTTATTGATCCTAACTTTTTTGTTTGCACAGTACACAAGGTACATAGGAACTTGATCCTTCTCTTTTGCACTCTCTCACTTGAATGGTGGGCCAAGGTCCACGAACTCAACTTAGGTCAGTTTGGGGATACCACTGGGGTAAAACAGAGTGGCTTTCAAATATTTTTTCCAGAATTCTCTAATCTTCTCTCTCTCCCTGAGGTGCACTGCACAGCTGCTATGCAGCAGCCCTGTTCTCTGGAGGAGGAGTGTATTCTATTTTCAGTTCCATCTCCTGGACATTTGAGAGCTTCTGGACACTGGAAATCCTGCCTTAGTTCATGATCTATTTCTCTTAATTCTGTTAGTTTTGCCTACCTAAATCATTAGCGGGTTGTTACTGCTGTTCTATCTCTAATTCAATTCAAGGTCTTTCAAAGTGTGGTCTGGGGACCACAGATATCAGAATTACATGGCATATTTGTTAATAATTACCATTTTACTCATCCCCAAACGCGCGCGTGCGCGCGCACACACACACACACACACACGCTTAGGTATTAGATACAATACATTAAAAGAATAATACACCAAGACCAAGTGGGATTTATTCCAGGTATTCAAGGTAGGTTCAACATACAAAAATGTAATCTATGGCCGGCCGAGTGCGGTTAAGCACTGGCTTGGGAAGCCAGCGGCCCCGGTTCGGTCCCACATGTGAGGGACAGTGACACTGCCCTCAAAAGGAAAAAAAAAAAAGTAATCTACCATATCAATATGCTAAAGAAAAAAAAAAGAGCATGTGATCGTATCAATTGACACAGAAAAAACAGTTTGATGAAACTCAACATTCATTAATGGTAAAAACTTTCAGTATCCTAGAAATAAAGGGGAGTTTCCTCAACCTCTTGAAAAGCATCTACAGGAAAATTTATAGCTAACTCTACATTTAATGGTGAAAGACCTAATGCATCCTCACTAAGATTAGAATGGCAAAGATGTCTGTTCTCACCCTTTTTATTCAATGTAGTACCGAAAGTTCTAGCCAGTGGAGTCAGGCAAAGCAAGAAAATAACAGGTATCCAGATTGGCATGACTGTCACATAGAAAATCCCAAGGAATTCAAAAAAAAAAAAAAAAAAAAAAAGATGGGCTGGCCGAGTGGCACAGTGGTTAAGTGCTGGTTTGAGACGCCAGCGGCCCTGGTTCAGATCCCACATATGAGGGCCAGTGACACTGCCCTCAAAAAAAAAAAAGACCTCCTAGAATTAATAAGCAAGTTCATCAAGATCTCAAGATATAAGAAACTCATACAAAAATCGATATTTCCATATACTAGCAATAAACACATGGACACTGAAATTAAAAATATAATACCATTTAGAATTTTTCAAAAACTAATAAAATACTTAGATATAAATCTAACAAAACATTAACAAGCCTTATGTCTTACAGCTGCATGTGGGTCTATAATTATCTCAAAATAAAAAGTTGACTAAAACAAGGTAATATTTCCCAATTGTTCAATATTAACATACCAATATTGGTTATTAGTTATTTTGGGGTTTACCTGTTATGGTCTTATTAAAGTCATTTTGCTAATTTAAGAAAATGACCAAGCCCCATACCCCCAACACACACACACACACGGCAGGTCTGGTTCAATGCCTAGAAATCTATATTTCTAACAATCAGATAATTCTGATATGCTCTAAACCACTGTTTTAGGTAAAATTTGGTATCAGTCCCCATCATTCTAAATTAATGTTCCAAGGTCACCTGTAAGTGACCATAGGGGTCACTGATAGGATAGAGCTTTGATAGGCTGATAGTCCTCTAGCTTTGCTACACAGATATTTCAAGATCCCAAGAAAGTCTGGCTCTTGCTGTTTCATAGGATAGGCTTCCTACGGGAACAGAATTTAGCCTCCTACTTCCTGTGTAATGCCTTTGCTCACCTCTCCAGGCTGTGCCTGGTAACCCATTTAGTTTCACTTGAAGGAAATAAAAACATGGCATTCAAAGTCTTAGGGTCAAAATGAGGATCTTTTGAAAAGTACAAAGGCACTGATTTTTAAAATAAAATTATATACACTTACAGTTCCTGATCCTGCAAATGGTAAAGAACAAGAAGAAAGCCTATTGTCAAAACAAAAGCTCTGGACACCATGTAATCACACATTCTTGTCTTGGGGTGAAGGTCCACAGCTAAGCTATGGGATACCATTTTTTTCTAAAATCTATATAAGGCAAATAGAGATTTTTAAAAAGACAAACAAGTTACCTCTGATGCCAAATAGAAAGAATTAAAAACTGTAGTAGACAGCTGCTTACTTCCCAAAATGTCTTGGCAGCCTCACAGCTGCAACTTTTTCTGAAATCTGAGAAATTAAATTCAACAGAGGAAGTTCAGTGCTAAAGAATCAAGACTTTTCCAAAGCGTTAGATAGTTAAGAGGAATTTTGATAGGCAAGTAATCCACACTGAATCAATCTACGTCAAGGCAGGGGAGCAATGGAGAAGCGGGATGGATATGACTGGTGTAAATCTCACTTTTTCATCCTAGCACTTGAAGATCTTTCCCAGCAAGTTTCATGGCCAGAGGTAGACTCAGCTATGAAGCAGTTAGGCTTTCTCTTAGAAGACAAAGGGATGATCCACATGTTTTCTTCTCTTTGTTAGAGGCAGATAGGGGAAAATGAGCAGGGACTGAATATTGCTGGAAACTCCATTTTTTGTACTTGGTCAGAAGCCTTGGTTACAAACAACAGACAAAGATTTGGGGTAATTAAGCAGAATAGGAATTTATCATCAGGAAACATGAAGAACTTAGCTCAGAAAAGAAGTATAAATGAAGGTGGGTCAAGTAGCTGGGCCTATTACCAAGGTCATGCCAGCTTGGTTAGAGACTGATGCTGCTGCTGCCACCACTGCTATAATGTGAAAGCTGTCAATGGCTCTGCTCCCACTGGACCCTGGGAATCACCACTCTTGTCACCCTTGCTAGGGAAGCTGCATCTCCTGGGAACAGGATGAATGAAGATGAAAAATCAGGACGTCCAGATGATTCTAATGAATTAAGACCTCCAGGAATGTAGCCTATAAATTTATATCTTAAAATAAGCTCCCCAAGGTGATTTTAGGGATCCACCTGATTTGGGAAACAATGATTTAAATGTAGAATATTAATCTTGCTATTATCCTGCTTGAAGGCTTCTTGTTTGTTTTTTGTTCAAAATTATTCAATGGCTTATTTACCTCTGGAAATAATTGGAAATTAAGTTTCAATTCCTTAGACTGGCACTCAATACCTTACATTCTCTGGCTTTACCCTATTTTTACAGATGAATGTCCTCCTCTCTTCTGTGTGGACACAAAACACCAGTCCAACTGAACTGCCTTGATCTCCCATGGCTATGTTGATGCTCCCCTTGGCTCCACCCCTATTTTTTTCCTGCTGAAATATTCTTCATTTTCCAGGTCACCTCCACTACAAGCTTTTTTAAATGACTTGTCACCTTTCAATGAACTCTCTTTTGCAACTTACCTGTCTTTTGACACATCATGTCTTTTGATATAGATTTTGACTTTTGATATAGATTTTGTACATATACTCTTATGTTATTTATAGTAATAGATAAGAATCTTTGCATCATTTATTATATATAGAATAGTACCAACTCACAGTAGATATTCAATAAATACTGGTGTGCCAAAAAAAATGTATACACATAAGATTTTATTGGGGAATTGGGGGAGGGGAACAGACAAGTTGCTGTCCTTTTGTTCTTCAGTCTAGTTGCAAAGGACGTCACTTCACTGGTCCATGTTGGTATTATCATTGTGCTCTTCCCAGGTGAGGCAGTTGCTTGCCAGACATTGGATGGCCACTCACAACAACCCATGGCGGCTCACAAAAGCTCACACCAGCTGCCGGCCAGCCCCGCTGCAGCCTATGCCATCACTGGAGACTCATGGCAGCCCAGCTTCAGGTCAAGCTGTTGTTCACCATCTTAGCTGTAGAGGGGGCAGCGTCACTGGCCCTCATGTGGGATCTGAACCAGGGCCCTGCTGCTCAGAGCTGGCATCCCAACCCAACTGTTAACCAATGCGCCACTCAGCCAGCCCTACATGACTTTTATTCATCTTTTGTTATTGGTATATGTTGAGTATTACAATTTTAATTCAGTTTTTTTACTTTCTTAAAATGTGTATATATTTTTTTGGCACCGTCTGTAAATAAACAAAAGCCATCTTGGGATTTTTTCCAGTCAAATTTATAAAGTATATTAACCTTGATAAATGCTCTTAATTAGGAGCAGAGCTGGCCACAAATTCTGGTATCCTAACCAGTAGACTATTTTTGAATTTGTAGATCATGATTCTTTAAAAGGAATGGATGACCAATTTGTTTAGCTCTTCTCTTTACTCATTATGTCAGTCTTATCTGTTCCAGTCCACTCTCTTCTCCAGAATTCTGGCAAATCATTAGACCTGTTTCACTTTCATGCATCCATTTCCATGTAGAATTTGGAAAAATCAATAGTCTTTCTATGCAAAATATCCTACCCTGGAAGTAGCTTATTAAAAGAATGATGACCATGGATGATCCCAGACAAGATTCTTTTTATTCCCATCGTTCCAAAAATGAATCTGCATTGTCCACACAATGAAGTGTGAGAGGCTTCCATTAAATAAGAGTAATCCATGGCCCACCCCTCCAAGAGCCCTCTCTATTCCCTTCAGTGGAGAAGGGAATGTCACCATAGCTCCTCTGAGATGATACTGCAAGTGAAATGCTGATAGCCAGAGTTTGTTTCTGCTGAGTTGTTGAGGGTTGACAGCATTATCACTGCTCAGGCATATATACTCAGGTTGGTATCTATAATCTTGACTAGGTAAGACAATGCTCACAAACTGGGAAACTTGGTTTTTACATTAGTTCTTCTCATTTTGTTTTAGGTCATGAACAAGGAGACCTGCTATGACCAAATATTTTATGATCATGGACATCAATCTATGGAGGAGCAAGTCTTGGGTAAGGGATCAACATAGTTGTGAACAACCCACTTATTCATACATTCAGTATTTTTACATCTCTTCTACATACCTTGTCTGGGTTCCATGATAAAGAAGACTCAAGATGAGAAGGATATAGTTCCAATTCTAGGCAATATGGTGGATTGAGCTGATATAAAAGGCTCACCCTCAAATAATAATACTGCTGGTAAGAAAAAAAGTCTAACAAAAAAATTTCATACATAGCTAAGCTTGAAAGCAAATAAAGGAGATCCTTAGGTGCCAGATACACAAAAATAGAAATTGGAGCCAAACCTCTCAAGAAAATATTGACAAAGTAATATAAACCTCAGAGGCCAAGGACTGAGGTATTAATGGTTTTATGAGGATGAGAGGTGAGGATTTGGGGTTCCCACAAAAGCCAGGGCTCACAAGCCTTCTTTGCCCATAATAATGAAATGGAAGGACACTGACCACTGTCCAGAAGTGTTAATGAAGCTATTTACCAGGGAAGAGTGGCATCCATCAGAAATCAGAACCCCAAATCTGTGCCATAAGTGTGGGAGACTACAAATTAATACTACTCTGTGGAAGAGGAAACACCAAACCAAGAGATTAAAATTGATAAACCTCCAGCCAGATTGATCAGAAAAAGAAACAGAACACAAATTACCAATATCAGGAATAAGAGAAGTGATATCACTACATAGTTTATAGATATTAAGAGAATAATAAGAAAATATTATGAATAACTTTGTGTCAATAAATTTAACAACTTAGATAATCAAATGGACAAACTCCACAAACTACCTAAGCTTACTAAACAATAAATAGATAACTTTAATATCTCTACATCTATTAAAGAAATTGAGTTTGTAGTTAAATACCCTCTCCCAAAAAATACTTCAGGGCTAGAGGTCTTTACCAAATTCCACCAAATATTTAAAGAAGAAATAATACCAATTCTATATAAAATCTTCCAAAAAATTTAAAAGGATAGAATATTTCTTAATTCATTCTATGAGATCAGCATAATCCTGATACCAAAACTAGGTAAATAATACAAGAACACTACAGACCTAACAGCCCTCATGAACACAGATGTAAACATTCTAAATAAAATTTTAAATATAAATTGTATCCAGCAATATAAAAATTATACTACTTTGTGATTACTTGGGGCTTACCCCAGTGTATCCACTATTACATGGGGCTTATCCCAAGAATATAAGATTAGTTTAACATTCAAATATCAATCAACATAATTTACCATACAGATTTCTTTTTTTGCTAAAAAACTAAAACAATAATGACCACCATATATGATCATTTCAATAGATGCAGTAAAATATTTGACAAAATCCTCATCAATTCCTTAATAAACAAAAGAAAAAAAACTTCCTCAATCTGATAAAGTGCATCTACGAAAAACCTATGACTGATATCATATTTAATGGTGGAAACTGAATATTTATCCCCATAAATTCAGGAATAAGACAAGGATATGCACTTTTACATTTCTAGTCAACATTTTATTGTCAGGTCTAACCAGTGCAATAGGCTAAAATAAATAAATGAATAAAGGTCAGCAAGACTAGAAAGAAAGAAATAAAACTGTCTTGGGCCGGCCGAGTGGCGCATTGGTTAAGCGCTGGTTTTGGGATGCCAGCGGCCCCGGTTCGGATCCCACATGAGGGCCAGTGACACTGCCCTCTACAGCTAACAACAGCTCCACCTGGAGCTGGGCTGTGCGAGCCCCGGTGATGGTGTGGGCTGCAGCCCCTGCTGCAGTGGGCTGCCATAGGCTGCAGTGAGTGGCCCGCAGCCAGCGTGAGCAGCTGGCAGCCAAGCGTGAGCTGCCAATAGCCGCGATGATCGACATCCAGAGGCCAGCGACCGATCTGCCTCATCCAGGAAGAGCGCAATGACGATACCAACAGTGAAGCAACATCCTCCGCAACTAAACTGAAGAACAAGAAGACGGCAACTTGTCTGTTCCCCTTCCCCGATTCCCCAACGCTGTTCCCCTACACCAATTCCCCAATAAAATATTTAAAAAAAAAAAAAAAAAAAAAAAAAAAAGAAATAAAACTGTCTTTATTTACAGAAGATATAATTGAGTAGAAAATCAGAAGGAATATATTTAAAAGTTACTAGAATTAATAAATGAGTTTAGCAATGTTGCAGGATTCAAAGTCAATATATAAAAATCAATAGTAATTCAATATACTGGCAATAATTAAAAATTGAAATTAAAAATAATATTTAAAATAGCATCACAAATATGAAATAATTAGGGATAAATCTGAGAAAAGATGTGCAAGATATGTACACTAAAAACTATAAAAACATTACTTAGAAAAATTAAGGGAGACTTCAAAAAGTGGAAGAAACATGGTGTTCATAGAAGACTCCATATTGTTAAGATGTCACTTCCCAAATAGATCTGTAGTTTAATACAATCCCAATAAAAACTAAAACCCAGCAGGCTTTTTTGTAGAAATAGACAAACTAATTCCAAAATGCATACAGCAATGTAAAGGACCTGAAATAGCCAAACTGTTTTTGAAAAAGAACAAAATTGGAGAACTAATGCTATCTCATTTCAAAACTTATTATGATACTACAGTAATCAAGAGAGCGTGGCATCAAGAGAGACAAATAAATCAATGAATTAAACTAGAGAGTCCAGAAAAAGACCTACACATACTCATATACGGACAACTGATTTTTGACAAGGATGCAAAAGCAATGCAGCGGAGAAAAGATAGCCTTTTCCACAAATGATGCTGGAGCAATTGGATATTCATATACACAAAAATGAACTTTGATCCATACCTTGTGTCATTAAAAAAATTAACTCAGGCTAGGCAAACATTTCTTAGATATAAAGCCAACAAAAGAAAAAAAATTTATAAATTGGACTTCATTAAAATTAAAAATGTCTGCTCTTTAAAAGACATTGTTAAAAATTGTTTAATAGGTATAGAGTTACAGTTTTTCAAGATGAATGAGTTCTGGAGATGGATTGTGATGATAGTAGCACAATAATGTGAAAGTACTTAATACCACTGAACTGGACACATAAAAATGGTTAAGAGTGTAAATTTTATGTTATGTGTATTTGACCACAATTTAAAGAAATCTCAACAAATGAAAAAACAACCTAGTTATTAAAATTGGGCAAAATATTTGAACAGACATTTCCCAAAAAAGATATACAGTAAAAAAATAAGCACATTGTTAGTCATTGCAGAAATACAAGTTAAAACCACAGACAGAGATCACTACATACCTATTAGAATGGCAAAAACTAAAAATACTGACCATACTAAGTTTTCAGAAGGATATGGAAGAATTCAAATTTTCATGTAGTGCTGATGGGAATGTAAAATGGTACAACCACTTTGAAAAACAGTTGGGTAGTTTCTAAGAAAGTGATACATACATTCACCATATGTGATCTAGCATTTTGACTCTTAAGTATTTACCCAAGAGAAATGCAAGCATATGTCCATGAAAAGACTTGTTAAAAAAAAATTATAGCAGTTTTATTTGTAATGGCTATGAACCTGGAAACAACCTAAATGTTCATCAACAGGTGGATGGATAAACAAATGATGGTATATCCATATGATAGACTACTACCTAGATCATTTTATTACTCCTTTTTATTAACCAAAGGAACATGGATGGATCTCAAAATAATTATGCTGAAAGAGGCCAGACCGCCCCCCCATACCCCAAATAAAAGGCACATACTACCTGATTACATTTATATAGCATTCTAGAAAATGCAAACTAGTCTATAATGACAGAAAGCAGATTGGTGGCTGCCTGGGCATGGGGGGACAGAAGGAACAGGAGAAAGGGAGGGAGGAATTACAAAGGGCCGTGAGCAAACCCTTGAGGGCATTGGATACATTCATTTTCTTGACTGTGATGATGCTTTCATGGGTGTATGCATATGTCAAAATGTATCAGATTATATGCTTTAAATATGTACAGTTTATTGTATGTAAATTTTACTTCAATAAAGCTGTCAACAAAATCAACAAAGGAGCTACGTGAGCTTAGAGTTGATCTGCCTCAGTGAATTCCATCTGTTCATAGAGACAGAGATTGGCGGTCATAACAATTTGGAATTTTCACTTTGGGAAATGATCAAAGAAGACAACCTGGGATGAGAAGAAAATATTGCTGAGCCATGTGAGAGTTTTAAAGAGGTCAAAAATGTTCATTTTCTCTGCATTTAATCAGCGTATAAGGCCTTAGGGTCACAAAATGTTGGGGGAGGGGGAAATCTCAGACAAAATACAGTCCAGTTTCTGTATTTTACACATGAGGAGATGAATATAAGAAAAATACAGGGATGTCCCTTAGGTCACACAGCTTGCAGAGATAAGAACAAAATGTGAGTCCTCTGAGATTTACTCTAACGCTGTTTTGTGTGTTGGGTGTGTGTTTTATATCTAGCTATCCTAAACCCTTGGGTAGTTGTTAATCTATAAAAGTATGGAATAAGATAATATCTATGGGACACTGAGTTCCTTCGTGGCCCCGCAGATGTCTCAGAACATAGAAGGGAACACCATTACCCCTACCTTCATATTTTCAGTCCCCAAACCCTCTTATACAAACAATACTCCTTGTAGGGCAGTAATACCTACCTGGCTATCCTCAGAGTCTAGGCAACGTGAAACCATTGCTTTAAGGTGCATTCCTTACAGGTACAGTCAGTTCTGCTATAATGTTTGTCTTGAAAACACAAATTTGTTCCAATGTGATTATATTAGGAAACAATATGAGTATAACACAAATATGCGTTTGCCTATGTGAGATCTTATAAGCAAGAAACACTCAATGAAAGCAGAAAAATGCTCCCAGCTGAACTGAGCTGCCTAGGAATCACAAAATGGGCATTGACGTACACAAACCCACACTTCCCTCAGATATTGACCAGCTAGTTCATACCTATGTTATGAGTCATGCCCTTCTACATCTGGTGTTAAAATTTTTCCTCTGATTTTAGATAACTTACCTTCCTACCACTTTATGATGAATCATAAGCTACAACTCTTCCAACGTGCACTTCTTCAAACAAAGTTCAAGACCTTTTAGGATACAGTGTCATGTTTGTTGTATTAGTTATGAATTTCTTTTTCAACTTGAAAGCTGTTTATTAAGTGACCAGATTATAAAATAATGTCTTTAGTTCATCCTTCTAACTAAAGCCTGTTGATCTTGTCTTCCCTGTTGCCAACATCTCTATCTTCTACAAAATGCAGGGTCTTTTTCTTTATTCCATGGTGCGGAGATAATAATTTGAAGGACCACAGGAAGTTGTTTGTTTCTTTAAAGCATTTTTCAACAGTGTAGTTCTCATGAATCAGATCCTCTATGCAGACATACCCGATTTACCAAAAGATCCAATCATCAAAGAATTATCTGGCAGGTCAATTAGCTTCTTGTTGATTTGGCCATAACTGTGCTTTTGGATCAGTTCATTTACTGATTTCAGGTTTGGGCACCCCATGCAGTGTATGGTTCCACAATCCTCTGCATATTAACGGAAGCCATGTTGAGTTTAACCAAGGTGCCATTGAAATGCTGACAAAGGCAAAGGAGCTGCAACACCTGTGGGTTCCACTGCTGATACCTCTGATCCTAAAGATAAATTCCATTTGGGTTCCACAATTACATAGAAGTTGCATGCTTTTCATGTCATCCTCACCATTCGATTCTCACTTCTGCACATCTGCCTGTTTACCTTATTATGGTGCTAAGCTTTTTTACAGATAAGCGCTCTCTTTGCCTTTTGAAGCATCTTTTGGGCAAACTTCTTTCTCAGGTGCTTGATCCTCACTTTAGCTATGCAAAATTCCTTTGCTTTTCCTTAATGGTTTCTGGGACAGCAGGAACCTTCTCTTTCTTCTCTTCTATACCTGACATAGCTTCAGCTAGAAAAAAAGGCTACTTATGAATTTCTTAACCATTTAACACGTATAAAACTGTGCTAACATTTTTATTAGATTCCTATACATTCTTTTAATGTGTCACTGATGAAGTTTTGGAGTGGTGTCTCTCTAATCTCATCTTTTCCCATAAGCCTGTGGTTCTTATTGCGCTATTGTGCACAGCATGGTGATTTTTGTCAAGTCATATGTCACATTATAGCAGAACTATATCAGAAGTGTAACATAGAGCCATGAAAGACGAATCTTGGGTCCAATAGCTGTGCATGCGCATGCCACGCCCCCGCCCCCGCCTTCCTACCCCCTCACTCCCCCACCCCCGCCCCCTCACATACAAGCTTTCTTTAAGTACTACTAGGCAGGTGTCCTGTCATATAAGTTTGTTTCAGGGCTGACGGGGCGGGGGGCGAGTACATTTTCAGAGTCAACCCACAAAATGGTTCTTAGTTGCAGGATATGAGTCCCTTGTCCCTTCTGATCAGTGACTGATCTTGGATGGGAAGGAGACCATTAGCACTGGTCGGCCAGCAAAGACAAGCATTAAACCAGCTCACGCATACTCCATAGGACTAAGCAATGACCCACCCTGCATCTGAGGTGCTGGAAACGGTGTAGTTCCAAGCATGTTCCTTCTCAGCCTGCTTTGGAATCACATGGGGAACTAAATAAAATGAAAACTCCTGGGCCCTGCTCCAGATCTGCTGCATCAAAATATCTAGGATCGGGACCAAGGAATCAGTATTTTGACAGGCACCCGGTCATCCTCAGGCGCTCTGAACTTTGATAACCACTGAATCACAATGTCTACCTAAATTGCGTGGAGACACACACACAATGCAGAGCCAGGTTCCTGGATATTCGATATGTAGCCAAACCACTTTTTACCTAAAGCAGCTGGCTCCTACTGTTTTATATACTATTACTGTCCAATCACAATGGCTTTTGTCTGATTTTAGACCATTATTGTTGAGGATTTGCCATGGGTGTCACACGTTGACCTGCGGTGAGGAATAGGGGCTGGTGAGAAAAAAAGGGAAGTGCCAGCAAGGAGTTTGACATATGAGAGAGTGCTGCTCTGCAACTGGTTCATTACGTTCATATCCCATCTGTCTGTCAAATTTTTTTAGAACTACTTGGAACTCTGAATTAAATTCTCTGGTGTGTTCTGAAACAAAGGCAGGACATCTGTAACTTCCTAATGAATCATTTCTCTCTCACTGATTAACTGGCGCTAAGCTCTGTGTTTGTGTACAAGATGGGCTGGGAATAAAACAGCAGCTAAAAATTGCAGATATTATGAGTGCATTAAAGCAATATAATTATTTTTCTGAAGAAGATAACCATTATTAAAATGTGCAGTACAGTAATGCATTGTAAACATCAGCAAGTTTTAATGGTGGTGTTTAACATCTTTCACCTTTGAAAGTGAGCATTTTATTAAGATTCAAGTCACAGGTAAAATAATGTAAGGTCTTAACTCTCTCCTAATAGTGTCAAATACATATCACAGAATAATTCTAGTACTTAGTGTGCTGGGAGGAAAAAAGCAAGTTCTATCTTCTAGTATTTACAAGAGGACATCATAATAAAAATGTGTTTTTGAAGCAAACAAAGAAGAAACTGGACATGAAAGTGTAGAATTAAAATGGATTCGCTTTGCCTCTTTTGAAATTATTGAAACAAGAACTACCAAGACAGGGCCGGCCGAGTGGCGCATTGGTTAAGCGCTGGCTTTGGGATGCCAGCGGCCCCGGTTTGGATCCCACATGAGGGCCAGTGACACTGCCCTCTACAGCTAACAACAGCTCCACCTGGAGCTGGGCTGTGCGAGCCCCGGTGATGGTGTGGGCTGCAGCCCCTGCTGCAGTGGGCTGCCATAGGCTGCAGTGAGTGGCCCACAGCCAGCGTGAGCTGCCAATAGCCCCGATGAGCGACATCCAGAGGCCAGCGACCGATCTGCCTCATCCGGGAAGAGCAATGACGATACCAACAGTGAAGCAACATCCTCCGCAACTAAAACTGAAGAACAAGAAGACGGCAACTTGTCTGTTCCCCTTCCCCGATTCCCCAACGCTGTTCCCCTCCACCAATTCCCCAATAAAATCTTTAAAAAAAAAAAAAAAAAAGAACTACCAAGACAAAATATATTACGCATGCTTTATAAAATGGCAACATGTATCTCTCAGAGAATCAATGCAAGAATTAGCTAAATGCTAGAAACCTCCATCCCCATCAATTACACTGAGAATTCATCTTGCCCATCCTTTTCTAAACAAGACTTTACTGTTAAAGAACTCACACTTTCTGATGGCAAGACAAATGTCGAACTCAGTGAAATATTTAGGAGTGAAATGTGATGATTATCTACAACTTACTTTCAAAGGTTATAAACATATATATAATATCCAGAGAAAGAAAAAGCAAATATAGCAAATTATTAACCATTGTTGAATCTAAGAAGAAGGTATATGGGTGCTCATTAAACTATTCTTTCAACTTGACTGAATGCTTGAAATTTCCAGAATATGAATTTGGAGAGAAAAAAGGAATACACAATTTAGTCACTTACGGTTAATGAAAATATTGAGTCACTCCAGAACACCTGAAATCATACCCAAGCCTGTGACTACAATTTAGTGTGTAATTCTGGTTTTATGGCTTAGCGTGGCACTCCTCTAAAACTATGGCTGAAGAAGGAAGTGAAACCCGAAACTGCCCTACCCACTATAATTCTTTTGATACTAAGTATATTCCCCTCCAGAAGTATGACTTGTATATTAAAAGTTACACTGCTTTTCTACCTTTAAACCCATTCTCATAAGATTATTCCCTCTTTCTATGGTTGACTAGAAACTGAATTGTCACAGCGTGGAGATCATAATTGAGGTGATTCTACAGAGAACAGGTTTCACGTAAGTCTTCAAACCAATGAGATTATAAATTTAAAAAAAAAAGGTTTCTAAAGAGACTTGAATCCATGAGTAAGATTTCATTTATTAAAAAAAAAGATTTAAAAAAAATGACAAGGTGGATTTATTCATGGAGTGAAATCATGGAATCGGGATTTTCTCCTGGAAGAGTCACAGATGTTTATATGTGTATATTGGTTATATATTTTGTATATGTTAGGTATATTTGTTTCAGGAACTTGAATCAAATAGTCCATCACAGATTCTCTTTTCCTCTCTCACTGTCATCATCTTTTTTCTCCATTCCCCATTACTTATATCTCAGCTGTTCATACTTGCAGTGTGGCTCTGGCAAAGGACCACATCTCACCTGCTGAATGAGGAGGAGGGCTAAAGTGTCTCACAGTGCTCCTGGATCCCATATCCGTTCACCCTCATTTTCATTTGCCAGTGAATAGTCTTGTTTACTCTCCTGGCCCCCTGGGGACCCACCAGCCTCATGATCTCTCCAATCAATAATTTAATTCTCCCATTTCTGAAACAGGAACAATATTATTCTCTCTCCCTCTGTCTCTCTGTTTCTCTCTCACTCTCCCTCTCTTCTCTACCAGCTGCCATTTCTGTAAGTTCAACAAATAACCACTTTCTGAGTTTCTAATATTAGCCCTTAGGCTACCTGACCTACTAACCCTTTCACAGCTGGCTCCCTTCTGCACCTGCTGCACCCATTAAAGTTCTACATTCCACAGGAACCAAAAGATTCTTAAAATATGCTTAGTAAATGCTGGTTTCCTTCTCCTAGGAATGCAAGTTCATGGCAGGTGACACATCTAATGTGTTTGGCTGGACTTAGTTACATTCTCTACTGAATAGCCTGTAGCCCCATCACTTCCCAGTTACCAAATATTTCCATCTACCTCCAGATGTATGGTTAAAGTGATGGCCAGACAGACACAGAAACACCTGTACCAGAAAACAGCTTCAGGATGACAGGTATTATGTATGCTTCTGTGCTGCTACTATTATTAGAAGCACTTCATATTGACTAAGCTGTTATTGAGGATGAAGTAGCTTAAGACTTACAGAGACTGAGCTGTAAACACATGACACAGGACTTTTGGGGCAGGCTGGGTGGCATGCAGTTTCATCCAACACCACACCTCAAATGCTCAGCAGGACCGTCTGTTTTAAGGGAACTTTCTAAGCGGCCGCAAGGCAATTCAAGTGTTTGAATGACTCATGCATATTGACCTTCTACTGAAGCTCAACTAACCTCAGGGGATGGGCAAGCTGGCAGCAGAATGCCATGGAAAGAAGCACTGGAGGGGAAGCAAAGGAACCACAGATGCCCACCAACTGAGCAGATGAATCACCTTGTCCCTTTGTGCTGCTTTTTCCCCCTAAAGTTCAAGGAAAAGAACACCTGACTCCTACTTGCCTTGTGAGGTTGTTTTGAGGACTGCAGGTAACGCTGGCCAAGTACTTAGAATTCCGAAAGATGCCACAGTGCAAACACAAATGCCACACCAAAACACAGTAACACAAGTGCCTATAAGAATCTGAGGCCCTCCACTAGATAGACAGAGGTGTGTCCTTTGTGTCTTTTTTTAATGCAGATGTCTTTACATGATGATCTAATTAGTAACAAGAGAGCCATTAGATACAAAGCACTCAACTAAGTTGTGATGTGGCTGCCCCTCAAAGCAGAGTCCTAGAGGTGGGGGGCAGATAGAACAAGAGCCCTTGAGATGTGCGTGCTAGGGATTGTAACCTTTTATGAACCACATTTATCCAGAGTGTAAAAGGGCCAACAAATAGGTATGGAAGACCTCATCATGTCCCAGCTGAGATGTCTGATGAAAGCCTATTGAATTGGGCCAAGAGTAGTGTGTACATGCCAGACGTTCTCTGTAGATCCACCTAGTAGATCCTACCAGCACCCATGTGAAGAGAGAGCATCACTGAGGGCCAAAGGCACACCCCAAGTGAGATCCCTGACAGATATTGCTTCTCCAGGGGATACACAGAATATGAGTAAACTACAAATAATAAAATGGAGCCTGTGGGGGCCGGCCGAGTGGCGCGGTGGTTAAGCGCTGGCTTGGGAAGCCAGCGGCCCCGGTTCGGATCCCACATATGAGGGCCAGTGACACTGCCCTCAAAAAAAAAAAAAATGGAGCCTGTGAAAAAATACCAAGAACAAGAGAAGGGGCATCATCCTCAAACTCAGATAATTTACAGGTCTGTGAAAAGATGTCCTACAGGAATCAGAAAAAAAATAAAAGTTTGGAAAGTTTTACCTCCTCAGAAGAATGCAAAGTAACTGACCTCTTTGAAACAGATTCAGAAAAGCATAGAATGGGCTGAGATGGAAAGACAATGGAATGAAAGAAAAAGGAGGTGAGTGAGATAAAGTCTGAAATTATGGAATTAAAATTGATAATAAAGACAATAAAGAATTGACAATGTGAAGTACAACTATTGCACTGCATTGTACACCTGAAACCAATTTTTTTTAAGGTTTATTTCACAATAAAAGAATTGAAAACAAAACAAAACAAAACAAAACAAAAGAATTGGCAATGTGGTGTCACCTTTCCCGAGGGCAGTTTAGCAACATGTATTAATATCCTTAAATATGCACACTGCCTTTTACCCCCAAATTTTTTTTCTAAAAAACTTAATCCAAGGAAATAATAGTACAAATTTGCAAATATGTATATACAAGATGTTAATGGAGGCTTTCTATAATAGAAAAATGTGTCCACCAACAGGGAATTACTTAAATAAATTAGAGTATTCACATAGCATAATATTAACATTAATAATAAACATAATGATATCAGCATTTATTTAACACAGAAATATATTATTAAATAATATATGCTACATTATTATATGCTATATTATTAAATAAAAAATAATGTGATACTATTAAATAAAAAAGCAGGTTACAAAATAATACATAGAGCAAAATCTTAGTTTGGTTTTTAAAAAGTATACGAGGTCAGACA
The DNA here is from genome assembly GCA_033961575.1 of Aselliscus stoliczkanus. Taxonomy (NCBI): domain Eukaryota; kingdom Metazoa; phylum Chordata; class Mammalia; order Chiroptera; family Hipposideridae; genus Aselliscus; species Aselliscus stoliczkanus. The sequence goes on along the minus strand of CM066728.1, from coordinate 77,385,737 downwards.
ATTAAGTTTGTGAACTCATCCTAGAAAAAGTACTACATACCTCATTGCTGAATATCACTATGGTCACCTTCGAAGTACTCCCCTTGGGAGGCTAGGCACTGTTACCAGTGCCTAGTCCACCCTTCAAAGCAATATTGGAACTGTTTTTCTGGAATGGCCATCAGAGCTGTCATCATAATATGCTTGGTGTCATGAATGTCACTCAAATGTCTTTCTTTCAATATTTCCTTTATCTTTGGGTAAAGAAAGAAGTCATTGGGGGCCAGATCAGGTGAGTAGGGAGGGTGTTCAAATACAGTTATTTGTTTACTGGCTAAAAACTCCTTCACAGACAGTGCTGTGTCAGCTGGTGCATTGTCGTGATGCAAGGGCCATGAAATGTTGGCAAAAAGTTCAGGTTGTCTAACTTTTTCACACAGCCTTCTCAGTACTTCCAAATGGTAATATGGTTAACTATTCGTCCAGTTGGTATAAATTCATAATGAATAATCCCTCTGATATAAAAAAATATTAGCAACATCGTTGCAACAGTTCTCAAACTTAATTGTCAGACCACGTACATGTGTGAATCCTAAAAAAAAAGTCTGTAAAGATTGTATTGTTAATATTTGCTGCATAACAAACCACCCTAAAACTCAGTGGCTTAAAACAACAATCATTCCTTTAGTTCATGATTTTGCAAGGCAACAATTTGGGTTGGGTTCAGTGGAGCAGTTCTGGTTTTGGGCTCCCTCATGCATCTGAGGTCAGCAACCTATTAGCTGAAAACTGGCTGATCCAGGATTGCCTCAGCTGGACAATCATCTCTGCTCTTTCTGGTCTCTCATTCCCAAGGAAATTATCCTGGGTTTGACACATGTGCCTCTCTGGGTTCTGAGAGCAAGACTGAATCCTAAACTGAGAACTGGCATGTTACTTCTACCACATTCTCTTGGCCAAAGTAAATCAAATGGACAGCTCAGAATCAAGGGGAAGACAAATGGACTCTACCTCTTTATATGAGGAGCTGCCAAGTCACACTGCAAAGTGGATACAGGAAAGAAAATAATTGTGGCAACTTTTGCATATAATCTACCACTAACATGTTAGTGGTGCATATTTAGGACATGGAATTACAGGTGATTTTTACTTTATTCTTTATATTTTTCTATACTAGCAACATTTTTTTATAATAAGCATATTATAGGGAGGGAGGTTGTCACTTTGAGGGGTAAAAAGTAACTATTGCACTGTGTTGTACACCTGAAGCTAATTTTTTAAAAAATGTTTATTTCACAATAGAAGAATAAAAGAATAATAAAAAAAAGACAAAAACAAAAACAAACAAAAAATAAGCAACTTGATTTTGCTACCAAAATCAAATTGCTATTGCTATCTTAAAATTGTACTAAAAGTTTTTAATGGCATTGCAAAATGATCATGATATAACCTTAACTAAAAGAGCATGATATAAAATTATAAAGTATATACATAATATATTCTAAAATTTAAAATGTACAGAGAAAGGTCTAGAAGGAATTATCAAAATATTAACAGTGGTACCCTTGGGTGTGGGGTTACTGGTATTTTTATATTTTACAAAACTTCCTAAATTTTGTATAATTAAAAGAAATTACTTTATTAATTAGAAGAGACAGCATAAAACTGAAAAATAAGGAGGTGTCTAAAAATGACATTCAAAAGAATGCTAAACAATTATGATTAAAAGACGTCCTGGGGCCGGCTGAGTGACACATTGGTTAAGAGCTGGTTTTGGGATGCCAGCGGCCACGGTTTGGATCCCACATATGAGGGCCAGTGACACTGCCCTCTACAGCTAACAACAGCTCCACATGCAGCTGGGCTGCGCGAGCCCCGGCGATAGTGTAGGCTGCAACCCCTGCTGCAGTGGGCTGCTAACAACAGCTCCACATGCAGCTGGGCTGCGCGAGCCCCCGCGATAGTGTAGGATGCAGCCCCTGCTGCAGTGGGCTGCCATAGGCTACAGTGAGTGGCTGGCAGTCAGCGTGAGTGGCTGACCAGCGTGAGCTGCCAATAGCCGCAGTGAGTGACCATCCAGAGGCCGGCGACCGATCTGCCTCATCCGGGAAGAAGGGAATGTTGATACCAACAATGGGCCAATGAAGCAACGTCCTCCACAACTAGACTGAAGAACAAAAAGACAGCAACTTGTCTGTTCCCCTTCCCCAATTCCCCAACGCTATTCCCCTCCCCCAATTCTCCAATAAAATCTTTAAAAAAAAAAAATGCTGACTTGGGACGCCGGCGTCCTTGGTTCAGGTCCCACATATGAGGGCCAGTGACACTGCCTTCAAAAATAAATAAATAAATAAATAAATAAATAAATAAATAAATAAATGACATCCTGTAACCAACAGTAATAGTGTGTCACACACTTAGGTTTAACTCAGTTCTCTGCATTTGAAATCTAATGATAGGAAACTGTTGAGAGTCGACAGCCCCCCAGTGTCTGACAAGGTCACGGTGCCACGCTCAGCACTGGATGTTTAGGGTGCTGCCTTATGGTTGGTCATGTAATATCTCCTGCTTCTGTGAACCCATGTGCCTTTCCTCTACATCGGATCCTATAGGAGACAGTACACTCACTGCATTTGTGACAAGTTCCTGTGGTAACCCGATGATAGCTGGCTGTGTAAGTCAACGATGGGCATGATTTCCCAAAGAGGAAACAACCCAATACAGGCTACAGTCCGAGGGGACCCCTGAACTGAAATATTGGGGACTCAAACCCCTTGGAAACTGAGGCACAGACCTCTGGCCACATAGGCCAAAAGCCTGTCTGTGAGAAACTGACAGCCTGTCTGTGAGAAACTGATAATAACATCAGTCCTTGAGCTCACTTGCCTATGGTCACTGCTGTGAGAAGTCTCCTTAAAGAGTAAAAGTCTCCAGGCCATGAGAGTTTCCATAAGAGGCAGCTTACTTACCATGGGGTATGTTAATTAACAGCCTTATTTGAATTCTTTGCCTAGTACATTGTTGTAACAACAGATACTGAAGCTTTGACTGAGAAACAGATGCTACTCTCTATTGTAATAATATGTAGCCCTCCATAGGATAAAAGATGTTTAAGACTCGCTTTAGCTACTAAGTATTGTAATCACATAGGAATAGACTTTAGATAATTTTTACCCTAAACTCAGCCACTGCTAGTCTTTTAGTAATAGCTCAAGTATATGCCCTGTGAGTCTAGCTGCTGGAATTTGGGATAATGGCTAGGTAGTCATGGTAACCACTCTTTAGGCAATATGTAGAGATAGGTGAATCCTTAACATAGAATAGGCCAGTGTACCTTGGAGAGAACAATTACAAGGAAGTAAAGACTGCAAAAGTCCTAAGAGGTGGAACTTAACTTGTGATTGAGGTAATGGTCAAAAATCCCTATAAAAGGGACATGCTGTGGCAATAAAGTGTGACACTTCTTCTCTGAAACTCCCCCAGTATCTCTACTCTTTCCCTTCTTTCTTCTTTCTTTTCTTCCCTCGCCAACGCCATCTCCACCTGAGGGAACCCCTGGACTCGCGGAGGCTGGTCCCCTGCAGGAAACGCCATTTTTGCTGAAAAACAATGAACTTGTTTGTGTACTTACACAGAGCCACTCAGAAAAAAACGTCAGTTATGTGGGTTTGAGGCAAATTACAGTGGAAGTTCCACATCCTCCAATGCAATTTAGTAAAAATTCTATATATTGGAGTTGTTGGGTGCTGCCTAGATAATATTAAAGCTTCTGCTTTATTGGTTTCTTGTATCTACGTCCAAATGATTGCAACTCCAAGTGCTGGAGTGATTGATCCCCTCTAACCTCCAACAGGAAGGACAGACAAGTATAAGAAAGCCAGGCTCCCAGGGCACAAAATTCAAGGAGACACTCCGAGTTCAGGCCAGCCCACACTTGTGCAACCCTGGGAGTGAATGCCCCCTGAAATGTTGCACCTAAGAATCTCTCTTGCCTTCGAGAGCTAGCCTCACTCTTCTTTACCAGAATAGAAATACTCTCCATTTATGGTTTTCGACTTAGCAGTACTGACAGTGTCGTAGCCCAGAAAGAAAGAGCCTGAAGCCAAGTGCTTATGTGTGGGCACTTTACCAAGGAACGCAGGCCCAGGAAACAGGAGTGAGGCTGCAGGGCAGTGAAGCAGGGAAAGAGAAGGAGCCAAGGTGAAGAGGATTTCTCAGGCTGGCCACTGGTGAGTACAACTGATAGCTCAAAGCCAGGAGGTCATGCCCCTGAGAAACTACATAAGTGTCATCTCAGCCCCATCTTGGGGAAGGAAGGTGAAAAACAGAAAAATTGATCCATAGGTTCCTATTTTTTATTGGAATTAATATGAGGCAATAATTCTCCCACATTGCCAGGGTACATTTGAGCAGCACTACTCTTTGATCCAGATAAGAAACAATTCTGCCCTGGGCTTAATGCTTTGGACTTGCCCTGAATACCACAATCCCTGCATCACACACACACACACACACACACACACACACACACACACACACTTTAGAGAGCATGTCTGCCACTTGGGATCCTACCATCAGCACTAACATAACGCAACACCTAACTCTAAACATCTGCTCCTGTTCAACAGGACATGGGGAATACTTTACATGGCTTGCCTATATGTATCCTCAAAGCTGAAGGCAACTGTGTCAAATGCCATGAAGACATGTGGGTAGTTCTACTGCAGACGTTGGAGACTAATATCTTTTTGTTGTTCAGGACAGATTTGAGCACTAAAAGTACTTAGGTTAGAAAAAAAAAGATAAATTTGTTAACTTGTCAAATCCTTCTCAGAGAGCGGAAAGCCAATAGTTTCTTCCATAGTAAAGTATTTCCCAATAGTGCCAAGCGTTCTTATTTTTCTTTGAGCTGACGAATTAATGTTGTATTCACAACAGTTGCAAATGGTGGCAGAGGAGTATTTTCTAACATTAAACAAGTTGTTTTACTCTTAAATTGTGTTGTCTCTCAGATCCAAGCCACCTTCTATATTTTGTTTTGTGTGGCAGTTACTGGGTCTCTGCAAACTACATTTCTTCTTTCCACCAATAGGGAATGCTACAGCGAGGCTACAAGGCTAGGGAAAGAAGGGACTTGCTCTCCCTTCCTGTTTGCTGGGTGTTCCTGTCATCACCTCCACAGTAGCACTTTAGCTTGGCAGCGACAGCTGGTTCATGTCCAGCTATTATCGACATCCCAGAACCAGCATCATGGCATCTGCCCCAGTTCTGAAGTGCCCTCCCCCAAGCTTCCAGTTTCTTCCTTGTTCTACTAGCCCTAGACATGGTAGCTTCTGCAGATACCACCTTTATGTTATAAAATAGTCATGGGGATATAAAGTAAAGCATAGGGAATAAAACGGTAATAACTACGTATAGTGCCAGGTGGGTAGTAGGCTAGTCAGGGGGATCACTTCTTTTATTTATTTATTTATTTATTTATTTATTTATTTATTTATTTATTTATTTATTTTTTGAGGGCAGTGTTACTGGCCCTCACATGTGGGACCTGAACTGGGGCCGCTGGCTTCCCAAATCAGCGCTTAACCACTGCGCCACTAGGCCGGCCCCACTGCTTAAATTATATAAATGTCTAACAACTCAGCTGTACACCTGAAATTCATATAATATAATATTGAATGTCAATTGTAATAAAAAAATTTAAAGAGAGGGAAAAGGTGAGGGGGAATAAGAGATTAAAATTTCCAGGTATAAAACTAACAATCATTGGAGTGTAAGGTATAGTTAATAATATTGTAATAGCATAGTACGATATCAGATGGTTGCTGGATTTATCATGGTGATCACTTCTTTAGGTATATAAATGGTGAATAACTATGGCATATACCTGAAACTAATAATATTGTATATCAGATATATTTTAATATAAATCTTTTTAAAAAGAGGTTATACAGATTTGGAAAGAAAAGTGTTGTTTTTTTTTAAGAATCCCATATATTCCACTAAAACTTTTGAATGCTTTAGAAATTTTTATTATTCAGAGCTAAATGAATATTCAACCCACTTTCTTTAGACAACCTTGCTTTATGATTTACTGTGAAGGTAGAAACCATCTGAAGAGAACTCTATCAAGTTTTCTTTCATCAGCTTCAAATATCTTTGTATATTGGATTGTCCTTTCCTATTATCTCAAAGAAATATCCTACCTCTTTTCCAAAGGTAAGTTTTCCAGTTGTGTCCTTGGTTTGACTTCTTTCTTTTTCTATCTATTTATTTATTTATTTATTTATTTATTTATTTATTTATTTGAGGGCAGTGTCACTGGCCCTCATATGTGGGCCCTGAATCGGGGCCACTGGCTTCCCAAGCCAGCGCTTAACCACTGCGCTACTTGGCTGGCCCCCTCTTTCTTTTTCTCAAAACTCTGTCTCATACTTATAACTTCTCTATGGTGGATTTGCCTCTTCTTTCAGTTGTTCCTTTCCTGAAGACTAATGATGTTGAGCATCTTTTCATGTGCTCACTGGCTATGTGTATATCTTCTTCAGAGAAATGCCAATTTAAGTCCTTTGCCCATTTTTTTTTTTTTTTTAAAGATTTTATTGGGGAATTGGTGGAGGGGAACAGCGTTGGGGAATCGGGGAAGGGGAACAGACAAGTTGCCGTCTTCTTGTTCTTCAGTTTAGTTGCGGAGGATGTTGCTTCACTGTTGGTATCGTCATTGCGCTCTTCCCGGATGAGGCAGATCGGTCGCTGGCCTCTGGATGTCGATCATCGCGGCTATTGGCAGCTCACACTTGGCTGCCAGCCGCTCACGCTGGCTGCGGGCCACTCACTGCAGCCTATGGCAGCCCACTGCAGCAGGGGCTGCAGCCCACACCATCACCGGGGCTCGCACAGCCCAGCTCCAGGTGGAGCTGTTGTTAGCTGTAGAGGGCAGTGTCACTGGCCCTCATGTGGGATCCGAACCGGGGCCGCTGGCATCCCAAAACCAGCGCTTAACCAATGCGCCACTCGGCCGGCCCCCCTTTGCCCATTTTTAAATTAGGTTATTTGTCTTGTAATATTTGAGTTGTAAGAATCCTTTCTGTATTCTGGATACAAGTCACTGATCAAGTATATGATTTACAAATACTTTTTCCCATTCTGTGGTTGGCTTCTTACTTTCTTTTTTTTTTTTTAGAAGGCAGTGTCACTGGCCCTCACATGTGGGACCCAAACTGGGGCCGCTGACTTCCCAAGCCAGTGCTTAACCACCGTGCCACTTGGCCGGCCCTGCTTCTTACTTTCTTAATGGTTGTAATTTGCAGCACAAGTTTTTAATTTGAATAAAATTCAATTTCATTCAATAAAATAAATTTTTCCTTTTGTTGCACGTGTTTGATGTTGCATCTCAGAAGGCTTTGCCTAATCTAAATTCATGAAGATTTATTCCTATGTTTTCTTCTAAGAATTTCATAATTTTAACTTGTGCATTTGCATCTATTATCCATTTTGAATTCATTTTTTTGTATGGTGTGAGAGCAACTTCATTCTTTTGCATGTGACTATCCAGTTGTCTCACCATTTGTAGAAAAGACTATTCCTTCCCCATTGAATTATTTTGGCACCGTGTCAAAAATCAAGTGACCATAATGTAAAGAGTTATTTTTGGACTCTGAGTTCTGTTCCATTGATTTGTATGTCTAGCCTTAGGCCAGACATACAAATTGATTTGATCATTTGTAGCTTTGTAGTAAGTTTTAAAATCTAGAAATGTGAATCCTCTCCCTGTCACTTTTGATCTTGAGCAAGTTATTTAATCTCCTCTCTTCAGTTTCTTTATTCTGTTCAATAATAGTAAAAAAGACTATCTCCTTAAGAAAAATAGATTCCTAAGGGAAAAAAAAAACTGATTAGCCTGTAGCCATAGAAATGTGTAGCTACCATTATCAGATTTCAACCTGTTTAATCAATCAAGGACAATATGCCTCAGAGAATACACTTCTGCAAGCCAAACAATCAGTGCCACCCTTCGTTTCTAAAAGCTAGCTAGTCAGCAACACTCTCACTCTACTTTATGCTAAAGAAAAAAGGGCTCCACTGTCAAATAAGTTTGAGAAACGCTACGTACTTTATTTCCTTTTTAGTGGTCCATGGTGCCTCTAGGTCCAGTTCCCTAGGAAACAGACTGAAATGGAGATTTTAGTGCAGGTGGTTCATCTGGGAGTACTTTTGGAAACACCACCTGTAAGGTGGTGAGGAAAGCAAGACTGACAGAAGTTTCATGGCAATACACTGGCCATAAAGCTATCAGCTGATGACACAGGGAGCTATGGAGCTGGGTTGCCCTTCAGAATTGTGCTGCATTAAGGCACAAGAGGTCAGGCTTTTCTAGTCATTGGATTCAGGTGGTGCCAGTTATGAGTGGGAGTAACCACTGTCAATTCAGCTCTCTTCTGCCAGGGCATCTCTTAGAGAGAAATGGAGCTATAAGCAGCTAGCAACCAACTCCTCTGATCTCTCAGCTGGGAAAATGAGAACTTCAGTTCTGAAGGGGAAGTCTGGATTGGGTGGTACACCAATGTACCACTACATCTCAATTGTTCTGACAACTTCTCAGGTACCAACTGGGTGTCTTACAATTAACTTCAATTCTGATACTAACTGCCCAGAGTTAGCACAGACCCCACAGTTTAAAAGTAAAGTCTTCCTCAAGACTGTCTCCACTTCAGACGCCAGCTGCAGGTCTCAGAGACCAGTCAAGGACCAGAAGTGCACCAGCTGCACTTCTGACTGACCAGCTATCAAATTGGGGGTTCCCACAATCCCCTCGGTTTCAATTACTCACTAGAGTGACTCACAAAACTTATTAAAAGCACTGTACTTATGATTACAGTTTTATTTACAGAATACAATCTGGGAACAGACAAATGAAAGAGACACACAAGGCAAGGTGGTGGGGGAGGTGGGGGGAAGGGTGCTGTGACACAGCGCTTCCAGACCCTCTCCTTGTAAAATCTGGGTGTATCATCCTTCCAGCATATCAATGTGTTCACCAACCAGGAAGCTCCACCAAGCCTCTGAGTCCAGAATTTTTTTTTATTTTTATTGGGGCCTCATTATACCTATAAGCATGACAGATTAAATCACTGGTCACGTAACTGAACTCAATCTCCAGTTCCCCTCCCTTCCTTGGAGGTTGGGTGGCCAAAATTTCCAACCTTCTAATTACCCTTTTTGTTTTTCTAATGATCAACCCCCATCCTGAGGCTATCGAGGCACACTCCACCCCACCCCCAACCAGTATTAAGCATTAGCATAACAAAGACACTGCTATCACTAAGGAAATTCCAAAGGTTTATGAAGCTCTGGGCCTGGAACCAGGGACAAAGACCAGATATTCTTTATTATACCACAGCTCATTAGCATATTAACAATTCTGGGATACTCTGCAGTTTAAAAAATGATTTGGCGTTGCTTAACCTGATACTTCCTCAATTTTCTTGACCATGAAGCTCCATTTTATGGACCCTACTTCCCTTCCTCCAGCCCCCCCTCCCCCACTGCACAACACCTATTAGCACTCCTGAGAAACAGACTTGAGGAAACACTCAAACCCTGATTTCTCTGAGATCCGATGCTGCACTCCCAAATGCTTGATGGCAGGACAAACTGTAATTTGTAGGGCCTAGTGCAAAACGAAAGTGTGGAGTTCCTTGTTCCAAAATGAAAAGCAGAGCAGCAGAGCATTAAGTCAACGATGGAGCCCCTCTGAGCACAGGACCCTGTGAGACAGCACAGTTCACACACTCTGAGGCCAGCCCTACCTAATGGACTTTCTCTTACTGTGTTTTCAGTGAATGGCATCATCGAATCCAGTTTCCTTTGTTATCATCCTTGACTTTTCCTCTTCCTCATATCCAATAAATCACCAAGTCTTGAATTCTCCCACTTAAATATCCCTCCACACCTCTTTATCCCCACTGCCAACCTCCCTAATTCAGGCTGTCATCACCCTTTACCTAAAAGCTTTCCACCACTCCTGCTGCCTCCTATCTCACTCTTCCACAATAAAGGCCAAGATAACCTTTCTAAAAATGCAAATGTCATCATGATCCTCCCCCTCCTCTCCTGCTGACAACACTTCCATGACACCCCCTACTTTTGGAATAAAGTTCAAACACCTTAACATGGCTGATAAGGTTCTTTCTTATGTGGTCCCTACTTGCATTTCAAGTCTCAACTTATTACAACTCTTTCTCACCTAGTGGCCATTTTTTTTTTCTCCTCTGTCCTTGTGTGTGATAAGGTGGGACCCTTAGGCACAGAGCTGGGCTTCATAAAATCCCAGGACAGGCCACACAGAAAGGCTTCATGAAAAACAACTTGAAAAACTATAGAGTTGGGCCTGAGTCCCGAGTGGTGCAGGCATGCGGGGCCTCTGCAGTTGAGCCCCGTCCCCTGGGGGGCCATGTGGTGGGGCAGGGAATTCAGTGTTGTGGCTAAAAACAGGGTCTCTGGAACCAGGCTGCCAAGAGACTTGATGCTTTTCTGCCTCAGCTTCCTCATCTGTAAAGATGAGGATAATAAAGTACCTACCTCACATTAAGAATTACTTGGTTAGTATATGTAAAACACTTAGCACATTCGCTGGCAAGCAGTAAGCACTATATGAGCATCATTGACATAGCTCAAAGCCATTTCCGCTTCTGTCCTTTCCTGTCGTCCAACTACCCACTACCCTTTCTCATGCTCATGGCTTCTGCTAATTGATGGCTTTCGCTCCCTCATGGCTTCCACTCCCTCATGGCATCTGCAGAGTGTTTTCTCTCTGTGAGTTTAGCTACTGTGATTTGCCAACTGCTCAGGTATCTCTTGAAACTTCCCAAACTCCCCAAGAGTGAGAATCTGATTGATCCGGGAAATCACTATGGTTCCTCTGGGACAACCTACTACAAGGAGCTAAGGCAGGAGCAACCACCAGGGCCTGCTTCCCTCTGTAGGGTTCAAGGCAGAAACTTCTCAGGGGGCCTGAGAGTAGAGCTAGCATTCCACGCAATAGTCTGTTCAGTTTACTTGTGTTCACTCAGGCTTGAAGCTCTGGGATATCTCTGACTGGTATCAGTGCATCATCCCCTACAGCCAATTTTTATCCTTGATTTCTTAAAAAAAAAAAAAAAAAATTGTCTTCATACGTTTGTATTGGAAAGTCATGCATTACCTTCTTTATTTTATTTTATTTTATTTATTTATTTTTTATTTCAAATCACTGTACATTTACTTTTGTGAAAAACTGCATGCATTTTTGGGTAAAAAAAAATTCTAGAAATAGTTTTAGTAATATAAGAAATTTCCAACTTAAACAGCAAAGAAGTGCATTCAAATTACTGCTAACTACCGTTATTTCTGTATTTTCCATGTTTTAAAAATAACTATCTTATCTGGTAATATGCACTCAAATAGTAATTATGAAAAAGTCAGACAATTCTACATATCTCTATATAGAGATATATTGTGTTGGCACTGGATCTATCATAGGTGCAGCTGCAGTAAGAGGATGTACATATGCTTCTTTTTCTTTTATACCATATGACAAGGTAAAATTCATGACTTATTAAAATATGCATACTAAATTTATAAAATGCAGATATGCTATATAGAACATAAAATAGAAATTATTTTATATAATGTGATGTGTATCCTTGCCAGTTCATATATTCATTCCAGATCTAAATACACAGGGATAATTTCAAAGCATATTTAGCACCCTGTTGTGTTTGTTTCGTTTCTGTACTTTTCTGTCCAAAATCATCTTATGAAAAAGAATCTTATGAAAAAAATCCTTCTATATGAAAGGATTGTCCAGTAATCACCCACATGCACATGGTTTATTTATCCATTCTTCTTTTGATGGACACTTGGGCCATTCTCAGTTTTTGACTATTATGAGTAAAACTGCTATATACATCCTAGTACAATTGCCTTTGTAGACATATGATTTTAGTTCGCTCTTTTTTTTTTTTTTTTTTAAGATTTTATTGGGGAATTGGCGGAGGGGAACAGCGTTGGGGAATCGGGGAAGGGGAACAGACAAGTTGCTGTCTTTTTGTTCTTCAGTCTAGTTGCGGAGGACGTTGCTTCACTGTTGGTATTGCCATTGCACGCTTCCCGGATGAGGCAGATCAGTCGCTGGCCTCTGGATGTCGCTCACCGCGGCTATTGGCAGCTCACGCTTGGCTGCCAGCCGCTCACGCTGGCTGCCGGCCACTCACTGCAGCCCATGGCAGCCCACTGTAGCAGGGGCTGCAGCCCACACCATCACCGGGGCTCGCACAGCCCAGCTCCAGGTGGAGCTGTTGTTAGCTGTAGAGGGCAGTGTCACTGGCCCTCATGTGGGATCCGAACTGGGGCCGCTGGCATCCCAAAACCAGCGCTTAACCAATGCGCCACTCGGCCGGCCCTAGTTCGCTCTCTTAATTGTGCTTTTGATGAGCAGAAGTTTTTAATTTTGAGGAGGTCTGATTTGTCAACTTTTCTTTCTTTTATGATTAAATCATTAATGTCTTAGTTACAATATTTTTTTTGGCCTACCCCAATTCCATGAATATATTATTTTATGTGTTTTCTAGAAGTATTACAGTTTTACCTTTTACAATTAGACCTAATTAATGATTTAATCTCAAATTACTTTTTGAGCAAGTTATAGGGCAGAGCATGTTATAATAATACCAGGCCTTTTAAATTTCATGTAAACATCATATTGTTACAACACCATTCATTGAAAAAGTCATCGTTTTCCCATTGGTGACTTTGTTATAAATCAAGTAACTACAATACGTATGGATGGGTCTATTTCCAGACTGTCTATTCTATTCCATTGATTTATTTGTCCTTATGCCAATAGCACACTATCTTAATTATTCTCTTAGACCACTCGTAAGTTTTAGATTAATTCTTGATGTCTGGTAAGTTAGTCCTTCAAGTCCATTCTTCTTCAAGACTGGCTATTATAGATCTTTTGCTTTTTTCGTATAAATTTTAAAATCAGCTTGTGAATTTCTATGAGAAGCTTGGAATTTTATGGAATTACATTAAATCTACAGATCAATTCGGGGAGAATTGACATCTTAACAATATTGAGTCTATAATCCCTGAAATGGTATATCTCTATTTAATCAGGTATTCTTTAATTTTTCTTAGATTGTTTCATAGTTTTTTGCTTTTCTTTTTTTTTTAGAAGTTTTACACAACTTTAATTGACTTCATTCCTGAGTATCTGATCTTTTTCTGTGCTATTAAATGATAGCTTTAACATTTTAATTTTCTGGTTGATTTTTGCTGATATGTAAAAAATACATTTTTTCTATTGACTTTGTATCCAGATACCTTTGTTAAATTCAACTTATTATTCTAGAAACTCATCTGTAGACGTGACTGGATTTTCTAAGTATACAATCAAATCATTTGTGAATAAAGAAAATTTTACTTCTTCCTTTCCAATTGTATGTCTTTTATTTCTTGTTACTGTTTTATTTCACTGGTTTGGATCTCCAGTACAATGTGAATAGAAGGGGGAAAACATTCAATAGTTCACCATTAAAGTGATTTTGCCATTATTGTTGTTTTGTGCATGTGCCTTACCAAATTGATGAAGTTCCCTTCCTAGTTTGCTGAGAATGACATAAGGTTTTTATAACTTCTTTGATTTTATATTTATATTCCTTTTCTCACACTGAAAATACTGGTTCTTAATAATGCTAACATACTTAATTTTTTTTTGTTTTTTCTTATAATGTACATGAAATAGTTTCAAAATCATGTCATTAGTAATACCAAAGTTGCTACTAAGTAAAATGCTAAGACTTCTTTGCTCCCCACCCTTTTTTTAAACTCATAATGATGTATCTCACTAAGGATATAGTCAGGGTCCTGTTCTATGGACAGTTGAAATAATTCTTTTCTCTTTATGGTTGTATCACCAATTTGATATTAGTTAGATTAATTTGTTTCATTTTGCTTTCAATTTAGAGGTTTTTTTGTTTTGTTTTGTTTTCAGGTAAGCTACCTTATAATATGAAAATAAAGATGATTTGGTCTCTTTTTAATTTTAACCTTCTAATGGTTTTCTACCGAGCTCTTGTGTAGGCTAAAGTCTGATAGCGACAATTTGTTGTGGAGATGGTGACCATCCTTGCCTAGTTCCCAACTTGAACAGGAATGTGTACAGTATTTCCTCAGTAAGTAAGATCCTGCGTTAAAGATGACTACATATATATTTTCAAATTGCTCCCTCCTCTATATCCCCGTAAGTACAACCCTAAATCTGATATTCATGACCACTTTCTCTTCCTCACTCTTCCCCTTTTTACTCTATCTACCCTTTATGATTGATTAGGTGTTGAAAGCACTTCTGTGACTACACCACTTCTGTGTCTAGTCTGTAAAATAAAAATACCTTCTCTCGTCATGCAAGGCCTTCTGCATGAGGTGTAGCTGTCACAAGTATTAATAAGACATGAAATGATTGGTAACGGGTTTTGGAAAAAGTATAGGTAGTTGGGATGCAAAAGCAGATATAAGGGAAATCAGAGTCATGTATAGTTCTGATTAGCAGGAGACATCTAATCCCCAGTAACCTGAATTACAGAGTAATAATCCAGAGTTAAGACTATGATGGTCAGAGAACAGAGGCAAAGCTTGGCTATTCAGCTTTGTTCAAGAAGAAGGAAACTTTGTGAAGACCCGAGGTCACTTCCCACTGATATTAATCAAGTACAATTATCTGGCTCCAATTTATCTTGCTAATCTTCTTTCACACTATTGCCCTTGACAAACTCAGCTAAACTTAACTAATTTCTGTACGATTTCTGCACTTGTGATTTTCAATTAGGTTCATTTTGCCTCTGACACTTTGTCTTCTGTAACCGTGTGCCTAAATCTGCTGGACACACTCACTAAGCCCCTAAAGACTCATACACAACACAAGAGATTTGTTCATGTTCTGTACTCCAACTATTCCTTCTACTCAATGAGCATTTCTTGATTCTTACTTCAAGAAATAATCACTGACTCCTCTGAATTTACATGCAATTTTACCTATATCTCTCTTAATAATACCTCAATTCCTACCTTCTGCTGTAGTTATTAATGTACAGACTTATTCTCTGAGTAAATGAGAAGTTTCGTCAAGTAACTCAGGCTGATCCTCCTTTGGATTCTCATAACTTCTAGAATGATGGCCTGAACCATGGTAATAAAAAGCATGAATGACTGGTCTGATCATTAAAGAAACTATTGGGCTTCATTCTTCTTTTACTATACTTTTATAATACAACCTAAGGTTGCACTAGTTTTTTCTTAGTGGTAATCTATTAGGTAACATAAGCTTAAAATCAACAAAGCCCTTTGCTTTGTTTCTATTTTAGGTCTCCCTCAATTACTGTTTGTGAGGCTGATCTTTAAAATTTAGGTACAGGCTTATTAAACCATGCCAAATTTTGTCTTTTAAGAGTCTGTTGGCGGGCCAGCCGAGTGGCGCATTGATTAAGAGCTGGCTTGGGAAGCCAGTGGTCCCGGTTCATATCTCACATATGAGGGCCAGTGACACTGCCCTCTACAGCTAAGACGGTGAACAACAGCTCCACCTGGAGCTGGGTTGCTGTGAGTCTCCTGGACGGCATAGCTGCAGCCTCTACTGCAGTGGGCACCATAGGCTACAGGAGGGGCCGGCAGCCAGCATGAGCGGCTGGTAGCCACTGTGAGCTGCCAAGAGCCACTGTGAGCGGCCGTCCAGAGGCCAGCGACTGATCTGCTTCACCTGAGAAGAGCACAATGATGATACCAACATGGGCCAGTGAAGCAATATCCTCCACAACTAGACTGAAGAACAGAAGGACAGTAATTTGTCTGTTCCCCTTCC
Organism: Aselliscus stoliczkanus; assembly: GCA_033961575.1. Taxonomy (NCBI): domain Eukaryota; kingdom Metazoa; phylum Chordata; class Mammalia; order Chiroptera; family Hipposideridae; genus Aselliscus; species Aselliscus stoliczkanus. Next base: position 77,369,857 of record CM066728.1, on the reverse strand, counting down.
CCAGTTCCTCAATGCTGTTCTCCTCCCCCAATTCCCCAATTTTAAAAAAAGAGTCCATTGTATGGTCTGTAGAGGTCTTGATTTTATCACCTACCCTATAATGTGTTCCTCTAGCTTTCAGTCATCTGCCTATTTGGTAAACATCTGTTCTAAGTTGCCATAGAGGTAGCTAATAAAAATATAAATAATTCATGAATCCTGCATAAAACTACAAAACAAACAAACAAACCCTCCAAGCCAACATGGGTTGATTAATCAGAGATGTTTGGCCACTATTATTAAATTAGCTAAGAATCTAATCCACATAATTTATTGTATTATATTCCACATGACATTTCCTGGACTCATCCATAAGGATATCATGATTGCTTTTGTCGGTTATCTTATTAAACCAAGAAATAACTACAGCTCTCCTCTCTTCCAGCAATCTCTAATAAAGAAGACAATGAGGTTACTTTGGCACATCTTACTCCTGATGAACCCAAACTGGTGCCTAATGCCATATAAAAGGATTCTGATTTGTTTAACAACACCTAACACATTCACCTCACTCTCCTAATGGATGTGAAAGGGAAGGTATTAGTCCTACAGAAATAAAACAACGTGGTGACTCACTCACAGGACAGAGAATACACCTTTTGACAGCTAAGCACAACCTGAGCATGCAGGTAAAGTAAACCAAATTGAATTACTCATCCTCCTAGACAGCCCTTTGATGAGGAATGAGGGAAGAGGTGTACAGCCTCACCACTGTTGTTCTCCAGCACCCACACACAGTCCACAGAGCTCCATAGCACAAGACAGCCTTTGAATAATCCACGGATACCTTCCTGGGTTCCTTTTTGTTTACTTTGTAATCACCAGATCTTATTCAGAAAATGTCCTCTATCAACTGTGGAATGTTCATTCCTAAGATGTTCCTAAAATACAGGTCTTTCTGGTATAGCTTTGGATAAAAAAATTTTTCTCTGCCAGAAATTATTTTGGTAGATGGTATCAAATACATACTTGATTTGGGGCTTTGTTTCTTGATTGACCTAAATCTATTAGTTTCAGGAGGGATTTTAAAATTTCAGTTTGGATATAGGCTTTAATCTATTCAGATTAAAAGGTAATTTTTGAAAACATACTTTACTATATCTGAGTATTTCCTGGTGCTCAGCTTTCCTTCTAAGCGGAGTTCATAATTCTATTAATTAATTTGTGCATATCAGAGGAATCTTTTTATTCAGGGTGCTATTGTACATTCTAATAAATTCCTTGAAACTCTAAGTTGAATTAGGTCCTCTTGTTACTATTTGTGCTTTCTATAAGAAAATATAATACAAATAATTCTATTTAGTAGCAACTTTTTGGGGAACATGAAAAGGAGTAGAATAAAAATAAAGTTTGCAAAATTGAGTTTATCTTATGATGATTTCCTATATAAAATGGCATTCAGCTAGCAGATCCAGACATAACCTTTTTCAGCTTCCAACTGAAATAAGAAGAAAGAAGATGAATACCAAAATAAAATATAAGCTGACAATTAACCTGTGGGTAGAAACAAGGGGGTAACTCCACTGAGTATTAGTCAGATGGAATAGTTTAGAAATATTTAATCAATTGCTCTCCCTTCCTATATCATTTGGGAAAATGGTAAACTTACAGGCAAGAAGGCAGGTCAAAAAGTCTTTGTCTTTTCCCTGACTGAAGATATAAAAGACTGTAGCAGTGGTAAACCCGAGACAGCCAACATTTCCCATACAGAAGCTGTGCTTTGAGGGGAGCTGGAATGTTCTCACCTAGTTCTCCCTTCTTTCTCTTTCTAAGAACATTTAAATTCCATGATAAAAACGAGGCAGATTAGCTCAGTTGGTTGAAGCACAGTGCTCATAATACCAAGTTTGCCTGTTTGATCCCCATATGGGCCACTGGGTTGCGCCTTTCACAACTAGATTGAAAACAACTACTTGAGAGCCTGCTGAGTGGCGCATTGGTTAAGAGCTGGTTTGGGACACCAGCGGCCCCAGTTCGGATCCCACCTGTAAGGGCCAGTGACACTGCCCTCTACAGCTAAGACGGTGAACAATAGCTTGACCTGGAGCTGGGCTGCTGTGAGTCCTGGTGACGGTGTGGGCCCCCTGTTCAGTGGACTGACATGGGCTACAGTGAGTGGCCGGCAGCCAGCGTGAGCGGCTAGCAGCCAGAGTGAGCTGCCAATAGTTGCTGTGAATGGCCATTCAGAGGCCGGCGACCGATCTGTCTCACCCGGGAAGAGCACAATGATAATACCAACATGGGCCAGTGAAGCAACATCCTCCACAACTAGACTGAAGAACAAAAGGACAGCAACTTGTCTGTTCCCCTCCCCCAATTCCCCAATTAAAAAAAAAAAAAACTTTAAGAAAAAAAGAAAAAAAAAAGAGAGAGAGAAAACAACTACTGGACTTGGAGCTGTTGGGTCCTGGAAAAACGCCCTCCACGACTAGATTGAAACAACTATTTTCCTGAAAAAACATACTGTTCCCCAATAAAATTAACTAAACAAAGCAAAACAAAAAACAACACCAGCAAAAAAAGGCAGGAACTGGGGTAATACTGAAGGTATTGTAGTCCTCCGACTACACACTCTAGAGACATCAAGACAGAAAGACCTATGACAATAGAGGAATTGACAATTGTATGTTTCACAGATCCCACTAACTGGAGGATGATAGAGGCAGTGGGGTCAAGAGAAGATACTATCTCAGGCCAACAGAGTCTCACTAGATGAAAACTTGCAAGAGGCTGAGAATGAGACTAGGAGCTGCACATCAGGTTAGCTACAGATCTGAGAAAGGAACACCCAAGCTGAAACCCATGGGCAATGGTGTGCTGGTAAACAGACTCTGACCATCCCCAAAAGCCCTATTTGATGGTATTTGCCAATTTCCATGGTGCAAATACTCCCAGCGTGGTGGGCCTCAGCTATTAACATCACTGAACCACAAGTCTGGAAGAAAAGCACACAATCCTGAGTTGGTATAAGCTGGATCCACCACATTCCCAGACAAACATTAGATGTGGCTGAATTTTACTTCATTCTAGAATGAGTAAAGAGGAGCCTGTGAGAAAAATGCCTCAGGAAGGAGGATGGAGAAAAACAATAAAAATAGCTAGCAGGAATTGAGCATTTATTATTCTTTTTTGTTTTTGAGGGCAGTGTCACTGGCCCTCGTATGTGGGACCCGAACCGGTGCAGCTGGCTTCCCAAGCCAGCGCTTAACCACCGCGCCACTCGGCTGGCCTGAGCATTTATTATTCTAAGTATTTTATACTTTACAAGGAGCATCTCATTTGATCCTCATGGCACCTCTATGAAGTAGGCAGTACTATCAAATTTTAAGACAATAACCTGAAGTTTCAGGAGGTAAAGTGATTTACTCTGCTCAGGCAACGATTAAATGGCAGGGCTGGTCTTGAGACTGCTGAACTCCAAAGCCTGTATACGCTTCAACTCTATGCGAAAGCACAAACTAAACCTGCAATAAATGCCCTGATTTCTTGACTCAATATTATGAGAAACCACTCATCTTCCTTATAAATTGTTGTCATTTTCACTTTTTTCTCTTTTGAATTAATGAGAGATGTTTAGGAACTTTTAATTGCTCTTAACTAATTTAGAATGGCAGAGGTTTCTCTCTCTCTCTCTCTCTCTCTCTCTCTCTCTCTCTCTCTCTCTGTCTCTCTCTCTTTTGGGAAATGGGGGTTGGGCCTGGGGAGGGGTGAAGAGGTTTCCTTGAATTCCTCTCCAAGATTCCAAAATGGATAGATGGAGACCGAAGCTGGGGCTGATAGTCCCAAATAAAAGCACCCTATAATCTAACAATCTTCTGGTATTCTCCTAAATTCATGCCAGAATGTCTTTCTCTTTGCCATTTGTCATCACTGTTAACTCCCATATGGATAATGACCTTTATTCCATAACAACTACCTCCTCCCATAGGCATGCCTGTGGACCTTTGCCCATTTACGTGTTCTACCTCTGATCTATTGAATTCCAGTAAAATGTTCACTAACCACAACGTAAGCTCTCCCACTTCTTTACCACTTGGCCTGTGATCTAGTCAAGCCGCCCAAAGACTGCCTTCTGTGTTTTCACCTAACTTCCATATGGTTCTGTCTTCTTTCTTTACTCAGCATAGACCCCAGGTTGTATCGGTTCAATCATTGTCTCATCAGTAATCTCACCACTTTTGCCCCTTTGCCTCCCATCCTACCCTAGTCTTTATCCATCTTTCCTCTCAGCCCCAGAACTTGAATTCTTTAGGGCTGCTGAGAAAATCATGCAATGAGGCTCTCCAACCTCAACTTATTCTTCCTCACAGCCCAAAAGTCCCTCGGTTAATGCTTTGTCAGATTACTTCCCCATTCATCAGGGCAGCTATTTCAAACTTCTGCTACTTTCCTTCACCCCTCTACTCTACAGACCTCTCCTCAGCCTCAGAAGAGAGCACTGACTGTACTTCACAAGTGTATTCAGTTGGAGGTGCTCCGCATGCTTGGGTATCAGGGCAAGGCAGAGCCTGCAGTCCATATGCCTTTTTGGCAGGAATTTTTGTATCTCCTTGAAGCCACCACATTGCCTCTGAATTGTCTAAAAGCCCTAGGGGTTTTCACAGCCAAAATAGAATCAGTCTACTTCCATGCCCAAGTAGAGATGGACCTGGGGTCTGATTAGAACCCACTTCTGTGATGTCTTGCTGGCACACATATTATTGATACTTAACTCTATGTGACCCAACCTGTTGGATCACTACCCACTGCTGCCAGCTCCCTTGGTGATCCTGCAAGGGCTGTCTCAAGGCATCAGGAGAGGGTAACCTCCCTCACATAGTATTATTCTCTTTCAAGCCTCCCCCACACTGAGGTTCTCAAAGTTACAGGTCTAGAGCAGAAGAAAATTAAAAAAAAAAAAATGTAAGCTCCAAACACCATTCAGCCTCGATGAAAATTATAGTTGTACCAGATGTTTTGATAACAGGAACCTTAAGCAGATGAGATGTTGACACAGACATTTTAAGGTCACAAAATTCTGAGCAGGCCGTTGCCACTTGTTATAGAGATAAAGACCAAAGAAGGACACTATTAACCAATCAGATGTTTTGAGGGCACTAAAAACGTAAACATTAGCAGGGTTGGGGTGAAGGTTCCTCTTGATAGATTTATGTTTCTTATCATGATGAAGTTGATTCCTGGCTAGTTTGCATTTAAGAAGTTTGCAAGTTATATCTTGATTTTTAACTACAATGGTTTATTGTGATATTACCCTTAAATTTTGAGACAGTGGTGTTTATTTCACTTATTTGTTTTAAGAAATTTTATTTCCTCATTGTTGTCACTGGGATTTCCATTTGAATTTACTCATCAACATTGTAACTGGTCTTATTGTAATCAATTCAATGAATATAAAGGTATTGTCAGATTTTCTTGGAGTTAGGAAAAATACATCTATTTTCTTATTTTCAGGGACTATGATCATAAACAAGGGTGATTACATCAGGAACTTATTTTTTTCAGTATTTATCATGAAAAAATATTAACCTATACAAAAGTAGGGTGAACAATACAATGAACTCCTATGTACCCGTCATTCAGATTCAACAGTCATCAAGAAGTTGCCATAGTTGTAAAAATACTTTAAAAATATGATGCATAAACTTAGCTGTATATTTCACAGTGGAAACCAGTCCTGTGAGCAGCTACCTCTCAGGACCAAGGTCAGTGGTCACTGACAGCTCAGGCATCTTACCATGACCCGAAATAGGTATTCTCTCCCCAGGGCACATCTCAGGATGAATATTTGTATTTCTAATTTTAATTTTTCTTTACTTTATAATTCTTTTCTTATTTTTCATCTTAAGTCTTATTATTATGACTATACTGGATTTATAAAACTTAATAAAGATATTCATTTTTTTTATATTTTAGAATAGTTTGAAAAACAGGAATTATCTGTGATTTGAATGTTAAAGGAAATTTAGCTGTGATATTGTCCAAACTTGTTTTTTTTCATCATTTAAAAAAACCTTTAGGGCTGGCCGAGTGGCGCATTGGTTAAGAGTTGGCTTGTGACCTCAGCTCTGAACAGCAGGGCCCAGTTTGGATCCCACATGAGGGCTAGTGTGGCTGTGCCCTCTACAGCCAAGATGGTGAACAACAGCTTGACCTGGAACTGGGCTGCCATGAGTCGATAGTGACAGCGACGGCCTAGCTGCCGTGGGGCTGCCGTGGGCTGCTGTAAGCTACCGTGAGTGGCCAGCAGCCAGCATGAGGGGCTGGCAGCCGGTGTGAGCTGCGGTGAGCCGCTGTGCATTGCTGTCCAAGGGCCAGCGAGTGACTGCTTCAGCTGGGAAGAGCACCATGATAACACCAACATGGGCCAGTGAAGCGACATCCTCCACAACTAGACTGAAGAACAAAAGGACAGCAACTTGTCTGTTCCCCTTCCCCAAATCCTCAATAAAATCTTTAAAAACAAAAAAAACAACACACCTTTATTATGAAAATTTGAAATATATATAAAGTAGAAAAAATAATATAATGAACCCTACCTACCTATCATCTAGCTTTGATAATTATCATAATTTTCTATTCTTATTTCATTTAGCCCTCCACTTTTATTTTGCTGGACTACTTTAAAGCAAATCTCAGATTTCATATCATTCTGTCTGTAAATAGTTCACTATATGTCTCTAAAAGATAAGTTCTGATTTTTTTAAACACAACCACCTTATCATACCTTACAAAATTTTTCTGATTGTTTTCTTTTTTTTTTTTTTTTTGAGGGCGGTATCACTGGCCCTCATATGTGGGATCCGAACCGGGGCCGCTGGCATCCCCAAACCAGCTCTTAACCACCACACCACTCGGCCAGCCCTGATTGTTTTAAAAATATCCTTTTACAGTTGGTTTGTTCTAATCAGAATCCTAACAAGGTCTACTGCATTGTATTTTGGTTGTCTCTCTTGATTTTTTTCTTTTTTGTTAAAGATTTTATTGGGGAATTGGGGAGGAGAACAGCATTGGGGAATCAGGGAAGGAGAACAGACAAGTTGCTGTCCTTTTGTTCTTCAGTCTAGTTGTGGAGGATGTCGCTTCACTGGCCATGTTGGTATCGTCATTGTGCTCTTCCCGGATGAGGCAGATCAGTTGCTGGCCTCTGGACGGCTGCTCACCGCTGCTATTGGCAGCTCATGCTGGTTGCCAGCCACTCACGCTGGCTGCCCGCTACTCACTGTAGCCTATGGCAGCCCACTGCAGCAGGGGCTGCAGGCTACACCGTCGCCAGGGCTCGTGCAGCCCAGCTCCAGGTGGAGCTGTTGTTAGCTGTAGAGGGCAGTGTCACTGGCCCTCATATGTAGGATCCGAACCAGGGCCGCTGGTGTCCCAAGCCAGCTCTTAACCAATGCGCCACTCGACTGGCCCACTTGTTTTTTTTCCTTAATTTCTAAGGTTTTGTCTTACATTCCACCCCCACCCCATGCCATTTATTTCTGGAAAAATCAACTTGTTTGTCCTACAGAATAATGCAGATATTGGATTATTTGGTTGATTATTTCCTTGTAGTGCTGTTTAGCTTGTTCTTCTTTTTTTATTTTCTGTACTATAGACTGAAAGTTAGATAAAAGCTTAATTATATTGAAGTTCAATTATTTATTTTTTTTGCAGAGAGGGGTCAAGGATTCTTCAAAGGTGGTATAATATTCTTTATATTGTATCACATCATGATTGCCCTTAATGTCTGGTTGTCCAACTTATAATGATATTGAAATTGATAGATGAATTTAGGCATTGTCAGTCTGATCCATTCATTATAAAGTTCCCCAGCAGCCTTTCACCTAATAGTTTTAGCAGCCATTGATGATCACTCCTTAGAGTCATTGTTTCATTAGGGTTTACAAAAATGGTGATTCTCTTATTCTACCACTCCTTCTGCATTTATTACCTGGAATTCCTCAACAAAGAAGGATCTTCCCTTATTAACCTTTAGTTACCCTAAAATGCAGTTCATATAGGAAAGACAAGCTGGCACCCTTTTTTAAATAGTATATTTAACTTTTCCAATATTTCCTGTGATATTGATAGTTGGAGTTTTTATAAGCTTTTAGTCATTTATATTTTGCTAAAAAAAAAAAAAATTTCTCCCCTCTAGATTTTCAGTCAGTTTACTATCATGGAATGCACAAAGTATTCTTTTATAATTCTTTTTTTTTTTTTTTTTTTTTTTTTTGAGGGCAGTGTCACTGGCCCTCATATGTGGGACCCAAACCAGGGCCGCTGGCTTCCCAAGACAGTGCTTAACCAATGCGCCGTTCTGCCAGCCCTCTTTTATAATTCTTTTGACCTCTACTTTATCTCCTTTCTCAAACCCAAAATGGTGTGTGTGTGTGTGTGTGTGTGTGTGTGTGTGTGTGTGTGTGTGTGTATACATCTGTATCTGTGTATTACCTAAGGTGTTTATGTCTTATTTATCTTTACAAAGAACCAGTTTAGGTTTTATAGATTCTTTCATGACAACAGAGGTGGTTTTCCCTTCTATGGGTCACTTCCTAAGTGATTCACCGTGTTTCACACTTGGAGACAGTCTGAAGAGGGGTGCGGAAGGAGTTTCTTAAGTAATTTATTTATAATTCCAAATTACCTTCCTGGTACATTTCTCCAGTTAACACAGATTTAATTTTTGGTATCTCATTTTACTATACAGAGACAAATTAGAAGTCATCAGAAAAAGAATTCCTCCATTTTTTTCACTTTTCTTGTCAACCTACAAATTTATTTGCATTCTTGTCTTTCTATTTTTATTTTTTTGTTACCCCATTCCCTCTTACCACCATAAAAGAGGATAATTATTCAACTAGGCACTGCATCTATCTCGCTGACATTCTTAGAAACCTTCATTCATCAATTAATGCTTCTCTAGTGTCAGTATCTTTAAATTCTGTCAACTGATTTTCTTCCCTCCATATATAAACAGGCTTAAGTCTCTCTCATCTTAAGTTAAAAATCCCAGACACCTCCCTTGATTTTATGGTCCCTTGTAGTTACCTCCATGTGTCTTTTTTTTTCCCATTACAGCCAGCCCACTGAAAACTTAATCGATGGTTTCCACCCAGTCTTTCCCCTACTCCCATTTCTTCTCCAAATTTCCTATTGTCAAAATCAGCAGTGGCTTCTTCCTTGCTAAAAAACAAACAAACAAAAAAAACAGTGGACTCACCACAGCATCTGATGCTCTTGACTTCCTTGAAATGCTTTCCTTTCCCAATTTTCTTGGCATACATCCCCCACTCCTAGTTTCTTATGATTTGTCTTCTACTTCTCTGGCTATTTCTCTTATCCTCCTCTGCAGGTTCCTCTTCTTTTTAGAATAGAGAAGACCTTCAAAGGTCAGGCTTCCCATTGTCCTTAGTTCTCTTTTCCCACTTTCTCTGGAAGAAAATGGCACCAATTAATCTTTATAGGAGATGGCTTCCAGAGCTGAACTCTGGTCTGAAACATTCTTGTAAGGTCTTCTATGTCCACACTGGACTTGCGTAGATGCCCTAAGGACACCACAAAGGCAAATGTCAAAATCTGAACTCATAATTTTGCCTCAAAACTATTTTTCCTCACATAATTGCCTCTTGATAAAGGGCACTAACTATCCTGTTGTCCAAGCCAAATATAATAGTGTGTGGTAGTGTTACTATAAAACAGAAAATCCACTCAATAAGCAAAAAGATTTATCATATACTTAAGGATAATCCCATGGAAGGCAATTATAAGATGTAAAACCAGGTCTCAAAGGAATCTCTCTTCTCAAACTCTGCATCTCCCAAGTTTACCTGAATTGTTTTTCTTGGATTTTATATAAACTTGACCCTTGAACAACATGGGATTGAATTGTGTGGGTCCATTTATATGCAGACTTTTTCCTATATTGTATACAATTGGCCCTTCATATCTGGAGAGGCAACTAACTGTGGATTGAAACAGTGTTTTCACATCTCCAACCATGGCCTCCCAACCGCAGATTCCCAACCATGGATGGAAAATACTGTTTTTGCTCTATGGTTGATTGAATCTGCACATGCAAAGGTCAAACTGCAGAGTCAAAAGTTATACACAAATTTTGATCTCACGCTCAGCATCCCTAACTCCTGCTTTATTCAAGGATCAACTCTATTTCTTTCCTCAGTGAAATAGATTTTTCTGGTCATGTATGGCTCACTAAGGCTACCATAACTCTGACCCATCCCACAACAGCCCATCCCACAACAGCATTTCTCTGAAGTTCTTGAAAATCCCAGTTCATACTAAGAATCAGATTGCCCCACCTTCACTGGATCAAGTGCTGCAAACATGTCTGCCCTTGTCCTGTACCTTAGCTGTATCTGTAGACAGGAATAGATTCTCTTTGAAGGGGTTGTGATGAAGGTAGACTGTATGTCAAATGTCCGTCCTTAACTTTTTAACTCTTCACAAACCCTCACATCTAAAAAATAATGATCAGTTTCTATCAATTCTATCATTGCTATATGTTCTCCTCACCTCAGATCCCCACTGCACCCTAAGTTTACCTCAATCACAGCATGTACATTCATGCATTACATAGCAATGTTTCAGTCAATGAAGGGTCTCATATATAGCAGTGGCCCCTAAGATCATAATGGAGCTGAAACATTCCTATTGCACAGTAATGTCATAGCCACCATAATGTCATAGCTCAACACATGACTCACGTTTGTGGCGATGTTTGAGTAAATAGACTTACTGTACTGCCAGTTGTATAAAAATATAACATAAACAATTATGTACAGTACATAATCCTTGATAATAAATGACTATGTTAATGGTTTATGTATTTATTGTACTATATTTTTATTGTTGTTTCAGAGTGTATTCTTCCTACTTTTAAAAAAGTTTGCTGTGAAACAATATGCCACATTATGCTGGGAGAAGCCTCATACATCTCGTATTTATTGAATATCCTGATTGCATCATTTTCTCTTGTGCTTAATTTAATCTCCTGTTATTTTGTACACTAACATATTGTACAAGTTTGTCGCCTAGAAGCAACAGGTTATACCATATAGCCTAGATGTGCCGTAGACTATACCACCGAGTGTGTATAAGTGCCCTCTATGATGTTTACACAGTAACAAAATCTCTTAACCATGAGTTTCTCAGAACTATCCCTGCCATTAAGTGGCTCATGACTGTAATTTTAATTGCTGCCTCACTTCTCTAGGTGTCTTTTCCCAGCTCTTTGCTATCCAAATAATCATTAAGAAAGAAATAATTTCTGATTTTGATTTGTTTTTATAATCTAAGTGCCTAACACAGTGATTAATAGGCACCCTACAAATGATTATAGAATGAATGAATGAATGTCTTTGAAAAGTAGTTCACATATGGTAAGAATTTCCAAGTGTTAAAACTGATATGCAGGGGCCGGCCGAGTGGCGTGATGGTTAAGAGCTGGCTTGGGACACCAGCAGCCCTGGTTCGGGTCCCACATATGAGGGCCAGTGACACTGCCCTCAAAAAAAAAAAAAAAAAAAATTGATATGCAATAGCATCTATGGTGGTTTCTTTATTCAGGTTTGTCCTTTAAAGAGAATAATAACTTTGTCTGAGGAAACTGAGGGAACATGAATATTAGATATTATATTAGGCAGCATTAAATTATCCCATTTAGTTTTAGTGTTGCATATCTTGAAAACCCACTTTAATCTGACCATAGCCCTATTCATTTTGATTATATTTAGATCAAATAATGTAAGGTTCTCAATTACAGCTATAAATTTAAATGATGGAATTACCATATGAATGCATTTGAATTTCATATTAATATTAATTTTAAAGAAACTTATGTGGGGTTTTTTTTCTGAAGAGAAGAAAAGCTGCTATTGAAAGTGGAAAATGTGTATACCTACAGGTGAAGAAATTAGAAATAATGCCTTAAAGAAAAGAACAAAATTTAAAGTAGATAGTATTCTCTTCAGATAACTCACCACTCTCAACACCAGTAGAATTTAAATTATACAGGCACCTTGCATGAAACGAGGACAGAGAAATGTTATGAGGAAAGTCACATTCCTTTTAGTTCATCATTTTTGGAATAAAAAGTCTCCCAGGATTCTTGAATGTTTCCTTTTTGGTTGACATTACATCAAGGATTAGATAAATATGTAGCAGACTAGCTGAGTTGCCTGGAAGAAAAGAACCTGAAGCCTATTGATGTAGGATATTTCTCTTGTGCTGGGATTGTAGTCTCGTGAAGCTGAAGAATGGAGACATGAACCAGAGAGGTAAAGTTTATAGCAGAGGACAGTTTATTAGGATAGAAAGTAACAGCTCTAAAAACGAGAGGGGTTCCTGACTGGGTTGCCCCTAGCTAGGGTAAAAGGTTTGAGGTTTATACTTTTTTTCTGCCTGGAAGGGGGAATGCTGAAATACTGGTGTCTGTTATTAAGGGATTTATCAGGCTTGTTCTGTTGCTAAGCCAAGGGAGGCCTTTCGTAATGTCCTCCAAAATGGCCTTGTTGCTTTGGGGCATGACTGATGTCTCTGTTCCAGTCTGAGGGAGTTACCCTATAATTTTGAAAGGAATGGCTAGTTTAAGAGAACCAGTTTTCTTTGCTCAGTCTACCAGGGAATTCCTGACTGTCTGATATTATACTAACTAACCTGTCTTATTCCCCCCTCTGAAAGTGAAACCCTAACTGCTGTTAGGGAATGGGGGCGATGACCATTCTGACTACTTCAGGCTGAGGAGGGACGTAGAGAGGGACCAGCAGTGAGGGCTTGCCCAGAGGTCTATCTAAGGGACCCCGGTAGATGAGCGACTCCAGGCATAGTTGTAGTGGTTTAGGCCAACGTAGCCAACTGGTGAGTGGTCTGCAAGCATAGATGAATTGTAGGCAAGAGCATGAAGTAATTCCTAAAATAATGAATAAAAAAAGAATGAGAACTGTTTCCTTAAGTTCTGTTAGGTTAGGGAACCAGGATGTAAGGAAGGGAAAACCTTGGCTTAAGAATCCTGTTGGGTTTTTTCGTTTTGTTTTGTTTTGATTAACTGTGAGTTATCAGACAGATTGAAACAATATAATCCTTTAAAATTTTTACATCCTTGATTATATTTGTGGAGTAGATAGTCTATAGCAGCTCTGATGTTTGGGTGAGAGCTATCAGCTCAGCCAGTTGTGAACTGGCCCCAGATGGGAGGCTTGTATTTTTTACAATATTATGTAAAGTAACTAGAGTATATCCAGCCTTTAGTGTGTCATTTTCCATAAAAGAGCTCCCATCAGTGAAGAGTGTCCACTCTGGGTTGTCTAGGGGTATTTCTGTAAATCTGTTTTGGAAGCATAAGTTTGTAGTAAAACCTGTTGGCTTAATAAGCTACTGTCTGTAAGCCCATGACTAGTATTAATATTTGAAAAAGCCTTTGGTGGTCTGGGGTGAAAGCTGTTAAGTCTTGTCCCATTGTGAGGTTAATGGGTTCAGGAACTAGGAGAGTAGCCGCTGTAATGGCTCTGAGGCAAGCTGGTCAGCCATGTGTTGTGAGGCCCAGCTCCTCACCTAGACAGCACATCAGCTGCTGTGAGGGAACTTCAGGGCCATGTTAAAATTCCTAAAGCCATTCCCTCCCCCTCTGTCACACATAAATGAAAGGATTTTTCAGTGGGAAGGAAAGCACTGGCTTCAGGGATGGGACTCAAAGCCCATTTATTTTAAACCTCAGGTGACATTTGTTTACCCTCCAGGAGCTAGGTCTTCTGAAGGCTCTATAGCCTTTTGGGGGAGTCCTCTGGAGACTTAAGTGAAATAAGTTTAATTTGAGAGACATAGACCCAGCTACCGACTCTCTGAAGTCCTAAAACCATTGGGATGTTTACTTTTCCCTTTAGAACTTGTTTTTTTTTAGATTTTTTAAGTGACTGTTGAAACTTTTTCCAAGCTAACAACATAGAAGATAACAGAATTGAGGCTAGAATGTAAAGCAATGGACAGTACAGTTTTGATAAAACTTTTCCAGAGTCCTTTTAAGTTTGATTTTATATTTTCCCCAAGGTATGTAGACCAATGGTAAGGCACAGGATGAGTAAAATGAGCTCAAATCAGGGGGCTTTTTTTTTTTTTTTTCTTTTTTGAGGGTAGTGTCACTGGCCCTCATATGTGGGACCCGAATCGGGGCCGCTGGCTTCTCAAGCCAGCACCTAACCACCATGCCACTTGGCTGGCCCGGGGGGTTTTTTTTTTTTTTTTTTTTTTTTTTTTAATCTTTACAACCTAGCAGATTTTAGAGGAAAAAAAGGTCCGGATTGAGCATTTGAGACAGAATAAATGGCTTCTATAAACTAACAGGATTGCCTGCTGTGTCAGGGTCATCCTCAGTTTTACCCATGTGATGAGAACAGCTTGGGAGCCACTGGGACTGTTAGGCCCAACAGTGACTGGAGCTATTGGTGGGGAGGGAGTAGTGTCTGCTCCCTTTGGAGCAGGGCACAATCTTTCCTCCAGTGCCCTGTACTGCACAGGGGACATGGCTGCTTTGGGTCTGGGCTGCCACATCCCAAAAGCAGGCTCCTTTATTTGGCATTTCCTCACCTGGGGCTTTTGGGGTGCCCTGAGGTGGCTTTAGCCCTGGGTTGTTTATAACTGTGGCCAAAAGTCTGGCTTTGTCTTGGTCTCATCCTCTGGTCTCACTGTTCCTTTATTCCTTGTTTTTCTGTCTTGGTTGTTAAAGACATCTAAATAAATTCCTGGCCTTCTTTTATGATCTAAGCAGTGGGCCAGGGCCATTATGATCTTGTCAGGTTAAGGAGAATAAGCTTGCTTTACATTGGCTCATACTCTGAGGCTGAGGAGGACACATGAACTCCAGCAGTCCCAAACACAGAAGTTTACATAACTATTGCTAAAACTTAGTTGTTACTATTGTGGAGATTTTAGTCCTCCCCCATCCAGGAACCTGATTGGGACAATATGAAACAAAGACCAATAATCTAAGAAACTGGTCCTGTTTAGCAGAGAGAGAGAAAGAAAATTTTTAACTCTATTAGCTTACTTTTGATATTCAACTCTACCTGAGTGGTTATATTTAGCTTAACCATACACAAAACTCGCAAGACTTTTCACAAACCTTCTATAACTTTCCAAGTCCCTCCCAGTCTGTCTCTTCTCACTCTTTCAGAAATAACCATCCTTAGGACAAACTACTTTCTTTCAGTTCCTTCAAAAAATGTATTTCCATATCTTATACCTTCCTTGAAACCACACATCATTTCCTTTCATACTAATTAGAATCCATAACCTCTAAAATATTAATTTTAATGACAACCAAAAGCAAGTAATTAGTATTTTTACTGGCAAATCCAGGAACATATTTTGTAACCTTAAAAAGCATAAGCTTGTGTTAAAACATAAGATATATTTATTAACAGATCTAAATCTATCTTTGACCATTCTTGCGACAAGAAGTTAGAAAGAGGTGAACTTAGCAAAACTAAAATCTTAAGTTGCCAATAGATGTTGAGAAATGACATCTAAGCATCCCCAATATATGATCATTACTGAAGTTTTACTTAAAACCTTATTTGAGTGTCTTTTTATTAGTTCTCAACTCTGAGGTCCCAAAGTCAATTATACAAGCTATTTTTTGACAAATTTTATAGCAGAGATAACATGACTTTAAAAGTAAGCTTATTTAGAATGTTAGCACACATGGACTCAGGTCATCTTCCTTACAGTGAGTCCCACTGTAGGTAGTCCTTACAGGAATGCGACCAGCAGAGTAAGGGGGAGGTGTGGAAAGAGACTGAAAAAGGGATGGAGTACGGGGTTTCCCCTGTGGGAACCTCCCCTGGGGAGGGAGATCTCTCTGGAGGTTCCTTTGAATGGGCCTCCTTTGGAGGAGGGAGACAAGAAACCACAGCCAAAAGAGCTGAATCAACTTGGCATTTTTTATAAAGGTCTGGGTTGTCCCTCAGAGCAAAAAAAGCCTAAACATAGGGAACTTCTGACCATTGTCTTTCCGTCCGTAAAACAAATCTGGCTGTATGATAATATTAGAGTTAATAGTTCCCTCCAAAGGCCAGGTTATCCTGTCTTCTAACATGTATTGAGGTTAAAACCTCGAACAAAAGAAGACAAGGCACCTCTTTATCAGAGTCTAGGGGTTAAAATTTTTAGGATGTAATTCAGGGGAGTGTAAGCACATGAGGGCTGATAACTCGCCTCCCAGTACCTATCTGGAGCATCCTCCAGATCCTGAATGGGCCAGGGGGACTGCATGACTTGGTTCCGTGGTGGGTGGGGGGACATGGCGTGCCAGGATTTAGTCATGCCTTACCTGGACAGCCGGCCCATGTCCCCGGAGGGGGGGGGGGGCGCCTACCTAACTCCGTGTGTGTCCCTGTCTGGATTTCTGATGCTGGCCTGTGGGCCGATAAAGGCAGTGGCCGATGATGGGGTGTCTTAAAGTAGAGGGGTGTATGGCCAGACTCTGAGCATCTTTGAAGTTGATGGCACGGTCAATGTAATGGTGGCTTTCTGTATAAAAGTGTTTAAGGAGGGAGTATATATTTAAAGTCTGTAGGGAAGGCACACAGTGCACTTGAAAGGGTGTGGCAGGGACCGATGATGTCCAATATGTAAGGGGGAGTAGATAGAGATATTGGAAGCCTCAAAAGGCTTCTGATAAGGCCTCTTCCTTAAGGTAAAGTGAGTCCAGAATATGCCGGCTTCCTTCTAGAACTCTGCCTGACGGCTTGCAATAGCACAGGTGTAAGAGGAAAGTGGCTAGATATTCAGGACCTCCAGGGTGGAGCCCTCGATGGACTCGGGATACTAAATAGTTATTGGAGTATAGGTAACATGAGGAGAGGGCACAAAAACAGCAGAGATGTAGAGTGGGGAATTCAGGACATTTCCATCTACGCTTTAGAACTGAAAGGAGATCCCAATAAGATGCTAACAGGGGTAGGACAAATGCCAGTAGATCTTGTCCTGAGAGATAAGGGGATGTTCTGTATAGACAAAGTTCCATGTTCTTACCTTAAAATGTCTTGAGGCTGGCGTGGAGTGTTGAGGAGGTCTCACAGGGAAGAGGCTCCGGACCAGCATCTCAGAGACTGAGGAGATATAGTGTCAGGATAAAATAAAGCAGTAAGGGTAGAGGAGGCGTTCTACCGACACTCCATAGGGGCCATCGGGCAGAGAGGGGACCAGTGAAGCCTTTGGGACTCTACCGCAGAGTGGCCACGGCTGAGGGTTCCTCAGTTGCCTGCAAAGGCCCACAACCTAGCCACGCGCCGGTATCCAGCCTTCTTGTGGAAATGAAAAGGCAGCAGAATAGCAGAGAGGGGAGGGAGAGGGAGATCCATCAGCCAGCACCCTTAGGGCTGTCGGGTCAGGAGAAGACCCAGGGAGCCTTTGGAACATGTCACACAATCGCTGTGACCAGAGCTCCTCAGATGCGTCCAAGAGTCGTTCACCCCAACCTCGCGCTGTCCTTGGGTTCCCCTCTTTTCCCCAAGAGAAAAGGCAGTTGGGCTAAGGCCAACATTCCTCCGACTCAGTGTTGAAGGGGATTAACCAGAGCCCTTCTGCTAAACCTGCCCTCCAAGTCTCAAGATTGGCAGTTTTTACCTGGCTGTCGGAGGCCCAATGTTTGTGTGACAGGAAAATATTGTTGAAGGCCCGCGAGTGGGCAAGGCAAACAGAAAAGCACAGATCATATTTACCTCTCTTTCATCCCGGGCGAGCCCCCAAATGATGTAGGATATTTCTCTTGTGCTGGGATTGTAGTCTCATGAAGCTGAAGAATGGAGACACGGACCAGAGAGGTAAAGTTTGTAGCAGAGGACAGTTTATTAGGGTAGAAAGTAACAGCTCTCAAAACAAGAGGGGGTCCTGACTGGGTTGCCCCTAGTTAGAGTAAAAGGCTTGAGTTTTATACTTTTTTTCTGCCTGGAAGGGGGAATGCTGAAATACTGGTGTCTGTTATTAAGGGGTTTATTAGGTTTGTTCTGTTGCTCAGCCTTGGGGAGGTCTTTTGCAATGTCCTCCAAAATGGCTTTGTTGCTTTGGGGCACGACTGATGTCTCTGTTCCAATATGAGGGAGTTACCCTATAATTTTGAAAGGAATGGCTAGTTTAAGAAATAACCAGTTTTCTTATCTTTGCTCAGTCTACCAGGGAATTCCTGACTGCCTGATATTATACTAACTAACCTGTCTTACTATCAGCGGTTGAAGGACATGAACAAGAATAATCAATGGCAGGGACAGTTCCTGGAGGCTGTTGGCCTCCTGAGGGGCCCTGTGGCCCAGGCACGGAAAAGTCCTTGTAGCTTGTGTTTATAGGAGTTTAAGGACCTGCCAAGGGGCAGCTGGAGAAACCAATGGATTACTAGGTTCTCCAGACTAACACAAACTCAAGCTTCTAAAGAGCATCAAGAACAAACTAATTCAGAGTTGGAAGGGCTGAGCTGTGATGAGATCAAGAGAGGGAAGTTTCTAGTGGCTGCCTGGTCTTCAGGTTGTGCTCTGGGAACTTACTCAGCAAAGTGGAAAAGGAATAACTTACAAAGAAAAATACTACCCTTTTTCTTTCTTTTTTTGAGGGCAGTGTCACTGGCCCTCATATGTGGGACCCGAACCAGGGCCACTGGCGTCCCAAGCCAGCACTTAACCACCACGCCACTCGGCCGGCCCTACTACCTTTTTCTTAATTTCATCCATGCCTCTCTCATCTCTCTTTGTATCTTTATCTCTGTCTCCGCCCCCCACCTCTCTATTTCTCAGTTGCACTGACTCTCTCTGTCCCTCTGTAGATTACTAGAAAGTAGACATTAAGAGCAAGACAATTCCAGCCTATTCACATAATCTTTCCCTGCAGCCTATCTCCCTTGAGCAAGGACCATTGCTGGAAAGAACTAGATATTCTCTTATAACCCTCATTTCTGGAAATCTATTCGTTCATTAGTTTTTGGGTTTTTTTTCATTCATTCGTTCATTCATTCATTTGTTCATTCATCATTTGGCAAATATTTATTGAGCCTATAATGTTGTAGGTATATAATTTGTCTTTCAGATCAATTCTTTTCAATCCTTTTGTTGTTGTTAAGCCATGAAAACCTTTTTGCCAATAAAAGATTGCTGATTCTCAGTAGGATAAACATGAAAACTGCACTAAGTGAATTGGGGTAGGGACACAGAACCTGGCCAACTCCTGTGCTGCTCTGTCCTGCAGCCCCTGAAGGATCCTGTTAAAGGGGCCGGCCGAGTGGTACGGTGGTTAAGCGCTGCCTTGGGAAGCCAGCGGCCCTGGTTCGGTCCCCACATGTGAGGGCCAGTGACACTGCCCTCAAAAAAAAAAAAAAAAAAAAAATTACAATGAAGGATCCTGTTGAGCAAAGCACACATACCACTGCTCTCATACATTGAGATGGGAATGTGAAATGGTACAATGACTTTGGAAAACAATAATAGTGGGTACATGCATATATAGAAGACTTTTGAAAAACTAGAAAGAAAAAAGAAGTGATTACTATGGAATTAAGAGAAAAGTTACCTCTTGGAGAGATGAAAAGGGATGTATGTCACTGGAAGGGTCACAGAGAATGGTAGGTGCTTTGGGGACGTTAACATTGCCTTATCCCTAGCTTTAGGGGTGATTATAATACTGTTTGCATTACTTCTTGATATAGTGGGTTGATTATGCTTGTATGTCACTGTTTATTCCTACTAAGGAAAAAATGGATACATTTTTCTCTGAACTTTCTTTCTCTTGGCCTTGACACACACTGGGGATGGAAAGAGTAGGAGGAACTAAGAGAATCTTTGTTAGAGTAAAGGAAAGAGGGAGGAGCAGGAAAAGGGAGGTCAGTAGGACTAGAAATGCCCAGGTCTGCCCCAAAAGGGGAGGAAATGGACACAGAATAAGAGACATTAGGAGACAGTTGCACCCTGAAGGGGTCAAATGGAATTTCCTTTGTGGAGGCTCCATTAGCATATCTATATCTCAGAAGGAAGAGCTATCTGCCTTATCTTGTGAGGAATGTTGGTCATGGATATAAATAAATAGAAAAAAATGTAATTGATGTGTAACATCTAACTATACAGCTATATATAGCTCCAATTTATGATATGTTAAACCAAAGAATAAATCTCTGAGGAAGAAATTGGCATTTGTGAGAGAGAGAGAGAGGGAGAGAGGGAGGGCAAGGAAGGAGGGGAGGGAGAGAGAGAGAGATCCTTCAGAAATTCTTCTAGGAAAAGAAATTAATGAAATGAAAAGACCAGGTTCAATGTCATCTATACTATAACATATTGGAACATAAAATAAATCAGTGTCTCAGTCCCCAGATTTTTAACACAATGAATAACGCACCTAAGACAATGAATATATATTAGAAAAGGCCCATAACAGAAACACTGCCATAATTTAGAGTAAACATAATCAGCTTCTGATACTAGGCATACTGAGCATGATGTGTTTTGGGAAAACAGCTCTCTCTGGTTTTTTGTTTTTTTGGTTTTTTTTTTTTGAGGACAATGTTACTGGCCCTCCTATGTGGGACCCGAACCGGGGCCGCTGGCTTCCCTAGCCAGCCCTTAACCACCGTGCCACTCGGCCAACCCAAGCTCTCTCTGTTTTTGACAAGTTCCACATCTGAGATGACATCTGAATAATTAATATATTTAGTCTCAATAATACATTTTCAAAAGTAATGTGTTACCCTGGATATAAATTTTCAAATAGTAAACAGCACTTCTTGTTGTCACCTCCAATTATGTGTCTTTCATCACTCATTTAGCCAGCTGTACTGCTATGTAGGCAAAAGCAAACATGTAACAGATGTTTGTAGAACTTGAAGCATGAGGTGTTTTCAACCATGGCTAGCTAGCTAGCTTCAAGGGTGAGGGATGAAAGATGTCTGCACTGGAAAACAGGTTAGTTTACCCATTAAGAATACAAGTGATAGGGGTGGCAGGTTAGCTCAGTTGGTTAGAGTGCAGTGCTCATAACACCAAAGTTGCCGGTTGGATTCCCCCATGCCCTCCACAATTATTATAGATTGAAACAACTACTTGACATGAAGCTCATGGGTCCTGGAAAAGCACACAGTTCCCCAATTAAAAAAAAAAAAAAAAAGAAGAAGAATACTAATAATAGCTAATGGAATAAAATCCACCACCTGCTAGCTATGTGACCTTGGGCTAAATTACTTAAACTTTCCAAGCCTCAGTCTTCTCATCTATAAATGAGAAATTATCTGTATTAATAGTGTCTACTTCCTAGGGTGGTTGTGGAGATTAAACATGATAATCCATGTAAACCCTTAACAACAAACATGTCTGGAATAGGTAAATGTTTAATAGATATTAGCTATTTATTATTTCATTTTTATTGAATTACATGCGTAAGTGTTTTAGAGAGTAAGGAAATGGTTTGAAGTAAGCAAGTTGATTTGGTGCAGTGATTTTTAACCTGTGTTCGGGAGAGCCGCTGCTGAGGCTGCTACTTGGTGACAAAGAATAAAGGAGCTATGTGAAAGGAGCTCCAACGTTCTTACCTCAGCTTGAAGCAGAGAAATTCAATGCTTAGCCTCTATTTATTGAAGTTCTGTGTAAAATTTCAATAAAAAGTAAACCACTATTTTAAAAATAATTTAAAATAATTGATAGATTTCTGTACTGATTTCAAATACATACATTATCTATGTATCTATCTATCAATAGAGTAAAATGTTGAAAGATTTTCCTCTAAGATAAGAATAGAAAGAGATGTCTGCTTTCCAGTCAATATTGTACTAGCCAGAATAAAGCAAGAAAACTAAATAAAGATTGGAAATGAAATAAATGTCATTAATTTACAGTAACATGATTTTAAAAAATAAAAATTCAAAAGTTTATGTGTAAATAATTAGATTTCATTAAAATTGATGGGTACAAAGTCAATTTGCAAACTCAATTCTATTTGTATACCCCAGCAACAAATAGAAAATGTGTTTTTAAAAAGGCATAATTTCTAATAGTTTCAAAAAAATCAACTAGGGCTGGCCGAGTGGCTCAATTGATTAAGAGTGCGAGCTCTGTGCAACAGGGTCACTGGTTCGATTCCCACATGGGCCAGTGAGCTGTGCCTGAGCTGAGCTGCCGCTGAGCTGCCAACAGGTGGCAGGATGGCCCAGGTGGTGAGAGCACCTGCTCCTAACAACAAGGTTGCCAGTTTGACTCCCGAATGGGATGGTGGGCTATGCTTACCCCCAACTGGGAGTGAACAGGCAGCTTGAGCTGAGCTGAGCGGCTGGAAGCTGCCCACATGGGCAGCCAGATGGAGAGTGGACTTGGGATCTGAGCTAGCTGCGCCCTCCACAACTAAGACTGAAGGACAATGACTTGGCTGGTCCCCTTCCCTAAATCCCTAAAGCTGTTCCTCTTCCCTAATTCCCCAATAAAAATCTTAAAAAAAAAAACCTCAAATAAATAGTAATAAGTTCAGCAAATAAAATGTTACTGAGATAAATTTTTGAAAACCAAAATAAATCTATATAACATGTCCTTATGTTGGAAAACTCAATGTTGAAAGGATGTCAATTCTTCCTAGTTTGACTTCCAGTTCAATGGAATCTCAATCAAAATCTCAATAGGGGGCCAGCCCAGTGGCACGGTGGTTAAGAGCTGGCTTGGGAAGCCAGCGGCCAGGGTTCCAGTCCCACATATGAGGGCCAGTGACACTGCCCTCAAAAAAAAAAAAAAAAAGTCCTAAAAATGGGCAGAAGATTTAAATGGCCACCTCACCAAAAAAGATATATAAATGGTAGTGACATATGAAAATATGCTTAAATTCTTTAATAATTCACGTAACCCAAATTCAAGCCTTAATGAGATACTACTACATATTTAAATACAGTTTAAATAAAATAATTGACAGCACTCAGTGTTTACAAGGATGTAGAGGAAAGAAAACATTCATCTGCTGCTGGTGAAAAATACTTTTTGGAAACTATTTGGCATTTCTTATTAAAGCTAAGTATACATATATCCTGTGATCCAGTAATTCCACTCCTAGAAATACATCCAACAGAAATTAACCAACAAACATATACTAGAATGTTTATAGCAACATATTTATGATATCCAAAAACTGGTATTAACAAAATGTCTACCAACAATGGTATATTTGAATAAATTGTGGTGTGTACATACAGTGAAATACTAAACAGAAAGAAATAGCTACCTGAAGCAATATGGATGAATCTTACAAACATGATGAAGAACAAGAAGCCAGACATTAATCGGATGCTGCATGATTCTGTTTACATAAAGTTGAAACAGCATAGCTAAACTGTGGTTCTAAAGTCATGAGTTTACCATTGTGGATAACAGAGGAAGTAGTGATTGAGAGGGGGCATTAGAGGGACTTCTAAGGTGTTAGTAATATTCACTTTTTTTACCTGGGAGGCGGTCAAGGAGTTTATTTTGTGATCATCCAATAAGTTGTACTTTTATGGCTTGTACATTTTTTAAAATTTGTGTTATATTTCTATTTTTAAATATTTTCATTGAGGTATAATTGACAAGCATTACATTAGTTTCAGATGTACAATGTAATCAGATATTGCATATACTGTGAAATGATCACAAGTCTAGTTAACATCCATCACTACATATAGTTACAAAAATGTTTTTCTTGTTATTAGAATTTTTAAGATTTATTCTCTTAGCAACTTTCAAATACGAAATAAAGTAGTATTAACTATAGTTGTCATGCTATACATTAGAGCCACAGGACTTATTTATTTTATAACTGAAAGTTTTTACCTTTTGATCCCCTTCACCCTTTTTGCCCACTCTTTACCTCTTGCCTCAGGCAACCACCAAACAGTTCTCTGTATCTATGAGCTTGACTTTTTTATTTTAGATTTCACATGTAAAGAGGTCATAGCGTATTTATCTTTGTCTGACTTATTTCACCTTAACTTTATTTTTAAAATCAACTTTATTAATAATTTGCATACAATAGATTGTATCTATTGTAAGACTCAGACCTATGAGTCTTACAAAATATATATACACTGTGTATTTTAACTTCCGTCCCAAAATCCAGATATAAACATTTTCACCACTCTCAAAAGCTTCTGTAATCAGCTCCACCTTCACCCCTGGCTCCAGGCACCAACCAATATGCTTCTATCACTGTAGATTAGGTTTTACTTTTCTAGAATTCCAGTCATGCACAGTATACTTTTTTGTGTCTGGCTTCTTTCACTTAGTATAGTGTTTTTGAGATAATTCCACGTGGTCACATTTTCGGTAGTTTGTTTCTTTTTATTCCTGGGTAGTATTCCACTGTATGGGTGTGCCACAATTTATTGATAATTTTGACTTGTTGGTGGACAGCTGAGTTATTTCCAGTTTATGGCTATTATCAATAAAGATTCTCTGAATATTTTTACACAAGTCTCTGTATGGACATATGTTTTCTTTTCTCCTGAGTATATTTTAGTTTTTAAAAGTTAAAAATAATTTAAAAAATAAAGCAACTTGGTTGAGAGAAGGTATAGAGAGCAAAGAGTGGTAGGAGAGACTTGAATGTGTAAATGTTTCTGGGGGCAGTGCTCTTTGCATGGTGGGCAGCACCTCAATCTCATGAACACTGCTGAACAGGAAGCTGCAGACACAGATTGAAGATACAGGAGACAAAGAATAATGAGTAGACTAAGATAATCATTTCTCTTCAGGACACATTGCTCTCATATTCTCCTCCCCCCCCACCACCCCTGTTTCTACTGTATATAAGAAACCACCTCCAGCAGATAAAATGATCAACTCATTTACGTTAACATGTAAATCCTATCATTCTAGGGTTGGATACACCATTAGAGGTCATATGTTCCCATTTCTCCTCCAGGTGCATAAAAAGGTTGACAACAGTTTAACTGTTAGCATATCCAGGCCCTTCAATTGGACTGTGGAGTAAATTTCCTACTGTGGATGTTAAATGTTAGATTGCTAGGCAGGGGAGGAAATGTCGTCACCCTGAAATGTTACCTCTGGGTTTGGGCAGTGCCTTAATTGTTTCGAGGGAAATATATATTTTTGCCTGGAGCTTCAGGCTATATAAAAGTGGAGGATCCTAAATGTTCAGACATTATTCTGAGGAGGGAGGGGATATTACTCATCACCTAGGGTAGGGTGACTAAGTATGTGGTTTGCCGGGACTGACGAGTTGTCAGGACAGTGCCTCTAGACTGGGGACTGATATCCTCTGAAGGCTCACTTGCTACGTGTCTGGTGGTTGATGCTGACTGTTGGCAGGCAACTTAGCTGGAGTTAACAGCTGGAACGTGTTCCCATGAACTCTCCATGTGGCTGCTAACAGCATGACATCTAGGTTCCAAGAAGAAATGTTTCAAGAGAACCAGGCAAAGCTGTATCACTGTTTATGGTCTAGCCTAAGAAGTTACATGACGTCACCCAATCACCCAGATTCAAGGGGAAAAACCATAGATACCACCTCTGCATGGAGACGTGTCAAAGCACATTGTAAGAAGGGTAGATAGGATAGGAGAGATTGTTATGGCCATCTTTGGGAAAACAATCCACCATAGTTGTATATAGAGCCCATTGAGTTACCCCTAAAACTTGAGCATACAGTGGTTGGTGGGGAATAGTGGGGGGAGCAAAACAAAATCATTTTCTCAGATCCTTCTCATGACCTTCCATATCAAATAAGTCCATTTCTAGTCTATGGGTTCTAGTTATTCTAGCCATATATAAAGGCTAAAATTGTATAAAAGGATGGCAAAGAGCAAGAGCAGTGTGGCTGGCAAGGTCATCTGTTCATAAATCCAATGTACTTTATAACTTTGGGTGAAATTACTAACATATGAATGCAGAGTGGAGTCTGGTCACCTGATGTGGTAAGAAGCCTGTCAGCTTAGGAGTTAGAAATTCTGTCTCCTTCTGGCATCTCTATTGATTCATCTTGTAACATTGGTAAAGGCACTTTTGTATCTCAGGTGCCTCATTTTTTAAATGATAGTGATCACAGTACTTGACCTATTCACTTGACAGCTGCAGGAATCAAATAAGATGAAAAACTGTTAAGGAAACATAAGGCTTTGCAATACTGTATTATAAGTTTAGCATCTGCTGTCTTCAGGAAGACAGAGTATAGGAGCAAAGCCAGGAGCAGTCTTGGATGGGGATATAATGTAGATGACCTTGGAGGCCCTGTCAGATCTGTAACTAAGACCTTGAACCAAGCTAATTACTTATGCCTGACTTACTGAATTAAAACATTTTTGACAAAATGATGACCAACTAACAATGAGATGACAAAACTCTGTTTAATGTATTAATACAGTGAATCTATAGATTCACTGAGATTCAAGAATACTCATTCATTTTGGAAAATGTAGAGAAGAAGCATAGTTCCTATGATTTGTATAAGATCCAGAGCTTAACAAACTTTAAATTTATTCTTATTTTATTTAACCAAAGTTCCACTCTGCTGAACTTCATGGTACAAAAAATGGACCATATTGTCAAAAAGGCTATACTGAGAAAGTCAGAATTGAAAAGTAATGATCACAAGGCACTGTAAAAAGTGGTTGTGAAGAGGGCCAGCCAAGTGGCGCAGTGGTTAAGAGCTGGCTTGGGATGCCAGTGGCCCGGTTTGGGCCAGTGACACTGCCCTCAAAAAAAAAATAAAAAAAAAATTTAAATCTCTTAAATTAATAATGAGTCTAGTAAAGAAGTCACAGACTAACAGGATTATAATAACCCTTGATGAATAATCAATTTGATTTCATTTCTGTTCCTAAGACAGCAACTTTGTGAACAGCTCACAGCAGTATGAAAAGTAATTTGAAATACACGGTAAGTAAATCAATGCTTGTTTTATGATTTTTGGGCTAGGAAAATTGCTTGCCCAGAAAGAGATGCTCTGGGTCTCAGCTTCCAGTCTAGGTTTTGAGACCTTCCCACCTGGGTTTTCTTTGACTAGTCTTAGTCTCTCCCAAGGTTTCAAATTATTGCCTTCACATGGGTGTGTTCTTCTATCACTAACTTCGCTGTCTGAGCTCCAGACTCATGTCACTAATGGCAGACTGATATAAGAGTGACCAACCATCCCAATTTGCCAGGAATGAAGGGATTTAGACTTTTGTGCTAAAACTGGGAATGGCCCAAGCAAACTGGAACAAGTTGGTCATCTTACTACTAAATAACTCTACCTGGTCACTTCTACGACACCTTATACTGAACATATCCAAAATTCATTGACCTTCTTCCCCTTCAATATGATTCTTCCCAGTATTCTTTCTAGCAGTGGACAACATCTCTATCCATGCTGATTACCATGTTAGAAACCTTGGTGTCATCACAGATCCTTCCTTCTCACTTACCTTGCATACCAAACCAACTGAGTCCTCTGTATACCTCCTTTTTTTTTTTTTAAAAAAAAAGAATTTATTGGGGAATTGGGGAAGGCAAACAGTGTTGGGGAGTTGGGGAAGGGGACCGGCCAAGTTGTTGTTCTTCAGTCTTCGTTATGGAGGGTGCCAGTTGCCATCTGGCTTCCTATCGGCTCATCGCCTCTAAGCTCAAGGTGCTGTGTTCAATCTTACAGTTGTGGGTGGACGTAGCCACCATCCCATGCGGGAGTCAAACCAGCAGCCTTATTAAGAGTGCATGCTTTATCTGCTGAGCCATCCAGGCAGCAGCTCAGCTCAAGGTACCCAGTTCAGTCCACCATCGAACAGGCAATCTTGTTACACCAGCTGAGCCATCCTGCCACCTGTTGGCAGCTCAGTGACAGCTCAGCTAGGGCACAGCCTTCACTCGCCCATGTGGGAATCGAACCAGCAGCCTTGTCTCTCAAAGCATGTGCCCTAGGCCAACTCTTAACCAACTGAGCCACTAGGCCAGCCCCTGTATACCTCTTTTGAAAACTATTTCTCTTTAGTTGGTTTAACTTCATCATCTCTTAAGTGGACTGTTGCAAAGGCCTCCTTTTATATAATTAAATGTTTAAAATATTTATCCCCTAGCATATGTTTCATTACTTGCATTATTTGTGTCTTATATTTGTATTTTTTTATTGATGAAAATTATTAATATATCTTAGTTTCAATGAAAGGTGAGAAAGCATTCCAATGTAAAGGGACATAATAGAATCCCAGATTGAGGGTGGGGGGAGTTGCTATAAAGGATGATGTCAGGACAATCATTGACTGAATATGGACTATATATTAGATGATAGCATTTTATCAATAATAAATAGATAATTAAATATTAAATAAGTTAGATTATCATTCAGTAGTTATGTATCTGAATGTCTTGGTTCTTAAGATTTAGATGCTATAGGGATGACAGACCATGATCTCAGCAACTTAAATGTTTATATTTTCAGCAATTTTTTAAAATAAAAAAATAAGAATAAGAAGGGAATAAAATAAAAAAGATATCTTAGGTGTGTGTAAGTACTTGGCGACATTGGTGAAACATTAACTAGTCACTGACTACTCCATGCCCACATGTCCCACGTCAAGCAGTGTGTTCAAAGGTCCCATTCATGGCAAATGCAATGAAGATTTGAGGTCTAGTGTCAGGCCAACATAAGTTATAAAGTCAAAGGCATTCCAGAAGGCTGTTGCTGGCCTACATGAGAAGGTGAGAGCCAAAGTTCTGTGGAAGAACAAAGGGATTTGCCAAGCATGTGCTAAGGAAAGTAGCTTGGAGGGAGCCTAATAAAGACAGAAGCATCGATGATGTCTGTTGCAACCAGCTTTCTACTTTGTATTGCAATCATTGTTTATTGGAAGCCAGCCCTTCACTCAGAATTTTTTGCATCTCTGACATTAAGAAATGAAGTCTTGGGCTGGCCGAGTGGCGTGGTGGTTAAGCACTGGCTTGGGAAGCCAGCAGCCCCAGTTCAGGTCCCACATATGAGGGCCAGTCACACTGCCCTCAAAAAAAAAAAAAAATGATGTCTTGAAAGGGTTAATCTATAATGTGGGGTCAGCTGGCTTTAAGTCTTAAAGAAACCAGATCAGACCTGACCTTGATAATAATACCACCCCTGAGCCACTGAATCAGTGACTGAAGACCAGGCAACAGCCAGGCAATGGGGTCAACCCATGAGAAATGCGCCTATTTTGTGAATCTGAGGCATCCAACAGCTTCCTGCACAAGGAGTTTCCTCCCAATGTATGGGGTAGGAATGACAATGTGTTTTCCTTACACTGCATTAGAGTTTCAAAGCCAGGGAGGTATTTTTCCAAAACCCAAGTTCTTAGACTAAATGTTTTACTACTACACCCAGATCCTGACAATCTGGCCCTATACTGTTACCCCACGTCTAACCTTTATGTCTACTACTCCTGCAAACACAGCTTAATTTTCAGCGATATCTAAACCATCTGCCCAATACTTGCCTACAATTCCCTTTTATGCCTCTATTGTCTCTGTTGATGTTTTGCTTTTATTTGAATCACCCTTATCCACCAGGCATGCAAGAAACCTCACCTTGCTTCAAGTATATCCCAAATGTCTTCTGTTTTTTAAAATCTTTACCTCAAACTCTTTTCTAATTCTTCTTCACAGAGGTTAGTTCTCTCACATGGGACTTTATATAGACTTTTATTATAATTTTTATTTTGTATCTTGAGTTTGTTAGTTTTCATGTCTGTATCCCCTGATAATTCCTTCAAGACCCAAACTGAATCACATCTCTTCTTTCCTGTAGTCCACCATTTCAATTCCTCTCCTGTAGGCACCTTTAACCCCTCTTAGCTGTGTCCTTACATAATACCAGCCTTCCAGTGTCTTTCCCTGCCCATTCCCAATGTTACCATAGGCAGAGAGAATAGGGCTGTGGGGAGAGAGAGGCAGGAAAAGAAGAAGGAGGTGAAGGGAGACAAAAGAGGGAAGAGGTGAGATCATCCAAGTGCAGCTACCAGAATGGCCAAAACGAAATTTCAACAGTAGAGAGCAGACCCAGGACACCTCCTTATCACTTGAGGTGAACGTCAGCTAATTATAATGGATTATAATATTATTGGCATGGCAGCCAAGAAAAATCTCCACCCCCTGTGTTGCCATGACAGTTCCAACAAGAGCCAAATAAGGACAAAAATCCCTACTCCCAAAGAGAAGGAGTGGTGAGCAAGGACCTGTCTAGGAACACCTATAATGCCATCCCTAAATCTTGAATATTTTGTGCCCTCATTTTAGGAAAACTAATTCCTAAGTTTCTTTGTTCTTTGGGCAGCTGCTGTTCTCTGGGTCTGCCAGCTCTCGCCATCTTGAGAGTGTGCTATAATAAAACTACTGCTTGCTTGGCTTATTTGGTGTGTCCTTAAATTCTTTCCTGTGATGAATACCAGGTACCTGTTTTCCAGTAACACCCACACCAACTCTCTTCATGGGATTTGTTCCCTTCCTATCCAGGTCTTGTGCTTTACTAGCTCTTGGCCCCCATATACTTAGATTGAAAGAGGAGAAAGGGTAACTCTGTAACTCCAGGGTAGAATGCCTGGTATGTAGCCTGGAGTATCCTTGGAGCGGTGTGTTTTCCTTTTGTATCACTCAACCTGGTTCTTCCTGTACAATTGTACTGGTGCCTGTGGTGCTTAGTGGCCAGGGTGGTCTAAAATACATATCCATTTCCTTGTTTATTATAGCAGATTGGATAGTTTGGGATGAAGTCCCTCTGTTAGATGAGGCTATAAATAAGGCAAAGATGAAAATAGAAGTGGAGACTGGGGTCAAATGTTAATCCGTTTGATTGCTGAGAATGTACAAAATAATGAGTGACTGGAAGAGACAAGAGCCACACCTGGCCCCCCACCTGTTGCCCCTTGTTCATTGGATTAGCTTTGCCTTCTCTCTTTCTTGCAGTCACTTGTAAGGTGGTCTGTGAGCCTAATTATGTAGCTTGAGTTTTCTCCAGAAATTAGTTAAAGGGTGGAGCCCTAGAATGGAAAAATACTGGGATATATGCCATAGTTACAGTTAAAGGAGTGTCTGAGTGGAGAAGTATATAAATTATAGGGCAATTCTGCCATGGGAATATGGATAGCTAGTTTTCCTGGCAACAGATGGAATAAAAGAATAATCAATTATTACAATATGCCAACCTTTTGCATTCATTATCTGATTGAATCCTCAAACAGTCCAATAAATCATCTATTTCATAAATGTAAAAAGTAAATCTTAGGCCAATTTATTAATTAGTCTAACAGCAAATTAGTGACAGAGCCAACATGAAATCCAAATTTGTCTAAACTCCAAAATCATCATGCCATAACACTCCCAGGATATTCAAAATACAGTTCTTTCATTCATTGAACAGATATTTATTGTGCCCCACTGGAGGCAGGCACTGGGAATACAATAATAAGATAAAACAAAAACACACCTATCCTCACAGAGTTACAACCTGGTGGAAGAAATACACATTAATCAAATCATCACACAAATAAATGGAAAATTGCAGCTGTGAATAGTACTATGAGGGAAAAGTCCATGGTGCTATAGGAGTAGATATCTATTTTCACCTGTACAATATTACATCTTCTCCTAGAAAATGCCCTTCAATTTTCCTCTGGTGAACTATCCTTTCCCCGTTCTCTGACAATGCAGTTAAGGTGGGGCTGACCCCACCACTGACTTCAGTAAAGGTCACATGACTCAGTCCTGACAAATGAAAGTGTTGTATCTCCTGACTACAGTGTTTGATTCATGTGATTCAGGACAAAGAGAAAGCTATAGAGACTTGCCCTGGAGAGATTAAGTATGAGGGGCATATAAGACACATAAATGTCTAATCACTATGCTGTACACCTGAAACGAATATAATATTGTACATTAACTGTAATTGAAAAATAAATTTAAAAAAGAATGAGGTGAAGGGCCAGCCGAGCGGCTCAGTTGGTTTAGAGCTCGCTCAAGAGTGTGAGCTGAGGGGCCGGCTGGTTGGCGCGGTGGTTAAGGGCTGGCTTGGGACGCCGGCGGCCCCGGTTCGGATCCCACATGTGAGGGCCAGTGACACTGCCCTCAAAGGACAAAAAAAAAGAGTCTAAAATGAAACCATTAAAAAAAAGAGTGTGAGCTGAGCTCTGAGCAACAGCAGCTCGATGCCCAGCCTGAGCTGAGCTGCCGCTCAGCTGCCAACATGTGGCAGGATGGCTCAGGTAAAAAAATAAAATAAATAAAAAAATAAGTTTTAGGCAGGCTGAGTGGCGCAGTGGTTAAGAGCTGGCTTGGGATGCCAGTGGCCAGGGTTTGGATCCCACCTATGAGGGCCAGTGACACTGTCCTTAAAAAAAATAAAAAATAAAAAAAATAAAAAAAATTAGGTGCATTTCTTCAACTGAGCAGCTAAGCTAGTACAATGCACTTGGAGCTGTTGGTGGCCATGACATCAGAAGAGCATACCTAAGCCAAGAAATAGGGATTCCAGAGGATATTAATTACACACACAGACCTAGCCTCACATCAACTACCAAAAAGCATCTTAGTTATGTGAGCCACTTAATTCCCCTCTTTTAGTCTAAACCATTTGAATGCTTGCTTGCTTGATTGGTTTGATTTGATTTTTTCTTTTTTGTCACTTGAAACTGAAAGAGAAAAAAATCCCATTGTGCACTCAGGGATGGCTTCCCTGAGGAACTACAGATCTGAGATCTGAAAGAGAAGCAGGAGTTACTTAGGCAAAGAGAGGAGGGAAGAATGTCTCAGTCAGAGGAAACATTAAACTCTAGAGCCTTGAATTAGGAAGGAATATAATGATTGAAAGAGAAGAGCAGGCTAGTGTAGACACAATATGGTAAATCTAGTATGAGATAAAAATGGAAAAGCAATGTCCTGTAACTATATTAAGGAAGCCAATCTTTGGATTTGGAGCCACAAGATACAACTGAGGGTTTTTAAGCATGATACGGTAGGGTACTGGTGATATTATCAGATTTATATATATGTTTAAAAATCAATTGGTTGTTACATGGAGAATAGATTGAAAGATATCAAGAGTGTATATAAAAGATGAAATTCATTGCCCTATATATGCCAAGAAATTTATCTTGAATCTAATCAACCTGTAGATGTAGTCTATGGAAAATGTGAGAGCTAGAGAAATATGTTAACAATGCCACAAGGATACAATCAGCCAAATCCAGACTACGGGACATTGAATAGGATGAATAACCTGTTTTCTTCAACAAATAAGTGAGATTAAAAAGAAGAGGAGAAGGTAAAGAAGAAGGAGAAGGAGGAGGAGAAAGGAAGACATTGGATATTGTTTGGATAATGATTGAAACAAAACAACTGCAAAAGACATTGAGGGCAATTGAATAAATTTGAGTATGCACTGGGTGTTACATAATAGTAAGAAATTATTGTGTTGTTAGGTGTGGTAATGGCATTGGAGTTTGTTTTTAAAAATGATCTTATGTTAGAAATACATACTGAAGAATTTAGAAGTGAATTGATATATCTGCTATCTGCTTTAAAATAATCCAGAGAGAGCTGGCTGAGTGACTCAGTTGGTTAAGCGTTGGCTCAGAGTGTGAGCTCTGAGCAACAAGGACGCTGGTTCGATTCCCACATAGGTTAGTAATGCTCAGCGACAACCCGAGCTGAGCTGTCACTGAGCTGCCAACATGTGCCAACATGTGTCAGCTGGTGTAACAACAAGATTGCCTGTTTGATGGTGGCTACACCCACCTGCAACTAAGATTGAACACAGCACTTTGAGCTTAGAGGCCATGAGCTGCCGATGGGAAGCCGAATGGCAACTGACGCCCTCCACAAAGAAGACTGAAAAACAACAACTTGGCTTGTCCCCTTCCCCAATTTCCCAACACTGTTCCCCTCCCCCAATTCCCCAATAAAATCTTAAAAAAAAAAAAAATCCAGAGAAAAGAAAAAAAATATTAAAAAAGCATGCAAAATGCTAGCAATTATTGA
Source organism: Aselliscus stoliczkanus (assembly GCA_033961575.1). Classification (NCBI taxonomy): domain Eukaryota; kingdom Metazoa; phylum Chordata; class Mammalia; order Chiroptera; family Hipposideridae; genus Aselliscus; species Aselliscus stoliczkanus. Next base: position 77,335,859 of record CM066728.1, on the reverse strand, counting down.
ATCTTGGGTAATGGGAGGTTTATTTATATTATTTTCTTTCCAGTTTTGTATATTTGAAAATTTTCATAATAAAAAGATTTTTTTAAGATAAATTCTTAAAACAAAAAAAATAGCTTAATAAAGTTTGGGATTAAATATGACTAATTTTAATAACTGAAAGTGACCATAAAGCTGTAAAACCTATTCAAGATGTTAGTGAGGGAGTGAAAAGCAGTAGTCAACACTACTACTACCATCACCACCACCAAAAAACAATGATTGGCGAAGAATAAAACTATTTCATTTTTATGCCCTTCCCTCTACCCCTTTCCCCTTCCACCCTCTCCAAAAGAGTGGATGCAGCAATAAAATGCTATTTCTGTCATCTACTGGACTGGGGAGGTGGCAGAAGAGACAGGTTAAAAAGTATACAAACTTAGCATTTGGGTCCAAGGTGGTGGATTAGGTAAACGCTATGCCTACTGCATCCTAGGATCACACCAAAATTACAAATACGTTATAGAACTGTCAACCTCAAGAATCATCTAACCACTATGTTGTACACTTGAAATTAATATAAAATAATATTGAATGTCAAAATAGTGTTTAAAAGAACAACAACAGAGAGCTATAAAAAATAATTATCTGAAGACTAGCTGAATAGAACCCTTGTATGTAAGAATATAAAGAAGAGGCCACGTTGAGACTGCTAAGAGGGACGGAGACAAGAAACGGGCTGACCTCAAATCCACAGATAGTGGTTGAACACCAGGAGAGACACTGTGGTGGCAGAGGTCCCTCCAGAAGAGGGAGAGGTCCCAGTCCAACACTAGTCTCCCCAGCCCAGTATTCTATGCCAGGAAAAGGAGTTCCCACACATATGGCAGTGAAAATCAGCAAGGTCTCTGTCTGTCCATCCCAGTGAGCCAGAAGGTGGCTGGAAACCCAGACGCCTTCTTACAGGGCCTGCACACAGACTCACTCCCTTGTAAACACTCACCTGGTCTCTGGTGGAGAGGCAGCAACTCAAGAGATGCCAGAGACATACAAGAAAAGGTGGAATTGTGTGGTATTGGTGTGAGGGCTGGAGGGAAAGCAGCCATTATCCCTGTGTGGAGCCTACCTCATATGTAGCCTATAGAAGGGCGCCATTTTTCTATGTTGAACCCTCCCCCAAAGGGTCAAATCTGAGACCACATTGGTATGGTAAAACCCATATATGTGTACCATCTTGGTGATGTTCTGGGCTCCCGCCCTGCATAACTAGTACTGTTTCAGCCAGGATGGCTGGCTCCACCCCACAAGCTGTAGAAGCTTTTTAGAGCAGCAGATGGTGTGTGGCTGCCTGGGGAACTTTTGGTGTTGGACAGTGAGCCACAACTTTCACTGCAGCTTGGGCAGCTCTTGGGGACCTGAGAGCCTGAGGTGAACAGTGGTTGGCTGCAGTGTTCTCAGGGTGTTTTGCAAAGTGGTCACAGGCCAGGCACTGGTGCAAGAACTGAATCTGCATTAACCTTGTAAAAACTACTGACAGTACCTCATGACTCTCTGGGATCCTGCTCTGCCCAGCTAGTGCTGCATCACCAAAGGCATTCTCAATACCAAGTCAACCAGCTTGATCCATGCACCTAAGGAGGCTCTTTCAATGGCTGAACCTTATGGACAACTAGTAAGAGGCAACAGGCCTAAGGTGCGCTGGGCCTTTTGCTAAGCTGCCCCAGGCCTAATACTGGTGGCAACTGGCCTCAGTTCACAGCAAGGCTATGCTCACACTCCTCCAGGTCAACCACAGGCAGCAGCCAACCACATATAATTTTTAGCTCCTACCAATTACAAAGCTGCAATTGGTCTGCCCGGGAGCCCCTCCCAAGAGACACCCGAAACAACACACCTAGAGGCTGGCTTCAGATCACACCAGAGCAGTTAACCCAATAAGCAACACACCCAGGATTATCTCAAGAAGAGCCTATGGGCTCAATCTGCCTCTGAGGGATCAGCACCCCCACAGCAGCTCATACACTGTGGGCACAGCCAATCCTACACTGTGGGCATAGTAGTCAGTCAGCCTGGGAATCAATCCCACCCACTGATGTGCCAAAAGTAATCGAGGCTTGACTATAACAGGAAAACACACACAATACACTCAAGGGACACTCCTGGAGCACATGCACAGGAGATCAGGGAGAATGTGCCATTCAACAACGTTGGACACATACTACATTAGGTCACCCAGCAAAGAGAGGGAGACAGAGGAGATCTACCTAATACATAGAAGCAAACACAGAGAGGCAACCAGAATGAGGAAACAATGAAACATGTCCCAAATAAAAGAACAGGAGAAGCCTTCAGAAATAGAACTAAATTATATGGAGGCAACCAATCTACCAGAGACAGAGTTTAAAACACTGGTTATAATAGTGCTTAGTGAACTTAGTGAGAGTTTCAACAAAGAGACTGTAAGCATACAGAAGGACATAGAAACCATAAAAAAGAATCAGTCAGAAATAAAGAACACAATAACTGAAATGAAGAATACACTAGGAGGAATCAACAGCAGATTAGATGAAGCAGAGGATCAAATCAGCGATTTAGAAGACAGTTTAGCAGAAAACATCCAATTGGAACAACAAAAAGAAAAAAGACTATAAAAACAAAAACAAAAACAAAAAGCAAAGATAATTTAAAGGACTCATGGGACAACATCAAGTATAACAACGTTACATCATAGGCTTACCAGGGAAAAAAAGAGAGGGAGCAAGTGATCCGAGAACCTACTTGAAGAAATAATGACTGAAATCTTTCCTAACCTGGTGAAGGAAAGAGACAGGAAGCAGAGTCCCAAACAAGATGAATCACACAGGCCCACACCAAGACACACCATGATTAAAATGACAAAGGTTAGGGCCGGCTGAGTGCCGCATTGGTTAAGCGCTGGTTTTGGGATGCCAGCGGCCCCGGTTCGGATCCCACAAGAGGGCCAGTGACACTGCCCTCTACAGCTAACAACAGCTCCACCTGGAGCTGGGCTGTGCGAGCCTCAGCGACGGTGTAGGCTGCAGCCCCTGCTGCAGTGGGCTGCCATAGGCTACAGTCAGTGGCCCGCAGCCAGCGTGAGCGGCTGGCAGCCAAGGGTGAGCTGCCAATAGCTGCGGTGAGCGACATCCAGAGGCCAGCAACCGATCTGCCTCATCCGGGAAGAGCGCAATGACGATACCAACAGTGAAGCAACATCCTCCGCAACTAAACTGAAGAACAAAAAGACAGCAACTTGTCTGTTTCCCTTCCCCGATTCCCCAACGCTGTTTCCCTCCGCCAATTCCCCAATAAAATCTTTAAAAAGAAAAAAAAAGGACAAAGGTTAAAAACAGAGAATCCTGAAAGCAGCAGGAGTAAGACAACCAGTTACTTATAAGGGAGCTCCCATAAGACTATCAGTTGATTTCTCAACAGAAACTTTGCAGGCCAGAAGGAGTAACAGGAAATATTCAAAATAATGAAAAACAGAAGCCTACCAACAAGACTATTCTACCCAGCAAGGCTATTGTTTAAAATTGAAGGAGGGATAGCTGTCCAGACAAGAAAAAACTCATTATCACCAAGCCAGTATTACAAGAAATATTAAAGACTTCTTTAAGAAGAAGAAAGGAGAAAACAAATTTTATTGAAATGATCACTAACACACAAAATTACTTAATCAACCAAAATAGTAATAAACTCAATTTTAAATTCATGACCCTAATTTACGTTATTTTACAATTCAGTAATTACTATTTCCCCACCCTACACATTCATCTTTCTTCCCTTTTATTCTTTCACTGAATTTATATTACAAAATAAACATAATAAATGTGGATTTGACACTTATGTTGTCTGTATGAGCAGCCATAAATTTACAAGAAAATAGTAGTTAATTGACATGAAATCTTTTTCAGGTTGGATTTTCCAGAAATAGACTCTGTGACAGAAGTTAGCATACGACGTCTTTATCAGGTCATGCTCTTAGGATCCATACCTGAGAAAAGTGGGGCAGAAACCAGGATTAGGAAACCTTGCTAGATGCAAAACCGACAAAGGCCTCAGCTGTTCCCATAGGATCATTCTGCAGATTGCCAGCCTTTCAGGGTTGTCCAGAGGTGAGGAGAGAGAGTCAAGACTTTATATTCTCACATTTGTTGGTCATTGGCTGCAGGCCAGCCCTGAAAGGACAGGTGATCTTAAGAGAGGCAGTTTTCTTAAAGCCCTGGCAATCAGCAAAGAGGGCTGGCAGCTGAGGGTTGACTCCTCCTAGCACTCCTGACAGATGGGGAAATAAGGCCTTTGTTCCTGAAAGAGGACTGGATTATGCATGAGAGTGTCCACCATAGAAACTCATTCAATGTAACTCATTGTTCAGTTTCCAAACTCTAAGAAAAGTCACATCACTGCATCTCCTAAGCCATGATCATTTCAAGCCCAGTCAGCCATCATTTTTCTTTTATTATTATTATTTCTATTCTGAGACCAGTGCAGAAGCAAAGGTCATAAGGCAAGGCTCATCCATAAAGCAGAGGGAAACATATTTAGGACTCAGAGGCCATTCCATGAAGAGCCACAGTACAGGCAAGGCAACAGAAGGGGAAAGATGGATTCTGACTAGAATCCTGGGCTTCTTCAAAGGATGACAGGTTTTTTTGTAGGCAGAAATGGGGATGGGGAAGGAGATTACAAGGGAGGGAACAGGGTAAGCAAAGCCCTAGAGGGTGATGTCAGGGCATAGACTGAGTTTTGTCCACCATGTGGATGGATTGAAGTAGAGAAACAACTGTAAGGTATGACATGAGCCTGATTACAGGGCCTTTAGATGCCTTTAATTACATAACAGGCATGAATCTCAGTCCATAAATTCATGCCCAAAACATATGTCACAATTAGAAACTAAAATAAAACTAGTTGGAAACTCTTTTAAAAGAAAGATATGAGACAGTGCATTACATTTTATGAATGCGTTCAGTGATTTCTTCAAGCCCCATCCTGCTGGGCTGATGAGGAATAAACCTGTTATTCTTTGAATTCCACCTAAGGATATGACAACAAAGGAAGCTCTAACAGAGTCAAAGCAGCAGGAGTGGGCAAGGGCCCTGTGGTCACTGGCCATCTCTGCACACAGGCCACAGTGGAACTGGCCCTTGTTCTTGTCCAAATAGTTCCTTCCAGTCCAGTGGTGTTGTGCAGTCATGTCACACTCTCGAGACATGAAAGACTGCAGATGGGTTTATTTTGACTCACATAGTGACATGTAGACATGTGAATTAATTGCAACATGTCACAATCAAGCAAGTTGACCTACAACATCCAGATTTATTCTTTTTTTTTTTTAATTGGAAGATAATGGTAACTTTCATTCCATATTCTCATGTGACAACACTAGGCTGCAACTAAGTAGTGGCCTTCACCTTTGAGAGCCCTTCATTGAGTAGCGTAATCTGACTGGCCCTGCAGGTATTTGAGTTTGCAAACCCTTCCCTACCCATCCCAGATAGTCACTCCTCGTGGAAGACTAGCTGCATTCCCTGGATATGGCCTAAGAGCGCCTTGGAGCTCTCCATGGCTCCAAAACACCAGAGCCTTTTCCCTTCTGCCTTGCAGCCTGGGAGATCTCTCTACAGTCTGGATGAAGGAACTTCTCCTCTCTCAACTGCTTTGTGCAAGCCCTTTGTCCCACAAACCCTTTCCTTTCTAACTCCTCTAGAAAACTCAGTTCTCCTATGGGATTGATTAAGATTTTGGAGACAAATACAGGATGTCTGACAGGCTTACTGTTTTTGCACTGTTGCAAAAGTCAAGAGTCAGCTATCTGCTGAGAAAAACAAGTGAAAAATGAGAGAAAAACAAGTGAAAAATATGGGGAGAAATTTAAAACTAATATTTCAAAATATTATGAGCTCCACATATTAAAGAGCTTAGATGTTTTCTGTCCAAAATAACTGTTTCTACTCACAATGTGCACCCCTCAACTTTTTGAGGGATGATAAAAATGTTTAGAACTATTTAGATCATCCTAATTTTTTTGGCAGCAACAAGTCACCGTAGTTAAGGACCAGTTCCATGCATGCCTTCCGAGCTCCATGTGGCCTGATCAGGGCATAGCCTTCAGCCATGTCAATGTCATGCAGCTTTTTCAGAGTGCTTCATCTGAGGCTTGTTGGCCTTGGCATCTACAGTAAAAACCAGTGTGTTGTTCTTCATCTTCTTTGCGGTTCAGGGGAACTTGATCATGGCATTGCAGTCTAGTTTATTCCTTGGTCTTGGGCTGCCCTTGGAGTTGCAATGCGTTATACCACAGGAAGGCAGGTAGTTTTTGGGCCTTCTGGAGGCTGTGGCTGCCCTTCCATATGGCTTTCTGGGCCTTCAGAGCCCTTGTGCTTCCTTTGGTATCAGCAGAGACAGCGTTCTCCTTCTTTGCCTACAATGCCATCTGAGTATAAAAGTCATAACTCATTGTAACTTCCATTTATTATGAATGCCGATCCTTGCTATGTTTGTAAGACACGCCCAATGAGACAGAGATGTGGTGCCTGGGGAATGGCTACACATAATGGGAGAATTTACTGTGTTCACCGCAACCTAGTGTTGAGTCCTCAAGTTCAAAAACTCCACTTTTTTTAATGTACCAAGAGAATCAGTTTCCCATTGTCCAGGAAATATACAAAAGGCTGAAACCAGCGTCCCAAAGGTGTTAATTTACAATGAGAGCTATAACGGCCAAATGGAGAAGCCATTCATATTGTGTGGCTAGAGTATTTCATACCTTGAAAAAAATATGTACACAGGTAAAATCAGAAGTTAATTGGTTGAATATGGAATTAGAACAAGAGAAATTATCTGGTTTCAATATCCATGGTCATCAAGGCTTAAAAAGATAGATACATTTATGAATGAAAGAAGGATGCACAGATCTATAAAAGACAGTGTATGAAAGACAGGTCCACCTATCTGCACTATGGGGATCCTCTCTGGCTAATTAGGTGTGGCCTCTTTGCTGCTCAGATACGAAGGCATGGTACCAACTTTAGTCCCTGGGAAGACAGAATAGTGCAGTCCTCAAGATGTTCACATCCTAATTCTTAGAACCTGTAAATATACTGGACTCTGTGCAAAAGGGGAATTAAAAATAAAGATGGAATTGAGGTTGCCAATCAGATAGCTTTAAAATAGAGACAGTATCCTGGGGGTCCCAGATATGGGGACCAACGTAATTAAAGGGCTCGTAAATGTGAAAGAGGGAGGAAGAAGTGTCAATATCAGAGTGGTGCAGTGTAAGAAAGACTGGCTTGGACATCGCTGGCTTTGAACATGAAGGAAGAGGCCACAAGCCAAAGAATGCAGGCAACCTCTACAAGCTGGAAAAGGCAAGGAAATGAGTTCTCCTCAGAGCCTCCAGAGGGAACACAGCCCTGTTGAACACCTTGATTTTAACCCAGTGAGACCGATTTTGGATTTCTGACCCCCAGAACTTTAAAATAATAGATGTGTGTTATTTTAAGCCACCAGGTCTATGGTAATCTGTCACAGCAGCAATAGAAAACTATTTCCCTGAACTCATCTTTTACACAGGTAATGCAGACCATTCTATATGTGTTAAATCTTTCTTTAGAAAAAAAAAAAAGCACAATTATACATCAATAGTATTAAGTGCCTAACACAATGCCTTCTCAGGCACTAAAAAAATATATTTTCCTTCCTTCCTTCATTCATTCATTCATTCCACAAATGCTGAGAGCCTACTATGTTCCCTGTACCATGCTTAGTCACCTGAGGAGAGGGCCCTGCCCTCGCGGAGTTTGCATTCTTAGTACTTAGCACACAAGTCAGAGATGATAATTTAGAGACCATAGCCTGCTGATATATTTTATTTGGCCAGCATTGACTTAAAAAAACAAACAAACAGGGCCGGCCGAGTGGTGCGGTGGTTAAGAGCTGGCTTGGGACACCAGCGGGCCGGGTTTGGGTCCCACATATGAGGGTCAGTGACACTGCCCTCAAAAATAAATAAATAATAAAAACAAAGTCTTAGTACCAAAAAACAAAACAAAACCAACCAACCAAACAAACAAAGAAGAAACTACTTTTTTTTTTTGTCTTTCCATCAAGAATGTTCCTTTATTTTTATTTTTTTAAAATTTATTTTATTATTTATTTTTTTTAAAGATTTTATTGGGGAATTGGGGGAGGGGAACAGCGTTGGGGAATTGGGGAAGGGGAACAGATAAGTTGCTGTCTTTTTGTCCTTCAGTCTGGTTGCAGAGGACCTTGCTTCACTGGCCCATGTTGGTATCGTCATTGCGCTCTTCCCAGATGAGGCAGATCGGTCGTTGGCCTCTAGATGGTCGCTCACCGCGGCTATTGGCAGCTCACGCTGGCTGCCAGCCACTCACTGTAGCCTATGGCAGCCCACTGCAGCAGGGGCTGCAGCCCACACCATCCCCAGGGCTCGCACAGCCCAGCTCCAGGTGGAGCTGTTGTTAGCTATAGAGAGCAGTGTCACTGGCCCTCATCTGTGGGATCCAAACCGGGGCCGCTGGCATCCCCAAACCAGCTCTTAACCAATGCGCCACTCGGCCAGCCCGAGAATGTTCCTTTTTTAAGAAAGATATAATTGACATATAAAATATTAGTTTCAGGTATATAAAAAACATTTTATTATAAAAACTTCAAACATAAAGAAAAGGAGAGGGGGTATATAATGAACGACTGTGTGTCCATCACCCAGTGTCTACCTACAATTATCACGTTTTGCTGATCTTTGCACAGATTTTTTAAAAAATGTTAGAATTAGTTAACAATCATTGTCAGGAAATTTTAATGAAATTTCAGATTTTAAAAAATTAAAGCATTGGACAACATTGGACCCACATTCCCACATAGCAATAATTAGCTATTAGCTACACCCAAAAAACTTCTGACAGCCCTAGTCATTAGCTAATGCATATGTCTGATTATAATATTTCTCACCTCTCCCTATTGTCTCTCCCTTACTGAAGTCTAGTGTCAGACACATTGTTGGTGTTTTTTTTAATTGTGGTAAAATACACATAACATCAAATTTGTCATCTTAACCATTTTTAAGTGTACAGTTCAATAGCATTGGTTGCAGTGACATTATTGTGCAACTAATCTCCAGAACTCTTTCATCTTACAAAACTGAAACTCTGTAGCCATTAAACAACTCTTCCCTATTTCCACTCTCTCCAACCCCTGGCAACCATTATTCTACTTTCTGGCTCTATGAATTTGACTTAAGGAACTTCATATTAGGGGGATCCTGCACTGTTTGTCTTTTGGTGACTGGCTTATTTCACTTAGCATAATGTCCCTGAGGTTCATGCATGTTGTAGCATGTGTCAGAATCAGAATTTTCTCCTTTTTAAAGACAGAATAACCCATTGTGTGTACATGTATATACTGAGGGTGCAAAAAATGTATACTAGTGGACACTTTAGTCAATGTTTCTCAAGCAGTAGTTCACTATAATCAGAAGTGTCTGGACGTGAATGGTAAGCATTCTGAGCACCTCTTGTAATTGCAGAAGTCAAATGTGACTTGTATTCATCTTTTATTATTGCTATATATTGAGTATTACAATCTTAATACAGTTTTTTGCTTCCTTAAAAAATGTGCGTACTTGTTTTTGAGAATATATATATGTGTGTGTGTGTATATATATATAAATATTATATATATATAATATTTTTCACTTATTCACCCATGGATGGACACTTGGGGGTGCTTCTACCTCTTGGCTATTATGAATAATGCTGCTATGAACATGGGTGTACGAATATCTGTTTGAGACCCTGCTTTCAGTAGTGGAATTGCTGATCATATTTATTCCATTATTAATTCTTTGAGGAACACCGTACTGTATTCTATAGTGGCTACACTTTACATTGCCACCAGCAGTGCACAAGGGTTCCAGTTACTCCACATCTTCACCAACACTTACCTTCTGCTTTTTAGGTAGTAAGCATTCTAATTGTGTGAAGTGATACCTCTTTGTTGTTTCGATTTGCATTTCTCTAATGATTAGTGATGTTGAGCATCTTTTCATATGCTTTTTGGCAATTTATAGATCTTTGGGGAAATGCCTTTACTCATTTTTAAATCAAGTCATTTTGTTGTTCTTGTTACTGTTGAGTTGTAGAAGTTCTAGATATTTGCCCCTTATCATATGATTTGCAAATATTTTATCTCATATCATAGTTGTTTTTGATTTTTTTAAGCTCAGTTTTTTAGACATATTTATATTAGCTGCCTGGTCATCTTTATTTTGATTTTCTGACCCCTACCTGACATTTTCTTGGCTGCAACATTTAACATGAGCATTCCCTGAAGTTAAGACAAGATTCCTTAAATAGATTTTGCAAATTCTTCAGTTGGTATTTGAAGACAATTTCCTTTGTTGTGTCATTTGTAAAAGTAGCTAAACTTATCCATTACATTTTGAATCTACCTAATTTCATTTCTCATTAATTTTAATTTGCAAAGTATCTTGCTGTAATCTCCATGCATTACTGATTTTAGCTTCATTGATCTTATTCTACCAGTTTTTTAAAATTTTGTTCTAGTTTTTAACCACAATACTTTCATTATAATCTTTCTTCCCTAAAAGAAAAGGGAGAAGGCATGATGTTTCAAACCCATACTCAACTTCTGCAATTTCAGTGATACCTAATAACTGCTTGGTTAAATTTATTACTTTCCCATATTTAAAAATTATAAGCAGCTACTTCTTCTGGAAGCAAAGGTAAGTGCACAAGGGGAAACAAAGGCCATGAGCTAATTGCTGTGATGTGCTTTTGATGCTATCATTTCTCCTTTGAAAAAATGTTTCTGTGACATCTGTTCTAAGGAAGGCATAGACAAATGCAACTCATATAGCACCTAGCCAAAAAGACATAGATTTAAAACAACAGAGGAGCCAAGGACAATTTAAAAGAACAATCAAACAAAGCAATGAATTAAAAGAACACTGCTTTTGGATCTCTTGAGAGATGATAGAAGTGGTTCTCATTGTCATAACAAAGGCATACAAACCTCTTCAGTTGCCAAAATCCATCTTCAGAACTAAATTCTATTTCTCGAATCTCAAGGTGACCTATATTTTTCCCTTGGAAAAAGCCCCAAGAAGCACTCTGGATAGCATCACATTGCTTGTATTCAAAGTTGGATTAAAATGAAGGTCTTGGAGGCCCCAAAGAGTGTACTTAAGCCTCCAGTAAACTCTCCCTCAAGGTCAATCCATATATAGTCATTATTAGTGTCCAGACTGAAAGCAGAAATTCATTCTTTCAACAAGTTGGGTGCAGAAAGAAGAAAACTTTTGGAAGACAGTGCCTTTAATTTCGATCAATAAAAGACACAAAAATGTTTTGGAACATTTACTTTAGGCTGATTGGTGATACTCTCAGTTAAATAATATACCAAAGCTTCACCCAGCATTCCATGGGGGACATATTTCTATACTGAGATGCCTGAATTACCCTTTCCAGGTGAGGATCTGAATGTTGAAAATGAGGAAGGGGGGATAACTTGTATCTGAGATTGAGATACCCTTCTCTCAATCTGTACATAACTCTTTCAGATTCTGTTGACCATCTATAGATTTCTACATATTCCTGGAGATTTATTTAGGGACCCAATCCTCCTAGAAGCAGCATGGAGTGCTTCTCTACAAGCTATTACATTCTGGATGGGAAATAAAATGACTCAGGGGTGTGAGTTCCCTTTGTTCAGAGACAAAATGCCATGAGGTTTAGTGCTGGCACTCTAGTCAGGCACATGTGGTTTCAAATCTCAGCTCAGTTATTGATTGGTCCCATAACCTTGAGTAATCAGCCTGAACCTTGGTTCCGAGTCTGCAGACTCAGAACAATGATGAGCTCTACCTCATAGAATTATGAGGAGAACTTTTGTTGTCTATGGCTGTGTGACAAATTACCCCAAAACTTAGTGGCTGCAAGCAATTTATTTGCTCACAATTATGCATTCTGGGTTGGTCTCAGCTAGGCAGTTGTTCTGTCCAGTTCCCCTGGGGTTACCCAGGCAGCTGCAGTCATCTAGAGGCTCAACTAGGTAATCCAAAGTCACTTACAGCTAGGATAGTCAGAATACCTTGGGGCTGGTTAGGCTTCTCTCCCTATCTGGTTTCTCAGCAAGGTAGTTAGACTTCTCAGCAGCTCAGGGCTCCAAGTGAGTGAAAGCAAAAGGTGAAGACCTTTGAGACCTGACATCTGGAACTCATACAGCATCACTTTTGTTACATTCTGTTGGTCAGAGCAGATCATAAAGCCTGTGCAAATTCAAGGGAAGGGGCAACAGTCCATCTCTTGACAGGAGGAGTGGCAAGTGCCTAGAGGGATGGGAGGAATTTGGGCTGCTCTCTATGACAATCTACCACAAGGCGTGTGTGTAAGATAATGCATATATAGTGCTAAGCACAGTGCCTGGCAGACAGTAGGTTCTTCACAGTGCACTGGATAAAAGCACATTTCTGGTATTATATTGCTTGGTTCAAATCCTGACTGTACCACATACTAATTGTTTGATGGTCGGTAAGTTTTAAAAGTTTTCTTTGTCTTAGTTTTTTTTTTTTTTTTTTGAGGGCAGTGTCACTGGCCCTCATATGTGGGACCCGAACCGGGGCCACTGGCTTCCCAAGCCAGCGCTTAACCACCGCGCCCCTCAGCCGGCCCTTTGCCTTAGTTTTTAATCTATAAAATGGTTATGGTAAGTGTACCTACCTCCCACAGTTGTTGTAAAGATTAAATGAAATACTACATGTAAAAAGCTTAGAAGAGTTGGTTTAAAAAAAGAAACTTCTTTAGACTTACTTTGGTACATCCATAAGGAATCGTTCTGAGTTAATTTTCTCCAGATTATAAACTAGTTGTCTCAGCATTCATTCATAAAATCATCCTTTGCTCTGCCTTTGTTTCATAATGTCTTTTTGATTACACGTCAAATCATTGTGTGTAATAATGTTCTATTTCTGAGGTTCCTACTCCGTTCCATAATCTATTTTGTTCCATTATGTAAACTATTGTTGCATCATAATGTGATTTACCATCTTAAAAGCTGCTGTCTCCCCTTTGCCCTTCTTTTTAAAGCTATTCTTTGATACCTTAACCTGTTTTGTAAACTTTATATTTAGTGTATTTTCTATCAGTTTTTTCTAAAAAAAATATTTTATTAATGTTTTGATTGGAATGATGTTAAGTTATACATTGACTGGGAAAACTAATATATTTATGCTATTTGTTTTGTTTTTCTTTTTTCCATTCCAGTAGTCTTTAGCTTACGTCTTCTTTAAATATCCAGTAATACAGTTATTCCTTAAGTGTATTTTTACTATTTTTATTGCAATTATCTCTTACTTTTATCATAATATATTAAGGCAGTTAATGCTGGATAAGCATATATTTTTATATTTCTTTTTACCTTTCATATTAGACTTCGGTTGCAGAAAATTTAATCATACCTCTCAATTCTTTGCTTAATAGTAAGACCGGGTATTATAATGCCCTTTACTGGTTTATTTTAGTTTCTTTTAACCTTAATCACTTATCCCTTTTTCCTTTCCTCATTTTAGTGCATTTGGTGCAGGTTACAAAATATGCATATTTCCTTGTAAAATATGTAGTTTTGAATTGCCTGTCTATATGTTTTAACTTACATAAATGATAGAGGCTATGCATTCTGTTCTACTTCTTATATCTTTCTTCCTCAGAATTATGTTTTTATGATCTATCCATATTGCTGTATACACTTACATTAAATTTATAAACATATATTTGCTTCTACTGGCATAGCATTACACATCTACCACATTTTACGTACTCCTCTCCTAGCATGCTTCTGGCTCACCACTACTGTAAACACTGCACTAAATATCCTTGAGTAACTCTCCTTCATGTGCATGCAAGAATTTCTCTGGTATATGTATATCCTGAGATAACTGAGTGAGACATGCACTAACTTATTTTCACTGAATTCTGCCAGAAGGCTTTCTCAAATATTAGTTTGCACTACTTCCTCATATCCTTGCCAAACTGATATGTGTCATCCTTTCTAATGTATGCCAATCTGATGGATGTAAAATAGTGTATTGTTTTTGCTTTAATTTTTATATATTTGCTTACTAATGAGGTTGAATATCTCTTCATTATTTGCTAGCCCTTTGGACTGTCCTTGCTTCAAATTGCCTATTCAATCTTTTATCTATTTTTTGTACAGTTTCCAATTTTATTTTTGCTGATTTGCAGGAACTCTTTGTATATTTTAGTTATAATGTCCTGTAGATTTTGGTCACTGTTAATATCTTCTCCTAGTCAGTCACCTGTCTCCTAAGTTTGTACTTCACTAAACAGAATTTTTAAGTTTTATGCAGTCACAATAATCATTATCCATCTCATGTTTGCATTTTTTTTTTTTTTTTGAGGGCAGTGTCACTGGTCCTCATATGTGTGACCCGAACCGGGGCCGCTGGCTTCCCAAGCCAGAGCTTAACCACCGTGCTACTCGGCCGGCTCATGTGCATTTTTAAAATACAATTTTCCCCCTGGTTAATAAAGATAGTTCTCTACATTAGTAGGATATAAAATCCCTTTCCATATGGCAAAAATGCAAGATCCAGCTTGATTTTTCTCGGTATGGTGAGCCAGTTTTCTCATGCTAAGAAACAATCTTTCCTTTCCACATTGTTTTGTGGTGCTACCTTTATCAAATATCAAGTTTCATATATTTCTGAGCTCTCTATTCTATTCCATTGCTCTGTATGTCTTCCTCCATGAGCTCTATACTATTTTTACCATTATGAAAATGTGGTAAATTTTTACCATTAGGATAAATGTGGCTAATTTTATATTTGCATTGTACTGGGTCAATATTTAATATATTTTCAGTGAAATTATACTACCATTGCATTTTATTTTTCCTTGTTGCAATAGGTACAATTTACCTTGTGGGAAGGGGCATATAGTGATTAATGTGACTTCCATAAGGGTGATAGACAGCTATGTTTTATTTAATCATACTTGTTTCCCCCGAGAATGGAAAAGATTATTAATCACATCATGAGTGTAAGAGGGTCTTCAGATCCATAACAAACATCTAAGATATTTACTTAAATCCTTTTCACAGAGATTTTTCAGTTTGAGGGTTTCCTTCATACCCTTCAGGCCCCACAACACAGCTGCCAGAAATATGGGTAAGGTTTATCAGATTCCCTGGTAATTGCATGGAGTTGGTTGATTATCTTATTCACTAGCCCCATTTGGGGGGAACTTGTCTCTACTCTTCCTTTCCCTTGATTTGTTTTAGACAGAAATTTTAGTATACCTCATTCCCTACAAACTGAATTCCTGTAGGTTTTGGGTTTCCAGACTGAAACTGCCATGTTACTGCAGACACTTTTTCTTCAAATGTTAATCCCTTTCTTAGGATGCCTCACTTCTCTCCCAGCTTGTCTTCTGAGTAGCTTCCTGCCAAATGTCCCTCACTCTACCTGCTTTATGCAAATAAGAGGTAGAAAATGAAATTTACAACCACAATGTCCTTAGAAGAACCTTTTTGTCCTATTGAACATTTGTATAGGTTTGAATATGCAAAAGTGGGTCTGGACCTGAACTTGGAAGTAGACACCAGTGCTCTACATAAAGAATAAGAATTTGCGGGCTGGCTGAGTGGCACGGTGGTTAAGGGCTGGCTTGGGAAATCAGCGGCCCCCATTCGGGTTCCACATGTGAGGGCCAGTGACACTGCCCTCAAAAAAGAATAAGAATTTGCATTGGGGGCTGCAATCTAGGAAGGGGTGGGGGTATAAGGAGATATGGGGTCCAGGACAGATAAAGAGAAACAAGACAGCTAGTGTGTTGTTGAGCCCCTATATGGTTGGGACACAAACAGAATAGTTCCTGGGAAAAGGACTTTTAAGAAGTACCTAGTTTCGGGGCCGGCCGAGTAGTGCGGTGGTTAAGAGCCGGCTTAGGACACCAGTGGCCCCGGTTCGGGTCCCATATATGAGGGCCAGTGACACGCCCTCAAAAAAAAAAAATTTCCTAGTTTCAAGTGGAAGGAGCTTATATTGTTGAGCTTTAAATATTCATACCTTATTTGCCTCCCCAAATTTTCACTAAATTCTATTTTTAAAAATGTCTCGTGTTAACAGATATATCTGTGTGTATTGAGGGGGAAGAGGGTGGTGTTATTAGTATGTATCAATTGAGAAAGGTGAAGGAATTGACAAATCAATTCACATGGTGCATAATGGGACAACCTGCATAAGAAATAGTGAGATAATCCATTAACTGATGTGTTCAGTGGAAACAGGAAATCAGAGCCAGAGGTCATAACAATGCAAGGAGAAGAAGGAGGAAGTAAAAAAAGAGAAAGAAGAATGAAGAGGGGGAAGTAATTATCATTTATAAAGTATGCCAGAGTTCCTTTTAAATGCTTTGCTTTACATATGTAAGGATGACCATGAGAATCTAGTACCCAATGCCTGCCTTGTCCCTCCCAGAGATACACAGAAATCTTAGGGGAGGCTTTGGACTTCTCATAGTAAGTAATGGGCATTCAAGCCAATCCTGTCTAGATCTCATGACATAAGAGACCTCAGCCCTCACTCCCCAAAATACTCCAAATGAGGCTTAAGGCCTGGTACAATGGCATATATCACTGCTTCCTTCTGGCTTCTAGCTCTGAAAGTGCTCCCGAACTCATCAAGAGAACAAACGTGTGTTGTAATTTCCAGTGTGTCATAATGATCATGAATATTTTAAAAGGAAAATATTTTTAAAGAAATAGAAAAAGCTTGCCAGTCAATCTGTTCCTTTCGTGGATCTTCATCCTATATTATCTCTCTCTTGTCCCTGATTTTAACACTTGCCAGGAACTTTCTGCTTTTCCTGAACCTTACTCTAGGGTACCTGAGCTGGTTCCCAGCTTCCTCTAACTTTTATTACTGCTCTAGTCAAATTTGAGCTCATCAGTCCCCAAACTGGTCTTGTATCTCTGGGAATTTCCACAATGGACAAGAGACATTTTCATAATCACCCTGGAAGGTCTCAGCAGGTTTTCTCCTCTGTAGTTAAGGCAGCTCTTGGCTGCCCTCTTCTGGGATCAGGTCCCTAAGCCATTCATTGCTGTTGACCAGCAACCCAGTTAAGTTTCAGCTTCGTTTTGACCTGGGGCAGGTGGAGTATCATAGCTGTACATTCATGACTGCTGCCACAGGATCTTAGCAATGTTATTTTATACACACACGCACGCACACACACACACACACACACACACACTTGTTTTTCATCTCTTAAATATTGTAGCCATTTTACCAACAATGAAGATTTTGTGAAAGGGAAAAAAAAAAAAAGAATTGCTGACGCTTCTCAGATACTAAAACAGTAAGTGAATTCAATAAAAACAGATAAAATTATCTGGCACTATGTATTAAATTATCTCTTCTAAAAATGTCACATGTAGGTTGTGTATAATAACCATTAATAAATATCTCAAAGTTTTTGTTTGTTTGTTTGTTTGTTTTTTTTTGAGGGCAGTGTCACTGGCGCTCATATGTGGGACCTGAACCGGGGCCGCTGGCTTCCCAAGCCAGCGCTTAACCCACCATGCCACTTGGTCGGCCCTCAAAGTTTTTAATAAAATACCTACTTACATTATTCTGGGATGGCTGATCTTTAAGATTAAATTGAAATATGAAGAGTAGGGGAATATGTCCAATGTTGCTGAAGTTCCCAGTTTTCCCTATGAATTATCTTAGAACACATAAAGAACACATAATCAATCTCTCTCTCTCTCTCTCTCTCTCTCTCTCTCTCTCTCTCTCTCTCTCTCCCTTTCTTTCTACAAACACACACAGACACACAGACACACACACAGACACACAGACACACACACACTTTCTTTAAGATATTACTAAAAATCAAATTGCTTAGGATAGTCAGACTTTCAGTTCCTTCTCTTCTCTACCCATGAACATAGTTTGTTCCTAAATTAAGAGCTCTCTTCCTAATTATAAGGCAACAATTATGAGGTTGGGAAGCAAGGAGGCAAAACAAAAAGAAAAAGGCAGAAGCAAAAGAAAAGAGAATTCTCATACATTGCTGGTGGGAGTGTAAAATTATATAACCACTCTGGCAGTTTCTACTAAAGTAAAATATATGCTATTTTGTGACCCTAGCATTTTCATTCTTAAGTATTTACCCAAATGAAATGAAAAAAAAATGTCTAAATAAAGACTTGTATGATTGTTCATAGCAACTAATTTATAATAGCCCCAAAATAGCAACAACTCAAGTGTCCATTAACACTGGAATGGATCAACAAATTCTGATATACATTCATATAATGGAACACCCACAACAATTTAAAAAAAAATACCTGCAACAACGTGGATAAGTCTCAAAACCATTGTGTAGAGCAGACACAAAACAATACACACTATTTGATTTCACTTCTGTAAAGTTCTTGAAAAGACAAATAGACAAAAGTATTCTAGGGTACTAGAAGTCAGAATAGTGGCAAACTGATGGTGGATTTGGGATTACTGACTGAGAATGGGC
This sequence comes from Aselliscus stoliczkanus, assembly GCA_033961575.1. Taxonomy (NCBI): domain Eukaryota; kingdom Metazoa; phylum Chordata; class Mammalia; order Chiroptera; family Hipposideridae; genus Aselliscus; species Aselliscus stoliczkanus. Next base: position 77,317,266 of record CM066728.1, on the reverse strand, counting down.
AAAGAGAACTTTCTGGGGTGATGAAAATTTTCCATGTCATACCTAGGCAGTAGTTACATGTGTGTATACATATGTAAAAAGTCATTGAGCTACACATTTAAGATTTGTGCATTTTACTAAATGTTAATTATATCTCAATTTAAATTAAAGTGATAGAGTAAATAAAGAAAAAACAAAAACCACAAGAAAATCAAATGCTGACAGGGCTAGGGACGAAAGCTGCCAGTTAGAGAATGTCTGACTTCTGAACCCATAATGCTATTAAATACTCTATCCCATTTAGAAATAAAAATTTTTAAGGGAGAACAACCCAAGATGGTGGAGTAGATACATGCTGTACTTGCCTCATCCTGTGAAAACATCAAAATTACAACTAAATTATAGAACAATCAACCTAGTGAACCATCAGAAGTCTGGCTGAACAGAAGTTTTATAACTAAGGATATAAAGAAGAAGCTGCATTGAGAATGGTATGAGGGGTAGAGATGGGAAATGGGCTGGCCCCAAACCTCCATGTGGTGGATGAAGATTTGAAGGGATATTTCAGCCATGGAGGTTTCTCATGGAAGACCAAGGGATCCCAGCTTCACACCAGGCTCCCCAGCCAAGAGTACTGGTACTGGGAATAGTAGCCCCCACAACATCTGAATGTGAAAAACAAAAACAAAAACAAAGTAAAGATTCTGACCGTCCAGGTGCGACATAAATGCTGTGGGAAACCCAGACACCCTCACCCTCTTAAAGGGCCTGCACACAGACTAACTTGCAAGCACTCGCTATGGGCTCCAGTGGAGGGACAATGACTTGGGAGATGTCAGAAGCATACAGGGGGCAGATTGAGGCATGTGGCCTTGGGGAAGACCTGGAGGACAGTCAGTATTTTCCCAGTGAGGGGATTAAGAAGTACAAATTAGTACTTATAAAATAGTCATGGAGATATAAAGTGAAGCATAGAGGATATAGTCAATGATATGGTAATAGCTATGAACAGTGCCAGGTGAATATTAGGTTAGTTGGGGATCACTTCTTTTTTTTTGTTATTTATTTATTTATTTTTTTTAAGGGCTGTGTTTCTGGCCCTCACATGTGGGATCCGAACTGGGGCTGCGGGCATCCCAAGCCAGCTCCCAACCAACACGCCACTCAGCCAGCGAGGGGATCACTTCTTAAATTATACAAATGTCTAACCACTATGTTGTACACCTGAAATTAACATAAAATAATATTGAATGTTAACTGCAATTGAAAAATTTAAGAAGTGGGGGAGGGCCGGCCGAGTTGCACATTGGTTAAGAGCTGGCTTGGTTCAGATCCCACATATGAGGGCCAGTGACACTGCCCTCTACAGTTAAGATGGTGAACAACAGTTCCACCTGGAGCTGGGCTGCAGGAGCGCCGGCAACGGTGTAGGATGCAGCCCCTGCTGCAGTGGGCTGCCATAGGAAACAGTGAGTGGCTGGCCGCCAGCGTGAGCTGCCAATGTCCACGGTGAGTGACCATCCAGAGGCCAGCGAATGATCTGTCTCATCCAGGAAGAGCGCAATGATGATGCCAACATAGGCCAGTGAAGCAACGTCCTCTGCAACTAGACTGAAGTACAAAAAGACAGCAACTTGTCTGTTCCCCTCCCCCAATTCCCCAATTTAAAAAATCTAAAAAAAAAAAAAATAGTACATCTTTAGGTATCACTATATTTAAAAAAAAAAGTGGGGGAAAAGGTGAAGGGGAATGAGGTTCAAATTTCCAAGTATAAAAGAAATAAGTCATGGAGATGTAATGTACAGCATAGGGAATACAGTCAATAATATTATGATAGCATAGTGTGATGTCAGATGGTTACTGGACTTATAGTGATCACTTCTTTAGGTATATAAATGTTGAATAACAATTGTGTACACCTGAAATGGATATAACATTTTATGTTAGCTATATTTTCAAATAAAAACCTTAAAAAATTGTTTTAAATTTGTTTTAATTCCAAATGATGTCCCCAAAAGTCAAAGTAGTTTGCTAGGCTCTGCCTTTTGCTCAGGACCTGGTAAATATGCTAACAAGGCTAAATTTGCGCCCTGGAACCAGAATGGATTTCATGAACATACAACCTTCACAGCAGCACAGGGCTCTGTACTCTGAAGTGCTCCACACTTGGTTTAATGCTCTACTGTCACAGTTTTTTTTTAAAGACATTTATTGGGGAATTGGGGGAGGGGAACAGCGTTGGGAAATCGGGGAAGGGGAACAGACAAGTTGCTGTCTTTTTGTTCTTCAGTCTAGTTGCGGAGGATGGTACTTCACTGGCCCATGTTGGTATCATCATTGCGCTCTTCCCGATGAGGCAGATTGGTTGTCGGCCTCTGAATGTCGCTCACCGCGGCTATTGTCAGCTCATGCTGGCTGCCAGCTGCTCAGGCTGGCTGCCGGCCACTCACTGTAGCCTATGGCAGCCCACTGCAGCAGGGGCTGCAGCCCACACCATCCCCGGGACTCGCACAGCCCAGCTCCAGGTGGAGCTGTTGTTAGCTGTAGAGGGCAGTGTCACTGGCCCTCATGTGGGATCCGAACTGGGCCCGCTGGCATCCCAAAACCAGCTCTTAACCAATGCGCCACTTGGCCGGCCCTACTGTCACAGTTTTAACATTCTTGATAATTTTATCTTTGAACTTGCGTTTTCACGTTGAAGTTTGATGGGACAATGAAACCTGTGCAGAAACATTGGAGATATGCAGAAATGTGTTTATTGCTGTCCCATTTGCACATACCCATGATGTCCATGGGCATAGAATTTCTATGGATTCACAATGAGTGGAAATTCCACAAGACTCAAAGCAAGTACAAAATAGCATATTACACCTATGACTGAGTAAGGAGGGAGACCCTGATAGCCCCCAGAGGCCAGGCTATCTTCTAGAACCAGAACTTTGTTTCTGAAACAGGAAAAAAAGGCGATGATGTTCTAAGCAACACGAATCACCAAGGAACCTTATCATATCCCTTTTTGCCTATGTTAATTCCTCATATTAGCCATGTGAAAATGATGGCATAAAAAGAAAGAGAAATAGAAGGGAACTCAATTTTTCTTTCCTGTATAGTTGTTTCTTACTCCTCAGAAACCTGAAGGTAGAATGTATTGGTAGAATGCATGCACATCAAGAAGTGAAAAAGTTGTGCAGCCATCACTTCTATCTAGCTCCAAGACATTTCTGTCACCCCAAAAGAAAGCCTGTATCCAGAGAACTAGTTATTTGGACATTGTATTTACATTTTATCTCTAATTTCTCTTTGGATATGACTAAAAGAATCTGGTTTAAATTATAGTATTAAAGAAAAAAGTGAAATAAACACAGACGAGTTAGTTTTGCTCAGTATTTCGTTGTTTCACTGTCTTGGTAAGAACAAAATACTTATGGAACTATAAACTCTGAAATATTATTTGTGTAATTTTGGTGATTCTGCATGCAGGTTAAATGCTCTTCTATTTGCATTTAAAATTGACATTACATGCTATACTCGTATAAATGAATGATAAAATTTATGCTAATAATTTATTTTAATTTTTCCTTACTTAGAACAAAAAAACACCGTACCAACTCAGGAGAGAGACTGAAGAAGAAAAGAAAAAGTTTACATTTGGTGCCTTTAAGAGCACTTTTTTCCTGCTCTTTGAACAAGGGGTCTTACCTTTTCATTTTGCTTTGGACCGCATAAATTATGTAGCCTGTGTTGCCCGGAGCTGAAGCTCTCAAACCAGATGTGAATTGGGGAAATAGTAACCCCTTTTAACCTCATAGACTCAGTGTAACAGGTACCAAAGGAACTCATCCTGATGTAGGAGAGTCCAAGAACACAGGTGGGGAAGGAAAAGACAGGTAATAGTAGAGCAATTTGATTTTGAGGGTTATATTGTGTGCTGTTTCTTCCAGTGTATTCTGACCCAGGCTTCCAAGATGACAAGCTCCAAGTGGGATATCACGAGAAACTAACATAGTACTTCAGAAAATTTCCATAACAAGAGGGCTGTTGTAAGTGGTAGGAGGTATAGCCAAAGGTTTGAGATCTAATACCACAGTCAACACTGGTGCAGCATGGGAGCTGGTGGATCTTTTTCCTTCCTAGGGTGGGATGTTACTTAATAGGTCTTCCAGGGTGCTGATGACAGAAGTAACTTTAATATGAAGGCTACAGCAGAGCCTGAAGTCAGTTCATTTCATTGGGACTCAGCAAAAGGTGAGGGTTCCCAGCTAGGCAAACTTGGAGGTGAACTCAGGCAGCATTACAACATGGTCCCAAATGCTTTGGAGCTTCACTCATTGAGAGGTAGAGTCCATGTGCCCTCCCCTAAATCTGACTCTGTGTTTGCTTGACAAATAGAATATGGCAGAAGAGCTACTATGACAGTTTCCAGCCCCAGGCCTTAAGACACTGGCAGGCTCCACTCCCTGTCTCTTTGGGATGCTGGCCCTAGGAACCCAACCATTATGCCATGAGAAAGTTGAAGCAGCTTGTGCAGAGGCTTACATAGAAAAGAATGTGTCCCCCAGTTGTTATCCCTGGCTGAGTTCTCACCATCAGTCAGCACCAGCTCACCAGCCATGAGGTTGAGCTATCCTGGAAGTGGATCTTCCAGCCTCCAGCTGAGCTAGTCCAGTTGACAATGGAGCAGAGATGAACTTTCCTGCTGAAACCTACTCAAATTGCAGACTTGTGAGCTAAGTAAGTGATTGTTGTTGCTTAAAACCCACTGAGTTTTGGCATTTTTTTTATGAGGCAATAAAGAACTGATATACTCCTTGTATTCTACTGGGAGAAAGGTGGACTTGATTTAGGACAGAGGTTCTAGCATTTCTATACATGGGACGTCAGGGGAGTATCGATGTTAACCATAGAACCTGGAGCTAGACTGTCTCGGTTAATATTCCCAGGACTATCACCTACCAGTTGTGTGACTAAAGGGAAGCCACCTATCCTCTCTATACCTCAGTTTCCTCATTCATAAAGTAAGACAATAATAACAATAGTGATAACCCTCCCACATTGCTGTCAAGGTTAAATGAGTACTTAGAATAGTATTTGGCCCATACATAGTAAGCTCTATCCTTTATTTTCAGAGCAAAGGTATCTCCATCATCTTTTAAAATTATTCATTAAATATGATTTTATTCTCTCTAGAGTAGCTGGACTTGAGAATAAACTACTTTACTTTTTTTTTGTTTTGAGGGCAGTATCACTGGCCCTCACATGTGGGACCCAAACCGGGGCCGCCGGCCTCCCAGGCCAGCACTTAACCACGGCGCCACTCAGCTGACCCACTACTTTACTTTTTACACATTCAGTAATGACCTCTCTTCAGATTCCACTGTCAGTCTACCTCTTTACATTCTACAAGATGACATTTTACTTTATTTGTAATCAGAAAAAATGAAAAAAAAATATATTGGCAGCGCAAAGGTTATAGAAATAGAGCTCATGCTGAAAGCCCACTGCTGTATATTGGTTTAATATGATTTCAAATCTACTTGTTTACAACTTAAGTGAAATTATTTTAAGCCACTTGTTTATCACGAAGACAAGAAAAATTGCTTTGATATAAGTATGAAGTAAGCTGCATCAGGATGTCACCATTCTACATCTGGTGTCCTTGATAAGCAATCAGCAGCAGCAGCCCAGCTGCTGACAGGCCCAATGGGCTTATCGATATGAAAGTGTGGAGAAGTAACTATGGAAAGGGGACATTTCGACTACAAATTCTGAGAGTTTGTGAGGGCTATTTGCGAGTTTCAGTTTGAGCAAGGTGAATCTTTGCTAACCTAAAAACTCTTTGAAGACACTTGGGGCACTCCTACTAGAGAGTGGTGATAAACCGCAGTGCCCCTGCAAAAGAAATCAGCCTACCTACCAACACTGGCTTCTCCGTTCCCTAGCAACGTGCCCTAGCAACAGGGCATTTTTACTTTTGCCCTGGCTGCAGGAAATCAGCTTGTTGGTTTGTCTCCTCCTACTCTCTTAAGTTCCTCCTCGTATAAAAAGGGACACTTCGTATTAAATTTGAACACTATTCTTTCACCTCCCCTAGCTTGGAACAATAGTGTGATTAACCAGTCATTTGTTTGTTGTATGTTTCTTCTCCTCGCTCTCCTCCTCTTCCTCCTTCTTTTATTTCTTTATTTGATTTATTAAGAGATATTATCCTGTATATTATTGGCTTTTGAAATTATTATAATTCCCACAGCGAATTGCCCATAAAGACAGAATCAGTCTCAGTATAATTTTTGCTGCCTCACCAAACAAAACAAAAACAAAACACCCACCAAGTGGATTTGAGGCAGTCAGGTAGGCACATCATCTCATGCATCCATTCTGTAACCTATACTAATTTTGTATTACTTTGTTAATTATAAATATTATAGATGAGCTCTGGGTTATGGGAGCAAGGCACTAGTTAGGTTTTTCTTTGCACTCTTCTGTACTTTGAACATCCCTCAAAGTTAAAAAAGAAAAATGTAATACATGTTTATTGTTCAAAATCTGGAATATACAAAATAGTAAAACCGTTATCCATAATTTAATAACTTGGCAGTAATTATTCTGAAAATGTCAGTACCAATTTCTTAGTGAAGGGGAAATTGACCAATCTTCTAGAGATTTTATGATGGTTAAGGGGATGGCATCTGAAAGCACAGAAAAGCATTACACTGGAAAACAAGTGATATCAGATCCTCCAAAATAAGTCAGGGGCGATAAAGAGGTACTTGGCACAGAGGCAGAAGGGTAAAATTTTAAGATAATCAGATCATTATAACACAAATAGTAAATTTTATGTAACACTTTTAATTCATATGAACATGTTTCATAACTTTGCCATTCTAATTAACAGAACCATCCATTTCAAAAAATATTCACTCTCATAAAGCAATTTTACTTTTCCTTTGGGTCTGTAAGTAGCAGAATGCTCTTTGCAAATTTATTTCTTCACCCAATTTATGAGTAATAAAGTTATTTTTACAAAAACTTTTTTGCCAGTTTATTTCCTCTGACCCAAGTGACCTCTTGGGTGACTAAAATTATACTCCTGGTTCTTTCTAGATGGAGGCAGTGACATGGACATTTCAGTGAAAGGTATGGACTTTCGGATGATGGTTTGGCCACCTGGCTTGCAGCAGAGGCATATGGACAAAAAAGGGGCTCTGTAATAAACCTAACTAAAAGTAACCTCACAGGGTGACCTGATCATAAATTCCTAACTGGGCAGGTCCGGGTAGGTAGTTATACCTCAGGCTTATAAACTTCTCTAGTAAAAGGTTATCTTTGCCCTAAGCAAGTCCTGTCCATTGTTCTTGTGCATGTAGGTTAACGCACCTTTGAAATGCCTTTTTTGCGGACCCCTGGGAGCCATTACCACCCTAAACAGAACACAGAATCTTGTTAACTATCCTGGACCTCGCAAAACCCCCTTCTCCAGAGCATTTGAGATCTTGATTCCTGGCATGTGATCAGTTTGACTCAAATAAAACTTCTGTACAGGTTTGGACATTTTATACATCAACAGGCAGCTGGAAGGTATGGTCCTGAGGCAGGAACCCCACAAACTCAGAGGAGCCCCACCAGCCTTGCCCAGTGCTTGCTCACAGTGATGCTTTCCTAATATAAGATGGAGACAGTTTGTGGTTTTTTGGCTTTAAAAATACGACTCCATTTTCTCTGTCCCCAAAACTCATCCCCTAGAGGCCAGACTCAGCTGAATTGGGATCCCCCTGCTTGGCAATAAAAATTCATTCAGCACTCCATTTTGGGTCTCTGTTATTTTTCCTCCTTAATGAGGTGCTAGGATACATGCTGCTGTAGAAAGCTGTTTTGGCAAGTGAGCAAGACAAGGAAATGGAAGGATTGTATAACTTTAATTATTTCAGTGAGGTAGGAACTGAGGTTTTCAGCTGGAGTGATGGATTGGTTAGGTGGCTTAATGCAAGTGCTAAAGACTGGGGTTTGGTGCTAAGGGACATGGGAGAAGCTGACCTAAGAAAAGTCACAGATCCCTGAGACTGGAGACTTGTAAATTTGTAATAGGGCCAGTCAGCATGGGTCCGGGATTTTCTACAGGAGAGTCCCCAAAAGTAGAGAGATAATCCTCTAAAAAACAAAATCATTACAAAAGAATGGTTGAGGACATGACTGACTTGGGGAGTTTTTGAGCATCCAAAATTCAATCAGGATTAGGCTTTATTACATAATCAGATCAAGCAATCTCAATTTATTAGCATTTCTGAAAAAAAAATACAGTAAAGAGATGTCTCTTTAGTCCAGGAATTCCCCTTTAACAGGCAAGGTAGAAGGAGGGAGGAGTAAGTGGGAACCGAGAAGGCCTAAGGGAGAAGTGGGAGGGGATGACCTTCACAAATCAGCACACTGCACACTGTAACAATACTGATGTGTGTTCCCAGAGTGATCTGGGAATTTGTGAGAGTGTTCTTGATTGTTACAGAGATAGCGTTTGGTAAACTATAAATGTCTAACCACTATGCTGTGCACCTGAAACTAATATAAAATATTGAATGTCAATTGTATATGAAAAAAATAAGTAATTTAAAAAAATTTAGTCATGTTAACTTCTTTTAAAAGATAAACACTAACTATTTCTTGCTTGGCTTTAATGTGTGTTGAATTTGCTAGAAATGCAAATACTGAATAAACAGAATGAAAATTGTAGTTCCTTTTATGGAAAACTTGACCAACGTACATTCAACACTTTAGAAAATAATACAGCTAGTAATGTGTCAGCTAATGTTATTTAAATAAATACAGCATAGTTGTTTTAGTCTGCATTTGTAGCTTTTGTAGCCAATGATTCTACATATGGAAACTCTTAAAAGATAAACTGAGGAATATTAAAACCTTAAGTTCATTTAAGCAAAAAACGATTAGAATCAGCCACATCCAATCTAGCAGATAGAAAGGAGTTCTGGGGAGCTGTACAAAATGAAAGATTTGTAGGCCAAAGAGAGCAGGAATGAGGAAGTTATACTAAGCAAAAAACTAGGTTGGTTATTGCAGTTACTTTCCTTTAGGTGATGGCAGGAGTCTTTAGGGAAGTTATCTCCCTAGTGCTGATCAGGGGAGATTCCTGATGGACTAGTTTAAGATTCCATTTCTGGGAAAGCCAAAATTATTTACAATAAGTTAAGCCTTGGTTTAATGATATGGGGCTTAGCATAAGCGACTCCATTTTGGGCCCGTTGTCTTGATTTTTAATAGTACAGACTACTCCATTATGCATTCCAGTGAAACTGTGACTAAGCATTTACACATTGAACTGTGTGCTTCATTATAAATTACTTCCAGTTTATTATAGTAAAGGGGCAACACAAAAGATTTATTACTACAAAAGGGAGGAGGGTGTAAACATGTAGACATAGGACCCACTGGTCTGTTTAAGAGCTCTTCCCTTGGGGATCAATAGACGTCTTTCAGAAGATGATGAAAACCAGGAGATCTTCCATCTACAGATAACCATAAATATTTGCAGAAGCACCATGTGCTTTAGTATATGAAAATTGACTCATTTTTAGGAGATATTTGGAAGATGAGGTAATGGAGGAGGGTGCATGAATAGGTTAATAAACAAACTAGACTTTGTAGGGTGCAAACAGAAAACAACCTTTTTCCTTCCCAGTCTCGTGCATTTAAACCCTTTTTCTAGAATAATTTTTGTCTCGGGACAAAATCTTGGGCATATTACATACTATTTTTACTGTCATTTCAGATAATAAAAAGGCCAGTCCAGTCCAATAACCTATATTCCAAGCTCTCACCAATTCAATTTCTTCCTTCCATCAAGCTCAATTCTTTCCAGGCTTTAAAGTTTTGGTGACGGAGGGTAGAGGTCAGTTTCTTCTGTATTGTCTACTCCTCTGCCCCCAATTTTTAGGTTGCATTGCCTCCTCCTGTTGTATTTATTTATTTATTTATTTATTTTATTTTTATTTTTTTTAAAGATTTTATTGGGGAATTGGCGGAGGGGAACAGCGTTGGGGAATCGGGGAAGGGGAACAGACAAGTTGCTGTCTTTTTGTTCTTCAGTTTAGTTGTGAAGGATGTTGCTTCACTGTTGGTATCGTCATTGCGCTCTTCCCGGTCATTGAGCTCTTCCCGGATGAGGCAGATGGTTGCTGGCCTCTGGATGTCGCTCACCGCGGCTATTGGCAGCTCACGCTTGGCTGCCAGCTGCTCACGCTGGCTGCCGGCCACTCACTGTAGCCTATGGCAGCCCACTGCAGCAGGGGCTGCAGCCCACACCATCACTGGGGCTCGCATAGCCCAGCTCCAGGTGGAGCTGCTGTCAGCTGTAGAGGGCAGTGTCACTGGCCCTCATGTGGGATCCGAACCGGGGCCGCTGGCATCCCAAAACCAGCGCTCAACCAATGCGCCACTCGGCCAGCCCTCGTCCTGTTGTATTTAGAGCAGGGATGGGGAGAGGAAACAGGAATAAGGGTCAGAAAAATTTTACACAGTTGTAATCTGGTATTGGCGCCCTCTAGATTAGACAGATTTCAAATGCTGATTCTCTCCCAAAGGGTGCTTTTTTAGATACGTTGCAAACCCTTCCCACTTTGAGAATGTCTAACCTTAAATACTGTATTGTAGGCTCCTATTGGCTTCTCTAGCTGACCGTATGTGCCTCCGTGGGCCCCTGGTTTTGACAAAGATTCTCTCCTTGACCAAACTCTAACCAGGCACCTCTGAGCCGTTTGTTCACAAGGCCTCAACCTTGGCCAGTAAAGACTTGAACAAACACTAACATAGTTTCCAACAGCTCAAGGCCACATCCCCAAGATACCCTCACCCCACTCTTACAGGGCCTGCCTAAGAAAAGTCAGTGCTGCCCAAAGAACTGATTTTGTTTCAGCCAGCACTTGAAGATAGGCTCCTGTCTCCCAGTATCTGTGGGAGGGTAAAAGCCAAACTTTGATAAGGGCCAGTTAACAAACGCAGATGGATTTCATAGGGGTCAAACCTCTCCCCAACTTTTTGTAATTTTTCACTTCCTTGACTCTACTGAGCCTCTACTCTCCCTGCTCCCTGGTCCCTCCTTCTCTCTTCAAAATGCCCAGTCACCTCTGTATAAATAGAAGTTCATTTCAGTTCGGTTCACACTGGATGCTTTTCCCTGTTGCAACAGTGTATTACTAATTATTATCTATCCTTCCCACTTTAACTACTGTCCAGCTTTGTTAATCTTTGATAGCTTCCAGTGACCACCTCTCTGTTGGAGTCACCACATCCTTCCAGGTGTTCTTCTTGGGTAAAATCCAGCTCCCTTCACTAAGGCTACATCTGGCTCATGGGTAACATGCATCCTCTACCTCACCAAACTTTGGGTGCAGACCATTCCCAACACAGTCTGTTCTGTTGTTAGAAAAGCAGGACCCACATGGAGCAGCTGGTTAGCTGAGTTGGTTAGAATGTAGTGCTCGTAACACCAACTCTGCCAGTTCGACCCCCATGTGGGCCACCGAGTTGTGCCCTCCATAACTAGATTGAAACAACTACTTGACTTGGAGCTGAGGGGTCCTGGAAAAACACACTGTTCCCCAATAAATAAATAAAAAATTAAAAATAAATAAATAAGTAGGACACCACAACCTTGAAAGTTTTGGGCCTGAGTCAGATATCCTATGTCCTCCAAGCTTCCCTCTTCATTGCTTTAAGGATGGCCTAAGCACCCTCCTCCCTTTGCTCATTGCCCAAGGTGTTTAGGAGTGGAGAGAACATCACCACAATATATTGAATGTTTGATATTCATTTCTTTTTCCTTCTTAAATCAAATTTTTACTTTTAAAAATATAGATGGAGTCACAGGTATCTTACTCCTTGTTGTACCCTCAGCATTTAGCCCAGTGCCTCTGTCAGAGTAGGCTTTATATGACTATTTTTTAAGTGAATGAATGACTACGCTATTAGTAAATCAATTTTCCATGTGTGAGTTAAAGAACAACAAAGACAATCCTAAGTAAGGTTATTTTCCTGTTTTAGTTTTCTTTCTCCCTTATCCAGTTTTATTTTCTCATTCCAATTCCACTTTCCTCTCACTCTTTGAGTCACCCACTTTTTCTTCCTAAAGTGATTGCTTTTCTTTGCCTATATCACTTTACACTTCTAGAAGTTTGGCTGAATTCATCCTTTGCGGTAGAAAAGAATACTAACTGTAAGGAGACCTCATGGATTCCCTTTTCATTCTGCTGAAGTGCAAAGAGCTTTTGCCCTGGATGACGGAGGTAAATTGGATAGGATAAATTGCTTCCTTTACAATTTATTTTCCACAAAAGGGATCTTGCTTTAAAGGGAAACTTATTTATAGACAGTGTAAGTGAATTTGATTCTTCTTTGGGTTAGCCATAGTGTTGACACAAAAAGAGAAAAAAACACCAGAATTGTTGCACTTACCCCATTGATTGTTGAAGATTGCCAGTTCCTTTACCAGAAACTGAAGGTCTTTCACAATCAATTTTGGATAGCACAGGTGAGAGAAAACACTGTGTAGTATATCACCTTATAGGATGAAGACCTAAATTCATAGGTATTCCTTAGACTGAAAGTGACAGAAACCTAATACAAACTAGTAAAGCAATTAAGGAAATTTATTTGCTTGCATTACTGTGAAGTCCAGAGATGGTCATTGCTTCAGGAAGGACTAAATCCAAAGACTAAAAGAATGTTAGACCTCTGATTATGTTTGTTTCTGAAAACTACATGGTAGGCAAGATGGATATTTCAGAGTTTTTCCATGGAAATTTCAGATTTACACGCTTTCAGTTTTAGTAACCCCAGTAGAAAGAGAATGTCTTCTTGATAGCATCCATAGAAAAGTCTCAGAGAAGGTTCTGATGGGTCCAGCTTGAGTCAGGTGCCTAAATCAATACCGTGGCCACAGGGATAGTGTTCCAACTAGGCAGGTCTAAGACACATGACCACACTTGGAACTGAGTGGGCAAGGGAGGAATGGGTAATGGGTTGGGGTCATACTATACAGAATATGGATTCCCTCAAGAAACCAGCATTCTATTTTCAGAAAAAAGAGGTTAAGTAGTGCCGCCCAAGGGCCGGCCGAATGGCTCAGTTGGTTAAGAGCTCGCTCAAGAGTGCGAGCTGAGCTCTGAGCAACGGCGGTTCGATGCCAGCCTGAGCTGAGTTGCCGTTGAGCTGCCAACAGGTGGCAGGATGGCTCAGCTAAAAAAAAAAAAAAAAAAAAAAAAAGTGCCGCCCAGCCACCCCACTACCCCCATCCCAAAAGGTCTCCACTTTAAACACCTTCTAAGTTTGAGGGTTTAATAGATGGTAACTTTTCAAACTAATCTGTTCTTCATTCCAATATTAAATAAATTTCTTGCTTTCAAAAATCATCTCATTATTTCTAATCAGAATCACTCATACTCAGATTTACAAGCATTTACTTCTGTTGGAATCTTAATAGATATGTCAAACAGCTGAAACAAACTTTGCTTTAGTAATTTTATGGCCTTAAAAAAAATGAGAAACTTAGAAAGAAAAGAAAACCAAAGAGGGGAGGGGGAAGACAAATAAAATAGATACAAAGTAACTCCAAGAGTGAAAAAGGGTATTTCTAACCAAGATAAACCGTAGCCTTAGCTATCACTGGAGTGAGTGCTGTAGATGACCAAGGTTAACACTGGGCTTGTTGTGGAAACTTGGCTGAGTTTTACTTCTTGCCCACTTAAGTTAATGGTCTGAGATTCGTACCCACTACATGTCCCAGGCTGAACTTGTGATTTCCATCTTCCACTGAACTGTTTCTGCCTTGGTTTCCTAACTGAGGGAATGCCACCAACATCCACCCAAGTGACCAAATTAGAAACCAGGTGTAATCACTGACTTTTTCCTTGCCTGATCCTCACAAACATTTAAACACGACATTCTCTTCTTCTTCTTTTTTTTTTTTTTTAAAGATTTTATTGGGGAATTGGGGGAGGGGAACAGAGCAGTTGCTGTCCTTTTTTTTTGTTCTTCAGCAAGACATTCTCTTTTATCCACTCTTTTTTTTTTTTTAAGATTTTTTTTGGGGAATTGGGGATGGGGACCAGCCAAGTCGTTGTTCTTCAGTCTTCGTCGTGGAGGGTGCCAGTCGCCATCTGGCTTCCCAAAGGCAGCTCGTGGCCTCTAAGCTCAAGGTGATATGTTCAATCTTAGTTGCGGGTGGCTGTAACCACCATCCCATGTGGGAGTAGAACCCAACAGCCTTATTGTTAACAGTGCACGCCCTATCCACTGAGCCATCCCGGTGGCAGCTCAGTTCAAGGTGCCGAGTTCAGTCTTCGTTGGGGGATGGCGTAGCCCACCATCAAACAGGCAATCTTGTTGTTACACCTGAGCCACCTGTTGGCAGCTCAGCGACAGCTCAGTGACAGCTCAGCTCAGGCACAGCGTCATTGGCCCATGTGGGAATCGAACTGGCTGCCCTGTTGCTCAGAGCTCCCATTCTTAAGCCAACTCTTAACCAACTGAGCCACTCGGCCAGTTCCTCTTTTATCCACTCTTAAAACTGTTCCTAGGGCCTGCCGAGTAGCTTGTTGGTTAAGCGCTGGCTTGGGAAGCCAGCGGCCCCGGTTCCTTCCCACATATGAGGGCCAGTGACGCTGCCCTCAAAAAACAAAACAAAACAAAACAAAAATTGTTCCTATCTCTCCCTGTCCATTCACTTATTCACTCACTCAATTCCTTATGAAATCTAGAGTCCAGTGGGTAAGGCTGGACAAAACACATAATCATATAAATGGCTGTTTATAATTATGATTAGGGCTATAAGGGAGAGTACAAGGTGAGTTAGGGGATCAGGGAAAGCTGTCTAAGGAAATGACATTTAGGCTGAGACTTGCAAGGAACTGGTGGCAGAAAGTGGGAGAGCATAATGTGTTTCAGCCAGAAGGGACAGCTTATGTGATGATCCTTCACACAGTTGTGGTGTGTTAGAAAAACATGGAGGGGAATCCTGTGTCTAGGAAAAACCAAAAGATGGCCAGTAGGGTCTCAGCCACCATCATCTTTCACCTACATTAGTGCAACAGCCTTTTTAGCTTTTTTCTCTTCCTGGAATTTCATTTTCTTAATCTCTTCTCTAAAGGATCACAACAAGAAGGCCCTTTGTAAAGTATGAATCCAATCATATTTCTCTCTTGCTTAAAATAAAAGACCCTCCAAAGCCTTCAATAAACACCCAGCCTCCCTGGCACAGGCTCAAGGCCCTTGCGATATGGTCTCTGTGTTGTTTTACAGCCCTCTCTCAGTTCCCAGCACTCTGGGTGGTGGCAGTCGCTTCTTTTCACAGTTTTGGAAGTGTCTTCCTCTGGCTTATTTTCATCCTTGTACCTCTGGTTGTGCAACAGCTTCTAATTAGAAGGCCCGTCCCTCCTGGAATTCTGTTCGACTCGCCAGCCTGTTTTTTAAAGGCTGCTTCTTGGAAAGACACTTCATAGCACTCTCTGTGCATACCTATAAGGTAGCACTTGGCACAAAGTCTTAAAATTCATTCACTTGGCTAATATTGAGTGGTTACTATTGCTAGGCACTGTTCTAGGCACTGGAGGACACAGCGGTGAACAAAATAGATACAATGCCAGTTTTATCCCTCAGGCTGTAAGAATTTGGAGGACAAATTATGTCTTAACCATTTCTGTATCCTCAACAGATAGTACAGCAACAGGACCTAGTATAAAATAAATATGAATTGAACTGAACTAGTATTCAAGCCCAGGTCTGTCTAACTCCAAAGCCTGTGCTATTTCCACTATGTGGAATCCAGATTAATCTGAATCTATTAATATAAAAATAATAGCACTATTAAGAGAAATGGCAGCATAAATCACATCTAACTAGGACCTGGTTCATTATAAATGCTCAATAAATAGTGTTATCTTGCCAAATCTTCCTTTCAAACTACCATCCTTGGCTCAATGATTCACCCACTGGCATATTAACATAATTTTTCCACCACTTCTCCCTCCTCCCTTTACAAATACCCTCTTTAAATTCACAAACATTCATTACTATATGGCTTATAGAAGGAAAAATTAGATACAACCCACAAGTCCTTCCAGAAGACACTGTTAAATAATATAAGGTAAATTCTTTCAATGATTAGTAAGTTCGCGCTAAGTGTGCTGACATGGACAGGTGTCTATATATTATTAAGTTGAAAAAACAGATTGCAGACTAGTTTGTGTAGACCAATTTTATTAAAATATATATGGGTGTGTATGACATATATATGCATAGGAAAAATCAAGAAGGATCACAACAAACAGAAGTTTCACTCTGGAAGCACAGAACTTTATTTCTAATTTATTTACTTTTGTATTATTTACATTTTTAATAAAAAGCTTGTATTATTTTCATAATTAAAAAGGAAAAAAAGATGAAAATATAATCAAAGATGCTATCATAACATAAACTATTACGATATTAATTTCTATGAATTTTAACAAAAGCCAGTTAGTGTGAACATAGTTTCGTCTCAGTAAAGTTGAAGTGATCTATGAGTACTCTAATCCTGAAACTTAAAGACTTAATACTAGGTATCACAGTGAGAAACCTTGAGTTTTACTTCCATATCTGATATCCTTTGATTGGGTTTGATCACACCCCTTAGCTTTTGTTCCTCTATGCTCACTAGGCAACTAGGCTCAGTGTTATGAGAGGCATCAATGCATTAAAGTAGAATAATTTGGGAGGGTTGCCACTCAGTTGCACTGGAAAGCTACTGATTCCATGAAGTTATTAATATAACCTTTCATAAAATGGATGGATATTCAGAGTCAAAAGTGGCGTATGAACTTGGAAACCTAAGAGAATAAACACTAGGAAATTCCATCAATGGGCTATTTCTAAGCTGTGTCCCATATGTTTCTTGTACCTAGGATCAAGAAGTAGCAAGGAAGTCCAGCTCTGGACTGAGTTTCTCCTTATATTACCCAGTCTGTAACAAGGTACAGGGGTTGGAGGCAATTACACCTCTAGAGTTCCCTGTATTCTTCCATTTCCAGAGATAATAGAGCATACTACATACTGAAATGACCACAGATCTTTTTAAAGCACTACCAACTGTACTCTTCATCTTATCTACAACAACTTACATGTTTATATTCCTGCTGTAGGTATGAATTATAAGTGTCATGCAAAAAGAGGCTGTGTTTTGGAAGTCACGTATTGGAAAGAACATTTAAAAAATTTTGCTGCAACTGTACTCATGCTAATGGTGTTCCTCCAGACCTCCTAGTACAGAGGGAGGACCACAGAGGTCCAAGTGCCAATTAGAGAAACTGGGCCACCCATAACTGGAGCCTACGGGAATATCTGTCAACTAATCTGTTTTGATTAAGAAGTAAGTGGTCAATTCTTCAGTAATTCATTCTAGGTACAATTTAAAAACTCATCAAAAAGGAGAAAATGCTTGGTAAATTTAAATTTATAATCATGGATTAAATCAAGCGGAACGTAATAGCATCAGAAAACTTTTCTAGGGGAAGGCAAGTTAGAAAAGTGGCTCAAAATAGTAACCATCCTTAGTGTGTTAAAATAAAGAGATCATAAGGACTGATATAGAATGTTTTAATTTAAGAAATCAAATGTAATATTAATCCTTAAAATGGAATACAGGTAAAATAAAGAAGTATTAAAATATGGGGAATTTTAGAACATATGAAATAAAAAATGGATGTAAAGCTGTACATATACTGTGACAGAGGATATAATATGCAAAGAACAAATATGTGAAATGTATACATTAATATTTAAGAGCCATCATTTCTGAGTGGTGGATTATAGGGAATTTCATTTTTTTATAATCTTCTGTTTCTGTTAGGCTTTCTCCAAGTACATACCACTTTTATGCTTAAAAATTGATGTTAATGAACACCAAATTTATTGATCAAATTTATTATCAGATGTCATCATGATTATTTATTTTTTTATTTTTATTTTTTTTTATTTTTGAGGGCAGTGTCTCTGGCCCTCATATGTGGGACCCGAACTGGGGCCGCTGGCTTCCCAAACCAGCGCTTAACCACGGCGCCACTCGGCTGGCCCTAGATGTCATCATGATTAAAGAGGACACAGATCTTTTCAAAGTTAAAATTATACGCCATCATTTTTCATTTGTTACATAACATTTTTTTTTTTAATTACAAAGAAAACTTTATTTCTAGTAGAGCAAGTTTCTTCCTGGAAATTTTATCTTCAAAATGCTTTAATTTTCACTGTCCAGTCCTTTATTCATCCACATAGTATTTATAGAATACCCATTCTGTGTCTACCATTGTGCCAGGTGTTGGGGACACAGCAGTGAACAAAATGGGCATGGGCTCTCCTCTCTTGAAATTCATTGAGGAGAGGGACCCATTAAACGGATCAGCACAAAACTGTGAAACTTGCCGGAAAGAAAGAGGACTGTGCAAATATTTTTGATTATACCAAGGGAAAGGCTGTGTGAGTTTCCAATTTTCTCCAAGTGAGGTATTTGATTCTCAACTCGGATTATCTGTGAACCATGAGTTCACTAGCAGGACCACAATTGCCAGTAAACAGAGAATAAGACAGAACCTCTGCACCTTGGCAGTGACCTCAGAGGCTGGTCAGGCTGTGCTGGTGTATGGGATCAGGAGCTGAGCCAGTTCTGGATGCTTCAGTCATCCAGCCAGCAGGTCATATTTACTGAGGATCTTCTATGGGTTGAGCATTGGTTTAGGTGTAAGGGATGAATAGAACAGTGTGACTAGGGTCTCACCAACTAGAAAAGGGGACTAAAAGGAGAACAGATAGTGATAAAAGTCAGTGTACCTACCTCCATGTGAGTGTTCAGGGAAGAAAGTTCTGAGCTTTACCTGATTGTTGTTTACTTGTTATTTGGACATGGTCTCTATGGATGAGAATAAGAATGTGCAAACTAGAGAGTGGGGAGGGGAAAGGCAATCTATAAAGGGAGTAGTATTTGCACAGAATGATCAAGAACAAAAGAAACTCTGAGAATTGCAGGTAGCACATGACTAAAAGACTAAAGGTGGGGAAGTCATGTATTTAACAAATATTGGAGAATTTACATGATGGCTGAAACTGCACTAGTTGCTATGAATAAATATGAAGAACACATAGTCACTGTTCTGAAGGATCTTTTAGTTCAGTGGTAGAAGCAAGTTAAAAAAATTGGCAATTACATTCTAGTGTTATTATAGACATAAGAGGAACAATAAGGAAGGTGCTGGACACCTTTTAGGATCAAGGCAGAGATAGAAATGGGTAGATAATTAATCATAGAGCTAAGCACAGGGACATACAATGGAAACATGGAAAAGGGACACTGGGTATACTTTTGAAAGAGTCAAGTTTTCCTATACAAATATTTTATTCTGCTCTTCAATTGCTGCAGATTTTTGGGCAATTAAATTACTATAAAATACCATATTCCAATAGTACAGCAGTGAATAATAAAATATTCCTGATTTGATGAATATTAAGGAGTTATTCTTTAGGCATTGTCTGTTTCTATATAAATATACATACTTAAAAAAATAACAGATAATAATGCTAGATATTGTTTTAGCACATTCTTTTATCTCTTAAAAAACATTGAGGGTGGCTGGGTGGCTCAGTTGGTTAGAGTGCAAGCTCTGAGCAACAGGGTTGTGGGTTCGATTCCCACATGGGCCAGTGAGCTGTGCCCTCTGCAACTAGATTGAAGACAACGACTTGAGCTGAGCTGCCACTGAGCTGCAGGTTTGGGGCCGGATGGCTCAGTCTGCATGGGATGGTGAGCCACGCCTCCAGAAACTAGGTTGAAAATGGCAACTGGACTTGGAGCTGAACTGTGCCCTCCATAAGTAAGATTGAAGGACAACAACTTGACTTGGAGCTGGTGGGTCCTGGGAAAAACACACTTGTTCCTCAATAAAGTTAAAAAACAAAAACATATTGAACATATTTCCATGTCAGTATGTATTTGTCTACCTTATTCTTTTTCAACAGTTACATGGTACTCTATTCCTTTTTTTTTTCTTATTAGTTTCAGGTGTCTATTACTTTTTAAAGTACATATTTAGGTAGATATTAGGTTTTCTGGTTTCCACTATTACAAATAAATTGGAATTGAATACCTATGTTTATACATCATTGTATATTTGGGTTAACATTATTTAGGAGCAAGTTATTTAATTTCTTTGTGGCTAATATCTGTAAAACATTGAGAGAATTATCAAACTATTTTTTTTTTTTTTTGAGGGCAGTGTCACTGGCCCTCATATGTGGGACCCGAACCGGGGCCGCTGGCTTCCTAGGCCAGCGCTTAACCACTGCGCCACTCGGCTGGCCCTCAAACTATTTTTATTTAATTAAAATTTCTTGCATATGAGTTTAGCTAAAAGAGTGTCCTCTTTTTTGAAACTACCATAATGTTATGTTGATTAATAGAAGAATCTATTATATGATAAATCCTTTAGATTTTACTAAATGTAAGATGAATTAATGGAAACATGTAACTGGTTGGAGACAAGTTCTTGTATTTAATTAAAAAAGTAACATAAGCCCTTATCAGGTATAAAGAATAAAGATCCTCTATTATTCTGCCACCTAGAAATAAGCATTGGTAACATTTTATACCTATTCAGACTTCGTTTTGACACGTACTTTTTTTATTTGACAAAAATAGAATGTTATAAAGACAATTTTGTAATCTACTTATTTTTTTCTTCTGTTTTTTTTTTTTTTGCCTCTTATTTTCTTAGTGGTGTTCTGTGAACATCTTTTCATGTGACTTTTTTTTTTTTACAAAAAAGTACATCATCATTTTTAATGGCTTTATAGTCCATCTATAGATGTACCATCACTTATTTATCTACTCAATGCCTTTATTTATAGGCATTTGGGTTGTTTACATTTTTTTTGTAGTTATAGCAATTTATCAATGAGTTTCTTTATAAATTGTTGGACACCTTTCCTATTATTTTATTAAATTAAATTCTAAGATGTAGAATAGCTGGGCAAAGGGTATCTTATTTGAATGACTGTTTTTTTTAAAAAATGAAAGCCAAACTATGTTCCAGAAAAGCTATACAGATTTTAATTCTTGATATGATTAATGCAAATGCCTATTCCTTATACCTTCATCTAGGTTTTATTTTATTGTATTTTTTTTTTTTTTTTTTTGAGGGCAGTGTCATTGGCCCTCATATGTGGGACCTGAACTGGGGCCGCTGGCTTCCCAAGCTAGCTCTTAACCACTGCACCACTCGGCCGGCCCAAGGTTTTATTGTTTTTAAACCTTTGCCAATTGGCTCGGTTAAAAGGTGGTATTTCTAGTAAGGTAGAACATCTTTTCATATAATTATTGACAAATACTTGTCTCTTTACTTTTTAAAAGGTGGTTATATTGATGATTTATAAGAGCTCTCAATATACTTATTATGTAAATCAAACATTAGATATTAATAATTGTGTAGCTAATTAAATATTAGTGTCATACATGTTACAATTGTTTCTCCATTTCACTACTGTATGTTTTTAAACTTTATGTTTTTTGCCATAGGAAGAGCACGATTTGTATGTATGTCCAAATTATCAATATTTTCCTTAGTTTCTTTAATTGCTATCTTGCTTAGAAAGAGCAGTGGGTCCTGTCCCAATACTTGTTACTTCTACAGAAGCAATGTGGTGTGATTGAAAGCAAGTGGAATTAAGACCCAAACATACTTCGAGTTTGTCTGGTACAGCCAAGTTGTGGCACCCAACCTGCATGTTATGTAACTAACCTCAAGCATGTTACTAGACTTGCACCAGTTTCCTCATCTGCAAAATAAGGAACATTAACACCCACTTTCAGAGGTTGATATAGGATTAAAGAAGTGCCTGACAAGGTTAAGGCATCTGGCAAGTGTTACTTCTCCTTTGCACTCAAAGCGTCCATCTGCCCTGAAGTCTAAAATAAGATGGGGAGGTGTAATTTTTGGAGAGTTTATGTAAATCCAACCATTCTTTCAGGGAGCTTTTAGTAGCCCATTAAACTGCAAACCCCTCAATGCATATAAAAGGATCATAAAAATCTCTTGTGTATGAAACCTTTGTGGCTTGGGGGAGAGCAAAGAACCAAGCACTTGTTATTTTCTGGCGTTTCCCGCAAGACACCCTCCCCCTCACATTCCCCCTGAGCTCATATAGCTATTTTTCTTCCTCTTGGAAGGCTAACTTCACAGGTTTTAAAGGGAGACTTCAAATTACCACGCGAAAAGGTACCGCAATTAGAGAACTGTGACTACCACAAAACTCATTTAAAAAAAAATAGCATGGGCTGTGTGAGACGAAGACACTGTTGAAATAATGGTCGCCTACTGTAGATTTAGTACAAATAAAAGGTGATAATTAGCACGATTATATCCAGTAGCCATCTTTATCCTTTTGAGAATCTGGGCTTCGTTCCCAACGAGCGCATCTCGACTCCTCAGCTGCTGGCCTGCCCTATACATTATTTATGTCCGACACACTCTCGTATTTGCATACGATGGTGGGTCCGTGGCTTCAGGGCGCCCCATTAGCCCGGCGCCAGCACGGCGCGCGCTCCGCCGGCCCAGGGCCGTGTACCGGCGAGCATGTGATCTCCCAGCGGCCCAGGCCCGAGCGCGGTACCTGGCGAGCGGCGGACGCCGCCGCGCGCGCCACGGAAGCCCGCCCGGCCGCCTCCAGCAGCAGCCCTCCCCTCCCGCCCTTCAGGCAACCCCAGCGTCTCAGGCTCCGGGGCGGCCCGGGACTGGGGGGTAGAAGGGAGGGAGGAGGGGCTCCTTTGGGAGCGGCGGGGAATTCCCCCTTTCACCGAACTTTCCCGATTGTTCATCAGCCTCACGTCAGCAGCAGGGGGTAATCCCCGACGCCAGCTGCTCCTGACGTCAGCGCGCGGAGCCCCCGCCCCCCGCGCGCTCTGGCCTCCTCGGAGCCCCGCCTCCACGCATAACCCCGCCCTCGTTCCCTCCCGCCAGCCGCCGACGTAGAGGGTGGAGCTTCTTTGGCCGGGGCGTGAGCGGTGGCTTGGGCCAGAAGGTTCTCCGGTGGAGGCGCTCCTCTTTGCTGCCCCGCCCAGGAGGTTCGTTCGCAGCGCTTCTACCACACACCCTTTCTCCCTCCTTCGGTTCCTCGCCCCGCCTTTCCCCTCCCTTCTCAGCCCCTCTCTGGTTCCTTCCCCGCCTCGCCTTCCACCCTCTCGCGAGACTTGGCCCAGAACATTGCGGATCGGGTCGGCGCCATTTTGGGACTGAGACGGGTTGTGGGGGAGGGAAAAGCGGCAAAGGGGGATTATTCAAAGTACCGAAAACCTCCTCTCGGGATCGAGCGCAGCGGCACCCCCAGGCCAGGGGCACGTCTGGGTTGGCAGAAGGTACCAGGGTCCCCTGGGCTTCGCGCCGGAGTCGGGGGGGGAGGGAGGCTGCCCGTATCGGCGTGGGGGGTGGAGGGGTCCAGAGCGGCGTTGGCGGCGCGAGGTGCGAGGCTGCCCGCGGGCCGGGGGGAGGGGTGCGGAGAGCCCGGCCAGAGGGAGGGAAGGGCGGCCCGGGGAGGCCCTGCCGGGCGCTGCCGCGGCCCGGGCGGAGCGGAGGGGGCGGCCACGGCGGCTGTGTGGGGGGGCGCTTGGCGGAGGCTGGGAGCGGACTCGACCCCCTCCGTGTGCGGTCTGCCTCCCGCCTCCTTGGGCGCCGCTATCCCCCTCGCAGGGCTGAGGGATCGAGGCCGGGCTGTGGCCTGGGGTGTTGCTTCAGCAGCGCGCCCGCCCTCCCCGCCGCCCCCAGGGTCCGTGGCGCTGGCTCTGTTTTGAGTCGAGTCCTGTGGCACCTTGAGGGGGACCTGTGCTGTGTCTGGGGGAGAACCACTTTTCCTTAACATGGTTTACGAGGAAACTCGGGACCGTCCACCTCCTCCGTGTGGGGAGAAGCCTGTTTTCTTAATGCAAAGACCTGGGAAGCGACCCCTTTATGCCGCGCTCCGAAACTGGGGGAGTCTTCCCCTCAGGCACATTTAAGGCATGTGCTCGCCCCACTTCTCCGCCACCTCCTCCTGCCCTTAGTTGTGGGACAATGTGCCTGGTGTAGACGTTATCATTCGGAGGGAGCCTCTCTCTCTGTGGTCCCTCGTTCTCCTAAGTTTCGCTGGCGAATGTTGGGCGGCCCCACACCTGTCTTCCTTTTGCCTTGGTGCACTGAATAGAAAAAGAGAGACCTTTTGTAAGATGGTGTGGCACTTCCATAGTTTTAATATTCACTGAAAAAGTATAACAAGGTTTGCTTATGTAATCCCCTGTATTTTAGCCTCTCCCCTTTCCCGGTTGAAATCAGTCCTTGCCCCCCCCCCCCCCCGTCCTCCCCCCCCCAATTCTGAAGTCCTTTTCACACAGTAGACTTCTGGGGTGCCTGCTTGGGCATAGCTTTTTTTCCAGACCCAACTTAATATACAGAAATGAATTTCTCTCCAGAGGTTGACTCTTTAAGATGGGGGTGAATTTTTAGCTCAGAATTAAAGACTCAGTGTGTAATTTGTGTTTTTTTTTTTTTTTTTTTTTATAACTTTTACAGGTGATCGAATTACTCAGATATGAAGATCATCTAGGTTTTGTGTAAAAGGCCCCGGATATTTCAAGTGGCCATTTTGGAATTACAATGATTTTTGGATAATTGTGCCCCAGAAGTTTATTAAAATTGTCAAGAATCATCTCTCCAGTGAATTCATAGTAGTGAACAGTTCTACAAGCTGCTTAAAAAGAAACAGGCATTTTTAGTATTTCGGTGCAAACGGATTATATACGCGGTGAAAGTATTTCAGCGGGTGATATTTTTGCCTTCCCCCCGCCCCCCTCTTCCCCCCCACCCCGCCCCCCCTGTTGTTGGTGTTCCTCAGCCCAAACTGTAAGATATGTTTGATTTGTGTACTGAGTAGTTTCGGCAGTTTCAAATTACTGTTTAAATATTGCTGAAGGTTTCATGGCAGTTTGTTTTTACCCTTATTAAAAGTTTTAGGCATTTTTGACCTCAGCCCTGTTCATGTCACAGTTGGGCAGCTTTTCTAAATGAAGACATTGAAAGAATACAGAGTTTTTTCCCTTTTATCTTTTATTTACGTGGAAATTTAAGATGTTGCCGTTTCCCAGCAGCATGGTAGTGTTGAGATAGCTATGTGTCTCTCTATATGCTGATGTTTAGGAATGCTCTTCAGATGTGAAATTTTCTTTTTGTCTTTGCTTTTTGGCTCATAAATTGGATATTTCATCTGGAGTGGATAAACACAACAGCGACAAGTTCATGGAATAATAAAGAAGACTTTATAATCTTAAATCTAAGGAACTTGGCTAATTCTGGAGATAGCCATATGAAAACTTTAAAACACAAGTATGGGTAGCTGACTTGAGGTAACTCTATGTCAAATAGTCATAGGTTGAGTATCTTCAAAGAACTTGGATTTTATTTCAGAGGATACAAAATAAAAAAACAAACTGGAAAACATAAAGATAACAGAGAAAAACCCAACACCTTCCTGTGCAGTCCTGTTGGAATTTGTAAGTACTATATGGTGAGCAAATCAAATAATCGTTTGTAAGATGTAATGGGAGTCAAGTTTATCTTGTGTTATTTGGGGAAACCTTTCAGTTTCTTGCAATAATATTGCTTGGTTTTAGATTCCTGGATAATCTGAAAACAACTTAAGTAAATTTAAATGCAGAAAGAGTTAAGATTTAAGAATATTTCAGATCAAACAGTCCAAATTTTTAAGTTTTTGTGCTCCTAAAAAGTAAAAAAGGTCTGTATGGTCAATTATTCATCTTAGACTGTATGAATTCTTCGATTGGTAGAGAAAAACCCAACAAATTATTTATGTTTGAAACAAATTGTAGTGCTTGGTTTTTAATCTGATAATTTCATAAAGATTGTTTTAAGGCATGACTGTTGCTCACATTTTAATCCATCATAGAAGTTAACTTTTTGAAACAATTTGTAGAAGTGGTTTTATATTTCAAATTATTCCTTAAGATCGTAATTCCAAAAAGCCAAGTCATTACTATGAACAGAAACTGAGAGGAACTGAGCGAGATGTATTAACATACTTTAAAATAACTTAAAAAATGAATGTACTTTTTTCATCTAGGAAGGTTATGCTGCCTTAAGTTTATAAACAAAACTTTTAAAAATAGTATTAATTGCTGTAATAGAAATCCTTTTGGCATGAATTATCTTTTAATAATAATTGTATTTTTCTGGATTGAATGGCATTTTTAATTGCCATTAGTTACTATATTTAGCTTTTCAGTGGATCATAGGCGTTCAGTAGTGTTTAAAAAAATTACTAAATTTTATTTTTTTTTAGCAATTACTGTTAGTGAATACATTAATGTAACTAAAATTACACTTTATTTAATTACCTGAGATAAAATATAATTTTTGAAAACTTTGTCAAGATGGCCTGATAACTTGTCAGTTGCTCATTATTTTGAAACAACTTTTTTTTTTTTGCTGTACTGTTGAATCCTGCTAGCTTTTAAAGCTGAGGAGGTAGTAGAGTACAAAAGAATGTAGATATTTAGATATGTATATATAGTATTCTGATCTAAAACTGAGATTAGAGTTAAGTAATTCTGTTAAAATAGACTAGGTTAGTTGTGTTTTCTCTGTCAGAATTGTGCATAGTACTTTAAGTTGAGTTTCCACCTTGATTTATATAAAAATATGACAATTCTCTGCCCCTTGCTTGGGAGCCTGTATTTTACGTATTCCTCCATGGCTTTTCAAGTTATTTATCTAAGAATATGCATTTTAGATGTGATTAAGAAGTTGAAGTGGAAATGAATGATCTTTATTCATAGAAAAGAACCACATAACATTTATTATTTGTGATTATGTTTCTTTAAATTACAGTAGTATCAAGGTAAAGATTACTTCAGAGACCAGTTTTTAACATTATTAACTTTATTCCTTGAATAGAATATTTGTGAACTTTGCTTACCGCAGTTGTTCAAGGACAGATTTACTTGAACGTTTTGATAAATATTATGTTCTCGGCATGGAAATATATAGTACCAGTAGTAACTGGAACAGTTGCTGGGCTGCTGCCTTCCCCCTCATAACTCTTTTCCTCTTTACTTCCCTTTCTCCCATTTTTTTTTCTTTCTCCCTAAACTATAGGTCTAAAAAGAACAATCATAATGACTCTATTTATGTGATGATTGTGGCATGTATTAATGTGTACTTGATATATCTTAAATTCTTACTATAATCCTATGAGGGAAGTACTATTATAATTAGTGATATAGATGAGTAAATTAAGATTTAGGGGAGGGTGAAACTGGGAGAAAGTTGACTTTGTTAGGATTAAGTTTAGGTTGGAGTCTTGACCGAATCTTCAAGCCCCATACTCTTAATCACGATGTCATGCACTGCTTTGTGGATTTTATTTTATTAATTAATTTTATTTGAACATTATCCCTGATATTTGTGTGTTTCTTTTCATATACTGTTTCTATTTGGTTAATACTGATTACTAGTGGAGCTTGGAGACAAGCGGAAAGAGAGAAGAGAAACTTTTTGGTTTTGCTGTTTGTTAGTAACTGTTTGAGTGATATTTGGTTAGGTAAAAATTAAAATGTGGTGTCAGGTTATATTCAGATCACATTCACCGAGCATCTCGTTACCCAGGTACAAAGCATGTTAGCTTTGTTTTACTTTTTCTGTTTTTGAATTGAAATTATTACATGGACTTTTGTGCTTAAAGCTGCTGACACCTTAGAATTGAGGAAGGGAGGAATACTAGGGAAATAATAGTAATGGGAAATAATAGGGAAAGAACAGGAGTGAGGAGAAAGAAAATAAAATGTAGAGAGTTACAGAAGGGAATAAGGATGGAAACTCCTAGTCTGAAAGTAAAATTAGCAAATGAGGATAGACTGTCAGGCCAGATTATTATCAAATTGTCTTTGATCCAACCACCTTTTGTGTTTAATTTTGAATAAAAATGTTTAGGTAACAACTTAGATCCAGTTAAGGGTAAAGATGTAGAAAATGGATAATGGCTGGGAGTTAGAAAGATTTTTGGTTTAAGACTTGGAATATCTGGAAAAGGGCCTAACTTGTTTTGGCCTTAGTTCCTCATAAAACTGATGGAAGTACTGTATTTGAAGGTTTTCTGTTAATTGTGAAGTGTAATATAGGTATAAAGTTTTATTCTAATATTTTAAGATCTTGCTTAATACATTTTACATGTCAAACCAGAATTTATCATAGTCTCTAAATTATTATCTCTTGTTTACTTTTTTTTTTTCCAGAGGGCAGTGTCACTGGCCCTCACATGTAGGATCCGAATCCGGGTCATTGGCATCCCAAGCCAGCTCTCAACCACCGCACCACTTGGCGGGCCCTATCTCTTGTTTTCTTTAATGGCATTACCTGAAATACCATTCATGTCTTGCCTTCCCATTTTCCTGTTTCATTTATTATTCTAGCTTGGTCCTTGACTAAGGTAGTAGTAACCTATTAACTCATCTTTTGGCCTTTAGTTCTATTTTCTTCTCATAGTGTCTCTTTTGGTCAATCTACCTAAAATACAGCTAGCTCATGTATCTAAAATACAGATAGCTCATGATTTTGTTACTTTCAGCAGCTTTTAGGGTTGTGTATTTGGCATATTTAGGTAAAGTAGGTTGGTGGAAAGATGCATTCCCAGCGCACCCCCACCCCCTTTTTAATGTTTTCTGTGTCAGGGGTTCCTAACATGAATTCTTTTGGGCTGCATGGCGGAGTGGAGGGACTGAAGTTTGAGAATTTTCTGAAATTGATCATTTTAGGGGTGCTTTTTTCTGGGAGCAGGTCCAGCACTTCTAGTAGGACCCTCGAGAAACAAAATGTTAAAATTACTGATAAACCTTTAGTGGTTGGGTCGGTGTGTCAGTCTGTCCCTTTTTTTTCAATATTATTGGCTTGCCTTTTCCCTTTCTGTCAGCTGCCCCACCCAGCAGTTACAGGCTTTTAGTGTATCCCTTCAGGTAAATTGCTAGTTTTTGCATCACTCAGTTTCTTGTTCTTGACTCATCTTTCTGTTCACTGCTTGGTGAATACAATGTTTTTGATCTTGCATTTTCTACCCTTTAATTCAGTTTTCAGATTATATTTTTTAAAAGCCATATATAAAAGTTTTCCCATACATTTAAATTTTTTTTTTAAAGCAAGAATAAAAGATTTAAAATTCTAGTTAAATAGATTGTGAAACTCAGAACTTGCAAAGAGATTTTTAAAAATTCTTAAAATACTGTCAGGAATTGTTCTTTACATATGCATGCTAGTAAAAGAAATTAGTTTGCTTTTGTAAACATAAATATTTATTATCTCATTTTTGTGGGCCAGAAATTTGGGAGTTTAGGTGAGTGGTTCTGGTTCCTTCTCAGGTCTTTTATAAAATCTCAATCAAGATGTTGACCAGGGCTGCAGACACTTGATAGTTTGACTGGGGCTGGAGGATCTTCCTCCAAGATGATGTACTTTTTGAGCTGGCAGGTTGACGCTGGCTGTTATCCAGAGGACTCAGTTCCTTACCATGTGTAGAGCTCTCCATTGAATTGCTTGAGTTTCTTTACAATGTGGCAGCTGCATCTCCTAGAGCAAGTAATCCAGGAAAAGAGATAGGTAGAACTGCAGTGCCTTTTATGACCTATTCTCAGAAGTCACATCTGCCACATTCTTTTAAAGATTTTATTTTGGGGAATTGGGGGAAGGGGAACAGACAAGTTGCTGTGCTGTTGTTCTTCAGTCTAATTGTGGAAGACGTTGCTTCATTGGCCCATGTTGGTATTATGATCACTGCACTCTTCCCGGGTCAGGCAGTCGCTGGCCACTGCTCACTTTGGATGCCGGCCATTCATGGTAGCTCAACGGCAGTCCACTGCAGCAGGGGATGCTGTAGCCGATGCTTTTGCTGGCAACTCACAGCAGCCCCACTCCAGGTTGAGCTGTTGTTCACCATCTTAGTTGTAGAGGGAGCAGTGCCACTGTCCCCCATGTGGGCTCCAAACCGGGACCCTGCTGATTGTTGAGCTGGCGTCCCAAGCCAACTCTTAACCAATGCGCCATTCGGCTGTCCCTGCCACATTCTTTTCAGTATAAGCAAGTTATTAAATCTAGCTGGCAATCAAGGGGAATGGACTTTGGCCCCACTTTTTGTAAAAAGAATTTGTGGACATGTTAAAAATTACAACAGGAGGTAATTGTTCACAACTGGTAGTTGTCAACATAATTAGCCAAAGTTTTCACCTCACAAATAGGAAGTTGACTATTATAAGTTTAGAGAAGAAAGTACGTTTTAAATTTAAATAAATTTAGAAGATTTAAATCTTGCAACTTTTCTAGACAATGTATGAGATGGGGAGGGATGGTTCTCTTTCTCACTAATCTCCCATCTGTGTATGAGGGAACAATTTTTTTTTTTTGTGGTGAAATATAATTTACCATTTTAGCCACTTTAGAGTGTACATTTCAGTGGCGATTGGTACATTCACGTTGTGCGCCATCACCACCATTCATCTCCAGAACTTTTTTCATTTTCCCAAACTGAAATTTTGTGTACCCAATTAACATTAACTCCTCATTTTTCCTGCTCCCCAGCTTCTGGCAATCACCATTCTACTTTTTTATTGTTATAAATTTGATTAGGTACCTCATATTAGGGGGATCCTGCACTATTTGTCTTTTGGTAACTGACTTATTTCACTTAGCATAATGTTCTTGAGGTTCATGCCTGTTGTAGCATGTGTCCGAATCAGAATTTTCTTCTGTTTTAAGGCAATCCAATGTATGTGTATTCACATTTTGTTTATCCATTCGTCTGTTGATGGACACTTGGGGTGCTTCCACCTTTTAGCTGTTGTGAACTTGGGTGTACAAATACATACCTGTTTGAATCACTGTTTTTAATTCTTCTGGGTGTATACCCGAGAGTGGAATTGCTGGATCGTGGTAATTCTATTTAATTGAGGAACCACCATCTTTTCCATAGTGGCTGCAC
Organism: Aselliscus stoliczkanus; assembly: GCA_033961575.1. NCBI lineage: Eukaryota > Metazoa > Chordata > Mammalia > Chiroptera > Hipposideridae > Aselliscus > Aselliscus stoliczkanus. Next base: position 77,286,207 of record CM066728.1, on the reverse strand, counting down.
CATTTTTTTAATCTATCAGCAGAGCCTACACTCCCAACCATTTTGGCTCACAGTTACAAATTTTAAGATGATGGGAGGAGGAAAGTAAAATGCTATTCTGTTTCAGGAACTTAGAAAATATTTATTTTATCCTTAGCAGCTAAATTTTATTTTCCTTGTAGTGTGATACAGTAGTGACTTGTTTATAATATACCCTTTACATGGGTTTGGTCTCATTCCGTTTGAATAACTTCATAACTTAAGTTTATATAGTATTCAGTTTAGGAAGTGCTTTTCCTAATTACTATGTGAAATAAGTGCTACTTCCATTTAATGGTTTTAAGAAATTCAGTCTGAGATTAAATAATTTACCCAGGGTCGTTAGTAAGTGGCAGAGCCAGAATTTGAAATCTCATATTTGTATTCTATTACAGTTAACTTCCTTAGTGTTCTAGGTAGTACAACAGCTCTGTCCAATAGAACTTTTGGAAATGATGGAAGTGTTCTATGTTTACAGTGGTAATCACTAGCCATATGTCATTTTTGAGCATGTGAAATGTGGCTAATGCATAAGAGGAACTGAATTTTAAGTTGTATTTAATTTTAGTTTAAATTTAAATAACGTGTGGCCACAGCCTTAGAGCAATGGTATAAAATCAGTCAAATCCATATACCTTTTATAACAGGTACTTCCTCTTTACTATCCTGAAATAAAATATCCCATGCACATAAGATCACAATAATATACAACTGTAATAAAAAAGATACAAGGGAGATCATTTATAATGTAATGTATTTCAGTATGTAATAGCACAAGTGTGACCATTCTAGAAGACAAACACCCTCCTCTCCAACAAGTTTGCAAAACACCCTTTACAAGTCATTTGCTCCCCATAAAAGAAATGATCTAATGTTAAGTACTTCTGTCTTTTAAGGAAGAAGACTACCTTAGGGCTGGTTGATAATAGTCATTAATTAGAATACTTTTCCTTTATTTTTCTAATATTTACTGTTAGTGTAGTTGAATGGGCAGTTAGCCAACAGTAAAGCAATCCTTTGGTGTATTAATGATATTTCTAGAAGTGATCAAAAGAAAAGTAATTATTAGTTTCCCTCTAGCATAAATTGAAAGTAAAAATCAACATCCAGTTTGGATTAGTGGACTTGGTACTTGATGTAGAGGAAAAATTGTAGAATTAATTTATTGATCCTCAGACTACAGACAGTAAATTTTGGGTCAAAGTAATACAAGCATACCTCATTGTACTGCCGTTCACTAATTGTGCTACACAGATAACTGCGTTTTTACAAACTGAAGGTAACACCCTCCACCAGCAAAAGACTACAGCTAACTGTATTGCAAAACTCGCTGTATTTCAGTGGTCTGCAGCCAAATCCGCGTTATCTCTGAGGTTTGTCTGTATATGGGAAACACTATTAATCCTCTATTTTTATAATAAAAATTAACTTTTTAATAGTCTATAAATGAATGCCTGCCTGCTAATTATTTAAATGGGATATGAACGCTTTTTTTTTTTTTTAAAGGATTTATTGGGAGTTGGGGAGGGGAGCAGCCAAGTTGTTATCCTTCAGTCTTAGTTGTGGAGGGTGCAGCTAGCTCAGCTCTAAGTCCAGTCGCCATTAGCTGTTCATCAGCAGCTCCCCACCGCTCAGCTCAAGGTGGGGGAGTTGAACCAGCAACCTTGTTGTTAGGAGCATGTGTTCTCACTAGCTGAGCCATCCTGCCACCTGTTGACAGCTCAGCGGCAGCTCAGCTCAGGCACAGCTCACAGGCCTATGTGGGAATCGAACCAATGACCCTTTTGCTCAGAGCTCGCAGCCTTAACCAACTGAGCCAGTTGGCCATCCCTGAACCCATTTTGGTTTTTTGTTGTTGTTTGTTTTTTTTTTTTTTTAGAGGGCAGTTTCACTGGCCCTCATATGTGGGATCCAAACCGGGGCCACTGGCTTCCCAAGCCAGCTCTTAACCAGCGCGCCACTTGGCCGGCCCTGAACCCATTTTTAAATTAGGCTTATTGAGGTATACACACAATAAATATACTCTTTTTAGTGTACAGTTTGCAGATTTTTGGCAAATTAGTTGTATAACGCCACCACAATGAAATTATGGAACATTTTCATCACCCCAGAAAGTTACATTGTCCTTTACAGATAGTCCTCTTTCTTCACCTGCAGTCTCTGGAAACCATCAATCTGTTTCTTGTCTTTTGTAGTGTGTATTGTTTTCCAGAAAGTCATGTATATGGAGTAAGTCTGTAGACTTGTTTCTGGCTTTTTTCATGCATGTTGTTGTATGTATGTTGTATGTATTATAATTAATCCTTTTTTATTGCTAAGTTCTGTTGTATGGATAGGCAATAAATATCCATTCTTTGGTTACTAGACATTTGGATTGTTTCCAGTGTTAGTCTATTATGAGTAAAACTTCTGTGAGCATTTGCATACAGGACTTTCGTGAATGAATGTTTTCTCTTTTCTTGGGAAATACCTAGCAATGGGATTGCAGGGTCATATGAATTGTGTGCATTTAATTCTGCTGAAACTTGTACAAAATGAACCATTTTGTATTCCCACCAGCAGTGAACGTTATAGATAGTTCTAGTTCTGTATTCTTGATTGTATTTGATAGTGTCAGTCTTAATTTTAAGCATCCTAGTGGATGTATAGTTTGAGTTTTCATTGTGATTTTAATTTGTGCTTCCCTAATAATGATCCTGAGCATCTTTTTATGTGCTTTGGTGAAGTGCCTGTTCAAATATTTTGCCCATTAAAAAAACCCAGCTTCTTCTTGAGTTGTAAGAATTCTTTCTGTTCTGTTTGTATCAAACAGATGTTTTGCAAATAATTTCTCCCAGTCTGTGGTTTGTCTTCATTTTCTTAACTGTGTTTTGAAGAACATTTTAAATGTTGAAGTAAAATTGGTTAATTTTTTCTTTCATGATTTGTACTTTTTTGTGTCCTAAGAAATCTTTGCCTAACCTAAGGTCACAGGATTTTTCTCTTGCTTTCTTCTAGGTATTTTGTAGTTTAGCTTATGTTTTTAGATCTGCGATCCATTTTGAATGTTTTGGTTTTTTTGCATGTGGTATAAGGAAAGAGTTGAGGTTGCTTTTTTTCCCCTTTGGATATAGGTATCTAGTTGTCCCATTTCCATTTGTTGAAAAGACTGTTTCCCATTGAATCACTTTGCAATACTTCTATTGAAAATCAGTTGCTTTATAGATGTGTACAACTCCTTGTGTGTTCTTCACTGATATGTATGTATTATGTCATTTCTACAGAATAGTAGTTGATGAATACAGTTATTACAGCATTTGAATTTTTCTGCTTTAAAACCTGATTGACATCTTTTGTTTTCTAAGAATGTATTATAAGAAATTTGGATTGAAAGGAGAAATTGCTTTAATGAACATGTGAAGTAAGACCTGTTGGAAAAGAATGCCCTTTTTTTTTTTTTTTAAGTTTATTGGGGAACAGTGTTTTTTCCAGGAATAGTCTTAGAGACACAGAGAAAAAACTGATGAGCGCTAGATGGGACGGGGATGTGCATGAGGGAGAAGGGGAAAGGACGAGGCAACACAAACTGATAACTACAATACTATTGCAAAGACAGAAGAGACAGTTTAGGGAATATAATCAATAAGGTTGTAAATATTTTTCTTAGGGGATCAGAAGGACTCATGTCTTGTCAGGGAGACCACTTCATGAATGGTATAGTGGCCTGACCACTGCACTGTACATCTGAAGCTGACGCTGAATATTATGTCAACTATAATTTAACACATATATAGTCATGGGATGTGGAATATAGTGTGGGGATGGAGTCATTGGAATTGTAATAGATAAGTATGATATCGGGGGTGGGAACAGGGGAGAGGGGAGGGGGGAGTCAGAGGGGAGGGGGGAGTCACTTTGTAAGGGGTGAAAAAGATAACTATTGCATTGTTTTGTACATCTGTAACTAATAATAAAAAGTTCAAAAATAAATAAAATGTCACAATAGATACAAAACTAAAAAAAAAAAAAAAGTTTATTGGGGAACAGTGTTTTTTCCAGGACCCATCAGCTCCAAGTCAAGTTGTCCTTCAATCTTAGTTGTGGGGGGCGCAAGCTCAGCTCCAAGTCCAGTGCCACCCCCCCAACCCCGCTTTCAATCTAATTGGGGGGTGGCGGGGGTGGGCACAGCCCACCATCCCATGGGGGAGTTGAACCAGCAACTTTGTGTGATTAAGAGCATGCCGTCTCACCAGCTGAGCCATCCTGCCATCCATTGGCATTTCAGCTGCAGCTTAGCTTGGGCACAGCTCACTGACCCATGTGGGAATCTAACTGGCAACGCTGTTGCTCAGAGCTTGCGCTGTAACCAGTTGAGCCACCCGGCTGGCCACAGAAATGCCATTTTTAATTCATAGAACAATCTTCTTTCCATCTACTTGAAATGTATGTTATCTAATTAATATTTGAACAACCTGGAAAATAAATGACAACATTTCTGTTTTGGAAATGAGAAAGTAGGGTATAAGCATATCACCTTATTTACTGTAAAACATTGACTCAGCAGTGGATATAGGATTCTCATTTCTTGAGAGCTAGTCTGTGCTAGTGATGTTCATTCATTGCCTCAGCAGATGTTTCTTCATTGATGCTAGGTATTTAGTTAGCAAACACGGCAAAAAAAAAAGTAAGATTCTTAAACTCATGTAATTTGTCTGCTCTGAACTTCTGTGAATACAGAATAGAGTCCTTGAACTTTGAATTGTTTCATCATAGTCTAGTAATAATAGCTATTTGTTGTTGGCCAGTCCAGCCAACATCACCGACTCTAATGAGTGTTTTCCCATTGGACCTAAGAACAGCATGCAGTCTCTGTAGCCTACAAGCATCTGCATTGTTGTCCTCCCTTTTTCTCTGCAACCTTGCTTGCTTATCTTCCTAGACCACTGGCCTTTGGCCTTCTGTCTTTTGAACACACCAGGCATTTTCCTTCCTGTCTTAGGGCCTTCATGTTTGTTTCTTCTGTTTGTCCTTTGTTAGCTCAATTTTAGTTCAGATATTACATTTTGAGTGACTCTAACCATAAATAAAGTGGGCAACTCCTTTCTTATACCTTTTCGGGTTTTTTTTTTATTACTCTGTATTGTTTACTTAACTCAGAGCCAGTCTCTAATTATCTTGTTCACTCTTAGACATCTTTATCACAAACTTTTCTGAGGGCAGGGACCTTGACTCATATTCTCAGTGCAGTTACTATTAACATTAACATTTTAGATAATTCAGCTTAACTTTTGTTTTTTCTCCAGAGCTGAGTATATGTAGTTGATATTTTTAACTGCTTGGGGACTAGGTGACATTTGTTAGGGAATTATTTATAGTTAAGTTGATTTGTTGTCAGCTCATTTAGAAGCTGTATTATCTGCCTACATTTAAATAATATATTACATGAGCTGGCTTGGGATTTCTGGTAGCTTTCTGAAGGGACTGCCTAATAAAGACTTCTTTATTATGATCCTCGTCTTTAAAGATTTTCTCCAATTCTGAACTGTTGAACCAGAGAGATTGAAACCTAGTGAAATTGTCCCCTCAGGTTTATAAAGATAAAACATACTTTAGATTTCAAGGAGTGACTTTTAAATTTGGGTGAACAGAATTTTAGGCTCATTTTCAGAAATCAGGAAGGCCAGGGCAATTCATTTATATTAACTATTGTCTTTGAGGAATATAGCCCTTTTGTGTTTCCTCAGAGATGCAAATGCAGATTTATGCCTGTAGAGCTTTATTTTTGCTATTACAAAGATCCCTTGCAAGGGGGCTTATTTATGAAAGCTTTAGAAGAATGCTAAGCTTGAGGCTATTACAATGAGTAACATCAGGTGCATGATGAAATCTATTTTATGGAACACTAGCTATGTTGAAAACTACTTGAAAAATGGATTCACCTGATAATAATCAAATGTCTTAAGGACTTTTCTATTGCAAGATTAGTTGCCTTAGTTTTTTCCTGTAACTCAACTGGTAGTTTCAGATTTTTCACGTGAATTACTCTTTGGTGTCTCTTCCATTAAAATGAGTTCCTTCAATAGGAAATGGAAAGTGAGTGAAAATGTTTTCACCTTAGTACTTTAAGTTAGGACCTTCCAAGGACCGAATTTGATGAGAAGAGTCTATTTGAAAACATAATTGTCTAGGTTAATGAAAAGCCAGTTGTGACTGTAGTGGTAGCTCAAACTATTTGTCTTTTATCTGTCTAAGAGATTGAGATCTGTATTTTGTATACTTCAATAGCTCAAGACAGTGCCTGACAGGTAAGACTAAAACTCAGAACTTAGAAAATTTCTTCAATACCTGTTACTAAAGCTAACATTTTATATAAGGTAAGATCTAAAGCATCCTGCGTTATTTACACTATGTATAGTGGGGAAGAATTTCAGCTGCCACTGACTAGTACTGTAACCTTGGGAAATTTAAAATTTGCTTCACATCTATATAAAAACCTGTTTTTCTTGTTTAGAAGAAAAGATAATATCAACCTGTTGGGGTTGTAATTAGGGCTAAATGAGTTACTACTTGTAAAGCCCTAAGCAAATTGCTTAGCTGTGTGTGTGTGTGTGTGTGTGTGTGTGTGTGTGTGTGTGTGTGTGTGTGTGTGTATTCAGTATATATTTTTAGCTGTCTTCATAACGTTAACCTCTTTAAGGTAATTGAATTTTCAGATCTTCCATTTCATATCAAGGGTCCTGTCTCTGTTAGCATGCTTCGTGAACTGACTTGTTTATAGGGTTAGGCTCATTTTATAATTCATTTGAAACTTGTTCTCTTCTTTTCAACCTAACTTGGCTTCAGAAAAAGATGGATTGTATTAAGAGTTTGAGGATTCAGGAAATGGTAACGTTAAGTCAGGCTACAGAGTATTTATTTTTTAACATGCACCCAGTGCAAATCACAGAAAGTAAAAGGGTTTTTAGAGAAAAGTCACCCACTTACTCCTGTTGCCCAGTAGTAGTTCTTGCCTGAAGAAGCCATTGTTAGTTTTTTTTGTTAGGTATTTTTCTAGAGAGACCTTATGTGTACAGATAAGTAGGTTATATTCTTTTTCTTCTTAATAGAAGTAGCAGCCTGAGATCCACCCTGCTGTATAGCCTTTTTTGCTTAAGAAAATACTTTGGAAACTTATTCCATACTAATACATGTCAAGTTACCCCATTCTTTTTATTGGTTGAATAATAGTCTTATTTAACCAGACCTCTGTTGGTATTCATTAAGTTTTTTAAACTATATAAATGATGCTCATGGATATCCTTGTAAATGTGGAGTACATTCCTATAGTGCAATTTCTGAGTGTAATTTTTAGTACTATGCCAAATTGCTATCCAAAAGAACTGCATTTCCAAGCACTAATGGGGATCAGACTTTTTTCTTACACATTTTGCCTTGTCCTTTTGAATGAAAAATTTTCATATATAAAATCCTTTTCTGTGAACTTTTAAGTCTTTCCCCATTTTTTTATTGAGTTTTTTTCCCTATTGATTTGTAGGAACATTTTATATATGAAAGCCAGCCCTTCATGTGTGCTATATGTGACAAGTTTTTCCCCACTCCCAGTGTGTTATTTTCTTGGACCTTGATTGAATTTTGTCATCTTTTGACAAATTTTGCGTTTATACATATACTTGAATATATAAATACATTTTTATCACTTCTTTTTTTGTGTGCCATACTTAGAAAGGCCTTCCTCCCCGCCTCTGAGAGCAAAAAAAATTTCCTGCTTCTTTAATAACTTTGCTTTTTTTCTCCTCTAAATCTTTGATATTTGATGATTATTTTGAGTAAGCTTTGAGGTAGGAGAGTTGTCCAATTTTACTCACTAAGTTTCCGAATGTATTTGGGTGTATGGACTTTCTGCTCTCTCTTTCACTGATGTTTATTTCTATTCATGTATTGCTATGGTGTCTTAATCATTGTAGCTTTTAAAATGAAATTATTAAATAAAAGGGTGTCAAAAAAGCCATTTAATCTGGAAATTAGGACACTGTATGCTTTTACCCCCTAAAGAATTCAGAGCATTTCATTATTGTAACTTAACAAAAAACAAATCCAACTATAACTTTTTTGAGCAGCTTCCCTAAAAATCTAAATTCTGTAGGACACTTAAACTGTTCTGGCTGAGGGAAGGACATTGTATTTTTAATGTGTAATTTACAATGTTCTAATTCTAAAAAGTTGATTTGCCTTTTACATGCAAAATTATCAAGCTCATTATTTTGTTGTAAGTATAAAAATGAATTCTCTGTTACAATTTAGGTGAAAAAAATGAAGTATGACATAATTTGTAATATTTGAAACTCATTAGGAGCCAGCTGTGACACCTTGGGCACAACCTCTTTAAGTTAAAGTTGTTTTTTAAATTTGTAAAATGGGGATCTAAATAAATACCTTATTAGGATTAATTGAGATATGTAAAATGTTAACATGATATTTGCTATGGGTGATCAATAAGGATTCTCTTTTCCTTCTGTATAATGTGTACTTTTGTCAATTTCCGTGTCTCCCGCCCTCAAAGTCAAGAGTTCTACTGTTTAATAACTAACCTTGTAAATCTGATGTGGAGTTTCAGCACAAAATAACCAATTATGGAATTAATTTCATATTAAATTCATACTAATTTAGTTTGGTGGGTTTCACATTTTGATAGTTTGAGGATAATCATTACCATTATTTCACCTTTGTTTTTTATCTGTAATTACCACTGCTGGCACCAAGAAAAATGAGGTAATCTTCCTTCTTTCTGTTATTCCTCCTTCTGTTTCTTTATTCCGTAGTAGTATGAATTCTTGTGGAGAATATTGTTTAAAATGCTGGTTTGGAGGCACTCTATCAATGTTGACTGGTAATTGTGTCATTCAGAAAATAAATACAGCAGAAATGTTTATGGGAAACTTACAAACTAATTGCATTTAATGGAATGATGTGTATGTATAATGCTTAATTTTTTGATAAGTAACTTATGGCTAAATTGGTTTTAGTGTGCCTATAATCTTTTTAGGGGGAGGATTTTTTTGTATACCTTTAATCGCCCCTCCCCCCTTCCCAGTTTAAGTTTAAGGCTTATAGCATAATGGTTTGACTTAACATATATTGTGAAATGATTACACAATAAGTTTCGTTAGCATCCATCATCTCATGGATAAAATTTTAAAAAGTAAAACAAAATTTTCCCTTGTGATGAAAACTCTTAGGATTTACTCTCTTAACTTGCATCCATCCTCCATCCATCCATCCATCCATCCATCCATCCATCCATCCATGTATCTCTCTTAATAGCAGTGTTAACTATATTCTTAGTACTTATTTGTCTTGTAACTTGAAGCTTGTACCATTGAGCTTTTTTTCAATGAGATTTTTTTTTAAGATTCCACGTATAAATGAGATCATAAAGTATTTGTCTTTCTCTGACTTACTTCACCCAGCGTAATAGACCTCAAAGTCCATTCATGTTTTACAAATGGCAGGATTTTCTCATTTTTATATGACTGAATAATAATGCATTGTGTGTGTGTGTATTACATCTTTTTTATCCATTTATCCATCAATGAAAGATTTTTAAAAGGATGATAGTTATCTTATTGTATTGAATTAGGTTTTGAATGCTTGACATTTAAAATAGAATTTAAGTTCTAAGACAATGTATATTTACCTTACCAAATAAGTTCATACTGATACTTCCAATTCAAGTTTAGGACTACAGCGTTTTTATTCATTTCCTTCTGTCTTACATTGTATGTACCTGTATTTCCTTTCTGCAATGCCTAGAACCTGTTTTCAAGGACAATTTGGCCTGTGCTTTTTATGTAACGGAACTTTTTTTTTCTTTTATGTTTAGATTTTCTCTCTACTAGGGACATTTTTAATAAATTGTATTTTTCTAAAAATTGTCCATTTCTGTGTTTTCAACTTTATTTACATAGAGTTGTTCAAACATTCTGTTTTTTTTTGTTTTGTTTTTAAGGATTTTATTGGGGAATTGGGGAAGGGGAGCAGTGTTGTGGAACAGACAAGTTGCTTTCCTTTTGTTCTTCAGTCTAGTTGTGGAGGATGTTGCCTCACTGGCTCATGTTGGTATCATCATTGTGTTCTTCCTGGGTGAGGCAGATAGGCCGCCGGTCACTGGATGACTGCTCACACTGGCTGCCAGCCACTCATGTAGCTTACGGTAGCCCCCTGTAGCTTCACTGCAGCCTATGTCCATCTCCCGTGACTCACAGCAGCCCAGCTCCTGGTCTAGCTGTTGTTCACCATCTTAGCTGTAGAGGGCGCAGCATCACTGGCCCTAATGTGGGATCCGAACCACGGTCCTGCTGCTCAGAGCTGGCGTTCCCAATCCAGCTCTTAACCAACGTGCCACTTGGCCAGCCCTTCTTTGTCATTTTTGATTTTGTTTATTTGTGATAGTGGCTTCTCTATTGATTCTCTCCGCCCCCAGCAGTTTTGGGATTTATTTATACATTCTGCTTTCTGCAGTTGGTTTTGTGAATTTTTTTTTTTTTTTAGCTTATTTTGTTTTTGAGTTACATTTGGAAGAGTCTTTTTGTTTTTTGATTTTGTTATCAATTTTTAGTTTAATTCAGTTGTCAAATGTATATTTCTATTTGGAATTTTTAAAAATTTTCTTTGTGTCCTAAGATGGGTGCTTGAAAAGAAGATAAACTTTCTGTATTTGGTGATTTAGCAGTTGATAAATTAATATTTTAGTATGGTTTAAGTCTTCTCTCTCTCTCTCTGTCTCTGTCTCTCTCTCTCTCTCTCTCTCTCTCTCTCTCTATATATATATATATATATATATATATGTATACACACACACACACACACAGAGTAAAACCTTGGTTTGTGAGCATAATGCGTTCTGGAAATATGCTTGTAATCCAAAGCGCTTATATATCAAAGTGAATGTAACATAATACAAAATAATAAAGAAAATACAAAATATAAAGAAAAATAAACAAATTAACCTGCATTTAGCTTTGAAAACCTTCGTGGCTGGTGTGAGGTAGATGAGAGAGGAGGGTTATTGTGTAGGATGACTTTCACTATCACTAACAGAATCACTGCTATCTATTGGCTCAATGGAATCTTTTTCTTTTCTTGCAACTTTAACAAGGAACCTATCCAGTGACACTTGCTTTTGCCTCCTTTTGAGGATTTTGTGGAAATGTGACATTGCGTTGTCGTTAAATAGATTCATTGATTGCACTGCTACAGCCTTATTCTGGTCGTGCTTTTCTACAACATTTTGCACTGTTTCCCACATTTTACACATTGCCCTATCTCATTTGAAGTGAGGGATTCCTCTGCCTTTTTCTCTTCCTCTGCAGATGAGATCTCCTCCATAACCTCTGAGCATGGGAGACAATCACCCACATTCCCGCAGTGCGAGAGAGAGAACCATTGGCTCAGTTGTGATCATGTGACATTGGGTGTCACGTACTACTTGTATTGCAAGACATCACTTGTTTATCAAATTAAAATTTATTAGAAATGTTTGCTAGTCTTGCAGAACACTTGCAGAACAAGTTATTCGCAATCCAAGGTTTTACTGTATATATTTTCTTTATATTTACATTTTTTTTTTTTTTAATTGGGGAACAGTGTTGTGGAGGCCTTTTTTCCAGGACCCAACAGCTCCAAGTTAAGTAGTTGTTTCAGTCCATTTGTGGAGGGAGCAACTCAGCCAATGCGGAGATTGAACTGGCAACCCTGGTGTCATAAACACTGCGCTCCAACCAACTGAGCTAACTCTCCATCCCAAGTCTTCTATATTCTTACTGATATATTTTTTTTTTTTTTTTTTTGAGGGCAGTGTCACTGGCCCTCATATGCGGGATCCGAACCTGGGCCGCTGGCGTCCCAAGCCAGCTCTTAACCACCGCGCCAACTTGGCCGGCCTCCTTACTGATTTTTTATTCTAGATTTTGTGTTGGACTGAGAAAGCCTCCTGTTAGTGTTTTCTATTCCTTTTTTCACCTGTAATTTCTGGTTTATGAAAAGTATCACTGTCATTGGGTGCATAAAATATTAGACATTATTATTTCAATTTTTTTTTTTTGAAGATTTTTATTGAGGAATTGGGGGATGGAACGGCGTTGGGGAATTGGGGAAGGGAAACAGACAAATTGCTATCCTTTTGTTCTTCAGTCTAGTTGTGGAGGATGCGCTTTTCTGGCCCATGTTGTTATTGTGGTCATTGTGATTGTTGCACTCTTCCTGGCTGAGGCAGATTGGTTGCCGGCCTTTGGACGGCAGCTCACACCAGCTCACACCAGCTCATGCCGGCTGCCTGCCACTTACGGTGGCTTTCAACAGCCCACTATAGCCCCACTGCAGCCTACGCCGTCACTAGCGACTCACAGCACCCAGCTCCAGGTCTTAGCTTTAGAGGGCACAGCGTCACTGGCCCGTGAGGGATTCGAACTGGCAGCCTGCTGCTCAGAGTTCACTCTCCCAAGCCAACTCTTAACCAGGGAGCCACTCGGCTGGCCCTTATTTCAATTTTTAATTGTACTTCAGTTGTAAAGTGTCCGTCTTTGTCTCCTTTATTGCTTTTTATAGTTTGAAATATGCTGTCGGTTCACTCACTGATCATTTTCTTTTGCATTGTTGAATCTGCTGTTAACCCTATCTAGTGTATTTTCATTTTGGATATTACATTTTGTTCTCCAGAAGTTCTGTTTGGGTCATATATATTCATACATATATATATTTATATATATATTCACATATATAAACATATATAAATATATATATATATATATATTTTTTTTTTTTTAAGAGGGCAGTGTCACTGGCCCTCATATGTGGGATCCGAACGGAGGCCGCTGGCGTCCCAAGCCAGCTCTTAACCACCATGTCACTCTGCCGGCCCTTTTATATTTTTTTATGTTCACGTTTTTCCCTTACCCTAAACATATTAACCGTAGCTGCTTTGGCATACTTGTCTCCTAATTCCATAATCTTTCTCATTTCTGGATATCTTTGCATAAACCAATTTTTCTTTTTGGTAATATTTTCCTGGTCTTTTTTTTTTTTTTTTCCATGACTGGTAATTTTTAATTGGATGCTGAGTACTGGAGTTCGTTGTTGGCCTTTGTTTTGGGAAGCAGTTAAATTACTTGGGATTAATTGGATTGTTTCAAGAAAAATTCCATGAGATAAAATATATACATGTAAAACATTCAATTTAGTGAAAATCTTGTAATGTTAAAATTGAATTGGCTTTTATTACTAGCTCTGATGGAATAACAGGAAACCAGATAACCAGGTTGTCTCATCTCCCTAGAAATCTATGAAGCCAGACAAAATACACGAAACAGGTTTTTTTTTGAGGGCAGTTTCACTGGCCCTCACATGTGGGACCAAACTGGGGCCACTGGCTTCCTAAGCCAGCGCTTAACCACCGCGCCACTCGGCCGGCCCCGAAACAGGTTTTTAAACAAGCAGGTGGTGATGCCTATAGATACCTCAGCTCATTTCTTGAAGAAAATTAATAGACTGTAGCCCAGGGAGGACGAATTCAACCATAACCTGGTGGTCTTAGTGGAAGTTGGGGAGACAGGTGAAAATTTAATGACAGAATAGTTAGAATTTGCGTGGCAAAATGATAGGAGAATGCTTCACAGAGAACACGTTGACTTAGGACTGACTTGTGCATGCTTGTGTGGAAACTACTGTGGCTGGGGATAGAACCATCAGAAAAGAATAGGCAGAACACTTTCCAGCATTTACATAGGGCCAGGAAAAGTTTGTGTCTCCCTTAGCCAGTGTGGAAAGAGCTCCGAATAGATGGAATATAGCAATGTCTTCAGAAGGATTTTCTGCAAATAGCAGGACAAAATTAACCTTAGACTACAAGCTTTTCTGGACCCGCCCTAACAAATATTTTTGCCATATGGTAGGTAGTGCCAGTATTTTAATTTGTATTTTTCTTGTTATGAGTATCTTTTCCTGTGTTATTTATTTTATGAACTGTCCATATAGTTACCTGACTAAAAAAATGTTGGTTACTGGTCTTTTTCTTTCCTTCCAGTTTTAGGAATTACCTGTTTGAAAGTATATAGTGTTCAAGAACCAAAATAATTTTCCTTCGGACCTTTTTTTTGAGGGCAGAGTCAACTGGCCCTCATATGTGGGACTGAACTGGGGCCTCTGCTTAACCACCGCGCCACTTGGCCCGCCCTCCTTAGGACTTTGATGGCTGTTTTGTGTGTTGTCTTAACAGTATGTGTAAAGAAGCTTGATGCAGTCTGATTTCTTTCCTTCATTGTGGAAGACTGCTCTTTTTTCTTCTCTACAAGTTGCTCTTTATTCTTGGGGTTCTGAAAATTAAGTTGGCTGGTTACTTCTTTGTTTCCTTTGTGTTCATCGTTTTTAAAGTTTGATTATTTATATTTAGGAATGAGGTAATAGAAAAGCTGTTTGGTAGTTTTGTGTATGTAAGCAGTGCTTATCGAGAGGTTGTTATGTTGAAGGAAATTATCTTTGTGGTGCCAGTGTCCATGTTAACTCTTGATTTAGAAAATCTGCCTTTTTTTTTTTTTTTGAGTGATTACTGTTCTTTGTATATGCTTGCTTGTGTGTTTGTTCATACTCATGCCAAGAAGTTCTCCAGTTTTTTGTGGACACCTTCTGGGTGTCCTACAGTTGATTCAGTTAGGATTTTCTAACCTTAATTATGTGGAGTTGGTGTAGACCCTATAGGTTAAGGGCTCAGTCTCATTGGACTGCCTCCTCCCCCACTTCACACGCCAATTTCAAGTAGTAGATTGCCAGGTTATACACACTTCTGTCCCATTTGTCTGCAAATTGGAGATTGCCATGACCCCGCCCTCCACCCTACCCCCATCCTCAGGTTCAATAATTTTGCTATAATGGCTCACAGAACTCAGGGAAACACTACTTGTTATTACTGGTTTATTGTAAAGGATGTTGTAAAGAACATGAACAGCCAGATGAAAAGGTACATAGGGTGAGGTTTAGAAAGGTCCCTGGCACAGGAGCTTCTGTGCCTGTGGAGTTTGGGGTGCATCATCACCTCAGCATAATATTCATCAATCCTAGAAGCTCTCTGAATCCCTTTTGGGTTTTTTTTTTTTTTTTTTTTTTTTTTTTGAGGGCAGTGTCGCTTGCCCTCGTATGTGGGATCCGAATCAGGGCCCCTGGCATCCCAAGCCAGCTCTTAACCAATGCGCCACTCGGCTGGCCCTAACACCATTTCTTAGTATTCCCAAATCTTCCTGTCTTGTGTCTCTCTCATTTCTGAATGTGGAAATATATTCAGTTTTGGTTTCTCACTCTCCATTGCTCTCCACATCCAGTCCTCTTCTACTGTCATCCACCAGTAAATTTGTTTTTCTATCTCTCTGTGGTTTTTTTTTTTTTTTACCCCATATTCATTACTACTACCTATTCCTACTCTTTTTACTTGCATTCTTTTTTTTTTTTTTTTTTAAGATTTTATTGGGGAATTGGCGGAGGGGAACAGCGTTGGGGAATCGGGGAAGGGGAACAGACAAGTTGCTGTCTTTTTGTTGTTCAGTCTAGTTGCGGAGGATGTTGCTTCACTGTTGGTATCGTCATTGCGCTTTTCCCGGATGAGGCAGATCAGTCGCTGGCCTCTGGATGTCGCTCACCGCGGCTATTGGCAGCTCACGCTTGGCTGCCAGCCGCTCACGCTGGCTGCGGGCCACTCACTGTAGCCTATGGCAGCCCACTGCAGCAGGGGCTGCAGCCCACACCATCACCGGGACTTGCACAGCCCAGCTCCAGGTGGAGCTGTTGTTAGCTGTAGAGGGCAGTGTCACTGGCCCTCATGTGGGATCCGAACCGGGGCCGCTGGCATCCCAAAACCAGCGCTTAACCAATGCGCCACTCGGCCGGCCCTACTTGCATTCTTGAGAACAGAGCTTTTTAAAAAGTGGAGGGAAACTCTTAAATTGACATTGAACTCAATGTAAAACTCAGTCTTTAAAAAAAGAAATGTAACAAAACTTGTGAAAAGGTCTGTCATGATTTGATGATGATGGGAACCAGAGTTTTAGATTTTAATATCTTTTCCTCTCCAGGTGATCTACTGAGTCACCAGCCCCCTTCATTTTACAAGCTGCCAGATTTATTTTTTTGAAAGCAAATTTCCAGATATGTAATTACAACTTTTAAACTTCTGAGTGTGTACTTCCCTTGTCTTCAAATTAAGTTCTGATTTCTTATCTGTGTGCTGTTAAAGTCCCTCTGCTTATTACCATCCCCAGAGTACTTTTTCTACTCTGGTTTAGATAGACCTGGCCTTAGTAAGTGATGTTGATTGACCTGTTCGTTACTGGCTGGATATCTTGAGAGTATAATGATTAGATGCATTATTAATTCAGATATATTTGTAACAGAATGGCTTAGTACTATTTAGAAAGGACACATTCAAAAGTTTTAAGAAACCTGTTAAAAAATATTCCATGCTCACTCTTAAATTCTTAACACAGAATGACTGATTGTTTTAGGTTTTGTTTTGTTTTTCTAAGTTTTAGAATATGTTACGGCCAAGGTATTTTGGCATGCAAGGAGAAACAGTGATAAATTCCATTTTCTTTCTGTATCAGTGCTTGAGAGGTTAATTTCATTTTCTGCTTAAAGCATTATAGTTTTGTGTCGTGGGCTAAATAAGTTTGAAAATATTAAATAACAAAGACTATCTTTGTATCTTAAGGGATGGTACATTAACAGCTTGGTAGTTATTCTAATGTCTAATACCCTGATTAAAAAAATAAATTATATATTATATGATACGTTATCAGTGAAGTTCTTTTAGGTCTTACAGCCATATTTTTGTCTGTGCTCATTTTTGTACATACTGATATTCCCATTGAGCTAAGCCATCTGTGGGATTTTACATAGTATAACAGTGTTTTCTCATACACATGATTTAAGAAACCCATAGGATAAACCAAGCGCCTCTTGCAGCAGTTATTTTACTTGATGGTAAGTAACGTAAAGGTTTTTTTATTTTATATTACAGCATACATGAATATATTGTAGTACAGTGCAGAAATTTCATAAATTTATAAAGTAAAATAGAACTTGAAGACAAGTTGTTTTGGTTACTTTCCGAAAATATATTTGGGGGATGAGAGAATGGGTTTGTTAACTTTCATTAATTTTTGTGGGAAAACTTGAGAAATGGTGGAGGTAAATGACAGCTTGACCTTTGTTTTAAGATTTTATTGGGGAAGGAAACAGTGTTGGGGAATTGGAGAGGAGAACGCCGTGTTTTTCCAGGTCCCATCAGCTCCAGGTCACGTTGCTGTCTGTCCTTCAGTCTTAGCTGTGGAGCGCACAGCTCAGCTCCAAATCCAGTCATTTGACGCTTTCAGCGTAGTTGTGGGGGCTGGCGCAGCCCACCATCCCGTGCGGGAGTCGAACCTGTAACCTTGTTGTTAAGAACATGCGCTCTCATCAGCTGAGCCACCTGTCCCCCCTTCCCCCACCTCCCGTTTGGCAGCTCAGCTAGGGTGCAGCTCACTGGCCCATGTGGGAATGGATCCGGGACTCTGTTGGCTCAGAGCTCTTGCTCTTAACCAACTGAGCCACCTTGCTAGCCCGACAAGATGACTTTTGAGGCAGGAAGATCTGGGTTCACATAGTTCAGGTTCTGTCATTACTGGCTGTGTAGCTTAGGGATAAATTATGTAGTCTTTTGTAATTCTACTAAGTTTTAAAGTTCTTTAGTTATATTTTATGTTATTGCACCTTTAATAGTCTAAAAACTTGAGAACTGAAAGCATTCTGTTTCCAGTAATAATGCTTTTTCCTCCTTTAATAACATTCTTTTTGGAGGGGTGAACATAGCAATTTTCATATGTATCAACTTAAATAATAACAATTCTCATAATATTCCTGCTTCATTTTTTATGATTTTTTTCCCCTCATGTAACTAAAACTTAGAAAGGTTCTGAAAAACTTAGAAGAAGTAAACTGAGAAGTCTTAACAAAATTCCAGGTTAAAGGAAGCACTAAAGTGAAACTTTAAAGTATGAAATCTCTAGTAACTCTAGGTTTCTTGTGAAATTTATTAATGATCTTTTATATTTGAGAGAATCTAATCTGTAATTTTAAGTAGATTTAATAACAAAATATTGGACCCTGTTTCCTGACCAAAACTGTAAAACATAGTCAAGCAATAGAATATTTTGACACCTATAGAGAGGCCTTGTTTCTTAAGAATTTTGTTTCCTCTTGATGAAATATTTATTACAATATTTTCTATCCTTTCCTGATGATCATCACTCTTAAGTGCTTGTTTAATAACACAGTTCTAGGCCCTGCTTATGACCCACTGAATCAGAATCTCCAGGGCCTCTTTTATTTTTTGTTAGGGAGGTCTGGAAATCACTTAGCACTTAGCATTTAGTAGATGCCTACTAAATACTAATACAGTTTTAATGGTATTACAACACTGAAGCAGACAAAACTCAGTGGAGTAAAATATCATAGTATAGTTTTCAAATGTTAAAAATATGACCCATAAAAATATGGAATGAACATGTGTCACAGCCTGATGATTTTTAAAAAAATGATTGTCCTTTTATAACCTGACTCTTGAAGATTAAGGGCCAGTTATTTTAGTATAATGTCTCTTAAGTTGGCTTTTTTTTAACTTTCAGACAGGCTATGCAGGTTATGCAGGTTCTGCATCTTTGGCTAGAATATTACGAGGTGAAGTGGTGCTGTGTTGCTCATTGCATTCTATCATTTGGTACATAATTTCAGTTTGTTTTATTACCAGTGGTGTTCACTTTGATCTGTTGATTAAGCATTTCCCATGCTATTTGCCAGGCTATTGTAAAACTGCAATAAGTATTTTTCTTGGAGTTATTCAGAAATTGTATAAATAACTCCTTCCTCTGATTTTTCAGTGTATTCATACTATACATATCTTCATGGTGTTTTATTCAAAGGGTTTATAATACAGCACTCTTACTATTTATTTTTATTGAGAAGAGAGTCATTAAATGAAGTTAGCTATTTTAAAGCATACAGTTCAGTGGCATTTAGTACATTCACAGTGGTGTGAAACAAATACCTCTGTCAAGTTCTAGAACAGTTTTCATCACCCCAAAAGAAAAATCTGTGTCCATTTAGCAGTCACTCCCCATTCCTCCCAACAGTTCCTGGCAGCCATCAGTTTGCTTCTCCTTTCTGGATTTACCTATTCTGGAGTTTTCATATAACTGGAATTGTACAATATGCAATCTTTTGCGTCTGGCTTCTTTCACTTAGCATATTTTTGAGGTTACTCCTCATAGCATATGTCAGTACTTCATTTCTTCTTCCATTGAATGTATATACATTTCGTTTATTCATTTATCTATTACTGGACAATTTGGATGTTCCCATCTCTTAGCTATTGTGAATAGATCTGATAGGAACATTTGTGTACAAGTATTTGAGTACTCATTTTCGATTCTTTTGGATGTATATATGTACACACACACACACACCCACACACAGACACAGTAATAGTATTGCTGGGTCATATGGTATATGTTAAACTTTTTGAGGAATTGTCAAACCGCATAGTGCTTGCACCACCTCTACCAACAATGCAGGAGTACCAGTTTCTTCACATAATTATCAACACTTGTAAATTTTTTTTTTTCTTTTTTGAGGTGGACATCTGTCCAAATCCTTTGCCTATTTTTAAATTGGGTTGTTTGTCTTTCTGTTCTTAAGTTGTGAGAATTCTTCAATATATATATTCTGGATACTAGATCTCATCAGATATGATTTGCAAATAGTCTTTCCTATTCTGTTGTCTTTTCACTTTCTAGGGGGAGTACCCTTTGCACAGAATTCTTAAATTTTCATGGAGTCCAGTTTCTTTTTTCTGTTGCTCCTTATGCATTTCGTGTAATGTCTGAAAATCTAAGCCAGATCCAAAATCATGAAGTCTGACCTTTTTTTTTTCCTCATGGTTTTATAGTTTTACCTATTATAGTTAAGGTCTTTCGTGCATTTTTGTGTTTATTTCTGTATATGGTATGAACAGCAGCACCACTTGTTGGAAAGATTCTTTCTCCCATAGAATGACTGGTCTTAGCCCTTTTCTTAAAAATCATTTGGCCATATATTCATGACTTTATTTCTGGACTCTCAGTTCAATTTCATTGGTTTATATATCTCCTTATGCCAGTACAACACTGTTTTGATCAGTAGCTATGTAGTAAGTTTTGATATAGAGAAATGTGACTCCTGTAACTGTGTTCTCCCTTTTTCAGTATTTTTTTGGATATTTGGGTCCGCTTGCATTTCCAAATGAATTTGTGACAGGCTTTCCTGTTTCTGCAGAAAAGGTTGTTGGAATTTTAATGGGATTATGTCGAATCTTTAGATCACTTTGAGTAGTAGTGCTATGTTAATATTAAATTTCCCAATCCTTGAACATTGGATATTTTTATATTTATTTGGTCTTTTAAAATTAATTTCTTGTTTTGTAGTTTTTATTTAGCTAACAAGTTTTATACTGTCTTGGTTAAATTGATTCCTAGATACTTTATTCTTTTGAATGTCACTGTGAATATAATTGGATTTTTAAAATTTCCTTTTTGGAATTTCATTGCTAATGTATAGAAATACAACTGAGTTTTCTATATTGACCCTGTATCCTGCATTGTTGCTGAATTTATTAACTTTAATAGTTTATTTCATGGATTCTTTAGAATTTTCTGTGTATAAAAGATCATTCTATTCTGTGAATATAGTTTTACGTCTTCACCTCTCTAGTTTGGATGCCTTTCTTGTCAGCTCTGGCTAGAACTACAATATAGTGTTGAATGGAAGTAGTGAAAGCAAGTATTTTTGTCTTGTTCCTAATCTTAGGGCAAAAACATTGTCTTTCACCGTTGAGTATTATGTTAGCTGTGGTTTTTTCATAGATGCTCTTTATCAGGTTAAGTTCCTTTCTATTCTAATTTGTTGAATTTTTTTTTTTATCATGAAAGGGTGGTGGTGGTTGTCAAATGCCATTTCTACACCAGTTGAGATGATCATACAGTATTTTCCTTCATTTTGTTAGGTGTCATATTGATTGAGGATCCCTTTTATGTCACACTACTTCTTTCGCTGCTTCTGATATTTTCTTGCATTTGGCTTTTGAATTTGATTATAATGTTTTTCTGTGAATGTTCTTTGTGTTTTTCTTTCTGGGTTTGGTTAGCTTGTTGGATGTGTATGTTTGTGTCTTTAATTTGGTAACGGTTTAGCTATTAATTCTTTAGATAACTCTTTCTGCCTTTTTCTCTTATCCTTCTGGAACTTCCATTATGTGTATGTATGTTGGTGTGCTTTTTGGTGTCCTACGGGTCTTTTCTGCTCTTTTGAATTTTTTTTTTCTTCTTTCTGTTCCTCAGACTGATAATTTTAAGTGACTATCTCTAACTTCTATGTTTCTTCCACTGGCTCAAATCTGCTATTAAAATTGTCTTGGAATTTTCATTTCTGTTATTGTACTCTTTGGTTCCAGAATTTCTGTTTGGTTCCTTTCTATAATTCCTCTTTCTTTATTGATTTTCTGTTTGTTGAGACATTGTTCTCTTGGTTTCCTTTAGCTCTTTGTATTTAAGACAATTGATGTCTATGCTTCAACAGGAACAGTTTCTGCTAATATTTTCCCCTGTGATTGGTCAGACTATTTTTTTTGCATGATTTATAATTATTTTTTTTTGTAGAAAAATTGAATATTTTGAATTATAATTTGTAGATTCTGGGAATCAAATATTTTTTCTGCCATTCTCAGGGTTGCTTGCTGTGGGTTGTAGTTGTGTGTTCATTCTATGACTTTTCTGAACTACTTTTGTAAAGTCTGTATTTTTTTGTCTTGGGCTTTCTCTGACCCTTGGCTTATGGTCACCTAGTGGTTTTTTTGTGGTTATTTGAGAATAATAATATTTTAATGAAAAATTTTAAAGAAATTAATGAAAAAATTCATGAACAAAATGTAAAATTCTAAATACCATCAGGATCAGTATATTGTCTTGTGTAAAGATTGCAAATCATTCACACACGAGCCAAGCAAAGAACCAGCTCTTACTGTTGTGTTCACAGCACATGTAAAACAGGTTGCAGCCTTTAATAAGTTTTTACTAGAGATTCAGTAATTACAGAAAGTAATGTCAGTGCAATACAGTAGCAGTTTTTTATTTCAGTTGTTCATGGAACTGCTGCTCTCAGAGTTGTTTGAACCAGAGCCATCTTTACTGTGTTCAGCTAGTGTTTTGTTGCAGATGCAGTTTTGTCGCCAAAAATGAATAAAAACAAAGTGAAAGAAAAAATAAGAACTCTACTATCCCAGCCTTTGACTACTGGGTTGAGGCATTTCTTTATTTTATTTTATTTTTTTTTTGTCGGCACATCTTTAATTGGTTAAGAGGGCATTTCTTAAATATTCAGCCACACTGTTTATAACTCTTATCTTTGCCTTCACTTCCTGCTTTTGCAGAACCTTTTTAAAAGATCAGCCAGAAGTGAAAGCTTGGGGGTCTTCACAGGGTTGTTTTTTTTTTTTTTCCTCTGAGCATGCAACTTACCCTGGACATTTGTGTGGTTTTCTAAATTCCTTGATATAAGAGAGTTCTTTGCAATGAAGTAATTTCCCAAAGAACGTCTCTTGTAGACTTTGCTCCCAGGCTTTCGGTGTGCTGTTGCTTAATGATTTGTGAACCGTTGTCCCAGGCAGGAGGAGGTTGAGTGAATGCCCTCTGCATAGCAGCTTTTTCTTTCATGTTAGGCAAAACAAAGGCAAGTGCTTCTTGT
The DNA here is from genome assembly GCA_033961575.1 of Aselliscus stoliczkanus. Classification (NCBI taxonomy): domain Eukaryota; kingdom Metazoa; phylum Chordata; class Mammalia; order Chiroptera; family Hipposideridae; genus Aselliscus; species Aselliscus stoliczkanus. Next base: position 77,263,362 of record CM066728.1, on the reverse strand, counting down.
TATTACTCAGGTAGTACACAGAGAGGTTTATACAGACAAACATAATTCTGTGACAATAAGATGTACTCAGCCCACTCTGGAACCAGGGTCCTACACTGGGTCTTAAAGACTTCTATGCCAGAGAGAGATGTGGGTCAAAGGCAAGTAAAAATGGCACAAAGCTTCCCTACCAGTTTTTTTTTTAAAGATTTTATTTTATTGGGGAATTGGGGGAGGGAACAACATTGGGGAATCGGGGAAGGGGAACAGACAACTTGCTGTCCTTCTGATCTTCAGTCTAGTTGTGGAGGATGTCACTTCACTGGCCCATGTTGGTATTATCATTGCTCTCTTCCTGGGTGAGGCAGTCGCCTGCTGGCCGTTGGACGGTGGCTCACGGCAGCTCGCAAAAGTGGATGCCAGTTGCCGGCCAGCCCCACTGCAGCCCACGTGTCTCATGGCAGCCCAGCTTCAGGCTGAGCTGTTGTTCACCATCCTAGCTGTAGAGGGCGCAGTGTCACTGGCCTTCAAATGTGGGATCTGAACCAGGGCCTGCTGCTCAGAGCTGGAATCCCAAGCCAACTCTTAACCAATGCGCCACTTGGCCGGCCCTTCCCTACCATGTTAAAGTTTGTTTTTTCGATGAAAAAACTTCCAGCCTAAGAGAAAGCTTCTAAGAGTTTAGTTGAGCCAAACTGATGACAATTGCTGGATAGCAGAGTCTCAGTGGATTGAGAAAATGCTCCAGAAATTGGCCTTCGTGCAACTTATTGTATACATTAGAATCAAAGGAGGATGGTTACGTGAAATCCATTGGTTGTAGATTAAGGGGGTGGGAGGAAGCAAAGCAGTGTTATCTTCCGGATTGCATAAAAAGTAAAATGAGAGAGACACGCTTTTTTTTACATTGGTGGGCACAGGATAGTTAATAGCGTTTTACAGCACATAGAGATATTACTTGGAGAACAAGATAACAATGAGGGATTTTTTAGCTTCCTACTGTGGTGCGGTGGCGGCGTTGTGCCCCCCTGGGGGGTGATCCGGAAAAAGTGATTACTGTGACATTCCAGCGTATGTTATCTTAGATGCAAAAAGACAACAGATAGGCTCACTTAAAGTAAAGATTGACCTTTGTCAAGGAAGCTACTTGCCAAGGATGTGACTACAGGCCAAGACTCACTTTTAGTTAGGAATTTTTATGTTCAGACCATTTTGTGTGGTTCTTTTCAGTCTCCTGAGCTTGTCAGGTTTAACATGTGGCCCCTTTTTTACATCCACAGTTTGCTTGATTGCTGTAAACTTTTGACTTTTTCAGAGTTCTGACAAGGTTGATTCTGATAGATTTTGCTTGATATTTTGGCATATCTGTGGAGGGGTCGGTAAGCTTATGAAATTTTCCTATTACACTATTTTTGTTAATGTGTCCTTCACATGTCTTTTCTAATGCTCAAATTGTCCCTGGTATGGTCAGTGGGAACCTATTGAAGCTGTTTTCTATGTCCTTTTAAGATATTTCTCCAGTCATTGTTTGGACACTTCTTTTTTGCTACAATAAAATATTCCAGGTTTATTTTGTCATCTTTTTCCAGCCTTGGAATCAGCTGTTTTCAAAAAGCTCTGGTTTCTTGTAGTAGAAGGAAGATGGATCTTAGAAGCCAAGGCCCAGATATTAATTATGCTTATTGTTATTGGATTGTCACTGTGCTTAGGGCCTCCAATGCACAGAGCTGGGGGGAAGGAAAAAATTTGTACGTAAACAAATGTTTACCTTTGTTATGTATGACCATTAGTATATTAATACTGTTAGTATGACTATGAATTAGTTATTAATCATACCAACACAATACCACAGCACTCACTCTAGTTTTTAACCTTCCCATTATTAGTTACTGCCTTTGACAGTGTGTAACTTAGCTTCCATTATTCTAAATGTATGTATTTGATAATTTCCCCTATATATAATCAGTCTTCTTCTGTAGCTACTGCCACCTCCCCCATGCGGACACTTTCTCTCCCAGCTTAGTCGCTTGACTTCCTGTTATAGCTGTTTCGTTCTCCCCACATGGATGCCCTCCTCATTCTTTTGGTCTCAGTGCTTCATCCCTAGCTTTTCCTCTGCATGGATGCCCTTGGTCACCCTGCTTTGATGCTGACATCCTGTGCTGGGCTACTCCCCTCTTGATACCCTCTTATACATACCTAGTCTGGATCTTTTGGCTACTTTGCTCTGCCCCATATAATTGGCTTTAGGCCTGAATTGGGAAGAGGAAGACCCACTTTTTAAATGAACTCTATCAATATGGTAAAATAAGCTTATACTAAAGGAGTATTCCACAAGTTTATTATAAAGACAACTAAGGATGAATTTGAATAGTCGCCTTCTGGTTCTTCTTTATTAAGGAATGTTAGAAGTTTGACTAAATATTTGAAAAACTTAACCTCATCCAAAGGTTTGAATGTAGTCAAAGGTAGTTGTCTTTTTGTAGCTGTTTTAACAGTTTTCAGGTTGAATCTTGCAAAGGTTTAAGTAGTAGTAATCTCAATTTTAATGAAGAAAAGAAACAGACTATGTTAACACGTTGTATGCGGGCATTTGAGCGATATGACGAGTTTACTCGTTTCCCACAAACAATGTGTTAACTTGCCAAGGTCATCCAACCTAATAACTCGTTGAACTGATTTGAATACAGGAATGTTGGCTCTGAAGTCTGTACTCTGCATCTGTTTAGAGAATACCTTAGCTTTTGGTTGATTTCAGGTGTTTTTGAAGGGCTTTGTAATTTTTAAAGCTTAATCTATTTGAAATATAAAGTGTTACAAAGACAGTAAGGTTGATGCTCTTTCTGATAAAATCAATTTAAGTTTTTCTTTGAAAGCATTTGGCACAAATTTGGTGGGTTCAGAAGTAAAATAGTAAAAAGAAATAGGAAAAATCCCATTTATTTGAGTACTTTTTGCCAAAGTGCATTATTTTTCAATCCAAAGAACTAGATTTTGGTCTTTAATTTTTAAAAAAATTTTTTTAGATTTTGGGGGATTTGGGGGAGAACAGCATTGGGGACTCAGGGAAGGGAACTGACAAGTTGCTGTCCTCTTTGTTCTTCTGTCTAGTTATGGAGGATGTCGCTTCACTGGCCCATGTTGGTATTATCATTGTGCTTTTCCCAGGTGAGGCAGATCTGTCACCCGCCACCGGCTGCTCACGGTGGCTCATGGCAGCTCACGCTGGCTACTGGCCCGCTCACGGTAGCTTATGGCAGCCCACTGCAGCAGGGGCTGCAGCCTATGCTGTTGCTGGCGACTCACGGCAGTCCAGCTCCAGGTCGAGCTGTTGTTCACCATCTTAGCTGTAGAGGGCACAGCGTCACTGGCCCTCATGTGGGATCCAAACCTGGGCCCTGCTGGCCCAAGCCAGCTCTTAACCAACGTGCCACTTGGCTGGCTCAGATTTTGGACTTTTAATTAATCACTGATCTGTATTTTTTTAAAAAAGATCTAGTCAGGCATGTGCAATTTAAAAATATACTAAATTTAGAGTTTTTTAAGAACCAGTTTTCCCCTGGGGAATTTTCATTGTCGATAGTTGAGATTTCTGGCGTGGATTAATGAGCAAGTTGTAAATTGGGTAACTGTTGAAAAATTAGGGTATTATTAGTGGAAGCGTTTAAAAATCTTGACTCACTATTTCCACATGGGGCTTTAAGACCTTCTAACAGAATCTGGTAGAAGGTTCCTAATAGGCTTGAATCCCTCGAGTGTTAATAAGACTGCTGATTTGTACCTCTCCTCCATTTTTGGTTGTAATCTCATATATATATGTACCAGTTGGTATATGTGTAAAGGAAATATATAAACATTTTTAATTAGTGTAGTTCTAATATTGCTGTTAGTATTAGTTTGGGAAGGCTGCCACAACAAAACTTCACAAACTGGGTGGCTTAAACAAATTTACAGTCTCATAGTTCCTGGAGGCTGGAAAGAAGTCCAAGAACAAGATGTAGGCAGGGCTGGTTTCCTCAGTGACCTCTCTCTTTGACTTGCGGATGGCCACCCTCTTGTCGCCTCTTCATATTGTCTGTGGTGTAACTGGTGTCTGTCAGTGTGTCCAAATTCCCTGCTTTTATAAGGACACAGGGTTGGAATGAGACCCATCATAAAAGCCTCCTTTAAGTTAATCATCTTTGCAAAGACCTTATCTTCAAATATGGTTACATTCTGACATACGGGGTTACAACTTCAACATACGAATTTGGAGGGAAGGGGATCACAGTTCAGTCCATAACATTATTTAGGGAAAGGAAGATGGAATGAAATAAGGTGGCACAAAGTACAATTAAAAGAAAATAAATTAGGGTGGAGCCTTTGACACTTGAATTTGCCTTTACACATGTTGAATAAAAATTTTTTTTTTTCTTCTGCGCTTCTAGGTTCTCCGTCAGGGGCCCTATAAATTAAACTGTCAAAAGACAGATTAACGAGAAAACAGAGAAGTTTATTATTACCATGTGCTCACATGTGGGAGTATCCAGAGATGAGTAACTCATAAAGATGGTTAGAATTTGTGATCTCTTTACTACATAGGGGAAGGGGAGGAGGGGAAAAGGGAACTTAATGGAAAGCAAGTGACTTTTTGAAAAGATAGATAAATGGGCCTTTAGGAGAATAGATGGGAGAGATGATAGTTTGTGGCAATGTCTGGATGTTGTGCTGATTTTTCTTTTCTATCAGAAGAGAATAGATTTGCTCCAGGATAGGGGATTGATACATTCTTTGGGGAGGCTCTGCTTTTAGGTAGATACGGTATTTCAGGAATGTCTGCGTTCAGCTCAAAACTATTCTTATATCTGACATATATTCATGGCGTATTTTGGGGTGGCATTTCCTGATCCTTTCACATTATTTATTGGGTAAATGCCATGTTCACTAGTGTTTGTTCTTTACCTTTTTAAATCTTTTTTTAGCTGAGCAATCCTGCCACCTGTTGGCAGCTCAGCTGGGGCAGTTGCTCAGAGCTCAGCTCGCACTCTTTTTTTTTTTTTTTTTTTTTTGAGGGCAGTGTCACTGGCCCTCATATGTGGGATCCGAACTGGGGCCGCTGGCGCCCCAAGCCAGAGTTTAACCACTGCACCACTCGGCCGGCCTTCAGCTTGCACTCATGAGCGAGCTCTTAACCAACTGAGCCACTCAGCCGGCCTGCTCTTTACCTTTTTCTAGAACATGGAAACTTCTGCCATTAGCTATTCATACTTTATTCTTTAAGGACTGGACTTAAATTAAAATTCATAAAGACATCAAGGAAATGAATAGGTAATGTTAGTGGTTTGCCTCGCATGGAGAGTTTCTTCTGAATTTTCATTTGGTACATGCTATAAAAGTAATCTTCATTCCCATTAAGTTACTGGATCTATAATTTTAAGAGTTTCAACAAAAAGTTATTGGAAAAGTAACATCTGTCACACACATCACAAAGCAGTTTGGTATTTAGTTTCATGTCAAAATAGATAATCCTTCATACATCCTAAAACACTTTAAATTTTATTTTTATTTCAGAAGACTTCAAAAATATAAGATGGTAGTAGAATTAGTTCAGAATGCCCAAATTTTTACATAGTTCATTTTGATTAGGTACAATCTTAAAATCTTACGTTTGTTTTATGAGTATTTTCTTGGAATTTGTGTTAGGTGGTTTGAATTGTGTCAGTGTTTTTGTATCCCCAGCTCATATGAGCATTTAGCATTTAAATATTTTTATTACCATAATGAGTTAACTCATATTTGTATGTATCTGGCCACTGTTAACCTTTCTTTTAATTGACCAGCACAGTTTGAGATAGTGAAAGTAGAATATTTCTGTAATGTCTTGAGAATCTGTTTTTCAGTATTTTAGGAAATTGATAGGGCTTTTAAAATATTGTGGGCATAGCACTTAGATTTGAAAGAAGATTTGAAAAAGGAAGATTAGCAGTGGTATCGATCATTTTTTAAAAAATTTTCACTGTTGAGATTATCATGCAATTGTAAATATAAAACACTTATTATTAGTAAACTTAGACATTTTGATGTTTAGAAAATTTGATTTCTTCATTGACTAAGCTCTATATTAAAATGAGTATAGCTGCCCAGTTAGCTTTTGTCTTATTTAAAAAAAAACTGAATTTACTGTGTTTAGATTGGACTGGCAACATGAAACTTCATTGTTGCAGTTGAGATAGATTCCCTAAAAGTTAAATTTATAATGCAGAAGAGCTGTCATTTCTAAAAGATTGAAGAGATCTATTGTGATGATTGTAATTTTTAAAAAAATACCAAAACCCTTTTAATTATGGAAATCATCAACTGTATGTATAAGTAGAGCAGAGTATATACCTTCTTGTACCAACATTTAAAAACGTGGACAACCTTGTTTCAGTCTATAAACCTATTGAGTATTTCCTGGTTTGTTTTAAAGCAAATTCGAGATGTATCAATTTCATTGTAAAGATTTCAGCTCATATCTTTTATATAACATCACACTAACCATTATCACATCTAAAATGATTGATAAGTTATTAATGTCATTTAATATTCAGTTTATGTTTAAATTTTTGACTATTTCATGATTTTAATTTTTAAAGGATTGGTTGGTTTGAATAAGGATCTATATAAGGTCCATACATTGTATTTGATTGATCTGCCTGTTCAAAGCCACTTATTTGTAGAAGAAGCCAGATCATTTGACATGTAGAAGAATACTCTGTGATCTGGATTTGGTGGATTACTTCCCTCATATGTCCTTTAAATTGTTCCTCTATGTTGAATTTCCTGCAAATTGGTAGTTACATCAGATTTCAGATCCCATATTGGGGTGGGGGCAAGAATACATCATAGATGGTGTTCTGTGCTCCTATTGTGTGACATCAGGAGATAGTTGATGTCTATAGTCTATTTGTGATAAGACCATTGTAATTTTTAAAAACAAGCTTTATTGATTTATACTTTATTTACAATAAAATTAGCCAGTTTAAGTGTACCAATTTGATGAGTTCTGATAAATATGATTTGTATAACCATCATCCCAGAGTAGATAATACCCCATTACCTTGAAAATGTTCTCCTTCCCTTTGCATTCATTACCCTCCCTCACAGGCCCTCCACCTACTCCAACTGATATAGTTTCTATCACTTTTTGCTTTTTCTAGAATTTTATTATAAATGGAATCTTGAAGTAATAAGATCATTGTCAGTTAAAAGGAGATATAGAAAAAGAAGATAATTTTGGCCAGGAGCTACGGGTCTAATTCCTTCCATTTTTATATGACAGGGACTTGCCATGAGGTGTTGAAGCCTTGTTTCATTGAGTCGGAGAGACTGGACCTAAATGGCGCAGCATGACTTTGCTCCAGCCTGGCTTAATTTTCCCACACCACCATCATCAACAAAGGTATTCTTTTCTTGCATCTTTCTCTTCTTGGCTTTCTGTCAGCCTCTTTTGTTCACATATTACACAAATGTAGTTAAAATGTAAAGGTTTAATGTTTTTGCAGAGAAATAATTTTTGGATTACCATCTAAGTTTGTATTTAATGTATTGGTTTTTATTATTTAAAGTTGGTTTTCCATCAACTATGAAACCGTTTACTTCAGAGTTGTCTTTTGTACTAATCAAAGTTCCACGTACTTTTATTTCAAACCTGTTAGATAACACTGAACATTACTTTTGCATCCTACCTTTTTCTGTATTATTTTCCTGATGACTTACTTAATTCCTATAGATAATGTTTTATATACAGTTCTTTCTTTTTTTTTTAGCTGAGCCATCCTGCTACCTGTTGGTAGCTCAGCAGCTGATCAGCTCGAGCTGGTCATCGAATTGCTGTTGCTCAGAGCTCAGCTCGCACTCTTGAGCGAGCTCTTAACTGAGCCACTCGGCTGGCCCTTAGATAATGTTTTAAATAATTGGAGGGGTTTTTTTTGTGTTTTGTTTTTGTTTTTTTTTTTTACAAGATTTTATTGGGGAAATGGGGGAGGAGGGGAACGGCGTTGGGGAATCGGGGAAGGGGAACAGACAAGTTGCTGTCTTTTGTTCTTCAGTCTGGTCACGGAGGATGTTACCTCACTGGCCCATGTTGGTATCGTCATTGTGTTCTTCCTGAATGAGGCAGATGGGTCACTGGGCTCTGGATGGTCACTCACCGTGGCTCTTGGCAGCTCACTCTGGCTGCCAGCCGCTCACTGTAGCCTATGGCAGCCCACTGCAGCAGAGGCTGCAGCCTACGCTATCGCCCGGGCTCGCACAGCCCAGCTCCAGGTGGAGCTGTTGTTAACTGTAGAGGGCAGTGTCAGTGGCCCTCATATGTGGGATCCAAACTGGGGCCGCTGGCATCCCAAAACCAGCTCTTAATCAATGTGCCACTCGGCCGGCCCTAATTGGAGGTTTTTGAACCATGTAACTGGAAGACTTCTTTTTCATGTAATACGTAAAAGACTTTGAATGGTACATTACTAAAATTTTAGGAGCATTGAGGACTTTTGCACCTTTGTTATATATAAGGACGCACTAATCTAATAAACATTCATTTTACTTAAATACCAAAACAGAATAGTTTATAAGATTTGCTAGGCATTGGAATTGTCATCTACTTATGTGCTAAGAGGGAGGGACCTTGGAATTGGTTACAGTCAATCTATAGGGCTTAATACCCTGTCTTCCACCTTTTTTCCCTTTTATTCAAAAGGAATTATGAGAGAGTCAGCTTGCATATTAATCAAGTTCTACCAGCTTTGTTAAAAACAGCTTTTATGGGAACACTTTTATAATTTGGAAAGTTGTTCTCTTATAAGGAATTGTTAGATCATAATATATTTGACCCTTAATATGTTGTCAGAGCTGCATTAGAGTGACAGTTCTCCTAGACAATAGAACTTTAATGTTTGAAGATGGATTTTAATGCTCATGTAAACTGACATTTTATACAGATGGATTCTCTGGAAGGTTAATTGACTTGCCTGTTGTCATGTAATTAGTGTGAGCCCTAGATTAGAATCCAGGATGCACTGCCTATTTTGTACTCTTTGCATGGGACTCATTTTTGGCATGTCTAAAATTAGACATTTCATTTCTTAGACTATAAAATGGGATTTGAAATCGTTAGGGATGGAGACTTCTACTGATTAAGCTACTGAGATCACTTCTTAGTTACAGACTCTATTTGCCCCTTTCCCTGTTAGGGGTAGGTCTCTGAAATTTGATTTTTTAGTTTTTTCCCCCCAGCTGCTCTCATCTATCCTTTCAGTGGGTTCATGTTTTTCCAGGCTTGTTATTTCAGAGCCTGGATATGTAGGAATTTCCTATTCCTTTCTTTATTTCCTTTTTCTCTTTAGTTCATTTTCTTGATAAGATTTGTTTTCATTTTTAAGCAAATCAGTAAGTTACCAGCACCTGGAAAGTTAGTTGCAAAACGTTAAAAAGCTTGAGAATAATTCTTCATTCCAACGTTAATCCGAGGTTGACAAAGATTGACTGTTAAGTTTGGTGATGTCCTTACTCCTTTCTAGAACTTGACTCTCTATCTGGATATAAGCCCTCATGAATGATGATGATTTTGAAAATTGGTATCGCCTATTTTAAATTTTTAATTCTTATGTATTCTAAATGACCTCCAGAAAATGGTATCAATATGAACTCTTTTAAGTAGCAGTATTTGAAATTTACCATAGCCCTTACCCAAAGTAGTTTTTATAAACACAAAGATACAACGTCTCTTAATGACTTTTTAAAATTCAATTTTAATTATGTGACTTCTCTTCTTATACCTTCTGTGTTATCCTTTCATCTGAAAATCACTATTCATGTATTCTCATTTATAATTAACTTTTTTTCTGCCAGAGCCTTTTGCATCTTAGCATGAATAAGTGGAATAGACAGTAAATACTGTTGCATTCTCTATTTCAATGTAGTGGAAGTCTCATTTATTTGTTGTTTGAAGGGATGACACAAGGACTTGAATTAAGGGTAAATATATTTTCAGTATTACAGTTCAGTTTTCTGAGGTGTATAGAATTTTAGCCCCATCGTGTGGTGAAATTTTAAATTGCATTGATTATATGTCTGGCATAGGGCTTTTGAAATGCTTATGGGACTCAGTAAGCTGTAAATTTTACATAATGTTTTGTATACACATAGGTATATCTAAAAAGTCACATACCTGTAACACACTAATATTTTCTCTTGTGGTCTTTTGTTCTTTTTTATTCCATCAAAAATGCAAGGTGTTACTAATTTCGTCATCTTTTAATAGGTCCTGACCTACAATTTGAAAAGTAATATTTTTATTATTGAAGGGATACTGAGTTGAAATGGTTGTAGATACTGAAAATTTTGGATACCTTTTTAGAAACCCCGTTGTTATAGATGCTTCTTCCCATCATCTTACTGTAGGAAGTACAATAAAACGATTCCTTAATCAGGCTGAGGTATCCTTTCTTAGCTGTTATTTGAAGTAGTAGTTTGAAGGTCGATCACAGGTGTGGTATTTAAAGAGTAAATGGGTGGTAAGAAATAAAAACAGAAAGGGGAATTTTTACTCTTTTTAAACAAAAAATGTTATGAGATTTTATAGTCAATTCATTTTCATATTTTTGTTCAATATTCTGTAGTTATTTCTATGGCTAGAATGTAGCAGTAGTGCTTTTGATTTTTTCTTATGGCAACATTTACAAAACAATGAATAATACTGTCCCAAACTTTCCTTCAATAGTATAAGCAGTGTCAGCCTGTATAGAAAATGTATACTATTTAGGCCGAGAGAGGATCAGAACATTCAGTCAGACTGGTAGCTGAATTAATTGAAACTTTCTGTTTACTATGTAGTTATTTTTTACTGATTCAGATATTCCAAAGAATCCAGAGAAAGATTTAAAATATGTGGAAAGGGGTAGAGATGGTCTCTTTCTTGCTCATTGTAATATCTATTTTCCATGAGACATTTCTACATACCAATCACTGTGTAAAACACGTTATATGAAGGCTAACAAAAATCATAAGAGGTAGATAACTTTGGTTTTGTCCCCATTTACAGATGAGGGACTGAGGTTAGGAGAGATGAGTAACTGTTCCCAAAGTGCTAGAGCTAGGATAGGAATCCATATGTACCTGACTTTAAAATGTATCCTTTTAATAATAACCTTCTCTTGATTACTAGGTAGTAGATTAATTTTCAGAAGTGAAGTACCAGGATGCTTTTATGCATTTTTACCCTGGTTTTCTCTTCAAGGATGGCATCTCTAATGTCTTTATATAGTCAATACACGGAGATCTAACTTTTCAGTGGCCATATAAACTCTTATTGAGTGAATCTTCACGGCTAATTTAATTATTTACCTATTAATGGAGTAAGCTGCAGGAATGTCTTGCATCTTTCGAACATATTTGTAAGGTAAATTCCTAGCAGTAGAATCAGTAGATCAGCAGGTTTGTGTATTTTGATAGTGTTGCCTAATTGCTCTCCAGAAAAGTTGCACTAATGTATAATCCCATCGAAATTTTATGAGGGGCGGGCTCTTTTAGTTTGAGCAATACTGGGTGTTTTCAGATTTTTAAATCTTTGTCAAAGTAGATGAAAAATGGTACTTTATTGTTTTGATTTATACTGCTTAATTATGGTTGAGAATATTTTTGAGTTAGGAACAGTTTCTAAGAACTGCTTGTTCATATAATCTATTTCTTATTGATTTGTAATAGATTGCTCTTTCGCATTGAGGAATTTTTTTGTCTTCATTTTTTTCCCCCAGAGGTAGTCTCAATGCATGTTCTTATATTACTACTACATATGTGAATGTCAACAAATAGTATTCTGTATATTTAAAACATTTATATAAATGATTATCATTTGTATGCCTGCATCTTACATTTATTGCGGCTTTGTGCCTCTATACCACATTTCATTTGTCCATTTAAGTTTAGATGATTTATAACTTTTGACTATTATAGAGAATACTGCATTGACTCTTGTAATATCTCTTTGTACACATGGATAAAAATCTTCTAGGCCAATGCTCCTCAAACTTTAATAGGTAGTAAGATAATCTGGGGATTTTGTTAAAATGCAGATTCTGATTTCAGTAGGTCTCGGATGGAGCCCTTGTCCTAACACCCTTAAAAGTGATGTTGTTTTTACTTGTCTGTAGACCAAACTTTGAATAGCAAGGCTCTAACCTATAGTTAGAAGAAAAACTGCTGGAACTTGATTAGACATTGCCAAACTCTTCTTCTGTTTGGTGTACTGAGTTATACTCCCGTGTGCTGTGTATAACTATTCGCTTTACTTTATACTCTTGCCAGTCCTTTTCAGATTATCAGAGTTAACATTTTTGCCAATCTTTGTTATAAAATGCATTTTCAGTTTCTTGGACATTGGGTTACATTTCTGTGAATTACTTGCTCACATCCTTTGTTTATTATGTCTTTTGGGTTGCATTTGTTTTTGTACTGGTGTACAATGCATATGTATGTGTATATTTGCAATTTTTTAAAGTCTATAAAGTTACATAGTTTCTTTTTCCAGTTTTGCATGTATTTCACTAGATGTATTCAGGTGTCTTATAGTACTTGTTGCTATTTTTTAAAGCTTTATTAAGTCTTTGTTGCAGATATGTTGTGTCTTGTTAGTATGATATCTAGCAACCTTGATTAATTCTTAATCTGTAATGTCTTGGGTTTTTAAAATGGGCAATCATCTGTTCACAGATACTATCAATTTTCTACCTTTGTAGTTCTGTTAACTTGTATTTCTTATTCATATTTTATTCTACTGGTCCTATGTTAGCCTGTGAAGGGTATGGGATTTTTATCCTACTTGCAAGCTAATAAGCTAGCCTGTTACTGTTTTGTGCATGCTGGTATAAGACATGAGACTCTTGGGTCAGAGACAAAGAACTTTTATTACTCAGAGCACAGCCATAAGCATTGGCACTGATTCTTCATGCCCCCTAAAATCTTTGGGAATTAACATGGAGGAGCCCAGGTAGATGTTACCCTTGCATTGAGTTGGGAGTCTACCACATTTATAATAAGTTAGCTCTTTGTCCTGGAGAAGGACGTTACCTATTCCTAATGTTGGCTTGCTGCATACATAACCCTTAGAAATGGGTCATACAAAGAGCAGTCAAGACCTTATATTCTTTGTACACAAGTAATATTCAGGGATCCTCGGCCCATGGTGGATTGCCTGTCCCAATCTACCCATCAGCCTTACATGTTCTTGACCAAACTTTAATTTTCACATGATTATATACCACTCTGTTAGACATTCTGGATTAATCTTAACAGAGGCTAAAACCAAATCCATTTTAATTTGTCTTTATAGCATTTAATGAAGGCTGCTGTCAACAACCCAAGCAACAAGGTGAGGCCAGGGTTCAGCCAACTGTGTAAATAAGTTTTAGGGGGGGACCAGTAGATGATTTTTTTTTTTCAGCCAGTCAGTATATGGTCTAAGGCCACTCTATTATCCATTAAGATGCACTCAAAGGAGTTTAAACTGACCTGATATTTGATGTCATTACTTGCCATTATAGGGGCAGTGGGCGAAAAAGTGTCTCATATCCTCAGTAAAAGACATACTGTGGCTTATTTTCTTCCACATGCAAACATACCACCTAAAAGGGACACAGATCATTTCAGTTTGGGATTTGTTGTTAAACTTAATTTGAATTACTATTAATGTTATTTTGGTTAAGAAACAGACAGTAACATTACAGGTAACAACCTCAGTTGCCATATGTGACATACCCTAAGAGCTTTGAAGGTGTTAGGAGAATCCTGAATTTTTGTCAGGATGAAACAGGTTTGTGCTGGTTTGAGTGTTCTTATGCATTCATGTTCATGAACTGCTGTTGATATCAGGCACAGCAGAATAGTTAAGGACTGTCGGTGGCCACATGAACTTTTTTTATTTCAAGCATATGGATGAGGATGAGGACTAATCTAGCAGTGGGTCAGAGTATTATTTTAGCTGCTGTTTGATTCAGGTAGTGGTGCTGGTTCTCGGAGATAGAGAAAGCATTAATTGTTCTTTCTTCCTATACCTTCTGCGGTCAAAGATGAGTCCTCTCCAGGTGGTGGGGTTTTTGCTCTTCCTCTACATCCATGAGATCAGCCATAACTCTGATTTCACTTAAAAAAAAAATCCCCTACTTATACCCTGATTATTTTATCCAGAGGAGTTGGATATGAGTAGGATGCGGGCATTTTTATATACACTATGCAGAGAACCTTTACAGTCCTCATCTTGATCCACATTGGACTTAATGAGAAGTATGCTCAAGCCAATTGGGCATGGCCTGTAGATCTAGGAACATGTCAGTCCAACAAGAGAATCCTGGTGGCCAAACCAGATTATTTGAATTCCTTAGGTTCCTTTTAGTTCAGGCTCACCCTGAGGGTATGTATGCCTGGCCTGCATTTACTCTTCGGAAAAGAACATCATGTCCAGAGATAATCAGGGCATAATCCTCACTTTAAAAAATAAGTTTATATAGTCTCATACCTTTTCACTTCTTTCATCTGGATTACTACCCAGGCAGTGGCTGAGGAGATGATATCTTTTTAGCTATGCTGCTTTCATTGACCCAACTGTTTTACTAGGGTGTGTGTAGAGATGAGGGACATAGAGTTATAGATTGTTCTGTGTTGAATTTTGGGAAGATCGTTCGAATGCTTGACAATACCAGGTGCCTTTGAACAGTAGGGAGTACAGAGTGTCCATTGAGTACTTTGAATATTGGTCCACTGTGTGTGGTGACCTTTTTGACAGAAGATTGACTGTTATTGGACTGTTAGTGGCCTGGAATGCCAAAAGCACCATGCATGAACTAATCTTAAGGGTCACAATAGTGTGACCAGAGTTAGCCGATCAGACTTCAACAACACTGTAGCCTAAAAAGTTCGAACAGTGATGAGACATCATTGATCATTCTAGGAAGTGGCCAGAGTTTTGATACAGTTCCCCTTGTACATTATGGCCTCCTTCATTGTGATTCAAATGGACCAACTTTTGGCAGGAGTCACAAATTGGTATGCAATGATGGCTTCCACATCAGAAAAATGAAGTCTTTTTTTGGGAAGGGAGGGTGTATAAACTATTTATTAACAGACAAGGCCTACAGATTTATTTCTTCTTAGACACACCTAGTACAGCCAGGCTTTGCGGCCGGTGGTGTTGGTGTGCTGGCCTCGAACATGAAGTCCCTAGAAGTGGCGCAGCCCTCTGGGTTTGAATTTTCTTCAGTCACTCCAGGTCTTCATGGAGCTTGTTGTCCAGACCATTGGCCTGGACCTGGCTGTATTTTCCGTCCTTCATGTCCTTCTCTTTGTTCATGAACCAGCCTGGGATCTTGTACAGGTGTGGATTCTGCATAATGGCGATCACATGTTCCCCCTCATCCTCAGTGCCCTCACCTACCCTTGGTGAGGTCGATGTCTGCTTTCCTTACCACCACATGAGCATATCTTTGCCCCACACCCTTAATTGCAGTGATGGCAAAGGCTGTTTTCCGCTACCTATCAGTATTGGTGTTGAGTACTCGCAAACTGTGTTGTGACTCCTCAGGGATCACTAGAGACATGGTGGCAACCCTAGTGCTGGCGTGTGTGCCTCCTGTGGAAGAGTGAAAGATAAAGTCCTTTAATCTGCTAGTCTGTAGTTTTTCAGGTGACAGACAAGTTGAGTAGGCTATTAGTGACAGTCCAAGAGTCAAAAATATAATGTCTAGTTGGAAGGATATTCTCTAGGGCCGGCTGAGTAGCACATTGGTTGGGAGTTTGTTTGGGACGCCAGCAGCCCCGGTTCAGATCCCACATATGAGGGCCAGTGACACTGCCCTCTATAGCTAACAACAGCTCCACCTGGAGCTGGGCTGTGTGAGCCCCGGCGACTGTGTAGGCTGCAGCCCCTGCTGCAGTGGGCTGCCATAGGCTACAGTGAGCACCTGGCAGCCAGTGTGAGCTGCCAAGAGCCACGGTGAGTGACATCCAGAGGCTGGCGACCCATCTGCCTCATCCGGGAAGAGCGCAATGACGATACCAACATGGGCCAGTGAAGCAACGTCTTCCACAGCTAGACTGAAGAGCAAAAAGACAGCAACTTGTCTGTTCCCTGTCCCCAATTCCTCAACGCTGTTCCCCTCCCCCAATTCCCCAATAAAATCTTAAAAAACAAAACAAAAAAAGAATATTCTCTAAGACAAGGGTCTCAGCTTTCCTTTTACCCCATTGTGCTGACCGGCATGCACCCATTTGGCTTTTCAGAGTTGTTGGGTCTGGATGGCTGTTGCCACCCAGTGGACACCATCATCTTTTAACTTAGTTGAATTATCAGTGGACAAGGCCCAGACATTTTGGGGAACTTCTGTGATTTGAGAGCCTTATTGAGACAGCATTTGTTATAGGTGGCTGGCAGAGGGAATATGGTTTACACGAAACGGAAGTTACCACTTTTGTTCCTAAGGCCAGCCCTGCTGCTGCTTTTAACACACTATTTCCATTTGATTAAGAGCCCTGGTGGACCCTTTTTTTGGTTAGTCCTTAGTTTGAGTTCACTGTTGATGAGAGCTCAGCAGTATGGCAAAGAGCCACATTCCCTTTCCAAAAAGAGTACTTTTGGTGCATTTGTCAGGCAGATGGCACTGATGTACTGGGAAGTGGCCTCTCTGAATACTCCTATAGCCAGTAAGTCTCCAACTACATCCCTGTTATCTTTTATTCTTGGAGCTTGTACTGTTTTTGGTAGACCGCTTGGAAGGGGATGGGACGGGACTCACCTGTCTACCCGTGGCATTCTCTGAATGGGAGAACCTTGAGCATTTCCAGTATAAGCATTTAACATTAGTGCCAACTGTAAAACACAACAGTGCACTCAATTCGCCTAAAGACGCCACCTGTAAGATCACTTTAGTTTCCCTTTCCAACTACTGAATTTTCTTCAAGTGCTGTTAGTCAAATTGAGACACTGAAGTATGTTTCTGCTATGAGGACTCAAACTCTAAGGAGTTTAGTAAATGCGTATCAGGGCTACAATCTAAACTTTAAGGAGATTAAGTTATTTCTTTAGCTGGAAAAGTGCAGGGTGGAGAGTGGAGAAGAAGACTGCCCCTTTGGAGACTGCATGGGTGGCTTAGAGGCTTTTTGTTTTACTTCTGGCTCCTCAACCCAGGCTTGGTGTGGTCCCTTCTCCTGTGTGTACCTCCTGGCTCTAGCAGATACCCGGGCTGGAGGCTTTCCTGTCGTGTTCCCCCCCCCCCCCACACACACACACACTACACTCCTCAATACACGTCACCCCTCGGCTTAACTTAGTACTGTCTTCCCACCGTGGGAATGGGTAGGTTAGTGACTTGGATGTCTGTGTCCAACAGGGGTATAAAAGCTTGTCTCGCCTTTTCCTAGTTCCACATACTTGACTTTTTTATTAAAGCAGCTGAGGTCAATGTAGTGGAGAAGGTGGGGATCAGGAAGTACACAGGGCACAGAAAGAACACTTCCACTACTGAAAGCTAGGCTCTGCGTTTACTTCGTTTGCAGTTGGTGGCAGCAGTTCACCCTTATAAATATAAGTTCTTACGTTTTCAGTCTTTCCAAAACTTGATACCCTCATTGCTGACACTATTTCAGCTTTGGAGACCCCTTGACTTGGCAGCCACAGCCATATTGCCTTTCAACTGGGATGTCATGATGAAACATCCTTTTCTTCTTCTCGGAGGAGAGTTAACGAGGAAAGCACCATTTGGGCACCTTGTTTCAATCCCTATCCCTTGCCAGTTGGCTACTCAACAGTGAGAGACCCTTACTTCCACCTATCACTTGGTAGAGAACAATTGCTACCAGATCCTGGAGAGTCTTCTCATGTGCTCTAATCTGGCCCAGGAGATAAGGATCTTCTCCCCCTCCCTGAAAAATTTAGCTCTTGTCAGCATCTCATCCGTCATCACCAAAACTGTTAGGGGCTGTGCAAGGTTTGGGTTTTTACCCTATTTGGAAGCTTAACTAGCTAGCTAGCCTGTTAACTGTTTCCTGAATGCTGGCAGAAGACAAGAGACAATGAAGGATGTTATCTTTCACAGCATATCAAACAGCATGAGGCCCGGATTAGTAGATGAATAGGGGAAAGCACCAGTAAGTCCAACAGGGTCAGTGTGGTAGGGGCCCACTTGGATGCTGTGGTACGTGTAGTGTATTCGAATTGCAACTAAGAAACTCTGCTCTTTGTCCAGGGAATTGTAACATAAGTACAATCCAGAGAAATAGGGCATTTTAAAAAAGCTCTGAAGTTTTGACTGATTTTTATCAGATTAATTGACTAATATTGGGGAAAAATAGTAACTATTACAAATAGATTTTTTATACACTTTTAATTTTTTAAAATAGTTTTTACATGTTCATGTGATAATTTTTTTAAATGTTTATTTTGAGAAAGATGTTTGGAAGTAAATCTAGAGAATTTAAAATAGAACTGTAGCTTCATTAGCCATAATTTTCTGATATTGAAGAAAACCTTGAGCTAGTTAGATAAAGTAGTGTATGATAAAGACTGTTACATTTTGTTACAGAGAAATACACTATATTTTGTCTTGTTCTTATGCCATTTTACCTTTAAAGTTTTGAGGTAAGTAGATGTAATTGTTAAGCTCTTTCAGAATGGTGCTCTTATTTCCATTAAATAGAGGAAAATAGACCAACAATGGAATCCATCTTAGTAAGTTACCACTTACCGCATTGAAAATACAAAATATTTGTAACCATTTAAAATTCTTGAAAGTAAATTAAGCCAGAATATTATTAGTTTTTAAAAGTTATATTTAGGTTGCATTTGTATGTTTACCTCTGTGTTTATAATTTGTTTCAGTCGTCACTGAATTTTGAGAAGCATCCTGAAAACTTCACATGGACAGAAAATCGTTATGATGTGAATCGTCGACGACACAACTCTTCAGATGGCTTTGATTCTGGTATTGGACGTCCTAATGGAGGTAAAATTTGCTAAGAAATGATGAATTTAGGAATAATTTCTTTCATGTTCTTTAAGAATGTTTTGATTGTGATTTAGTCTTTAAGCATAACCATCTTCTTTGACTTTATAATACTTTGCCATTATAAAAACAGGTAACTTTGGAAGGAAAGAAAAAAATGGATGGCGTACACATGGAAGAAATGGTACTGAAAACATAAATCATCGAGGGGGATACCATGGTGGAAGTTCCCGTTCTCGTAGCAGTATTTTCCATTCTGGAAAAAGCCAAGGACTACATGAAAACAACATACCTGACAATGAAACAGGGAGGAAAGAAGACAAGCGAGAACGCAAACAGTTTGAGGCTGAGGACTTTGTAAGTTTCTTGTAATTTTAATTCAAATGAGGTTTGAGCAAGTGCTGCTTTAGCATCAAAACTCTCATGAGGTTTTATCAGGACAGCTCATTTTCTACAGAGATCAGACTTTACAGTTAATTTTAATGCTTACGTTTTTAAGGCTTTTGTTCATAATTCTCCCCTTCCCCAATTTCCTCCCTTCTTCTACTTATTCCTGTGTCTCACCTTGTGGTCTTTTGAAACTTTTGATGATGTCAGTTTATTCCTTATAGAAATTTAAAGTTTCCCTTAGAAATAAAGGCTGAGTTTAGTGGCTTAATTTACAAATGCTTCATAACATTATCTCTAAAAAGCTATCGGATTAATTTTTGAAAGAATATTTTACCAGTACATGTTACTCAGATTATCTTGTTTAAATAACACTTGATTATTCATATATTATGCTTAATCTAATCCCAGCCTAACCCTCCTTTCTTTCAGCTACTTTCTCTATTCAGAAATTTCTGTTTGGTCAGGGAAGGCAAACTGATTGGTAGCCTAAGTCAGATACAATTAGGAATGTTAATTCCACTACTAAAACAAGGATGAACTACTTAGAAACAATTTTCTTAATTTTTTTCCTATTCGTAAATCTCACCATGTGGCTTATCTACACACTGTGTTCCTCAAGTTGTTTAAAAATTGATCTAGTGTACAATCTTAATTAATCTAGTTCTTCTTGTGATTGGTAATTTACTGGTAATTTACTTTTGTGTGTATGTTATTCAGTATACATTTAAGTGGCTGTATGAGTCCAGTTGATCTTGGCCCTCAGAATACATAGGTGAATAAGGTAGGCAAGGTCCCTACTCTTGTTGAGTTTCTGTTCTGTTGGGGACTTCCAGAACATAAAGAGAAAAAATATTTAGTATTTTACAGAGAATTTAGACAGGAAGTTACTAGGTGACTACGTTGGTTTTGGAAGTCACGAGAGGTTTCTCTAGGGAAGTGTCATTTTTCTGGGACTTGGTTGATAAGGAGGGAGCTTTGTTAAGACAAGGAAAAAGGGAAAGAGCTAGTGTGAAGATCCTAAGGTGGGAGCACACTTGTCATGTTTAAGGGATAAAAGTTAGGCCAGTGTAGGTAAAGAATAGTATTAGACCAGGTTATAGGGGTAGGAAAGGGTTTTAATTAGTAGAACTTGTGCCTTTAAAGAATTTTAGGTTAATTACAGATGCAGCAAGAAGCCTCTCTGGAGGAATGTCATGTGAGCTGATTTTAGTTTTTTGAAGACCATTCCAGTTGTTAGATCTTGAAAGGATTATGGTGAGAACATGGAGGCCAGTTAGGAAGCAGTGGTGGTAGTTCAGGAGAAAATAATGGCTTGAATTGGGTAGCTGTGATAAGTGAAGATAGATGGTTTTGGATACAGTTTGATCGTAGATTGGATGGAGGTTGGACTCAAGAGAAAGAATTTAATATATTGGATTTAGGGGAGAGGAATCATAATAGATTGGATTTAGGGCAGGGGAGTCATGAGGGATAAAGAAGAACCAAAGAGTATTCTTATATCCTGTAAGTAACCTTGGAATCACTATGCCTTCCCATTTCGGTGGCCCATTTTTTTTCAACTTGCTAGTTACCATAAAATGGAATTTTTATAATCTAAAACCAGCAGTGATAATGTGCTCTCATAGTGTTTTGAAGGTTAAATGAGCAACACATGTAAATCACTTAGAACAGTGCTGGACACATACCAAGCACTTAATAAAACCTAGTTGTTATTATACCCCACTCCCACTTCCAAGATGGTGGGCATCAGCTATTACAATCCTAGACCTGGAATATAGATCTATAATATTATTTGTTGTATTTTTGAAAAAGCAAATATAATATAACATCCACCAAAATCTTACCAATCCTAGTTAATGTTAAGGAATCCATACTAGTATACACGCATACTCTTTGGGGCTTTATGGTAATGTCAGTAGAGTTAATAATTCACTTGTGGGTAATTAAAATATATTGGGATTATCATTTTATTCAGCACATGTTGAGCACCTTCTTTATGGCAGGATGTTTTGCTAGGTAATATGGAAAATATAATTACTGGAAATTTAGGATTTTAGAGTGTAAACATAGCTCCTAAGGTTAGTTTTAAGAGAACACATTCAATGTTCAATCCAGTTTTCTTTCTTTCTTTCTTTCTTTTTTTTTTTTTAAGCTGAGCCATCTTGCCACCTGTTGGCAGCTCAGCGGCAACTCAGCTCGGGCTGGCATTGAACCGCCATTGCTCAGAGCTCAGCTTGCACTCTTGAGCACGCTCTTAACCAACTGAGCCACTTGGCTGGCCTTCCAGTTTTCTTTTTAGTATCATAAGCATCACTTATTAAAATAAATTTGCATTTTGCTTTGAGAATGAGAGGGTTAACTGAAGTGTCCAGCAATGAAAACATAGCAAGAGTTGAAGAGCTGAGGAATGGTTTGATTTTCCTCTTTGTTGCTCTTATTTATGCCGAGAAAGGATATTTTTCAGATTGATACAGAGCAAAGACTACATTACATTCTCCTGTGTTTGCTCTGTTTGTTTTTTTTTTTTTTTTTTTTTTTGAGGGCACTGGCACTGGCCCTCATATGTGGGACCCGAACTGGGGCCGCTGACTTCCCAAGCCAGCGTTTAACCACCGCGCCACTCGGCCGATCCTTTTTTTTTTTTTTTTGGACAATTTTCCTCAGGTAGTCAGGGATGACGAGAATATTGAAAGACTCTTTCCTTGTTTTCCCAGGCTAGGAGTAAATATAAATGGTAACTATTTTAATGGTTGGCAGAATAAACTGAAAGTAAGATTTATGAATATATTAGTCTTAATTGTTGAGTTGATTATATCAGGTGTTTCAGTGTGGTTTTGAGATTACTTTTAAAGGATGTGGGCAATTAAAATTTTTTTTGTGTTCTTTCCATTCCAATGTTTTTACAGCCGTCTTTAAATCCTGAGTATGAGAGAGAACCAAATCAGAATAAGTCTTTAGCTGCAGGTGTATGGGGTAAGTAATTTTTTATCTTTCTTTGAGGGGTATAAAATGTTACTTATAGGCTTTCATATCTTTGTGTTTTTAAAAATAAGTAGTAGGCTTAAACTTTTGAGATGCTAAGCTACCACAAAAGGTGGCACTTACGTTTTAAAAACAAGATACTGGGGATAGAAGAATTGGAGTTGAAATAATTGATTTGCATATGTTAGTACCATTAAGCATACTCAAATATGAATTTTTCAAAAATGGTTGTAAGTTAATGTAATGAATGGATGTTATTTTGGGAGCAGCATCATCTAAAAAACAAAAAACTTAGTTTATATTAATTTTTAGTTTTTGAAAGTTGAAAACTTAGTTAACTGGAAAGATAAGTACTTAAACTGTGGTATAAATTTAATCTCTTTACCTATGAAAATGGTTATACATAGAGAGCAAAAATATAATTGTATAAATTTGCCTGTAGAACAAGTCTGTTTGAAATAATTTGCCTTTTTGATTGTCAGCTTAATGACAGTTTTTTTCTGGTAATAACTCCCTTTAAAACTGCTCAGTTTAATTTGATAGCATCTTACAAAAGATTAAACTGCACTCATACAGTATAAATTAGATAGCTTTTTAAAGATTCAAGTGAAGTTTAAAATAATGGAAATATTTATAGTATGAAGATTTGATATCTGAAAAATTCAATTATTTGATACCAAATTCAAAGGTGATGTATTCACTTTGGAACTTGTACACATGTTCATTTGTATTTTTCTGTTGAAAATCAACAACTTAACCAAAACAAAAGGATTGTGGCTTATGACAGCATACTAGTCCTAACAATAAAGGCATTATTTTAAACTTTGCCACTTCCTGTGCTGTTCTTTATTGTATATGGGGTGATACTCTGGGGAATTATTTTGTTTTCTTTTGATCTCCCTATTTATTTAAGGGTTCTTTGAGGGTGGGGGTGGGGGTGGTCAGACACTTTTATTAGAACCATGTGAATGGCATTGTTTTTTCTGTATTGCAAATTAGTATTTCTACCACTCTCCCCAGGCCTACACGCCCAGACACACACATACCCAACCAAAAAAATCTCCCAAGCTCCTCTCTTAGGTATGTTTCCTTATTATTCAGTTTTTCTGGGAACAGCTGATTGCTTAAGAATATAGAACCACCTGAAAGGTGTTAAATAGAATCTCTAAGAAATTAGGAATAATTTGGATTTGATAAGAATGAAAGTAAATAAAAAGTCAAGAATGTCAGTGAGCGTTTGTCATATAAAACTACCTATAGATACTATTGGTAGTGTGATCCTGGGTTAATTTAATAATTTTAGAAATGATTTAAAGGCAAATAACATACTTGAAAATATTGAAAATACAGTATATTATAAAGATTTTGGTTCTGCTGTTTCAGGGTTGATGTAAAAGATGTTTGAGCGCTAGTTGAAAAGATGTTTAAAAAGAGGATGTACTCTTTACTGTGCGTTTAGGTAAACTAAGAAGTGTGTCTGCATTAGAAAAAAGAAAATGGTTAATTGTGGCTTGGTTAATTGTTAAATCCCCAGTACTTCCCACAGGAATACAATGAAACTTTCATTGTATTACACTTCACTATTCCTTTCTCAGCTTCCCCCGGGTTCCCAAATATTGTTTTTCCCATTGAAACATTTAAAATAGTTTTGTTCCTGAGGAAGACATGAGAGAAATTTAGGAAAGACTTCAATAGAATTTTCCTAGTGCTACTTCTTTCCAGGTAAGTAAAAATTTAATGGAAATGTAACATACATTAAAAAACAAACTGGTTTGTTCCTGAAACTATCCTTTTATAGATCAAAAATTGCACGAGTCTAAACATACTATCCCAATATAAAAAGTACGTTGAGGGAAAGTAATTAAGGTATTTAAAATATAGTTACATAAGCTTAATTCTACATAGAACTTAGGCGATCTTAACCAGGATCACTGATGTTTGGTGCACAGGATTAATGCTTACTAAATTAATCTTATTTCCATGTTATTAATAGTTTTTAAAACTAAAAAAAAAAAATTCAAGGTACTTCAGTGTGCCTGTGAGAATTTTAAAATAATTTAGTTGTGTGATTGATTTGTTTGGGGGTGAGAAAAAGGAGATAAAATGATCTGTGTTTATTGTGTTTGTATGCAATTTGAGACATAACTAGGGACTGATTTGTGTATTTTCAGGAGTTAGGGACTGATTTGTGTGTTTTCAGGAGTTCTGGGTATTTTTGTGTTGACACAACATGTCAGTGATATATTATTGACAGAACCTAAGATGTAGTGTTTAAGATACTAAATAGTGAAAAATTTTAGTCATTGCTAATTAACTTAAAATATAGTCTTGTTTTAGCTTAGCATTTATATTTGTGTCCGTTCCTTGATAACTTGATGAATTTTCTGATTTTTGCTTATACCTGATGAACTAAATACTAAAGAGCATCAAGGTTCATTTTTATGAATTTTGTTTAGCCTTCTAAATCAGAGCAAACTGGTGACCAGTCCTTAAAGTTGGGTTATTTTCTAGAGAATTCCAGTGATATTAGCCATAAGCATACAGATCGAGTGACATAATTTCATTAAATGAGTTAGATTGTGATGAAAACCATTTGCATTGTTTTTTTTTTTTTTTTTTAGGAACTTCATAAATAGAATTAAGAGAAGGGAATAATCTTTATTGGCTTTCTTTGTAAAAGCATTCTGTTGGTAGATTGTTTATGTGTTACAATGTCTTCCTTACATGAAAACAGTTGTTAAAATTATTGCAGTAAGAAGGAAAAGGTAATAAAAAAACAAGTTCAAGGTTGAAAAGGGAAAATTAATGAGGTTTGATTAGACAACTTGATATAAGTAAATTTTACTCAGTCAGAATTAGTATTACTTGTTCATCATCTGAGTTTTATTTTAGAAGTTTATTTATTTATTTATTTATTTATTTATTTATTTATTTATTTAATAGCAGTGTCACTGGCCCTCATATGTGGGACCAAACCAGGGCAACTGGCTTCCCAGGCCAGCGCTTAACCACCGCGCCACTCGGCCGGCCCTTATTTATTTATTTTTAAAGATTTTATTGGGGGAAGAGAACAGTGTTGGGGAATTGGAGGAGGGGACCAGACAAGTTGTTCTTTAGTCTTCGTTGTGGAGGGAGGGTGCCAGTCGCCATCTGGCTTCCTGTCGGCAGCTCTTGGCCTCTAAGCCCAAGGTGCTGTGTTCAATCTTAGTTGCGGGTGGGCATAGCCACCATCCCATGTGGGAGTCGAACTAGGCAGCCTTGTTGTTAAGAGCGTATGCCCTATCCACTGAGCTATCCAGGCGACAGCTCAGCTGAAGGTGCTGAGTTCAATCTTTAGTTGCGGATGGGCTACCCCACCACTGAACAGGCAGTCTTGTTGTTACACCAGCTGAGCCATCTGCCACCTGTTGACAGCTCAGCTAGGGCGCAGCGTTTACTGGCCCATGTGGTAATTGAACTGGTGGCCCTGTTGCTCAGAGCATGCGCTCTAAGCCAACTCTTAACTAACGGAGCCAACTGAGCCACTTGGCTGGCCCTAGAAGTTTTGTGTGTGTGTGTGTGTGTGTGTGTGTGTGTGTGTGTGTGTGTGTGTGTGTGTTTAGTTGAGCTATCCTGCCACCTGTTGGCAGCTTAGTGTCAGGTTAGCTCAGGCTGGGCATCAAGCTGCTGCTGCTCAGAGCTTAGCTCACACTCTTGAGCTAGTTCTTAACCAACTGAGCCACTCAGCCGGCCCCTAGAAGTGTATTTCTTTAATCCTGTTCTTATGGGTAATATAAGAGACCTTGTTAAAGGAAAAATACCCTACACCTACTGTTGACATACATTATAAGTTAGTGAAACTCCTTTGGTTAACACTCTCATACTATAAAACAAAACAGAACTGTACATTAAATTAAAAAATTCAAAGCCAACAAAATTCAAACAGCTTCAGTCTATATAAAAATAATCTTAAAACATTTTTTCTGTGTTCACAGTATGAATTTATTTTTGTTGCTATGCTACGGATTCTTAGAATTTGAATGTTACTGTGTCTTGTGTGACTAAGCTTTCTCCTCAAATTAGTGCGAAAACTTAATTTAGTTACTATTTACTTTTCACTTGGCTATATGCTTTTGTTTACACATTAAAGTTCTTTTTTCATGTGTGTCAAGATAATGAGGAAACTAATGACTGGCATCAGTGTGGTGATGGGTGGAGGAAAGGGTAGATAGACGCTGATGTCACTTGGTGTAGTGCCCACTTACCCCTTATTCTACTATTCAGTATAGGCTTATTATTAATATTTTTAGTTGGGAATGGTAAGCTTTTTCAGTACCTGCCTAGGAATAGTTCAATTTTTATTTTCTTCAGTAGTATAATATAATGTTAGTGATTAAGTACATTGGCTTTAGAATCAGCTAGATCTGGGCCCAAACATGAGACCTTTTACCTAGTAGTTATTTAGACTTTGGGAGGATTGAACTTAATCTCTCTTTCTGAGTGATTTTTCTTGTCTGTGAGATGAGGATGATCACAATAATCCTGATAAAAAAATTTATTACTGTTTGTCTACTGTGAAAATCCTTGATCATGTTACAGGTGTTAATAAATGTTAACTAATTATGTTGTTCAAATCCAATAAGTCAGGGAAAGTAGTAGATTTATTAAAAGGCAAAAAAACCCAAAAAACCAAAAAGTGATCAAAGAATAAAGTAATAAATGACTGAATTAGAAAAAATATGTATGGCAGCTCTCTGGCAAGTTTATGAAAGAAAAGAGGATGAGAAATTGAGATGTCAGCTTTGTATTATGAATGTGACCAATTTACTTTGTATTACACGTGGTAGTATTTTACTTCTCATTTTTCTTACAAAGAATTGAGCCACTCCCACTCCACAATTGACTTCATATTTAAAGAATAGAACTATTATATTCAGATACTAGGAGAGGATGAATAACAGGATAATAATAAAAAGGATATTTAAAATCAACTATTGCTAGATTACAGTTTGTGAGGATAAAGGGAAATAATGATATGACAATCCACAGTCATTTGCTTCAGGTGTTTTGAACTTAATTTGAATGAGAATACCTGCTCATATGAATTTGAGGTACTAATATGCACATGTAATTTACAGAAGGAAGTCACTAAGGTCACTTTCTAATTCTTTTATATGTGTTAAAACCTTTTATCAATACATAACTTTTCTCTTCAAAAGAACATATAATTTGTCTTTTCCATGTAGTTTACCAGTTGACAAAGTAAATGGAAAAAGTATAGAAGGAGACATTGGATACTGTGAATCCAACAGGTTCAACACTTAACTTGGGAGGTTCATGTCAGGAGAAATTACAAAGATAATCTATAAATAGATGAACCAGTTTATAAGTAATATAAAATGGATATAAATGATGCAAATTAAGTTTTTGTCTATTAGTCATTACTTTTTCCATTACTTCTGTGTAATTATTATCATTACGAACATATATAGGACTAGGTTAGTCTTAATGTGTTTATTTCTGTTAATAATTTTTCTCATCTTCCATACTCTTGGATCAACCTAAATTCTTTAAAAAAGGACACCATTAATTAAAATACAATTGGAAGCCTATTATAGTATATGACTTTTCTGGAGATTTTTTTCTAGCATTTAAAGAAAATGTCATAATAACTTTGAGACAAGAACTATTGTTTTCCATTTTATAAAGAGATTAACTTAGTTGGAGGAAGTATTGAAAATCTATAAATGTGGTACAAAAGCACATGTTCTTGACCTCTGTACTATAGTATTTAAATATGAATATACTTAATAAGTACATTAGTATTATGTCTTTTTCTCTTCCCT
Organism: Aselliscus stoliczkanus; assembly: GCA_033961575.1. Classification (NCBI taxonomy): domain Eukaryota; kingdom Metazoa; phylum Chordata; class Mammalia; order Chiroptera; family Hipposideridae; genus Aselliscus; species Aselliscus stoliczkanus. The sequence continues at coordinate 77,235,185 of CM066728.1, read as the reverse complement.
CCCAATCCCCATCATCCTCCTGTAGGTACCTTTATTTTATTATCTTTTACTTTGCTACCTATTCTTTTATGACTGATTTCTTAGGTTTCACCATTCTTATTTATAGGGTATTCTATCATTGGTTACATTGAAGGCCTCTTTGAGGAAACAGCCAGCATATTTCTTACTCCTGAGTGTCCAGAAATCCAACTTTAGGAAAAGTAAACTTAGTAGTCACAAACTATATTGAGATTTAAAGATACTATACCAGCTTGCTTATCTACTCCCCCTCTCTTCTGCTTCCTAGTTTTGATCACTTATTTCTTATGTACAAAATAATCTTTTCTGTACCTTCAGCCTTATACCGGGGGTGCCAAAAAAGTGTATACAAGTGGACACTTGGGTCACTGTTGCTCAGGCAGTAGTTCACTGTAATCAGAAGTATCTGGACGCTTGCTGATGGTAACCACTTTGAACATCTTTTGTAATTGCAGAATTGAAACGTGACTTTGTATTCATTCATCTTTTGTTACTGGTATATACTAATATTACAATTTTAATACAGTTTTCCTTTCTTAAAATGTGTAGGTATATTTTTGGCACCGTCTGTATATGGGATCATTTGCCTTCTGCCTAAAGTACATCATTTAGGAGTTACTTTAGTAAGGATCTTTTATTGGTGATTGATTTTTGTCTTAAAAAGTTTTATTTCTACTATCTGCTATCTATGGCTTTTCCAAGTCCCAGTCTACAGTATAAGAGTCTACAGGGCAGATTAACTTCCATCTCAGATGTTAGATTCTTTTTTGAGTACTCTAAAGCAAAGTTTTTTTTTTTTTTTTTTTTTTTTAGCTGAGCCACCCTGCGACCTGTTGGCAGCTCAGCTCGGGCTGGCATGGAACTGCTCTTGCTCAGAGCTCAGCTTACACTCTTGAGCGAGCTCTTAACCAACTGAGCTACTTGGCCAGCCCTGAAGTTTTTTTTTTTTTTTATGTCTTTAGAAATGTGGGTTGGAATTATCCTTGCTGATGATCCTTTTTCTGTTCTTTACTGTTGTATTTATTTTCCTCCCTCATAGTAATTTTAACATAAAGATCTAGAAGGAAAAGAAGATAAACTTGTGTGCTTAACTGACACACAAGACGTCTTCATCAGTCATGTTTGAACCTATTTAACTGTGGTGTTAGATAGAACTATCCTGTTTGAACATTTAGATTCCTGACATGAGAACTTGCAGACTCCTATCACCTTTTGCATTTCCCAGCATCAGTCATTCCTCAGATTGCCTGAGTTGCATTTAACTCAGATTTTGAGTACCAGACTGTTAAGATTTTCTTTTATATTTTAATTTCAAGAATTTTTCCCCCCACTGTTTTATTTCATGAAACATGTTTACCGAAAGTAATAATTGAGCAACTTAAATTGTTTTAGTACTATTTATTTTTCATTGACCTCTGTTTGAGATCTTTACTCTTAATTTTTGTTTAGTTGACTTCATTATGTAAGTTCTTCAGAAAAGCTGTATACTGGTGATAACAATTTCTGTATTCTTGTGTGCCTGAAGAGGTCTTTCTTAGCATTCATATCTTGGGTGTTTTTAGGCAGCCAAGAAGTTGGAATGTTTGCCCTTGTAAATTAACATGTGTTTAACTTTTAGAAGGACGAACCTTTTCTCAGTTTGCTCTATCTAGGTCTTTGTTGTTTTATCCTTCCCCGTTATAATAAATGAAGTCCCATACCATACCAGCTCTATATTTTAAAGAATTTAAAGAATTTGAAGGCTCCATGTCCTAGGAGTCCTTGTTTAGTTTAGCTTTTGAGATGATCCAATGGGAAGTTTGGCTTGGTTTTTTTGAGGTGGAGTATCATCACAAAACATCTATGCAACTTAACCATCTCTTAGGATCATATCTTGTTTAATATGCAAAGCTAATTTTAATTTAGATTTTTGGGGGTTTCTCCCTTCGAATTCTTTTATCCTAAACTCTGTGAAACTGATACTTTAAGAATTTTTCCAAAGGAAGAAAGACATACTTCATTGCAATAATTGTAAACATGCTCAGGTGTAACACACACCTGTTTGGTTACACATACACTGATTAAACTATAGGAGTAATTTTTCATATTTTAACAACTGCAGTGGCCTTGAGAAAAGCTTTTATTTAGCAACTATTATTCCTAGTACTATCTTCAGAGCTAGGATTGAGTTGGTTGCCTTGCAACTTGCATAATGCCGTCAGTATATTTAGATGCTCACTAAATATTTGAATGAATTGGTATTGTGAAAATAGAACTCTGTCTTACAAAATAGAACTTAAATAGAAATTTAGAAATACAGGACCTGTAGTTCCTTGCTTATTGGTAATAACTTTATGTAAGAGATAAAAAGAATGAAAAGGAATTAGGAAAATTTTCTTTTCAAAATGGAATAGAGGAAAATATAATATACTTTACATTGTAAGTCTTAAGGGCCATTAGGATGAAAACTGCAAATGAAAACAAAATAATGAAAAATATATTAGAATGTAATTAATCGTGGTTTGGTTATACTTAATATAGTTAACACTCCAGGCCACCGTCAGCTGAATTCATCTGTATTACCTTACATTGTTCAATTCTTGCTATGATTTGTTCAATTAAAAATATCAAGGTTTGGAATATACTGTTCTTTTGGTGGTTTAACTTTAATGTTAAAATTTATACTGTCTAACTCTCGCTCGTGCTTTATTTGTGCAGAATATCCTCCGAATCCTAAATCTAGAGCGCCAAGGATGCTGGTCATTAAGAAAGGTAATACAAAAGATTTACAGCTATCTGGATTCCCAGTAGTAGGAAATCTTCAGTCACAGCCAGTTAAGAACGGGACTGGTCCAAGTGTTTATAAAGGTTTAGTCCCTAAACCTGCTGCTCCACCTACAAAAGTAAGTTCTAAATTGTTAAAAATACATGTTTTAAGTTGATATCAATTGAGTTACTTTGGGAAAATACTGTTAAAAATTTTACACCAAATTGTGGGGGATGGGGAGTATTGGTGGATGTTGACTTCTAAGTGGAAAGAGTTGGCCTATTGTGTGTCATTAATTTTAATTAAATTTTAAATGATGTATTTGTTTCTCTATGTAAATGTTTTCTTGTATTAGTAGTAATAAATGAAATCTATAAGTTTTGGTTTGCTAGATATATTTGCTTAATAACGACATATAATGTTATCTCTGCTGTTCCGTTTTAGGTTTTTGAAATTCCCACTTGTGTTTTCTTGAGTTTCTTTGGTTTACAAAACTTTAAGAAAACTGCAGTGTAGTCGGATGTTTTTATCTGAATACCAAGCTTTGATTTTATTTGTAGAAAAAGAGAAGAGAGGGCTGGCCGAGTGGCACGGTGGTTAAGTGCTGGTTTGGGAAGCCAGTGGCCCCGGTTCGAGTCCCACATATGAGGGCCAATAACAGTGCCCTCAAAAAAAAAAAAAAATAGAAAAAGAGAAGAGAATCATGTAGGAATCATTAAGATGTAATATAAAATAATTGCTTTTATTAGCCTCATGTAGCCAGTTTTATTTTATAATAGTTGCTTTATTTTTCTCTTCTATATAATGATACACATTAATGTTTGTGTGTTTTTCTTTAGCCTGCACAGTGGAAAAGCCAAACTAAAGAAAATAAAGTTGGGACTTCTTTCTCCCATGAGTCTACATATGGTATTGGCAATTTCAATGCTTTCAAATCAACTGCCAAGAATTTTAGTCCATCAACAACTTCAGTGAAAGAGGTATGGCATTTAAAATTATTTGCAGCATGTCTTAATCACGATTACTTAACAGCAAAAGGCATTGATTCGTTAAATGAATACATTAAAGTTATATTTTAGTTCTTTCAGAAAACTTTCCTCAATTTGCCAACATTTTTGCACATTAAGTAGGAATAGTTTTTAGAAGTTTTAATTAAAATTTCCAGAGATCCCAAAGTTTGGAGAAAACAATACAGTGAACCACCCATATACCCGTTGACTAGAAGAATAATTTTTTTAAAAAAAGATTTTTGAGGAATTGGGGGAGGGGAACAGACAAGTTGCTGTCCTTTTGTTCTTCAGTCTAGTTGTGGAGGATGTTGCTTCACTGGCCCATGTTAGTATTATCATTGCGCTCTTCCCGGATGAGGCAGACCGGGTCGCCAGCCTCTAGACGGCCACTCACAGCGGCTCTTGGCAGCCCACTGCAGCAGGGGCTGCAGCTGTGCCGTCCCGGGGACTCTCCCAGCCCAGCTCCAGGTGGAGCTGTTGTTCACCATCTTAGCTGTGGAGGGTAATGTCACTGGCCCTCATAGGTGGGATCCGAACTGGGGCCGCTGGCATCCCAAGCCAGCTCTTAAACCAACGCGTCACTCAGCCTGCCCAAAAGAATAATTTTTGAGAAAAGAATTATGAAAACTGTAATTTTGACAGTTGTGATAGTTATGCTATGCATATGATTGATCCTTGACTAAAATTGAGGATTTGTATTACATAACTTTTGCCAGCTGATGGATATTTTATTAGTGGTAACAGGGCCAGAAGGAAAGAAGAAGAGGGAAAAGTGCATATTGCTATTGAACTGACTTCAGGTGCTTGTTAACTTAAGTATTTCTTTGTCATTTGACCAGGTTTCTGAAACTCCCATACCAGGGAATTCCCTGACAGGTTCAGGGCCAAAAGACACTTGTGACTATATAATTATACCTGAAATTATTCTGGGCACTATATTGGAACATCATAGGCCCTCATGTACTTACTTTCAATCATAGAATTTTAGAGCTTTGGTGGAAGGACTAGTGTTCACAGCTGGTTGATTTGAATTAGATTCTTTGTAGTCTACAGACATTATTGCCAATAGTTAGGCATTATGGTTTATTTCCATGGTTAAAACTCTGATACAGAGATGTAAAATCTGGTTTCTATCCCACTGTCAAAACACCAAAATCAAAAGGATGTCAGTACATGTCTCCCTTTCCCTTCCCTCTACCCTTACACAAAAATTTTCCCTGGTGAAATCCTACCTGATAAACCCTACATGTACCTTCATGAAAATAATTATAAAATAGATCTTACAGGACCTGTTACTATAGAACTTTAGAACTCTGTGAAATAGTTTTAAAAAACTGCTCTTCTATGTATTACAGAAATGTTTAAACAATTTCAGGATCCATTTTTTTTTAAATTGGGGAACAGCGTGTTTTTCCAGGACCAGCAGCTCCAAGTGAAGTAGTTGTTTCAGTCTAGTTGTGGAGGACGTGGGGATTGAACTGGCAAGCTTGGGGTTACGAGCACTATGCTCTAACCAGCTGAACTAACCAGCCGCCCTCAGAATCCATTTTAAAAAATTGTATTTAAACTCCTCATTTAGAGTCAGTTGTATTATCATACACCAATTGTTTCTGGGACATGAACATTCTTTTGTTTACTAATCAATAGGATAAATAAAACATACGAGGATAAAAGAAAATAGTCTTTGAAATAGATTTTACAATCTTTTATTGTGAATAAAGGTGAAAGAAGAAGTTGTGGTAGTTGTGAGCTGTATGTTGACATTAGTTTTCTGTCTGCATATTTATATTTCTGAATTTTTTCTTAGTGTAATCGTTCAAATTCCTCTTCACCTGTTGACAAACTTAATCAGCAGCCTCGTCTAACCAAACTGACACGGATGCGCACTGATAAGAAGAGTGAATTTTTGAAAGCATTGAAAAGGGACAGAGTAGAAGAGGAACATGAAGATGAAAGCCATGCTGGCTCAGAGAAGGTAATTGAACTTGCAGTAACTCTTGGTTTGACATAAACATGTCATTGAAATATTGGGGCAAATATCGTTTAGGATCTTTGAATAAACTGTAATCAAATTGTTATCTCCCGGAAGGCAAGGCTAGCTGTTTGCACAAACTGACTTTCTCAAGTAGATTTTTCTCATTCTGTAGTTCCTGTGCAGCAATAAAATTTAAAATTTCCTGTTCATGTATGTTTTCTTTTGTTTTCCCCATGCTGCCTGCCTTCATCCATTGGGGTTTGCCTTTGTTGAACAAGTGTAAATACATGGAAAGCTGTGGTTATCCATCATAACTTAATTTCATACCTTATGAAAACGTCTTCTAAATTTAATGATTATAAGTATTAACATATACATATTATCAACAGAAATTAACCAGGACCTATTAAAGTTTTTAACAACTGTATTCTCTCATTCTTTTTTAACTTCTTAAAAATCAGGATGATGACTCATTTAATTTGCATAACAGCAATAGTACTCATCAAGAAAGGGATATAAACCGAAACTTTGATGAAAACGAAATTCCACAAGAGAATGGCAATGCCTCAGTTATTTCCCAACAGATCATTCGGTCTTCAACCTTCCCACAAACTGATGTTCTTTCAAGTTCACTTGAGGCGGAACACAGGTTACTATTTGTTTTTACTTTCTTCTCTGCTTTTTTTATATCCAGGATTTTGATATTATATAAATGTTGTGATTCATTTTTTTAAGAGCTTTATTGAGATTTAATTTATATGTCATAAATTTCACCCATGGTAAGTGTACAGTTCAGTGGTTTTTTTTTTTAGTATATTCAGAGTTGTGCAGCTGTCATCACAGTCTTACTTTTAGAACATTTCCACTGCCCCCCCCAAAAGACACTGCTCTCATTTGTAGTTACACCATCAGTATACTTTCTGTATCTATAGATTTGCCTTTACTTTATATTTTATATAAGTGGAATCATACAATAGTTTGTCTTTTATGTCTGGCTTCTTTCAATGTAATGCTTTCAAGATTCATCAGTGTTCCTTTTTGTTATCAAATAAGTACACTGTATGGCTCTACCACATTTGTTCATCAGTTGATGGATTTTGGGTTGTACTTTGTAGTTATTTTGTTCTGGATAATGCTGCTGTGAACATTCATGTGCACGGTTTTGTATGGACATGTTTCAATTTCCTTTAGGTAGATACTTAGGAGTGGAATTGCTGGGACATATGCTTAACATTTTGAGAAAACTGCCAAGCTGTTTTGTAAACGAGTGTACTATTATACATTCGCATCAGCAACAAATGAAGATTCCAATTTCTCCATATTTTCGCCAACTCTTGATATCACCATCTGTCTTTTTGGTTATAGCCATTCTGATGGATATGAAGTGGCATCTTTTTGTGGTTTCTAATATGCATTTGCCTAATAACTAAGTGTTGAACATCTTTCATGTGTACTTATTAGTCATTTGTATGTCTTTGGAGAAATATCTGTTGAAATTTGTTACCCATTTTTAAATTGTGTGACTTGTCTTAATTGTAATGAGTTCCTTATATATTTTGGATATAAGTTTCTATATATATATACATATATACACACTTTGCAGATATTTTTTCCCATTCTGTGAAGTTGTCTTCAGTTTATCAATGGTAGCTTTTGAAATACAAAAACTTTTATTATGATGAAGTCATTTAATCATTTTTTTTCCTTTTATTGCTTATGTATATTTTTGTGTATTTTGTGAGGTGTAGGGGTCCAGATTCATCCTGTTCCATGTGGACACACAGTTGTTCGAATATGTGGTTTGTTTTTTATTGTAAACTTTCAAGAGCATTTTTTGCTTCCATATTATAATTGTAAACATTTTTAAGATAGTGAACTCTTAAGTGATTTAGTCTCAGAATTGAAGTGTACTCAAGTCTTGAATTTTTTCCCCCTATGATTTTATAGTTAAGAGCAGGTATTCTGTAGAAATGATTCACCCTTCCTGTGGTCTTGAAATATGCCACATGCTTCAACATTAGTACATGAATGATTTGTGGACCTCTACTCAGTTCCTTTTGTTTGGTTTTGTTTGTTTATTTTGAATTAAGTAAACTTTATTGAAAGTTAAGTTTGTCCTACAGAAATACACTTCAGCTGATTTAAGTACACCACTATGACGGGAGGAATTATGGCACCAAACATTCCCTCCATCATACATAATGAGGATAATTTAGATGATTATTCAACCTAGTTTTCATGGTATTTGGCTTTGTTCCATGCATATTTGTGTAGTTTTTCAACATTAGATAGAATTCTTAAATCTCTAGCCTCAATTTTTAGTAATTGAAGGATAACTATTAAAGTAATGAAAAGTTAATTTATGCACTTAGCTTATATAACTATAATTGCTTTGTATAAACTGAATTATTTTTCCACTACAATTCTTAGATCATCGGGACCAGGCTCAGTGTGGGCTGATAACTCATTAACAGCCCAATTGATTGACTTGACTTTTTGTTTAGTTTAATGTCAGTTTTCCAAGAACTTTATTGAATCTAGGATAGTAGGGAATTGGGTTATACCTACTGTAGAATAACTTTTAAAAAATTTATTTATAATTTCAACTTATTAAGAATCTATAAGCTCTGTTGTATTCAGTATTGTATTTCGTACCTGGAATGGTGCATGGCACATTACTGTTTGCTTAAATTTGTTAAATGAATGATTGATGTAACAGTTCCAGTATTATTCTACCTTCTTTGTAAAATTGTACTTATTTGAAGGGAATATTTCTTTTTTATCTCAACTTTCTAATGTTCTAATCTACCTTTCCCCTACCCACGAGACTGGAACGTTTTAAAGACTCCTTGAAGCCTGTCTTTCTGGCCCAATTCATACATTATTCTTTAATTTATCTGTCTCGTCATTTTTGTTCCTCTTTATCAAATCATATCCTCCTCTTTTAGATGTAGTTGCAACTATTATGTAAAAGAGTATAGGCATTTGTTTTTAATTTTGTAATCTTCTTATACTAAGTTGGACTTACGTTTTGCCTAAAATAATTTATTGGGCTGATGATAATGTGAGAGTCCATTTTATGAGCTAATTTAGCTTAATTTGAGCTAACTTAACTAGGTAATATCTATAAATTCACTTGTTTGGTCAAACAAACTACATTTTATTACTGTGCATTTAATATGAATGGATAAGTAACCACACTTCTTATTCCCATCCATGTTGTGGAATTCCCCTTTACCTCATAGTTTATGACTTGTGATTCTGATGAGCTGGCTGCGTAATAATAGCTGCAATGTTTTACCTTGTAAATAATAATGAATATTAATTCCTTTAAAAAAAAAATAGGCATAAGTAGGAATTCCAGTGTTTTTTTTCCCATTCTAGTAGTGTCCCTCCCTTTAAGCCACTATTCTGTAGTATAGATATAATTTGTGAAACGATGTCCCCTTTCATCAAGATTAGGTAATCCCCCAATGTTCTCTCTCCCTTTCTCTCTGCCTCCATTTTTTTTCTCGCTCTTAAAAATAATCTTTGTATTCATATTTTTTAGCAGTTGTGTAAAGTGTGTGTAGAATAGATTACTAGGAATAAAATTTGTCAAATGTACACGTATTTAAAGTAATCAGATACTGCTGTGTTATTATTACCCAAAAATGTTCTGCTAGTTTTCACTTTCAACAACAGTCATTTAAATATTTCTAATCAGACAGCTGGTATAGGAAGAAGGCCTGTTCAGAAAAGAACGTATACAAACCAGATGTCCTAATGATAGTAAAGATGAATTCTCTTTTAGGGAGATGCAGCATAGGCAATAAAAGAAGAAAGATAAATTATTTACCTATAGAATCTATTAAGACTGTAGCAAGAGGGCCGGCCGAGTGACACGGTGGTTAAATGCTGGCTTGGGAAGCCAGAGGCCCCGGTTCGGGTCCCACATATGAGGGCCAGTGACACTGCCCTCAAAAAAAAAAAAAGACTAGCAAGAAAGTTGAGCTACACTTATTAGGAAATATCCTTGTAACTGCTGATACCCGTAATGAATGTTTTAACTGTTCTATTTTTTCAATCAGCAGGTATATATTTAGTGTAGGAAGCATTTTGATGATCTTTTATTTCTTTTCATGAGCTCAGGGTAGGGAGACTTCAGTTCTGTACCTTAACAGTTTGTTTCTGTATGACTACTAACAGGAGGAAATGGAGATAATGGGATTTAGGAAGTAAGCCAAATAGAGCAAGAAGAAACCATCCTAAATTGTAATAAACCTGGTGTGTGGGGAGACCCATACTGCATAAAGAGATATCAATAGTGAATATTTTATTATATATGTCTTATGTGTTAAAGACCCTATAGATGATTTGTGGAAGCGTCGTGCATACTAAAAAGGATCCTGAGTCAATAAAAAGAGGAAGTAAAGGTGCTGCTGATTTAGAACCATTTTAATTTAATTTTCTTATCTTGCGTTTTCTACACTGCTTAGTACATTGTATGTTTGTGAATGTTCCAAAGATATTCATTAATACATTTTTTTTTTTTTTTTAGGTAACAAAATAATTTTACATTTCAGGATTTATTTCTTCGAAAATAAAGTGATATTTCTTTCCCATGGCTTCAATTTTCTGTAAATGTTCAGATTCTTAAGTTATATACATATTAAGTACTCACATTGGTTGAATTTTAACATATTAGGTGTTAGTGATACAGTTCTCAAGGATCACAATTCTTTTGTTCAAATGTGAAAACTAAAATATAAAATATGAAACAATCAGGCACAAGTATTGTCAAATTTCAGTACGTCATTATGAAGTTATTGGGGATAGCTTCAATATCAGAAGGATAGTTGTTATCTTGTTAAAGCATCAAATGCATTAGTAGAAATGAGTGCCAGAGAAATTCAAGGGAGTTTGAGGGTAGATAGATATTATGGCTTGAGTACCAGTGAGAAAATTTTAATTGGAACCTAAATGAAATCTTAAATGGTGAGACATTAATCCAGGCAAGAGTACTGGGTAGTCATTTTGGAAGAAGGGGTATGAAGGAATGTTTACAGTTGAGTACATACCTAGTTTGTTTTAGGGGCAAGGGATGCAGTACCTTGACAAGAGTGTGGAGTCCTTAATGGAATTAGGTAACCTTATAAAAGTAGAACCTTGGAGATCTATTCAAACTCCTTCAATACTTCGGATGAAGAAATAGTTCAGGGAAGCAAAGGAATTGGCCTGTGTCCTTATACCTGGTTTGTGTCCTTCTGCTTCTAATCCTTTGGCTTTTCTAATGTAAGGAATTTGAATTTGTGGTCATGGTGTTGAAGTTAAGGAGTTTGTTTCTTTAGGAATTAGGAAGCTATTGAAAATACTTAGCTGAAAGTGTAATTGTGAAAGTGGTGTCATGGTGGTTTGGTGGTACTAGTTTGAAAGAGAATGGGTAAAAGTGATAATGAAAAAGCAAAGTGCGGATCACTGTTATGGTATATTCCTATTGTGGGGGAAAATTTGTTTTGAAAGCTATTTCAGAAACAGGGAAAAGTTGTAGTCCTTAGGAGGAGGGAACAGGAGACAATGGACAGTTAGGAATACTTGTTTTTTATAACATTTGAAACACAGTGATACCTGTTTGCGAGCATAATTCGTTCCAGAAAAAACTACTCATATTGCAAGACATCGCTTGTTTACCAAATTAAAATGTATTATTAGGCTGGTGCAAAAGTAAAAGCAGTTTTTGCCATTTACTTTTGCACTAGCCTAATAGAAATGTTTGCTCGTGTTGCAGAACACTTGCAAACCAAGTTCCTCACAATCCAAGATTTTACTGTAATTTGTTCCATCTGCATTATAGTTAAGAATCAGTTTTTTGGTTTTTTTTTTAAAAAGATTTTATTGGGGAATTGGGGGAGGGGAACAGACAAGTTGCTGTCTTTTTGTTCTTCAGTCTAGTTGCGGAGGACATTGCTTCACTGGCCCATGTTGGTATCATCATTGTGCTCTTCCCAGATGAGGCAGATCGGTCTCTGGCCTCTGGATGGTCGCTCACTGTGACTATTGGCAGCTTTCGCTGGCTGCCAGCCGCTCACTGTAGCCTATGGCAACCCACTGCATCAGGGGCTACAGCCTACACCCTCGCTGGGGCTCGCACAGCCTAGCTCCAGGTGGAGCTGTTATTAGCTGTAGAGGGCAGTGTCACTGGCCCTCATATGTGGGATCTGAACCAGGGCCGCTGGCATCCCAAAACCAGCTCTTAACCAATGCGCCACTCGGCCGGCCCAAGTATCAGTTTTTAATAGTGAAACAAGTAAGGACCTAGCAAAGACACGCAGATTGTTTTACCACTCTAAATCTATAGACTCTGGACTAGGTGGCATTGGAAATGGAATTACCATTCCATAGGGATGCCATGTAAGTTAAAGAGTGAAGATAATGTGTTAGAAAAGAAATGTTAAGTGATTAAAAGGAAGGAGAGAAATAGTAAGTAATTATAAGTGACATTTTGGTCCAGAGGCAGCAAGGTTTGGTGCAATATATACTAACATGGGAGGCAAAAAACTGGAAATCTATTTCTTTCTCTGCCATTAAGTATGCAAATTATTTTACTTATGTGATCTCGATCCTTTATAAAAGACAGGTGTAGTGTTCAATTTTATTTAGGGTCTGAGTACTGGTATTCTAAGATTGTTTAAGAAAGGTATAAAAGTCACAAAGTAGCTAATTGTGGCAGGTTCAAGTTGAAAGATGAATAGGTATAAATAAGAGTAACAAATACAAGAAATGGACTTATTTCAAAAAACGTATAATCAAACCAATATAAAATATGTGGCCAAATGAGGAAAAGAATCTTTGAAGTCATTGACTCAAATGCAGCAGCAATGGCTATGGTATTGATGCTTGTCCAACTAGAGAAAAGTGTTTGGTTCCCTGTTAATCTTTTTTTGTTTTGTTTTATTTTTGCTCTATTTGCCTAAGTCGTTTTCTTTAAAAATTGTGAAGAAAAGAGAATAACCGTGTTAGTCATTTTACTTGGGTCCTGGTTGGGAGCTTTTAAAGAAGTTATCTTTCTGTTATTGTGGAACATAAATGCCTCTTTCAGATTGAATTATGTGTTGAGGATGATGACTGGCCTGCACAATAAGAGGTGATATCAATAGATAAATTATAAAATGCAGGATATAGGTTTTCAAAGTAGAAAACCTAGTAAGTAGCTAAGAATAGGATGGCTTGTGGTGGTATTAAAACAAATGGGGAGGAGTATTGCTTTTACTTTTAGTTCATGGATTTAGCAAGTTTTCTTCACTTTCTAACCTGGAGAGCCTTTTGCAAGTTTTCAGCTTAGAGAAACTCTTAACACCAAAGGTAAAGCAATTAAGCAGTTTGTCCTGATACCATTATCTAAGATATTTTATTGGGCTTAATCTTACCTATTCATTTTCAGGAAGACATTCAAAACATAAACTCAAAAATCTATTTTTTATGTATTTTGAGGACTTTGTATTATGGCTACTGTTTATTGCACATAACATAAATGAAATTATTTTACATGGGTGAAGCTCTAAATTTATTAATTTCTTCCCGTCTTTTCAGATTGTTAAAGGAGATGGGCTGGCAAGAAGATAGTGAAAATGATGAAACGTGTGCTCCCTTAACTGAGGATGAAATGAGAGAATTCCAAGTTATTAGTGAACAGGTAAGAAGACCTAAATCATACAAGTTCACTTTCAATTGCCTTTCCTTAATCAGAACAATGTATTTTAACAAAGCAGTGGGGGAGGGGTGCTTACAGTTTTATTCAGGAATTAATTGGGCTTCACACTATAGGTCACAATTGGCCTTTGTTTTATGTCTTCATAGTTTCCTTATTGAAAGAGGATTAGAAAATGTTTGATACAGTATCAGGAAGTTGAGATGATTTTCCAAATTAGAAGTTTTTTTAATAGTTCTAGTCATGCAGAAGTGATTTTCTGTGTGGACATGTGATAGTTGATAATCGTAATCTTCAAAACACTTTCTAATTATTTTTAATGAATCTGAGGAAATCAGTTTTATTGACTTCATAATAAAATGAACATAATCACCCTAATTTAAAAACTTTTAAGGCAAAATTTAATATTGATTTTTTTTTTTACAGCACTTAAGAAATTTGTGGCAAAATACACATAACATGAAATTTACCATCTTAGCCATTTTTAAGCACAGTTCCATGGCATTAAGTAAGCTCATGTTGTTGTGCAACCATTACCAGAATCTACCTCCAGAGCTCTTTTCATTTTGTAAAGCTGAAACTCTACCCATTAAACCATAACTTCGTTCCCAGCTTTCCAAGCCCTTGGAATCCTCCGTTCTACTTTCTGTCTATTAATTGAAGTACTCTGGGTACCTCATACAGGTGGAATCATACAGTAGTTGTTGTTTTATGAGTGACTTATTTAATATAATGTTCTCAAGTTCACACATATAATGTATGTCAGAATTTCCTTTTTAAGGCCGAATAACATTCCATTGTATACTACATTTTGTTTATCCATTCACCCATTGATGGACATTTGCTTTGCTTCCACCTTTTGGCTATTGTGAGTAATGATGCTATGAGCATCGGTTTACAAATATCTTCAATTATTCTGGATATATACCCAGAATTGGAATTGCTGGATCATATGGTCTTTCATTTTTAACTTTCTAAGGAACCACCATACTGTTTTTCTATAGCAGCTACACCATTTTAAATTCCCATCAGTAGTGCTCAAGAGTTTCTTTTTTTTGGATAGTAGCTATCCTAAAGGATGTGAAATGATATCTCATTGTGGTTTTCTATTGATGGTGCATTTCCCTATTGATTAGTGATGTTGAACATCATCCGTTCTTTCCATGTGCTTATTGGTCATTTGTGTATCTTCTTTGGAGAACTGTCTATTCAAGTCCTGTGCCCATTTTTTAATTGGGTTCTTTTTTTGTTGTTCAGTTGTGGTATTTATATATTCAGTTATATACTCGATATTACTTTCTTATTAGATAGTTGATTTGTAAATATTTTCTCTTATAGGTTGCCTTTTCACTTGTATCCTTTGGTATATAGAAGTTTTAAATTTTGATGACCATTTTTTTGTTGTTGTTGCCTGTGCTATTGGTGTATATCCAAGAAATCATTGCCAAATCCAGTGTCATGAAGCTTTCCCCGTTTCTTCTGAGTGTTTTAAAGTTTTAGTTTAGTTTATGTCTTTGATCCATTTTGAGTTAATGTTTGTATATGGTGTAAGGTAAGGGCCCCACCTCGTTCATTTGCATTGGACATCTCTTTCTCCCAACTGTCTGTTGAAAACACTGCCCTTTCTACATTGAATGGTCTTAGAACCCTTGTCAAAGTCATTTGACTGTTTATTTCGGTACTTTTTTCTACTCCATTGGTCTTTATATCTATCACATTGTTTTGATTACTGCAGCTCTGTAAAAAGTTTTCAAATCAGGAATTGTGAAACATCTCCAGCTTTGTTTTCAAAGATTGTTTTGGCTATTGGGAATCTCTTGAGGTTGCATATGAATTTTAGGATGTGGTGGTTTCTATTTTTGCCAAAAATACCTTTAGGATTTTCATAGGAAGTGCATTGAATATATAGATTGCTTTGGGTAATAGTCACATCTTAATAATATTATGTCTTCTAATCTGTGAGTATGAGATGTCATTGTTTTCTTTAATTTTTTTAAGGAACATTTTATAGTTTTCAGTGTAGAAATCTTTTGCCTCCTGAGTTAAGTTTATTCCTTATTCCTAATTATTTTTAGTGCTATTGTAAATAGATTTGTTTTTTAATTTTGTATTATTTATAGAGATGCAACCGATTTTCATGTGTTGATTTTATATCATGCAACTTTGGGGTTTTCTATATATACGATCATGTTGTCTGTAAATAGATAATTTTACTCCTTCAGTGTCATATTTCTGCCTTTCCGATTAATTTCTTTGCTTTCCAATTAATTTAAATTTTAAATCCAGAAGTTCTTAGTGAACCATGTTATTTTTCACAACATGATTGTGGGGCCGGTGATGGATAATAGTTGAAGGATATTTTTTGTTAAGTTATTATATAGCTCGCATACAAAACATTTACTGTCAGCATCTCAATTTTGAATGCACAGGTTATATCTCAGTCCACCAGCCCCTGAGCTGTTTTCAGCAGCGTCTCTCTGTGCGTTCAGTTCTTTCACTTCAGCTCCAGCCCCTGGCAGACACTGATTTGTTTTCTTTTCCCTAAGTTTTGCCTTTCTAGAGGATTTTAATAATTGAACCATACTCTGTTCGGTTTTAGATCTGGGGCTGTTTTCATGCTTTTGAAACTCACCCATGTTTGGTGAGTAGTAGTCCAGTGTGTGGATTTACCAGTTTGTTTATCTGTTTGAAGGATTTATTTTGAATTTGAAGAAAGATATCAAGAGAAATCAACTAGGTACCATTACTACAGAAAGCATAATATTGTTTGACCAAGATAATTGGCTTTAAAACCTTGTGATGACTAGGACAGGTAGATAGAACCTTATTGATAATAACATAATTGTGTTGGAGAGCAATGCTTTGTAAGTATAATGTCCATATTTTTCTGAACTGATGATAAAGACATGGATATATTTAATGATGACATCGTTTAACATTTAGATTTCTGAAAAGTCATTAGGCCCTCATGTTGTTTAAAAAATGATTTCTATTATATCTGGTAACAGGAAAATCTGAGTTCAAAGTCTCTCTCTTCAGCAAACATTCAGTATTCACGGTGACTAAGATGATAGGGAGTTTACAGAGATGAGCTCCGTCATGGGGCTGACAGTTTAATAAGGGTAGATAGATTCAATATATAAAGCAGAATGTGATAGCAGTTTTCAAAATGTTTAAGGTGAAGACAGGAGAGAGTGTCAGGCAAATTCATCAAATGTTTCTTGAGTGCCTACTATGTGCCAAGGCTGTATTATAGAGTGCTGGGTAAACACAAAAAGTTTTGCTCAAATAGGACTTACATCCTAGTGATTACTCTAGAGATTGATTCCAGTTGCAGTGATCTGGAAAAACATTGGATGAGTTGGATTTGTATCGGCCTTTGACAGTTAAGATGAGGGAATGACATTCCTGTTGCAAAGAATGAACAAAGGCAGAAAGGAAGAGTGTAGTGTATGTTGGGGTTCATGGGGTGGAAAGTTTTTAATGAAAGATCATGATAAAAGTAACAGGTAGGGTGAATCTGAATCTTGGTCTGCCCTGGAGAAAAGTCCCAGTTTATTCATGTTATCCCACTTTAGTTATTAATAGGAAGTGCTTACTTTCATTGTAAAAAGTGCCCTAGTTTGGGGCCAGCTGAGTGGCTCATTGGTTAAAAGCTGGCTTGGGACGCCAGCTCTGAGCAGTAGGACCCCTATTTAGATCCCACATACGAGGGCCAGTGACGTTTTGCCCTCTACAGCTAAGATGGTGAACAACAGCTCGACTTGGGGCTGGGCTGCCTTGAGTTTCCAGCGAAAGTGTAGGTTGCAGACCCTGCTGCAGTGGGCTGCCCTGAGCTACAGTGAGTGGCCGGAAGCTGGTGTGAGCAGCCGTCCAGAGGCTGGTGACCTATCTGCCTCACCTGGGAAGAGTACAATGATGATACCAACATGGGCCAGTGAAGCGATGTCCTCCACAACTAGACTGAAGAACAAAAAGGACAGCAACTTGTCTGTTCCCTTTGCCGGATTCCCCAATGCTATTCCCCTCGCCCAATTCCCCAGTTTAACAACAAAACAAAGTGCCCTAATTTGTATGATAAATTACATGGCCCTCCCAATTATAAGTAATATTTGTGTAAGCTCTTTTTTTTTTTTTTAAAGATTTTATTTGAGGAGGGAAACAGTGTTGGGAAATCGGGGAAGGGGAACAGACAAGTTGCTGTCCTTTTGTTCTTCAGTCTAGTTGTGGAGGACGTTGCTTCACTGGCCCATGTTGGTATCTTCATTGCGCTCTTCCCAGATGAGGCAGATGGGTCGCAGGCCTCTGGATGGTCGCTCACCGCGACTATTGGCAGCTCACGCTGGCTGCCGGCCGCTCACCCTGGCTGCCGGCCACTCACTGTAGCCTATGGCAGCCCACTGCAGCAGGGGCTGCTGCCTACACCGTTGCTGGGCTCGCACAGCCCAGCTCCAGGTGGAGCTGTTGTTAGCTGTAAGAGGGCATTGTCACTGGCCCTCATATGTGGGATCCGAACCGGGGCCGCTGGCATCCCAAAACCAGCTCTTAACCAATGTGCCACTTGGCTGGCCCTGTGTGAGCTCTTAATGCCTTCTAGGTCTTGTGCTAAATGCATTTTTGTTGCATTTGTATGAAGTAGGGACTATTAGTCCTGCAACACAGACGATGAAAATAAGACTGATAGAGGTTGCATAATTTTCTCTAGGTCATACAGTTTATCATACAATAGTTTGGCTGGAAGTTGAGCTCAAGTCTGACTTCAAAGCCTGTGCTTTTAACCATGATACAAAGTTTAAAAAATATATTTGCGTGATTTTGTGAAGGTATTTGTATACCATGTTAGGAGTGCAGATTGTGTTCTATGATAGGAAACCTTGAGGGTTTTTAGGGATGTGAAGTGGTCATTATTTGTACATGAGCAAGTGCAGGTATAGTGTAAAGTGTATCTTGGAATGGTAATTTGGAAGACTAGAATGAGGATGATTAGTTGAGGATATAATGTAATAATTAGGGGAGGGATAAAGAAGGGCCTAAAGTACAGAAATGACAGTAAAAAATGATCTTGAGAGTAAGATCTGAAATAGAATGAATCAGCAGGATTTTGAAATTCCAGCCTATGAACTAATAATCATAAACAGGAATACAGAAGGAAAGTCTGGTTTTAGGAGGCTTAAAACATAAGTTAGACATTCTTAGGGATGATGCAGCCATTTCGAGAAATCAGAGATAAGATACAGATTTGTTTTTTATCAGAATTCTCCACAGCTGATTTCAAGCTTTGGAGATTAGGTGGCATTGGGCCTATATATCATGTGAAACACAAATGGAACTTTGGGAAAGATGTACCTTTGAAAAGAGGGACCAAGGTATATTTTTAAGCATCACATTGGCTGAGAACACCAGAGGTGGATACATGGCTTTTGTTTTTCTCAGTAAAAGATGGTAAGATCATTTGTTCAAAGTGAAAGGAGGTTACTTAAATTTAGAATTTAAGTAAAAGAAAATCTGCTGTGGGAAATAGAGAATTAAATAGAGGAAAAGGAATGATGAGAGCCAAGACCTTAGACCTGTTATTTCTAATTTTCAAGGTCTGTAACAAAATTAGCAGTGATGTAAGTGGTTCCCTTGGGTTTGAATCTTTTCCCAATCCTCATGATTTAAAAAAACCCTCGAGATTATTAAACCTATAGGCAGTTCCAAATACTAACTTATATAGCTGGATTTGTATTTAGAGATTTTGATGAAAATTATCAATGTCAAGAATTTTTCATGAAGAAATTTTTTAAAAGTCTGGAGTTAATAGGATTTATAGTATTATTAACTTAACTGAATTTTGTGTCTTTAAATTGTTTCTAATTTTGGGTACCTCCCAATAAAAGGTCATCTTTGGACCTAATTTTTATTACCATACTAATCTTTATTTAGGTCTGATTTCTTATTTTCAGAAATAGTAACTGGTATTTTTTCCCTAGTATCTTAATCTCTGTGGTTAATAAGCAAATGGGCGCTATTTGATTTTGTTACTTTTTATACTTTTCTTGAATACTACTTACTGGAATAGTTTGTATTCTACTTATTTTGCAGATTATGAATAAAGCAGATTTTGGGGTATGTTAATAGCCCAATTAGGTTAGAATAATAAAAATAATAGCTATAGCCGAATGGTTGCTGATTATATCTTGGGCAGCAACTAAAGGTATTTATTAAAGTTTTTCATAGTGGTTTGGTATATGGTAAATGCGGTTCTCCCAAAGGCAGTGATTTATTCATAGGAAATATTTTGTTAGATCTGTTGGATCAGTTATCTGTATCTAGTTTTTTGGAAATGATGTCATAATCTGTGGAATTTTCAGAGTAGGTTATAATTTTATTAACTTCATTGTATTCATGGTTACATTCAATTATTATAGTATTCTTAATTTGATAGTACTTGGAGGATAGTTTATTTATTTAATTTATTTTTGACATTTTAGTTACAGAAGAATGGTCTGAGAAAAAATGGTGTTTTGAAAAATGGCCTGATCTGTGACTTCAAGTTTGGACCCTGGAAAAACAGCACTTTCAAACCCACTATTGAGAATGATGACACAGAAACAAGTAGCAGTGACACATCAGATGACGACGATGTGTGAAGGATTTCCTAACAGCTTTAGAAATTTTAGTGTGATACATCTCTCATACAGTTTGGGGTGAATTGTAAAAATGAAGAACTATAATTTATGTAGTAAAATACCCCATTAGAAGATGATTTTTTTGGGGGACTTCAATATGAAGAAAACCAAGAATGTTGTGTTGGGCTGTGTTGAACATTATTTCTTTGTAAATGAATGTTGTAGAAATGAGGACTTTGGTTGATCCAACATTGACTTTCTTCATCACTGCAGCATTTCTCTGACTAGCAATGTGACGATGTAACAAATGAGATTTTCTCATTTAATAATAAAAAATTGTGTAATGTTTTGCAAAGCTTCTGTCTTAAAATGTCCAGGTCTTAAGATCAAAAGGCAGCTTACACTGTTTTGCTTGCAGAGTCATATCTTTTTCGTACAATGGAATTCTCAAGTCCACTTTGTGCGCCTCCCACTCCCCAAAAAAGGACAATGTAGCATGTTGGCTAAAACTGGAGCAAAGTGCACTAAAACATTAATTTCCTGAACTCAACTGTTGTACTAGTCACCTTTTAAAACATAAATTGCTCTTTAGCCATTTGTAGTTCAGTAAATATTACAGGAAAGACTCGCCACACTTTCTTCCAAATTTTACGAGGTGATTTTCAAGAGCTTTATTTGGGTATGTTGTCAGACCAGGATTTTCAGAGTTGATGGAAAGAGTTGTGGGAAAACTTATTTTGATAAATTATTACACGTGCAGAAAAACTGATCACACTGACTGGATCTGTCCACAACATGGAAAATAAACTGGATTTTCAGAATATTGTCGTTCTCTGTAGTGTTCAAGGTATTGGTCTCTAAATACAATGTGCTTTATTCACGTATTAAAACACAGTTTACTTTATTAAAGATGGTGATAACTTTCTGAGTTTAGAAAAAGAAAGCTTTGGAAAATAACCTTTTAATTATCACCTGCTTAACACATTTATTGAATGAATGAATGAATGTTCACCACTTTATTTTTCATTTGCACATTGATTTTAGAATCATTTCTGTTTTAGTACAGACTGGAAGAATAATTTGGCTCTGTATATTTGTATTTTGACTTTTCTGGTTTTGTTTAACCACATATGCTTTTATCTTTCCCAGTCCCATTCCCATTTTTAAATGTATTCTAATTGTAAAGAGCATAATCTTAGAGCAAAAATGTTCTAAAGTTTTATGTCAGATTGAGCTAATCCTCAGTTTAAATTTTGTTCTCAAGACTGTAGTGGTTTTGCTGTTTCCCCCTCAGTATCCTGCCTAGACTCCCCAGTTTTCACCAGAAGCCAGATTAATTTGTTCCCACTGAGAGTGGTAGTGATGGGGAAGTTAAAAACAACACAATCTGGGGGCCGGCCGAGTGGCTCAGTTGGTTAAGAGTTGGCTTACAGCGTGTGCTCTGAGCAACAGAGCCACAGGTTTGATTCCCACATGGCCAGTGAACGCTGTGCCCTAGCTGAGCTGTCGCTGAGCTGCAGACAGGTGGCAGGATGGCTCAGCTGGTGTAACAACAAGATTGCCTGTTAAATGGTGGGCTACACCAACCCGCAACTAAAGACTGAACTCAGCACCTTCAGCTGAGATGCTGTCCAGATGGCTCAGAGGATGGAGCATGCGCTCTTAACAAGGTTGCTGTTTTGACTCCGCATGTATGCCCACCCGCAACTAAGATTGAACACAGCACCTTGAGCTTAGAGGCCACGAGCTGCCTGTGGCAAACCAGATGGCGACTGATGCCCTCCACAACAAAGGTTGAAGAAAAACAACTTGGCTGTTCCCCTCACCCAATTCCCCAATAAAGTCTAAAATAAAACCACAATTTGACCTCTCCAAATGGTAACAAAGTATTAAATATATCTTAAAGCTGTCCTTTTAAAAACAGGCCTTTAAGAGGCCAGCCAAGTGGCTCGGTGGTTAAGTGTTGGCTTGGGAAGCCAGCGGCCCCGGTTCGGGTCCTACATATGAGGGCCAGTGACACTGCCCTCAAAAAAAAACAAACAAAATAAAAATAGGCCTTTAGGGCTGGCCAAGTGGCGCATTGGTTAAGAGCTAGTTTGGGACCCCAGCGTTGAGCAGCAGGGCCTCGGTTTGGATCCCACATAAGAGACCAGTGACACTGCCCTCTACAGCTAAGATGGTGAACAACAGTTCCACCTGGAGCTGGGCTGCTGAGAGTCGGCGACGGCGTAGGCTGCAGCCCCTGCTGCAGTGGGCTGCCATAGACTACAGTGAGTGGCCAACAGCCAGTGTGAGCTGCCGTCCAGAGGCCAGAGACCGATCTGCCTCACCTGGGAAGAGCGCGATGACGATACCAACATGGGCCAGTGAAGCGACGTCCTCAACTAGCTGGAAGAGCAAAAAGGACAGCAACTTGCCTGTTCCCCTTCCCCGGTTCCCCAATGCTGTTCCCCTTCTCCAATTCCCCAATAAAAATCTTTAAAAAACAAACAAACAGGCATTATATTGGGTTGTCGGAAAAGTCATGATGCATTTTTGCAACGAAAAACAAAAAATACGTCATGACTTTTCCAACAACCCAATATGATGTGCCCCAAGTCAATCCAGTCACTTCAGTTTAAATGTAGTGTTAGTGATAGGAGTGTGTTTTGACAAAACTCCATCAGTATCACATAGCGAATATTATTTAGGATTCTTAGATTGCACTATTTGGTTAATATATTAATGAAAACTATCAGATGCAAACTATTTGCTAACACAAGCTAGAAGGGACCTAAAAAATGTGATTTACATTTAAAATTTACCTTGTGTTTTCTAAATAGCTTTTTTTTCAGTTTTTTATTAGTTTCAGGGGTACAAAACAATGCAATAGACATTTACACCCTTCACAAAGTGATAACCACCCTCCCCCAACCTACTACCCCTCTGACATCGTATGTAGGTGTTACAATTCTATTGACACTTAAAAAGCTTTGATTTTGTAATATTTTTATTTCTGGTATCTTCTGCCTTAATAATATTCAGAAACTCATTTTTGCTCTAATTCCCATTTATCAGCAGTTAAGTAATGTATATTATGCATTCATGCGTTGTGGTATTGAATTTTTTAGTAGTTTACCTTAAACGTACAGTGGTTTGGTTATTCTATTAAACGATAGTGTTAAGAAGTTTGGTTACTAAAGGTGTGCAGCAATACTAACATATTTCGATAGAACCATTAAAGCTTAATTTTAATTTGTCTAAATAATGGGCAGCTGGTAATGAATTTGGACCATGTTGCTTGAAAGGGAGCCCACAAGTACAGAAACTAGTTGAATTGTACCATCTAGTGTGGAAATGCCGATCTTAGAAATAGCCATGGAGGTCTGAAAAAAACAAAAGAAGTACTTGGCTGCTTTAAATTCAGTTTATTTGCAGCAAGTTCTTTTTCACAAACCACTTTATTGATGTACAACTTGACATAAACTACACTTTTAAAGCATACAATTTGATAAGCTTTGACCTGTGAAACCCATCACTGCAGTCAAGGTAGTGAACATGTCTGTCACCCCCAAAAGGTTTTTGGTGTTCTCTCTTTTGTCATCCTTCCCTCTTACTAATGCCTCCTCTCCTCCCAGCATTTTTTTTTTTTGTATGAAATGTGTGAGCAAAATTCTTAATGGTAATAGGTATAAAATAACATTTCAAAAATTTTATATTAAGGATTAGAATAATTTTTATTTCCATAAATATATTTCTATTAAAGTTGAACTATAGAAGTGTTAACCTAAAAATAATCAGATTGATAACATCAGGTTTATATTAACATGCAGTATATTGAAGGGACTAGCACCTAAACAAATACATCGTTCCTTTTGCTAGTGTTTGTATGTACTGTTAGAATATGGCTATATAAACATTTTAGACTTAGGAATATGTCACGAATGAGTTGCTTTTGACCCCCAAATTATCATAATCAAGCTTAACCTGCATCAGATTCTACTTGATGTTCCATAATCTCCTCACAAACTTTATAAAAGCTGTTTTATTAAAATGTGCTTTTATTAGAATTTAGATACCTGGATTAGAAAAGGCACACACTTGTGAAAATTTTTTTTTAAAGAGATTTTTATTTTTGTTTGGCATACATGATAAATTTAGGGATATATTGCTAGGGCTTTTAAATAACAGGATGTCATTAATTGAGAGCTGAATATTGTGGCTTTCTTTTGAATAGGTATGTTTCTGAAGTTTTAATGGTTACTTGGCTGGGGGTGGGGTGGGGTGGGCAGTGCATTTCTAGCAGTAGCGAAATTCCTAACAGCCTCCAAGTGTTCCAGAGAAGTTTTGGTTCTCCTGTTTCGTTACTTAATGTTATTTCCTTGCCTTAGGCAGGGCTGAATGCTAGAACTTAAAAAATGATGGGGCTCTAAAATGAGCTGTGATTGTTTTAATATATAATTATGGGCACTAATGGACAGAGAGACTTAAAAGTTTATAGTTAAGGGCTTGGGAATATGTAATTCAGTAATTAAACAGTTTTGTAGTTGTGAATTTTTCTTGTTTACTTATGAGAGAAATGCATTTAATTGCTTGCTGACATTTACCTTGTAAATGCACTTACCCATGTGGAAGTAGGAACCTGATCTGGCACAATGATGGACTTTTACAATGTGTCGAACTGTTGGGTCTCCTGGAAGGACACCGCTGTGGCATGTTTAGTGCAGTAGTGTCCTAACTCTTGGTATAGGTAAGAGTCCATGTAGAAGTGGTTTCCTAACTTGCTTGCACATTGATGTCATTGGAGAGCTTCAAAAAATGATTCTAATATATTGACATGCAGTATGGTGGAAATAGTCACACGTAATTTGAAGCCTGGCTTTACCTAATGAGCTGTGACCTAAACCCAGATACTTAACCTCTTCAGACTGTTAGTATCTATTCTGTAGTGTTACTGTGAGGATGAGAAGCACGTGTTGTAAATTCTGGGCACGTAGTATGCGTTCCATAAATTTTAGCTGTTATTTCACTACTGTTAACACCATGTTATTCAACAGGAACTCCAGTAGCACGTGGTACATATTTTTTTTTTCTCTTTATTTTTTCTTTTTAGAGGGCAGTGTCACTGGCCCTCATATGTGGGATCCGAACTGGGGCCGCTGGCATCCCAAGCCAGCTCTTAACCAACGTGCCACTTGGCCGGCCCACGTATTTCTTAAATTACGTGTTAGATACCATTCTAAATGGTTGCATATGGTGTGAAACATCTGGTTGAATTCTCATATGGAACTGAAACTGAGCTGTTTCATCTCCATTTATTTGGCATTATGCTCTGTTATGAACTCAACTTGATCTTATTTCAAGTGAGGTTTACCAGTTTTCTGAAATGTCATCATTGAACTTATGGTAAATCATTGTGAACTAATTACTAAGATGGGTTAAGTGCTTTCAAACCTTCAAAATAGAATTGCCTCCGACAGTCATCACTTCATGCTATTTGTGAGACTAATTCTAAGTTGGAGTGTGACTTGCCACCTGCACTCTAAAGGTTTTTTTCTTTTTCTGAGATGCTAATGAATGAGGGAATAGACTGGAGAATTTGCTGAGAGGGGGATAACTTTTCTTTCAGCTACTTAACCTTAAATGGGCAGTGTTATAGAACAAACTCACTAGGTCTAGGTGACATTGATGACAAGAAAATCAGATTATAGGCTTCAGCTTTTGTATAACGTTAGTGGTTCTGTAATGGCATTTTTACTTAGATGTTAGAGTGTGTCTTTTTTTTTTTTTGGTTTGTTTTTGAGAGCAGTGTCACTGGCCCTCATATGTGGGACCCGAACTGGGGCCGCTGGCATCCCAAGCCAGCGCTTAACCACCACGCCACTCGGCCAGCCCCGAGTGTGTCTTTTCAATAGGGAATATACTTCAGTAATCATAAACAATGACATTTCAATGTGTTTTTTCTTTTTCATGATGGCAAACTAGCAATTGATCAACCAAATGAAATTTCCCTTCAGTTAGTTTGAGTACTGTAATAGGTATTAGGTGCAGTTACTTTATAAGACTTGGTGAGGTAAAAAAACATTAGTTTGGTGGGGAGGGAAGTGTGTTTCCCTCAGATCTGGACTTATGACCTGACAGTGTTCAACATTTTTTTATTTTGGTGAAATGAGTTGTAGAGTGAGTCATTTGGCAGAGTAGATAAAACCCAGATACTGGGTAATCAACTCTCTCGAAACAGGCATAATACCACCTATTCAGATGCCTGCAATTTCCTTTTAGTAGATTTCTTTCTAAATTGGGTTTTGGCGTACGTTCTATGAAGGGTAGATAGTTAATATTTCAGGCCATACAATCTCTTGCAACTACTCAACTCTGCCATTACAGCACAGCTATAAATACCTACTTGAATGGACGTGTCCTAGTTCCAGTAAAACTGGCCAGCTGGGGATGTAGTTTGCTGTTCGCTGTTCTAAATCGCCAGGCTTTTGGAGACTCGAAAGGTGGGTTGTTGTGGTATTTGATCTTTACACCATTGCCTGGATAATTTTTCAGTCTTACTAAATGCATAACTTTCAGTAAAATACTTTCCCTTTTTTGTAAACATGATTGTAATAATGTATCCACACAGGATAAAACATACTGCATCTTGAATCACTGAAAGAAATGCAAATTTAGCAATGCAGTACAAAAAGAGACTTACGGAGAAAATGGGGAAACCTTAGTAAAACAGTTTTTAAAAGACCTGTTCCCTTTTCTCCCTTGAAAGTGGAATAATTTCTTTTCTGACTTCGGTTACTCTACCAGCATTCTCTACTTCGTGTGTTATAAAGATAAAAACTTTGTCTTTTTTCTTTCTCAATTGGATTGTGCCAACAATAATATGGACTACTTATTTTAAAGGAAGAGATTGTTTTTCTTCGGTGGAAATTAGAGCTTTCCTCTGAAGTAATGGGGAAGTTTTTGGTGAAGAGCATGTCATCTGTCCTGAATGTGAATTGAGAACCAGAATCAGCAACAGAAATTAACATGGTAAAAGAGCTTTGAAACAAGGGTCCAAGGTTTGGTATTGGAAATTGCTGTTACAAGGTATCAGGCAGGTTTCCATCAGAATTTTGGTGCCTGCATTTGCAGTCTGGTGGATGCTAGTGAGACAAGGCCCAGATAGTGGCTCAGGCTCAGCAGAAAGCAGTAGGTGATAAAATCAAATCTCAGTAATACATGCTTCAGGCTAACAAGGAGGCACAGAGAAGAGGGCAGTACTGAAATTCTTTCTTGGCTGGGGGTGAGGGAGAGATGTCTATGAAAGGGGAAAGAAGTAAAATCCGTGTGTCAAGTCAGAACCCAGGAAAGGGACATAGGGGACACCTTCCTTAGTGAAGCTGCAGTGTGATGGTGCAGTTCATCCACTCCAGAGGTACCACATGAGCTCTTAAGTCCATAGAAAAGAGTAAGGAACAGGTGCTGTGGCAAGGACTGAGAACACTACCATACCTAACTAGAGGCTGGGCTAAAACGAGTCTTAACTGGCTCTGAAGTTCAAATAGCCACTCTGTCATCCAGCCTAGATAAGGAATCTGAATCAGGATGAAGAGTAAGTGTAGAGATGTAAAATGTGCACTCGTTCACATCGAAATATGATCAGTGACTTCTTTAATAGTAAATACTGTGTCTGCAAGTTCCCAAGTTAAATAGTACAGTCAGTAAGATGAGGGCCAGTAGGCCAGGCCCTGTGCTAAAAGTACAAAGAATAAAAATAACCCCTGTGCTGAAATTGATCACAACCTTTTGGGATAAACATAGCAAATGAGTTTTCAAGTGTGTGCAGTGTATAGGATTAGCATATGTCTTGGCTCAGTTTTACTGAATGAATAATTTACCAAGGCGCACAGAAGGCAGAAGGGAATTTTAGGTACAGGAATTGGCCTGTGCAGAGGTATGCTACAGCCGCTTACTGGGTTCAGAAAACTTCCGGGGTTCATTATAAGTATCGGAGAAGCAGATGAGGCTGGTGGTGAGGCAGCAGGAGCCAGATCATGAAGGACCCTGTTTAGCATGTTGACCAAACTGATTTTATCCTGCAAGCAGTGGGGAGTCATCAAAGATACTGAAACGAGCATCAGACTCCATGTTCCTTCTGTTTAGCTTTAAAAAACCATCAAGATTCATATGTACGATTGCTTAAAACTATAGGGGCAGGTAGGAGGGAGAACTTGTGAATGCCTCATTCAGGTGTGACGTTAGGCGAAGGTCACCTAGGTAAAAGGGTATATATTAACAATGAAAAAGGCAAACTATTCCTGGCATGTTGGGGGGAAGGTTGAGCAAGGATCTGGCCTGCGTTCGAGAAGCTTCTCAAGGCAGTCCATCAATAATACCTCGCTATAGAAGGACCTGAAAAATGAGGTTCTGATAAGGAATTTTTCTCTTAAGCCTTTTTTCTCTTCCCTGTTGAAAGTAACTCATACAAAAAATGATTAATTGTTGGGCAGTTACTATATATTATAGTAGTGATAGTGAATGAGGAGACCTAAGATGTAAAGAGATGGCCCTGCTTCAAGAAATGATCTATTTATCTATATATTTGTGTATATGTATATCTGTATATCTATATTTAATTCCAGGGATTCTTTAAACAGATAGCTAGGCATATTCTCAGCACCTGAAAATTTGTTTCAAAATAAAACTTTCCATAGGTGCTTTTGGCATTTCTAAAAATATATTGAATTTACATTTAAAGCACATTTCTGTGGTTTGTTTCACAATTGAGAGGAAGAAAGAATTCCACAACTTGCTAAAGAGTTGTTGTCTTCCAAGGCCAAGAAGTGCTACTATCAAAAATATTTAAAATAATATAAGTCTTGAATTTGGAGACCATAATCAAAAGAAGAGTGTTACAAATGCTCTAAAGAGGGCCGGCTGAGTGGCTCAGTTGGTTAAGAGCTCGCTCAAGAGTGTGAGTTGAGCTCTGAGAAAGAGCAGTTTGATGCCCAGCCCAAGATGAGCTGCCGCTGAGCTGCCAACAGGTGGCAGGATGGCTCATCTAAAAAAAAAAAAATGCACTAAGTAGTGGCAGTATCACGGAAAGCATTCACACACATTGAGCACCTTCTATGTGCTCGGTACTATCCTGGGTATTAAGTGCAGAGCCTACCAATGTAACTGCTCTGAAGGGAACAATAGTCATTTAGATGGTGTAGCTCCAGTGTGTTTGTTAAAAAGTAAAAAAATCGTAAGATGTGACCGTAGTGAAAAAATTCTAGAGTAACGCTGGTTGTTTGCCTTGAGTTTAACTATTGATTAGGTGAACAAGAGTTCTCCTGAAATTGCAAGTGGTTACATTGACACATTTTCAAGCTGTTCTTTTTTGACTTGGAGATAATTGGGAAAAGAGAGATTAGATTCTCCTAGCATCTCTCAGTGCAGGCCGGGTGGCTCTTCATGGGTATTTGTCTTGCTGAACATGATGAACACGGGCATTCTTGGGGCTCAGAAGGCCCATTGATCAATTGCATCAACTCCAGGATTCCAGGCCAGCTTTCTGGCCAGGGTATTCTGAGCAAAAAGATCGATGTGTGTGCAACGGTCGCCAAAAGATAATGCAAGTAGAGAGCAGGTAGGAAAGCTGTCTTCAAGTATTTAAAGGATTGTTAGGAAAAGAGGGATTACTTAGGTAGTTTTGTGTGATGTGGGTTATAGTAACTAACTTGTCTCAATTTCCTTTGGTGTAAAATGGGATATTCTTTGGAGCTATCTCATGAAATTTTTAGGAAGACTAAAAAAAACCCAAAACCCACAGCAAAACAAACATGTAAAGCCCTTATGAGAGGTTGGCAGATAGTCAATATTGAACATTATTAGCTTTTGTTATTTTTGTTTTTTTCTGTATAGCCCATTGGAGAGAAATCCTGCAAGGTATCTTTCTAAATAATTGTGTGTTGCATGGATAAACATTGTTTTTATGTTTACCAGAGTTTTAAACATATTTTTCCCTGATCCTTGCACCAATGGCTGGAGTATAGTTAAAAGGATTTATTAATATTGTCCATTTTTACAAGCTAAACTCAATGATGTTAGTAATTGGCCCAAAGCCACCTTACTAGCATGCGAGTGCACTGAGAGTTGAATGAGGTCTTCTAATTTCCCAAGTCAGTGTGCTTTCCACTATATTAGGCTACCTTAATGAGGCAATTAGGGGCAATATGAGGATGTTGGAGGGATGCAGATTTCAGTTCACTGAATGAAAAATATACTAGAGTTCTTACCAAATGGTTTGCTTGAGAGAAGGTGAGCAGCGGTGGTTGTCAGGCAGAAGCTGCATGACCAATTTTCATAGACACTGTGAAGGACTTCTTGCATTTCGGAAAATCTTGACCCAGATGACTGTAATGGCCCTTTTGTCTTAGATTTTATCATCTTAAAAAGATAAAATTTATTATCTCATACTTTAAAAATCGTCATTATTTTTCAATGACCTCACAAAGTCGTAAGTAACATAAACTGCTTCTCCTGTATATATTCTGTGTAACTTGCCTCTTGCTGTCTAATAGCAAAATATGAGTAACATGAGTTGGAATATTTAGCCTTATGTGTATGTCCCATTGCATCACACAATATTAAAAAGATACGTACTCAAGAGCTGAAATGTAGTAAAATGAGTAACTTTTACTGTTTTATACTGAACATTCTTAAGTAAAGCTGGCATTTTTTTCCCTTTTCTATTAGTACATGGGAGTGAAAAAAATACAATGATTACTAATCTTGTTTGATGCTATCACGTCGATTCATACTAAAGTACCAGCAGTTTTACCGTTAATTTCATACCATCAGTGCAAATGTGCAACCTAATTGTTCCAGTATCAACTATGTGATTCAAAAAAGTTATTCAGTGCTTTGCCTATTTTAGCACCACGTGTGTTTGTTGGCAAGCAATCACATAAAAGAAGATTCTCTTTAATAATTGGTGCTGATACCAGATGAATATAAGCAAAACAGCAAGTCCAGTCACATCTACAGATTCATCCATTTGTAAGACAAGTACAATTTTGAAGATGAGTTATTAACTCAGTCTTCATGTTTGCAACTAAGTGTTTAATTTGGCGAATTACTTTATCATTGGAAAGTGCCATTCCTGTGATTTATTTACTGAGTTTTCAGGCATTCAGCAGTGTCCGTGTATCAGGGCTTTAGGTTAGCCTCTTATCTAATGTGTGGGTTTCTCCAATCAGTGCAATACAGAAACATCTACTAGAGATGCTTCAGTGACTTTTTTTATTTCTAGTCTGGAAAAGCGGAAACAATTTTTAGATTTGAAAGAGCTCATCACATCTGTGTTTATTGTGTTAGTTTCATAGGATGGCTGTAATGAAATACCATAAACTAGGTGGCTTTAAAGAGTAGAAATTTGTTGTTTCACAGTTCTGGAGGCTAGAAGTCTGAGATCAAGGTGCAGGCAGAGCCATACCCTTCCTGAAGTCTTTCGGGGAAGATCCATCCTTGTCTTTTGCTAGCTTTGGATGTTTTTCAACAACCCTTGTCCTTCCTTGGTTATGACAGCCTAACTCTAATCTCTGTCCATCTCCATGGCTGTTTTCCTCTGTGTGTCTGTGTGTTTCTCTTTTCTCTTCCTATAAGGACACATGATTGGATTAGGGCCTAATCTAGTATGACTGCATTTTAGCTTAATTACATCTGCAAAGATCCTATTTTCATAAAGTGACATTCTCAGGTTCAGGGTGGACAGGAATTTTGGAGTCACACTGTTCAACCCACTACAGTAGTCAATTCCTTTTTCACTAAACTCCTGAGGCTCTTTTTTAAAACTCTGGTTTCAAAATGCTGCTGCAACTTAAGTAGCGTTATAAAACTATTTGAAAATGTTCTTAGGGCTGGCCGAGTGGCTCAGTTGGTTAAGAGCTCGCTCAAGAGTGCGAGCTGAGCTCTGAACAACGGGGGTTTGATGCCAGTCCGAGCTGAGTTGCCGTTGAGCTGCCAACAGGTGGCAGGATGGCTCAGCTAAAAAAAAATAAAAATAAAAAAAATAAAAAAAATGAAAATGTTCTGCTGCATAATACTTTTGTTCATTTATGGTTTTGCCCAGTTTCTTTGTGGTAGTTTCCTTTCTTCCATGAGTTAGAAAACACTTGGGTGTCAGTTTCATCTCTTTCAACATCTTTAGAAGTAGGTGGTGCAGCTATGGATTGAGAAAAAGTCTTTTAATCTCCCTATTTTTAAGTCTCCTATGTATTCTTAAACATAAGAAAAATATATACTTAATTTTAGTATAAAATCAGCAAGTTATAAAATAATATTTTAGATAAAAATAAAATCTAGAAAAGTTTTCAAGATTTAAAAATAAAATAATATTTTAGATAAAAATAAAATCTAGAAAAGTTTTCAAGATTTAAAAATACTGTGAAACAAGATATCAAAGGATTTTAAGTAGTGTTATTTCCACAGAGGTACAAGTAAAACTTACGGGCTTCAAAAATCATGATTTACCGGGTAGACTGCAGAGATCACAGCAAATATAACTGAAGGTAGTAAGCAAGAACCCGATAGGAGCACAGAGAACAAACTGAGTTAATCTCTGAAAATGCACAAATTTAAATCTTAAACCAACGACCTTAGAAAGTTATGCAATGTGCACACATTCTATTAGTTAGCAGAGCAATAACATTATCAATGTCATAGAGCCTCTGGAAAACTCCACTCTACATGCATGAGAAAATGAAAGCTACAAAAACGTTAGTATTATAAATGGAAATAGTTTTGATCTCAATCAACCCCTAGAAGGTCTCAGAGACTCTCAGGAGTCTGGGCCCTATTTAGAAAACTACTGCCAAGGATCGATTAAATATGCTTATACCTAATGCCAGTAATTCATTCAAAACACGCATTCTCCTCAGCTGTGCTAAGGTCCCTCCCACTGAGCTCACTCTCCAAAGCCAGTGTGATCTTGTATTCTTATTTCAGCTCCTTGTGCATAAAGCATAGTAACAATGCTTAACAGAGACTCATTGAAAAAAATTGAGGAACTTTTTAATTTCAGCAGAAAACATTTTTAAATCTTTGGTGCCCTCAGGTGGCGTAATACTGCAAAGCAACTTAGACAAAAATAGTGCATGTATTAATAGTTTTTAATCTTGAGCCCAATTTGGGTTTAGGTTGCTACTTGTATATATTAATAAGACCTTTCTTCCACTCCAAATTATCTTGCAAATGTCAAACAAATTATTTGGATATTTTCTATCCCCACGTCTCATTTTGTGTTGATACAGGGTGACATATTAATATAGATTACTGAATCACTTTTCACAGGTTATCAGAACTGACCAGTTTACCATACTCCACCATTTCTTACGCTCCTATTGCCAAGAAAAGTTGAGTGGTTCACACTGTTGCAGTTCACTTTCTGATGAGAGGTGAGTTGTGTACTTGGTAGAGTTCTCAAGCTGCCTCTGGCCTTTGATTCAAATCTTCACTATTTCACTTCCTATGGATCTGCATTTCTTTTGAGAGCAGACGTTTATTTCGTATTAGGAACATCCAGCATCGTTTTGTATTTTCCTTTATTTAAATTTCATTTAAATTAAAAAAAAATGTTATGCCTTATTATGCTTCTTCCAAAATAGATGAGTTTTTTACTTTGTGAAATGGTAGGCTTACAGTCTTCTAACCCAAAGAGAGACCATATTGACAGGGAACTCTTCAATGAATGGGAAATGTTGGGGTTCTTCCCAGTTATTGTTAAGGAATTTGGTAAATCTGATACCATGCCTTAGGTGTATTGAGTTTTTCTTACTACCCAAATTGTTTAAAAAGACTTTCAGATCACTCAGTCATCTGCTGGTCAATGCAGTAGAAAGAACCAGGAGTGAGATACTAGCTTTAGGGATGCCCAGTTAAGATTCAGTGCAGTGGGAAGAACATGGAGAGATTGTGTGTGTGTGTGTGTGTGTGTGTGTGTGGTGGCAATGGTGGTGGTGGTGGTTTACTAAAGTGACCAGAAAGGTTGGAAGAACTAAAATTCTTTATCTTGAAGAAAGTCTACGGTAGAGGCATTCACAAGTGCATTTAAAATATGGCTTACTCTTTCATTATTTAAACATTTTGTTTCACTCATTTTTTTCAACAGATATTTATGGCAAGTCTAATACATATCAGCCATTTTGCCAGGCTCTGGGTACACAGATATTGAAAAGGGAGTCCCGTCCTTTATGAAAGTAGCTCTTCAACTAGTATGGAGACAGCTAAATTAGAAACGTGACATTGTGAGTGCTATGACATGTATAAAAGCATGTCAGAAAATTCTCTGCAATGAGGCAAAATTCTGATCCTTATTTTGAGGAGTAATTAGGTATTAGTTGGATGATGGTGGAAAGGGTGTTTTCTCAGAGGGACGAGTATGTGAACGGTATTGGACGAGTGTGTATGGTGATGTAGTTAGAGGCTGGAGTGGCAGGCAGAGATCTTGACAATCAAAGTCAACATCTGGGATGTTTTCCTGGAGTCAATGAGAAGCTACTGAAAGATTTTAAGCAGGGAAATCATATGAGCAGATTTTACACACACACACACACACACACACACACACACACACACACACACACACTCTCTAGAAAGATCACTTTGGCCACAGTGTAAGAAAAAAAGACTGGATGTGGGTAAACTGAGAAATAGGGAGACAGTTGAGAATGTTGCCGTAATACTGGCAAGGAATGAAAACCAAGTGTACTAAGGCAATTGTAATGGAATGAAATTGAGGTGCTAAGGAGAGCGAGTCAATAGGATTTGGTTGGCAAGGAAGTGAAGAGGTCAAGGATACCCTCCCTGTGTTTGGCTTAGCTGACTGTATCATCCATTATGATAAGAAATTTAGAAGGAAGAGTAGATTTTTTTTTTTTGGCGGGGGGAAAGAGTTCAGCCTTGGATGTTGAATTTGAGACATTCAAATGGCAATGTCTGTAGCAGGCATACAGATTTGGGGGTCAGAAGGGTCACTGGAGAGAGACCAGCTAGCAAAACCTGGAGTTGGGGTTGACTCAGGAAGAAATGAATAGCACTGAGTTTCCTGTTTTCATAGCTTCTAGCCAGAATCAGGCTCTCGTTAGGAACAGCTAAAACCCCAGTAGAAAACCTGCAGTTTTTCAGGCAGAAGAACCACAGGACAGAAAGCTAGGGGGAATTCTAGAAGGAAAGATCCACAGAAGGGATGCTCCAAATTCTATTCATAAACTCTGTTTAAATCTATTGAACAGACTTAGATGTGAGCCTTCATGGGCTACCTGGGTCAAGAGACTTCACCCCACAGAGCCTTATGTTTTTCATTTTTTAAATGCAGAAATTAATATTTTGCAGGATAGTTATGAGGATTAAAAATCCCCAAGTGCAGGTGAGGAGTTTTACCTAGTGCTTGCCAAATAGCACACTGTCATTAAATGCTGCTGTTAATCAAGATTCTGCTAGTGGTAGGGGACAGAAATTGAGCTCAAGCTTGCTCAGGCAGAAAAGGAACTTGACTGATCAATAGTGAGGAAGAGTGGGGTAGGCCAGGGAGTCCGTGTCACCTGGGCTTGTGAGTGTGCTCTCTCTCTCTCTCCCTTCCCCTCTCTCCTTGCTGCCTCACAGACACGCCTTGTCACCTCTCCTATGGTTTACTGTTATTCTACCTTCTGTTGACGGCTTCCTCCTTTGGAGTGGGTGTGGGTCTAGACATGGAGAAATCTGGAGCAGAGGGGCCCAGTTTTTGGAGATGGAGGAAGGGGGGGGCCACAAGTCAAGGAATGTGAACAGTCTTTAGAAGCTAGAGAAGACAAGGAAACAGATTTACCCTGAGAACGTCCACAAAGAAGACAGCCCTGCCACTGATTTTAGCCCAGTGAGGCTCATGTCAAATTTCTGACCGATACAACTGGAAGATAATCGGTTTGTGTTGTCTAAGCCTCAAAGTCTGTAGTATTTGGTAAAGCAGCTGTATAAAACCAATATATCATCCCAGCTTAGTTGGGGTGATTCAGGTTTTGTGGAGCCTAAAACTTATGCAATTTGGGGGGACTCGCATTAAAAAAAATTCAAAGTTATAAAACAAACTATTTAGAATCTGAACAAATCACAACAAATTGCAAATTTAAAAAAGATGACAGGGCCTGCTGAGTGGCACGTTGGTTAAGAACTGGCTTGGGACGCCAGCAGCCCCCGTTCAGATCCCACAAATGAGGGACAGTGACAATGCCCTCTACAGCTAAGATGGTGAACACCAGATCCACCTGGAGCTGGGCTGCCGTGAATCCCCAGGACGGTGTAGGCTGCAGCTCCTGCTGCAGTGGGCTGCCATAGGCTACAGTGAGTGGCCTGCAGCCAGCGTGAGCGGCTGGCAGCCAGCGTGAACTGCCAAGAGCCGCGGTGAGCGACCATCCAGAGACCAGAGATAGACCTGCCTCATCCGGGAAGAGCGCAATGATGATACCAACATGGGCCAGTGAAGCGATGTCCTCCACAGCTAGACTGAAGAACAAAAAGGACAGTACCTTGTCTGTTCCCCTTCCCCGGTTCCCCAACACTGTTCCCCTCCCCCAACTCCCCAATAAAATCTTAAAAAAAAAAAAGATGACAAATGTTAAAAACCAAAATCCAGAAAAATAACTTTTGAATTAGTTAAAATATAACGGATGTATCTCTATAATACGTTTTTTTACACCACAATTTTTGGCTGCATTTTCTCTGTTTTCTTTCTCAGATGATAACATTTTATTGTTTTTAAAAAACGGAATAGAAAGATTATCACTGTTTCCTCAGATATCACAAGGTGAAATTATTTTTTTTATTGATAATGTAGAAAAGTTTCTTTCAGTTTCCTAACTTGTAAATTTTTAGAATTGTTAAGATGAGAAAAACCTCTATCAAGTGTGTTTCATATCTCAACGAACTGTTAGCTTTTAGCAATTTCAGTTTTTGTTGTTGAGTGGCCAGTCTTAAAGAACCTTTGAAATGATGACATTTGTTCACCAGCTTGTTGTTACTGTTCTTTTTGTAATGACATATTATAAATTATATATTTTATTCGTTTAAGTTAGTATCTCATTTAAAATCAGCAAGAACTTAACAAGGACCTGTGTGGACAGGATTGGGCAGAGAGAGGAGCGTGTGCAGAGATGTGGCCCAGAGGAAGGTAAGGTGCCGGGTCCATGCAGGGCAGCGCACGGGCAGGGTGGCAGCAAGAATGAGCCAGGCTGGGGGTGGAAATGCTGGCCAGTGCTGGCAAGTGGCTGAAGAGAGAAGGTCATGTTTAAGTGAAAGTGTCAAAAGCCTGAGATCGCTCACTAACCCCTTGAATGTTATGGGACATGTTATGGTCATTAACACCAGAGTTGGGAAAATTTTGGTTTGAATCCTAACTCTGCCTGCCTCCAGTCCCTTTCCTCATGCCTGACGGTGCTGCCTTCCTGGCACCATGTATAACGTGCACAACCAGGTCAAATTCCTAAAGCTGCCACCCTCTCTCTCCTCAGGCCAAGTGGACACATTGTGTTATCCATTTCTACGAGCATGTGGCCGCCTTCCTTGCTCCCCTCGTTGGCCTGGGGGCCCTTATAGCACACATGGAGGCCCTTGTTGAGTTCACCCAACAAGTCTTTAATAATAGCCAGCAAAGCCTGTCCTTACTGAACACTGAAATATCTCTAGTGAGAAAAGCTGTGCTACAAAATAGATGGACATTATTATTGTCTCGTAAGGAGGCATCTGTGCCGTTATCCGAATAGTGTGTCATATGTTCATACCTGATGAGTCTGCTAACATGTCATCTTTTTTAAATCACATGAGGACACAAGTGAATACCCTGAGTGATCTGCCCCCCAGCTCAAGCGACTTAATAAATCAGGGATTCCAATCATGGGGCTCTTGGTGGGAAAATTTATTGCTTATGTTGGGAAGTATTACCTGATCTATGTTTCCTCTTGCCTGTGTTTCTATTGCTGCTGTGGTGTGTGCCTGCAGGGCAGCCAGATAGCTGCCAAAGGACCCACCTCCATGCTATTGATACCCCTCACCTACTCCTTGGGGTGCATTTGGGAAGGGTGTAGGGCATGTAAGATTGTAAGAGCTGGTGGATGTCAGGAGGGGTGGAGTGTTGGAGGTCAGCAAGAGCACGTGACTGCTGGTTGACCCTCGAATTCACCCCTCTCCTGTCCTTGAAATGTACGTTCTGCTAGCTGTTCCCACCATGGGAGCCATTTGCAAGGACGCAGGCTTGAGAGAGTAAGGTTCTGTTGAGAGCATCTGGATGGCATATGACTTAATTCCATTAAACTTCTCTATAAACTTTTAAGATTCTGGCAGGCAGGTGCAGCAATCTGCTATACTCATCATGAGGCTGCTGAAGACAAGCCTCATAGGTAAGTTCCCTTGCTTATTAAACCTGCCACCTCCCAATGGAGTTGTCTGCCTCTTTCTCTGCTTGCCCTTGTGTTGGAGGCCAGTTTGTAAACCAAAACCCTCTTCTCTGCTTTCTCCGAGAAAGACACCTTCTTCCCCAGGTCTGGGCTTTTGGCCTTTCTCTCTGCTCTGTCTACAAGCATTTTTAGTACTTCTTTCCATATCTTAGAAGAAACAAATTTGTCCTTGAACCTCTCTCTCTTCTTCCTTTTGTTGTTTGTTAGCAACACCAAGAATCCTTCACGATGGGGTCTCAGATGCCTTAAGAGATTCTTCACTTTTGCAATTGCTAAGCTTGCATCTTCCAAATTACTCACTGCACTCTGACAAAATATATATTGGGTTGTCGGAAAAGTCATGACGTACTTTTTCTATGTTTTTCATTGCAAAAATGCGTCATGACTTTCCTGACAACCCAATATATTTTCACACAGCCTTTTCCTCCATGCCTGAAATCATGCTGTTCCTTTTGCTCAGTTGCTTTAACTCCCAACCTTGTAAAACACTCCTGACTCCCCCAGCTAGGGTAGGTGGCTCTCAAAGCATTTGGGGAATTTAACAAAAATAGTTAAAAGTTAAGAGCTAGTGTTTATTAATTGTTTACTATGTATTAGGCACCGTGCCAAGCATTCTTTACATATTCTTCATTGAAAGGCGTAACTCTCAAATCCCTTATCATGCTGTGCTACGCTTGTGTACCTGTCAGTAGACAGAAAGCCCCTGGAGGTGGGGGCCTGCTTCATCTTTGTACTCCCATAATAGCTTTGTGAGCTATTTACTCTCTCTTGCAACTATTCAGCCCTACTTTTTGTAGTAGGGAAGCAGCCACAGACAATATATAAACAAGTGTGTGTGTGTGGATGTTTTCCAATAAAACTTTATTTACAAAACAAGTGGCCACCCCTTCTCTAGATCCCAGGTTCATATCCACAACCAATTGGCCAGTTTAGAGCATAAAATTTCTTTTCAAGGGTCAGACCAAGGAGCCAGAGGTGCTGTTCATCCTAGTGATTGTCCCCAAGTGGCTTGCATATTCTTAAAGATTTCTGAAGAACATTGTATTTTAAAGATTGCTTATATCTTCCTAAGTCTTTTTTCTGTTAAACTAAATTTATTCTGATTTCAACGGAAACATGATCCTCCTTATTGTACATAAGGAAGGGAATCCACTAGCTTGAGAGCGTGGCTACTGCTTCATCAAGTAGTTATTAATCTTGTGCTTTCAGATGGTTCTATTCTTTTGTATAGTTTTCTAGTATATCAGTTGTCTTCAAAAATAACTTAAAATTATCTCTAGAAAGAATCATAATGATAAAAGCATAGAACTGTGAGTTTGCTGAATTAGATTTTTTTTGGCTACAAATGATGAAAAACAAACTGAAGTTGTCTTCCGTCTCAAATTGATCAAGTGTGTAAACCACATTTTTTGGGAAGGTGCTGTTTTGGCCTGTCTCTGAGCTCTGTAATTTCTGTGTTCTGGTCTCAGTAAGGCTTTTCCCACATGGTAGCTGCAGGTACTCTGGCTTATATTTTTGCAGGTGAAGTCCAGTAAAAAATAGAAATTTTGTTTCACGAAGAGTTCCAATGTAAGTTTTGTGTCTGACTTTCATAGGCCAATACTGGTGACCTGCAATCTATGAGTCAGTCACAGGCCTGGGATGTGGCGTATGCCAATCCCCCAAACTGGGGCTCTATGCCTCTAGCTGAGCTTTCCGTAGTCCCCATACAAATTGCCTAGGTGAGAGTAAGACACCTGTGCTTTCCCCACTTTGGTTTCTTAATGCTGCTGTAGCAAGTTACCACAAACTAAAGTGGCTTAAAACTACACAAATTTATTATCTTACATTCTGGATGTCCAAAATCTGGAATAGGTTCCACTGAGCTAAAATCAGTTGTCAGTAGGGCTGTGCTCCTTCTGGGAGCTCTCAGGAAAGAATCCATTGCCGTGCCTTTTGCATCTCCCGAGGCTGCCTGCATGCCTTGGCTCATGGCCCTCTTCTACCTTGAAAGCCAGTAATGGCATCACTCCCATCACTCTCACCTTTGCTCTGTCCTCACATCTCTGACTCACCTGCTTCCTTCTTTCACTTAGAAGGACCCTTGTGATTACACTGAACCCATCCCATCTCAAGATTCTTAATCACATCTGAAAACTTCCTTTTGTCACATAAGATAATATATTCACAGGTTCCAGGGATTGAGACACAGACATCTTTGGTGGTGGTGGGGGCATTATTCTGCCAACCCTCCCCCAAATCAGGGAACTTATGTGGTGAAGGGGGAATGGATGCCAGGCAAGTGAAGTTGGGTTCTAGTTTGTAGTTCATTTGTTTAGGTACTGTGTACTTTGGGTAAACAGTTTAATCTCTTTAGGTTTTAGCTTCACCATCTATAAAGCAAGGATGCTTTTGCTTAGATGTGCTTTCAAATCTTGTATTTGGTAATAGACTTAACCAACTCTATTACCAAAGCTGGTGAATGTATGGGGGAAATGGGCGCCCTCATGCGTTGCTGGTGGGAGTGTGAATTTTTGGGGAAAATAGACTTCATTAGCTAATAAAACCATAAATATGTATGTCCTTTGACCCAACACTCCCGGGTAAAAAAGTACCAGGATGTAAAAATAAATAGTTCTGGTTCTTTATTTTTGCTATTTCATATAAGTATATATTTCTATATGTATGCATTTATATTTTTGCCACTGTATTATATATAAATGACATATATATGTGTATATATGTATATATATCATATACCAATAAGATATATATCATATACTTATGTGATATAGCTGCAAAAAATCATTAGAAATTACTGAAATGTTTATAAATAATGGGATTTTGAAAAGATTGTGATACATCCATACTATGGATTATAGTGAAACTCTTAGAAAAAATGAAGTATACTTATATATTACCTAAAGAGGTATCTTTGAAACAGTAAGTGAAAAACGACAATTATGGAATATTATGAATATTCTGATCCTATTTTGTAAAATTAAACAATGGAAAAAGTATGTGTGCATGTATATTTGTATATCTTTGTACGGACATAGAGAAAGTTATGGAAGGTCTCTTAAGGTTGATTACTTTTATGAAGATGAGATTGGGTGGGGATGGAGAAATGATTATCTTTACATTAATTTTTTTTTTTTTTTTTTTTTGAGGGCAGTGTCACTGGCTCTCTAATGTGGGACCTGAACCGGGGCCGTTGGCTTCCGAAGCCAGCGCTTAACCACTGCTTAGCCACTCGTCCGGTCCTCCTACATTAATTTTTAATTACTCAAGTAATGAACAAATCCATGTTTGTAAACTCGCCCTTTTGAACACCACTCCTGGCATTCTTCCCTTTCCTCTGCCTGTTTAGTATGTGTCCTTCCTGATATTTTCTGTGTGTTTACATGGTTGTATATGTCCATGGAGAGCATTTAAACAAACACCATGCTGTATGGATCTTTCTAAAATATACTTTTTCATGCCACAGTATTTCTTTTTGATATATATCCATGCTAGCACATGTGAACTACCTTATTCTTTTAAATTGCTGAGCAGTATGTCGTCACATAAATAATTGACCCTCTATTTAGATATTCCGCTGCTGATGGGCAGTTAGATAGTTCCCATGTTTTTAGCTATTACAAACAGTGCCACAGTGGCCACTCCAGGGGCCTTGTACATGTGTTCCTTTTCCTCTAGAAGAGTCAATTAGTAGTGAAATTGCTGGGTCATAGGATATGGAAAAAAAAAAGTTTTATAATAGATTCTGTGGAATTTCCTTTAAAGGACACTGTGCCTTATTTATTTATTTATTTATTTATTTATTTATTTATTTATTTATTTATTTTTTGAGGGCACTGTCACCGGCCCTCATATGTGGGACCGAACCGGGGCCACTGGCTTCCCAAGCCAGCGCTTAACCGCCGCGCTACTCGGCCCGCCCCACTGTGCCATATTTAAAAAAAAAAAATTAAAAATTTTCTAAC
This sequence comes from Aselliscus stoliczkanus, assembly GCA_033961575.1. NCBI lineage: Eukaryota > Metazoa > Chordata > Mammalia > Chiroptera > Hipposideridae > Aselliscus > Aselliscus stoliczkanus. Next base: position 77,192,742 of record CM066728.1, on the reverse strand, counting down.
CTTTGAAGCAAATCAAACATGTATTACTTAGGTAATCAAACTTAAAGAAAATCTGTACAAGCATTCTGTCCTTCAGATATGTGGATGAGACCAGGTGGCTTTTTCACCTGCCTGGGTTCTGTCTAGGGAGTCCTGTCACCTGAGGCAGGAGGTGGAGAAAGCTGCTCGGGACAGCAAAGAGAGTCCTTGGAGAGCTTGTTCCTGGTCATGTGGCATCTGGAACTTACTTGAAAAGGATGAAAATTCACAAGTTTTCTATCTGTAGTTGTAGCACAAGAAAAAAGCATCTTTGAATGCTTTTAGATAAGATTTTATTTGAGTATATGCAAATATTGGCCTAAATAGGGGGAAAAGTCTTTGTAATCCACAGAAACATATGAAATTGAAATGTATCCTTCTCTGACCGCCATTGAGTGTAAGGACATACTCAGGGACTTTTTTTTAGCATGAATGAACCTACTTAACTAATGAATTTGTTATTTAGCTTATGAGAGGGTTTTAGCTAAGACTTTAATCCTTTTTTACAAGTGTATCACTCACCAGCAGAGGGGGCCAACGAGCTTTCCACGACTTAGCTCTCCTGCTTTGGGACGACCAACTTTGCCTGTCCAATGGGGCAGCATACACAGTGTTTAAGCTTGGTGTCCATAGCTTTAATGAAAAAATAATGGTTAGTATATATTCAATAACATATGCATATTGTTAAAAATATAAAACCAAAAATTAACAGAAAAAAGCATTTTGTAAGTAAAAACACAAAACGATACAAATGACCCCTGCCCCCTCCATCTCTTCATTCTGTCCAGTTCTACCCTCAAAAGACAATCATTTCCAACTCCTGTTTCTTTCGCCTTGGAGGGGTGGGAAATCACCTATCTTTCTGATAATACAATAACGAAGTACAGATTTAAAAAGTACAGAAGGATACTTAGTGAAAATTATTTTAGTCTCGCATCTGCTTCTCCGGCCTCCCATTTCACTAGTGGTAACCACTGTAAGCAGTTCACTGAATATCCTGCCAGAAAGATTCCATTTGATGAGTCTTTTGACAAATATAATAACTCCAGAAAAGCAATACATTCACATCGTTCAAAATTTTCTAGTACAAACTCAGAGGACGGCCTGCTCCCCACCTCTGTCTCTCAGAGGCAACATATTAAGTTATATTCCTCGGCTTATCAATATGAGACATTAGCTACTAGCTTTCTATTATGGTAGATGAAGATTTGCCTCTTGTATTCCCCTTTTGTACTCTAACCTCCTGAAAAAAATAAGATAGTTACATTATTTTATAGATAGTAATCTTCGGTGCTGAGCTCAATACTGGAGTAATTTTTTCCTTTCTTATAGAATATTTGGTTTTCTTGGAGTTAGTTGCCTTACTTTTCCATGGGCTTAGCTTTCTTATGCATTTGTCACTGATTTTCCATGCACATCACTAGATTGTCAAATGCCAATGATATTTTCCAAATCACTAAACATAACATATCTTTTTCCATTTTCTGTCTTCAAGGCTCAAGGCTGAACTGCTTGTGCCCAGAGCCTGCACAGAGCTGTCACCCTCCAACTTGCCTTCGCCCCCTTACCCTGTTGGATTTCCTCTTGCCTGGGCCCCATGTGTTAAATTAATTAAACAAGGTGGCTCTAATGCCCTGGCGGCTTATATAAGCAAACCAGGATCTCAGCTTGTAAATGCCTCCAGCTTAAGAAGACCAAGTGCTAAGGACAACTCCTCACAGACAGCCAACTAGGCTGTAGTCAATCAATTTCTTTGCTTTGGCAACTTCTCTATGTAAATTTTCCCCCTGGCTCCTGCCTGCGGAGTGCCCCTGATCACTTGCAGTTTGGTACTGCTGGATTAGAATTGATTTTTTTAAAAAAAGATTTTATTGGGGGATGGGGGGAAACAGCATTGGGGAATCGGGGAAGGGGAACAGACAAGTTGCTGTCTTTTTGTTCTTCAGTCTAGTTGTGGAGGATGTTGCTTCACTGTTGGTATCTTCATTGTGCTCTTTCCGGATGAGGCAGATCGATCGCCAGCCTCTGGATGGTCGCTCACCGTGGCTATTGGCAGCTCACGCTGGCTGCCGGCCACTCACTGTAGCCTATGGCACCCCACTGCAGCAGGGACTGCAGCCTACTCCGTCACCGGAGCTCACAGGCCAGCTCCAGGTGCAGCTGTTGTTAGCTGTAGAGGGCAGTGTCACTGGCCCCCCCATATGTGGGATCCAAACCAGGGCCGCTGGCATCCCAAAACCAGCTCTTAACCAATGCGCCACTTGGCCAGCCCTTAGAATTGATTTTTGCTCAAGCAATCTCTTAAAAATTTTTTAATATGCCTCAGTTTATCTTTTTAGCATATTCTCCTTTTCTCTGATTTTCTGGAGTAGATCTTCCAGGAACTTCCCAAGAGAGGATGTGTAGTTAATATTTGAGTTCCTTGCAAGTCTGAACATGCCTTAATGCTTGAGATACACACACACACACACACACACACTTTGGCTGGATATGTTTTTCCAGGTTGGTAATCTTTTCACTGCAGGATTTCTTCATTGCCTTGCAGTCTCTCTTGTTGGAATTAAGAAGTCTGATGGCATTTTGATTCCTGAGTCTTTGTATGTGACCTGCGTTTTTCTTTCCAGAAGCTTTGTTTATTCCTAGGCTTGTGGAATTTTGTGAAGATATTACTTTCATTGGGTCTCTTTTCACTATTCTTCTAGGTATTGGGAGGCCTTTTCAGTTCTTGGAGATTTTCTTGTATTTCTTTAGCTCCTTCCCTCCAGCAGGACATCTGCTATTGTGTTCTCTGTAATTTTGTCCCTGTGTGTTTGTACGTCTTGTATGTCTTTCCCATTACTTTAGAGAAGTTGCAACAGGATTGAGGAGACAATATGGGTGCTCACTGGCCATGGTAAATGAGGTGCCTCTATCCTGTCACTTTTTGAAGGTTTACTGAAAGAGGATCCCACTGTGAATCTGTGGAAACTGTCCTTTGAAACACTAAAAACAGAACCAGCAGGATATCTTTAAGTAAATGGTTTTGTAAGGGGGATGTTTTAGAAAGGCTCTCCTTCTCTTTTGACCTTGCTTCTGCATTGATACCAGAATTAAAGTGGGAACTGTAGACACATTTTAGAGATTGACAAGGAAGAACTAACAGGATCCGGTGATTACATGGCTATGGAGGAAAAGACGATCATCAATGAATGGACTCCCTGTGAGCTGGGTGAGCCGTGGGGCAGACAAGCTGCATAAGCCACCTTCTTCAGCGCCCTCCATCCGTCCCATAATGGTATTCCTTTCACCAAGGGGGCCACCTCCAAAATCCCAGTGTTACCCTAGATGGCCCCCTTCTTGGCCCACATAAAATCCCCAACTCCACTTGGCTTCCTTGTCTGTCTCTGCCATCAAGACTTGACTTTTAAAAAAATCCTCTCAGTCCTGTTCGATATGTATGAGTCCTTGCTCACGTAGAAATTAAGTGGTTCTCAAACCTGAAATTGTGGTGGTATTATAATAGTTGGGGAATTTAAAAAACTACAACTATCCCAACCTTACTTATTTAGAGCCTTGGGGCTAAGGCCTAGGACTCTATTTTAAACACTGCTCCCCAGATGCTCTGCATGTTTTGGCTTCCCTCAGGTAAAGAATTACTTTCTCTTTAAAGACACCGTGTTGGAGTGACATCAATGGTGATGTTTGTAGTTCTGGCTCTTGTGGTCCTTTGGATGCCTTCCTACCTTGTGATGACGGCAGATGTTGATGAGTGACAGCTGGACGAGAGGCAGAAAGAACTTGTTTCTGTTCTAAGCAGCTGTAGTGTATGTGACGGGAAGACCATTGGCTTTAATTTAACTTAATTGTGATTTAATTGCACTGTTGCAGTGACAGTCCAGGGATGCTTTTCTTAGGAGGGATTGAGGGGGTAAGGAAAATGAGTCCAATAAGGATCTGTTCAACTTTTTTAAATAAAAGAAAATGAACACCAGGTGGCAGCAAATCACTGTTCAGAGAGGGGTCTGCACAAAATTCAGCAGGGCAAAAAGATTGTTTCCTTGAAAATGTGATGTGCTTGTTACATATCGTCTAAAAAGTGAGGCCCTGAGGTCAGGGCCTCTCTTACACGAATGATAGTTTCAATCTTTTCAATGTTTCTCTCCACATTATCCCAATATCTCCATGTCTTCTCATAAAGCACATTCACACCCTACACTCAGCGTGTTCCCACACACTGGGGCCCTTACTGGGAACCCTCCTAGTTCTCTCCCAAAGACTCAGCATTGATCCTCCAAGAACACAGCACCTCTGCTGGAAAGACGCTGTTTGAGTAGCTCATTTCCTGCATCTTGAGGGATGAGGGACTGGAGGTCTCCACCCTGGGTCTCTCAGTTAATATAGAGCCATCTGAGAACCCCACACACAAGTGAGGGGATTCAGGAGACCGGGTCAGGAGAGCATGTCCACAGGGGTGATGCTGAGACCCTGTATAGTCCTGAGGCATATTCCATGTGGCCAGTGCTAACTGGTGTCCGACTAGATATTTTATTCTAAAACACCTATATCTGTTTCCTCTGCTAACTCTGGGAGTCATTACCCAGGAAAACTTCTTAACTAGAACTTCTCATAGGCCATCCAAGCTGGGGGGAAAACGAGGATGTGCTGCATTTTAATTGCTCAAGTGGCCAAATATGGTGGTTTTTGGAGAGAGAGTGGAGCTTCTCAGCTAGGACTCCCAGGGGCCTTGGTACTATGTGACATTTTCTGGTTAAGTGGAGGTGCCACCAGAACCTGGAGTGTTGGGTTTTGGTGTAGTTCTCTCAGGAGCTGTGTGACGTTGAGCAGGTCACATAACCTCTACTGCGTCACTTGTAAAATGAAGGAGTTGGCCGAGATAGAGGCTGTTAATCAGAAGTGTACCCCTGAATATGATTTGAAAGATGTAGATGCCCAGGCTCTGTCCTCTCCCCAAGAATCACAGTCTCCAGGGGTGGGGGAGGAACGGCACTCAGCTCACTCCAGGGGATTCTGGTTAGCTCCCCAGGATATGAACATCCGGGCTAGGACATTGCACGTGTTCCTTCTAACTGACATTTATTCATTTACTCATTCATTTATTCACCAAACATTTAGCAAAAATATGCTGCTATAAAGGTCTTTATGAGTCCATTTTGAATTCAGGTCTAGTAAACAATTGCCAAGAAGAATTATGGACTATGACACACAGACACACACACACACTTCTAGTCAGTATAGTGATAAGCACTTGGTTAGGTTACATTAATAATATGACTTATTTATTTTCTAAATCTCAGTGACCTGATAGTAGTTGACAAAATGAAATCCCCGGGACACAAGAGCCAAGAAATAAGTGACATTGAATCAAGTGGCTGACCCATAAGGAACTCTGGACAGAGAATCTGAGGTTCCAGGGCCAGATGCCACTCTGCTACTGATGGGCAGTGTGATCTGGGCAAAACATCCTGAGTTTCTTCCTCTTTACTAATGATTACTTTCCAAAGTGGACTGTAAAATCTCTATTATTTTTTGCCTGGGATGAAGATTCGGATTAAATGAGGTAACGTGTACAAAAGCACTTTGTAAATTATAAAAAGCTGTCCACCTTAATAATATTGCGATTTTCTATCACTTATTCTATCAAGCAGGAGTGATGGGACTTTCCTCTCAGGCTACGACTCTTAAAGGTAGCAACACACAAGGCTGGTTTTTAGTTTGTACATGGGGAATGACCTCTTTGGTTTTCTCTCTTTCACTTTCCATGAACCAAAATAACCTACGTCTTCCGGTTCTCAGCCTGAGCCAACTGCGCTCCAAAGCTCCCTTCACTTGGTATCCATCTCATCCACCCAAATATGTCCAAAGGGACTCAGCTGAAGATTTCTCTGTTACAGCTGCTTACTTCCTCTGTAAATGTTAGGTTTTGTGGTGAACTGTGGCTTCAAAGATAGAAAAGCTCCATCTTGGTTTATTTGGGATAGACTTTCCAAGAAAACAAAACTGAGTGAGTCTGAGAAACTCTGATTTCAGAGTGCCCTGCTCTTCCCTCCCTGAAGGGCAGGAGACTTTTAAATCCCTGACTGGGGCTTAAAGTTAAGCTTTCCTTCCTTCCTTCCTTCCTTCCTTCCTTTCTTCCTTCCTTCCTTCCTCCCTCCCTCCCTCCCTCCCTTCCTTTCTTTCTTTCATTGTTTTTATTCACTGTTCAGATACTTGAAGACCCCATTATGTTTTTTGTTCTGACAAATCGACTTCCCTTTCTTTTCTTTTTTTTTTTTTGAGGGCTGTGTCACCGGCCCTTCACACATGGGACCCGAACTGGGGCCACTGGCCTCCCAAGCCAGCTCCCAACCACTGCACCACTTGGCCGGCCTAAAGTTAAGCCTTTCTTGCTTCAGATATTGAGGGCCCTTTTCTAGGCACCTTCCTTTCTAGAGTGAGGAGAGGGTTGGCGCATTGTGTGCTGTTTTATAAGGGGGAGGGAACACAAACACTGTTCATTGGGAGAGGCATTTTGGGATCACAGAGACCAATGAAACAGACCTGGAGGTGTCACAGCGACTGCTGTTGTTCCTGGGGAACATGGTACTCTATCTCCTCATAGTTGTCTCCCCCAAGGGAAGGGGAGGCCTTAGATGACCTTATTCAGGGTCACGCATAGTGCTCACATTCTAGTGAAGACTCTGCAAGTCTCTGAAGCCCAATTTCTTCCTATTTTACATACCTACTGGCGGGGAGAGTTGTGGAAACTTTGGTGAACTAAGTTGACCAGAAAGAACTTAGGAGAGGCCAGCCCTGGACTCCTGTACCCCCAGCTCCCCTGCCTCCTGTGTCTTCTCTGGGGTTATTCTCAGCAGGCAGGTGGCACCTTCATAGGACATATACTCTTCCAGGAACAGTGATTCCCTGCTGAAGGTAGGTGAGGGCCGTCAGGCTCCTCATCAACGCTGAACTTGGGTGGTCTCTGAGCTTTGGGGTGGGTGCTCCTCACACTCTCTGTGGTGAGGACAGGCATCTGAAAACTTCCCAATCTATCACAGACTGACCTGGTAAAAAGGAATTTTTGCCTTTGTAAACATGAAATTAAAACACCCAATACAAGTCCCATTTAAAACAATGATTCGTTTTTAACAGATATAATATTAGTCTGTCAAATTTCTATAAACATTTCAGAAACTTCCTTTCAGTTGCTACTTGAAATGGTTCCATAACAAACAGCTCCCCCCGGGGCAGGTGTGTTCCCCATGCTTTGGGAAGCACTACTCTGGGGGACTTAGAGAGCTGGCAGCCTCTGGCTGTGGGACCACCACCTAATGGCCATGGCAAGCAGGTTACTCTGTGCGTTAGTCACCTCACCTGTAGATAGAATAAGGTAGTGACAGTGCCTACCTACCTCATAGAGCTGCTGTGAAGATAACATGCTCAGTGCACCGAGACCTCTTAGCTCATCACCATTATCATTAAAATGTGAGCTAAGGGTGATCAGTCCCAATTGACCATCAGGTCCTTATGTTAAGGGCTGTTTGTGTCACTGGATAGCAGCTGAGCTGGGAATAAGGGCAGGCTTGGAGGCACCTGCCTTGTGCTCTCTCACTACATACCAGGACTTCCCTTTTCTCATGAGTTCTCATTTAGGTGAGCTGGAATTGTTGGAGTTGCAGACATTTCAGGCTTTTGGCTTTTTCTGCCTTTTTACAGTTTGCTTGTAGATTTGCTTGGGAAATGAGACTCTAGTAGGCCAATGTGTTTATCTTCTTTATTTCTGGTTAGTTTCTCTTTCTAGTTAAAATATACGAAAATTGTTAGGTTCATACTACAGCAGGGGGGATGTTTAGATCTAAAATAAACAGATTTGTCAAAACTAAAAAACAAAGTCATTTAATCCACATAACTTTTCCTTTAGGATCCCAAATTTTCTCTTCGACTAAAATCACTATTTTCAATTAGCATAGTTATCTTATTTCTGGTGACATTTTCATTTTGGACATGTTCTAAGGGCAGAATATATTAGTGAGATGTTTTAAAACTGACTCATTCTTATCATCAGCCTAAAGCTGAAATCTACAGCATAAATACCCCGAAAACGACCATTTTATTATATCCCATCAGGACTTGGCCTCATGTTTACATTGGGTTTGCCCTCAAATACAGCAAAAAACTGGGTGAGAAATTTCTCTTTATATTGTGAATTCTGTTTCTTCAGTAGCTTCTGTTTTGTTTAGGATTTGCCTTTGTTTTGACTTTGAAGTGTTTTGACTTGAGCACAAAATAAAGGTGTGTAGCCCTTCTGTGTTGAAATGTCCCATTCAACCCTTGGAGGGAAGTTGGTCAGATGAATAATCGATCTTTGGCTCTCTGTATACCTACAGAGTAAATAAACCCCAGTAAATAAACCACAGTGAGCGACTTCACGGGGATCTTATTTCTCTGTGGTGATTCCTAAGTCACTTCTCCCTGTGTGCTGCTAGGCCTCACCTGCTCATGAATTATACAGGAACCAGGTCAATGGTACTAATTAGTAATTCTCAGGGTTGTGTGTCCACTGCAAATGCAGGAGGGTGGTTGCTTCACAATGGCTGCTGCCACTGCCCCCTGGAAAGCTGTGCCCAGGGCTCTTTGTTTGCTATTCCTGAGTCACCCACTGACTGCTCCATTCCTTGAAGCCCTGACTAAGCAAATGCCAAGCTATGTGCCTTAAGGAACTGGGGACTGCCACACTGCCAACTCTGAGCTATCCATCATCCCACGTGTACCAGAGCCGTCTGCTGTGCCCTTCCTGAAAGCAGTTCCTTCAGCTTCTGCCCAAAGGCCTTCTCTGATGGGGGTCGAGCCCTGAGTCCTGGGTGTCTGACTCAGGCGAAGTGGACAGAGTGTGTGGTTGGCCCCTCTTCTGTCTTGCCCCTCAGGCACAGCTACCTAAAGTGCCTCAGATGTGCCAATCCCTCTCCATATCAACTCCTCCCAAATGAGAGTGTTGGATAATGTGTTGAATTTATTTGAAGTAATCATGAGGGAATGATTTAGATATTTGAAGCATTTCAATCGTATTGGTTGAAAAAGTACTTATTTGAAATCAGTAAATGTGATTGGTTCCCCTATGACCCTTCCCCTGTCACTCTGTCACTAAGTGGTGGGGTGTAGGGTCATGTCCAAGAGCCCCATGAGTTCTCACTCAGCCTAATAGAATATGACAGACAGCTGCAGCATATCAGCTTCTGGCCCATTCTCTCTCCTCTTTTTCTTTGTTTTCAATTAAACATATGTTTGATCTACTCACTGCGTCCTTTATGTCTATTCCCTGCTCCTGTCCATATTGCATTTCTTTTACTCTCTGTGCTTCATGCTGAGTTTTCTGACATAGCTTCCAGTTCACTAGTTCTTTCTTCAGCTTTCTGTAATCTGCTGGTAAACCAGCACAGGTTAGTTTTATTGAGCTTGGCTTTACTGTGGTTCACAGATGTTGTGTTTCTATAAATTGAAGGCGTGGCCTTCTACTAGCAAAAAGATTGTGACGGGAGACTCACTTTATTGCAGTGGTCTGGGACTGAGCCTGCAATATCTCTGAGGTATGCCTACACATTGCTTTTAATTTTAGTTACTGCATTTTTAAGTTCCTGAATTCCAGCTTGTTTGCTTTCCAGATCTGCAATGTCCATTACTCCCTTTTCCAATTCCTTGCTTAAATTGTTTCGTTGGCTTCTATCTCTTTGAACACATTATTCATAGTAGTTTTATAGTCTGTGTCTGATAATTTCCTCATCTGGACTACCTGTGTGTTCATTTCTGTTTTTTGTGCTGGTGGTTGTTCATAGTGTCCTGTCCTTGAGACCTGGTTATATTTGATTGTGTGTTGGGCATTATATTTGAAAACATTATTTGTAGAAATAATTTGAGGCCTAGAATGATCTCTCTCCTCAGAGAGGGTTTTCTTTAGTTTCTTCTGGTTATCTGGAGGCTCCTGGAGGTGCAACCATGTTAATCTAGTTTCAGAGCTTGTGACTCTGCAGGTAACCCAGTGACTTGGCAGTGCGGCTGCAAATGAGAGCAGGTTTCAGTGTGGTTTGCACTTATTTCTACAAGACCAGTGCTCTAACCCCTGAGCTATGGAGCCTACCGCTGCACTTATTTCTAGATTGCAGCTTCAGGATACCAACTCCGAGCACTGGGTCGCTCACTGGAGCCTCCTTATGGCAGGGTTTTGACTTGACCTTTTGCCCTGCTACCCTCCTGAGCTGTCAGAAGCACTGCTTTGCTTTTTTATCTGTCTCTTCAGGGCAAAGGCAGGCCCAGGTGAGGAGCCCATCTCTCTGAATTTTCATTTTTTTGCTAGACGATGGCCAGGTGATTCTTCACTCACCATTTAGCTATTTGATCCTTTTATGAACATAGTTTGGGTATTTTATCCAGCTTTTATTTGTTTGTTTGTTTGTTTATTTATTTTTAGAGGGCAGTGTCACTGGCCCTCATATGTAGAATCCGAACCCAGGACACTGGCCTCCCAAGCCAGCTCCCAACCCCCGCGCCACTTGGCCGGCCCTTTATCCAGCTTTTAAATGTCTTCAGCAAAAGAGTAAGTTTGAATGACAGTCTGTGTTTCATGGGAATAGAATTTGGGAGCATTTCAATAAAGGTTGGCCTAGTGTCCATCTCTAAAGAGACTGGTGACTGCTTGTTTTCTGCTCCTATGCCCATCAGCAGTCAGCTCTGAACTCACTGGAGCCCTCCAACTGTGCAGATTCTCACAGCAATGAAGGAAGTGCGTCGCCTGAGGACCTATGGTCCTATCATCCTGCATCACATACCCGGGGCTGGCTTGGGGATGTAGAAGGTGGCAAAATGTAACTTGCCTGGGGCCGGCTGAGTGGCGCTGTGATTAGGAGCTGGCTTGGGATGCCAGCGGCCCTGGTTCGGATCCCACATATGAGGGCCAGTGACACCGCCCTCAAAAAAAAAAAAAAAGTAACTTGCCTGCATATGTTACACTATTGCACTCTCAATCTGGTGCCAAAAATCTGGAGCCTGTGAAATGTGAGGAGAGGATCTGGTGGCTATGAGAAGGCAACAAAACCACCCTCTCCAGACCTGAGCTGGAGTGCAGGCAAAGCAAGTATCCACTTCCACACTGCCTGGTAACATGGATGGGTGCTTTGTAGGATCATTTGAAAACTTTTTGCTTGCATCTACCACACTGGCTTTCAAATGTTAGCATGCATGAGAATCGAGGAGACCTAGTTACAGCACAGGCTGCTGCCACACCTGCCCTCCCAGTGTTTCTAATTCAGTAGGTGTGGGCTGGAGCCTGAGAATTTGCATTTCTCATGAGTTTCCATGTGATGCTGCTGGTTTGGGGACTACACTTTGAGAGTCTCCAGTTTCCTCCGTTCTTTAACCAGATTTAGAATCACTTGAAGGTGGAAACTATAACTCATCCTCTCAACTAGCCCAGTGCTATGACCGCATGGAATCTGTGGGTGTAACACTCATTGACTGAATAAATTCAGGTGTTGTGTTTCCTAAAGTGTGCTGAGGGTTTCACAGAAGTGCTGTTTTCTATGATGACATCACCTGGACACTTGACCTATCCATTCTCTCTGCTCTAGTTGCAGTAGAGATGGCTTCAGGATCAATTACTGTGGCTGCAGCACTTTCCTCTTTAGGATAGTTCACTTCTTCTTCGAGAAAGGAGCATACTCTCTCTGATGAATACATGCCAGTAGTGGCAATTCGTAATTGCTAGAAATCAAGGGTGATTACATTTAATCTAACCGTGGAGACAAAAGAACATGAAGCCAAGAAGAGAAGCAAAATAAGCTTGAAGAGAAGCAGAGGAGGAGAAAGAACCTTCAGAGCCTGAAGCAGGTGGCTCACAGGTGGCCTTTGGCTGCCGCCTGAGTGTGTCTGAGATAAAGGATCCAGGCAGGTGGGTGTTGGTGTTTACTGTTCCCAGCTGGTGGGAAGGGAAGGACTTCCCAGTACAGTAGGTGGTGAAATAGGCAAAGCCTCTTTTAGCCTCTTGCTTATTTCCTTCTGGGCTCTTCCACTCTCTGTGGCCCCACACTATCCTGATGTGAAAGGTCCCTGCTGACTGGTAAGCTGATAAATGATTGGACATTAAAGTGTAATGACTGAAGGCCATTTCAATTCAGTTTAGTTGAGCTCACCAAATTATTGGCTATCTGTCACATGCCAAGTATCCCTAGCCACTGGAAGTAAAGAAGGAAATGCAGCACAGCTCCTGTCCTTCAATTCTAGCGGGAGATGCAAGGCACGGTGCCAGGGTAGCGGGGAGGGCAGGGATGAATAAGTTGATCATGCACTTTTTCATCCAAATTGGGACAGAGAGTGAAAAGGGGCACTAAAAAATGACAGTGGGGGCCGGCCGAGTGGCGCATTGGTTAAGTGCTGGTTTTGGGATGCCAGCGGCCCCGGTTCGGATCCCACATGAGGGCCAGTGACACTGCCCTCTACAGCTAACAACAGCTCCACCTGGAGCTGGGCTGTGCGAGCCCCGGTGATGGTGTGGGCTGCAGCCCCTGCTGCAGTGGGCTGCCATAGGCTACAGTGAGTGGCCGGCAGCCAGCGTGAGCGGCTGGCAGCCAAGATTGAGCTGCCAATAGCCGCGGTGAGCGACACCCAGAGGCCAGCGACTGATCTGCCTCATCCGGGAAGAGCGCAATGACGATACCAACAGTGAAGCAACATCCTCCGCAACTAAACTGAAGAACAAAAACACAACAACTTGTCTGTTCCCCTTCCCTGATTCCCCAACGCTGTTCCCCTCCGCCAATTCCCCAATAAAATCTTTTAAAAAAAAAAAAAGACAGTGGAACAGTGTAAAGGAGGATGCAGGGTTCCCCTATCTAACCGGAGGCTGTGGGAGCAAGGAGAAGGGGCCATTTGGCCCCACCTAGCCAATGGGTTATGGAGTAGGGACTTGGAGTGAAATGCCAACAAGTTACTTACGGGACCTTGTGCTTGAGTTGTGTCTTGAAGCCTGGACTTTTGCATTTTAAAGCAGGACCCCATGAAAAAGAGCAGCTCTTGCCCCCAAGTGACTCTCCTGGTGGAATTTAGGGTGCTATGATCCCTTGGAGTGTACAGGGAGAAAACTTCCAGATTATACTACTTTGGGTGGCCACCCATAGACCTTCTTTGCTTAATAAGCATTTAGCATTTGTCAGGGCAGCAAAAGTCACTTGATGGGTCACTGTTAAAAAACAAACAGAAGAAACTTGCCCATTACCCTCTTTACTCCCCCCCGCCCCTCATGTTTTTCTCCTTCCATTTCTCTGTCTTAGTAAAAAGTAGTAAAGATAACTTTTGAGCCAAGGTTATAACAAGGTCAGTCCCAGGGTAGGAGACAGCTAATCTCATCATATAGCTCTTAATATTTTTATTTTTATTTTATTTATATATTTTTTAAATTAGCTTCAGGTGTACAACAAAGTGCAATAGTTATTTTACCCCTCAAAGTGACAACCCCCCTCCCCCAATTCTTCCCCCCACTCTTCCCCCTCATATCATACTATTACAATTCCTTTGACTCCCTTCCATCGTATAATCCACATCCCGTGACTATCAACCTATTCAGTTACAGTTGGCATACAATATTATACAACATCAATCTCAGGCACACAGTGCAGTGATCAAGCCTCCACTCCATCCATGAAGTGGTCTCCCCAACAAAACATGTGACCATCTGACACCTCACAACACAAAATTTTTTTTTTTTTTTTTTTTTCATAAAAGGGCCTTTAACTACTCAGAGTAGGTAAGACAATCTCAAAATAAAGGACAATGCCATCTTAGGAAGAAAGAAAACAGAGAATATAAACAGAAAAAAGAATTTTCTTTTCAAATGTAAAATATCTCTAATTTTCAAATTTAAAAAGTTTCCTTTCTAACATTGTTTTCTGTGTAATTATTTTCTTTTCTTTTTTTTTTTAATTTTATTTTATTTTTAATTAGTTTCAGGTGTACAACACAGTGCAATAGTTATACATTTCACCCCTCAAAGTGACAACCCCCCCACCCCCAATAGTTTCAGGTGTACAACACAGTGCAATAGTTATACATTTCACCCCTCAAAGTGACAAACCCCCCACCCCCAATACACCACCCCACACCCCCCCATATCATATATATCTATTACTCTTCCTCTGACTCTCTTCCACAGTATAATCCACATCCCGTGACTATCTATATATATTCAATTACAGTAGGTATACCACCTCCACTTTAGTAATACAGTGCAGTGATCAAACCCCCACTCCATCCATGAAATGGTCTCCCCAAAAAGACCTATGATCATCTAACATTCCACAGAATACCCACAACATCACTAACTATATTCCCCAAACTGTCCCTCCCATCCCAGTAGCAACACTGTAGTTGCCCATTCCTGCCGTCCAATCCCTTCCCCTTCTCCCCCACCCCCATTCCCCTCCAAACTAGCAACCCTGATCTTTCCTCTATATCCATGAGACAGCCTCTGTTTACTTTGCTCATTCATACAGTCCCTCACATTCCACATATAAGTGAGATCACATGGCACCCGTCCCCCTCTGACCGACTTACCCCACTCAACATTATAGTCTCTAGGTCCATCCATATCATTGCAAATGGCACGATTTCATTCTTCTTTATAGCGGAGTAATACTCCATTGTATAAATATACCACAGTTTCTTAATCCAGTAATCTACTGACGGGCATTTTGGTTGTTTCCAAGTCTTAGCTATTGTAAATTGTGCTGCTATGAACATCGGGGTGCATAACTTTTTTTGAATAAGTGTCTTGGTTTTTTCAGGATAAATACCTAGGAGTGGAATTGCTGGGTCAAAAGGTAGCTCTATTTCCAGTTCTTTGAGATACCTCCATACTGACTTCCATAGTGGCTGCACCAATCTGCAGTCCCACCAACAGTGACAACACAAAATTTTAACATTATATTCCCCGAACTGTCTTTCATATCCCTGTGACAATATTGTAGTTACCTATTTATGCTGTCTAATCCTTTCCCCTTCTCCCTCATCCCCACCCCCTCCCAACTAGCAACGCTGTTTTTCCTCTATATCTATGAGACTGTTTCTGTTTCTTTTGCTCATTCATTCAGTTTTTCAAATTCCACATATAAGTGAGATCATATGGTATTTGTCTTTCTCCGACTGACTTATTTCACTCAACATAATAGACTCTAGGTCCATCCATATCGTTGCAAATGGTACAATTTCATTCTTCTTTATAGCGGAGTAATATTCCATTGTATAAATGTACCACAATTTCTTAATCTAGTCATCTACCGATGGGCATTTCGGTTGTTTCCAAGTCTTGGCTATTGTAAATTATAGCTCTAAATATTTAGACAAAGCTAAATTCTTTGCATTAGAGCTAAGTGGTGTCTACTCCGAGTCTATATTCCCCAATCTGGTCTCTGCCTCAGTTCGTCCCTTCATTGTGGATTCTTTTCCAAAGCACCTTGCCTGGGATCACTTTCTCACCTGCTGAGAGTACACCCTCACGGTAGCATAATTGCATAGCTGTGGCTTATATTTTGTTACTACTTTGGGTACAGTTTGCTGCAAATAAGGACATTTACAATCCCTGGGAGATACTGAAACAGTCCCAAAATAGCAGACATGCAAATACTTTGCCTGATTAGCTGCTACTTATGAACACATATGGTTTAAGGACTGAGTTACCAATTTTATGTTTTCATAAAGTGCTGTATGGTCTTGTTTAATGAGGAAAATTGTAGAATACTGATGTTTATGGAGCCGTCGAATCTGTGGATTTTGCAGGCACAGACCATGAATTCTAATTTGGAGTTCATGTTAATATAAGCTTTTTGCGTTACGTATTTTCCACATTTTTTAGTCTTGGAAGGATTAAGCTCTGTTTGTTTCCACTGTTGGATGATACTTCAGTCTACTATCTTTGACCTTGTAGCATGAGAGTGCACCCCAAATAGGAAAGGCATTAAGGTTTTCCTTTCAGGATTTTTGCACTACAATTCCAGTGTTTGGTTAGGTAGATGGTTGTTATGGGTCGAATTGTGTCCCCTAAAAAAAAATATTTTGAAATTTTGACCCCTAGAACCTCTGAATGTGACCTTATTTGAAAACAGGGTCATTGCAGATGTAATTAGCTAAATTGAGGC
Organism: Aselliscus stoliczkanus; assembly: GCA_033961575.1. Classification (NCBI taxonomy): domain Eukaryota; kingdom Metazoa; phylum Chordata; class Mammalia; order Chiroptera; family Hipposideridae; genus Aselliscus; species Aselliscus stoliczkanus. Next base: position 77,176,573 of record CM066728.1, on the reverse strand, counting down.
CATAACTGGTGTAGGCTGGGCTCCTAATCCAATATGACCGGTGTCCTTATAAGAAGATGGCCATGTGAAGACACAGACACACAGGGAGAATGCCACGTGAAGACAGAAGGTTGGAGTGATGCACCTACAAACCAAGGGGTGCTGAAGTTTGCTGGCAAACCACCAGAAGCTAGAAAGATGCAAGGAAGGATTCCCTTACAGGCATCAGAGGGAGCATGGCCTTGCCGATAACTTGATCTTGGATTTCTAGCCTCCAGAACTATAAGACAAGATGTCAAGAGTATTCACATCTATTTGAGGACTTTTCTATTGCAAATAACTAGGAGCTATATGACATCAGATACCAAGAACTCTAAAAATGTAAGGTACGTTGAAACCCTAACAAAAACATTTTTTTTTAATGGAGGAGGATGATCATATTACCATGTTTCTCAATCCCTCATGACAGGTCAGTAGTTTATGATAGGATATGAATTGTTCTGAAGACTTTGAAAGTCTTCTAAGTACTGTATTTGGGTTTCCAAGTTTTAATAAGTGGGAACAGTCAGAATTCCCTGCAGACATTTATGGTAGATGAAGGAGGACACCATCTGAGGGTGCTCTGAGAGTTCCTGAATGTTCTACAAATGGTCTCTTTTCTTGCTGTCCTTGATAAGAAAAATTTTCTTTTTCACTTTGAGTGGTGATGTCAACTCAAGTGGGGCATGATTCTGCTCTCCCCCAGGGGACATTTGGCATTGTCTAGAGGCATTTTTGATTGTCATGATTTGTGGGGAGCAAGATGTCATGACTGGCAGCTAGAGGGTAGAGGCCAGGGATGCTGGCAAACACCCTACCATGCACAGGACGGCCCCCACAACAGACAGTGATCTGGTCCCAATGTGTGGACGTTGAGAAACCCTGACATAGAGGCAGAAACTCAAGAGGGTCACACTGCATATGTACATTGAGTCAACAGAGAACTTCCAACCATTATGCATACTGATGATTCTCCTCTTTGAGAAGGTTTGGCCTATCCTAAAATTTAAAAAGTCCATCTACGTCAAATGCTCAAAGTTGATACAAAAGATCACATCAACAGTGGCTTTCTTACCTAAACACCATTTGTCTAAACATAGAGCTCTTCAGAAAACCGCTGACATTCAGGGAGCACAGCCTCGGCCTTGCCGTGGGAGCCCCCACCCAGATCACTTCATGCGAATGTAAACAGAATAAGCCTTTTCAGCTGCAGCGCTGTTTACCAGGAACCTGCTAGAATAAACTAGGTTAAGTTTAATGTAGTCAGCAGCAGTAATCACCTGGGGTTCTTTCATTTGTTGAGAAATAACAAATGTAGGGGCACATCTGACAGAGGCTATAATCGGGGGTTGTCAAATACTGAGGAGCACTTTGGAGGGCTTTTTCCCAAGTGAATGATAAACTTATTGATGACAGACTCCCTCCCTTGATAGGAAAGAGCCAACTTAAAAGTGAAAGAAGCGAGCCTAATGGCTCTCTCTCTCTCCCTGAAGGCAGGGATGGAAATGGCCTGTGGAAATTCTGTCACAGTGGGGAATCAGTGAGTCAGTGACTAACTCTAAAATGAAATACGGAAGATCTGGATTTTATTTTTCTCCCTATAGGTGGAGAAAATTCCATTTAATAAAAATCATATATGACCTTCTTTTTGTGTTTACCACACCAGAATTCCCATCCAGACAAGAACATGGAAAAAGTCCTCGGTAGTGAGAGGAAATATAGTGTAGCCCAGCATCCCTCAGAGGTCCAGGACTATCCTAATTAAAAGCAGAGGCATGTCTTTTTGATAATTGTAACTATACTTCGTTGCCAAAATGGACTGCATTTTATCTAGTCTTTGGCCAGCCTCGTTGGCTAGGGAAAGGTTTTGTTCAAGTGCAGTAAATATCTCACAGAAAAACACAAGTGAATTCATGTCAGGGTGTGTGGATGTGTGTGTGTGTGTGTGTGTGTGTGTGTGTGGAGGGGGGCACTTCAACTACTCTTTTTCAATTAGTTCCTCTTCTGTTTTGCTCCATTTGACATATTGATATTATAGTTGGTCCTCAAAGCAGTGGTTTGGAGTCCAGACTGTAGATTAGACCACACAAATTTGAATCCTGGCTCAGCTACTTGCTAGTTGAATGCCCTTAGGCAAGTTCCTTAGCCCTTTTTCCTGTCATTTTCCTTGTTTGTAAAATAAGGATGAAAATGCTTGCACTTACCTCATGTGGTTATGCTGATTTAAATGACTTAATATCTGTAAAGCACGCAGAACAGGTCTAGACAAATGGCGAATACTGTATTTGCTAAATAAATAAAATGACATTTGACAACTTAAACTGGAAGCTCCAAATTCATGCATTAGATTTAAATTAACACACTTTGGAGTCTAGAGCTAAATCATTACAGGAAAGAGATATCTTAAAAGTTAATATGCATTTACCCAATAGCCCCCAGCTTCCCAGGGCTCATTTAATTGACTGAAAAGTGTTTCATCCTCTCAGGCCTGCCCATGCTGAGGGTACCAGACATCCTGGAAAAATTGTCAGATGGTTTTCATCAGGTCAGAACTAGACTAATAAATAGTCTGCCTTTCCAGCCACTGGGTGGGTGCGATGTTGGACTAACTGCAAATTGGGTGAAATAAGCTTACTGGAATAGGGAGCTGGCTGTCAGAGGACAAACCCTGCAGTTCCTCTGACGTGGAGGTGTTTACAGCAATTCAGGCAGGAGGTGACAGGGCCTGGGTCAAGGGTGTGGTTAAGACCCCAGGAGGGGCAGAATCAGAACCGGGCTGTCCTCATGGTCAGCTGTGATGGGAGAGACCAGGGAAACTGCCCTAAGGGGAATTTTGAGAAGGGGCATTTACTGCCTCTGTGGATGTGTTTTAACACTAAGTTTTCCTATCTCATCCTACTGGACAATGAGGGCTTTACCCTCTTTCTCTGCTGAATCCCTGGAATCCTTCTTTGCAGACTTACATCCCCCAGGAGGAGGGATGGCATCATCTCTGGGGAAACTGGCATCTGGGGTTCCCTCGATGAAACAGAAAATTTCTGCCTGCTTATCCTACAGTGAAGCCAGCTACTTGACAAGCTGTATGGACGCACTGGAGCTTCCGATCTCCATTTTAGTGCTGTCTCCTCAGATGTGGAGGTGGGTCTGGGACCACTTGGGCGAAGGCTTAGCTGAGCCTGGCCTTCACCCCCAGAAGAAGGAGGCCAACATCTCTGTCCCATCACTTGCTCTCCTCCATCTCCTTTCTCCAGTGCCCTCCTCTTCCACAGTGTAACAGAGGGACGGCATAGATATGCCTTGAAGGAAACAAACAGTGTTTTGGTAAACAATTCTACACAAATATTGGATTGTCGGAAAAGTCATGACGCATTTTTGCAACGAAAAATAGAAAAGTACGTCATGACTTTTCTGACAACCAAACAGTTTGGCTACTCCCCTGAGTCCTGAGAAAGTTCAATTAGAATACAGAATGAAATCACCCATAGGTCCAAGGACGCATGTGCAGCCAGTACGAATAGGGCTCTGTGGGCTTTGGAGCCTGAAAGAGAGAGACGGCCCAGAAACATCAAACCTGTTGCTGTCTGCAAAATTTTGACTTTCTCACTTTACTGTTTTCTGTTGAATTTCCTATGGCAGTATTCTTGGTATTCAGGGTGGAAGAGTGTGAGGAAGAAGGAAGCAGGAAGGAGTTATCTGGAGGGGAGCAGCGTGAAATTAAGACTGGCAACTAAAAGCTGGTGATTAGTCTTCATCTCTAACTTCTCTCCTGCCTTGAATTTCTAAGAAGCAGCCACGGATAAAGCTGGTTCTGAGGTGGGGAACCCCAGGACAGAGCAGATCCTCAGCTCTCTCAGATTTTTGCCCATCTGCTTGTGGAGAGAAAGGACTAGTGGAGGGAGCAGCTCAGCTCCAAGTCAAGTCATTGTCTTTAATCTAGTTGTGGAGGGCACAGCTCACTGGTCCACGTGGGAATCGAACCGGCAATCTTGGTGTTAAAAGCCTGTGCTCTAACTACCAGAGCTAACCTGCTGCTCCTGCTTTCTCATTTTTAAAGAGAACCTTTCAGAGGTTAGCTCTCCCCAAGGGATTCTTGTAGCTCAGAAATTGCTCTCTGTAGCCCAGGGTGGCCATAGTTTTAACAAAAGGCTAACGAGTAATCTTCCTCCTGGCTGTTTCTTGGGCAGAGTTACCAGTTTTGTTGTCAGGATGCTTTATATTGAGCAACTATTATGAATTGAATTGTGTCCCCCCCAATTCATACTGAAGTCCTAACCCGTAGTACCTGTGAATGTGACCTTATTGGGAAATAAGGTCTTTGCAGATGTAATTAGTTAAAAGTAAGTCATCAAGGTGGACCGTAACTCAATATGATTGAGGTCCTTATAGAAAGGGGAAATTTGGAGACAGACACATGCACACAGAGAAAATGCCTTTTGAACATGAAGGCAGAGATCAGGATGATGCCAAGAAATAGCAAAGACTGCGAACCAACCACCAGAAACAAGGCAAGAGGCATGGCACAGAGTCTCCCTCACAGTCCTCCGAAGGAACCAGCACTGCCGACTCCTTGATCTTGGACTTGTAGCCTCCAGAACTGTGAGAAAATACATTTTGGTGGCTGAAGCTACCCAGTCTGTGGTACTTTGTAATAGCAGCCTTAGAAAACTAATATAGTCACTGACTTGAATGTGTGGGCTTCCTGGAAGAAAACTAAATGAACATGCCATTAAGTGGGTCATCCCTGCAGGGTTAGTTGACTCCACATTGTCCATCCAACCTTAGATTTGGCTTTTGCCAATAACGTTTTGTTCAGTGACCCTTGGTCTGGTTCTGCTCCCCCTATATCTCTCCAGTGAAAAATTTCCTTGCTGCTCAAGGGTGTGTTTGTGTAGTGTGTGTGTAGGGGACCAAGAATGGAGCTCTTTGTTTAGAATTTGCGTGGTATACATAAATAACGAGCATATGGGGAATTTTCAAGCCAGAGGCATTTCAGAATTAGGCAAGGGAAGAGAGACTTCATTTGTTAAAGACATTTCCTGTTCAAATTCATTAAGAGCTTCCCTACATCCTCCCTTCCCCGTGTCCTGTTCCCCCCTAAAACCAAATATGTAAGAGGATTTCTTAGCAATGTAGGCCCAACAGGATGTTGAGAGAAATGGATAAGAAAAAATAATACATCAAACCAGATGAATGGAAAAAGCCCTGTTTTTTTTTTTTTAATGCATATAACTTCAGAATTGTAAAAGAGAAATGAGTAAGAAAGTAAGTGAACATGCCATTAAGTGGGTCAAAATTGTTCATACAAAAGTTCACTTTTAGAAATTAACCCCGGTTGTTTCCTTTTAGATACAGGGACATGTACCAAAATTTCACCTTCAGGATTTAAATGGACACCTATACTACTGGCTTTAGTGCCTATCTGCCCCCGGCTGTAAAGTAGGGTGAGTGGGTCAAGTCTAAGGTTACACAAGTTGGTCAACCCCAGCCCAGCTCCAAAAGAAGAGGGGGTGGGCTTGGCCCTGGGGGTGATCTTGGACTCCCTGTCCCCAAATGCAGATGCCCCTTAGTTAATGCTATTTCTTATCCTCATGTGAATGCTTAATAGCAACTTCATCTGCAGTCTCTGAAAAGGCCCTTTTAAATGAAAATATTTTGTTAGCTGCCAGAGAATTAGTGAGGAAAGCTGAGAAAAAGGCAGTTCCATTTGTTTGTGTCTAGAAAGGAGGTTGCCTTCTGGTTAGCACAAGCATCCCAGTTTCACACCCCATTAACAGGGTGTCCATCTGATTTCTCTCTTTCAACCCCAAACCACAGCCCTGGGGAAGCCAGCCAGCCTTCCATTTGCGTCTGGTGCAGATTTTCATGGCTTCATGGTCTGACTTAGTCGAAGTGATTTCTTACAACAGTTTCACAAGAGGCACTTCCACATTCAACTGTAACCACAGAAACACATTCCAATGACATATATATATATATATATATATATATATATATATATATATATATACACATTATAGTCTTGCTTCATATTTTGAATTATGGTGGCTTCTGGATGAATCTCCTGAAGACCAGTGTGTATAATTGGTGATACGTAATAATATTAGAAATACAGAAATTAAAAAAATCATGATTTCTACTAGTACAAAAATTTGTTAAAAGGTATGGTGGAAGAGATATAATACAAAATATAAAGCATAAAACTGAGAAAGTCAGATTTGGGGAAAATTTATTGACGACTTACAATGTGCCAGGAAATGCACTCGGTTCTTCATCATGTATCTTTATGGTATGTGTGTGTGTGTGTGTGTGTGTGTGTGTGTGAGAGTGTGTGTGAGAGTTTGTGAGAGAGAGAGAGAGAGAGAGAGAGAGAGAGTGAGAGAGAGAGAGAGAATGTTAAATTCATTTGGAGAACTTATCCTGTATCATTGAAGAAGAAGAATTTATATGAGTGTCATGAAAAGTCATTTAAAAATTTGAAGAGACGAATAAAGGAGTTCATTATGTATTCAAAAAGAAAAAAGGCATTTTTTTCTGATTTTTAGAGGGTCTAATCCTTGAATAATGTCTTCAAGGTCAAGGCCCAAACTTGTCTTCGAAATAATTGGCTATTGCCTGGAGTCAGGGGTTTGGCTTTTAGAGACAAATACACTAATCAAAACCAGCTTTCAGGAAGATTTTCTTCTGTCCCAAGCCTACCACAGTGACTGGAATATAGTATACCTTCAAATAAGAGTTTGTCTAGGGCCGGCTGAGTGGCGCGGTGGTTAAGCGCTGGCTTTGGAGACCGGGTCCCACATGTGAGAGCCAGTGACACTGCCCTCACCAAAAAAAAAAAGTTTGTCTAATGGATGAATAGAGGATTTTACACTGAAAAGGTTGCTTGTAGCAGGCAGTACTTGTACTTCTTTTTCCATTAAAGATGAAGAGAAACTTGTCCAAATTGAAATAAAAGAAATATAAATTAGAATTCCCAGCTGCAAGCAGAAAGAAGTATTAGTAAGAGTTTCAAGAGAGGTAATAAAGTTTTTTCTGGAGATGTCTATGGCAACAGAAAGGCTAAGAAGAAAGGGGTAGAACCTTGATGCTCTGTTCCTTTCTCCCCTTGCCCCCTCCATTTACTACCTGCTTGGACACACAGCCATGCCCAGAATGGTACTAAGTCCCCCTGGGTGATGGTATTTTTTTCTTATTGTCAAGATACTCTGCCTTTTTTGAGGACATGGATCACTTAGCTCGTGTTGCCTGAACCATGTTATAGCATAAAGGGGACACATATCAGTTAGGAATTGGTTTAGCTAAGGGTGGAAGAAAACCACAAATAAAGTGGCACAGACAAAATAGAAATTTAAGAATTCTAGAGGTAGGTATTATTTCATCATATTGTCAGGAACCACCATTCTCATCATGTAGTTTCTACATGATAGTCCAAGATGGCTGCTTGCGCTGCAGCTATCATGTCTACATTCTAGTCAGGAGCAAAGAAAGGATGCCTTATTCTTATAAGGACACTTACTAAAAGTTACAAAAGACACTTTTGATTATAATTCACTGGTCAGAACTTACATGCACGGATTGTAGCTTTAGGGTAGCTGAATAATGTGGTCTTGATCTTGGACAGTCAAGTACCAGCTAGACACCAAGGGTTCTATTAAAAGAAAGCAGAGGAGAATGGTTAGTAGGGGACAACTTACAGTCTACTGTAGGGGAAAAATGGGTATTAGGGACCTTCCATGGTAGCTATGAGCTTGATAAAAGTTGTATTTTAAAATACCCATGCCACATTCTGTATACCACGAATCCCAAACCATGCTATACTGTCCTGAGATTGAAGAGTAATGAATGCAGCAATCCTCATTTGTTTTTTTCTCCAGTGGACCTGATAGCTCCCGGCTCTTTTTACTGGGAAATGAACCTATTTAGCCTCTAAGGAGAAAAAAGTACCATGGTCCTAGAAGCTGATTTTTTTCACTGTTTAGTGGCTTAGCAGAGAGCTGGCTCAGCTGGTCTGTGTTCGCTCGACGGAAGATCAGGCTGATGCTGGCCTCTGAGCTCCAAAGCTTCCCTTTCTAATGAGGCCACTTCCTTGACAAGAGAGCATCCAGTGTTATATTCACATAGATATTCCTTGATCTCTGTCCCTGAAAATGTTTGGAGCTTGGTGGTGCTGGGCTCTGTTCTACTGGAACCTGATGTATATGTTTTACAGTTTTCTGTATATTGTAATGTTTTTTGACATCTTAAAAAACCTTCTTGGATGGGAAGAGACTACTTCCCAAGGGATAGCCAATTCTTAGAGATAATAAGGGCTTCGTGGGGAGTATGTCTTTTGTAGCCAGGGCCATACCTCCTTTATCTGGCTCTTATGCCCTAGAAGACAATATGTTTCTATCTTAGTTATCCCAGGAGCAAGTACCAGGCAAGTAGGTACCACCCTTACAGCCCAATGCCTACAGTAATTATTTGCACTAGCTAATCCTAAACTGTTTATCCTGCCCTGCCTTTCCCAAGGGAACTCCAATAAAGGCCATGGCCACTGTGCTCCCTTTGCTTCTGTCTTCTGCTTCCTGACTGCACTGGCGCCTTTCCATGCGGCATGGCAGACCTCCTGTCTCTAGGGTCTGTGAGTATAATCAGTTTTATTTTCCTGAGCTTCTCCCATGCCTCCTCAGGTGGCTGTAACTGACCATTTCATAAAAGAATATAAAAGTGCTGACAATGGGGTTCAGGGTTCATATATGGCTGGCTGAAGTTTTTGGGATAATGAGAGCTCAGGGGACAGCGTACCCTCTGATACTTCTCTGCTTTCCATCTTCTCCCCTCTCATAAACCCTATTTTCGGTTTGTACCATGAGGCATAAGTGATGTGTGTCATGACCTTTTTGTAAAACAGTTTCCAAATTTCAGTCATTAGCCACTCCTGCATTTGAGGACACAGTGACTTGTTTGGTGACAGGAAGTTAATTTACTCCTTTGATAGAATGTGAACTAATAACAAATGGTGGAACCATTGCTTTCTTTCCACCTAATAAATAGCCCATGAATAATTGACGCTTATTGAATTAGTTGGGTAACAAAGGCTGCTTCCTCCTTTGCTGGGAATGCAGCCAGAGTTGTGCTTTAAAAGACACATGCACACGTGCTCACACTGACCAAATTTCCTGGCAGAAAGAAAGTAGAGGAGGAGTTAGAAAGCCAGAGAAAAGCAGAAAGCAGCAGCAGTGGAAGGAAATATATTAAAACTTCAGCAGATTATACAAAAGGAATGGTGATACATTCTCCAGGAGAAGGGGATGATGCTGTTTATGGCTTTGTACATCCTGTTTCTTTTTGAGATGTAACTGAAAGAAATGAACAATGTGGGGAGGGAGGGAAAACTGATGTAAGTCCAGAGCTTGATACCTTCTTGTAACGATGCTGCTTTTGTCCTTGTCTTTTGAATGCCAACAGGAGCAGCTTTTCCCATCTCATGGAGAAACAATTAGTTTCTGTGCAGCCTAGAACAGCTGGGATGGGAGATAAGGTGTAGAGCTTTTCTTTTTTGGCTCAATGGCATGCTCCTCAGCCAATTTTGGTGGGGGACACTGGAGATAGAAGTGTAAATACCAGCTGTGTTCCCCATCTATAGAAGCAGAACACAGGGGCAGACTTCATAGCTTTTGTGTTCTGTTTTCTCACAGGGAGAGGAGGACCTTCTAAGAGGCAGCCCTTTGGGGTGGAGAAAAGGGAGGGCTCTGGAGAAAGGCTACCTGCTTGCAAATCTTGCCATTCAGCCACCTCAACCATGGGTAAATTTCACCATCTACTTGCCAAGTAGAGTTTTGGGTGCTGAAGATAGAAAGGTGAACAAAGGAACTTAGATCCTACTGAGGAAGGCAGTCTAAGAATAGGTAAAGAGAAAAATGAGAGAATAGTAAATTATAATAAAGGTTGCAAAGGTAACACAGGCTGAGAGTGTAATGGAGGGAGAAGCAGTTAAGAGGACCAAGTCAGATAATTCCTACAGTGAGAGGACTCCTGTCCTACCAAGTGTGAGTGAGGCATGCGCACACACATGCGCGCGCACAGACCCCCCCCTCACCCCCCCCCCCCCATGAACAGCCACTAAGGAAATAAACAAGGGCCTGAGAGAGGAACAGAAAGACAGGAGTATGTAGGTGAATGAATCTACTTTAGGTGGGTTTAGGTGAGATCAAGGGTGACAGTGGAGCCAATAAAAGGTGAGAGGGTGCTTGCCCTTCAACAGTGGGAGAAGAACGTTCTGGTTCTGGGTGCCAAGAACAGCTTATAGAAAGACCTTGAGGAGGAAAGAGCTTGGAGCCCCAGAGGAAGTGAGGTACACGCAAAGCTGGAGTTTGTGAAACAGGATGTCTGAGCTGGGATACAGCCAGGGAGCCAGGTGGAGGCCTGAGCACACATGGCTATGCAGGCTCAGATGGGAGTTTTGGATTCTAAGTGCCGAAGGAGTTTTCGGCAAGCCAAGTGATATAATCCAGTTTACTTTTTAAGATATTCATGTTAGTTGTTATTTCTTCAACTCTAAAATGAATATACTAATAGTACTAACTTCAGAGCATTGTGTGAGGATTAAATGATATCTGAATATAAAGTGCTTAGCCGAGAGCTTAGCACACAAAACGTTTAAGGCATATTATCTTTTATTATTATTACTCTGCACACAAAGCTGGCTCTCGGTACCATTACTCCATCTCATTCTAACTTTGGTTGCTTGGCCCTAGCCACTTGGAGCTGCCTTCTGAGGACAAGGCCAGTTTATACTGGGTCTGTCTGTCTGTGTACCTACACCTATCTGCCTATCTCAACCATCTGTATATTTAAGAGGAGTAGCCAGAGGTAGAGTTAAGACTTTTCTCAGAACACAAATTTGGCTCTGGCCTAACAAATGGACAGTCAGCTTCCAAATTCTCAGGCCCTTTCTGATTGTAATAATTTTCATCTAGGAGCTATGATGTATCTACCTTGGTCATAAAATTGTCATAAGGCAACCATTTCTGGGTTCAGATGACTGCCCCCCCCTTCCTCCTACATCTTAGATAATTTTCTGCTCTTGCCCTGAGATGCTGGCTGGTTTCCCTGAACCCTCCCCACATCTTGATAAATAGTCTCTTTATTAAATTCTCTTTAATCACTACTTTTAGCGTGTACCATCTGTTTCTTATTGGGACCCCACTTGTATGCCCTCTAAACATCAAGTGTTTTTAAAAATCTATCCTTGTTATAGAGTATTACCCAGTTAAATGTAGGTATATTTAAATATATATCATATTTCAATTATTCCAAGATGTACCCCACGCCACACCTACATTTCAGCATCTCCAACATCAGGATGAGACTTGTTGAAGGTAGCTTTGACTCTTGCTACCAGCGAGGCAGCTGTTGGTGTTTTCCTGTGCATATGTGAACCTAGCCTTTGTTGGTCACAGAGTCCTCATTTTAGTTATGTTCATTATTGGTTTTACCCAGTGCTGTTCAAAATATTTTCAGAAAGTTTACATTATGATTCAACTCTGGAATGAAGTAATTGTGTACACAAAGGCATGAAATAGAGCAGTGAGGCATAATTTTGATGTCAGTGAAACAAATATCTATCTTGGCAGAATGGAGACAATTCCATATTTTTAAAGGGCTTTATGGGACTTAAGCAAGGAAGCTCCCCCTGCCTCCCCATCCCCCTCCGGTAGTTGGAGCCATGTTACATGTGTTACTGAGCTGCGTGCTAAAGGATTGCCGACAATAGGAGAAGTGGTGTAACTTAAGGCAGGAGGAATTCCCAAATCCCTTAGAATAAATCAAAGAAACTTCAAAGAAGCAAGGAGTTGGTGTCACTGATTAGAGGTGCTTTTCTTTCTTCATGGTACATAAAATAATGGCGTGTCCTACAAATTGCTGACATCTTAGAGTCGATGAAATACGGTGTTTCTTAGAATGCTTTTTCCTGATTTCTCGCCTGTTTTTTCACTCAAATTTCACTTCTTTGTCAAATTTACAGAGAAACAAAGGCATAGCATTCATGCCCAGGCCGGTGGGAGCTGTTTCTCAACTCTCCCCTCCCAGCCTCTGATCCCACATAGTATAAAGGTTTTGATTTTGAGGCTTGATGAGTTATCAAAGCTCCAGAAGGGTCCAAAGGCTCCCTGAGTGGCCTGGAGTAGAATGGAGAGGAGGTTGCTGCCTGGGGGAACAGTTCTCCTTAGCTAGGGTAATTGAACATTTTATCTTCAAGTCTTCATGGAATAACTGAGAATAGGCTATAAAATACGATTCCAGAAAGAAATCAGGGTACAATCAAGTAAAAATTCAATGAGGTAGGAGCATATGATCCATGGCACAGCCACTGTTTTTCTTCAAGTTCCCTGTGGCCATGATGCCCAGTGTCGCATGGCCATGCTGGGCAAGCTGGTGAGGGAATTCCAAACAAGGTGGCTCCTCAGGTGTGGGCATGGACTCATAACTCTTTATTTAGGAAGAGGTGAAAGTGGTTAAGCACACCTATTCCCCGAATGAAAATAAATATGACCTTTTTTGTGTATGTATTAATATTTGAAAGGTAATGCCCTTTTAAATATAAGATCTTCTCAGGGGCCATATGCTGCTGGAAAAATGTCTTGAGGGTGGATTGCATTTGTAAAGATGGCCTGAGAACTCTCCTTAAAATTGAAGGAAAAAAAAGCTTAAGTAAAAGAAATCTTAAGTAAAATTCAGAGGTTTCTTAATGGGCCATATACATGAAAGTGGGGAAACAAAATCAGAGAAGAATAAAGAAAGTCTTGAGGAAAAAATTTTATTCTAAGGATAGTTCGGGTGCTTCCTGTGCCAGATATCCTCCTTTTGACACCTGGTCCCTACCGCACCCCCCCCCCCCCATTCTCTCTCTTTTTCCCCTGTCTGGCTCTGTTCTGAAAAGTTGACCTATGTGGATCACACATGGGGTTTCCCTGTCTTCTGGCTTCCGGTTGAGTCTGTTCAATGAGTCCCAGCAGGTGATCAAGGGAGGGAGGTGAATGAGGTCCAGTCTTCCTTTCCCTGGCTCCCTGCTGCTAGGTTGCCTGAATTGCTGTATCCATCCTTGAAGTCACGGCTCTTTCAAAATGTGGCCTCTGCACATTCTTTCCCTCTAGGCTCTAGTAACTTCTCCTCTCTTTAGGCTTCATTGGTAACAGCATGGCCACTATTAAGCCGTAGGTTACTGCGTTGTCCCCATGGTTCCCCTATGCCTACAGATTTGTAAGCAAATCTTCCTCACAAAATCTTTTCTCAAGTGTGTCATTTGCTTCCCTTAGAATCTTGATGGTTACGGGTCCAGCTACTTCCACTTCCATGGGAGATGTCATCCTTAACAACACCTGAAAATGAGAAATTGGAATTACTCTGGTTCACTTCCGTAGCCTTGAACTTCACGAGACAAATGCAAAGACCTGACAATGAGAATCTAATTCCCTGACCTCTTCTGGGTGTCCAGATGTTTATATGAGTTCAGAGCATTGATTTTTGGGGGCTTGAAGCTCTAGATCTTGGACCAGGAGGGTGATTTATTTGGAAAGTGATGAATTGGCTTTAGTGTTCATCTGAATCAAATAATTTAGTGATGGTCATTTCCACATCTCTTATTCTTTGGCTCCTCCAACTTATCTCAGAATAGCAAAATCACAGATAACTTTCAAACTGAAAATTAATGTTGAAAGTTACATTTTGTCTCTACTCAGTGGACCTTGAATAATAGCCCAAACTTGCTGGATATGGAGTTTCGTGAGTTTATTTTTCCAAACAGAGTTAAACTTTAATATTTTGCAGCCACAATTACAAGTGATAGCCAAGGGTGAATAGGGCTGCCATGGATTAGTTGTTGAGGTGTACTGACACCTGTAGGGGGCACCATTCATACATAATATTATGTAGTGCACAACCTGCTCAACTACATACAGTGGTGGCCCAAGGAGGAGCCACCATCACCTCCAGCACTGATGTGGCAGAAATCAGGTGGAGTTTAACTATTGCCCATACTGCTTCTGGCTCCTCTGTGTGTTAAACTTATGGCTTAAGTTCAAGTATCTGATTACAGGTCTCAATTTTGCTATTACTTTTAGTTATTTATATACTGCAGCTAAATGTTTCATTTACGATGTTTCAATATTTGAGAGTACTCTATGGTGAACTTAATTTGGAGAGCACCGGATGCAGAGCAACATCTAGTGTTTGGGGACCTGGATTCAAATCTCGGCTGGACATTTGTGAATAGTTTCCTTTTTGGAACCTTAGGATTATTAACTGTAAAACAGGGTTGATAGTGGCTTTTCTGTAGGTTTCAATGGATCAACAAGATCGCACATTTGAAAGGGCCTGACACGCAATAAATGCTTAGTAAATACTGGTTTACTCTTACAAGGCAAAGCCTATAAAAGTAATATAGCTTCTTATAATGCTGTTGTATATGAATTTTAGAAAGGTGAGCCTCTCAGACTCCAGTTTAGAAATGTCTTTATGCCACAAGAATTGTTTGAGAGGCTTGAAAGGGCTGTTTAGTTGGATTTAAGGCATGCTCCACATAGCTTTCAGTTCCGGGGGTCGAAACTGGAGTCCTTAGGTTGCACAAAACTGTTCCTGGCTTGTGTTTTTCTCTCTGAAATTTTGAGTTTTTCTGTCTCTTGATAGGGCCATCTGGAATGTTGCTTTTGAATGTTTGCACAGCCTCTTTGCTTTTGAATGTTTGCACAGCCTCCTTTTATGTTTAGAAAAGTCAGGTAGGTAGAGCTGGGGTCTTTTTCCCTTTGCCTGATTGGTATATAGTACATGTTTACATTTAAGATTCATTTCGTCTATTGATACTGGATATTGGGGAGGTGATATTGAGACCAAAGTGTTATATTTGATGCCAAGATGTTGGGCATCCCTAATGGATAGATGCTTTCAAACACAAGAGGTGTGAGGTCGCTCAAAATAAAATAAAACCATTGGGTGCCATCGTTATGGATTGTCCACCTCTGCAATGGACTCCGTGTTTGCAGGCTTGCTACTATCAGCTCTTCTGATTACATCTCATGGACATTGTTTTCTATGATGGTGGGATTGGGGAGGAGGAAGTAAAAAATATTATAAGGTAGAGAAGGGTTTGACTTCAAAAGGGCCATCATCTACCTACTCCTCCAATATTGGGTTGTTGGAAAAGTCATGACGCATTTTTGCAACGAAAAACATAGAAAAAATACGTCATGACTTTTCCAACAACCCAATAGATGACTCCTGATTCTTGAAGCCAAACTTTTCTGTCTTCTGTGATTCCAGGAGCCAAAAGCACCAAAGAAAACAGATTCCCATAAGAAGTAGGATAACATATTTGTATAATGCTTTGTACTCTGAAAAGTAGCTTTCCATCTATAATAATCTTATTTGACCCTCATGTAAACCCAATGATAAGGTTTGGGAGCCATTATTTTATTAACTTTTCAGCTGTGAAATCCAAGAGATATTAAGTGTCTTGCCACAATCTCATGGCATGTAAGTAAGTGACAGGGTCCGGGTCTCCTGGGTCCTACTCTAGTATTTTTTTACATTGCATTGCTTCATATTGAGCATTCATATTCTTTTAAAAAATTTAAAGGAATTTTTCACATAATGTGTGTTTATGTTTTAAAATTCAAAGAGTACGAAAGGATATACAATGAAAAATAAGTCTTCCTCTCTTTTTCCCACTCCCTCAGCAATGTATCGACCCTTTCTGTATACAATCATTATCTCCTATTTCTCATGTGTTCCTTTGGTGATATTCTAGGCATTTATAAGCATAAATGTACAGTAAAACCTTGGATTGCGAGTAACTTGGTTTGCGAGTGTTTCGCAAGAGGAGCAAACATTTCTAATACATTTTAAATTGGTAAACAAGCGATGTCTTGCAATACAAGTAGTTTGTGTCCAGAACAAATTATGCCCACAAACGAAGGTATTACTGTATATCTCACCCTTCCCCAATGGAATTAAAAAAATCCTAGAGAAGTGGGCTTGGGGAAGTTGGTAAATTATTTTACCTGGGGTTTTATGAGAAACATAGTTAATCTTTTTTTTTGTTTGTTTTTATTTTATTTTTTTATTTATTTTTATTTTTATTTTTTAATTTTTTTTTGAGGGCAGTGTCACTGGCCCTCATATGTGGGACCAAACCAGGGCCGCTGGCTTCCCAAGCCAGTGCTTAACCACTGCGCCACTCTGCAGGCCCTAACATAGTTAATCTTTGTAGCTTAACATTTGGAAGTCTAAATGTTATATTTTAACTTCTCAAATATAAAAGACAATCACTTTGTACTTTAGATCTTGAAAGTAATTAAGACAGGCATTTCAATGGAGTTCTTACTGTGGAGCTTTTTTCTCAGATGGTGGTAATAATAATAATAGATAATAATAGATAATAGTTATTAAGAGATTTACTAAATGCCAGTTAGAAAAAGTACTATTCTAAGTACTGTTTGTGTAATATTTTCTTAATCCTCACAATATTAATACTATAAAGGTACTATTCTTATGTCTTTTTACAGCTGAGGAAATGGAGTCTCAGAAGGGTTAAATAATTTGCCCAAGAGCACACATAAAGTAAATACTGGAGCTGGGATTCAAAGCTTGACTCCAAGGCTCACATTCTTAACCCCTTTATCAGTGTGAAGAAAATGCTGCAAGTTGAATAGCTCTTGGGAATGACTCCATCAAGAAAGCAGAAATATTTGGATAGTTTGCCAGTTTCACTTCTGGCTTTCCTCCGGTGTGAGAGCTGTCACTTAATCTTAGTCTGGTTTTACTTCCTATCTGGAGTCTTTCCCTTCTCTCCTGACTAAGTTTATGTTTGGGGAGCAGGAATTTGCTTTCTGGTTCATAAGGTCGTTTCCCTGTCTTCTTCCACAACCCCTAAACCAGGGCTGTGAAAGCTTGCTCTCTTGTGAGCATTCACCACTGTTTTCTAGAACATAGAATCATCAAGGTGCACCTGGACAAATGGCAGTTGGAGAAAGCCACTGAATATAACAGGTATCTGGGCACTTACATTCCGAGTGTTAAGAGTTAGCTTTCCTAAAAAGCCTTACTATTCCACAATCTCACAATGGACCAACGCTTCTGACATACTGTATTGTTTTAGTTGTGCTCTCAGATCCTCTGACGTAAAGGACCAGGTGGGTTTGCCCCAGTCCATTGCACAACAATGCTAATAGTTCACTCCACCTGAAACTCACCAGGCGAGTTCCACACCTCAACTGGTCCAAACCTTGTTCAACGAGACGAATCCACTGATTGTGCACTTGGATATCATATCATCATCACATTGCTGTAGAGGTTCCTAGGTGCTGACTCTTTGCAAATCACCAATTTAGGGACTGGCAGCAAAATGAGGACCACACTTTGAGTCGCCCCATTATTGGACACTGTGAAGTGATCAACCAAATAAATAGGTGTGTGCTTTGGCTACTTCACTGGAAAAATTAAAGCCAAAGTGTTCATCTTTTTATTTCTTTATAGCTTTTAATGAGAAGATGCCCTTATGTTTGTGGTCTTTCTTTTTACCTTTCCTTATTTTGTGGTGGACTGGTGGATATAAGTTGTAGATGAACCTACCAGAACAGATAGTCATGTTACAAAGATGAAATAAATTTGCTCGGTATTCAAGCACACAGTTTTCACCCTTCCTTATGTGATATCATGCAAAAAAAAAAATTAATATATGCCAGCTGGGGAAAACAAACAGAAACATTGCAAAAGAGAAGCCTGGGAGTCAACACACTAAGAGAGACAGTCATTCATTTACCTAAGAGCTATGTAAGGCTAGGCCTGCTGGGTACTTGTCATCCATCCCAAATTGCCCAGTTTCCACACACCAGGAAGAGAACCTGTCATTAAACTGAATTCTGAAATCTGGTTCCTGGGCACTTAATCTCTAGGTTCTGAGAATTGGTTATTCTGTTGAAAGACTGAAACCCTCAACTGGAATTTCTTTCTCTTATGTAAATGAAAAAATTTTCCTAAATACTGTTGATCATTTCTGAGCATTATTAATTTGTCAGTGGATGCCAGAGACCTTATTGGTCTGTGGAGAAGAAAGTCCTTGTGGCATTTCATTGTAAGCCTGGACCATGTAGGCAGTGAGGGAAATTATGAGAGCCAACTGCCTCCTATTGCAAACTTTCTTCTGTGTGCTACTGCTGTCATTGTGAACTTCTTTCTTCCCCACCAATAAATAAAACTAAGTTGAAACTTCTTGAGAATTAGCAGGAAGGCTGGAACTGCTTTTGGTGAAAGTCCAAGAGGGTCCTCAAGGTAAGATCTAAGTACTGCTCAGACTAGATCATCTGGTGCTTGTAAAAACCGCAGATACAGGTGTTACTGAATCTGCATCTCTAGAGGTGTAATTGTAGCATCTAAATAAACAACCTTCCTGTGGAGTCTTAGGCAGTATTAAAGTTTAATAATCACTGGTTTAGGTTAACATCCATTTTGGCTTAATCCTTAGGCTCTGCCTACATATTTTCAGGTCTTTCTCCAGACTTTATTGTCTCAAGTGTGCTAAAATGAAAGAATTTAGGTCAAAATAACACTGGCAGCAATGAAAAGGCCTAATCTCAAATGTCCCAAACATCACCCCTGAGGCTGTCACTGTTGCTGGCTACCAGTGCTGGCTGGGCCCTCACAGGACTTCCTCATTCATATGGTACAGTTCCCCACCCCCTCACCCTCTGCTGAGCTGTGCTTTGTCCCTAGCCCAGACTTCCAGCCCTGTCTTGTGAGTTTACCACTAGCTGGGTTGCTGTCACTATGTAAAAGCCCAGATCTGGAGGTCTGACAGACTTGGGTTGGGCCCTTGCTCTGTTGCTTACCGTCTGTGATCTTGTACTGATTAAATTCTCAAACTCAGTTTCCTCATGTGTAAAATTGACAGAATAATCGTTCATACCTTATAGGATTGTGTTAGGAGTAAATGAGATAGTCCATGTGCCTGACACACGGTAAGTGTGTACTCAGTACATTTTAACTGTCGGGATATTAACACTAAACATGGAACCACAGCATTTGCCATTATCATTACCAAGATCCCTGTACATAGGCCACATTCTTAGGCTTGAGACTCAGTTCAAGTGGGGACCCCTTAGCGCAGCCCCAGGGCAGAGCAATTCTTGCCTTTTGGACATTGTCTGACTTGGCCAGAGCTCTGTTCATGGACACACAAATCCACCAGTTATCTAACTGCCTACTTGACATCTTTGTCTGGATCTCCTGAAGGGGCCCACACGCACCTGTCCAAAGGTCAGCTTGCCATTTTCCCTTCCTAAGCTGTCCTTTTCCGGTTCCCCTTTCTCAGTAAAGGGTACCATGGTCTCTCCCGTTGCACAAAACAAGAAACAAAATCATTATTTATCCCTGATTCTATTTTATCCCTTAATTTCAATATTGACTCTATCACCACAGCCAGTATATTTTAATTTATAAATTCCTCTCCAACCTATCTTTTTCTCTCATGTGCACTGCCCTCATTCAAGCTATATCATTAAAACAAAACAAAAAAACATAAAACCTGAGCCACCTCAATAGTCCCCTATTTGGTTTTAAGATCCTGCTTTTGTTCTCTCCAATATATTCTTATTATGCAAACAAAATAATTAAAACACAAATCTGATTATAGCACCATCCATCTCTTCCAAGACCTTTATTCTAGTATATTCTTGGCTTATATTTTACTTGACATTCTTGACAAGTGTATAACTTGCCATTGTATTGCATATTTTTGTTTATTGTCTGGTTCCCCTGCTTCCCCCAAAATCCATGAAGGCAAGAACTTTGTTTTGTTCACTGTAGGTGAGTGCCTGGCGTGTGGCAGGTATTCAGTGAGTCTTTGTGTAGTGAATGACCACGTGCCCTTTCATTGCTCTCAGGATATGGAGCAAATCTGTAGCATGGTTCACCAGGCCCTGTCCATTCTGGCTCTGATAATCTCTCTGGTGGAGCTCCCACTCCTCCTCACACCCTTGAGTACTGCAGAAAAGTCCATTTTACTTTTCTTGAATAGGTCAGGCTACCCTCTGCTTCAGGGCCTTTGCATATGCTGTTCACTTGCCTGTGGAGCCTTTTTCTTCACCTAGCTAAGCTACTCCTCAATCACGTCTTAGCTTCACAGGGCTGTCTATACCATCCTCCCCAGACTAGGCTCTTTCCTTTTATATTATCTTAATCTAAAATCTTTATAGAATTCATCACAGTGTGCAATTATATGCCTGTTTAAGGGATTGTTTGATTAATATCTCCTCTGTTTCAGTACACCAGAGATTGGCAAACTATGGTCATAGACCATACCTGGGCCCCCATCTGTTTTTTCCATCTCACAAATATAGCCACACTCATCCATTCATGTCTTGTCTATGAATACTTCCATGGCAGAGAATGTCACCTCATTGACTGTAAAGCCTAAAATATTTACTATCTGGTTCTTTACAGAAAAATTTTACTGACCCTCCTCTAGATTATAAACTCCATGAGGGCAGGAGCCATATCTGTTTTATTCATCAGAGCACATTGTAAGTGTTCAATAAATATTAATTTGATGAATGGATGACTTTAAGTAGGCTAATGTTCTTTTCCTAGTACCTCTAGCCACCATTCTAGGCATATGCCTATGCGTTTGATTATTGGCTTAAACTAGCAGTACAAAAGGTAAAATTTGAGTCTCGGGCATTTGTTATGATTTATATTGCTTAAATGTGACGAATTTGGGGTTGGTTGCATGCATGTTGTTCAGCGGCTAGTGGGATGGGTATATGAGCAAAACTGTGAACATCATTTATTTCTGGAGATCATGCAAGGACAATAGAATTTATATCTACTGTCCTTTATTTAAATGGCAGCTTTATATGATTTTAATAGAAATGTTTTTGGTGAAGTAGAAGTGAGCGTTTGAATAGGGGGAAAGGAAATAAATACATTTATTGTCTGAATACTTAAAATTCTGTTCAATTATTTCTTCCTTGCTCATCTTGCTTTGGTACTCTAAACTTCTCAGTAACAGCCCTAGGTTACAGAAAACACTTCTTATTGGAAAATAAATATCCATTGGTCAACTCATTGATAGTCTTTGGGTCAATCTAATTTTTTTTTCTCTTCTGTTCTCTTTTCTCTTCCCTCCTTTCCTCTCTCCCTCTCTCCCTTTCTCTCTCCTTCCTTCCTTCCTGCCTGCCTGCCTGCCTTCCTTTCCTCCTGCCTTCCTGCCTTCCTTCTAGAAAACAATAGTATCTAGTAAGTTCTACAGGTTTAATTTCCTAGGATTGTATAGAGTAGCATATTTTACCAATCGAGAGTCAGTTGGCTACAAATCACAAAATATCCTTATTCAAGTTGGGTGCCATCAATAACGAAATGTATTATCTCACAAAAAAGTTTCAAGGTGAGGCGTTTCCCAAGGTGTGGGGCATTTGTTCATTGAACAAATATGTGTATATCTAGCATGAGCCAGGCATTGGTTTGGATTCCAGGAAGATGGCAATAAAGAAAACTGACAAGAACCCCTACATGCTCAGTGATTATATTCTAGTGAGGTGAAGGAAGATCATTATAGGGCCTTACCAGGCCCTTGTAAGACTTTGGATTTTACTCTGAGTAAAACTTAAGAGCCATTGAATGGTCTTGAGAAGATGAATGACATAAACAGACTTAGATTTTAAAAGGATCTCACTGGCTATTGTGCTGAGGATAGTTCGTAGGGGAAAATATGTAAGAGCAGAAGCAGGGAGATCAGTTAGGAGTCTAGTGCAATAATTCAGGGGAGAGAAGATGGTGGCTTGGACCAGGGTGGGAGTGGTGGGAGTGTTAGGAAGTGGTTGGAATGCACACACTTCAAGATGAACTACAATGACATTTCAAGGGCTAGAGATGACGCTAATATTTCAGGGGTTGTGAAATGGGTCCGGAAGAAATGTTAGGCAAACAAATTTTTATAGGCATAGAATGGCTTTTATTAAGACAATCATGAACAGCAGCAGTAACAACAATAACAACAGAAAGATAAAAAGAGACTCAAATTCTATAAATCTCTAAAGAGCATCAGATATCAATTTGTGCCAGTTATCAATTTATTACCTCTCAGTTCTGTGTGCATCCGTCATTACTTGCTCTGAGGTAACAAACCTGAACCCTTTAAGCGTGTCTCTTGCAGCAGGAACAATGATGTTGAGCTTTGTCAGTAGAAAGCACTAGAAGGACAATTGCAGGAGGAGGAGGGCTTTTCTTGCTGGGTCCAGGATGTTCAGCTCATCAAGCTTCCATTCTGACATTAGCTGATAAGTATTATGGTGTGTGCCTGAAATTCTGTGTGCCAGAAGCTGAGAATTAATCTTGACTTAGTCTAATTACATTAATTGCTAATATAGAGCCAAACTGGAACCATCTGGGGATCATGTACCTAGCTATTAACAGTGGTTACCTATGAATTAATGCAACGGTGGGTTTTAAACTTTCTCTTCTCATTTTTTTGCATTAAATTTTCTACAATGAATATGTTTTATTTTTGTTATAAGAAAAAAGGTATTTTAAATTTACAAAATGTATAGCGACTCTTCATCTTCAGCAATTAAAACCAATGTTATACATTCCTGGTTCTGAATATTAAAATTACTATTCACATAAAAATAATTCAGAGATAATATCACTTAGCTGTGATTAGGGAAGGAACAACTTTATAGGCCCTCTAAACGAGGTAAATCTTATTATTACCCTTTTGCCTTGTTTTATTTTCATTGCCATATGCGCAGCTCCAAGAAAAAGTTATCTTTTCATGGATGTTTGAACCCCCTGAATACATTCTAGTTAGAGTAAACAGGTTTAGTTGTTAGAGGCACCTCAGGGGCTCAATATTACTGAGAATTTGAATATGTCCTCCATTTTGGAAGACAGTCCTATGATAAGGACATGTCTACTGTTGTCTTGGGACTTCATTTGCAAGACTTTCCTGTCAGACCTGCACTTTGGACAGGGTTCATGTGCCGAGGTGTATGATGAAGGATAACCAGACCCAACATAAACCAGGTAATAGGACAAGTTTTGAATTTTAATGCATATTAAATATGTTATCTTACCCTGGGGCTACATTTTAAAGAGAGGTAGAAAGATAAAGGTAGGTATTTGAAGGTCTATTTTAGCAGATGACTTTGTTACAGTGCAATAAAGATTGACAACTGCTATGTTGGATGGCAGCTACGTAAAGGACTCATTCACCATGAGTTTATTTTTGAATCCATGAAGTGTAGAGGTTAAAAGCATGGACTCTGAAGCCAAAATGTGGAAGTTTGACTCTGTCTCTTACCAGTTGAGTGACTTTGGGCAAGCTACTTACCCTATCTGTGCCCCACTTTCTTTATAAGATAAGAATAAAGTAGAATCTATCTCATAGGGTTGTTGTGAGGATTAAATAAATTCGTAGGTGGGAAGTATTTAGAATAGTCTTTGGCACATAGTAAGTGCTATATAAGGGTGAGCTGCTATTATTATTGTTGTTATTCTTTGGAAAACTGGGAAGATGAGGAATTGCTGGGGATCACAATATGGCAGACATTGTTTGGCTGAACCAACAATCATTCTCAGTTCTTTTTCTCCTACGCTTTTCACCAGAGAGGTAAGAAAAACTAGTATATGCTCTTTGAGTTGCCCTTGCAACTAGGAATGACAATTACACAGTTCTAGCCAATGAGACAGAAGTGAAAATCTACAGGACAGTTCCTTGGAATGCTTTTGCTTTCTCTATAAAAGAGACAGTTGCAAATGGCGCTGCTCACCCCTCTTCCTGCCTTGAACATGGATGTGGTGTCTACAAATATAGCAGGCATTTTTATCAATCATGAGGTGACAAAACAAGTTGAAAACCAAGAGAAAATGAGAGATACCTGCTTTAACATCCTTAGGCTGCTGAACCAGTGCCAGCGCCTACACGCCATCTACACTTCTTGCTTGCAAGCCTCGGAAGGTGAAACTTCGTATTACTTATAGTGGAAAGCATCTACACCTGGTAGATGCCCCAGATTTATCATAATCCATTTTGTCCTAGTTCCTTATTTTTCAAAATGTCTGAAATGTTTTTCAAAAAGGCTAAATTCATTTGGGGCTACAGTTAGTGATTCAAAAATCCCTGGGGATGGGGATCTTTGAATTTGCATATCAAACTAGTTTCCCAGGTGATCGTGTTGCACATTAAATTGGAGAAATTCTGTCCTCAGGCCTGGTTGGGTTTATCTTGTTTGGGACTCTCTGAGCATCCTGGACTTGTATGTCTGTTTCCTTTGCCAGGTTAGGAAAGTTTTCCGTCATTATTTCTTCATATAAGTTTTCAATCCTTTGCTTTCTCTCTTCTCCTTCTGGTACCCCTATGATACTGAATATGTTGTTATGCTTGATGTTGTTCCAGAGGTCTCTTAGATGATGCTGGAGGTCATGTATATTAAGGACTGCCCTGACACTGCATAAGGCAAGGTGAAGGAGATTGGCTTTGACAAGAGTCCTATTAATGGACAGGTGGGGATTAAAATCTACATTAGAGATGGTTGAGTGAGATATAGAGTGGGTTGAAGAAGAGGAGAGAGGAAGCATAAGTCATCTTTTGGGGAAACAGAAAAATGGAGTAGTAATTGAAGGAGGGGTATGGGATTAAGGGAGGGTTTTTTGTTTTGCATTTTAATAAGAAAATATTACAGCATACCTGTATGCTGGAGGGAATGATCCTATGGAAAAGAAAAAAATTGAAGATGTAGGAAAGAGGGAGTAACTATAATAGCAAAGATCTTGATAGAATAAGAGGGAATGGGATGAGTGTAAAGTGGAGGGTTTGAAGTTAGGATCAGGGACAGTTCATCTTTTGTCATTGAGATAAGGCAGAGTATATGGCACAGATGAAGAAGCTAGGTTGGGAATGTTACTGCTAGGAAAATGAAGCAGTTTTCTACTGATTGCTTTTAGTTTCTTGGTGAAGTAAGAAGCAAGATCATTAGTTGTGGGATTAGTTATGGAGGTTTCCTAGGATAGGGCAGAGAGTTAATTTGGATAATGTGAGGTGTGTAAATAAATTGGCCACTGGATTTGGAAAAGTTGAGGTCATTGGTGATCAGAGGCTTCTCGGAGGCAGTTTGTAGGGGTAAGCAGGTGGTGTTGAGGCTGGGGAGGAACTGGCTCACCAGGGACAGGAGCTCTGTGCTTCTCTCTATTGTCCTGCTGAGGCCAGGATTCCGACTGGAGGGCCGGCCGGTCGTGGTGGTTGAGAGAAGTCGAGAGAGGAAAGTTATTTTTCTGCTCTAAGCAGAAACCTAAGCTGTACCATGTGAGCCTGGTGCTTTGTCTGTCTGCAGAGAGGAAGCCTGACTCAAAAGGGGAGAACACTGATACCTAGGGCAAGGCTAAGGAACGCAGTGGAGAGAGAGTTGGGGGCACATCATTTGAACTGCTTGCTGAATCTAGCTGTACCATCCATTCATCCTGCCATGCTTTACAAGCTGTGGAAATAAACAAAGCCCACCCAAATGAGAACAAGCTAAGGTTATTTATTCACTTTGTTATGGCAAGAATCAACCACCATCACTTGTGTTTGGCAGAGACTCAAAAGCAGGCAGAGGAATGGGGAGGCTTTATATTGGGCAAATGGAAAGGATTCAGGGCTACCCTACTTGGAGGTTGTTGGCATGGGGAAACTGGAGGCAGGCTAACTACAATAGAATTGGGGCATCCTGTGTGATTGATTAGTGGAACATACTTGATTTTTCTCTGGTTGGAAGAACTGTCAAAAAATTAGAAAAGTTAAAAGTTATTGACCAAGTCTTGAATGTTTTGGGCTGATTGCTACAGAGGCTATTGTTTGACTTCCTGGAATCATTGCTACAGAGGCTGTAGATCAGAGTTCTCTTTTTACTTATAGTCTGGCCATTGTCTGTTTATATATTCAGTTTCTCAAAGCCTGTATATTCTCTTTTTGCATGAACTAGTTTACATTGGGTATCTGTTGTTTGCGATTGAAAAGATTTCTGACTGCTATAGTGAAGGAGTTGGGGGCAATTTGAAAATGAGCTTGGAGGTTGGAAGGCTTGGTGGGTAAGCAAAACAAAGCCCAGAGATAATCACCACTTTAGAACATCTACTTTCTACCAGGACCCTACATACATCATCTCATTAATCTCCAACAACCCTGTGATGCTGGTTATAGTCCCCATTTTTCAGATGGGGCAATGGGCTTATGGAAATAAGTTGCCTCAGGTTACACAGTAGCAGCACCAAGGATTCAAACGTGAGTCCTCTGTTTTGAGGTTCAGTGTCTGCTCTCAGGTTATGCTACTCTGGCTAGAATAGGAAATGGCTTTTTCCCCTTCAAGGTACCATGAGACTCAGAAAGGCACCTACAGATTTCCTGCATCGTATTTACAGGATTTCTATGAACATGTGTTAACACAAACCTGTGGCTGATTCATTGGGTGGATGTCTGTTTTGTGATCATTCCTTTATTAAGAGCAGTTGTGATATGGATGAAAGTTTAATTTTGAATCCTCGGCAGAGTTTTTCTAATAACTATCATATCATTTTGAAACTCATACAGTGTTCAAAATTGAGTTATTGAAGCTAATGATTATGATGAATGATTCTTCCATGCAAATTGGTCTATAAAACTAACATCTTATGGTCCAAAAGACATCATATCTTAATGTTAGTAGGTATGTGTTAAAATAATGAACAAACAATAAGAAAAAAAATTATCAGTGTATTACTGAAGGAGTATATGGTGGAAAAGTTATTTCCAAACGTGAAGAAGAAAGTCTGTCCCATTGGAGGACAGGGAGAGGATATGAGGGTAGAAGAATTTGTTTGAACCAATTAGAAATTGACTGGCCTACTTTGAGGGCTCCTCTCTCCAGATTGCATTGGTTTAGGCAAGAAAGAAACTGGGTAATTTATTTATCTATTTATTTATTTATTTTTGCTCCATGGATGATTAAGAGAGTTCACTGCTTTCTGGATTTGGATGGGATAATTAAACCCATCTTTTCTCTTATGTAAGATCTGTATTCAGAATTCTCAATTTTCTCCTATCCCCTTTCCCTTTTAATCATTATCCTTTAGAAATTTGTGGTAAAGCTAACATTTTTATCATGTGCACTTGATAAAATTATTGATATTCCTTATTGTCTAAGATATAGAGGATTTTTTAAGCAGTTGTATATATGACAGAATGAATATATTAGTTTGGCACATCAGTACGTCCTAGGAGGGATTACAGTAATTTGCAGGGCTGGTTCTCAGATTCTTAGACCTTGTGAATTTGTTCTAGTCTTATCATGTGTGAATTTGGCTAACACCTCATTAATTTATTAAAGCTGAGAACAAAAAATTGAATAAAATAATGGCTGTGTTCCTGGAACAATTTCCCACAGATGGCTGGGTGAGCCTAGTAAGCAAAATAAAGCAAAACAAAAATAAAGGGTATCATTTGGCCTGTCTGCTGATGGTAGCCTGTAAAATTTCATATTCCCTTTTCAATGCTTTGGGAATGGGATGAATAACCAGCCAGCCTTTCTACAGTAATCACTATTGGTCAGAGCAGTTGTCAAAGCAGCTATTTGTGAAAATGGATAGCCAGGTTTAGACCCAGGAGCCTTCCCTGGATCCTGTCTGCTCAAAGACACAGTGGCTTCTATGGGGGAGATTTTACCTAGTGTCCAGGGATAGAAGAGAGTTTAAAATGATGACATGTAAGCCTTAATGTACAAACATCCTTTGATGTAGAGGGTAAATATTGATATTTTTCTTGAAGTCAGCAATTTATTGGCTTGCTTTAAAATTATGCATTTGTTTCATTTGTAAGCTAATATTATAATATAAAGAGTAGCAAAATAAGTCCCAGGTACTCACTATTCAGCTTAAAAAGTAGATCATTACCAGTAAGTATTAACTCCTCCTATGTGAATTAACCCATGTGAATCTCTCTCCCCAATCTCATTTCCTTTCTACTCACTTGCCGCCCCCTTCTCCATGAAACCACTATCTCAAATTGTGTTTATCATTCCATTGATATTTAAAAAATGTTTTTCTACATATGTGTTATCTGTAAACAAGTTAGTACTTAGTTTTGCATTAAAAAAGTCTTACATAATGATATCTATTTTTATAATTTGCTTTCCCATTCCTCAATGTAGTGTTTGACAATTAGTATTTGTTTGTTAATAATTCTGGGATATGACATTGAGGACTATGAATCCAGTGGAAGGGCAGAAGCAGACACACAGACTGATTCAAGTTTTTGGAAATAGGATCTGCGAGAAAAGAATGAAGTTATTAGGTTAATAAAAGGTGGCTCCGATGTTATAAAGCCAATGCTTTTATAATGGACTTTTATGAAAGACTGGATTCAAACAGACCTTAAATTAAATCCTACCTTCACCATGGAAGGGGGATTCCTAAAGAATATTATTACTATTTCACCTTTTTAATAAGTAGGGTGAGAGTTGTTCTGAAAAAGTTAGGTAAGATATTGAATATGTTTTGGATTTAAATGTTCTGTTCTGTGTAAATAAAACATGACTGACATCTGTCCTGGAAAAGTTGTTCAGACTGAAAATATTCTGTGCTGGGGTTTTGATAGGTATGGTGGGGTGAGATGATATGGGAAGAAGTGGTGGTGATGAGGCATTTAATTCATTTCCTTTCCTTTTCTGCTTGACCTTTTTAAAAGTGTGTAGTAATAATGGCTCGATTTAATTGGCTTTGGTGGATGAGTGAGGAACAATTTGAATGTGCACTAACTCTTGTTTTTCTGCCTCGTTTATTGAAATTGTTTGGAACAGCCGCATCCTTGCTGTGTGATCTTGCCCTCTTAAGACTTAGCCACCCATCTGTAACATACAGATCCTATCTGGGTTGTGATAATGACAAAGGAGATGATGCATATAAAAATGTGAGGTGCAATGCCTTATTCCCATTTGTACTATTGTTATTATTGATATTGAAATTACTTGTTTTAAAAGCTCACCTCAGGAGTTACTAAACTATGGAAGTCTTCTCAGGCCTTTCTCTGTTTTCCATTCGTCTTCTAGAATCTACATGGGTTTTTCTTTTTTTTTTTTTTTTTTGAGCACTTAATGTTTTAGCATTTACTGCTTATGTAAATTATAGCTTTTATCATTAAATTACAAAGCTTGACTACCTGTCTGCCTTTTTCACTAGGCTGTGAGTTCCTATACCCAACTGCAGGTCCAGGATGTAGAGCTGTTCAATAAATTGTGCCATATGGGTAAAAATTAATGTTCTTTAAGATATGAATATATTATATTTACTAAAAATGAATTAAATGACTCATTTTCAAATGATTTATTAGCCACATTTATAAACATTAATTTAGTGTCTATGTGCTGTTAACTCTCCTAAACACTCGAATCAGAGAGCATCATGGGACATAGTGGCCTTGCATCACAGTGAATGGAGAGCCAAAATAAGACACGGGGCACAACACTTGGAAAACATATATTGCCCTTAAGAAATGAAAACAGAACAATGAAAACACCAAATTAGAGCTCAAAACCCACCCCTCAAGTGAAAACATCAGTCTGAAAGTTGTTTTTTTTTGAGGGCAGTGTCACTGGCCCTCATATGTGGGACCTGAACTGGGGCTGCTGGCTTCCCAAGCCAGCGCTTAACCACCGCACCACTTGGCCAGCCCCTGAACATCTTAAAATTTATATTAGTTTAATTGAAAACCCATCAATTAAATCTGGGCAAAACCATTCTCATCTCTGATGAACTGCTTTCATTATTACCAAGCTGAAAGCTGTAGTTTTAAATGGAAAGAAATTTTTCCAAAGTTCTTAAGAAGTCATTTTAAAAGCCATTTTTGGCCATCATTTTCATGAGAGATTGGACTCCTCATTTTTTTTTAAGGAACAAAGAAGTGAAGCTCAGGTAGTTAACAAATTTGTCCAGGAAAATTTTCAGGATGGCCAAATCATAGTTTCAAGTTTTACATGACCTTTCTTCATTTGGTTCAGAAGTTCCAGTCTGTTCTAGTGTGCACAGGCCCTCAGACACAGCAACGTGTGGAGTGTCTTGGAATGTCCACATCTGGTGCCTTCAGTGGATAAGATGCTCTAATCTGTGAATCAATGTTAAAATGTTCTTTACAATTAGCAACTGCCTGTGTTTGGATTTTTTTAGGATCCAACTTAATAGACTTTTCATATAGGCCCATCCTCCTTTTTATATTTCTCTTTGCTCCTTCTTGAGAATGATCTCTAGCAGGAAGAGGAGCGGGGGTGAACCAGTCACATCCAGGAAAGAGTTTAAGTCCTGTTTGCATAGCTGCTTGAGGGCATGGAGTCCAGTGTGAACTGCAGAAGGGTTAGTGAGTTATATGGAGAACTAAGGCAGTCTGTTTATTTTTCCAGAAAACATACTAGGAGCGAGACAACATCTGCCAAAGGATAACATTAATAAGTGGCATCTGTCATTCAAGAAGCTCAAAGCATTCATGAAAGCTTACTCACTGAGCTGTGAGCCACACCTGTGTTATAACTATGGCTCATTTAAAGATTAAGAAACCCAATTTTAGTAGGTTTAGTAATCTTATCCACTGAAGGCACCAGATGTGGACATTCCAAGGCACTCCACACATTGCAGTGTCTGAGGGCCTGTGCACACTAGAACCTACTAAAAGGGAAGAAGAGAATGAACAGAAACAGATCCTAAGTTCCAAGACTTTTCACTCAGGTTAGTCATGGTGTAGAATGGATGTCAAGAAGTGACAGTAAGCACCGCTATTATCCTTACAACCTTGATTGGCTATTATTTTGAACTATGAGGATCATGGAGAGTTAGGCGGTAGTTTCTGCCCTAAAGGAGCTTCTAATTCAGCTTGGGAGCTTTGTCTCATGTGTAAAAACAGGAAGTATGATAGATAAAACTAGGTATGCTATACGCCAAATAAGGAATACCAACAAGAAATTAAGAGGAGGGAGCTGTCACCCAGCCTGAGGCAGTCAGGGAAAACTTGATGGAGAAGGACCTCAAGTTGGGCTTTGATGAAAATAGGATTTGGCCTGGGGAAAGGTGTGAGCAGATGATTTGTAGGCTGAAAGATATAAGGGGAGTTGGGGAGTTGGCAGAGTACATGGAGTAATTGGGGGATGCCCCAGAGGGATATAGCAATAGAGAGGGAGGTGCCACCTTAGTGAGTTTTATAAAACCCCTGAGAGTCTCTGATCAGGGAACAAGCTCTTTTCTCTGAATTCTTTGAAGTGTAATTTTTTTTGTCTGGTAAATGTTTGACCTGGCTGGACAATTCCTTCCTTGATGGTTATGATGACCAGCCCAAGGTTTTCCTTGACTCACTGAATCTCTTACTGGGCAGAATTCATATTGGAGAAGTGGACCCCTCACTGTTTCCTCCTCCCGAGCGGTAAAATTGTCCAGGTCTACAAGAAGAGGCTTGAAGAAAACTGGGACAATACAGTTTTGTGAAAACCAAAAGGGTTTTAAGGAGAGAATGGTCAACAGTTTTGACTGATGTGAGTAGTCAAGGAGAATGAGGTTCAATGAGTCTGCTTTTTAATAGTTAATAAAGTAAACATATATTAAAGTAATATGTATTAGTTTCTTTGTGGATTAAGGGGATGCAGATAATATGATTCAGCCATTGCTAGCTCTCCTGCACAAGCTTGAATAAACTTTCCAGTGGTTCCTGTATATGTTATTAACAAAAAATTCCACCATTATCCACATTTTAAAAATTAAACTCTGCTTTAATTTACCCTCCCTCATGATGCATTTACCTGGTACATGTCTTCTGTAGGCTTTTATTGTGTTAAAGAGTTACTGTAGCCTGTTATTAAAATTAAGCAGTTTATTTTAACATTAGGCAAAGTGGTAGGTATAACTGATGATAACATTCTGAGAGAAATTTATGGGAAAAATTTTTAAGTTGAAACATTGATGCAACTGGTGCTAATTGCTAATCTCCCATTAAAGCTCATACACTTTTTTTTTTTTTGTAGGAAAGTTGGAGGTCTATCAATGGAGGAAAGGGCCCATTTGATTTGGAAGTTTAGGAAAGTCCAGGAATAAATCAATGGGAAGGAGGGATGCTTTAATTAAGGAAGTAGAAGAGTGCAATGAATGGATATTTTTTTATGGGAATATTTAATCAGAATGGAAAATTATGACAGAAAAAATTGATAAATCCTACTATACTATCATAGCACTATCATTGCAATTATTTCTGCTTTTTGGAAATATCCTGCCCTGGCTTTGCTGAGTTTTGTTCATAATCATATACAGTATTTTTAAAACATTGTTGTAATATTGGGTACTTAAACGAAGTAGTCTGCCTTTAAGATGCACTTGACATATGTCAGTATTTCTTTAGTCTCTGTAGTTAACTTGTAAAATTGCTCTGTAATATTCTGGTGAGGGTTTCCTCTCAGTTCCTGCATCTCACCAGAGACTTCTGTTTCTTGTTGTCATCTCATAGCCCAGGGCAAAGCCAGTGGGAACTTCGTGTTAAGGATCATGAAAATAATTGGTTATCGCTGACCTTGCCAGGCATATGCTGTCATTGGAAATCTCATGCTGCCCTCAGGCTGGGGAAGACCATGAAGGAGGAGAAACAAGACTGTTGGGACAGAAAGAGGGGGAGCTCACAGGAAGAGGGGGAGCTGCCAAGGCCAGGGACAATGACTTCCTTTCTGATCCGCGCCGACCTCTTTCTTCTTTGGACTGTCTCTTTCTGCCCACCCTCAAGGTCTCTGCACCCATCATTGCTTATCCTCTCTTATGTTCTGATTCCTTTTCACCTCTTTCTCCAGGGCCCTTCCCCACAAGCTTGGTGCAATTTAGAGACTCTCAACTCCATCAATGCCTGCCTTTGCAATACTTGCCAATATTTTGTCATGTCCCCTATATGATCTTAAAATAAAATGTATAGGTCACAGAAACTCAAAGCACATTATTAAAAAAAACAACAGTATAATGGTCTAACTGTAATATAAAGAAGAAATAAGAGGAAATCAGCTTAAAATAAAATGCTGCACACATGCAAATCCTCAGGTACGGCTGCACTAGGTCTTATT
Source organism: Aselliscus stoliczkanus (assembly GCA_033961575.1). Classification (NCBI taxonomy): domain Eukaryota; kingdom Metazoa; phylum Chordata; class Mammalia; order Chiroptera; family Hipposideridae; genus Aselliscus; species Aselliscus stoliczkanus. The sequence goes on along the minus strand of CM066728.1, from coordinate 77,143,445 downwards.
GAAAGAGACAGGCTCACACCTACTGATAATGAATATGTTTGGTTTGAAAGAAACAGACAGCATTCAACTGGATATTGTTGGCACTAAAAATATTTGACAGGGCATTAAAATATATAAAATAGCACATTTTATATATTATAAAAATATAAGGGCTAGAGAAACACATCTTCAAATGAAGGCATCTTTGGCTCCTGCCCATAAAATGCCAACTGCATCATCTAGTTCACCTAGTCATTGTGACAATTTAAATTGCCCCAATAAAGTTGAAAGTCCTTTAGAATGTGGTACCCCTTCCATGGAAAATCACCCTGGTGATGAAAGGAAGGCTGAGCTTGGAGCTTAGGAACCTGGATCCCAAGCCTCATTTTTCTGTAGCTCTCTCTGGGTGAACAGGACCAGTAGGGGTTTTCCATGGTTGCTGGCAATTCCTGATTGGTGTCTGGGAAGGGCTGCTCAAGTGGGAGCCAATCCTGTAGGGAACTCCTCTTTCCCAGTTTCTGTGACAGAGTGCCACAGTGTGCTTGGCCAGGTGTGTATGTATTGTCCCTTTTCTTGAAAAGCAAGCCTCCTCTCCCCTCCACCCAAGAAGTTCTAGAGTCTGCACTACAACTCAGGTATGTAGTCGTAGTGCATGGGACAGTATGAGATTTCAAACCCAGTACCCTGCCCTCTGAGCCACATGGGTGGACATGACACTCAGATGGGGCCAATTAGAGTGTTTCTCTGGGAATTTTCATGTTGAAATTGATGGAGAAGTACTCTGTTTTTCTCTGTGAATGATGTTGAATGATATGAGTCCAGAATCTTCTAGAAGTTATAGTTCTGGCTTTTGGAGACACCTGGCAAGTGGAAGCAGAAATAAGAGAGATTGCTATTTGGTAGTGATCTTTGAGGCTGAGCAGTATCCCTGCCCTGTGCCCTCCTTGCCTACCCTAGTTTGAATTGCACTTCTGACATGGGCAACCCAAAGAATCCTGTCTAACACAACTCCATTTCCATGCAATCCTAGCTTATCCAGGACTATATTATAATGTAGTTTTTCTGCAACTTCACTGTCCCATGTAATAGCCACTAGTCATGTGTAACTTTAAAAAAAATACACTTTATTTTATTTTATTTTTTCTCTTCAAATATATTTTATAGACAATTATATTTTACAAGACAATACACATATTCAGAAGTGTGTGTGTATGTACGTGCACATGCATGTACCATGTTGAAATAGCCAGCAGATCGAGTTTTAAATGTTATTCTTACAGATGATTGTACAAGCCCCTTTATTTTAGCACATCATGCTCTGTACAGGCTGGGAATTTATTTTTTTAAAATTAGTTTCAGGTGTACAACACTTTATTATTTAGAGCAGTTTTAGTTCACAGAAAAATTGGGCAGAAGGCACAGAGAATTTTCATATATACCCACACATGCATAGCCTCCCCCATTATCAACATCCCACACCAGAGTGGGACATTGGTTGCCGTTGATGAATCCACATCAACATATCATTATCACCCAGAGTCCATAGTTCATTAGGGTTCACTCTTGGTGTTGTATGTTTATGGGTTTGGACACATGTATAATGATATGTATCTACCATTACAGTACCATACAGAGTATTTTTACTTCCCTAAAAGTCATCTGCATTCCACCTGTTCATCTCTCTCTTCCCTCTAACCCCTGGCAACCAATGGTATTTTTACTATTTCCATATACATGTAACTTTGAGCACTTGAAAAGTGATTAGTCCAAAAGGAAAGTATAAACGACACATTGGATTTCAAAGATTTAGAACTAAAATATATATATAAAATCTCAATTTTTTTATATTGGTTATATGTTGTAATGGTACTCTTTTGGATCTATTGGATTAAATAAAATATATTGTTAAAATTAATTTCACTTGTTAATTTTGCCCTTTTAAATGTGGCTATAAGAAAATTTAGAATTACATATGTGGTTTGCATCTGTGGCTTGCACTGTAGTTCTTTTGGATAGCTCTGTTCTAGTGTATCTATCCCCAATCCTTACCATCAACTTTCCTAGTAAGTGAGTTAACTGGTTAATTTTGTAGACCTGTATAAAGAAGCGTTCCTATACGCAGATCCCAATTTATGATCTGTTTGTGCATAAACTTTGGTCGTGAGACTGGATGGAGTTCAGAGAACCTGCACAGGCTCAGCTTCTAGCCCCTCATCAACACCTCTGTTTACAGAGATCAGCAGTCCTGTGGCTTAACAATCCCAGCGAATGACACACTGCTGGTTTTCAGCCAGTAGATAGTGGTATTTTTCTCTGAGAAGAAAGAAGCCTATAATCTTGGCCCTTCAACCACTGACATTTATTAGTGCTTTTCAAAAAGGCAGAGACACAGATTAATGAATTCAAGTTGCAGGTGCAGTTTCCACCATATTTTAGAGAGATATTGATGGAACAAGAGATTTTATGTGGCTGTCAACACCTCCAGTTTAGTCATTGAAAGTAATTGTAGAGTTCATGAACATCAGAGATCCCTAAATTATACTTTGACACCTCACACAAATTAGGTCCTGATTAGCCCCTGGAGAGGTTTGTTGGTAATTGATTGAGAGAGGTGATCTGACACACACACACACACTCCTTTACACACTGAAACACAATAGGTGTGTATGTGTGCATGTACACCCTAAAATTGTCCTCATTCCTAGAACGTGACCAAGGCTCCATAAATGAGCATGTATGGTCTAGGTTCTGATAAATTCACTTGTTCAAAGAATATGTATTGGGGCTATAAGCCGTTGTTAGGGTTTCAGAGTTAGGCAGAGCACTCTGATCAGCATATTCTTGGGTGTTTGGGGGCTGCTGAGGATACTAGTCCTAACAGAGAACTTATTGCAGGACTCCACAGGACCACCAACCTAGCAGAAAGTGTGACAAGGCTGGAAGATTTTGCTGAAGAGTCATAGTACAGTGAGAACATGGACTATTGAGCTATAAGACCTGGATTTGAGTCATGGAAACCATCATTTACTAGCTGCTATGCCTTTCAGGAAGTGATTAGCATAGTTTCCAAACTTATAAAATAATAATGATGTTAATAATGAAAATAATAACCCCCAACTTTCAGGGTTATTTTAAGGAGTTGAGATGACATTCCTGGTTAATAAATACTTTGGTTATAGGGAATTGTTAGTTATAGCACAATATACACATATAGGGTGGCAATTTTCCAAAAATTGAACACAATAAAATACATTAATAGTAAAATTCCACTGAACATTTAATATTTTTGGATTATTCCAAAGGCATGTTAGGTTTTAAGCATGCTTTATTTTAAATTGCCACACCAATAACCTCAGAAGATATGGGAAAGTAGGATAATCAGTTAACCTTGGGACAAACACAAAAAGACTTTCATATACAGTGTTTAAAAATGGGCTGTGTCTTTCCTATGTCATTCCATTGATCCTATAATCATAATCTATAACTAAAATCTAACACTCATTACAACATGTTTAGTAGTAACTGTGCTAGGCCAGACCATAGAGACTGACTGGTCTGAGAGTGACGACTGGGATTTGGTTCATGGTTGCTTTAACTTGATTTTCTCCTATGGCGGCTTATTAGCAGTGTAAAGAATATACATAATACAGACCATGAATGGATATGGATGCCCATTGCTTCTTTTGTATTCATGAAGATTCTCCACAGTTTGTTGGCCTTGGCTAACCTAGATAAGTAGAAAGTCTGTCGGTTTGGAGTCAAATGCCTTTTATACCCAAATATTCAGAACTATCTTATTTGGGCATATAATGCAAAAATTTGCACTCTCAACAAGCAGATTCTCTGAGGTCCAGACTCTGGTCCTTGAAATTCTTGTTGGGTCATCACTGTGACAATTTATTCTGTCAAGTCATGGCCTGCCTCATCTTGTAGGAATAGTTCTTTTAATGGCTGCTTGTGTGGACTTACCATATCTCAAACACTTGTCTGGGTTCATGGTATGCCTTAAATTCTGTTGTCTAGATGAGACAGATAGAGACAAAAAGCACTAAACATTCCAGAATTAGGGCGTCAGTTCTTTGGATTCACATTATCCTTTCTCAGTGAGTCTGTTTTAAAATGTCATTCCCCTTGAAAGGACACCAGCATAACAATTGTGAATTAGTTTTTATCTGATTTATTACATTTCTTCCATAATGGGAACAAGGCAGCATAAACACCCTGGATTCCTGTAGGATGAAATGAGGTTTGGAAAGGTGGGGTGAATGGGCAGGAAAGGTAAGTAAAGGTCACTGCAAACATGCTTACCTCCTCTTTGATTTTGTTTAGGACCTGCCTGGCCAAGGTGACAGCTTCTTGGCTTTCTATGCAGTTAGCCCTGCATTTGTCATCCAAGAGCAAATCTAGTGGAGTTGTTCACAGTGGAGGATTAGGGTAAGCTCTGGGCAATGGCTGAGCAGGTCACTGTGGCCCAGCTGCTACCACTGCTGTCAGTGTAGAGCTACATTCACATTGCTGAGAGACATCCCCTCCCAGACAGCTGTGTCTTTCAGGAAGAAGCATTGGATTTATATGTGCCCAGTTTATTAAGAATGGGTCAGGAATTCCCTCTATGTCCCGTTTTTCATCAGTGACCACTGACGAGCATTGCTTCTTTCAAAGAGAGTTGGCAACTGGGCCAGTGACTAGAAGAACTAATAACCAAATAACTTTAGAGAAATGTGTAAATTCTTCCTATCCATCTTTTTTCCTTCCTTCCTTCCTTCCTTCCTTCCTTCCTTCCTTCCTTCCTTCCTTCCTTCCTTCCTTCCTCCCTTCCGCCCTCCCTCCCTCCCGCCCTCCCTCCTTCCCTCCCTCTTTTCTTCCCTCCCTCCCTCCTTCCCTCCATTTCATCCACCCATCCATTTATCCATCCATCCATCCATCCATCCATCCATCCATCCCTTCATTCATATATCAAATCTGCCACCTTACTCATTTCACAAATGTTTATTGAGTACTTGCTACTATTCAGGACACTGGTTAAATTCTATGGAGGGTATAGCAGGAAGTTAGATATGGTTCCCCACCATCAAAGATTTAATGGGGGAGTTAAGACATATGCATATTAAACTTAAATAATCAGTGAATATTTATTTATAATCCACTGCACATGCCACACATCATGTATACATTAAAAAGGGTTGGTTGGCCAAGTGGCTCAGTTGGTTAAGAGCGCGAGCTCTGAGCAACAGGGTCATGGTTTGATTCCCACATAGGCCAGTGAGCTGCACCCGAGCTGAGCTGCTGCTGAGCTGCCAACAGGTAACAGGATGGCTCAGCTGGTGACAGCATGTATTCCTAACAACAAGTTGCCAGTTTGACTCCTGCATAGGATGGTGGGCTATGCCTACCCACAACTAAAATTGAACATGGCACCTTGAGCTGAGCTGCCCTGAGCTGCTGACGGGTGGCCGGATGGCTCAGTGGTTAGAATGTGCACTCTTAGCAACAAGATTTCTGGTTCAACTCTCACATGGGATGGTGGGCTATGCCCACCTGCAACTAAGATTGAACACGCCACCTTGAGCTGACCGAACCACGAGCTGCCGACAAGCGGCTGCATGGTGACTGGACTTGGGAGCTGAGCTAGCTGCACCCTCCACAACTAAGATTGAAGGACAACAACTTGGCTGTTCCCCTTCCCCAATTCACAACACTGCTCCCCTCCCCAAATTCCCCAATAATATCTTAAAAAAATAAAAAAGGTTGAGGAAGACACAATCTCTCTCTGCCTTCAACAAGCTTATGTTGTGTGGCTGGATTAGTCAAATGTCCAAATTCCTATGACAAAAGGTACATTATGACACATGACATGAAAGGGACACAAAGAAAGTGCCTTGGGAATAAAAGAGAGAAGGTCATACATTTAGCTGAGTGGGGCTGAGGGGGGAGGGAAAACAAAGCGCATGAAGAAAGTATATTTGAGCTGGGGCATGAAAGATGAACTAATTAGGAGAGATGAAACTAATGGGGGAAACAGACGTTGAAGTAGGAAATCATGAGGCATGTTTAAGGAAGAGTGAGACATCCAGTTTTGGTGATGTATAAGGGCAATAGTGGGACATTGGAAAGTTTGGAGTCAATGGGGAGCCTTGGAAATCATATTTATTAGCTATTAGAATAACAATCCTACTTCAAAAACCACCCCAAACTCAGTGGCTTGTAAAATAGTAAGAATTGTTTGTTACACTCATGGGTTTGCAGGTTGACGGCAGCCTGGCTGATCTAGGCTGGGCTTGGCTGAGTGGCTAGGGCTCATGTTGACTCCCCAAGTATTCATGTTGGAGTCTCGGGTCAAAGGGCAGCAGCTACCTGGAGGAAGCTCTTCCCAAAGTGATGGCAGGAACATAAGAGGTGTATTGATTTCCTAGGGCTTACATAGCAAAGTACCATAAACTGGGTGGCTTAAAATAACAGAAATTTATTTACTCGTAGTTCTGGAGTCTAGTAGTCTAAAGTTGTGTCAACAGGTCATGTTCCCTCTCACAGCTCTAGGGAAAAATCCTTCCTTACCTTTCCCTGGCTTCTCGTGGTTCCAGGTGGTTCCTTGGCTTGTGGCAACACAACTCCAATCTGGCCCCTGTCTTCTATGACCTTTTCTGTATCTGTGTGTCCTTTTCTGTCCCTTATGAAGGTATTTTCATTGGATTTAGGGTCCAGCCTATTTCAGCATGCTCTCATCTCAATCCTTAATTATATCTGCAAAGGTCTTATTTCCAAATAAGGCCACATTCTGAGGTACCAGGTAGACATGAATTTTTTTGGGGGACACCATTTATCCACTACAGGAAAAGAGCAACCAGGCAAGTATATCATATCTGCTCATGATAGCAAAAGCAAGTCACATGTCTAAGCCCAAAGTCAAGAGGGCTGGGAAGAGACCCCATCTCTAGTGGGAAGAATTTCACAGTCACTTGGCAAAAGGTGAGGACATAGGGTAAGATAAAGAAATGAGCCAATAATTCAACCCACTATAAAAGCATTGTTTGTTGGGCAGCCAGAAGAGATTGGTTGGTGATTCTGTAATGCTTCCTAGCCCTCCATATCCTCAACTGTATAAATGGGATTACTGGGAAGTACATGCCTCATGGGGACTGTGATGGTTAAATGATGATAATACATGTGAGCTACTTAGCACAGTATATGGCACTAGTAAGCAGTACATTAATGTTAATTACTGTCCTTATAGAATTCCCATTTTTTCACTCCCATCTGCTTCACTTATTCCTTATGTTATTCACCGCTATTTTGCTAATTTTCATCAACACAAGTAATTTTCATTTTGCATAATTTATAATTCATATAAACCAGAAACGAAATTTTCCTGGTGATTAAATCCTGCTATATTGGAATTTGGAATAAAGGAGTCTCAATTATAGGGAGAGAACTATGTATGACATTAACTATTAAGATAGTGCATAACAGTGGGCAATAAACAAGCCAGGCAAGTGCTTGGACCTCCTGCAAGGGAAATTTCTGTGGGTGGAAGTATTTGGTGACACTTTCATGAAAGCAGTGAGGATTGAGCTGGACCATTACCTTTGTAGAGCGGAAGTGATCTGTCTCAGTTTTGAAGCAAAAGCTGACCAGATAAAGAAAACACAGCCAAGGATGCTGCGTCATCCCCCAGGGTGACCTCTTGGAGGAGAGATAAGAATGGGTTCTGTGGGAGCAATTGCACTCTGCTTGAAATATGAATTGTTCTATGCTAATGAGTCATATTTCATCATTTCCGGGAGTTGATGCCAGAGAAGGGACTGTTGTTGCATGAAACCTTTTTATAAAAACTGTTTATTTGGTGGAGTCTTTATGTTTAATTTTTGTACCAAAATAATTTCTGAATGATGACTCACTTCCAACCTACGTGGAATGCACAGATGGAGCTAATGTGCAAGGATGTTGATGCTTATTGTTTTGATTTTAAAGAGTCAGTGTGCAGCTTTTGCTAAAGCCTCAGGATTCCTCAAGCTTTCTTTGACTGCGGTGTTGCAGAGCTCCACCCTCTGCAGAGGATGATGGAAAAGGGGTGATTCACAGATCACTCTCCCTGTGCTCTACCACCTTTGAAGGTGGCAGATAGTTCTGGTTGGAGTGAGCAGGAAGCCCAAACTCTGCAAATGGACTCATGCACTCGCTTTGCATATGTTGGCTGGGGATGATCTTTGTAAGCCTGAAAACTTTAGGAAGGACATTGGTTTCTACTACCTGCATAGTTACAGATTTCTGATGGTTTAAATGTAAACTTTTGTGTTAAAATAGGTGTGATTAGTACAATGGATTCCCTTGCAAAGCCTGGAGCAGGCTTTGCTTTGTTCAATACACCACTGTGCAAACAACGAACTCTTCTGGCTATGAGAAGTGAGCATGGGTCAGCAATATGGAGTCCTTGACTGGAGATGGAGAGTGGGCTCCTGGACTTTGGGGTGGGAAGTGATCTAACCCAGCAGAGGGCTGAGCTGTAAGGAGGTTATTTTTCTTGTTCTAATCTTAGCTTCTTCAGTGTGCTGTCTTTTGACCTCATGGTTGCAAAAAGGCTACTAAACCCCCAAATATCACATTCATGTTCCAGGTAGGAAAAAAAGGAAAGATTGAAAGGCCACATCTCATCAAGTTTTTTATTCCCTCAACCCCCATCCCAACATAGAAGTCCATCCCCTACTGATTTTACCTTACATCTTGTTAATCAAAAGTGGGATATATGGGGCTGGCTGAGTGGCGCGTTGGTTAAGAGGTGGCTTGGGAAGCTGGCTCTGAGCAGCAGGGCCCCAGTTCAGATCCCACATGAGAGCCAGTGACACTGCCCTCTACAGCTAAGATGGTGAACAACAGCTCCATTTGGAGCTGGGCTGCTGTGAATCCCTGGGATGGCATAGTGTAGCCCCTGCTGCAGTGGGCTGCCACAGGCTACAGTGAGTGGCCAGCAGCCAGTGTGAGTAGCCGGCAGCCGGTGTGAGCTGCCAAGAGCCGCTGTGAGTGTCTGTCCAGAGGCCGATGATCATTCTGCCTTACCCAGGAAGAGCACAATGATGATACCAACATGGGCCAGTGAAGCAGCGTCCTCCACAACTAGACTGAAGAACAAAAGGACAGCAACTTATCTGTTCCCCTTTCCCAGTTTCCCAATGCTGTTTCCCTCCCCCATACCCCAATAAAATATTTATAAAAAAAAAGAAAAAGGAAAGTGGGTTATATGGAAATACTTAGACCAATCACTGGCCAAAAGGAATGAAATTCTCTTAACTGATTGATGTGTTTTCCTATTGTCTGGCAAAGGGCCTGTGCTACCCAAGATCAAACTGCTACATTCCACCTGATCCCTGAACAGATCAGAGTCCTGTTAACAGGAAAGAAGGGGGTTGAAAAAGAATATGGCCATTACTTAGGCAACAGACAGTGTCTGCCCCATACTGTAGTGAAGCCCATGGACTGTGGGGAGCCTGAGTAGCTATGTCTGGGTGGAGAAGCCAAATGTGTGCATGTGGGTGCTATTGGCAATGGCAGAGCACAAGGAGAGTGGTTGAATCACTAACATCTTACCCTTTGTCTTGGTATTACAGCCTCCTCTCTCTCTCTCTCTCTCTCTCTCTCTCACACACACACACACACACACACACACACACACACACACACACTCGTGGATGGTGGAAAAGAGACTAAGAAATGTGTGGCAATCCCCTGAACCCAGAGGTTAATGGGAGAAGGGTGATCCCTAACTCTCCAGGGGACCCATGTGCAAAACCTGCTGTAAGCACATTATTTTATCTATGTGTGAACCTACATAATATTAGGAATGAAGTAGTAAACCAGAAGTTGGACCCAGACGCTTTGAGTGGCCAGGTGGTTTATGGAAATAATGGAAACACATGTCTTAGTTAAGGGGAGAAGTTATTACTAACCTCTAACCCAGTGTTGCCAGAGCTTCTGAGTTTTGAAGAGGACCTGAACAAAATAATTGGTTTTGATATCAATTCTTCTAATTTAAAAAGTTGGTAATGAAGCTCAACTTTTTAAAATGCTGTGTGGCCAAACAAATCTTAGCTGATGGCATCCAGAACTGGTGGGTCTCCAGAGTACAGCCTTGGTGCTGTACAGTAACTCTCCAAGGTACTACTGATGGGGCCCATAGCTACTGGAAGGAATCCATACTCAGATAGGACAGGTGAGAGAGAGAGGAGGGGAACATCTGTACAACAAAGCTTTTTTGATTAAGAAATAAAAACCAGAATCCAGCAATTTACACATTGAAAACAAACAAGGCCTTCTTTAAATATCTACTGGTGGATGGTTTTGTACTGAAAGACCATTCTTGGGTAAGTGCATAAAAAACTCATAAAATATCTGTGACTACTTGATAACAAGAGGCCTAATATAAAAAGTGGACATCTCAATATAGATGATATGGAATAAGGAAGCATAAAACAGATGGAGGAGGGGCCGGCCGAGTGGCGCATTGGTTAAGAGCTGGCTTGGGATGCCAGCGGCCCCCACATATGAGGGCCAGTGACATTGCCTTCTACAGCTAAGGTGGTGAACAACAGCTCCACCTGGAGCTGGGCTTCTGTGAGTCCCCTGGACGGCATAGCTGCAGCCCCTGCTGCAGTGGGCTGCCATAGGCTACAGTGAGTGGCCGGCAGCCAGTGTGAGCCGCTGGCAGCTGGTGTGAGCTGCCAAGAGCCGCTGTGAGTGGCCATCCTGAGGCTGGCGACCGATCTGCCTCACCCGAGAAGAGCGCAATGATGATACCAACATGGGCCAGTGAAGCAATGTCCTCCACAACTAGACTGAAGAACAAAAGGATAGCAACTTGTCTGTTCCCCTTCCCTGGTTCCCCAACACTGTTCCCCTCCCCCAATTCCCCAGTAAAATCTTAAAAACAAAAACCAAAACAAAAAACAGATGGAGGAGGTCTAGAAAGGATGGGACCTTTCTGTTAGCCATAATGTTTGAGTTATCACCAGTTCTTTAGGAAGAATTAAGTTGGTATCAGAATTTCTTAGATATCTACATAAAGTTAAAGTTAAGTTTGTCCATGTTTTGGTTGAATGTTAGAGGGGTAGGTAGATAGATGAGTGCATAAGTGGATGGACAGGTAGGTACTGGGATTGGATGGACCTTATATAACCCAATCAGAATTGAGATGCTGGTGACTCTACTGGGCAAAACCAAGTGGGCTGCATCTCTCTTGGATTTCTGCCTTTAGTTCCCTTTGGATGTGATGTATACTCTATTCATAAGATATGACACATGGGGAAAGAAGTCTTATTTGGTTCTGTGTAATAGTCCTACCTATAACGTACTAAGCAAAGTGGAGTATTGATAAATTCTTATTTGGGCTCTTTCTTGGTAGCAATGTTCAGAACATATATGTAATACTGCATCATACTTCTGCATCTTCTTCCTTTATCACACCAAAAATCCATGAATCCCTTCTACCATAACCAAGGCAGCACAGATGGGTCTAAGCCTGTTCTTGGCAACAGTGTTCTTCCCTTTGCAACAGTTATGTGACAACTTTCCTAATGTTTATAACTTCTTTTTAACCAGGTTCCCTCTATAGAGGTGCTTCAAGGGAGAAAATAATCATGATGATGGCCTTAAGTGTGCTGTACCTTTAGGAGTGACCATGTTTCTAAAAGACCATATGCCCTCTTGTTCTTGGTGGTGGTGGTTGTACTGAATAGTGTCCTCAAAAATTCATGTCCACCCAGAACCACAGAATGTGACTTATTTGGAAATAGGGTCTTGCAGATGTAAAAGTAAACTAGAGGTCAGACTGGATTAGGATTGGCCCTTCATCCAATGACTGGTGTCCTTATAAGAAGGCCATGTGAGCATGCAGACACACATAGAGGGAAGACGTCATGTGATGATGGAGACTGAGATTGGAGTGATACAACAACAAGCCAAGGAACACCAAGGATTGCTGGCAGCCACCAGAAACTAGGAAGAGACAGGGAAGAATTCTTCCCTGGCATCTTCAGAGGGAACATGGCTCTGCTGAATAATTTGTATTGTTTTAGGCCTCCCAGTTTGTAGTAATTCGTTGTGGCAGCCCGAGAATACTAATACAATGGTGGTAGGGAAGTTTTCTTCACTCACGTTTCCTGTCATGTGATTTGAGTTCCACTAGTAACATATCTGGCTACTCACTCACTCACTCACTCACTCACGGAAGAGTCACTTAATCTGATTGTTGACTTTGGAAGGATAAACTGAGCATGAGTACTTCATCCCTTTCCCTTCTTTTTGTCTCTTGGAAGCAGGCTGTCTGCAGAGAGCATGGATCGTGTGTGGGAGGCCCACTTATTAGCAGTGTAAACCACATCTTCCAGTATCAGTCTTACCAATAATAGGGTGATCTTTTAAGTCCCCCCACAAAATATTTTTCTTGGTTTTCAATTTGTTCAGTACTCACATGTGTATGGTAGCGGTGTGGAAAGGAGAGCCCCTTCAAACTCCAAGTTCTTTCTGCTCTCAGTAAATATGCATTCTGTTTCTAGGGACAGAGAAAGGACGTCCCTAGAGATGAATGAGTCCTGTTCTCTGCCCCAGACAAGATCACAATTCCTCAATCACCCCCTGTACACAGAGAGTATATCCACATTTCATATATTCCAGGAAAGTGACTTCAACTGCTTCTGAAAGACCCCTTGAATGTTTTAATATAATTATTCACAGGGAATTCTCTTCTTTCAATTGCTTAGTTGATGGAATGAAAATGGTGTACAGTAGGTTAAAATTTTAACAAAGAAAAGTATTTTCTCTTAAAATTTTTTGTATTATAATTGTGCTTTGGTTTTAGATTTTTATTTTGAAATAATTATATATTCACAGGAAACTGCAAAAGAATGTTAAGGATATCCTGTGTACCCTGAACCCAGTTTTCCCCAAAGGTGACACCTGGCAAACTATAGAACATTATCAAAACCTGTCATTCACATTGGTACTGTCAACAGAGTTTGCTTAGAGAAAGTCCCAGACTTTCCCCACACCCTAGCTGGGCAGGAGTCAGTCCCTGCACTCATCTGCCCTCTTAGCAAGGTTTACTTTCCAAGACCCATTCTTAGGCTTTTCTTGGGGACAAGTGAGGAAAAGGGAAAAAACTAAGGTTTGGAGAAATTCTTCAGAGTATTTTGAGGAGAATACATCTGTTGCATGAGAGAAATGGGTAAGGAAATAAAATAAGAGGTGTTTTTTTTTAAATTGCTGTAGTCTCTGAGTGTACCGCTCCCCATCATGGTGTTAAACAATTTCAAGTAGTGGTCTATATTTTGCAACCTTTATCAGTTGTAGTAATACAATCTTTTAAGTGTTGTCTTAACCTAGTTTTGAGGCTCTGGCTAGAGTCTAGTCAGTACCCCATCTTATACAGATGATTAAGTCTACACTTCAACTACCTCCCTTACTGGGTCCTCAAACTCTGGGCCAGGCCTGCACCTGCCCTAATCACCCCAGTGCCAGGTACCAGGCCCTTGGGCCATAGCACCTGCTGAATTTCTTCAAACCAGTCAACCCTAAGCTTGTCTATCCTGCCTGGTCTGTTCCTTCTTGCAGAAGCCATAATGAAGATACTTGCCCATTCTACCCCCTTTCCTTCAGCCTCGGGACCAACACATTCCCATGTGACCCCTGTGGCATGATATGTATTCCCTCTATTGGAATCTGTGAATATGATCTTATCACATTTCAAAGGCAGTCATCTCATCTATTGGCCTTACCATATGTAAATAATGCTAAAACCTATTAAAACTGGTGTGTGGACCCTCTGATTGCATCACGTCTCTGAGATCATGACTTTATTGGCTTAGGCCAAAGGGAAGTGAAAACAAAACAAAACAAAATAAGAAAAAAAAGTAACGAAAAAGATGAACTTGACTGTGGGTATCATGTGGCTTTACTCTGCAGTGCCATTATAGCTGGATCATAGGGTGCTAGGGAAGAGATGTGGACTGGGTTGGAGTGGGAGAGCATTGTCATTTGATAGGTTCTCATGTGAGAGAAAGAATAGTTGGTTTCAAGATTTTTTAAAAAGCGTGCCTTTTCTCCCCTCAATGGGCTTTGTTAAAGAGACATCAGTACAAGAACCAGTACCAACCACTGCTATTATTTTTTTTTTTTTAAAAGATTTTTGTTGGGTAATTGGGGGAGGGGAACAGACAAGTTGCTATCCTTTTGTTCTTCAGTCTGGTTGTGGAGGACGTTGCTTCACTGGCTCATGTTGATATTATCATTGTGCTCTTCCCGGCTGAGGCAAATCAGTGACTGGCCATTGGACAGCTGCTCACGGCTGCTCACAGCAGCTCATGAACGCTCACGCCAGCTGCTGGCCACCCCCACTGCAGCCTACACTGTCACAGGCGACTCACAGTAGCCCAGCTCCAGGTCGAGCTGTTGTTCACCATCCTAGCTGTAGAAGGTGCAGCGTCACTGGCCGTCATCTGTGGGATCTCAACCGGGGCCCTGCTGCTCAGAACTGCATCCCAAGCCAACTCTTAACCAACGTGCCACTTGTCTGGCCCCACTGCTATTATTTTACTTTATTTCTTCCTGTCATTTTATATGCATTTTTTCTTTACATAGATAAGATTATATCTATTCTATTGTCTCATATAACATTAGAACTTAAATATATCATGAAAATCTATTACTGCAGTTTATCCATACTACTACTACTACTAATTTATCCATACTTTATGGTATTTTATTTTATGGATGTACCATCATTTACTCAACTATTGTTTTGTTTTTGTCATTTTGACATTTCTTTCGCCTTGATAAAATAATGAGCTCAAGAGCATCTTTGTGTGAAAGTTCATTCATTCACCTTTGAGATTGTTTTTGTAGAACAGTCTTTGAACTAAAATTGAGTTCAAGAATATTAATATATTTTCTCATGTCCCACATCTGCATCTATTTTACACTTTATCAACTGAAAATATACATTCCACGTTCCATAATATTTAATAATTAAAGAAGAATTAGAGAAGTAGAATTTTTAAAGTTAAAAACAAAACCACATACACCTATTATGTTGTGAATAATATGAAATTTGGAAACTATCTGCCTAGAAAATAAGATTCCTGACCAAGATCTACCGAATCAAAATCTCTTGGAATGAGACATGGTAACTTACATTTTTAACAAACTCCCCAAGTTGAAATTAATTTCGTTTTGTAGATGAGGAATGGAGGCTCAGAGAGATGGCATGTTTTGCCTAAGAACAAGCCCTTGGTGTATAATGTAGATCGTTTTGAGCACATTGCGAAGAGGTCAAAACAGAAGCCATTTGAGAGAGTCATTAATTCCTACTGTCTACTGCTCATTAGAGATGGCTCCTAATCTAGCCTGCTCTAATATGGGTCAGTAGATAGTTCCATTGCAACCTCTTTTTAACTTAGAATTGTCATTCAATTTATTTTTGCCTCACTAAGTAGATGAAGCCTATTTATTAAGCCATTAGTCAATTTGCTCTTTTAAAAGACAGCTCATGTCTTTTGTCCTTTTTAGTAGGTAAGCCTGGGTTTTCCCATTTGGAGACTTATTGTCGTGACCTGGCATTTAGTCCTTGTAATTTGGAGGAAATTGAAAAGCATTTGGAGATGGGGAGGAGAGACAGTAGGTCTCACAGTGAAGGTGATGTTGCTGTCTATGAGGGGTGACTCTCAGCCTTGTAGCTGTCTTGTGGGGCTTGGGGGAGACCTCAATTAGCAAGCATATTTGAGGCCATGATTTTCTGACTCTAATTCTGAAGCCCCATCTCTGGGCCCCAATCAGGGGCCTTTTTCTGGGAAATTGATAACAGAAGAGGACATGATTCTTAGGCATTAATTTGCAGAAATGTCAAGTTTTCTGAGAACTTTTAGCAGTAGAAAATCGAGGAGATAACCTCCATCACAGTGGCGTTTTCTTTTAAAATACACACATATCCATATTCTCCATTGTCTCTTACTTTAAGTTTTCTGGGGAAGTGGGGGAAAAACTACCTAACATTCATGAGATGGTGATAAAACCTTTTATTAGGAATGTGGAGGGCTGAATGACCAGGCATCAGACCCAGTGTCTCCACCTCAGCTCTGCCCTTTGTAAGATCTGTGATCCAAATCAGAAATAATGAAGATGAATACCTGTTTCATGAATCTCCACTTGCAACTAAAGTTCTTAAAGTGAATACAAATATTTTGATTTTACAATGGTCATTTTTAAAAGGACAGTCCCCACTTTTAATATAATTGTAATGTCAATGGATAAATTTTTAATCTTTCTGCCTGCAAACACATAATCAAATAAGAAATAGCATTTGTGTAAACATCGCTGGAATTTTTATTTTATTTATTTATTTTTTTAAGATACGTGGGCTAAATAAATCATGCAAAATGAGTTTGTTTAAATTCTAAAGAAAAAGTTAAAGAAAAATGATTGTCAATAAATGTTTCATTACTGTTTATAACTTCTCAGCTAAATGATTAGTTTGGGTCAACTGAATGATTCTACAAGTTTTTATTTTTTCTATAATCTGTGTACCTATTAGTATGTTGGGATGACTTATACTGTTATTTAGATCATGTGTGTGCCAAGTCTTACAATGGAGGACACGATCTTAAACTATAGGGAACACACAAGCTGCTTTACAAAGGTGTTCTTTGAAATGACCCACTTTATACTGATCCCCTTTATAATGATCTACTTTGCTATGCTCTTTTAAGGCATACACTAAGTGAGCAGAGCAGTAAAAATGCTCATACGCTTTGAGAAATTTCACCTGTCACTCACTGCAAGCATTGTCTTTGGTATCTTCATCTTTCCACATCAGTTGCTATAATTTCTTTCAAGGAATAATTATATATCCATGTTATATCACTTCCATTTTCTTTATTCATTTTAAGACAAGAAATTTTTAACAAAATGACATTTTAAAACAATTGAGGGATATCGACTTTGGGGAAAGACATTGTGCAACTGCCTAGGAAGGGAATAATAACCTTTTCAACTTAATTAAGTCTATGTGTGTTTACAAAAGATAAAAGAATTTCACATCATAAAGGAAAATAAATGTATCTCTAAGAATAGTGTATTTCCCCCCGAGTGAATTCATTCACTATTCTTAATATGTATTTGGTAATTTTTTCCCAAAGTCAGAACCAAAGTGAACATTGTCAAAATCCATCCTCTTAAATGTCTTTCTAGGTTCATAGCTTTCTTTTAAAAGCTGCATAACATTTTATTACACATGTAAATGCCATCTTTAATCTTACTGAGGGTCATTTAGGTGGGGCCAGTTTTACTTTTCTGTGCAGCATTGCAGTGAATGTTCTCACATCTGAAGAACAGATTCCTCAAGCGTGTATGCATGTTACTTTTTTGCAGGTACTGCTAAAGTGACCTTGAAAAAGTCTAACTGATTTTCCTTTGGGAGGTATATCTCTAACTGAATGAACATTATATATCACTTATCAAAATGTAGTTTAATTTTTTCCAAAAACAAATTCTGACTATTCATTTGACATTACTTAAGATTTGAGCCCTTTTACTCCTTTATGACAAGTTCATATCTAAATGACCATTCATATAACTATCACTTTGGGGGTATTCCCTCCCCTCCCCTTGTCTCCCCTTCCCTCCCTCTCCTTCCTTCCTTCCTTCCTTCCTTCCTTCCTTCCTTCCTTCCTTCCTTCCTCTTTTTTTCCTCTCTGTCTCTTTAACATTCACCCTTTTAATAAAATAACTTGAAAAATAGTAAACAATTTAAAATGTAATTTGATTTTTGTTCAAATCTCTGTAGATCCAATTTTAGAACTTAAATGTCATTATATTACCGAATCAAAGTTGTTGAGGAAAAATATTAACATGAAAACATAAAGAATGTTCCAGAGGTTGGAGTAAATTCTAATGGGGGAATTAAAGGTTTTTTCTTTGCAATGGACTATATTATTTTTTTTATTGAATAGGCTGATATTTTTAAGTAGCCAGTAAGAGTTTGGGAAGCTTAACATATAAAACAAAAGGAAAACAACAAACAAACAACCAAAGCAACCTGTGACACTTACAGAAACACCACACAATAGATTTATTTATATTGGATTAGATTTGAATATTAATGAAATATACAACATGCTTTCATTATTTTATTAATCATAGTTGCATGGATAAAATGAAGAGGAAAATAAAATAAAAAGTAGCATCAATTTCTTGAACAGGGGGTATATTGATGAAGACATTTGGTTGCAAGTGACAGATCTAATCCACTGGGGCTAAACCCAAAAAGGAATTTGCTGGTCACATCACTAGAAAATACAGAGGAGAAGTGGCTGCAGGCACCTGGTCGAAACACTCAAGTGATGTTGGCAGATTGCGCTGCCTCTCTCCCTCACGCTGTCCTCCATGATTTCCTCCTCCCTCCTATTTCAGCTCCCTTGCTCTCAGAGGTTCATTCTCTCACTGAACACGACTGCAACATAGCCACCAGCAGCCAAGGGTCAGAGCGTCTGAGTTTAGCGCCCTCTAGGAAGAGGGAGAAGCTTCTTTATAGGGGAGACTGGGATGATTGCCAGCAAGGCATAGGAATCAGCCGACTTGGTTCTAATCTTAAGAAGCAATTCAACCTCTCCAAAATGGACGTTTTCCTCTTTTCTTTCTTTATTTTTCATTTTATGTTATTATTTTTAAATTACTTTTTTCAGTTACAGTTGACATTCACTATTATTTCATATCAGTTTCAAGTGTACATTATAGTGGTTAGACATTTATAGAATTTATGCAGTGATCCCCCTGATTGATTAGTTGAATACCTACTTGGCACTATACATAGTTGTTGCAATAGAAATGCACTTTCCACATTTGTAAAAGATTGTTCCTTTTTCCTATTGCTATTTTTATTCATTCGATGTTGTGGGTTTCTCTAAACTCTCATTTCATTTCTTTCAAAGTGGTGCTTAAAAATATTCATGTCATTTTTATTTCCAAGTACTATTTGAGGTCACAAGAGTGAGCATTACAAAAAGCAATGTGGCAGATGAGTTGTGAGTTTCAATGAAGGTTGTATGTAAAATATGGAGGACAGTGCCCTACATAAGACAGGTATCCAATTAATGGTGGTTCAAAAAAGGAGAAAGTTGGGAGGTGGTGCATTTTGGGGAGAGAAATTACGGATTCAGTTGTGTTTTAGTGATGTCTGAGGTGCCCACAGGGGACTTAGAAAGAAATGTCTAGCAGGCAACCAGCGACAAGGAGCTGGAACTTGGAGATAACATTTGGGAGAGGGGTTGTTAGACTCGTTGGAGTTTGTTACAGATTTAAGGCCCCTTTGTTCTAGCTGAAGAAATCCCAGCTCCTTATAGTTACAGACATGGATTCTTTGCTGGGAAGAGCTCAGTGGGGTGGTGGTGCCCTGGAGGTGGGTTGGAACAATTTCTCTCCTGGGACTCTTGTACTCAAACAGTGTTTTCTCAGGAGATTCTTTCCTATAGGTGGATTCTTCCTTTTTCCTATTGCTATTTTAATTCATTGGATATTGTGGTTTCTCTAAACTCTCATTTCATTTCTTTCAAAGTGGTGCTTAAAAATATCCATGTCATTCTTATTTCCAAGTACAATGTGAGGTCACAAGAGTGAGCATTACAAAAAGCAATGTGGCAGGTCAGAGCAGTTCCTTCTGGGATCAGATTCAGGATCTATCTATAGCGCACAGGTTCCCAGAGAAATCTGTGAGCTCCAGAGATCACAGTCAGCTCATAACAGTCATGGGGAGAATCCAGGACAGAGAATACAACCGTAGATGTATGAGTATATGAGTGTGGTGTCATGTTTAGGTTGTAAGCTCCTCATTCTAGCAGTCATTTGTAGAATCTCCATGAATTTTAGCTCAACTAGTAGTAAATAGTAAGACTACTCAGAATGATATGAGTTTAGATGACATGAAAAAAAAATTCATTCCTAAAAGGGACCAATGTGGGGAAAGTACATTTAATAACAGGATGGGTATATTCATTTTTATTGCACTGTAATAGATTACCACAAACTTAGTAGTTTAAGCAATACACATTTATTATCTCATAATTCTGTATCAGAATTCAGTTTCCTGCATTTGTGGGACTGACATCCCCATTTTCTTGCTGGATCTTTGCCAGAGGTCCTCAGCTTCTAGAGACCACCTATATTCCTTGGCTCATGGCCTTCCTCCACCTTCAAAGCCAGCAATGGTGGATGGAGTTCTTCTCACACTTTAAATCCCTCTTACCTCCTCTTCTGCCTCATCTCTCCTATAGCAGCTCCCTCTTCTGCTTTCTTCTTCTGCTTTTAGAGATTTATGTGGTTATATGGAGTCCCCCTGGATAATCCACGATAATTTCCCTATTTTAAAGTCAGCTCACTGGTAACCTTAATTCTGTCTACAAAGCCCCTTCACAGTAGTATCCAGATTAGTGTTTGGTTGATAACCAAGGGATGGAAATCTTGGGGGGAGGCCATCTTTAGAACTCTACTTACCACATGGGTTAAATGGGAGCTTCTTCCCCAGTGGCTCTTTATAGGGCTCCTTAGAAGTTCTCATGGTTCTTTCAGAGCTTCAGAAATTCTCTTATGCTTATAGAATTGGGGACTCTGATGTATAGTATATCTGCAAGACAGTTGGGAAAATACTCGTGTGTGGGTGTGAAAGACAGAGAGATAGAGATAGAGATAGAAATAGAGAGAGAGAGGAAGAGAGAGAAGGAATGAGCAGGTTTTTTTCTGGAGCTGGGTAAGGGGTGATTTCTTGGATTCAGAGGCAGGCTGGCAAGGGCGTGCAGGGACAGCATCAGCATGAATCTGCATCTGGTGTGGTTAGTAGAGGCAAGTAATGCTGCAAAAAAGACAGGCCATTGGTTTTTTGGGTTGGTTACTGGATATGTTCAGGAGGTGTTACAGGCTGACTTGTGTCCCCCTAAATTCATGTTGCATTCCTAACCCTGGTACTTCAGAATGCAGCTGTATTTGGAGCTAGAGTCTTTAAAGAACAAATTAAGTAAAATGAGGTTAATTGGGTAGGCCCTAATCCAATACAGCTGGTGTCCTTATAAGACGATTAGGACACAAAGATGTGCGTAGAGACCAGTGAAGGCACAGGGAGAAGAATGCCATCTGAAAGTTGAGGAGTGGGCCCACAGGAGAAACCAACCAAAGATACTTTGATACTGAACTTCTAGCTTCCAGAATTGTGAGAAAATAAATTTCTGTTGTTTAAGCCACAGTGTGTAATACTTTGTTATGGCAGCCCAAGCAGACTGATACAGGAGGCATTGTTCCTACAAGGGAGACTAAGTCCCTGGCAGAGAAAAGCTGGTAGCTCCAGCCCACAGCAAACATCCTTCCTTTCTTTGGGCAATGGAAGTTTCCTTTGCTAACATGTTCTGAGAGAATTCTCTAGGGCCTGTTCACACTCCACTCTGGTTTCCTAATATTGGGCTCTGGTCATTCCTGCCTCAGACATCCTTCTCGAGGATGGGGTGAAGGCATATTTTCAGAGTAGGGGTGGGAGGGACATGGGCTCTTTCCTGCTGATTTTAGGGCCTGCCTGCATGGGCAACTTGCTCTGTATGCTCAGGCTCCCTTCTTCTCTCCTCCAAGGCCCTGTAACCTGCAGTGTTGTGATTCTGGCAGCAGAGCTGTGGCACACTTGGTTTTGGAAGAAAAAAACACTGATGTGGAAGTTCAGATGATCTTGTCCCAGTGTTGCAAATAATTAAAACTTTTACCTTGGACAAGTTACTGCTTTTCTTCTCCTGTAAAATGAAATGGTTGGATTCCATAATCATATAATTCTGTGAATCATTAATAGATATGGATGACCTAGATGATTTAAAATATGGAGTCTGAGAAATACCACCATATAAAGCCGAAGTTCAAACTCTATCTTCTCTTGCTGGAAAGTGTGGAGAACTTCATCATTTCCGTTGCTGTGACACTTCTATTACTGTGTTTTGTTTAGCTCTTCATTTGTTTTAGCTAAAAAGAAAGATTTCACAATAACCTCTTTTTGGACAGGATCAAAGTTCAACTCAGGAAATCTCAAAAATTGGCTACTAATTTGCTTTCTATTTTTAACTGCACTTCATTTCAGAGAATAATGTTTTCCTCTGTGTTTGAGTGGAGCTATAGAAACAGAATTTAGCAATGAAAACATGCTTCTCAAAGCCCCACATTGTCTGAATGAGCACCTACCCTGAAGGGCATGCCCCAGTTCAAAATGTGGAACTCTAAAAATGTAAAATTTTCATCTGTTGCTAATTATTGCTGCATGTATTAAATTTCCTAAAGTCAGATGGTTTGTGTTAGGACATTGAATTTTCATGTCCAGTAAATATTTGTATGCAGATCTCTCAAATGTGTGGAATAAACAGAACGATTTTCAACTTCCTGTAAATTAAGCTTATTTTGAATTCGAAAATACTTGAAAGGAAACAAATCCTGTAGGCAAAATTATAAGATTTGGTTTGTACTCGCCCTCCTTAGGATCTACTCTAGCAAAAACGAGAGCATGAAGTGAAGGGTCTGGATATGAAACCCTAGAGTCCTTGCTTGGGCAAAATATTCATTAGCTACACTCTGTTCTCCAATTGGAACATGAAAATATCTTTTGAGCAAAGTGCAGCCCAATTTTATTAGCTTGACAGTTCATTTTACCCTAATGAAAAATGATCAAAATGTGCAATTTTTTTTTTTTTTTGAGGGCAGTGTCACTGGCCCTCATATGTGGGACCCGAACCAAGGCTGCTGGCTTCCCAAACCAGCGCTTAACCACTGTGCCACTTGGCCGGCCCAAAATGTGCAATTTTTGACATCCAAAATATTTTACCTCTAGATCATGAATTTCTTTGGAAAATTTGTATTTCTTGAATGAGATATACCTTATCAATGTGTGGGCTTTCACAGAGGCAAATGTATAATTTGTAGCTATTCATCTTATTTTTATTGATATTATTCCAGCTTTTGTCAAATCCTTTATTATTTTGAAACTATAAATGGGTCCCACGGTTTTAAAGAAAAGTTTAAGAGAAAGCTGTGATTTATAGGAAATTAGAATGTAAACATTTAAACAAATTAAATTGTTAAGTAAGAGTTTAGTATAATTAGGGGCAAGTTTGAACAGCAGGGAAATTAAGGAGAAATAGCCATTTACTATGGCAATAAAAGTGAAAATGGAAGATGAAAGGCTTTCTGTGGCGTCAAATACCATTAAGAGCAATGTTATCATAGGGACTTACATAAAAAAAAAGAGGAGTTTCACTTGATCATAAGGCACTAAATTGAAACGCTTAGCTGGAGCCCAGATGGACCTAAATTAAAGAGGATGCCAGTGTGTGTGTGTGTGTGTTTTGGTAAGGGTTGGGAGGATGTACCATAGGGAACTTATTGGAATACAAAGCAGAGTGAAAATGTGCTGTCTTGAGTGACAAACTTATTGGCGAGAAGTGAAGGGAGGAGTAAAGATGGCTTTGTCTAAGGCAATTGAGGAAATTTCCATGGGGAAGTGCCATTTTATTGAAGTCTTGAAGAATGAATAGTATTTGATAAATACAGGTAAATTAACAATAGCAATGACAGAAACTAAAATTTGAACTTGTTAGGCATTGTACTCAGCTCTTTTAAATGTATCATCTCTTAAACATCACAAAAGCTCTAAGAGGTACGCATAATTATTGTCCCTATTTTATAGATGGGGAAACTGAGAAAAACATAATTTGATCAATATCATACACTTGAATTCAGATGCACTGCTTAAGTAACTGTGCTCTTTAAAAAAGAGAATCACAGTCTAAAAGGAGGAGACATCTTGAGCAAAAAGCTACATGAGCAGTTTTGGAGAAATTGCAAGGTTTTGTGTGGCCTAAGTAGAGGATGTTTGGTGATATGAAGTGAGAGAAAGAGGTGGGGCTAGATGGTAGAGCCTTGAATAGCATTTCAAAGAATGTTTTGTTTCTTCCAGGCAGTGGAGAGACATTTTGGAGTTTTGCATCTAGAGGGGTAATGTGATTTGACTAGTGATTGTAGGATAAGTCTGGTGGTGGCCTGAGCATGGGTTTGAGAAGGGAGAGACTAGAGGTCAGGGGCACAGTTGCAAAGCTATTGTGACACACAAGTGTGATGCCAGGTAAAGAGCCAAGGTGAGGTTGGTGGGAATGGGCAAGGGCAGATATGGGAGATACTGTGGGAAGTGGAACTGGCTGGATATTGTGACTGCTTGTGTATAAGACTGAGGAGATTTTCAGTTTCCACTGTCTGTAATATAGTGATCCATTGATCTAAGCAGCACAGGTGTGAGAACCTGGAGGAAGACTGTGTTAGGAGGGCCGGCCGAGTGGCTCAGTTGGTTAAGAGCTCGCTCAAGAGTGCGAGCTGAGCTCTGAGCAACAGCTGTTCGAGGCCAGCCCAAGCTGAGTTGCCATTGAGCTGCCAACAGGTGGCAGGATGGCTCAGCTAAAAAAAAAAAAAAAAAAAGACTGTGTTAGGTTTGAAGATGTTAAGTTTGGGAGACTGTGTAACCTCCAGATAAAGATGTCCAGTGGCAATTTGGAAAATCTGGGTCTAGGGTAGAGTAAGAGAATTTGGCAGACGCAACAGAGAGGTAAGAGTGATGCCACGGAACACAGAATAGGACAAAAGCAAGGAAGACCAAGGCTAGATCTCTAAAAAACACCTGGTTTTAAAGGAGTAGATAGATGAATAGAAATCAGTGGGAAAAAGACTTAAAATACATGGTCAGGAGAGGCCTTCTCTAGACTATCCTGTCTTCAGAAGGAACACATTATCAGGAGTACAAGCCAGGTGTATAGCATATATGCTGAAAGATCATTGAATCAGACCAGTGTTTCTCAAATCTTTTAGTGTTAGGACCCTTTGCCTCTTAACAATTATTAAAGACCCTGTCCTAGTCAGTTTGGGCAATTCTAACAAAATACCAGAGACTAGGTGACTTAAACTACAGACATTTATTT
Organism: Aselliscus stoliczkanus; assembly: GCA_033961575.1. NCBI lineage: Eukaryota > Metazoa > Chordata > Mammalia > Chiroptera > Hipposideridae > Aselliscus > Aselliscus stoliczkanus. The sequence goes on along the minus strand of CM066728.1, from coordinate 77,118,456 downwards.
TTCACAGTTCTGGAGGTTGGTATGTCCAAGGTCAAGGTGCTGGCACATTTGGTTTCTGGTTAGAGCCCACTTCCTGGCTTGTCGAAAACCAGCTTTTCTCTGTATCTTCACATAGCAAAGAGAGAGAAAGCTCTGGTCTCTCTTCCTTTTTTTTAAAGGACAGCGATCCTTATCCAGTCGTAGGGGCCCCACCCTCACGACCTCATTGAAACCTAATTACCTTAAAGGCTCTACCTCTGAATACCATCACGTTGGGGGTTAGAGCTCCAACACATACATTTTGAGGGAACACAAACATTCAGTCCATCATAGACCCAAAGAGCCTTATTTATATGGGTTTTATCTATTGATATTTACTGTATTAGAAATTAAAATTGTAAAAAAATTTAAAATAATCACTTAAAAATAATAACTTATGTGTTAACATAGAACAAATTTTATGAAAATAAAATTTTAGAAAGCAAAATTAGTGAGAAAAATGGTATTCTTTTATACATTTTGCAAGTCTCTTTTATGTCTGGCTTTATAAAAGATAGTCTGAATCAATCTTTTGTCATATAACACATTCTGAAACTTCTGGAAAATGCAACTGAGTCTTCAAGACAGAATCAGAGTAAAAAAGCACCCCTGTGTCTTGTCTATTTTACCTGTCACACCTCCAAACTGATAGTTATATTTCAGGCAATAATTTATTACCCTCATTGCATTTCACACATTTGTAATTTTTCGTTTACTCATTGTTTGTTTATTTGTCTTTGTCCAGTTGGTTCTCTTGGATTGTAACTTCCACAAGGGGAGGGACTACATCTTACATCTGCCTTGTCCATTACTATCTCATATTAGCTCGCACCCAGCACTCAGTGTAAAATTGTTGAGAGAATCACATCAGTGGAAGAAGGCAAGTGTAATCAAGGGAGATTTAAGTATAGCAGTTGGTGAGTGTCACTGAGATTAGGAGTGGGAGTGGGGATGTTGAGTGAAATCTTTTCTGATTATCTGGAACTGACAAAAGAACCCATAGCTGAAGACAGTCCTATTGCTACGTCCTTAACGCCACCCCTAGCTCTACATAAAAAGAACATTGGGAGAGCACTTGTTGTCAGAGTCAGGGGCAGTGTTTAGGATGAGGAGCCTTTCTCTGCTGTCCCTGTGAGGCTCCAAAGATCCAAAGGAATCACTCAGACTGAACATGTCTGTCGTAAAGGGAGCATGGCATCCTCCTTCCAGATGGATGTTTGCCAAGGAACAACTGCCACTGCCATTGGTACAGAGGAGAATGTGCTGAGAGGGTTGTGGGGAGACTATAACCTACATCCCCACAGGAAGGGAAGGGGGTGTTCTTGAGTATGAGACTGGTGCTGCTTCTCATATGGAAATTTCTGAATCTGATAATCTGTGAAAGCAGACTGTATAGCTGGGGTGAGAAGGAACTGGGGCATAGTTTCTTGGGGGAAAGAGAAGAAAGAGTGAGGAATGCTTCTCACTGCTCAGATTTTTTTCAGAAGATCTGAAAGTGGGGTGAGACTGATTCCTCTTAATTCCAAGGTTTGAGAGTCAGGGTGTAGTAATGCCCAGGTATCCAGGGGACCAGGTGAGGCAGTGCTCCTTGGTGCTGAGGTGAGAAAGGGCTGGCATGAAGCTGAACAATGAATACTTAAGGAAAACAATGCACACATATTGTTGCGAAAACCACCATATCAGTAAATGAAACCACACTAAACCACAGCAAAATGGGTCACTTGTCTCCACCACCAGGCCATCAGGTAAGACAATCTTTCCTCCCTTTATCCTCCACGCCCCAACTCTGAAGAGACTAACTCTGGAAGGAAAGGGTGAGGATGGGAAAATGATGTGGCTGAGAATAAGACACCTTTCCCACCTCCCCTTCCCCCTTTTAGGGAACTGCGTGACGGGAGCAAAGGAACCATCCCACCATCCTGCTCACCAAGTCCACTGAGCCACAGCATAGAGGAGAAGGTGTTCAGCCAGATGTGGGATTGGAGTTTTAAACAGGGTTGTACTTTTAATAGTTTCAAGTGACCAAAAATTATGAAATGTGTACAAAATGTTATTAAGGGAAGTGAAAGTGGCAAGTGTGGTTAAATGCAGGAATGGGAGAAAAATAAAACCATTTTATGTTAATACCTTGCTGAATTAAGATGTGTTAAGGGGCCAGTTGTAAAGTAATTTGTTCACTTTCAGGGTCTATGAGCCTTTAAAGTGCCCTGTGGGCAATGACAATGATTTAATAACTTGGTTCCTGGGCATCAGTTAGTGGCACCTTATATATAATTGGAACCCTATAGGCATCGTTGAACTGAGTTGCATATTTCTGTTCTGGGAAGCCGAGAATGCTGTAGTCTTGGTGGAAAGGGTTGTATGAATTTTTTTAGCCTTGATCTCTTTTAGTAGCAGACCCAGGAGTGACACAGCAGAAGGCAAGCAACCCTTATGACCAATTCCATATTATTTTTATTCTTATGCTTCTAAATATTTGCTTCTTGTGGCTGCAACAATAAGAGTGATCAGGTCAAAGGGAACAAGCTAATGGGGCCAAGATGGGAAACATACAATACCTGGTTGTAGCACCAGGTTTTAGGAAAAGAAGGATGTCTGGGGATGGAAAGGCAGGTGGAGAGATGAGAGTGATGGGCTGAGAGAGGTCTATTGACTGAGAAAGTTAGTGCCTGTTGTGTTTCTTTAGGTATAAAATGGAGAATGTATTGTCTTTTACATGAAGTTTACTTGAGAATTGTAGATGTTTAGTAAACCAGGAAATGTATTTACAGAAAACTTGGCAGTAGTTTTAAAATAGCCTTTCTGTCACTGGAAGTCATCACAGACATATTTAGATAAGGAGAGCTAGAAATGATGCAGTAAGCAGCTTTTCAATATGATATTTCTAAATCTAATGACCAATTAGGGAGGACTGATGCAATCCACCAGGCTCCTCTAAGCTCAATACCCTGTGGAGAGCTAAGCTAATGGGTGCAATGGAATAGTACTTAACCTCCAGGCTGAGGACAGGGACTGAAGTGTTAGATTTTGGAGATGTATTGACTATTGCATCATGGGGGAAAATGACTGTGTCCAGATCTGTGCTTCGTTTATCTGCTTTCTGCACTAGAAGGATTGATAACAGCTTAGTTCATGCCTGAGCGCATTTGACTCAGGCAGTGGCAGCCTTTCCACTGAGACAGCATTTAAAGGCAAAAGATAATGTTGTTGACTAGAAGAAATTTCATTTAGGACTAGGTTTACCAGATAAAATACAAGAATGCCCAGTTAAATTTGAACTTCATGTGGACAACAAAAAATTTTAGTAAAAGTATGTCCCTTGTAACATTTAGGATATGCACTAAAAAATGTTTGATGTTTATCTGAAATTTAAATTTAACTAGATATTTTTATTTGCCAAATCTGACAACTCTACTTAGGAGTGAGTCTCATCACTGAGAGGTTGCTTTTCTCTTGCTTAATTCAAGTGACAGGACAGCTAACTTAACATCAAAGGTTTGGGTTGGTCCTGGAGAACTTCTATATGTAGCAACGTGTGGGGGTGAGAAATCAACTAACCTGGCAGGTTTGAAGACACTTAGGGTTCCTTTGGCTTTACTTTTGTAGAAGTAATTTTTGTTATTGATATAAAATATGCATAGCAGAAAATTTACTATTTTACCATTTGAAATGTACAATTTAATGGTATTAAGTACTTTCATATTATTACGCAACCATCACCACTCTCCATCTCCAGAATTTTTTCAACTTCTCAATATGAAGCTCTGTACTCATTAAATAACTTCCTTCACCCCCAATATCTGGTAAGCACAATTTTACTTTCTGTCTCTATGAATGTGACTATTCCAGGTACCTCATATAAGTGAAACCATACACTATTTTTCATTTTATGCCTGGCTTATTTCTTGTAGCATAATGTTCAAGGTTCATCTGTGTTGTAGCATCAGAATTTTATTCCTTTTTCAGGCTGAGTAATATTCCATTGCATGTATATACCACATCTTGTTTATCCATTCATCTGTCAGTGGACATTTGGGTTGTTTCCATGTTTTAGTATTATGAATGATGTTGCTGTGAACTTTTGTGTACAGATATCTGTTTAAGTCCCTGCTCTCAATTTTTTTCTGAGTATATACCAAGGAGTAGGATTGCTGAATCACATGGTAATTCTGTTTAATTCCTTTGAGGAACCACCATATTGTCTTCCATAGTGGCTGCACCATCTTTCATTTCTACCAGCAATACATGAGGGTTTCAATTTTTCCACATCCTGGCAACACTTATTATCTTCTGTTTCTTAATAATGGTCATCCTAATGGGTGTGTGTAGATTCAATTTTTAAGGATGGGTGTTGCTTCTTCTTTTAGTTTAAACAAGAATAGTTCATTCTTTCTGGCTCAAGAATCACAGTAGCCTTTGGCACTGATGTCATATTATGTATTTACTGCACAAAATATGTCCTTAAAGTTAGGAAATGGATTTCCCAGTGGGGCTTTTAAACTGGCTCTGAAGGTAGTATTGAAAGAGAAGTTCTAGAATTTCTTTATGCAAGTTCTGGTTTATTTGCTGAAACATATACCCACAGTTCCACATGCATGATGATTTTGTAATCATACCTCATAGACACATAGCAGGGGGTCTGAATAGATTTCTTGGAATCTACACCTAGCATCTTTTTCTGGATTTTAGTTCCTAAGATACTCTGAATTTTCAGTAATAACACCTACGATGGTGGTAGCAGAGACAGGAGTGAACTGAATTCAAGTTTGAAATAGAATTTTCTTTCTTCCAAATCTAATTATTAACCACTTTTTCAGAAAATAGAGGGTGACTGCTGCTATGGCAACAGGAGACTTAAAGGAAGAAAGCATTCAGCTGCCTGACATTTTTAGCCAGCACTACACTGATCCAACTTCCTTGTGGAAGGACCGAGTCTCAGGGCTAAATGTAGCCTCCTTGGCAGGGGGCTTTTACTTCACAGCCCCCCTTTCTCCATAGTTCTAAAGAAATCAGCCTGGGGCTGGCTGTGTTGCCTGTCTTCCAGCCCACCCGACCCGTTTCCCAATAGCCTGGACTGTGTGTATATGTTTCTATATCTATTCGTATTCTATCTATCTTACTCATCCCTGTGTAAAGCCAGATTCATGTCCTTCATGGTTGTCCGTGAATTATTCAAGATGTACTTTTTGCTCAGACTTGAATAATGCCAGAGGCATAAAAAATATTCTATTATGAAATGTCTCTAGAGCAGGGTATTTTGGATTGTATGTTAAGCACAGGTCACATTTTCTTATCTGTTCTTTATTTTCTTTTATTTTAAAAATATTTCTTACGGGGGAACTTTTCTGAATCAGTTAGTTTCATTTTGATTGTGACTAATAGTGCTTCTTATTACTGTTTCTTTACTTCTAAGCGAACAATCTCAGCAGCCTGCTTTCAGATTCCTCAGTTACAAATGTCATGCTATTTCTCATACCCTCAGTCCTACTAAATAATTTCAATCTTATTTAATTTATATGTGGAATTAGACTCATTGCTTTATGTTTTTAATGTCATAAGCTGACAACAGTATGAGTAATTGAATACTGAGCATACATGGATGCAGTTGAATCAAATAGACTTTGTACCAGGTGTCAGGGCTCTGCCTAATGGTGACCTGGGAAATACCTACAAATCAGGGCCATCATAAATGGTTGTCAGTGGCATTATCTTTATCCAGAAATGTTAGTTTTCCAGAATATACAAACAGTTAATCATGTGAGTTTTTCCTGATACTATGTACACATTAAAGTTGCTATATAAAAAATGAAGCGCATGCAAAATCTCTCTTTCCCTTTCTCCCTGCCTTCAACAATACAGTCATGTTACAGAAGCACTTATGCCTAGTAGAGGATAATGATCTTGAATTCTACTTTTTACATGGCAGATTTTTCTTGACTGTAGAGGTAAGAAAGAGTAGGAAGCCATGATTTTAAATCCAGTTGAGGGAGGGGAACATACCGTATCTCCCCTCCTCTCCATTCTAAATTCTCTTAGTGTGTCTCAAAGGCAAGACTGACTTTTTTTTTTTCTTTCAGCTGAGCCATCCTGCCCCCTGTTGGCAGCTCAACAGCAACTCAGCTCGGGCTGGCATCGAACCACTGTTGCTCAGAGCTCAGCTCTCATTCTTGAGCGAGCTCTTAACCAACTGAGCCATTCGGCCGGCAAGACTGACCTTTTTAAAACAAACTGGATTGTGTCTTAAAGAACTGAAGTCTATTTTCATGACAGTATGGACTAAAAATTCTGAGTCAGTCTGGGGCATTGTTTCAGGAGCCCACTATCCAGTGGTGACGAGGATGTGGCAGAATGTTGTTGGCAGCATTTACTGGAAACAATGGTATCATGTTTAAATCTAGAGAATCAAGACTCTTCACTAACCTCTTCACATCCCTTTTTCTGGGTCCACCTTCCCTTAGCTGAAAAGTCTCGTAGTAGCACACCTAGTATCTATTCTTGGCCAACCAACCCTGAAGGATAGCCCCAGTGCTTGAGGGACTCCAAGCCATGGAAATGCTGGGATAAAGCACTATTGATCAGATAACAGACCCCAATTCTGAAAACCAAACTTTAATGTATTAAGCTTGCCAGGCAAGGGAGCCCTGTATTTAGAAATAGTCTCTCCAAGCGGTGCTTGAGCAGAACGTACATATCTGTATGTTACCAGGAAAGCACAGGTGATTCTGATTAACACAAGAGTCCTGACCGGCACCTAGACCAAAGCGGATTGCTGTAACACACTCAGCATTTGATCGTTTAGTTTAAAGCTGATTTAATTTGGCCTCACACTTGCTGATGTGATTTCAGACAGCAAGGTTTCTTGATACTGATCCTTGATGCTGATATGATTTAAACAAGATTCTTGGGGTTATATCCTTCATGCTTCCTGGCTGAGCCCTTTTATAGTTTTACTTTAAGGTGGGGTGGGTATGGTGGGTATGCAGGGGAGATGGAGGGAGCTGGCTGTGGGTGATGGTAGAGAGCAGAGGAAAATGTTGAAAATACATCCTGGATCATGGCCACATAAATGTGCTTGTGTAAAAAGAACAGAGGGGAGAACACGTGTGCTACCTGAGCACAGGGACTGTATCCTCCATTGTGTCCCCCAACTTTAGCAGGGTGCATGGCACAGAGCTCTCTAAATATTTGCTGAATGAATTAATTGTGGAGGAAGATGAAGACAACAGTTTTATAGGAGAGCAATTTCAGAGAGTCAGGGGGTTAGGCCCTGAGGCTGTGGCTGGGTGAAGTAGATGAGAACTCATGTTCCTTGGCCCCCAGTAATTCCTGGGACAAATCTGTTGGCCCCTTGCCACCAGCATATTCATCCCAAGTGGTAACTGATAGCAGGCCAACTTTGCTCTCAAGGTGGAATAGGGGTGAGGAGTAGGTCGGGAGGAGAAATCACAAGAGGGTTGATAGAAAATGAGTGAAAACAACACTCCTCTGTCTTTTTCTTTTCTTTTCTTTTCTTTTCTTTTCTTTTCTTTTCTTTTCTTTTCTTTTCTTTTCTTTTCTTTTCACCTACTGTACACTTACCTCTTTAGGCACTGTGCTAGATACTTCACTAACAGAGTCTATATGGTATTTATCCTTATAGCAAGCCATAGCTATCTCCATATTACCTACCAATGAAGAGCTTTCAGCTCAGGGTGCTCACATGACTGACCTGGGCTCATACAGACCCTTAGGGCAGGCCAGGTCACAGCCCAGTCTGGTCTGTCTGGCCCTCAAAACTCTTTCTCTTCTTGTGCAGCATGGCTGCTTGGTCTTGCCCTCTTGTGACCCCCACTGTCTCCAAGAGGAACCATCGTGGTAACTGTGCTGCTCCCTAAGACCCCTGAAGCTACTGGTACCTGAAGTAGAAAGCTGATAGGCCAGGTGGAGTCGAGACAGGCATCCGCCAGGCTCCTCTGAGAGGTCAGGGAAAATAAAGTTTGCCTTCTAGACCTTGGCTGTGGGCGGCTCAGAGGCCTGCTTTCCTAGGGCCATTGTTGCTGCTTCTACAGGATGGGACATGGAATTGGCAGAAATCTGAGATCAAACTCTTCATTTTATGCTTTTCTTGTCTCACCAAAAAAATTAATGGAACTTGAAAACTTGATTGTAAAGTTGGCCTGAATGAGAAGGTAATTTTGAAAAACCAAAATAATCCATACAGGATATGGGGACTATTTTGGCCTCCTGGATTAAAAAAAAAAAAATACCACAGAGCTAGAGAATTAAATAATAATTGCACATTTTTAGGTGACAATTTGGTAATATTTATTAAAATTGACAATCAGCAAGAATCTCATTTCTAATAATTCTATAGAAATACTTTAAAGTGTGCATAAAGATACATATGCTAGGATGTTCACTGTAGCATTGTTCATAGTAGTTTAAAAGTGGAAATGCTCTAATTGTCCATCAATGCAGTAGTGGTTCAATTAATTTAGATATGGTCACACTATATAATAGCACATAACCATTAAGAGGAATTAGCAGACCCAAATGTGCTGACATGATAATATCTGAAATATATTGTGAATGAAGGAATGAAAAAAAGCAAGTCACAGAACACAATTGTGTGTTTAGATTATAAATACAATGTAAATACTTAGAAGGATACCCATAAATGATTTTCAGTGATGAACTGCAATTAGAGGAAAAGTCAATGATGAGTCTTACGTTTTACTTGATACATTTCTGCGTGGCTTAACTCTTTTAAAATGAGCATATTCATATGGTTGGTTGTGTATTTAAAACAACAACAACAACAACATGGAAACACAATCTGGTGATTTGGGAACTAAGGGGGAGCGATGCGTTAAAGATATTTCAAGTTTTCATTTTCAGGTCAATGGACATGAAACTTCACGGACTAGATAAAACCCATTGCTATCATGGGTGCAGGCCCATCTGAAGGCAGAGCATCCCTGGGCCTGGTGCGCGTTAAGTGTTTATGGTCAGGGGGACTGTAGAGTTCGAAAGTGTTCTGGGAGCTGTTAAGAAATATTTAAGAAATATTGTTTTTTTTAAAATTCCAGTCGAATTAAATATGGGCACAGTGGCTGTTATCAAAGAAGTATTGATAGGGGGATAGGGGAGGGAAAGAAATACGTTGAAATGGTGTAAGCTCCAGCAGAAATACACAAGGCAGTATCCACTGAGAAAATCTCAGGAGGTCGTGCCAGCCTCTGAGATGGGGGAGAAGAGATCTTCCTGTCATAGCTGCAATAAGACAGTGGTCTTTTCAAACAGAAATTGGACTTGGTGACATCTATGACCTAACTGGCTTGATGTAAAATGCTACAAGCGTTACATAGGTACATAGCCTAAAAAGGAATCTTTTCTTTCTTTCTTCTTTCTTTCTTTCTTTCTTTCTTTCTTTCTTTCTTTCTTTCTTTCTTTCTTTCTTTCTCTCTCCTTCCTTCCTTCCTTCCTTCCTTCCTTCCTTCCTTCCTTCCTTCCTTCCTTCCTTCCTTCCTTCCTTCCTGCTTTCTTTCTTTCTTTCTTTCTTTCTTTCTTTCTTTCTTTCTTTCTTTCTTTCTTTCTTTCTTTCTTCTTAAAGATTTTATTGGGGAATTGGGGGAGGGGAACAGCGCTGGGGAATCAGGGAAGGGGAACAGACAAGTTGCTGTCCTTTTTATTTTATTTTATTTTATTTTAATTAGCTTCAGGTGTACAACACAGTGCAATAGTTATACTTTTCACACCTCAAACTGACAAACCCCCTCCCCCAATTCTCCCCCTGCACTCCTTCCCCCCATATCATACTATCTATTACAATTCCTTTGACTCTCTTCCACTGTATAATCCACATCCCGTGACTATCTATATATTCAATTATAGTTGGCATACAATATTATACAACATCAATTTCAGGTAGATGCAAATAAAAACCACAATGAGATACCACCTCACTCCAGTCAGAATGGCTATCATCAACAAATCAACAAACAACCAGTGCTGGCGGGGCTGGGGGGAAAAGGGGACCTTGGTGCACTGTTGGTGGGACTGCAGATTGGTGCAGCCACTATGGAAGTCAGTACGGAGGTATCCCAAAAAACTGGAAATGGAACTACCATATGACCCAGCAATTCCACTCTTGGGTATCTACCCAGAGAAATCCAAGTTGCTGTCCTTTTGTTCTTCAGTCTAGTTGTAGAGGACGCTACCTCACTGGCCCACGTTGGCATCGCCACCGCACTCTTCCCGGACGAGGCAGATTGGTTAGCCCCTGCATGGTCGTCCACCTCGGCTACTGGCAGCCCACCCTGGCTGCCAGCCACCCACGCTGGCTGCTGGCCACTCACTGTAGCCTATGGCAGCCCACTGCAGCAGGGGCTGCAGCCTACACCATTGCCGAGGCTCACAGCCCAGCTCCAGGAGGAGGCGCTGCCAGCTGTAGAGGGCAGTGTCACTGGCCGTCACATGTGGGATCCGAACCGGGGCTGCAGGTGTCCCAAACCAGCTCCTAACCAATATGCCACTCGGCCCGCCCTCCCCTTTATTTCTGCTTCCAATTCGCTTCCCTTCCCATTAGCCATCTCTGTTACAGTTTGGTGTAAATGTTTTAGACAGTATCCTGAGCGTTCAGGCTTATATATATGGATACATACACACGCAGAAACACACACATGAACCTGACATATATGCAGAATTAAAACCTGTATATGAACCTCACTATTGTGTCATTATTCTGAGCCTTGACGGGAGGCTGCAACATGCCAAGTCGAGTCCCCTGTTAGTGGAGCCCTTCCCTGCGTTCCTTTATGGGACCTTCTACCGCTACTCTGGAGAGAAGGACTTAAGCATGAGTCTTCTGGTAATTTCACTGAAACTCTGGGAGAGTGGTGTAGAAGGGTCAGAAGTGTCACTGAAGGGACAGATGTTGATGTGGGTTTAGGTGAAAAGACGTACAGGGGTTTTGATTTGGGTAATTTGTAACTTGTATAGAGAATTTCAGAGTTTGGGTTCCAAAAATTTGAGCTTGAAAACGGGTTTCACACTAACTATGTGGTCTTGGAAAAATTACTTACCCATTTAAACCCTTGGTTACTCCTTTATAAAATGAGAATATAATGGTGACTACCTTATGAGATTGCTCCTAGGACTAAATGGGGTAATGCTTGCAAAATGCTTATATTACAAGGCATCTGGTGACAACTAAATAAAGTCAGCTGCAACAATTATTTCAGACTGTACTGTATTCCTGTTTCAGGGTCACTTTTGAACACCCGTAGTCCTTTTCTCATCCACCTGAAAGCTTTTCCAGAAGTCTTGACTTGCTTGCCTTTATTTTTGATTCAGGACTTACACACATTTTCTGTTTTCAATCTATCATCTCATTTCAAGGGCCGGCCGAGTGGCGCAGTGGTTAATCGCTGGCTTGGGAAGCCAGCAGCCCCGGTTCGGGTCCCACATATGAGGGCCAGTGACACTGCCCTTTAAAAAAAACAAAAAAAAACAATATCATCTCATTTCAACTTGCCAATCCTCCTACACGATGCTTTGGAAATGAACCAAGAAGAAACCAAAACACTTCATACACAGCTTCTTGGGCTTTCCTTAAATTGAGTTATGGCTGGTCATTTCTTGCCTTTTTTTTATTTTTTATTTTTAAACCTTCACCTCTTGGTTGCTTTAATGGCATAACTTTCTAAATTGACATTTTTTTTTTGATGTTAGGGCTTAAGAGTTTCCTTGTGTTTGGACCTGTGAAGAGTTGGCTGCCTTGGTGCTTGTTGTCACTGATTCTTGACTCTTTCAGCCCATGGAGAATTGAAGTATATTAATTTGGTATTAAATCACATTATGCCGTAGTTGTATGTCTATTTCATCAGCTTACCTATTTATTCAATAAACTCTTGTTGAGTGTGCCAGTAACTGTACTACGTTCCAAGGTTGTGGTGGCAGATACCATAGAGATGGTCCCTCCTTCCATGAAGCATAAGGTCTAGTAGGCATCACACATGGTAAATGATGAATTACTAATATGGTAATGCTCTTCTGGGGGCTGCACAGGGCTATGGGAGCTCCTAAACTAATTTGTGAGAGAGGCCTGGGCGGGCCTCCCTGAAGGAAGTGATACCCATGTGAGATCTGATAGAGGGGTGAGGCAAGTGAGGAGTAAAAGACTATTGCAGGCAGAAACAACAACATGTTCAAAGACCTGGATATGGGAGAAATCTTAGAGCTTTTGAGAAACTGAAATAAAATTAATGATTGGAGAGGAGAGAGTGAGGGTGTTGAGAACTGAGGTGGGACTGAAGCCATAGAAGGAGTCATTCTTTCCAGGAGTTTTTTCAATTGATGTCTGATGATAAGTGGTTACATAGTCTAGACTGTTGCTAAGTTCAGCGATGATGACAATATGCTTGGACCTCACTGAACCCAGCAACATTTTATTGTTCTTCGGTGATTAATGAAATTGTGTTTCTGGCCAAGTAGACAGATTCTTAGCATGATATATTTTAATTCATGTCAAGAAGGCAAAAGCACAAATACTAGTGAATACCTCAAACTTATGAGTATATACAGATAGAACTTGGAACTAGAGAATCTTTCGTTTGTTTGAACAGTCTTTCTCTACTCTCCTTTGTCAGACTTCTTCTATGTTTTGACTTTTTCAACTTTGTCTAAATGTTGTCCAACAAAGCAAACTGAACAAAGCAACAGTGATACTGCTCCAAGGCTATGAGACTCATGGCAACTTCAGTGGTTGGACTTTTCCTTTCAGTACCTGCTCTTACAATTGTCTATAGCACCATCAAGGTGTAGTTGAGAGTCATGTTTTCTAAGATCCAACTTTCAAGCCATGAGGGAATTGGTAGACTACCAAAAAGGAAACTCTAGCCTTTTATTTTATGTAGAATTTAAAAGCCTGTCTTTGTTAGTTAAAACCCCTAAACTTTTAGACTATGATTTGGGGAAAGCAATAAATACAAATATATTTATTAAAATATCACACTATATAGAAATTTGATATTCATTTTTCAATTTTAATTGATTCTTACTTGTACTCAAAGAGTTTCACCTACAGATGTATACAGACATAGATATTTGGTCTATCTCAAAAAAGCAGAACAATTTTTTTTCTTAGAAAGAAAATTACTGGTTCCCATCTGCCCAGTCCTATTCTCCTTAGGGAATCAAAATTCTCTTTCCAGCCCAGATTTCTCATTGCATTCTCCAGGATGTGGACAGCTCTTTCTCCAGATATTTTGAGATCTGAAATCATAGTCTTAAGTCCTTAGGGGAGCTGTGAAAGAAAGCCCACATCAGTTCTCCCTACCACAGTGGAAAGGATTAAATTGTGTGTCAGTACCACTGTTGGTTTACTATTGAGAGCCCTTTACATCTAGTTTTTCTGCAGTTGGTGGGTGCTTGTGAAAAACTGTTTTAAGGTAATAGCACATAATAAAAGGTACTGGAAGGATTTTTAATGTTAAAAACCAACCTGTGACAAAACTGGACTTCTGACAACTTTGTATTTGTTTATTTAAAGGTATATTTTCCTATTATTTACACTGTTGTGGGAAGTCAGGTAGACATGACCAGAAAGATTTGTGCAGTGATGGAAAGCCTTCAGTAAAGAAATGAATTATGCTTAAGGAAGGCTTCGCAAAGCTCAACATTCTTGGCAGTCCAGAAATGCATTCTGCTGGGATAGAAGGGAATGTGGAGATAAATTAGAATGAAAATGAGTGAGAAGAAATCCAAATAGATAGGAACAAGGCAAAAAGCCTGGATTTTGATGACAGAGCAGAGAGAGAGTTCGACATAAGGTGTGAGAAAATCATGGCAGGAAAACTGGCTAGAAAGGAAACTGGCTAGAAAGAAAGGCAACTTTGGTTTAATTTAAAATGGACCAGAGGGGAAAATGGTGTGAAAAGTAGCGTGACAGAATGATATACGGTGTGTGAGTGGGGAGCTGAGGGAGAATAGATTTCAGAGAGAGGAAGGGCCTTAGTACAAGGTAAAAAATGACTCATAATTAATAATGACCAGTGAGATTTTTAGAATGGGTGCTGTAATGAAGGGGCAAATACAGGCACAATTATATGGCTATTTCCACATCCTTCCTAAACACTGGCCTTTAGAAGAACTAGCATTGTTGAGTTCAAGTTTGTGCATGGATACAGCAATGCCTACTTAGGCACCTTCTTCATAGACTAATTAAATATTTAGACTTATGTGATGACTGCAGCCTCTCTCGGCCCCGGTCTACTCAGGATGCTGAGCCTACTCAGGACAGGAGCCACCAAGTTGCTGGCACGGTGTCAGGCGCTTCTCCACCACGAGAGAAGCCTTGCAGCGGTCTTTTGCCACTGTCCACATAGCTGTCAGCTGATTCTCTTGGCCCCTACATGGAAGAAATTAAACTCCCATCCAGTCATATAGAGATAGCCCTGGCTTAGAAGCCTCATGTCCCACAAGAGACAATACCTCTTATAACAACTTCCATCCCATGTTGATAGTTCATTTATAGTTCCATCCAGTCCAGATGCAATTTTCCAATCAGGAGGTATTTTCATCACCAGCAATGTGTTCTGGCAACAGAGTTGAAACCATTTTTTATCAGGTTACCAAGGGGTCAGAGGGAGAAAGTTAACTGAAGGTCAAACTCTCATGTAGAAAGAGAACTCATTTTCTTAACCCTTTACCCACAGGTACTAAAGAAAACTCCAAAGGAAAACAATGATTACTGGACTCTTTGTTAAAATGAGTCATGTAGGGAGGTTTTGGAGTTTACTGGCCCAGTGCAGATATGATAAATGAATACTGATGTGGGGTTTATCACTGTAGGCGAGATTGGCCCTCTACGCCTTAGCCTTCTGCCTGGGACTTTTATCTACCCCTCCTTGTCACTGGGTTAACCTAGTTAACTCAACACATATAGCTTGGGTTGGATGTAACTTGGCTATAAGCTTGGCTATAACTTCTTCCAGGAAGACTTATCTGACACCCTTTCCCCCAAGTCTGGGCTACGAACCCCTTATATATACTACAATACCATCCTTATAATTCTGCATTTTGTTGTCTGTCTCCTCTATACTTTAGAGTAATCATTCATTCCAGTATTCCCTGGACCTAACATAATTCCTGGCACATGGTAGATGATAATTAAATAATTATTGAATTTAATGAAGTTGAATTGTTAGTTTAAAAAAACGATATCTGGAATTGTCCACTGAGCTGGATAAGGAGGCAGGCCAGAGCTCACTCTTAGGAAAGGCTGTTAATAAAGAAAGATTATGGAAGTTGAGAAGGACTTTTAAAAGATGCTAAAGTGTGTGTGTGTGTGTGTGTAAGAAAGAGAAATCAGTTGTGCCTTTTTATTTAGATCCTGTTTTGATATTCTTTTAGAGGCTAAAGTATAAATTACATTTTCAGTTGTTTTTTATTGTCATGTTATCAGTGAAGACTTTTCCTGATGTATTTAAATTGTGACCTCATCTGCAACTCAGTACTTCCTATTCCTTTGCCAGCTTTATCATAGCACTTGCTGTCCTCTGACATCCAATACACAATATTTATATATCTAGTCTCCTCCCACTAGAATGAAAACTTTATAAGGAAAAGGAATTTCATTTATTCCCTGCTGTATCTCTATTATCTAGAATAAGACTTAGCACGTAGAAGGCACCCAACAAATATGTGTTGAATGAGTGAATGATGATGGGACTGGTTTTATTTGAATGCAAGTCTATGATGAGACTGAAGGATATAGGACCTTAGGGTTTTGTACTTTACAGAAAGGATATCCTAATATCTATTTGCTTTGTATAAATGCATGAAATTCCAAGTTCAACATCTACACATAAAATATGCCCAAGTATATCTAATCTGAAAATACATGGAAAGTAAATACACATAAATGTTGCATAGGTTATCCAAGCCAAGCTAGTATCAAGAAAATGGCATGTTCACCTGCAGCATTCATGTCTCCTTTACTAGGTTAAGCCAGGTAGCTGGGAACTGTGGAATAGCCCATGGTCTGTAATCAAGAAAGGCCTGTGTTCATGTGGAGCTGTAAGTCTACTTAGCATGCCTCACTGTACTGCTGTCCTGGCTCACATATCTTGGTCAATCCATATCTACTGGACTTACATGGGTGGTGTGATGCACGAAGGAAAACCTGAGTTCTCTGAAACCAAAGGGCTGAAATTGGCAGTTCAGATGGTCAGACCATCCTCAAATTCCCCATGAGGTTTGGCCAACCACACACACCTCCAGAAGCTTTGGTTTTGTGGGCTGGCTCCGTGGCCAGTTGTATGGCTGCTACCCCCCATGATTTAGAGGAGTGGCCAAGCGTGGGGTGTGCCTGTTCCCTCACATGCCTCCCATCTGGAGTTCTCAGTTCTCTGCCAAATTTCTCCCAGCTGTTTGGTGCAGAGGCTGCTGTGGCCTGGTCCCAGATAGGCTGTCCCTTAGAGTTTGGCTTTTGGGGGTGCAGTCTCCAGCTTGGGCTGTGATGTGATCTTGCTCACCTAGTTTTATTGGAGCCTCCTGGGATTTGGCCAGCAGGCCTGCAGCCCAGAATCAGGATAGAAAAAAATGGAAGCCCCCTATAGGGCTGTACCATTATGTGGAAGGACCACACTGTCAAGGCCTTGGGTCTTAGATGTGGTCTTTAATGCATGACTTGGTATCAGAACTAGGCTGTTGGTATTTGGGAGGCAATACCACCTTCAAAACATCATATCAGAGGAATGTACAGGCATACATTGGAGATATTGTGAGTTTGGTTCCAGACCACTACAATAAAGTGAATATTTTCTTTTTGTTTGTTTATTATTTTTTAAAATTTTTTCTTGTTTTTTTCTTTTTTTTCGTTATAAAGTGAATATTTTAATAAAGAGAGTCACACAGTTTGTTTTTGGTTTCCCAGTATATATGAAAGTTATATTTACACTATACTGTAGTTTATTAAGTGATAATAGCATTATGTATTGGGTTGTGGGAAAAGTCATGACACATTTTTGCAATGAAAAACATAGAAAAAATACTTTATGATTTTTCCCACAACCCAACATAAAAATATAAATATCTTAACTGAAACATACTTTATTGCTAAAAAATGCTAATTGCCATTTGAGTCTGTTGGAAAAATGGTGCCAATAGAATTGCTTGACACTGGGTTGCCACAAACCTTTTCCCTTCCCATTGGATTGCTACTTAGTGAAGGTTGACATTCTCCCTCAGTTTAGAGGAAGAATGTTAATATAGTTGCTTCTCCACCCAAGAGGCAAAGATAGCGAAATGAGTTTCAGTGCAAATTAATTAGTCAAAGGGCTGTTTTTTCCAGAAATCACCTGATTTTTCCATCTCAACTGGACATTTGCAAAGAATCCATTTTGTCTCATCAGATCATTTCTCTCTCCTGCCATTTATCTTCATTATATTGTAAAGAAGGAATCAAACTGCTTATCTGTTAATTTTTAGTTTTTGGTTAAAGTTAGGTTCTATTTTGAGTAGTAGTAAGTCAGAATAGCAGTAAACAAGTCAAGAGTTTGTTCTTTCCTGATGTGGTATTTCTTTCTCATTTTAATGTCAGGATGTATGCTGTCCAGAGTGGTACGGCTGCTTTGTGCCACAGAGTCTGCAGGTACTCAGGCTCCTTATATCTTGTATCTCTGCCATGCAAGACTTCTATGGTGAGTGTTACCTCCTGGTCCAATAGGGCGGCCCCTGTTCCTGCCATCATGCCCACATTCTATCTAGTAGGAAGAAGAAAGGCATGAAAGACTGTGTGGTACCTCCTATCACAGGCCCTTCCTGAAAGCTGCATATGCTTTTTTTCTTAACTGTCATTGGATGAAACTCAATAACATGGTCCCCATATAGCTAAAAGGCAGTATGGGAAATGTAGTCTTTTTTCCCCAGGGTGGCCATGTGTCCAGCCAAAAGTTGATAGTTCTATTACTAAATGAAGAAACAGAGAGACTATATTAGGGAGCAACTGAAAGTTTCTATCAATAACTAGATTGGACTCTTTACAGTGGTGTTGATTTTGGGCACAGAACTAGAATTCTTTGCGCCTCAGTTTCTTTATCTGGAAAATCAGTATAAAAACTCACAGAGTTTTTGCAAGGATAATAAAAAACTAAGTAAAGTCCTTTCTGTGAAAATGCTCTGTATACCAGAAAACACTACATAAGACATTATTATATATATTTTTGTTTTTCATATTTTCTGTTTAAAGATTTTATTGGGTAATTGGGTGAAGGGAACAGCATTGGGGAACTGGGGAAGGGGAACAGACAAGTTGCTGTCCTTTTGTTCTTCACTCTAGTTATGGAGGACGTTGCCTTACTGGCCCATGTTGGTATCGTCATTACGCTCTTCTCGGGTGGCGCAGATTGGTTGTCGGCCTCTGGACGGCTGCTTACAGCAGCTCTTGGAAGCTCACGCTGGCTGCCAGCCACTCATGCTGGCTGCCGACCATTCACTGTAGCCTATGGCAGCCCACTGCAGCAGGGGTTGCAGCTCTGCTGTCCAGGGGACTTACAGCAGCCCAGCTCCAGGTGGAGCTGTTGTTCACCATCTTAGCTGTAGAGGGCAGTGTCACTGGCCCTCATATGTGGGATCCGAACAGGGGCTGCTGGCATCCCAAGCTATCTCTTAACTAATGCGCCACTAGGCCAGCCCCATATTTTCTTAATATATATTATATATTTGTTTTTCATGTTTTCTTAATCAATTTCTCTTATTATGAAAATGGACAAAAGGAGGAAGCGTGGCAAGTACATTTTGACTTGAGAAATTACTTTGGAGACAGAAGCTGATTTAGGGGCAAATGTAGAGTTTCACTTTGTGAAATTAAGTAGAAAAATCTCAAAGGCAAATGTTCAAATGTGAGTTTTCCAATTACAGTTGGAAAGACGATGTACTCAACTCAAGGATTTTCTTTTGTTTTTTCAGCATCATTAGTCTTGGCTCAAATCTATAACAGGAGAAGCACTCATAACTAACAAGTAGTAACAAAATCTTCAAAAAGCTTTTACATCACAAAGACTTTATTTGAGTTGAGGGAGAGGGTCTTATAAAAAGCCTAAATCCATTTGCCTATGTTGCCTAATAAGGACACACTTTACAGCATATGATGCAGAGCTCTGGAAAAAGGATCAGCACTTTTTTTCCTCTTGATTTTAATGGGATCTTATGTAATAGGAATGGACTGCAGTAAATATTGCATATAATTATTTATTAGACTTCTAAAACCCTCCTATTGCCAAGGCCTCTAGGCATATAGACAAAGTAGGAATATTAGGTAATAAATACAAGCAGACTCAGCAAATACAATTGAAGGCCATTCTATTCATGGACTCAATGGAAATGTTGGGATTCCATGGGGCCCCAAAGTAGGCAAAGTCTCTGGGGATAAAGATGACCAGGTTAGCAGGCAATGGCCTCTTTTTTGACCTATATTGTTGTTGGGAACCACACTTTGCTGGAGGAAGGATGCCTCTGGAATTCTCTGTGTACAGGCCTTTGCCATATTGGTCACTGAGCTCACAGTCACTGAGCTCACAGAGGGGCCTACTCATTGCCCACCTACACAGGGAATCATTGGGGTCCAGTTTTCTCCTTTCACGTGGAAGGGTCAAGAGGTGGTGAGAGTGAACTACCCTCTGATTTTCTTGTCATACAGATATTAGCTACACTAATAAAGGGGTGTTTAAACTAAACCTTGAATCAGGTGTATTTGGATATAAATCCAGATTCTGCCAATTCATACCTAAATATTCTGGGTACATTACCTATATTTTTGAATGCTGCAGGGGTATTTTAAGTATACTATAAAATCAGTTAACATGGTAGACACTCAACAAATGTATCTGAGAACTTGCTGAGGGATATCACAAAGAAGGGCAAATATGGGGGATTTATTGTCCTTTCTCTGTCCAGCAAAGCAAATGGTGCCTTCTTCTAAGCATGGTAATATTATTATTTTTTTCCCTAAATTTTGAATTTTGAAGACACCTTGCCAGGAATTTACTACTTGTCTAGAGCATTCCAACTCAGTGAAAGAAGTGGATTTGTAAATCAAAGTATTATTTATGTAAGAAAAATACCATTCTGGCCTAATTTCTTCACTTTCCCTAGTCTACTTACATTCAGTTTTGTATATTTTCTGAAATCTCAGCAAGGAATGGACTTGGTAAGTTGTCTAGAAATGTTTTGTCTTTAGGACTTCAAGCAAACCATGTGAAAGAGTTAAGAATCCAGCCTTATCTTTACCTTCCCAGCTAAGTGCTTGGGGACCATAATATGTCTGGGTAATTCCACTCTGTGGTAACTATGTCATTCCACCAGAATTATTCTTCATATGTAACTTCAGCTCCATATGGGATAATTTAGATCCATTTAAAAAATGTTCTTATTTGACATATATTCTCTGTAAACTTACTATGTTCTTGATACTGACAAAGCACTGGGATGTTTGGTCTTTAATGGAATGAAACTATCACTGGTATTCCATTTTAAATATGACCCTTCTTATATTTGAAGTAAATGATTTCTTTTTTTATCTTAATTATTTTCCAATTTAAATTTTTTGAATCAATATTTCAGTCTTCACATCTTGGTATTTAATCATACTTAAGCCCTGTCTAATTTCTCTTTCTCTTTCTCTCTCTCTCTCTCTTTCTCTCTCTCTCTCTCTTTCTCTCTCTCTCTCAACAAAATCTTTGTAGGATTTTTTGAACTTAAAAAAAAAAACCTGATTTTTCTATTTTTGGCTACCAAATGCTCTTCTTAAGAGACCAGATATTTTTCCTATGGAAATGTGTTTTGTAACACCAAAATTCAAATAGGAAAAACTGAATTAAGCTATAATTCAGTCAGGAAATTCAAATGAACTCATAAAATACAACAGCTTGATTGAATTAGTCCCTTGCTAATCAATTCTCTACCCACATAAAATATGTCTTGTTCCTGATCTTAGAGGAAATGCTTTCAGTTTTTCACCACTGAGTATAACATTAGCTGAGGGTTTGTCATATATGGCCTTTTTTATATTGAGGTACTTTCTTTTTATACCCATTTTATTGAGTGTTTCAATCATAAATGGATGTTGTATTCTGATTTGTTTTACCTCACTTTCTCCACTACTGATATCACTGAAAATAAGACTTTGAGAGAAGTACTTAAATGTTTTACCTCAAACTGCTTGCATCATCAGTCTTAAGAGTGAAGAGAAAAGTAGATCACCAACTTATTTGTATGTAAATGACTTTTTTCCCCCTTGATTATTTCAAACTATAGACTTCAATGCAACTTGGGTGCAACTTTATCATGATACACTAGGCTGAAAACTTATGTTTCAAGTTTCAGAGACCATTAAGAATACGATTTTACCTATGTGTCTTAATGGTACAACAAAAGAATTCCAAAATATACATTTCTAGAGACATCTGTAGTTCATCGAGTATCTTCATTTCCTGGCACCCTGTATAATAGGTCAAGAAGATATTATTCTTTTTCTCAGATAAGTAAATGGAAACTCAGAGATTGAGCAGCTTGTCCTGGGTCACCCAAAGGGGATGGCCATAATTAGGTTTCCTGTGTCTCAAATTCATGTTGATAGCCTATTGTACTCAAGCCTGTGAAAGTCCGATTTCAATAGATCCACCGGGACTTTTGAGTCATTTCCCAAAAATATCAACCTTTACCTTTGGAGTTGCTCTGGCCAACTTTTGTTTCATATGCATGTGTTGCTTATCACAATGGCTTGTGTTTCTATTGCTTGTTTCTCTGAGAAAATCCAGGCACATTCCAGACGCTCAAGTCTAATCAGCTCTGAAAGCAGGGAAGCAAGATTGGAGTAAGATGGGGGTTTCTTGGCACTTGCCCAGAGGTTGTGGGGTAACCTGCTCATTTCTGGCATTCCTGGAACAAGAGTGGGCCTCAGTAAGCTGTGCCTATGGCATGCTGGGTACTTGAGTGGTTTTTCCTTCTTAAAATCATGCTCATGTGTTCCCTGCTGCTGACCTCTTGGCTATCATCCCTTTTGTGACAAACTTCTCAAAAGAGTAGTGCACACTTGCAATTTCTAATTCCTCGGCTCTTATCCTCAGCCTGTCAACCTGTCATTAACTCTGACCTTCTCTCTAAATTGTTCTCTACAAAGGTGACCTTCATTATGAAGATCCTCATATGTTTTCTCAGGTTCCTTTTTTCTTAACTTAAACTTGGCTGCACTCCTCGAAAATCTCTTTCTTAACTCTCTTGCTCTGGTTCTCTTTTTTTTTTTTTTTAAGATTTTATTGGGGAATTGGGGGAGGGGAACAGCGTTGGGGAATCAGGGAAAGGGAACAGACAAGTTGCTATCTTTTTGTTCTTCAGTCTAGTTGTGGAGGATGTTGCTTCACTGGCCCATGTTGGTTCGTCATTGGGTTCTTCCCGGATGAGGCAGATCAGTCGCTGGCCTTTGGATGGTCACTCACCTCGGCTATTGGCAACACTTGCTGGCTGCCAGCTGTTCATGCTGGCTGCCGGCCACTCACTGTAGCCTATGGCAGCCCACTGCAGCAGGGGCTGCAGCCCACACCATCGCTGGGGCTCACACAGCCCAGCTCCAGGTGGAGCTGTTGTTAGCGGTAGAGGGCAGTGTCACTGGCTCTCATATGTGGGATCCGAACCGAGGCCGATGGCATCCCAAAACCAGCTCTTAACCAATGCGCCACTCGGCTGGCCCTCTGGTTTTCTTTTTAGATCTCTATACACCATTCTCTCTCTCTCTTTTCTCTCTTTCTTCTCTCTTCTCTCTCTTTCTTTCTATTCCTCCAGTTTAACAGTGGACTTAACCCATGGCCCTCTAAACTCGATTCACTTTTTCTCATAGCATTCAGTTGCTTTTGTGTCATTGCTGATCCTGGTTTTGAATGACTCCAAATCCATAGCTCAAACTATGTTTTCTTTCCTTGGCTTCCCCCTTGAACCTCCAGACACTTACAGTACAGCTCTACCTAGATATCCAGACACTAATTTTAACTTAGGTCTAAACTTAGACTCTCTCTGTTCCCCTCCAAGCCATGTTTATTTCTGTTGGTGGCATCATTCCTCCTTTCACCCAAGGTCAGTGTTTTACATTATTTTGGGATCCTCCTTTTTCTTCCTTCAAGTACAACATCAAAACTCTTCTTCCCTAGCATTCCTCATACCCATATCCCACTTTTCTGTTCCCAGTGCCATGGGCATGGTTTAGACTGCCCTTATTACAATGAGAATCTCTCTTTCTTTGGTTTCTATGAACTGCTATATTATCCTATATGCTGTTAGCTCTTTTATTTTCATTGATATAATTTATCTCCATGCTTTGAACTGCCACTTTGCTGCCATATATTGCTCTATGTATTTCTTTATCCAATTTAAAGAATGAGAGAGTTATAATATAACTCAAACAGAAACCAGTTGTTCTTTCATAGAAGCCATAAATTTCCTATAAATTTCAATGGAATCTTAGCTTCTTGATGCACTCTCCTATTTGAGTTGAAAGCAGGTGACCAGGAAAACAAAATCATCTGTAAGTCTTATCTTCCTGTATTATGGTTTCTCTGGGCTGGTTGCTCAGGTTGGAAGAAATGGCTATCAGGTTGGATAAATATTATCACCAGGGCTGTGATTGTTCTGTATTTGACATGACTTTATGCACTCCTCAGTTTCTTAGACACGTTTTACAGAATTCTTTATTGTTTTTCCCTTCTGGAGAGTGATAAGGTATAACATTTTTTATTGATTTTGGAACTGTTTCTACAATGCAAACAAACACCTATCTGAAAAACCTTGTACTAATCACAGAAATATGTGATCCTGTGGGTCCTGGAATGCAAGAATTTCCACAGCTATAGGACCTTGGAGAGTTTTCTTCTTATTTTTCAGGAGTCTGTTAAAAATAATTCCCTCAATGGAAAATCAACAATACAGGAGTAGGATATTGGAACTCTTTCAGCATTAAGTCTGGTGGTAGAGTAATATTAGAAAAACCCTTGCCTGCTCCATGTCCCTGTTGGTGAATCAAACCCTCAGTTTCCTTGGTTCCTGAGTATTGAAACTTAATGGAACTTTTTGCTCAATAGTCTTAAGAGGACTCTGAGTCCCTGAGAGTGGCTATTTCTGGTCCCAGGGCACACAGATTATTGGTGACAGAAGCTAGACAGACCTTCCTCCCGCCCACCTCCATGCCCTTGGGTCTAATGCTTTCTTCCTATTGAATGAAGAGATTTTAGTGAAAACCAGCGGGCTCATCCTTAAACTTGTGGGGCTCAGGGCCCAGGGCAAGAATGCAAATGGAAGCCTACATATCCTATATCTAAATAGAGAAATTTATAAGGCAAGCTACAAGATGTTAAATATCTATCTCTCCATCTCGACAATGAACTAGAAGGCCAGGTTTAAATTTAGACTTTTCATAATCATCAGAGTTCCAACTGCAATGGGGTAGCATGGGAAAACTGGTTCCCAGGCATCACACATCCTTTTTCCTTCCCAGTACCAACTCCAACCATGCTAGGAGGGCCTGGTGCAGCCACATCCAAGGTCTGTCCACTCCCCGCTTCTATTAGGAAGCCTCTTGGGCTTAGGTGGCACTCACCAGCTGAGCAGTCCCTCCTCAGCAAGACAGACCTGGGAGGAGTTCCACACAGGCCCAGCAAACATGTCCTATGGATGTTTGGGCAAGAAATTTCAGGATCCTCAGCACTCAGAGAGTGGTCTAAAAGAAGAACGTGAGATCCCCTTGGCCATGTAGACTCCTTCATAGAAAGTGGTCATAGTTACAGTTGGGTGTTCAAGGCAAGATCCCCTCTCACTTGGGCATAAGAACAGCATTCAAATGAATAAAAAATATTGGAAACATAGTTTAAAGGCTCCACTCTGACTACACATCATCTGTTAGGGCTAGCACTCACCTGAGGTAGAGAACACACAGACCCCACTGTCAAGCCTCCAATGTAGGTAGGAAAATTGTAGCCAATCTTTTCCCCTATATTACTGGCCTTAAATGGGTTCTACTGTATTTCCTTATATTAAGTTTTGCCCTTCAGTCTCTTTGCTAAGAGTCCATGTAAATCCTGGTGCAAATTCAGCCTTTGAAGATTCCTCTCTGTTGCGATTTGGTGCTGGTTCCACGGGATGCTGTGCAATAGAAAGATGGAGTGTCCACAGGCTTCCTTTCAATTCTTTCTTGCCTCCCACAAGTTCTTTTCCACCAACTGTCAGATGACCCTTTTCCCAGGTCTCTTTTGCCTCCTTCACTCCCCCTTCTCGTGCTTCCTGTACTTTGAAAATACCTCCCCCCACACCATCCTTTTTATTTGTCTTTTTCTTAAGCCATCAAAACTTTGCTTCAGAGGAGCTGTGTCAAGTGTATGAAAAACTTTCAGCTAGTTTAATCCAAGAGGAAAACTTTGAAGGTGAAGAGGTTCATCTTCTAGCCTCATCAAGCTGTCTTTTTCCACCTTTGTGTTGTCCTCATTCTCTCTTCTTCCTAAAATCAGCTCTCTGGAAAGAATACTAATAGGTCATACCTGGCATCTCTGGAGTGGAATAAAAGACCTGATTTCTTCTGAAGGCAGTGCAGCTGGGGAAGTGGGGAGCGGTGCTTTGGGACACTTGAAAAGGCTGTAGAAGTCATGAGGTTCTGGGTGTCTGCAAAATGCCCACTCACCTTCAGCTGTGAGACCTTACATATCCTGAGGGTCCGTTTGTAGAAAGAAAGTATAATGGGAACAATTTATGCCCAGTTTGTGCAAATCAGAGTTGTCTTCTACTTAGGCAGGAAAGCGAGTTGCATGAAGCTTCTATTGAGTCTGAGCACAAAGTGTGGAAAAGCCTGTTTCCAACTGGTCCAACATTGCTGCTTCCCTCTTAGCTTTGCACCTCTTCACTCTCCCAACACTCCTGCTTCTGGAGGCGACCCAGCATGCAGATGTAGCATGGGACTTGATGTGGTGCTTCTCTGTTCTCTGCCATACCTCCATTCAGAACTGATCAAGAGGACAGAAAACATAAAGATCATTTTTTTAATATAAACAATCTGTGGCTGTCAGAAAGGAGGCTGGAGCTTGCGGCCTAGATATTAATCACATCGATATTCTCATTTTGGTAGAAGTGACCTTTTCTGCCTGTTTATTCTCACTCGAGAGAGAGGCCAGGAAATGCTTTCAAAGTATGGACACATCAGTAACTGGGGACACATATGTGTGTGTGTTCCACGAATGTTGCTTCCCCACTAACTGAAATGACATGCATTACTCCTGCCGTTCTTCTGAGATAAATGAAGTTACTCCCTCACTTTCTCCAGGGAAGAAACTAAGAAATAATTTTGAATATTAATGCAACAGAATTCTTGGAGATGCATGTGGTGCTTGCTTTCATAAAATATTTTTCCTTGGAGGAAACTTTGGAGGCTGAAGTGGATAAAGTTCAAGTTTTGAAGTTATATGGTTTAAATCTTGTTTCCCCATGTGAGGAGCTGTGTTGCTTATTCTCTCTGATCTCATTTCCTTATCTATAAATGTAATGGTATTTCAAATCTTTCCGGTTTATTATGAGGATCAAATGAGAAAATTTATATGAAGTGTCTGGCAGGGAGTTGATGCTCAATAAAATTTAGTGAGCTTTTATGGCCAGAAGCTGCCGGTTGCCAAACCGATGTGTGTATCCCCTTTTTATTTAGTACTAGAACACTGGTTTCATTCAGATGACCTTGTGCTTAGTAATGAGGCCATATTTTCCAGGATCCTTTGCTGCTAGATATGGTCAAATGACTAAGTTCTAACCAATGAAATGTAAGAAGTTGTTGGATGGGAATTATGTGCAAGTGCCTTAAAAGGGAGTCAACAAATGTAGGCTTTTTTAAGTCTTTAATTCCCTATTTCCTGTGGAAAGTAGACATGAAAGCTGGAGTTGCAGCAGCCAGCTTGGATCATAAGGCAACCTTTAGGGTGAGGCTAAGGATTATAGAGAAAAATAGGTATCTGGATCCCTAATGATATCTTGGAGCTGTAGAACCAGCTTGGACTGCCTACTTCTTGCATTTTTTCTATTTTTTTTTTAAATGTGTGAGCTAAATATATTTCTATCTTGTTGAAGCATCTGTTATTTCTTGCCTCTCTTGTGAAGCAATGAAATGCAATTCCTAAAGCACCTTTCCCTTATACTGTATGCTCTTATTTAATCCTCGCATTTATCCTGTGAGTTAATATAGTTCTTCCTGTTTTATTGATAAAGAAACTGAAGTGGAGAGATTTAAGTATTTTGCCGCACATCACACAGTTATTCTGTACCATTGCTAATTTCTGACTCTATTGCTTTCTGCTATGAAGAAGGATTTTAGGGTTTCCCCAGACCCTTCTCCCCCATGTCTTATGGGAAGTATGAAATAATGGCTAAGAGTCCAAATTCAGGACCCAGACTGTTCAAATTTGAACCCTGGTTCTGCTAATGAATGTTGGAAAACTCTTGTGCAAGTTGCTTGACCTCTCTGGAATCCAATTTTCTTCTCTGTAAAATGGGGATAACACCAACTTCATAGAGTAAATATAAGGGTTAAATGATGAATTAAAGTTTATAAAATGCTTATAATTACATCTGACATAGAGAAAGCACTATTAACTGTTAGCTATTTTCATTCCTTTTTTTTTTTTCTAGAGCAGGTGACAAATTCACTCACTGGACACAAAGCCTGTTAGGACCATACCTGGTCTTTGAATGATTTACCATCTTTCTATCAATGTTACAGGCTATGGGTGTTCTTAGCGAATCCTGAAATCTTCCTTAGAGCACAGGGGTAGGAGTGGAGGCTCCATGTAATCGCACCACTGAAGATCTGAGGCCCAGGGTTCCCTGAGGGTAGGAGGTGAAGTTTGTTATGCAGGATATAGGAAAAGGGACTGATTGCAATCTGAGTGGAGAACACCAGTGCATGGGAGACTAAAACTGAAGTACAGAGTAGAGACTCAAAAAACCACTTTGACACCTTTGGGAAGAAAATGATAATATTCTATCTTAGAGGCACCAGAGGGGGAAAAGAAGGCTATAGGAATAGAAGGGAAGGAAATAAAGTCAAGAAGGCGCAGGAAAATCCTCCAACCTGGTGAATTATGGATTGTTCAGACAAGTCCTTTGGGTTTCAAATTATGCCAACCTTGTAAGTAAAAAAGGAAGGATTAGGGGAACTATGGTTTCCTGTGGGAACATTTTCTAAAAACATAACATTTTATACCTTTTTTCTGCAAAAGTCATCTGACCGTGAAGACCATGATAAAGGCTTCGGAGGAACCTTCCAAAAGCCCAGCTGTGCAAAGGGAAGGCAGTGAGAGGATGATCCTCCTCTCAGGGCTGGTGCTTCTGTGAGCCCTCAGCAAGGACATGACCAGCCCCTTCCCACACAGTTTCCACCCACAGTCCAGCTCTGCTCTGAGTTATGAGAACTGGGTAAGATTTCTGGACATCTGTTACTTCCCTATGTTGGTTATTTTTGAGGGCCTCTCTGTTTCTTCATAGAATTCTCTATACAACCCTTAAAAATAAAGGGGGCCTCTGCGCTTGTCCTCATGGTCCTTCAGGAAAGAGGTGGGGGAGATTGTCCCAGTTAGGCAGCTGAGGGAGCAGTGAGAGTGACAGTGTCAGGGAGCAGGCCTATCCTGGGGATTGCCCATAGGGAAGCAGGGCCCAGCGGGATGTAACCCTGGGGTGCAATAGCGGAAAGGCTGGTGAGAGTCTTCTCCATGCCTGCCTGCTTTGTTTGCCAAGCCACACTAGGCTGATCTTTGTTTCTCTACCATCTTAGTTCGAAGTTCCACTGAAGTTCATTTTCTGAGGCACAGGGGACACCTCTGTTTTTAGTGGGCCCAGCTTGGCCTGTCAGTGGACAGGAATAAATTTATTTATTTATTTACTTAAAGATTTTTATCAAAATATAGCTGGCATGCAATATTATACATGTCTTAGTGTCAGGTGTACATCATAATTATTCACAAGTACCCACCTAGCTCTACACATAGTTATTACCATATTATTGATCATATTCCCTATGCTAAAGAAGTGATCACCATGATAAGTCCAGCAACCATTAAACATTGTACCATGCTATCACAATATTATTGAGTATATTTCCTATGCTGTACATTACATCCCAAGACTTGTTTTATACCTGGAAATTTGAACCTCTTACTCCTTTATTTTCCCCTCCCCTTTTTAATTTCTCAATTACAGTTGATATTCAATATTATTTTATGTTAATTTCAGATGTACAGAATATTGGTTAGACATTTCTGTAATGTACAAAGTGATTCCCTTGACTGGTACCCACCTGGCACTATACATAGTTATTACAACATTATTGATTGTATTCCCTATGCTTTACTTTATATCCCCATGACTGTTTTGTAACTAACAATTTGTACTTAATCCATTCACCTTTTTCACCCTGACCCCCAACCCCTTCCATCTATCACCCAACAAATCTAGTACCCATCTGATGCCATACACAGTTATTACAATATTATTGACAATATCTCTTATGCTATACCCTGCTTTCTCTCTTCTCCTTCTGGTACTCCTATAATATGAATGTTGGTATGACTAATGTTGTCCCAGTGGTCTCTTAAACTATTCTCATTTTTATTTTTTGATTCTTTTTCCTTCTTGTTGCTCTGATTGGATGTTTTCTGCTACCTTATTTTCCAAATTGCTGATTCGACCCTCTGCTTCATGTAGTCTGCTGGTGATTCCTTCTAGTGAATTCTTCATTTCAGTTACTATATTCTTCACTTTAGTTACTGTATTCTTCACTTCTGATTGGTTCTTTTTTATGGTTTCTATGTCCTTTTTTTATGATTGCTATCTTTGTTAAAGTTCTCACTAAGTTCTTTGAGCATCCTTATGACCATTGTTTTTAACTCTGTCTCTGATAGATTGCTTTCCTCCACTTTGTTTAGTTTTTTTCTGTATTTTGTCTCCTGTTCTTTTATTTGGGATGCATTTCTTTGTTTCTTCATTTTGGCTGCCTCTCTGTGTTTGTTTCTATGTACTAGGTAGATCTGCTATGTCTCCCAGCCTTGAATGGGTGGCCTCATGTAGTAGGTGTCCTGTGAGGCCCAGTGGCATAGTCTCCCTGGTCACCTGAGCCAGTTGTTCCAGGACTGCCCCTTGTGTGGGTTGTGTGTGTTCTCCTGTTACAGTTGAGCCTTGATTGCTATTGGCATGTCAGTGGGTGTGATTAACCCTCAGGCTGATTCACTATGAGGTTGTCCATGTCCATATCTTATGGGCTGCTGTGCGGGAGGCTTACCTCACTGAGTTAGACTTGCCCCAGCAGGCTCCGGTGCCTGTTGAGACCACCCTTTGGATGTGCCACTTGTGGGGATAATTGGGCGGTGCTCTGCTATGGTCTTCTGAAGCAAACCTCCAAGTATGTTGGTTCTGGGGCCTCTTGGGATGCGCTTCAGTGCAGGCCCTGGTCAAGCACTCACTGTGACTGGTGGGGGGCTACCTGGTAGGAGCTACAAAGTGATCCACAGTTGTTCACTGCCTGTTCTAAACCTGGAGGTACATGGGAGAGGCAACACTCTGAGCTGAGGTCAGCTTCCACCAGTATCAGCCTGGGGTAATGCCTCAAAAAGCCAGGACACCCAGAGGCCTAATGCCACCTTCTGGCTTCCTTAAGGTTTAGCCATTGATAAAGCCTAGTGTGGTACACAAGTTGGGTGAGGCAGGGTTTCACGTAGTCATTAGAGTGTGAGGAGTTGTGATCACTAGGTTAGTGCAGACTCTGGTTTGGTGGCAGTGCTGAGCCTGGGCATCTCTGCAAAAATCTCGGAGCACACTAAGGACAATTACTGCCCACCTGGGGCCTGTGGACTCCAATAGTTTTGCAAGAAAGAGTGCAGTGCAGGTGGGGCTGGGAAATTGCCTCCAGCTGTGCACGAGTAGGGTGGGACAGTGTCCCAGCTGAGTCAGCAGGGCAGAGCAGTGGAGTCCACGAGGCCAATCAGATTCAGACTTGACCTGTTGGAGTGGGCTCAACACATTCAAGATGGTGTCCACTTGCCAGCTGCACAGTAGGAGGACTCCTCTCACCAGGAAAATGCCACTTGTCCTGCAGTCCTTCCCCCCAAAGGCACACACTTCAGTCTGCCCCACACATGTCTCTGAGGCCCCTCAAGTCACCGTCCCTTCTCTGGAGCTCAAGGTGAGTGCCTGTGAGTCTATGTGCAGGCCTTTTGAGGATGTCTGGGTGTCCTGCAGCCTTCTGTCCCATCCAAAGGGTTGGGAATTCTCACTATTTTTTACAGCCAGGTATTGTGGGGGTTCCCCTTCCTGGCATCAGTACTCCAGGTTGGGGAGCCCGGTGTGTGGGGGGGCTAGGGCCCCTCACTCCTTGCAGGGAACCTCAGTAGCTGAGATATCTTTTCTGATTCTCAACAGCCACAGGGAGATTTGTGGCCCGTTCCATGTCTCTGCCCCTCTTACCAGTCTTGAGGTGGCTTCTTCTTTATATTTTTAGTTTAGGACTTCTGTTCTGGTAGACTTCAGATGGTTCTCTAGGTCGACTGTTGCATAAATTAGTTGTAATTTTAATGTGTTCAAGAAGGACGCAGGCACAGTGTTTATTTATTCTGCTGTTTTGGATCTCTATCCTGGGCAGGAATAAATTTAGTACATTTGACTACTGCATATTAAGCCCTTTGTTTTTGTTTTTAAAAAGTTCACTTCCCACCCCCCCACCCCCCCATCCAGTCACAGCGCTGTGTTATGTGTCTTAAACAGCTGTTCTGACTCTCCCAGTGGGAGTGCATTAGGGATGAATCAGCCCCTATAAGACAGGAGATGTTGCTGCTCAGTGCTGTTTCTTACCAGCTCCTGAGAGGCTGCCCCAGGTCCCTTTGGTGGAGATGGCCCAATGCAAGTAGGGAGTCACATGTCCACAGGAACGAGTGAAAGAGGACTTTGGGAACCACAAAGAATAGGGCATCAGTTGCTAAGAGAATTCAGATCCCCAGGTGGTAGACATTGCACTTTTCCTTCCCCAACAGCTTGGGGAGTTGCAATTTGACACAGTTCAAGGCTGGTTTTAAAATACTCTAGGACAATCCTCCTGTTTATCTCATCTAAATGGCTCCTGGATCTGTTGGAAAAGAACTCTTCAAGTTGAGCTGTAAACAGTGAAATACGTCTTTGTTAGTCACATAAATAACTTTGCAGTGTTGTGTGTGGATGTGTGTAGAAAAGTTGTCCAAAAGACATTTCAACCCCTAGGCTACTTCCAGGGAGTCTCTTAGATAACCACAGCAGGCATTTGGGAAAGATGCTCTGGAGGGTTCGTGTTCTTAGGGCCCCGAGCAAGCTTAGTGACAGGCTTCTCCATGATACAGTGGGGGAAGGACAAGAACATGAAAATGAATACGAAATCCTATCCTCCCCCCACATTCATATCTTAGTTCTGAGGCAGCCATGCCAAGTCATCATGCAGGAGCCATTGCTTAATGATCTATGTTATCTCCTTTCAGTTGGGAAACTTCTGGTTGGTTTAAGTTATCTATTGTTGTGTAGTAAAGCCCCCAAACAGCAGCTTACAACAACATTTAGTTTGCTCACAAACTTGCATTTTGCCTATAGCTTGCAGGGACAACTCTTGCTCCATACAGTCAGTCACTTGGTGACATTTGAAAGCTGGAGGTGACTTACTGGCTGGAGGCTAGGATTATCTGAAGGCTCACTCACATGTCTGGCATTTGATACTGCCTGTGGCTGGGACATGAATCGGAGCTATCAGGCAGAACACTTACACATGGCCTCTCCATATGCCTGCTTGCCCTTCTCACAGTGTGGTGGATAGGTTCCAAGAGAGAAGATCCCAACAGAACGAGGCAGAAAATGCATGGCAGTTTTATGACCTGGCCTTGGATGTCACTCACCACCATACTCTTTTGGTCAAAGTAATCCTAATTCAGTTCCTAGAAAATTTTCTTCTTTTACATTCTTTTTATAATATTACTTCTACTTCACTTGTTCTGGTCTCTTCTGAAAGAACACTAATCATTCTTAGGTAGGTTGCTTTTGTCATCCATACTAATAATTCCTTTTCTCCATATTTTCTGTCTCCTTGTCATTTTCCTCTGCTTCTGGGTGAAATTCTTGTGTATTTATCTTCTATATATGATTTGGTTTTCTGCATTTTCAATTCTGCACTTTCAAATATTTATTTAAATTCTATTATAGTATTTTTATTCTATCATTTCTTTAACTCTGTGGGCTTTATTATCTTTTTATTTAATCCTGTCTTTTATTTCTTAAAAATTAAGATTTTATATTACTTTTGTTAAGAAAAAAAGCAACTGCTAAGTTTTTCTTTCTTTCTTTTTTAAATAGTAAAGTATTCTCCCAAATTGATTTCTAATTCTTTGTGCTATATTTACCTCTTTTTTAAATGCTGCAGAATACTTTTGTGGTCCTTAAGTTTTCTTGTTTTGTTTTCTCTTTACTCATCCTTAAATGAGAAGACAGCTATTCCAGAGTGGCAATGATTCTAAAAGCATGGCTGTGTTTGTTTGGGTCCTCTCTTGTCCATCTGGTTGCAGTAAGGCTCCCCTTCCATATGTTAAGCCCGGGGGCTGGTGCTTTTCAATGATGGTTGTAGAGATCTTGTGGGCTGGGGATATACTGAGAAGGACCTGGCATTCTGAAGAATCACAGTGAGGAAAATTTATCTCTTTGAAGTTTATTCTCTGTGCTGTGGAAGTTGCTCCACCCATTGCCAGCTTCTGGAACCCATGGGTGTCACCTCTGTCCTGGATCAACTGGTCAGTGTGTCAAAGGAGGTCCCAGTGAAGCGAGAATGGAGAGACCGAGTTTCATTGAGTCGAGGAGGATCCTCATGCAGAGAACTGCTCCTGTTCTCACTTGTAGGCTTTCGGTTTGGTGTGTCTGTGTTTGCTCTTGGGCCACGTGGCTTAGCTAATTGGAATACTGCTCATCAGCTGGGGCAAAATGGACACTGAGCGGAGACAGGCCTTCCCAGTTGCCCCTCAGCCTATCCTACCCCTGGCTTTCAGCCCTTCACAGAAGGGACTTTAGAGCATTCTGACAGGGCTTCCTTTGCTTAGGTGAGGTGAGTAGCATCACTTTCTAGGGAAGGAAAGGGAATTTTAGCAGTCAGTGGTTTCCTTCAGCCTGGATCCACTTGCCCGTTAGCAGAAACTCCTTCACTTTTATGTATATAAATGATATCCTTCTTTCATTTTGAGGACAAGATTTTGTCCTTCCCTGTACCTCCAGGCTTATATTCCTTTAAAATAAGTTCAGCTCATTTTAGGATTGAGGGGTGTTGGGACTCCTACACTCGCTTTACCATCTTTCCCCCAAATCCTGCTTTGATTTATTTAGGTTTCTCAACCTCAGCACTATTGACATTTTGGGCCAGATAATTCTTTTTTTTTTTTTTTTTTTTAAAGATTTTATTGGGGAATTGGCAGAGGGGAACAGCGTTGGGGAATCGGGGAAGGGGAACAGACAAGTTGCTGTCCTTTTGTTCTTCAGTCTAGTTGCGGAGGATGTTGCTTCACTGTTGGTATCGTCATTGCGCTCTTCCCGGATGAGGCAGATCGGTCGCTGGCCTCTGGATGTCGCTCACCGCGGCTATTGGCAGCTCACGTTTGGCTGCCAGCCGCTCACGCTGGCTGCGGGCCACTCACTGTAGCCTATGGCAGCCACTGCAGCAGGGGCTGCAGCCTCCACCATCACCGGGGCTCGCACAGCCCAGCTCCAGGTGGAGCTGTTGTTAGCTGTAGAGGGCAGTGTCACTGGCCCTCATGTGGGATCCGAACCGGGGCCGCTGGCATCCCAAAATCAGCGCTTAACCAATGCGCCACTCGCCGGCCCCTGGGCCAGATAGATAATTCTTTGTTGAGGGTAATGTTCTGTGCATTATCAGCTGTTTAGCAGCGTTGTCTACCTACTAGATGTCAGTAACACCTTGCTCAAACCACCCTCATTATGGTAACCAAAAATTACCATCTACCCCTCATCCCTCGCAGTAGAGCTGCCAGAACATGCCTTATTCCTGCTATTCTCAAGCCATCGTATGGGCTCTAGAGCTGGAAGGCAGCTCAAGAGATCACTTGGTTCAGTCCCATTCTCTCAGGCAAGGAAGATATTGCTCTTTGCATTCAGTAAATAAGGTAAGATGATGAAGATGAGGAAGAAGCAATTGAGACTTGCCCAAGGTTGCCTGTCCACATTCATTTATGAGAGTAAGACTCGGTTTCTTGTCTTCTCGAGCTTTCCCTATGTGCTTCTTAGTCTCAGCTCATTAGTAGATAAAATCTGTTCACACAGGAACCTTGGTTGGCAGGGCTTCTCAAATCTTTATTTGAGAAAGAGAAAATGCTGAGAAGGACTTAATTGACTTATAATATATACATGTGGGTGTTTTTGCCTTTGGAGCTTATGTCATCTGAAAGCTATCAGTTTCTTGTTCATTCTGCTCTGTGGGAGGGGGTGAAGATGAGTGATGGAGAGAGATGGACGTGGACACTATTTTGCTGACTCTCAACTGGCTCTCATCAATGTCAGGGAAGAGCTGGTTTTGAAGAAACAGGAGGTAGGGGGAGTGTGGCTTAATTTAAATCCAGGGTGTTTGAGAGAGAAGCCACAGCTCCCAGACAAGAAAATCCTGGCCAGCCTGTTGAGTAGGGAGTGAGCAAAACATTGTATGGGGTAGACGTAAAAATAGTGCAAGGGAGATAGCTCAACTCTGTGTGACCGCTGAAATGATAGATCTTTGGAAACTGCGTAGTTATCCCCTGAGTATTTGAGTCCTAAGGGCATCATTAAAGAGCTCATTTAGCTTTGGGGCCGGGCCAGCCCTCAGGGAGATACACTCCCCAGGAACAAGAAGCCACTCTGTGGTGTCAGGACCTGCATCTCCTCCTGAACCTTCCTTCTCCAGGGAAGAAGAAGCCACCTTACGTGCACATTTGGAATATACCGAAGGGGAAGCAGAGCAATAAACAGATTCTTCTTATTTCTGCTGATCTCCTTTCTCAGCACTATCTGGCAAAATGGTTCCCACTTCCTGGGTGAGAAGGAGAGGCAGTCTAATATGGGGTAGTTGTGTCTCTGAGATAGGATGCTTAGCCAGAGCTGGCTAAGTATCCCATTCCCATTCCCAGCCATGGGCAACAATGGGCACAGCTCCATGGGACAGGACACCACTGGGAGATGTAATTCCTGCCCTCAGGGGCTTGCAATCAGGTAAGAAAAGCAAGAATAGTTGAGAAAGCCAAAACAAATCCCAGCAAAACAGCAACCAAAAATCTCAAGACAGTCTATGCTGAATTCCTGGGGTGTGACCCAGGCAGTAGGTGCTTAGGGAAGTCGACTGGGGTGAAGGCTTCTGTGAGTCAGGCTGGGAAGAAAGACAGTAACAACATCTCCTCTGATCACCATGAAATCTTTTAAGGGGGATGTAATTAGTATCCTCATTATATGGATAAGAAAGCAGAGGTTCAAAGAGAATGAGGTGAATAACTTGTGTATTCTACTGAGTGGCAGGCACTATAATCAGAATTTACAACAAGGTTTTGTTTAATTCTCACAATAATCCTTTGATTATATTATTATCATCATGATTTTTACTATTCCAATTTTTTAGCCAAGGGAATGGATGCTTAGCATAGCTGTGTAACTTCCCCAGAACCATGCAGCTAGTCTATGACTTCAAGTTCTAACCTTTTTCCATTCTCACCATATAAATATGACATTGACAAGTAAAGAAGTGAGGAGACAGTTATGGTAGGGAGAGTACCATAAGCTGAAATGTTCCTGATATGTGCAGAATGAACCTGGTATATTTTGAGGAACAATCCAAAGTCTATGATAACCACAACGGGCTTTATGTGCAGGAATAGTAAGCACATAAATTTGACAGGTGGCTGGGCTTAGATTTCCTTTTTTTGAGCATAAATGTAGCAGGGATGCATTGGATGGGTGGAAGGGGTGAGTTTGGACAGCAGCCAGATCAGGTTGGCAAGTAACACAAATGTTGAGGAATGAATAAGAGGTGATACAAAGGGAAGATCAGCTAGTCTGGGTTGACTGCATTTAGCCAAAACATAAAGAGTAGGCATTAATGTAGGCATCAAGATTTTAAGTACCAGTGACTGGGGGGAAATGATGAAGGATAGAAATGGTAAATTAAAAGAGGGTATTGTTTTTATTTTAGAACCGCAATTTAATTGTTGGGCTGCTTTAGGAGTATCAACAATCAACACTAGGAATACTTTGAAGGAAGCAGACTCTATCAACTTGGTTGTATCAAAAATTAAATAATAACCTTAGACTCATGTGTACATTTATTGGCCATGAAATTTGGTTCTATAGTGGTTGAGCATTTGGTTTTTCCAAAGTGAGTTGGAAGCCATAAAGCATTTCATGGAGGTGTGTTTTATCAATCAAATCATTCTTTTGAAGTTCCACTCAACCATTATCTGTACTGGATCCTAAATGGCTTTAACTCTAGTACTTGGATTATTGGGAAGTGGGGAGAAGGAAGCATGGGGGCATGAGATGAGTGTGCTGATATCCTTATTCACCAATTCATTCAATATTTATTTATTGAGCACCTAGAGTCTGCTATATGCTATTCTAAATCCTGGGTACACAGCAGTGAACAAAACATCCAGTCTAGAACCCACTCCCTCAACTGACTAGACCAAGGGGAAGATTACAGTGTGGGGTATTCTAGGTTTGAGAATACAAGGCCTGACAATTAAGTTCATGAACTCATCCTAGAAAAAGTGCTACTTACCTCACTGCTGAATATCAATATATTCACCTTCAAAGTACTCCATTTGGGAAGCTATGCACTGATGCCAGCACCCAGTCCACCCTTGAAAGCAATTTTGGAACTCTTTTTCCGGAATAGCCATCAGAGCTGTTGTATTACCTTTGATGTCCTGAATGTCATCCAAATGTCTTCCTTTCAATATTTCCTTTATCTTTGGGTAAAGAAAGAAGTCACTGGAGGCGAGATCAGGAGAGTAGGGAGGGTGTTCCAATACAGTTATTTGTTT
This sequence comes from Aselliscus stoliczkanus, assembly GCA_033961575.1. Classification (NCBI taxonomy): domain Eukaryota; kingdom Metazoa; phylum Chordata; class Mammalia; order Chiroptera; family Hipposideridae; genus Aselliscus; species Aselliscus stoliczkanus. The sequence continues at coordinate 77,080,327 of CM066728.1, read as the reverse complement.
ACTGCCTAAAAACTCCCTCACAGACAGTGCCATGGGAGCTGGTGCATTGTCGTGATGCAAGAGCCATGAATTGTTGGTGGAAAGTTCAGGTCATCTAACTTTTTCACACAGCCTTTTCAGCACTTCTAAATAGTAAACTTAGTTAACTGTCTGTCCAGCTGGTAGAAATTCATAATGAATAATCCCTCTGATATCAAAAAAAGGTTAGCAACATTGTTGCAATAAGTTTACCAAGAGAATTGTCCAACCTCATAGATCCCATGATAATCCCACAGATGTGGTAGAGGCCATGCTGAAGAAAATGACCGCTCCTCTCTTGAACTGTGCATTTTGGCCTGAAAGTTAAATTTAGTCACATAGCCTCAGCTTCAGAATGGGGTGTTCATGCACCTTTGGCCTTTCCAGAGGGGAATTGTGATACCAGAGACTGAGTTGATCCTGGACGCTTGCTTCCACCCAGGCCTGAGAAGCCCTTTTCCTTTACCTCTGCCCTCTGACTCTCCTGGGACCTGAGTCTTGTCTCTGTGACTGCAAGAGCAGAGTATAAATCAGACTTGGGAAATGATTTTCTTAGAGAAGCTTAAACCACAATAGTTTATATAAAGGGCTCTTTATACCTCAGCACACTGAGTTTACATTGGAGGAAGCTTGCAGATTCCAGATAAAGCATCTTATTCTTTATACATTTATTATCTTTGCCATGTTCTATTTTAGTGAACATGGAAAACAAGGCTTTAGCCTGAATGGAGAGCCAATTTTTTTTTTTTTTAACTTATAAAAGCCCCAGTCCTCAATCTCTCCCTCCCTCCCTCCCTCCCTCCTCCCTCCCTCCCTCCCTCCCTCCCTCCCTCCCGCCCTCCCTTCTTTTCGCCCTCCCTCCCTCTCTCTTTCTCTTTCTGTCTCTCTTTCAAGTTTCTTTGCACAGTTGGGGTTCATGCCCTCTGGCTTGTCTAATTTACACTTTGGAAGAGATAGATATGATCCCTGAGGCAGATCTCCTATAAAGAGGGAAAATCTTCTCTCCTCATATTTCTTATACATGCATGGCAGGGTTTCCTTGGCTGAGCTTCTCCTATCTCTCTCCTTGAATGGCTGCTTGTCATGGAGAGACAGACACACTTACTGTTCTTGGAAGAAGAAAGGCTTGAGTTACACCGTTTCTCTCAGGAGAATCATGCTATTTCTGAAGCCTCCAGACGACTGCTCAAGTCCAAGGGCAGAGTCAGTTCTCCAGGTTTTCCACAGCACTTTCCTCCCCAGGCTCTTGCCCTCTCTGTGGGTGGTTGGGTAGTGCTAAGAAATAAAAGCTGTGGATTCAGTCCTGGCTCATACATTTATTAGCATCATTGAATAAGCTGCTTAACTTTTCAAATCTCACATTTTTCTTCTGTAACAAAGAAATGATGTCACATCCTCAGAGAATTTCTGTGAAGACCAAGTGTGACAGTGGTTGTGAAAGGCATGTAAATTGCACATACTGTGTAAATGTTGGGGCCCATTTCAGTTTGCTCTGATCCAGGACTCAGATAATCCACGTGTCTCAGTGTTTCTTATGACTGATGGCCCTGGCAACCCATTGGCAGTGATTTGAGTCAGTTGATGGATACTGGAAGTTGGGGGTCTGTGAAGAGGAGAGCAGAGGGAGAGTGGTGAGGAGTATGATAAGCAAATGAAGAGGAATTTTATAGAGGGCTGCGGGCAGATGATGGTGCTTGTTTTAGGGAGGGGCTTTGTGAGACACAGAGGTTCAAGTGGTGTTGCTTTGGGGCTCAACACAGGGAGCAAGACGAAAGCTCTTCGCACCCCTGCACAGAACTCAGCATGGCTTCAGCCTGGTGAGGGCTGCTGGGAAGGCTGTGCTCTCCTGGGGAGTCTGGATGTAGCGCTGCCTCAGGCATCATGCTGTCAGAGAGCGTAGATATGAGCACATGCATCAGCCTTCAGTTACTGTCTTCCCGAGGCTTTCCAGGAATGGATATGATGGAGCTTTGAGAGGAGGAGGGTAAGGGCTATTTGTAAGATCTCAGGAAACACTCTCTGGGTCCCATCAGAAATAACTAGTGAGACTGACAGGAGGCTGGGGGTTGGGGAGGGAGGGCAGGCATGTGCCCTTTATGTGCAAGTAGAAGTTGGCGAAATTGAATCATACTCATCTGTTACACAGGAGAGTGAAACCTAAGGAACTGGGATGATGCAAACAAAGGGGATCATCACCTCCAAGATGTTAGGGTAGACAGAGAAAAGCATAGATTTTAGAATTAGATAAACTAGGGCTCAAATCTGTGCAGCTTTGAGCAACTCATATTGTCTCTTTAATGCCCATTTTTTGATGCCCATTTTTAAATGCCCATTATTATTTTTTTTCATCTTTAAAATGGGAATATTACCACTCACCCTATACAGTAACTGGGAAAATTAGAGATAGTATATGTGGTGGTAGCAGAATACCTACCATATGACAGATAGTCAATAAAATACCTACTATGTGACAGCTCTCTTTATTAGTAGCATCCTGCAGACCAGGCCATGTATTCCAATGGTGGTATCGCAGGGAACAGAGCAAATGCTGCCTGGCGTGAGCTGGTCATAGGTGGACCCTGTCTCACTCCTCAGAACCTGGGGTAGTTGGACATCCCCTGATATTTAGGCCCAAGATACCAGAGCAGGTTAGCAGCAGGTCAGGATGAAAGAGTATATCTGTCATTCAGCCCACTGTTCTGTCCCCAGGAAAACCACTTTTATCAGACCTATGGCTGTGGTAACAAACTACCATAAGCACTGGCTTAAAACAACACAAATTTATCTTTTACAGGTTTGGAGGTCAGAAGCTGAAAATGGGTTGGCAGAGCTGTGTTTCTTTGGAGGCTCTAAGGAAGAATCTTTTTCCTTACTTTTTGCAACTTCTAGAGGCCATCTGCATTCCCTGGCTTGGGGCCCCTTTCTTCATCTTGAAAGCCAGCAGCATAGCAGCTTCTAACCTTTCTCTGTGACTCTGCTTCTGTCATCACAACTTCTGTTTCTGGCTCTTCTGCCTTCTTCTTTGCTTTTCAAGGTCCTTTGTGATTCCTCTGGACCCACCCACATTATCCAGAATAATCTTTCTAGCTCAAGGCCCTTCACATAATCACACCTTCAAGGTCCCTTTTACCATGGAACGTAACATGTTCACAGGTTTGAGAGTTAAGGTGTAGACATCTTCGGGGGGCATTATTCTGTCTACCACACATCCCTCTAGGTTGAGACTTGAAAGCAACTCTCTATGCTTGGGTCCAGTTTTGGACTTGGGGGAGGACAGCTTCTGCCCCAACATTTCCTTTGCCACCCTCTTGGTATTTATGTGTGTGTCTCTCCCACTCAGCATAAACAACTTTACATGTGGTGATTTTGTCTTGTTATCAAATTCTTATCCTTCTCCTCTTAGTGCCTAGCATTGTGCTTTGTCCACAGTGGGCACTCAGTGCACATATTTGTGAAACAGATATGAAAATCCCTTGGTTTATGTTTGAGTAATCCTGGGTCATTATTAGTTTTGAGGGGGGAACCCTGAAAAAGGCAGAGGATCCTAAACGTAATGTCTTAGACAAAACCAGGACTCACCGAGCTGGTTCTCCAGAGGGGTCTTGGAATTACTGATCTTCCAGAAAATCCTTCTGATTAGTCACATTAAAGATGCTGGTGCAGGTGATGGGATATGATGGGCTGTCCTCACTCTCCCAAAAGCTGTCATAGGATGTAGAGGTGCCACATCCACTAAGGGAGGCCAGAGTTGTCTGAGTTAGGATATAAAGGTGGTAACTTATGTATTTCTTTTAAAAGCATCAGGGAAATCTGTTTGAGTTGCTTTTAAAATACAAATATATTTTGTAAAGTTATAGTAAAACTAAATTGAGGCATATGAAAATTGGAGGGAGCCAGTCTCTGGTATGAAAAGAGTAACTATAAGAGAAATAAAGGAAAGAAAAACTATAAAAGAACTAAAGGAGAAGAGTAAGTCAGTAGTCAGAAGGCAATAGAATATTGTAGTCAAGAAGAGAATAGAGGTAACCTGTGGATCAGTCTCCTACAGCTGCTGTAATAAAATACAAAAAATTGGGTGGCTTAAAACAATGGGAATTCTCTCACGTTTTGGAGGCTAGAAGTCTGAAATCAAGGTGTTGGCAGGGCCATGCTCTCTCTGATGACTCTAGGGCAGACTCCTTCCTAGCCTCTTTTAGATTCTGATATTTCCTGGTAACGCTTGGTGTTCCTTGGATTGAAGATGGATCACTCAGTCACATGGCCACCTTTTCCCTGGGTTTGTTCACATGGTCTTCCCTCTTTCTGACTCTGTGTCTGAATTTCACATTTTGTAAAGATATGAGTCATACTGGATTAGGGCCCTTTTTAACATGATGATCTCACTTTAATATGATTGATTACCTCTGTGAAATCCTATTTCAAAATAAGATTGCATTCTGAGGTACTGGACTGCAATATATCTTTTTTGGGGAGACACAATGCAATGCATAACAACCTATTATATCCAAAATGGCAGCTCGAAGATTAGATTGAGAAGCAGAATTGTCAAAGACAAATAGATAAACAACAACCATATGGAAAGAATGAATTGTCAGGATGAAGGGAAAGGGTGGGCCATAGTGAAGAACCAATGGAATATAGTATTTCTTAGGGTCATACCTAAATTTTATTGATTGACATGATTTGAGATCAGACTCTAGGCAAATAAGTAGTCACAAAATCATGGATAAAGCACTCACTGTGTGTCAAGAAACTATGGGCAGTCCATGTCGGCTGGAGACAGAGGAAGACAGGGACATAAAGGTGGATTGGGGTCAGATCATGTGGGGCCTTGAATGGCTGTTGAGGAATCCATATTTCAGTGCAGTAGGGAGTGGGCCCAGGAAGGGTTCTATGCAGTTCAATGATACAATCAGAGGTGAGTTTTAAAAGTTTAATCAAAAAGTGAGGGAGGTTAGACTAAAATAGGGAGAAATGAAATGTGGGGCTTCCAAATAGGAGGCTCATGTAAGAGACTAGGTGAGATATGAGGGAGCCCTGAACTTGGGTAATGGCAGAAGGCTGGCCTAGGAGAGGAACTGTTAGAGGGCGTTATTTTTTCCTAGGGTATGGCTTGCAGGTAAGGGGGATGGATATGAATTTTGTTCAGTGAACGTCACCGGAGGGTATGGTTAGAATACCCAGCACCATTAGATATATGAGGCAGTCCAGCTAAGACAAATCTTTTCTGAACACGTCATTGGGAAAGATTCTGGTAAGTTGCTGGATGGATTTTGAGGCAGCCAAGAGAAATCAACTCAAGGAATGAGGAGAACTGGGAAAGGAATAAATGATCTGCATGTTTGAAGTAAGCCAAGAAGCCATATAATGTTCCTTGATAGGTTCCCTGCGTATGGTTCTGTCACACTAAATTAGAAGATTTCACAGTCTAAGGGAATCTTCCTGTGGAATGTAAAGACTTCAGATTATGGATCCAAAATAATCAAAATCTCTAGAAACATTCATTCCTGTTGTGATACCATGTTATTTGTTTTTCACAGAAGACCACATGAAAAAAAAAATTGCATTGTACTGAATTTTTGCTTTATTTTATTTGGAATCCATGCAGGTTACAATGGATGAAATGACAATTGTTAACCCTCATCTCAGGTCAAAATAAGCAAAGCTTTGAATTAGTGTTGGGATTTCTCCAAGATACATTACCAAAGGACTTCTCATTCTGTGATTTGAATTCCACTGTTTTTCCTGAGATTAACTGAACACTCCTTTTGCTCACAAGGTGAGCCTGAGGACTTATTCACAAGTACTTTAACACAGTGCAAAAGCAACATATATGTTTTTAATATTCATTTTTAGAGCCCGGAAAATCCCTTTATCTTTACTGATTTCACTAGCTTTACCAGGGAAAACCTGCACTGGGGTATATGCTGAGAACACAGGGCTTGGAAGCATCTAATGTGGGTTTGGAGGCTTTTCATGTAATGGATTACCTCTGAAGCCTCCTTGTCTTTTGTTATTAAGTTATTGGTGGAGAAAGGCAGGAAATGATATGCTCCCATTGAAGAAGCCAGGGTATGGTGTGTTGCTGGCTTCTGGTCTCAGGCATGGGTCAGCCACAATAGCTTTGCAGTTGGAAGTTTCCTGTCAAATTAAACTGTAGAGCCTGAAGATTTGTCAGCTATACTAATTGGTGTGCTGTGCTTTGGAACACTGCTGTATTAGTTCACTATCTTAGCTGTCCTTTATTGTAGAGATGGAACCATAGATTGTTAGGCTTCATAACAAGAGCTGATTTGAGAAGGCTCTGCTCAGGCTGGCCACTGCTGGCCTGAAGCTCACAAATTTCATAGCATGTAGATCATGGACACAGCTGATAGGGATGGGATGTGCAGAGAGAGGATCAATCTTTAGGAGACTTTTTCATTTAGAAAGCATTGTTCTACCAGTTTACTGATGTTCACTGTCTCTCCATATCTATCATTGATCAATGGTCCAGAAGGAGAAAAGAAAGGTTTTCTAGGGGTAAATTATAAGCAGTGGTCAAAGCCCAAGACATGGAACAACTATTCTGGTTCTAGCTCACAGCTCCAGGTCTCCTGTAAGTGACCATGTCACAGCTTCTGCTCTGGCCCTGGCTACCAGGGTCTCCCACATGGGACCATCTTCCAATTTTGATCTCTTTTCTCTTAAATGGTATGTCTTTTGGTGTCTAGAATTTCTCACAAGGTCAAGGAGGAAAGAAGAAAGAGAACTAGTATTTGTTGAGAGCGTGCTATTTAGCAAGAATTCTTCTAGATGCTTTTGTTATCCCCTTTAATCCTAGGCATGTCCCTACTAAGTGTAGTTACCATTATATAATTTTAAAGGCGATAAAACTAAGGCTTGGAGAAGTGGACCCACTTGTCCATATTCTTAAAAGTTTTAAGAAGCTCTAAGGGCTCAGATTAGAATCCAGATTTGGCAGTTTTCTATGCCACTGTGCTACCCTGTTGGTTTGCTCTCTGGGCCAGCCGGCAGAAACCCCAGTGGTCAGGGGCTTTTACCACTAGCCTGTTCTTCTCTGGATGAGTCTGCCTACTTCTTTGTGCTTTATATCCAGTTAAAATACAGCAATAATAATTCTGACCCACCTCATGAAGATTTGCCGGGCAAGAGTTCTTTGTGAAGAATGAAAGCTTTGGAAAATATTAAATTATTGTTTAATTTAAGTCCACCAACATTAACCATTATTGATTGAGTGCTTTTTGTTTTCATTTCCCTGTCTCAGGTGCTATGCAAACCAAGTGAAACAGGTCTGATCTCAGCCTTCTAGGCACATGCAATGGCCACTTAAGCTAGGCTCAGTTTAGCAAAAGAATAAATAGGAAAAAGAAACACATCAGTGATTATACAAATACAAATAGATACAGAGCATAAACAAAGTGCTCAGGAACAAAATGTTCTCACAGTGAGAGGAGTGAAATCATCCTGCAGAATCTTGAAAGAGAAAGGGGGTGCTTTGGTTAGAGTGTGTCCTAATAGGGAAAGCCACCCACTCTCTTCCGGTAGGTGGTACCTTGTCTTGGAGGACATGGGCATGTTTGAATAAAGGTTATTGGTAGGTGAGGAACAGATGGACAAGCATCGTAGATATGAAGAAGGCAAGACCTGGTAACATGCTATTTTCAATGAAACAGGCACATTCTCAGCACTCACCTGTGCTGTTTATGTCATCCTAATCTTATAGGGCCCCAGCCCAATCATGTAGTATTAAACCCATTTTATGAATGAGGGACTGGAAGTTCAGGGGGCTTACATATTGTGTTAAATATTACATAGGTGGTAAATAGCAGATCTTGGTTCTAATTTGGGAGTTTCTGACTCCAAAGTTCATGTTTTTACTATGCTATGGACCATTCCGCTTTGAGAAGACAAGTTTAGAGACAAAAATGGGACATGTTGGAAGGAAAGAAGGGAAAGACACAACTAGGAGAGCTGAGTGATCCCAGAGAAGTGCTATAGTTGGGGGATGTCTTTGTATTTTGAGCTGTGTGGCTTGTAGTCTAGCTTCTTGATCTGTAGGTGATAAGACAAGAGAACCAGAGCTGAAGGCTGTGAGTTGGGAGGTGCACATTAGAATCCAATAAAACACGAGAGGCCTGCCTGGCCCTGGCTGGCAGAAGGGGTGCTGGTGGATCTGAGGGCAGGTAGTAATACCACAGCACGTTGTGTTACAGTGTCTTCTCTACTCCCAGATCTCCTTATCAGAACTGTACCCAGCCTCAGTGTCTGCCTTGAATAGTACCTCCTCCACAGAGCCTTACTTGATTCCATCAAATTTGTGCCTTGTCTCATTTCTCTGGATACCCACTGCCCCTTTCATCCTTTCTAGGGACTTACCACATTCAGCCTGATTTCCCTATTATTTTTTTTTTTACATGCCGTGTACCTTCAATGAGTAACCTCCTTCAGCCAAAGGAGTACTTTATTCATCTTGGGGGTTCCCATGGAAACAGTGTTTGAAGAACTGAATAGAAGAAACAGTGGGTTGAGTGATTGGGATGTGGAAGCCACGGAACAGCAGGGACCATGTCAGTAGTTTTTGCCTGAGAAGGAGCATATATTGGTTCTAGCCATGACTTCAAAAATCCGAGGCTATTTTTGGCCTCAAATCTTCCTTTCCATCTCTCCTGTAGCTCTTTTAAGCCTGAGGGGATAATATTGCTCATTCTCTTTCTGTACATACAGGGGAAAATGGGGGAGGAGGAAAGAAAAATATCACTTTTATTAAGAACTCTCTCTCTCTCCCTCTCTCTCTCTCTGTCTCTCTCAAAACCCAAACAAAAGAATAAACAACTAAAAAAACCCAAAATCTACTATGAGCTAAAAACTTCCAATTATTGGACTTTTCTTGATTATAAGATGGTATTGATTTTGCAACAATTTGGGGGGGAAAATTAAAAACTATGTATGTTACACAAATAAATATATCAACTGTAAGATCCATTTTGATTTGATTAAAAAAAATTCTGGGATGTAATATGAAACTGAGGTGCTCCATCCTCTGGCTTCTCTCAAACCCATACAGAAGTAAAACCAAGCTTTTCTTCACATCCCGCAAGGGCAGCAGTGTAGACAGCACTGAAGATGTCACAGCAGAGAAGGGAAAGGGACTTATATTGCACACCCACAGCAAACAGCTTAAGAAGGCTTACTGGGCATGCTCCTTCTTCCTCAAGTCCCTTTATAAGCACCATAACAGGGTCCTTTGGTTTTTCTTTTCCCTAGTTGCATCCACCCATGCATACTTCTCCCTCCCAATCCCCCTGTGTAGCCCCCACTATAACTCCTCATCCCTCTTTTTATGCCGAGTAGTTCAGCTCTGTCCTGTCTACTCCCAGGTCTCTCTCTGCTTATTGACGTTCACCCTCTTTTGAAGCCAGTTTTGCAAATATTCTTTATGGCTTGAACATACTCTTGGGGATCTCACTCCAATTCCTGATTCTCTTAAACCATTATTTCTTAAAAAATACTGAAATCTCTCCAGGACACCTGTTGAATGAATTATTATTATTATTTTTTATCATCCAGCTAAATATATCATCTAATGGCCTCCTTATGTACCTCTGCTATGAAGTAGGTATTATTATTCCCATTTTCCAGTCAGAAACAAGTGTAGAAAGGTAAAGCAATTTCCTAAGTTACAAGGATGGCAGAGCCAGGATATAAATTCAGGTTGGTTTGACTCTGAAGCCTGTGCTTTCTCAGTATGTGGAACTGCCTTGCAGCATTCACCTCTGCTCAGTTTGTATACGAAAACCACCCCTCACCCCTTTTCCCAGGAGAAAGCAAACTCTCAGCCATTCTATCAGTTGCCAAACTCAGTCTACTGGACCCAGAAAAGGCTCTGGACTAGGGGATATATAGGGGTAGAGGTGGGGCGGGGCAGAAATGAATGGTTTTTACTCTTAACAAGCTTTCAATCTAATCAGGGAAATGGAAATTGGTTTGAAAAAAATCATGAAACTTTGAATTTACAATCCAAGGCAGTAGATGTAGGAATTGGGAAGAAGGAGAAAACTCGGCAGCCTGAGAGAGACTTCACAGGGGGAGGATAACTGCACCACAAAAGTGAAGTGGTGGGAGGCTAGTGGCCCCTGCCTTCCTCCAGCCCCTGTCCTGCCGAAGAACAGCCTGCATGAAGGAAGAGTTCACTATTTTTCTTTTTCTAAATTCTATAAATGTGCCCTTGAATGTATAAAGGAGCCTTCACCCAGGAGCTTTATTGCACTCTTGAAGTTGAGGGCTGGGAGACAGAGGATTTTACAGAGCACTTCAGAAAACCTACTATTAAGTGTACAAAGATTACATTGTTTGGAAAAAGGGAAAGGCTTTATACCACCTTGTCTGTGTTCTCCTGACCTTTCAGAAGAGCCTTGGGGCTTTGAGGGGGAAGTGTGGAATGCTGTGCACTGATTGTTCTAAAACCAGTTCTTGTGTGCAGAAATTGATTTTTTTTTTAAGATCTGGGCTTGAACTTTCTCTTTATTTCTTTGTTTTTGTGATATGTCATGTGCATCTTTTAGCCACTTGGCAATAGCAGAGATGTCCAAGTATTTGCAGAGATGTCAAAGTGTTTGCATGGTACATTTGGGAATGAAGCTGGGAATGGAGAAAAAAGAGGAGATAGAGTTGAGCATTAGATACAAAGGCAATGAGGAAGGGAAGGAGAGAGAGGTGTGTCCCTCAGCTGCCAGCATGGTTGACAAAGGGAGTTCAGCCCCTGTATTGTCCCTGGCTTGCAGCTGCCATCTGAATCTGCTCCCAGGTCTGCTTGGGTTGATTGCTCTCTCTTTGCTCCTCTCCCCACTCCTCTCCACCACACACACTCATTTATTTTCTTGGCTGAAGAGATGTGATTTTCTTGCCACCATGGTTCTTTCTGATTGGTTTTGCTGCCCTTGATTGTTTTCCCTTCTTGGGATATTTTCTTAAAAGACATTTTATTATATCTGTGCAGCAGTTTTTCTTAAATGACACTTTATAGTGGAAATGTCACAGAGGATAGCTTGGGACAATGGATCGTGGGTGGTCAGGCTCCCTGCTGAAGGTTGGGTCTCCAGGTCCAGAAATTGGCAGGGGTTTGAGACTGCAGCAGATGAGAGTTCCCAAGGAAGCCGGCTGCTGGCCTCCCCGAGTTTTATCAGACATTTCTTCCGAAATCACTGTAAAACGAACTAGATTGCCACATCCTTTTTGAGGTGAAGACCATGTGACATGAAAGAAGATTGGATTTAAAGGGTTTTATGGACATCCTGTTAATGTAAATCCAATTTCCTTTACCATAGAGGATGTGGCTGGAAGTCTGAATCTGTTTTCTCTTGCCTTCAGATAGAATTCCTTAAATTGATGTGCAGAGAAACTGTATGTTACATTGCTAGGATTGACGGCACCTTAATTTATTTGGAAGTTGTCTCTTCTCCAGCTGACTCCTCTCGGCTCAGTTCTTCTGTTCTTTATGCCTCTCTGACTAGTTCTGTGTCTGTGAGCATGGAGGAGATGGCTACATTCCATCTATCTGGTTCATTAACACCCCTTTTGTGATGGATTTAGTGATGACAGGAGGAAATACTGCCTTTTGTCTGCCCCTAACATTCATGGCACCCAAGGCAAGAGTACAACCAGAGGTGCACATACCATATGTCTAAATATTTTAAAACTATGATCCAAACTATGCCCAAAGCCTGGCCAGCTTCCCGTGTAGGTGCCCTGCAGGACTGGAAGCTGGTGCCCTGGAAGCTAAAGACGAAGGCTCCCTGAGGCCTGCTTCCGTTGACCCTGAGTGGCGGTGCAGTTCTGCTGGGGCTGGTGGCAGCTGGGTCCATGCCCAGAACTCTTGGCGGGTCTCTGGAACTCTCCAGACTTAGGATGGGAACGATAGACAAGTCAAGCTCCTAGAGAGCTGGAATGCATGTTTCCTCATTGTTTGGGGGAAGGTTTCAAGTTTTTCTAAGCACCTCTAAAATGATACCACCAAAGCAGAAGAGAAGAGAGGGAGGGTGTATGGTTATTTGGGGGAAATTAGTCTGCCCAGGCACACCTAATATAATAGATAACTTGTTGTTTCAACTTTAAACAAAGCAAAGGCAGAGGCTGTGATCTTCTTCTCTCCCGCCATATAACACAACCATACCGTGGGGCTCTCGGTTCCCAATGCCACCTGGTCTGGGGGTCCCCTTCAGCCCATTACCACTTCCCCTTTAATATTCCTTTACTCAGTAAATTACAAACTTTCAAAGAACTTTCTTATAAGATTAAAAAAAAAAATCTGTTTTTTGGGAAGGTGGGTCTTCTAAAGCACAAGGCCCTGACCAGTGGTCCCTTTGCCTGGTGTTAAGAGGTGTTGGCTACTTTGGTTCTGTCGCTTCACTGTGGTTGCAGCCCTGGGCCAGTGTGAGGGCCCCAGTCCAGGTCCCTTCTCTCTTTCCACTTCCTGCCAATCAAAGGGTTACGGATGTGCCTAAAATATACAGAAAGTACCTGTACTATGTGCAGAAAGATACTGATGATACTTTATTTTTTCTCCCTTGTTTCTGTTTACGGTATATTGATGACCATCATTAATAAATAATATTATGTTGTGCTTCCTATGGGCCTGGTACAGTTCCACACACCTGTAGACACATGATTTTGTTGAATCAGCCCAGTCATCCTGAGATAGGTTCTGTTATATTATTAGATGTAGTTTGCAGATGAAAAAACCTGAGTTTTGAGGAGGTTCATTTACATGCCTAATTTCACATCGTGAGTAGGCAATCTGACCCAGAAGTCTATCTATTTGCTACCCTTCCTCACTCAGATAGGGCTGGAAGGTAGGACCACCGATGTGTCTGGCCCTTCAGGCGTGTGTTTCTGTTGGTACATGATTCTCACAGTGTCTAAGGCTTATCCATGAGATTCCAAACGAGAGAATCAACACCCTGTGGTAGGCAGAATAGTGCCTCCTCCCTCAAGATATCCCTGTCCTGATCCTCAAAACATGTGAATATATTACCTTACGTGGCAAAGGGATTTTTCAGATGTAATTATGTTAAGGATGTTTACATGGGGATTACCCTGGGTTATTCATGTGGATCTAATGTTGTAATCTCAGTGTGGAAGAGGGAAGCAGGTGAGTCAGAGGAGATATGAGGACAGAGTGATGTAGCTGCTGGCTTAGATGATAGAAGAGGGCCTTGAGTCAAGAAACGTGGGCAGCCTCTAGAAGCTGGAAAAGGCAACGCAATGGATTCTCCCCCAAACCCTCTAGAAAGAACCTAGCCTTGCCAATCATTTTAGACTCCTGACCTCCAGAACTGTAAGATAATAAATTTGTGTTGGTTTAAGACACTAAATTGTGGTAATTTGTTACAACAGTAATAGGAAGCTAATGTACCCCCTCCTTCAATCCATCATAATCACTTCTTGCCTCCTCCAAATCAGAGCTTCAATCCTACTATCTTTGGGATACTTTTTTTAAATTTCCTGATTAACTCAAACCATTTTTCCGGTAATACACACTATGATCTCATTGTTTTGGACTAGGACTTTGAGAAATCTCAATGTGCCCTCCAGCATTTTAGGGGAAGCAGCCTCTATCCTATGGATGTATCAGTGAGCGAGTCCGCCAGGCAATTAAACTGTGTAGGGACCCAAAGTGACAGGCCAGGCTGTTGGCTCCTGAGGAACTTGCCTGAAGTGGGAAACCTGATGAATTAACTGCATGAGGCTCTCTGTGTTGAATCGCTTCTTGTCACTTCTAAGCCTTGGGTAGTTGCTGTAAAGTATTCCATATGTGCTGCAGCTGTGCTACAGGCTTTCAAGGAGGGTTAAATGACTACTTTTGGGCCAGGGCAGAAAAAGAGAAATGACCCCTTTGAAGCCAGAGTCGGGGAGGCAATAGTGATTATTAACTTTCCCAGGGAATGCTCACTTGCAGGGAAAAATCTATGATACGTTTGCTGTGAGAAGCATGTCTTGGCCATAAGGGTTTCAAATTGAAATTCCTTTATGATGTGAATGCGCCTCACCAAACTGATTGCTACTTTTCAACCGTAGGTCTGGGAATATGCAATAAAAGAAAGTGGGGACTTAGGGGCTTGGTGAAACTGAGGATGGTCAACTCTAAGAATAATCAGGGGAAGACCATGTGAAGTTAAGTTCCTAATGGAAGGGGTCATTGCTCCCATTATCCACAGCCAGGGGCTCAGTTACTTTAGTATAAGGTACTATAACAGTTATATAGCACATGTGTCTTTCTCTATGTTTCTTTGTAATCATTAGGTGCTTAATAACTGCTCAATACCTGTATGTGGGAGAATATGCATAATCCTTTTGATCAGCTATGAAACAAGCAGTTTTACACATTTCATTTCTTATAATGAGCTTAAAGTTCTTTTGAAATACCACGATCCCTTCAGAATATGACATTTGCCCTCTTTTAAGGTGAAAATAATCGATAATGAGTAGTGAGAGCAGACTAGACCTTGAGATTATATGCTACATACCCAAATCTCGGCCACTGTATCTATGAGCACAAAGACTAATGAGTTTTTCAACACAATTACAATGCTGGTTTAAGCCTAGGAAATTGTTTAGTATTTAAATAATATTTTCGAGTTCAAGCATCTATGCTAAAATCAAATAAACTTGCGTGGGTAGTCAGGTACGTAGGGATTCGTAACTTATCGATTACCTACCAAGTAGTGCTTCATCTTTAAAAGGAAGGGTTGCCATCTGAAGCTGCCACTGAACAATATTGTATGTCAACTATAATTTAACACATATATAGTCATAGGATGTGGAATATAGTGTGGGGATGGAGTTAATGGAATTGTAATAGATATGTATGATATGGGGAGGGAGGGTGTAGGGTAGGGGGAAGGGAGTAGTCACTTTGTAAGGGGTGAAAAAAATAACTATTGCATTGTTTTGTACATCTGTAAATAATAATAATAATAATAATAAAGTTTAAACAATAAAATAAAAAGAAGGGTTGCTTTGAAATTGGCAGTAGTTGTGAAAAATGTGATGACAGATTAAAGTTGATATTTGAGGTGGGAAGGGGTGTCTGATGAGAGAACAGAGGTGGGAAAAAAAGTAGGAGATGGACAGTCCACCCAGCAGTCCATCAGACCCATTTTTTGGGAGTGCTAATATCTTGGGAACAGCATAGTAAGAAGAAAGAAGCAACAGCTATGTTGATTTTCTTCCATTTGCCCTCCCCCTTTTCTCCATCCATAATCCCTTATCATATTAGCTGGTTAGAAAATACAAAGTGATTCAAATCGAATTGAGAAATTAAAGAAAATTATTTTTTCTCAAGAAGTAGGTTTAATATAAATAAGTAGTCAAATCAAATTTGTGAAGAATTATCAGTGTTATGTCTATAACCTCACAGATGCTCAATGTGTGTTCCTCATGTCATAGCACATAATAATCTTGTCATTTGATTTACCCCAGATCCTTTGAGGAAGTCACTGTTGATGGCTAGACAGGCAGCCATAGTACATTTCTTTATTTCCTCAAGGCATGAGGAAGAGTTGATTCTAACATGACTTTAAAAAAAATTATTTATTAAATTTATTAGGGCAACATTGGTTAGTAAAATTATATAGGTTTCATGTGTACATTTCTATAATGCATCACTCATATATTGCAGTGTATTCACCATCCAGAGCCAGTGCTCCTTCCATCATGATATATTTGAACCTTTTCTTCTACTACCACCTCCTCTATCCCCTTTACCTTCCGGTAATCACTAAACTGTTGTCTGTGTCTATGGCTTTTTGTTTCTTTGTTTGTTTGTTGATTTCAGTTTTATATTCCACATATGAGTTAAGTCATATTTATGACATTTTCTGTCTCACTTATTTTGCTTAGCATGATAATCTTAAGATCCATTCATGTTGTTGCAAATGGCAGTATTTCATCTTTTCTTATGACCCAGTAATATTCCATTGTGTATGTGTACCACATCATCTTTATCCAATCATCTATCAAAGGTCACTTTGGTCACCATGTCTTGATCACTGTGAATAATGCTGCAATGAACTTAGGAGTACATATATCTTTACAGATAAATGTTTTCAGATTTTTGGGGTAGATATCCAGAAGAGGGATTGCTAGGTCATATGGTAATTCTGTTCTGAATTTTTTGTAGAATCTCCATATTGCTTTCTATAGTGGCTGTACCAGTTTACATTCCCACCAGCAGTCCAACATGGCTTCTTAACCACAAGTTAATCTGTAAGCTAGTTACTGAGTAATACATGTTTAAAAGTAATTTTTTTTGAATAACCCAGTATGATTTTGGATTTATACCTGTTTGCAGGCAACTCTTGAGTTAACCTTGTCTCTCCTAGTAGCATTTGGTTTTAAAACCAAAAAAATAAGAGCTAACCTGATGTTTTAAAATAACATGCAGGGGCCAGCCAAATGGTGCATTGGTTAAGAGCTGGCTTGGGATGCCAGCGGCCCCAGTTTGGATCCCATGTGAGGGCCAGTGACACTGCCCTCTACAGCTAACAACAGCTCCACCTGGAGCTGGACTGTGCGAGCCCCAGCGACAGTGTAGGCTGCAGCTCCCGCCGTGGTGGGCTGCCATAGGCTACAGTGAGTGGCAGGCAGCCAGTGTGAGCTACCAAGAGCCACTGTGAGCGACCATCCAGAGGCTGGCGATAAATCTGCCTCACCCGGGAAGAGCGCAAAGACGATACCAACATGGGCCAGTGAAGCAACATCCTCTGCAACTAGACTGAGAAACAAAAAGACAGCAACTTGTCTGTTCCCCTTCCCTGATTCCTCAACGCTGTTCCCCTCCCCCAATTCCCCAATTAAATCTTTAAAAAAAAAAATATATATATATATAATGTGCAGTCATTCTAAGAGGGATAAGAGCACATGTAAAGAAGAAGTCATTAAATGCTAGAAACATACTTAGCATACAGGATTAAAGGGAGCTGCCCAGTTGTTTACAACTTGTATTGTGATTTGGAACAAACTCAGAAGCTTCAGAAACAGGTCTCTTTATTTCTCTAAAGTGTGTGTTTTGTATTATTGTGGATTTACTCAAATTCGAAGACACTCTTAAGAGTTTCATGCTAGCCAGATGGAGTCAGAACACATTTTTATGCACCCTGTATGGGGGAGTAGAGAAGCCACCAGGAGTCAATTTTATTATTCTCTTTTCTCTTTCTCATTTTATTATTCCAGCCAAGGACATGGAATGTCTTGGTAGACTGAACAGATGTATATATTGATGCAGAACTGAGAGATGCAATGTGTTCCTGTCTGAGATTTCTAAGAAAGTATTGTGATGATATTACTGAAGTCACTTAGCAAATATAAGAAATGGGAAGTGCCATCATAAATTCTGGAGCAAAGACTAAATCATTTTTGGGATTGTCTGCACTTAACGTATTGAAATGATAATGTTGATCTGGTTTGAGCACTTTTATCAAAAATTCAAGAGTTTTATATAGTGTCAACCTATTTTATATAATTTCCTTGGAATTAATTTTCCTTTTCAATTTGAGTTGTGCAATCTGTTTTGTCATTTAGATTCAAGCCTAGTGATGCAGAGTTGAGTTATTTCTTAGTTTTAATAGATTTGGATTTTTAAAAATGGGTAATCATATTAGACTTTCTAGCAAGATTATAACACTGCTTTATACCATTTTTCTTTATTTTCTGAAATAAATAAAATATAGCTAAATATGTTACACTTCATTATATTAGTTTTGGCAATGTATAGTGGGTCAATATTAAAATACTTGTGCAAGGAATTATTGGAAATGCTGCAGTTTTTCCTTTGGTAGAGGAAGAGGAATCATTGGTTTATCTATACCCTTAAGTCTTGTAAGAATCATATAAAGTTACTTGAGCATATTCCCTGGAATGGCCTGGTATTTCATCACGTTTTAAAGCATGTGTTTCCTTTCTAAAGCTGTAAGCCTTAATATTGCTGGGGCTGGAAATAAAAACTTGAAATGTCAGAAACGTCTCACACTGTATTTTCATAGAGAACAGACTTCACTGATGTGAATGGTTGATTTTTTTTTTAAAAGATTTTATTGGGGAATTGGGGAGGGGAACAGCGTTGGGGAATTGGGGAAGGGAAATAGACAAGTTGCTGTCCTCTGTCTTTTCTTCAGTCTAGTTGCAGAGGACATAGCCCCACTGGCCCATGTTGGTGTCATCACCGCGCTCTTCCTGGATGAGGCAGATAGGTCATCGGCCTCTGGATGTTCGCTCACCACGGCTCTTGGTAGTTCACTCTGGCTGCCAGCTGCTCACGCTGGCTGCCGGCCACTCACTGTAGCCTATGGCAGCCCACTGCAGCAGGGGCTTGCACAGCCCAGCTCCAGGTGGAGCTGTTGTTAGCTGTAGAGGGCAGTGTCACTGGCCCTCATATGTGGGACACGAACCGAGGCCGCTGGCATCCCCAAACCAGCTCTTAACCAATGCGCCACTCGGCCGGCCCGAATGGTTGATGTTTTAAAAGTTCCAAGTAGATGTTCAATTTCAACTGAAATTTATTCCATCTGCCTAGTGGATCCACATAGAGCACATCACCCATCTGCCATAGTCATCCTTCCCCTGGTGTATGTCCTCATCTAAACACCTGGGGAAAGTGCCCCGTGAGTAACATGCCAAATAGGAATCACTCAATGATGCTGTAGGTTCCATTCCAATGTATTTCTCAAGGCCTTTGAAGGCAGTATGCTCTAGGTTTCCTAGAGGAACATAATTTAGGGGTGTAGGAAGGGAAGCTTATATTCAATCTGTTATTCCTATCTTGCAAAATCTTTTGATTCTTTCCCCTAGAATATGGAATTTCCAGTATCTCAACTTCATCTAATAGGGCCCACTTCTTAGTCAGGCTTCCATCAACTACTGCAGCACACAATTAGAACTACTCAAGTCTTAAAGCTATTACTTTCACTCTAGTACCCTTAATAAGTACTACCCCAGCCTAATGTAAAATGATGCTTTTTCCCTCTTTGGTAGCACACGTCTTTTATCAGATTTTTTTCTTTATAAAGAATAGAACACCCTTTGTACACAAATTTCCAAGACATTTTATTCTTAAGAGCTTAGCCAACTCCTACAATTCCTTTCGTGCACATCAATCTTTCCCTTCAGATTTTGACTTCAGAAGTCAGCACCCTCACTCATGTTGGGACCTGACTCTAGGTGAGAAATGACAGAGATGGCTGTGGTGTGGGGCATGAGAGACATTGGTGTGCTGGTCATTATGTATTTGCTCCTTTCCTTCCATTCTGGGTCTCCTCTGTCTTGTGCTTTTGCAAGCTGACTGCTAAGGGACTGTATCACCTGGCCCCCTTGACCTCTGGCTTCTTACTGGTTTAGATCAATGGGAGACAAAGGATCTTGGCAGGTGAAGGGGAGGAGAGTTCAGAGTTTTTATTTTCCCTACTTCTTCCTTTGTTTGTCAGGGTCTTGGCTGGGACTGTTTTCCTCTATACCCACAGCTCCTATTGGGGAGCCCTCTTCCCTGACATTGCTCACTGGGTTGTGGTCACTCCTTTTTTTTGCTTTTTTTGGACTTTAAGGATGATTACGACTTTTGGCTGTTAGCACTGGGTACCTCATCATCGTTTATTGATTCTTCAATTCTGCTAGACCTCTATAAATAGTTATAAATTAAGTTCTCTTCAGGAAAACCCTTTGGGTCTTCTATTTGTTACTTACAA
The DNA here is from genome assembly GCA_033961575.1 of Aselliscus stoliczkanus. NCBI lineage: Eukaryota > Metazoa > Chordata > Mammalia > Chiroptera > Hipposideridae > Aselliscus > Aselliscus stoliczkanus. The sequence goes on along the minus strand of CM066728.1, from coordinate 77,060,573 downwards.
GGACCCTAACTGATAAAATTAGCTTTTACTTTTCAGGTACCTCAATCAGGTAAGATTGTTTCATCCATATTGGTGCAACCAAAATGATAAAGACCTCGTTAGATGAGGAAAAGAGGTCGCTTTGGCTACAAGGAGGTGGGGCTGGAAGTTTGGAGTCTCCAAATTCCTCTAAATAACTCCACTCCAATTGTTAGGGTTCCATTCTTCCCCATCAATTTAACATGAAAGTCCTGATGAATCGGTGAATTCAGTCAGTGGAGTTTGTTTTTTTAGGTACTTCGGCCTTATGTCTCTAAGAGATAAAAGATTCTTTTAGCTCAGTCTTGCTTTGAGATATGTCTAGCAATTTGAGTTTATTATTCTGTCTTTTAAACTGGCCAGAGCCAATAGAAGAAGCCATCTAGTCCTTCACAAAAAATTGCTCATATCCTTTGTATTATTCCATAAGAGTGAAAGCTAGGTTCCCCACAGCCTTGCCCTCAAAAAGCACTTCATTTTAAATGATCCCAGAAGATATTTTAATGAACTGTTTTTCCACTGTTTGCTGTTAGCTGCAAGATTCCCTTTATTGAATGCTAGTGAGATTTTACTGCCTTCAGCCTGAATTGAGCCATATGGCCAATTCTAGATTTGTCCATTTCTTTAAGGTATACTATTTGCAATTCCATTCCCTGGTATCAAAATACATTTCAATCAGCATACTTGATTCCAAGCAACAGGAATTGCCTTTAGATAGCTTAAGTGAGAAAGGAAATTTTTGGAAGAATGATAGCTAGCTCACAGATTCCGTTCTTGGAAAATGGACAAAAATGGAAAATGTCCAAAAAAGAAAATACTAAAGTCATGCCAAAGCAATAAATGAACGAGAATTCTACCATTGGATAATGCCATAGACATTGATGGCTTTCCTGTGTCACTGAGGCTGTGAATAATTTTTCAACAGTTCTTGCATATTTGGGTCACTTTATCCGGTTCCAAGTGTCAAAATCCCAGAATGGAGCATTGGATAGATTGAGTGAGCCTCTGCTTCAGCTTTAGCTGCTAGTGAATGAGTATGAGCCTATCTTGCCTCTCACCAATGTTCACACAAAAGGAAATTCTTGCTAAATTAAAGGAGCATGAGGTTGCTCATTAGCTAAAAATTAAGGCAAAAACCAAATGAAGCAATCAGTGTCTACTATACTCATCCTGCCTACCTGATTCTGTGAATGGTAACAGTCCCTTTGTGGGGCCAATGTTTGAAGAACAGTGAAGCTGACTGGCTGCAGTTCTTGGCCACAGTGACTCAAATATGGAATTAATGACTACTCACATGGGTGATGGTTTGAACATTATGATGGGCATCATTTATAGTCTCAACTCCTCTCTCCCTTTCCTCCTTCTTCCTAATACCCTAACTGGTCACAGAGCTTTGTTGAGTCATATTTCCCACTACCACAGAGGTTTGATCATTTTATTTTTTATTATTTGTAATTTTGGCTGATTAAATCACTAAGTGGCATTCCTAGTGTCAAACATTAGTAAAGTAATACTAAGACCAGGTAAAAGGAAAGAATGGTCTTTTTAATCATTTTATCATCTCTTTTTCATTGATGTATTTTCCTTTTCTCTGTTCCAAATTTTTATTTCCTGAAATTGCCCAATTTAAAAAATTATACATTTTGTAGCAAAAGATTTCTTCCATTTTTGATAAAATCGATTACTCAGTCAAGGATGTCATGTTTTCATTTCTCATCATTGAATTAATGCCATTTTTATATTAAATAGGGGCATGTTCTACATTTCTTCTGGCATTTTACCAACTGACCTAGTAATTATAGATTTCACATACAATAAGCTCTTAAATTACTCTGGTAGTTGAAGATTTATAGAAAGCTTATATTTCCTCTTTTTTTTCCTGTTCTAGAATGTGAAACTCTTTTTCATTCAAGTATAGTTGACATACAATATTATATTAGTTTTTATGTGTACAGTAGTGATTTGACATTTATATACCTTACGAAGTGATCACCATGAGAAGTCTAGTAATCATCTGTCAATGCACAAAATTATTACAATATTGAGTGTGTTCCCTATGGTGTACATTATACCCCCATGGCTTATTTATGGTATAAGTTGGCACCTCTTAATCCCCTTCACCTTTTTTGTCCATTCTACCCACTGCCCAGCCCTCTGGCAGCTATCAGTTTGTTCTCTGTGAATTTGTTTGTTTTATTTATCCATTTGTTTAGTTTAGATTCCACATAGAAGTGAAATTACGCAGTATTTGTCTTTCTCTGATTTATTTCACAAGGCATTATATCCTCTTGGTCTATCTATATTATTGCAAATAGCAAGCTTTCATTCTATTTTTTATGGCTGAAAAATAATAGTTATGATCTTCTTTATCCATTCATCTATCGATGGAGACTGAGATTGCTTCCATATCATGGCTATTGTAAATAATATTGCAGTGAACATAAGGGGGTGTGTATATCCTTTTGAATTAGTTTTTTGTTTTCTTAGGATAAATGCCTAGAGCTGAAATTACTGAATTATATGGTAGTTTTATTTTTAATCTTTTGAGGAACCGCCATACTGTTTTCCATAGTGGCTGTACCAATTTACAATCCTACCAACAGTGCACAAGGGTTCCCTTTTCTCCACGTTCTTGCCAACACTTGTTTTTTGTTATTTTGATGACAGCGGTCCTGAAAGGTATGAGGTGAGATCATTGTGGTTTTTACTTGCATTTCCCTGATGATTAGTGAAGTTGAGCACCGTGTCTATTCGCCATCTGCATGTCTTCTTTGGGGAATGTTTATTGTGGTCCTTTGCCCACTTTTGAATTAGATTATTTGTGTTTTTTTTTTTTGATGTTGAGTTGTACAAGTTCTTTATATATTTTGGATATTAATCCTTTATCAGATATATCACTTGCAAATATCTTCCCTCAGTCAGTGCCCTTTTTGTTTTGTTGATGGTTTCCTTTGCTGTGCAAAACTTTTTGGTCTAATGTAGTCCCATTTGTTTTTTTATTTTGTTGCCCTTGCCTGAGGAGACACATCCAAAAATATATTTCTAACACTGATGTCAAAAACTTTATTGCCTATGTCTTCTTCTAGTTTTATGGTTTCAGGTCTTACATTTAAGCGTTTAATCCATTTTAAGTTTATTTTTATTTTTAAAAAAGAATTTATTGGGGAATTGGGGAAGGGGAACAGTGTTGGGGAATTGGGGAAGGGGAACAGCCAAGTTGTTGTCCTTCAGTCTTAGTTGTGGAGGGTGCAGCTAGCTCAGCTCCAAGTCCAGTTGCCATCTTGCTGCCCATTGGTAGCTCGCAGCTACTCAGTTCAAGGTGCTGTGTTCAAACTTAGTTGCAGGTGGGCATAACCCACCATCCCATGTGGGAGTCAAACCAGCAACCATGTTGTTAGGAGCACATGCTCTCACTAGTTGAGCCATCCTGCCACCAGTTGGCAGCTCAGTGGCAGCTCATCTTGGGTGTAGCTCACTGGCCCATGTGAGAATCGAACTGGCAACCCTGTTGCTCAGAGCTCATGCTCTTAACCAACTAAGCCACTCTGCCGGCCCTTGAGTTTATTTTTATATATGGTGTAAGAAAGTGGTCCAGATTTTCCAACACGATTTATTGAAGACTTTTCCCCATTACATAATCTTGTCTCTTTTGTTGTAAATTTAATTGATTATATAAGCATGGGTTTATTTCTGGGCGCTCTATTCTGTTCCATTGATCTATGTGTGTTTTTGTGCCAGTACCATATTGTTTTGATCACTGTAGCTTTATAGTATAGTTTAAAATCAGGCAGAGTGAAGGCTTCAGCTTCAATTTATTTTACTTCTATTTTGGTCCTTATTTGGGCTTTGTTTGTTTGTTTCTAGTTCCTTTAGGTGTAAGATTAGATTATTTGAGGTTTTTCTTGTATCTTGAGGTGGGTAGACCTCTAGTGCTATAAACTTTCCCCTTAGAAAGGTTTTTGCTGTGTCCCATAGATTTTGTAACATTGTTTCCATTTTTGTTTGTCTCAAGGTATTTTTTTTATTTCCTTTGATTTCTTCACTGACTCATCGGTTGTTTAATATAATGTTGCTTACCCTGCTACGTGTTTTTTCCAGTGTTCCTCTTATAACTGATTTCTAGTTTCATACTATTGTGTTCAGAGAAGATTCTTGATATGATTTCAATCTTCTTAAATTTATTGAGACTTGTTTTGTGGCCTAATATGTGATGCATCCTGGAGAATGTTCATGTGCACATGAAAAGAATAAGTATTTTGCTGTCTTTGGAATAGAATATTCTGTAGATATCTATTAAATCCATTTAGTCTAATATGTCACTTATGGCCAAAGTTTCCTTGCTGATTTTGTCTGGATAATCTATCCATTGATTTAAGTGGGGTATTTATGTCCCCAACTACTATTGTATTACTGTCAATGTCTCCATTTGTGTGTGTTAATATTGGCTGTATGTATTTAGGTGCTCCTATATTGCGTGAGTAGATGTTTACAAGTGTTATCTCCTCTTGTTGTATTGATCCCTTTATCATTTTGTCTTCACCTTGTCTCTTGTTATAGTCTTTGTTTTAAAGCCTAGTTTGTCTAAATGTTGCTACCCCAGCTTTCTTTTTATTTCTGTTTGCATAGACTATCTTTTTCTGTCTCTTCACTTTCAGTCCTTAGATCTGAAATGAGTCTCTGGTAGGTTGGATATATGTAGATCTTGATTTTATTTTGTTGTTGTTGTATGTTTTTTTTAATCCATTCAGCCACCCTATATCTTTAGAATGGAGCACTGAGTCCATTTAAATTTAAAGTAATTATTGGTATGTATATACTTATTGCCATTTTCTCTTTATACTGGCTTTACTACCGGTAAATGATTGGTTTACTGCCTTTACTATGTATGTTTGCCTTTACAAGTGAGATTTTTTTTTTTTTTTGGTTTCACATATTTTCTTATTTCTAGTTATGGTCTTTTCTTTTCCACTTAAAGAATTCCCTTTACCATTTCTTGTAATGCCACTTTAATGGTGATAGACTCTTTTAGTTTTTGCTTGTCTGGGAAATTCTTTATCTTGCTTTAATTCTGAATGATAACCTTACCAGGTAGAGTATTTAATTGTAGGTTTTTCCTTTCATCACATTGAATATATTGTGCCACTCCCTTCTGGCCAGCAAAGTTTCTGCTGAAAAATCAGCTGATAGTCTTATGGAGGTTCCTTTGTACATAACTAATTTTTCTTTTTTTCTTGCTTCTTTTAAGATTCTCTCTTTGACTTTTGACATTTTAATTATTATGTACCTTGGTGTGGGTCTCTTTGGGCTCATCTTGTTTGAGACTCTCCTTGCTTCCTGGACTTAGATGTCTGTTTCCTTTGCCAGGTTAGGGAAGTTTTTAGCCATTATTCCTTCAAATAGGTTTTCTGTCCCTTTCTCTCTCTCTTCTCCTGGGGCCCCTACAATGTGAATGTTAGAACACTTGATGTTGCCCCAGTATCCCCTTGTGCTGTTGTCATTCTTTTTAATTCTTGTTTTCATTTTGCTCTTCCAGTTTGGTGCCTTCCACTATCCCATTTTACCGGTAGCGATATATTCTTCAGTGTCACCTGATCTGCTCTTGTTTCCTTCTAGTGTATTTTTCACTTCGGTTGTATTCTTCAGTTCTGATTCATTCTTTTTTACATTATTTATCTCTTCATTGAAGTTCTCATTGCATTGACCTACTGTTCTACAGTTTGATGAGTATCTTTATGACTCTTATTTTGAACTTTTTATCTAGTAGACAGCTTACCTCCATTTCATTTAGTTCTTTTTCTGGGGTTTTGTCTTGTTTTTTTTGGTTGGAACATATTCTTTTGTCTTCTCATTTTGCCTGTTTATGTCTATGTATTAGGTAGATCAGCTACAACTCCTGGTCTTGAAAAAGTGGCTTAATGTATTATAGAAGGTGTTCTGTGAGGCCCAGTGGTGCAAACCCCCAGTCACCAGAATCAGGTGCCCCAGAAGAATTCCCTGTGTGGACCAGTGTGGCCTCCTGTTGTAGCAGGGCCACAACGGCTATGGATGCCTTGACCAGCAAGGCTGGTCCCTGGTTGTGAGGCCTGGCCACAACTATTGTGGGTACGCTGGTGTGCAGCTGGCTGGTGGGTTTCACTGTAGCTGATGCTGGTGTGCTGGTGTGTAGAATAGGCCTCTGTTGTAGCTGACTGCAAAGCCTAACTTCTACTGTTGCAGATACATTGCTGTGCACTGGTGCTGACTGAGTCTGCCCACCAGGTGTGGTGAGGCAAGGGCTGCTTCGAGGGGATACCAGTGATAGCTGAGGCTATCTCCTGCATATGACAGGGCAGGAACAACTTTGGAGGGGTGAGAGCTATGGCAGGTCCTCAGGGAAATGCCACCATGCGATGAACAGTGTTAGCAAAGTTAATGAAGAGTGTCAGAAATGGTGGCTGCCAGTGTCAGACCAGATAGATGGAAGGAGAATAAAGAAAGGAAAAGACTACTGCACCCACCAGCACTTATGTCTCTGGAGAAAGTTTGAACAGACCCCTTCCCCTCCAGCACACACTCTAAGATTAGTCAATGTATCAACTCATGTCTAAACCAGGTGCTTTTCAAACCATTGTCTGCACTAGGACTTGGAAAGAGTGCTACCTTGGTTTCCTAGAGCACTTTGGCTCTCCAGATGTAGTAAGCCCTGCTGGTTTTCAAAGCCTGATGTTATGGGACTCCTTTTCCCAGTGCAGGTCCCCTGGGCTGGGGCTCAGACCTGTTGTCTTGAAGGGAGGGCACCTCTGAAGTTATGATATCTCTCCTATTTGTGGGTTACCACACGGGAATCGAGAGCTGGGTGGGTCCTGACTAGATTGAGTTTCTGCCTCTCTTATCCATCTGAATGTGGTTTTCTTTATCTCCTTGGCTGTAGAAAATCTGTTGTGCTAGTCTGCAGGTCATTCTCAGAGTTTGCTATTCTACATGTAGTTATGGTTTTAGTGTCACTAAGAGGCGGTGAGCTTAGGAACTCCCTACTCTGCCATCTTGGACCAGCAGTCAGGAGCCTTACTCTTGAATGCCAATTTAGCTCGTCTGTGAAATGTTGTTTCTTGTGGTTGTTGCACAGTTCTGGAAACAAATGTGAGTCCAGATCACCATGTCATTCCAAAAAGCTTCTATTTTTGTGAAAACCTTCCACCTATGAACCTTTAAATACCGTGGATTATCCTAGAATATCCCAGCATTCCCACAATGAACATGAATTTGTTTTCACTGGTGAGGCCAGCTGTTCCCTTATTATCCAATATGGAAACAGTAAACAATTAAATTTCTCAGTTAAAAGAAGAGGGATACTATGTGGGGATATTCTAAGTAAGTCAGCAAGAATATGCAGGAACCATGAAGTTAAAATACTATGTTGGTATCAGGCTTTCTTTGTGTATCACCAATCTATAAAACAGCTAGGAAACACTTCTCTTACTGCAATATACCCACGAAGGGGGCATGAATGAGAACTTAAATCTGTCTTGCTAGGTTTGTGTATCTTTTCCCTTCTTCACTACATACTGTGTCATATGGTATATGTATGCTTATACATGCCTTATTTCCAATTCCAGAGAGAGCAACTTGGCTTTTGACTTACATGTTGTCAAATAGCCGATTAAATAAGATTTTCCATTTTTTAAGAGGTATTAGGGTGTTGTCTAGATAAAATATCTGTCATCATATCACACTAGTACATCTGTTGACTAGATGTAACTGAACCTAAAATTATAAGGTGGTTAGGACAGCAGATTTGGAATAGGATGAAAAACAAGGCAGACAGCTCAAGGAGTCTCTATAGTCTTTATTACTTGTGGTGTTAGCTTAAAAAATGACATTTATAGTTCAGACAGGTCCTTTCATATTTAAAAAGGAAGTCTTAAAGTATCAATTAATTTTAATGAGCAGTCTCTCTACTGATATGTACATATATATCCCTAAAGACATTCCAACTGTATTTATCAACATCTGGAAGCAGTATTGGGAAAACCACATGCTTAGTTCCTAACTTCAAACATTCTTTTGAAAGGAACTTTTTGTAAATTATTGAAGGAGGCTATGAATAGTTACCAGAAAAATATACTTTTCAATATATTATAATGTATTATGAGTTACTAGGGAGTCAGATGCATGAAACTCAACTCTGCAGTGATTTGGAGCTTAGAAAAAATATCAACAGGAATGGAAATAGATTAGAAGAGCTGAATATACTGTTGTACTCACTGAAAGACTTGCTTTCCCTTTCTTTCTTTCTTTCTTTCTTTCTTTCTTTCTTTCTTTCTTTCTTTCTTTCTTTCTTTTCTTTCTTTCATTCTTTCTCTAACATTTTAGTGGTCACAGAGCTAGCATACACTCCAAAGATGAAGTTACTTAATCCTTTGACCAGTCAGAAGTATGGGAAACTTTTATTGACAAACAAAAACTTTAAAAATCTAGATCTGCATGTTGAGAAGCTTGGTAAAAGTGAATGGAAAAGGAAAGAAAAGAGAAGGAGAAAGGAAAAAGAGAAAATATGCTCCAGAGGAAAGCCAGCAAAAATGGCAGACACTAGTAGACAGAAAGCTGAGAATAGAATGGTAAGAAATAAATAATGCAGAACTGTGACATTCATGATGTACATCAGAACTCATGAGTTTACTACTTTGTTCATTCAAACCATGTTTATTGATTTAATATTATGTGTCTGCTGCTAAGAGAATCTTGGAAGAGTCAGAGGTGGATAAGTACTGTCCCTATCTCTGTCCTCCAGGTGGTCGTTGATGGGTGACAGTGGGAGAGTATGGACACGTTATAGGTGCTATATGCATGCAAGTGTTACAGTGGGACCACAAAGAAGGAGCTTATTATCTCTTTTCCTTGGGAAATAAGGAGAGAAAGCTAGAAAAGGTTACATGGAAGAGGTGACATGAACTGAGCTTTATGGATTATGTATTTCTTTACAGTTTCTGGCATAGTACAGTGGAAATGTTTGAAAAAATCCTACCAACCCCGATAAGTAGTGAGCATAATGGTGCCTGAGCCATCTAAGAAAGGTGTTTTTATATTCATTACAACTTATGTGTGCTTAAGACTTGATTTAGTGACCCCATCTACTCTGTCAGCCTTCTTTGATCTACCTGGTTTGAACTGTCCTAATTTGAACTATCATAGTACCTTAGACCATGTTTAGTCTATGAACCACCCTTAGATCACACTGCTTTCCACTGTACATAATTTCCCCCACTACTGAATTATAAATTCCTCAAGGTCCTTGAAACACTTCTCTAGTAAATTCTGGCATAATAAATTGAATTTACACTTGTAAAATAGTGAATAAATGTGGTAAGACCCTTGTTGCCTCAAAGGATGATTCTTTGATTTTTTGGAAAATCTAATACTCATTTCTAAGCCCTCTCTATTACAGAATTGTTAATATTAGGTTCAACCTGTATCCTAGCACTACTTTAACTCATTATTGAAAAATAAGCACATCTGAAAGTTAGGGAAGAAGACTGTAGGTATTGGTTTTGGACCATGTAGTCTTTCAGCAAAATGTTACCTGTAGTTAGGAAATACACTTTGGTGCAGCCCTAACCCTAGATTTCTGTTCAGGATGGATCAATGAAGGAGAGTGGAAATCATTTACAGTGGTATGAGATTTACCCGTGAAGGCTGCTTCATCGCTGTCCCATCTTACAAGAAACGTGGATAAGGCAAATGTCCATGGTCCTGTTCTGCCTTTGGAGTCCGCAATGTGTTTTAGGTTCTAGTTGTTTATAGCTGTGATTCCTTGAGTTGGCTGCACATTTGAATCCTTAGATCTGAGACCTATTGAACTAGAAATTCTGAGCAAAGGGCCAGGGAATCCATATTCGTATTAAAGTTCTCTAAGTAGTTTGGTTGATGGGCCAGGTTGGTAAGCCACTGGTGAATAATAAGCCATTTGTATTACCTAAATAAATGGCATTAATTCTAAAATAAAAAATGTGAGATGGACTGTTTCCTCATTAAATTCATCCATCGGTCAATGCTGATGAACAGGAGAGTATTCAAAGACCCTAGGTTTAAATTTCTGTTTGCATTATGGGATTCATATTTCCATCTAATGACCCATGGCTCAACAGTTTTCTCTCTGGGAAGCTCACCTTACCTGTCTCAGGAATTTCCTGTGGGTGGGGAAATGTGTTTTTTCTGGTAATTGAGAATGTAGGTCAGAGTGTTTGTGAAAACTACTCTGCAAATGAAAAATGTTATAGCATATAAATCCAGGACATTATTATTATTGCTATTATCTCTACCTACTAATTATCTGAAGACCAGTTCATCCACTAAAACACACATTTTTCAATTGCGATTGCAATTTTTCAATTGCGATTGCAAGGAATTTATAACCTTATCTGACTAGCCATCATTCTAACAACTTTCCTTTTACTGTTTACATGGTCAAATGTACCCAGTGCAGAATTATAACACAAGGATGAATAGGAAACACATATAAAAAGTGATCCTCTCTGGACCATTCTACATTCTTTGGGAAGGATGAGAATAAATAACAAGAAATGCAAGTATGAAGCAATTTTAATTTATTTAAAATTAATTAAAGGATAAAGGAAACTCCAATTCTTATAAACTAAAGTGCGTTGGAGATTAATTTTGGTTCAATGCATTTTTAAAAATTGTGTTGTCAGGTAAAGGAGATAAATAACAATCAAAATTTTTAAAAAAGTTTAATCTTAAGCAAAAAATGCTTAAAAGCAAATTTAGAGCTTTAAAAGACAAGTATAAGTTTCCCAACTAAAAGGAATCTGATAATGCCTTAATGAGCAGGCTCCCAAAATATTTAAATTTTCAGAAAAAAATCCCTGAAAAGTAAAAATAACCCTGGTAGCCAGATAATCAGAAATCACAACATATATTGAAACAAATGCACCAGTACTTAAAATTGGTTGAAAATTATCATTGGATTCATTAAAATTTTTTAGACATTAAGGGAAGATACAGTGATATTTTCTAAGTTGTTAGTGTTTTAGACAGACTTTGCATAACAAAGTTTTGCCAGCTACTGGACATTCTAAAATATTTCCAAGAATAAAATTGCAATTACCACTTTGGAACTAGAACTTATAATTTACAAAGATACTGTAGATATGTTTTCACACAGTGAAATTCTTGATAAGAGAAATATCCAAAATCATGACCTACAGAAATCAGTGAAGACATGTGCTATTATGCTAAGAAGTTGAAATAAAATTATTCATGTCAAACTGTAGTATAATCACATTAACTTGATAGTAAAATATCTCTCTATTTTAAAAGTTAGGCATTATCTATAGTTTTGCTTTTTTACAAGTAGAATAAAGTTCAGTAAGACTTTAAAATATGTGTTTGACTAGCAGAACTCCACTCTGATATGAAAATTTAGTTCATTTATAAACAACATTAATGGAATGTTGGCTGTCTCATTATGCTTATTTAATAAGGGAAACAATTAAAATATGGAGCCACGGAAATAGTGACTGTTGGGGAGTTAAGAAATTCACATTAGCTGGTCAGATAGCGAGATTTATCAGTATATTTTAAGACATAATATTTTATTTTCATGGTGCTTATGTATATATAGATATTATTATTATTATTATTATTATTATTATTATTATTATTTTAGCTGAGTCATCCTGCTACCTGTTGGCAGCTCAGCGGCTGCTCAGCTTGGGCTGGGCATTAAACTGCTGTTGCTCAGAGCTCAGCTCACACTCTTTCGTGAGCTCTTAACCAACCCTTAAAATTATTATCTTTATGCAAAGAAGGAAAATAAAACAAAAATACTAATTAATAATACATGTTTGCTAAATACAGACACTTTTTTACAGGGTTGTAGAGCCTGCTATTGTTAAATATATTAAGCAAGAACTAGTCTTTAAAGCTTGGAAATTTTAGTTATCCATTCTGAAAGGACATTTCTCACGATTTTACTCCTTGTTACTTATTTTCACTTAAGCAGGTCTACATTTCTTTGAACACCATAGGTAAGGAAAATAGAATATGGTATCAGAATTTTCCTTAAGCTGTTGGAGGTCAAGATGTGGTTAGCTGGGCAGGAGCCCACAATACTAGGATGGAGATGAGTTTGCTGGTTTACATACCAGCAAGAATGGGCTGTTACCTTGACTCAGCTGAAGGTGGGTAAAGGCAGTACCATTACTATGACCTAGAAAAGGGGAAAATTTGAACCCATTAGTGTGGAAGCCCATTCAGAAACATTTTCTATGAACAATGGGAGGGCCAGCCTCGTCATATTCCTGCTTACTGATCCACATCTGCTGGAATGTGGACAAGCTGGCCAGAATGGAGCCCCCAATCCAAACGGAATACTTCCGCTCTGGTGGCGCTATGATTTTGATTTTCATGGTGCCAGGGGCCAGGGTGGCGATTTCCTTTTGCATCCGGTCAGCAATGCCAGGGTACATAGTGCTACCTCCAGACAACACGGTGTTAGCATATAGGTCCTTGCGAATATCCACATCACACTTCATGATAGAGTTGAAAGCTGTCTCGTGGATCCCACTGGACTCAATGCCCAGAAAGGAAGGCTGAAAAATGGCTTCAGGGCATCGAAAGCGCTCATTCCCAATGGTGATTACCTGTCCATCAGGAAGCTCATAGCTTCTTTCGAGCGAGGAGGATGCAGTAGCACTGACCATCTCTTGTTCAAAGTCCAGGGCCACATAGCACAGCTTCTCTTTGACATCACGAACAATCTCCCGTTCAGCTGTGGTGGTGAAGTTGTAGCCTCGTTCTGTCAGGATCTTCATGAGGTAATCAGTTAGGTCTCTACCAGCCAGATCCAGACGTAAAATGGCATGGGGCAGGGCATACCCTTCATAGATGGGCACAGTGTGAGTAACACCATCCCCAGAATCCATCACGATGCCTGTGGTCCGTCCAGAGGCATAGAGGGACAGCACGGCCTGGATAGCCACATACATGGCAGGTGTGTTGAAGGCCTCAAACATGATCTGAGTCATCTTTTCCCTGTTGATCTTTGGGTTGAGGGGTGCCTCGGTGAGGAGGATGGGATGCTCATCTGGTGCCACACGGAGCTCGTTGTAGAAAGTGTGGTGCCAGATCTTCTCCATATCATCCCAGTTTGTGACCACTCCATGCTCAATGGGATACTTCAGGGTCAAAATACCTCTCTTGCTCTGGGCTTCATCCCCCACGTAGCAGTCTTTCTGGCCCATGCCTACCATGACGCCCTGGTGCCTGGGGCGCCCTACCATGGAGGGGAACACAGCTCGGGGGGCATCGTCACCACCAAAGCCTGCCTTGCACATCCCTGACCCATTATCCACCACCAAAGCAGACAGATCATCATCAGTCATGATGCTGGCTGGAATCTTCCAGGCGGCTGGACAGGAGTCAAATGGAAAGTAAATACCTGACTATGGTGTGCAAGAGAGAGAAAGAACAGGCTGAAAACACTTCAGAACTTCCTCCAGACAGGGGAGGCTGTGCTGTGATGACAGGTATTTAAAGGTACGGACTGGCCCCACCCATGTCCTCTCCCAGCACTTCCCACATTTCTGGGTGGCGTTGCCTTTGAGGTATTAATGATGATGATGATTATATAAATCATTATTAGACCTTCCTTCATAAAGAGAAAATTGGCTACCAACTGGCTGTATCTCAGGTTACTGTAATTAGGCAACCCACACTTGGCTGTCAGGCTGTTTTGGTGAGGTCTCTAGATAACTAGGGTGACGCAATGGGGGGTATAAAGCCAGATGAAAGATAGCTGGTGCTAGGTGTAGGCAACACCACAAAGCCATTTCTTCCTCCATTTACCCTCTGGATTCCTTTTCTCCAGCCTAATTTTAACTTTTCATTCTCAAGATACTATTCTTATGAGAAGTTTGACTCTGCAAACTTCACATTTTCAAGATTTTTCTTTCCCATTACATTTCTAATCCCACAGGATGTCCTCATGATAGAAAAACTGTTTTAATGAATGAAAATAATGAATTACTAAGGGTGGCCTGACAATCGTTATAATGTGTTTGTGTTGTGCAGAAATTAGGGATATTTAATGAACTTCTAATCCATCAGAGATGGATTAGTAGTGAACAATAAAATGATTAATAAAGTAAACCACTACATATTTTTCTTTCTTGATATAAATTTCTAATAATCAAATTTCATTTAGCACTACTATGCCTAGACAGTGCTCACAGAGCTAGGTTTTCTCAATTCATATTAAGGCTACATAAAGGCTAAATGTCCAACTCTCTTGCATGATTTATTAATGAAAGTGCAGGTTATGAAAGTTTTATTTGCAATAAGTTTTGAGTTATACAACAATAAAGGATATTAGTAATATGTTACAGAGAAACAACAATTAAGAAAGTTCATTACTTGGCTTCCATATGTGTTAGATGAATAAGATATAACTCGGTCAGCTCTTCTAAAGAAAAGCAGTTTTTCATGCCCCGATCTGACTTCTCCAAAATCACCTTTATTTTCCTCCCTTCCTTCTCCCTTCCCACCTCCCTCTCTTCCTTTAATACTGGCCACTTTAGCCCTGTATGAGACAGAAGTGCACTCTCCTGTTCAAGGCCAGGAGAACCAGCCAGTGTCTTTGCCCACAAACCTCTAGGACAGTCATGGTAACACTAAGCTGTGCATGTCCAGAACTTTTTTTTATCTACAGCTTGATATCAAATTATTTTTTTCTGGATTTATCCATCATTTTCCTCTATAATGTGTCTTCAAAACTTTCCTACAGACAATCAGTCATGGTAGAATTTGTGTTTTACTACAAAATCCATAGTTTTAGTTTTGCTTTTTTTCCCCCACCAGGACTGTCCTTTCCCTTAATTTTTTTCCTGTAACTCCAAAATCAATTCCTCCTTCATCAGAATTAAATAACTCATCTTCAGATCTTCACACTGAAAGGTTTTGTGAACTTCCTTTTCATGTAGTACTACCAAGCTTTTGATTAAAACAATGCTTTATTGCTATAGGATGGTGCTTCTGGGAATCAATCTCTCTCTCTCTCTCCCTCTCTCTCAATCTCTCTCTCTCTCTCTCTCTCTCTCTCTCTCTCTCTCTCTCTCTCTCTCTCCCCCTCCCTCCCTCCCTCTCTCCTTCCCTTCCTCCCTTCGTCACTCCCTCACTCCCTCTTCCTCTTCCTCTCCCCTCCCACCCCCCATAACAAATTACACGAACATCCTACAAAACTGAGAAGAAAACACATTGCATTTAGTATCAGTCCCCATTTCCCCATTTATGAATCTCCAGTCTAGAACATAAAACAAAGTCGTGTCAGTGAAGGGGCCTATATGGTACCAAGGGCAACCTTTAGATTCTAGATTTACTAGTTTGCTCTCCTTAGAATTGCCTTTGAACTGAGAGCTGTTTGGTTCTGAGTCCACATAGCTTATTAATTGGTCCCTTGAGAGTGAAGCTGATGTATGATTTCGCTAAAAGACCTTCTAACCTCTGTTTTGTTTTTTGTTTAAACTGAATGCAAACTTCTTCATTGTACACAGTAGAGAATAACTGCAGCTTGGCAGGATGCATATGGCTCTGCATAGGGGAAAATATTTCAACCAGCCTCTGCTTTAATTTTGGAGTCCGAAGAGAAATTTTAATCAGTGTATGAGTATATTCTTAAAGTAAGTTTAAGTTCTTTTAATTAACCCTCAATAATATAAGAGTAACATATCATAATTCAACAACCATTTAAAAATATTATCTGTTGGACTGGTTAGATTTTTTTTTTTTTTAAGTACTAAGGATTTGTGTGAGTGATAAAGGAACAGTGGGCTCTGGAGTGCTATTCCTGAAGTTAACAGATTTTATAATTGACTAGAATTTACAAATTTTTTCTTCTTTTTAAAAATATTTTATTGGGGAATTGGGGGAGGGGAACACAATTGGGGAATTGGGGATGGGGAACATACAAGTTGCTGTCCTTTTGTTCTTTAGTTGTGGAGGACGTTGCTTCACTGGCCCATGTTGGTATTATGATCATTGTGCTCTTCCCCTGCTGAAGCAGATCAGTCACCGGCCATTGGAATGCCACTCATGGCAGCTTACAGCAGCCCACTGCAGCCTATGCTGTCCCTGGCAACTGATGGCAGTCCAACTCCAGGTCGAGCTGTTGTTCACCATCTTAGTTGTAGAGGGTACAGCATCACTGGCCCATGTGAGAACGAAACCTGTGGCCCTGCTGCTCAGAGCTCCCACTCCCAAGCCAACTTTGAACCAACTGAGCCACTTGGCCTACCCTAGAATTTATAAATATTTAGTTAGTTACCCAAACCTCACACCTATGGGGACCTTTATGATTAACTTCTGGAAGCCCATAATTTTCTTTTACATTTTGCTAGTTTGACCATCAAGCATAGATACAGAACCTGAGCAAGGCAGATGTGTAGGCCTTATACGTAAGAACAACAAGCCGAGGTGACTTGAAGCAGTGCCCTACTTCACATCACAGGCTCCTCATCATCTTGCCTTTTCCAAGTGACCTTAGACTGATCCAATCCACAAACATTTATTAAACATCTCCCATGTGCTAGGCACTGGTGATATATCGTTGAATAAAACAGCCCGTATTTTGAGGATTTTACTGTCTTGTGGGTAAAAGTCTGCTCCCATCAGGCTGACATATCATCATTTTGCACTGACACAGAGCAGCCAGCTTGTGTTCTGATGGGGCACTGCCTATGCTGCACAGATTGTTAAATATTTTGAATATCATTCCCAAATACACAGATAACAGTAGTGCAACGTGGTCGATGTATAGAGAGGAGTACAGGGTGATATGAAGGTGGAGGGAGGAGCCCTTGAACCTGGGATTGAGGAAGGGGAAGGGAGAAGACAAGGAAGAGGAGGCCTGGGCTGAGTCTTAGAGGATGAGGAGGCTGGTGGAGGCTTGAGCATTAACAACTTGGATACAATCAGAGAGTCAAGGATGTATTTGGAACTAGGTATCCACACAAAAGTCAGCAAGGGTTTGGAGTGGGAGTCTGCATTGTCACAGGCATGAGCAAGGGAAGGTAACTCAAGAATTGGATGTAACTATCCCTCCAGGCACAGAGGATATGACTAGGTGTCCCTTATCTGTACACCCATAGAGGCCATATCTTAGTGATTATCGCCTGTCCCCAAATTCTCCTATCATAACCAAACTGCTGAGACTGAGAATTTTAATGAGGACCCTTCCTGTCACTACCCTAGCGATCCAATTTAGAACCCCTAGGTTGGCTACTTTCCTCCTTGATTAGTCTTTGCTTGATTCTTTCCTTTTGCCTCACATTCTCTTCTATTCTTTACAGGTTTTGCACATATCTACCTCTTCCACTGTGTGGATTGCTCTGAGAATAGCCTTTAACTGTATCCTGCTCTTACTGGACATTTGATACATGTTTAATAAATGAATACATGGATGGGTACATAGTGAGATTTTTTTTATTCCACCACTCTGATCTATTTATTGATAGAGAGATAGAGCTTACCACTTTTTTTTTTTTTTAGATTTTTTTATTGGGGAATTGGCGGAGGGGAACAGCGTTGGGGAATTGGGGAAGGGGAACAGACAAGTTGCTGTCTTTTTGTTCTTCAGTTTAGTTGCGGAGGATGTTGCTTCACTGTTGGTATCGTCATTGCGCGCTTCCCGGATGAGGCAGATCAGTCGCTGGCCTCTGGATGTCGCTCACCGCGGCTATTGGCAGCCCACGATTGGCTGCCAGCCGTAGAGCTTACCACTTTTTAAAAGTGAAAAAAGCATTTATTTTTTGGTTAAAAACTATGTAATGTTTATATTTCATATTGATAAACTGGCTTACTCATATCTTAAGAACTGTAATTGTTCTCTCAGAAGCAGTCTCTAACATATGGCTTTCATAATTTCTTATGATAAACCTACCAATAATAATTACTGATAATAGTTTGTGGTGAGTTTCTGTTTAATACACAGAACTTTGTAAAACAATGTTAAAAATTTAAAGTGCTACAACTTCCCCTGAAATTAAACCTGACTCACCTTAAGCTTTCTTCAGGCAGGCGGGGATGAGAGGGAGAAAGAAATGGCTTGGGTTATGTTCTACTTGGCCAGTCCAGGAGGATAACCTGAGAGCATGAATTGTTTCAGTGGGGTAGCTGACCAGCTCCCAGCCCCAGCCTGTGCTAGTCCACTTCCTGTGAACAAGACCAGCTTTCACTCCACAGGGTGATCGGGCTCCCCTAATGTTTAAAAGGACATAGATTTTATGGACTTGGATTTCACAATAGTTCTTCCTAACTCTTAGCTTTTAAAATATGCTATGGATCAGCTTTTGGTTAGTTTGACTGACTTGTAAACAAAGTTTTTAAGAGGCAGAATAGATTCCTGTACGTAGTAGATCAACCTTTGAGGATGTCTTGACTCTAAGAGGAAAAAAAACAGGGGAGGAATGTTATGCAGATGGAAACATCAATATTCACAACAGCTTAGCTACAGCTGATGTGAAGCACATATCATCCAAGCCTGAGACATGCTCTAAGTTATTTTCTGATCCTGAAAGGTGGAGAGAACAACAAAATTCGTGATTATTGATCACTTAGTGTGTGCCAGTCCCTTTGCTAAATATTTTACACATACCAGTTCTTTAACCCTCATGACAATCCTTTCAAGGTACCTGGGATTATCATCACCATTCACATCCCTATAATGTTCTTCCCACTCTACTCTGTCCATGCTCCTTGTGGGTGACTGAGTTTAAGGCATTCTGAAAAACTCAAAGGAGCATGCATTTTGGAGGGGAGGGAAGGGGAAAAGGACAAGTGGAAGCCTGTGTTCTATGGGGTCCTTCCTTGTTTTGGGGATGGTTTGGTATCTACAAGAGAGAAAAAGTACTGTGGGGCTGAGTTTCTTTAATTACATGACAAATGTCCAAATATAACACAGTCTTGAAGAATTTAAAAAGGCATACAATTCAAAAGATGGTAATGCTGGGAGGGAGATTCTGTTCTTCATTGTTTTATTGAGGATGGGATATGTTGGAATGGGTTTATGTTACAGAAGGAAAGATTTTAACTAAACAGTTAGGAGAATATTGCCTAGAATATAATGAATTGCAATTCTGTTTTCTGGTGAACTGTCTATTGCTGTTTTGAAAGAAAAAATCAGAGGTCTGGTTCCTAGAATTTTCTCCTGTTCTGGTTGGACAGGTTGAAAGAGACTGGACTGGGTTTTTAGATGATTTAACATAGTCTAGGGCATTTTTTTCCCCCTCTTTATAGCAGCAAGGCTACCTTTATGAGGAAAATGGATGTATTTTGACTTATTCAGAACCCTTCCTTCTGAAACTGAGTTCTTTGAAAAGGACACCCAAAGATGCTATAAGAATTTGCCCAAGGAAAGCATTGGTAGAAGTATTCAGAGCAAGTCTTTTTTTTCCATCCAGCTACAAATGGAATCTGGGTCAAACTGGTGAAGTATCAGAAATAAACTTTGGGATTAAAATAAAATAGAATTCTTTTGTTGATATCTCTAGTTAACATTAATAACAGTTTTTAATTCAAACCAAGAAGGAAAGAAGAAAGAAGAGCTTCAGGTTAGATAAAAGGTGAATCAGAAGCATTGTATGGAACATTAAAAAAAAGCAAAAGAATTCAAGAATATTAATGCCAGGGCAAGATTTGTCAAGGAAGGTACAGTTCCTTGAACAGTATGAGGGTTAGGGACACTGATCCCCATGCATTCGAAGTCTGTGTATAACTTTTGACTCCCCCAACACTTAGCTAATAGCCTACTGTTGATTAGAAGCTTTACTGGTAACATAAACAGTCAATTAACACATATTTTATATGTTAAATGTGTTCAATACTGGATTCTTATAATAAAGTAAGCTAGAGAAAACAATGTTATTAAGGAAACCGTAAGGAAGAGAAAATGCATTTATAGTATTAATTGAAAAAAATCTGTGTGTAAGTAGATCTATGCAGTTCAAACTCATGTTCAAGAGTCAACTGTAGAATGAATGGCTAAGGAGAGGTATAAAGCAGAATTTCGTCTATTTTATAGAGATCAAACATTCATTTGTGGAAATAAAAGATTATCGTATGAGTCACATATGAACTTGTCACTCCTTGCTCCAAAGCTTTTGATGACTGCAATTCACTGTAGAACAAAGTTTAAGCTGCTTAGTATAGACCTTAAGGCCCTCTATTATTTGGCTCTGACCTACTTGCATATCCTGATATTTACCATCCTCTCCTTCCCCACTCAGAAATTTTATGCTTAAGCCTCCTGGACTAATTGCTATTCTTGCTCCTTGGACCTGCTGACATTGCTTACTCTACTAGGAATGTCCTCCTCACATCTGACCTTTGACATTTCATCCACCAATTTCCCCATAAAGCCTTCTCATTTCCCCAAGAGGAATTAATCTCTTGCATTTCTCAAGTCTCATGACCCTTAGCTCACATCTCTATTGTAGTTCTTATTTTTTTCTGTTTTGTATTGTTTATGTACGTGGTTGTCTCTCTTGCTCTACTCTCTAGGTCATGTTCACATTTTGTTTCCACAAATGCTTATAATGGGGTCTTGTAACTATAGTTATGTACTCATTGACTAATCACTGACTATTGAACTCCACTTCCAATGTTTATTTTTAAACAGATACTTGATTGATCAGTCTGTGTTAACATTCCAATATGTTATGTGTGTAAATTCTAACCTAACATACCCAATATGAAATTCATCAGCTTCTCCAAAGTTCTCTGTTTATATTAGTGATCTCAACATTTTCAAAATTATTCAATTTTTAAATTTTGGAGTCAGTTTTGACTCAATTAAATTTTTAAGAACATAATGGGATATTGACATGAAATATTATTGGATAGTTTGTGAGATAATTTCCATTTTCTCATTTCCTATTTGCTTTTAGTTTAAGCCTTGGTCACTTCACATTTAGCTAAGTTCCAGAGCCTTTTATATCTATTCCAACTGCAAACCCTTCTGAAGACACTGCCAGCAAACTCTTAAATCATGTATACTAAAATCTTCCAGACGTCAAATTCACTACCACATAAAATCCAAGCTTCTCTGCTTTCTTATGGTCCTACAATAATTATCAGAGTATAATGGTTAAGCACACAGCTCTGGAACTGGGAGAGCTAATTTTGTCCCCACACTTGCTAGACCTGTAAATGGAGGCATATCGGAGCTTCCCAAAGTCTCAGTTTCCATCTCTCTACGCTGAAGATAATTATATTTACCTCATAAAGTTGTCTTGGGGTTGGCATGAGATGATACCTATAAAGTGCTCAGCAGAACATGTGGTAAGAGCAAGAGTTCAATAAATATTAGCAACAATCTTTGCATTTTCTGTGACTTCTCGGGATGCCTGCTCAGCTGTGGTCAATTGTGCCTTTTTGCTGTGCAGCAGAGTGAAGAGTCCTGAGCAGAACATCCCTGGGAAAGGTCCTAATGGGGACTGAGCAAATCTTATGAATGGAGAGGACATCTATGTTTAGAATTAAGAAAAGAAAAGGTAGGGATGGCTAAAGGGAGGTGGAGAATTGGTGAAAGATCCTGAAGCCAATGCTGAGTGGTTTGAATTTGATAATTCAGGCTGGGGTTGGTTATCCTATTGTGTCAGGGGTGGATACACTCTGAGTAGAGATGGAAGCTAAATTGTTTTTCAGAATTCAGTGATTTAGACAGAATCTAAATCACTAGGCATAGGAAAAACAAAACAAAGGGTAATACTCACTGATCTTGATGCAGTGCTTTCTTATGCCTGGGTTTGGAGGTGGGGGAGGTTCTCTTTGTGCCTTTGGCCCCACTTTGGCTTGATGCCCACTGGAGCTGTGTGATAGAGCTGAGCATCATCCCTGGAAGAGAGCAGTGTGGATTATGGCAGCCCATGAAGGCTTCACATAAGTGACCCCAACTTCTGAACCAAGCCCTTTTGCATAATTAGTGATGATTGTTAGTGGAAACTAGATACCTACCTGTATTGGTGAGATTTTAGAATACTGGCATAGAAGAAAAGTCTTAAAAACTTTAATTAGAAAAAAAAAAAACCCAGCAGATCACAATCAATGAAATGAGAAGCAGGGTGTCATCCATCTACTCAATAGAAAAATTGGGAGTTCTGAGGGAAAATGATATGCAACCTAGAGTTTTATATCCAGCCAATCATGCAATTAATATGAGGGAACAATAAAAGCATTTTCAGACATGTAAGGTCTCAAAATGTTATTTCCCACTTATCTCTTCTTAGTTAATACTAGCAGGTGTGCTTAAGGAAAACCAGATGCTTTTATAAGAAAGGAAAATGTGGGATCCAGGAAATAAGAAACTCAACTCACAAGAAAGCCAAAGAAATATTATGATGAAAGGAGATTCAGATACCATAACTGTGAAACACGCTTAGAGAACAACAAATCCAGAGAGAACTGGGGCACAGAAGGCTCCAGAAAGATGTTACAAAGGGAAGGATAAAACTCATAAAATTCCTAATGTGATTGACTGCATTGTCAAAATATTTATTCCTTTGGTAGAAATTTTGAGGATGGATACATAGAATATTAATTGAACAAAAAAAGGAGATTTTATTAACTCAAAAATTGTATATAAGTAGAAATGTCAATGATATTGAGGTGGTCATAGTATTGTAAATACTGAATAATGATTCAATAATAATTAATGATATAATCATACTGGAGGATGGGGAGCAGGAAATTCATAAGTGTACAGAGGCATCAAGAGTGCTAAATCTTCCTTTTCCATAGTAGGAAGACACAGATAAATATAGAACATTAAGAAATGGCTGTATAAATAAGTTATTGAAAAACAAGGAAACTAAAACCAAACCGAACATCTAAAAGAATTGGTATTAGTTGCCTCTGAGGAGAGAAATTGGTGGTAGAAAGAGGTGGGGCATGTAAATCTGTTTTTTTGTGTTTTTTTTAAAATTTTTATTTTTTTGCTATAAGCCTTTTATAACTGAATAACTTTAAAATGATGTATATAAAACTGTGATAAAGTCAAAAGATTGGAAAGTATTGGACCCTCATTAAAGTAGGAAAAATCTATAATCTTACCATCCAGAGATAATTACTATTATTGTCATATATTTTTTCCTATGTACTTAAGACCTTGTATATATACAATTTTGTATCTTGCTTTCCTTAGATATCATTATATCATACACATTTCCCCTATATTATATAAAACACAAACAATAAGTAAACTGATAAAGAGCTTCTAGTAGATATTCTTTAAGAGATAATCTTTAAAATAATTGAATGAATTGGATTAGATACCAGAACCATATTTCCTGAAATTGGGCGGGGGACCAGTCCCAGGTTTAAATTATGCTGTCCACTTGTCAAATCATGTTTCCTTTTATTGGGAGGAGGGGGCAAACTTCAGAATATGTGATCTTTGAAGAAATAAGCATGTGTCCATGGAGACATGCCATCAGGAAAATTGACTCTGTGACATAGAAGTTGCTTCAATTCAGTTTTACTGTATTTGACAATAACAATGACATCATATATGTATAGTATCCTTTTAAGAATTTTAAAGAGCTTTCTTTCCCTTATCCCACTTGATTTTCACAATAACTCTCTGTGTTACAAAGATAGATGATTTTTTTTGGTGCAGTCCAAACACATTAATATATAATATGTAAATGTTAGTAACAGTATCTATCCTAAATAACATTTTTCATTTGTCTAAGAAAGGGCTTTCTCATGTAATATTGCATAGATTTTTGTTTAGGAGAATTGGGCTGTAAAAAAAATCATGGAAATGCTGGAACTCTAATGGAAATTTTGTGCCTTGCCTATCTATGTTTATCCATCCATCCATCCATCCATCCATCCATCCATCCATCCATGTGTGGTCAGTGGTCTGTAAAAGAGGTCACACAGATCATCAGATAATTCTTCCTTTTAGCCAATTATGAAATCATGTCTTAGTTATAACATGAGTTTCTCTTCTCTTGCTCTAATGATAGTTTCCCTCAGGCTTTTCCCCTTGAATAGAGTAAGCTCTGGGTTGTGTATTTTAACCCCAGCTGTGTTAAAGAGGGGAGTAGGGCTGCTCCATTAAAACAGTGAGGGGGAAAGAACTATTTCATTTTATGCAACTACCTTGAATTATGGGCTGGTTTTAGGTCCAGAGGTCTGGGTGGGTGACAAAATGTCCTAATCTTAAAAACACAAACAATCTCTTTGAATAAAACACAGAAATAGAGTTCAGAACCTATTCAAGAAGCATGTTGTAGAGATCACAATACATTTTCTCATTGTTTTAAGCTGTTTAGGAATTCTTATGCTTTCTACTTCTGGCACATGAAAAATAGTCTAGATTCAACCCATCCAGTCATGATAAAGCTTGAGGAAGACCACCAGAAAGAAAGGAAAGAGAGTTTATAACTCTGGGTACACTGCACTCCACCAGCCTGAGGTCCCACTTTTCTGGAAACTGCAGGGAAGGCAGTGCAAATTGCTTCTTTCCATTCTTCTCAAAGCTCTTAGAGAAGTTCTTTGATCACTGTTATCTTTATGAACTCTCTCTCTCTCTCTCTCTGTAGTAGTAATAATGCGTGTTTGGCTGAAGAAAGACTTCTGTCCATACTTTGGTTCTTAATTTTCATTTAATTAGATTTAATTTTAAAAGTTTCATATATATTTTTTTAAAGCAAAGGAATTCCCTTGATTTATAATTCACCCAGAACTTACCATTGTCTTGCTATGATCCAAAGAAAAGGTTGAGCAGAAAGATAGGTCTTACCAGAGAGTTCTGGGGTCTTTGATTGATCTTCTGTTTTCCCCAATTAACTATGAGAATAAAACAGGCACCAAACACCTGTCACCCTGATCAGAAGTCCAGACTTTCCATTTCATACCATGGGTGACATGGAAAAAACAAATTAACTGATGGCATTGTAGATTCTGAGCCATATATATTTTTTAAAAAGTTGTAAACAGTTGCTTACCATAAAACCCTCAATATATTTTTTTGCTTTTCAGTGTTAAGATTGTGGGAAATGAGTGCATTTTATGCTTGCAGATCTAGTAGCCTGTGCCCTTGGAACTAGGAATGGGGTGCAATTTTTAAAAAATTAAAGTTTATTGAGCTGACGATTGTTAGAAAGGTTATATAGGTTTCAAGTGTATAATTTTGTAGTACATCATCTGTATATCATGTTGTAGATGGGTGCTGCTGAAGATCTTCTTTCCATGCCCTAGATGGCAGCAACATACTTTAGTGGCTAACTAGGAAATCACTCTGCAGCATGGTGATTCTCTATTAAAGGCAGAAGATGCAAACCCACCTCTTTAATCTTCACACTCAAATTTATGTGGTACCTTTAAATTTACCGCTCTTTCTGTGGCTGCCTGACGTAGTGCAGCCACTATTTATTAATGAGAATACATGACTTTCTCTTTTGTATGGAAAAATGATGGTTTTGTTTTTCTAGGATTTCTCATCCTTAGTGGGTTTCTCATCATTGGCATTGACATTTTGGGGTGGATCATTCTTTGTTGTTACGGCTCGCCTGTGTATTATTGGGTGTTTAGCAGCATCTCTGGCCTTTACCCACTAGATTCCAATAGCTACCCTCCCCATTTGTGACAAAGAAAGATGTCCCCAGACATTGCCAAATGTTCCCTGAGGGGCAAAACTTTTCTTGGTTGAGGACCGTTGAACGACTTGGTTTTAAGTCTCTCCAAAGATTAGACACAGTATCCCTATCCATTTAATTTTATAGGTAGGGGTAGATAAGTTAAATCATATTTACTTATAAACTTAAATATATACTACTGCTTTGTTCATTCAGAGGATACTTTTTCTGGAGATGAAAAAATGAAGTAGAAAAGACAATTAAAAGTACAAGTATAGATGCTACACATCTCACCCCAAATGAGAAGATTTAGTTAGGTTTTCAAATTATAGTTCCTATTTTTTCTTTCTTTTTTTTTTTTTTTTAAAGATTTTATTGGGGAACTGGTGGAGGGGAACAGCATTGAGGAATCGGGGAAGGGAAACAGACAAGTTGCTGTCCTTTTGTTCTTCAGTCTAGTTGTGGAGGATGTTGTTTCACTGGCCCATGTTGGTATCATCATTGAGCTCTTCTTGGGTGAGGCAGATCGGTCGCCGGCCTCTGGACAGTCACTCACAGCAGCTCTTGGCAGCACACACTGGCTAGCAGCTGCTCACGCTGGCTGCCTGCCACTCATTGGAGCCAGGGGCTGCAACCTACACCATTGCCGGGACTCTCACAGCCCAACTGCAGGTGGAGCTGTTGTTCACCATCTTAGCTGTAGACGGCAGTGTCACTGGCCCTCATATGTGGGATCTGAACCGGGGCCCTGCTGCTCAGAGCTGGCGTCCCAAGCCAGCTCCTAACCAACTTGGCCGGCCCTATAGTTGTCTATTAATAATCACCACAGATACTGTGATTCTGTTACTTTTTATTTCTTTTGATTTTAATCAACTTAGCTGAATGTGAATTATGGAAAGGAGAGAAATCATAAGAGTCTCTACTTGCAAAACTATTTTCAGTGTATGAAAAAGTTTCAAAGAGTTTAAAAAGAGTTTCAAGTTGGAAAGGACTTTATGGGTCATTTGGTCTAACTTCTGAATTTTTTAAAACTGGGGTACAGGAGTCAGGGTGTGAACTGAGTGGAAGGAAGGGCAGTGTCATCACAGATTCTCAGGCCTATAGCCTCTTGTAGGTGAGCAAGGTAAAAGCCAATTTAGATGTAGGGAGAATGGGGGAGAGATATAATTTGTTTATTTGCAAAACAAAACAAAGCAAAGAAAAACACACAAAACAAAGTCAGCCCTTCCTCCACCTAGTCTTACATTGTAAATTCCCAGAAGAAGCTGGCACTAGGCGGGAGGACCGTATTAGAGCAGGACCCCTGAATCAGGCCCACCTGAGAGGGTGATGGGACCCAGGGGTGATAACAAAACCTCCACCTTATATTAAGTAGGAACTTCGTTTTTCCATTTGTTCCAAACACTACACGATCATTAAAGCATTCCAGTGTGTAAGTGGGAGGAAGATATGGACGTGAAACCAGAACCCAAATATAAACAAATTCAATAGATGAACTCTCCACCTCTCTCCCTCCCTCTAGCTTTAGTGAGGGAAGGTAGTTCTCTGGGTAGCCAACCAAATCAGTCTTGGACATGTATCCAGGAACCTTCTCAGCTGGGAGGGGACCCTGTTTCCGCCTTCAAAATAGATAATATGATTTCCAAAATAGGAGGGATGCTTTTTTTCCTGGAGTAGAAAGAGATGAAGGCCAGAAAATGAGGTCCAAATGGAACCATTTGGGTCACCATCATCTGATATAACAGTTGTGATGGAATCACAGGATGAAACACATGGCATCAAAGGATTTAATATTGAGTGAGATCTGGGGGAGGCATAGAATGGGAGGGCAGAGAGAAAGTCCAGTTTAAATATATAGGATGTGTCTGTTCTTTGAAGATACAGTCACACTTTAATTGAATTTATCAACATTGTTGGGTGAAATTGTGTTAAGAACTTCTGTCCTGTTGGGAAATGAGATATTTTCTAGAACCCATTTTTCCTCCCATGAGTTTCACTGAGTCAAAGACTGACATTCAAACAGCAGCTGAATAGCCTCAGAGAAAGGTCTCTTGGAGAGCTGGACCCTAGGGACAGAACATCTGAGGAGGGATCCCAGCAGTGACTTGACTGTGGCCTTCATTGAAGAGGTTGATTCTTTCAAGTAGCGTCTCAATGATCTTTGCACTGTGCTACAGGTCACAAAGCCCTGTGGGTGCTCTGGGAGGCTGAGGAGCTGAGAGCAAGCTAAGGTCAACAGTGAACTGAGGACACGGCCGGGGGTAAAACTTGATTCCCTAATTCTTGTTCCAGGACTCCAGCAGCCTTGGGGCCAGCCTGGTTGTGTTCATAGAGCTGTCATTTGATTTTTGGTCACTTAAACACCATTTGCTAACTATTCCTAATTCCTGTGCAAGTCTGCTCAGAATATGAGAAACAAAGACAGCAAAACAAGGGCCCCTTATACTTTTCTCTGCTGTCGTCAGTGGGTGAAATTGGCTGGGCAGAGTATAAGCTTTCTCTTGCTATACTTGATGAGATTGTTTTTTAGTAGCATGAGCATTTTTAGGAAGAAAACAAAAAGGTGCAAAATAAGTGCAGAATGCTTTGTGGTGTCTAAAATATAGCATGTATTCATCTATTTTGGCAGGAAGATGGATTACAGTCAGTAGATTAATCACTCAGTCAACAAATATTTAAATAGATTAAAAATCATTGACAGGGATGCTGACACTGAGCTAACTAACCTACACTGAATTGTGCAACTTAGAGGAAGGGAGGTCCTCTGGGCAGAAAGAGCCCTGCATCAGGTCCAATGACTGTAGTCTCCATGCCCTCTCTGTTGGTGCCTTTGTGCAGTGTACAAACTGTACAACTGTACCTGACTGTACATTGAGGCGAGAGCATAAGTCGTCAATTACACTATTAGAGTTTAAAGGAGACGATACTCTCTTTAGGGCCTGGCAGACAGGAGCAGGTAGGTTGTTTATTCTGAGGGAAAAGCTATAGAGTTGGGTACTGCCTCTGATTTCTTTACTCCTGTAGCTGGGTTAATACAGCCTCCTTGCAAGTGTAGGAACAATCCTGACTAGAGGGAGAAGAAAAAGAAGGAGCTGAGATAGCACTGAATAGGTTTTCTCCTATTTTCAGCTTCGTGGTGCTATTACATATCTATCAAGCACAACTCCTTGTTTTTTTTGATTCCTGCTGTATTTTCAGAGTTTCCTTGGGAGGGAATTTTGTGCCTGGTTCCAGCCTTCTCCCCATTCCCACTCACTGCCACTCCTCCCCGCTTATTGAGTTTTACCTGAACCCAGGACTGGGACCCTGTGACTTGGCTGCATTTTTCCGTTGCCACAGGCTTTCCTGACTTTCTCGCAGCCTGTAAACCTCCAGGCACCCATTCCATGGATGTCTGACCACTGGCCTCACCTGTTTGGGTGACATCCTAGGTCAAGCGCTCACTTTGGACCTACAAATACTATTTATGCTTTTCCCCCATAAATCTATCTCCTGGTTTCAAACTAGTATTTAGAACAATGGTTCTCAAAAGAGACTGCTTATTAGAATTGCCTAGAGAACTCTGTAAAATTTGGATGCCCAGGATATACTTGGGATCAGTGAAATCAGAATTTCTGGGGATGTACAGGCACCAAGATTTTTAAACCTCCATAGATTATTCCAACAGACAGGCACGGACTAGAACCTAGATTCACATCTTCACGTCTGTCACTGCTTCCATTTCAGCCTTTACTATGCCTCCGTCTTCAGGCCTGGGGTGTTTGCCCAGCCTCGTGAGTCGGGTTGCATCCCTGGTTCCCATTTTCTCTGGGATGGCCTGGTTCACCACCAGACAACCTTAGATTATGATTATATTTTGGAGTCAGAAGGCTGAGAGGGATATCTGGAGACCTTAAGTAAGCTTTTTGTGGTTTCGGTAGCCTGTAATTCTAATAAATGCACTCCATCGGCCTTGTCTTGCATAGGAAAGAACATCCTTTGTAGGCAGTCCTCAGCTTATGAATAGGTTGTGTTCCAAAATGTGCCTGTGGTCAGTTAGGAATGTAGAACCCAATTCTCATAGTAACAAAGTTACAAAATAAAGTGGCAGGTCACAGTAGTTTCCCAAATCTTTAGAAAGCTGAACTTTAGTACTAACAGAGCCAAATTAATCAAGTCACCCTTTACTGTTAGATTGACCATGTTAAATTGGCATTCTTTTTTTTTTTTTTTTTTTTTTTTTGTCAAAAATCGTTGACTATTGGCAACTTTATATGGGCTCAACCTTTACTATGTTTTACTCTAGGCAGGGAGAAAAAGTTTTAAGCACAAGATTGGAATGTTCAGAACACATTCATCCTAATCAGGATTCTAAGAGGATCATTACCTCCTTTATCCCTACCCTCCCACCCCCTTCTGTCTCTCCCCTTCTAGCCAGGTGGAATATAGATAAGGAGCATAGGCCTTTCCAGGGAGCCAAGTATACAAATAAGGAGGGCTTTGCCAGGTGTGAACTTCTATTGATCCTGATGATGGATGGGGATGGTGGGGCGTCTGAGAAGGGGAAGGTAGGACTTTGATGTTGGCAACTACTAGGAGAGCAGACATTCTAATAGAAGCCATTATGGTACTGCATAGAAAACACAGCTTTTCTTAGAGCTATTCTCTGGGGTGGGGGGTGGTGGGGGCAGCAGTAACTGGGATTTTGTCAGGAGCAGGGCAGACTACAGGCATGGGCCAAAGAGCAGCATCAATTCCACACACATGGACCATGTACCAACTGAGAGTATGTACATGAGGCCAGTGGAAGTTATCTGTCTGATGAGTGATGGGCACTTCTCGTAGGTGACTCAAACCACAGGAATCTCACTTTGTGTGTATTGTCTTATAGTAGAAACTGTACATTTTAGATGATAGATTGCTTGATGAGTCACAAGGCTGCAGTGTATACTTTCCTTACTAATGCAGGAAAAGCTATTCTGTTTTCTGAGCTCAGGATACATGTCTGACGTAGTAGGTATATGGTAAGAGTTGCCTGGGAACCAAACAGCGCTGATAATTCTTTCTGCTTTTCTATGAGAAGCTCAAAGATCAGGAATGTAATGTCTCTGAAGGGAAATACAGAAGTTTTCAGAACAATTTTCATACATTTGTATTATCTAGGAAACTGCTTTAGGAGAAGGCTGTGTTCATTTAGAAAACAGCTGTTTTTGTGATTTTAATTTTAATTGTGTGTATTATAAAGGAAAACATCATTTTCACATGATGCTCATCCTTTCTCCAGTAATCCTTCTATCTTGACCCTACAGAAATTAAAATATTATTTGTATCCAACATTCGCTCACTGAAGCAAGTTAAGATTTGTGATGCTCCAAATTATTTCCAGGTCAACAAGGGGAAATTGCTGAGCCCTACTGGAATTGGCTGTCTGAGGACAACTGAGGATTTTTACATTCAGAACAGATGTGAATGGAAATGGGATATAAAAATGAAAAATATTTGATAGTGTGGACTTCAAAGATTTTGAAAGCTCTTTTTTCCTCCTTAGCCAATGATAATAAGTAAATAAAAAAAATCAGAGATTATATATATATATATATATATATATATGCCTTCACAATAGTCTGTGTCACATCTCTCAAAAAGAATGAATGTAGCAGCAAACAAATGATTATAAATTCCATGGACTCTGAAAAATAGGCTGATCTGTTAGCTTTTGCAAGCGATTTCCATAATGCATTTTCCTTCCACATCACATTTTAATGCCATCTGTTGCCTGTTTTCATGCATGAGGTCAATTCTGAATTACTTTATGCAATTATGCAAATGTGATTCCTGTAAAGTACGAGAAGGTAATGTTACTGTCAATCATTTTGGAAAGCCTTCCAGTGATAGTCTCACTCTAGACTAGTTAAACTGTATTGTTCTTTCAAATGTTTAATGTATTTTAGAAGTAAAAGCTTGTAATTATCTTTCACAAATGGTGTCTAATAGACCTCTTTCAAAAGTTTGTTTATTTATTTATTTATTTTTAAAGATTTTATTGGTGAATTGGGGGAGGGGAACAGCGTTGGGGAATCGGGGAAGGGGAACAGACAAGTTGCTGTCTTTTTGTTCTTCAGTTTAGTTGCGGAGGATGTTGCTTCACTGTTGGTATCCTCATTGCGCTCTTCCCGAATGAGGCAGATCGGTTGCTGGCCTCTGGATGGTTGCTCACCGCGGCTATTGGCAGCTCACGCTGGCTGCAGGCCACTCACTGTAGCCTATGGCAGCCCACTGCAGCAGGGGCTGCAGCCTACACCATCTCCGGGGCTCGCACAGCCCAGCTCCAGGTGGAGCTGTTGTTAGCTGTAGAGGGCAGTGTCACTGGCCCTCATATGTGGGATCTGAACTGGGGCCGCTGGCGTCACTTAACCAATGCGCCACTTGGCCGGCCCAAAAGTTTGTTTATTTTTAAGATGGTCTGGAATGGTCTTTATTTATTTATTTATTTAAGTTTGTGAGCATTGGTTATTTCCAGACTGGGGCCAATCTGACTATAGTTCTATTTCTGCATAGTAGCCCCAGCAAAATGTAGACACACACTCTTATTCATGCTGTCACAATCTTCTGCCTTGGCTCCAGTCAAAGGAAGGAATCATGTGGAGTTTTCTCATCTTTTTTCTGTGATTATGCAGCTTACACAGCAGTAGACATGGGCTGATTCACAGCACAATACAGGGAGTGACATCATACCAGTACTGCTGTCTAGTATTCGTGTGTACCCAGTGCTGAGCTGGGGGATGGGCACAGACTCAGATAAGAAAATACTTGCTCTCTAGAGCCTAATCAGAAGATAATACTCGTCTCTAGAGGAACATAATAAAATTCCTCTTACCATGTGGGCACATATCCTGTATTTGGACTGCTCAGAGAACAGAGTGCTTAGGTAAAAATAGCAGAGATGCGGCATTTAACAAAATAGAGAGAGAATTGATTCTAGTCATAGTTAGTGAAATGGGTAGCTGGTATTGAAGGGATACAAATTCAAGAGATCAGAACTATAAACAAAATGAACTTCAGGAAAGTTTATAGGCAGATACTGAAGACAAAAACCATATTCAGAAGAACAACAGAGCATCACAGGGTGGCTCAGAACCCAAAAGATTCAGTTATTCAATGAACACATATTTATCAAGAGCCTGCTGTGTTTCAAATGCTATGGTAAGCACTAGAATACCGTGGCCAACAAGACATAAGGTTCCTTGCAGATAGCATTCTAAAGGGAGGCAGAGAATAAATAAATAGTAAAAAAAAAATTCCACTTATGGGTAAGTATAGATGGACAAATAATAATATAATTATTACAATAATAATTAAAATAACATAATTCCAGATAATAAAAAGGGCTCTGAAGAAGTCAAAGCAAGATAAGGGAATATAGCCATGGGTGGTGGTTGTTAATAGCATGAATTTAACTAGAATATTCAGGAAAGTCCCCTCTGAGGAGGTTACATTTGAGCAGAGACCTTATGTGCAGGAGTGGGCTATATGAGCATCTGGGAGAATATTGTCCCAGGAGGAGAAAGAGCAGGTGTAAAGCCCTGAGGCAGGACTGAGCTTGAAGCATACCTGAAAGTAGCAAGAAGGCCTGGGTGGATGGATTAGAGTAAGTAGAGGGAGAGAGGAAGTTGATGAGGCCCAAACCAGGTCTGGCTCATATAGGGCATTGTAGGCTATTGCATTTTATTATGCATGCAATGAAAATCCAATGAAAAATTTGAGCATGGGTGGATGGCATAATTTGATTTATTTGAAAAAGTTCTGACTGGCTACTACATTCAGAAGGACTAGATTGAAGAGGGAAAGGTAAGCTTTAGCAGCTGTGTAAATGAGAGATGATGGGGGCTTGGACTACAGTGCTACTAATGGAGTTGGTAAGCAGATCTGGACTTGAGGCATACTTTGAAGATAGAGTCAACAGGATTTGTTGATGAATTGGATAAGAGGTTAGAGGAAAAAGAAGTCTCAGGATGACTCTTGGGTTTTTGGAGTTAACCATTATGTGAAATGGGATTAGGTTTATTAGGAATGATGTTTTAGGGATGTTAAGTTTGAAAGGCCTACCAGGTGCCAACAAGTGATGTCAAGAAGGAAACTTATTGACAGATATATATATATATATATATATATATATATATATATATATATATATCTCAAGAGCTTAGGGGAGAAGTTGAACTGGAGGTGCACATTTTGGGGCCATAGTATACAGATGCCATTTAAAACCATGAGTCTAGATGAGATAAATTTGGAGCTAATGTAGAGAGAGAACTGGGTCCTGGAGCACTCCAACATTTAAAAGTCAGAAGGTAGGGAGCAAAGGAGACTGAGAAGAAGTTGGGAGTATTCGAGTGCAGAGCCCCAGCAAATGGGTGGAGACAGTGTTTCAAGAATGAGGAGGGTATTAACCCTGTCATGCTGAAAAGAGGAAAAGCAAGATGGTGGTAGAGATGCATTGCTGGATTTGACTGGATGGATAGATCTCTCTCTCTCTCAATGTGTATATATATATATATATATATATATATATATATATATACACACACACACACACACACACACACACACACACACACAAATTGAGTAAAAAATTGAGTCCCCTTTAAACATATTGTTTGCATACTTTTTAAAAACATTAAATTGTGGATTGACAATGTATTAATTGTTTCAGAATAATTCAGACATTCACATATTCATGGGGTACATTGTACCTCATATTTCTTGAAACATCAAAGGCTTAAGGGGGGAAGTGCAGATTTTTATTAGAATTTTACTGCAATACCTGATGAGTTGAAGGTGCTTTCACTTGTTCTGATCTCCTTTGATAACAGTTCATAGGGTATGTGGATATAATTCTTTTTTCATATTACAACTGAACTATTTTCACAATATGTACATATATCAAATTATTACATTGTACACCTGAAACTAATATAATGTTATATGTCAGTTATGTCTCTCTCAATAAAAATAAAATAAAATAATAAATCACTAAAGGAGAGAACTTAACTATCATCATTCTATCTAGAATCAAAATAATATTAGAATTTTAGAGCTAATAGGGATGAAGACATAGAGGGGTCTTCATATTTGAAACAAAACAGTAATTTGGGTAATAAAAAGAGCATTGGTTTTGAAGTTAGAAAAACTTGGATGTGAACCCATGCTCCACGACTTGCTGTTTGATCTTCTGTGAGTCTGTATAGTCTAGATTTTCTAATCTCTAATATGGGGATAACTAGCACTTACCTTCCATGATGGTGAAGAGGATTAAATAAGATAACATGTATAAAGCACATAGCTATGCCTGATATGGGTTAGGAACTCACATCATGTTGGTTGTCCTCCTTTATCAGCCTAAAGTCACAAAGGTAGAGCATCAAGGCCGAGGCCAGAGTCCTGATGTCCTGACTTGATTTCTAAACCTGTTCCTTTTCCAATAGTTATTGACTTTGCTTATATCTTGAAAACTGAATTTCTCCAGTGAGCCGTCATTGGCCATGTGTGGGGGTGAAGAAAGAGAGACAGCAACCTGCCTTCCTCTTGGATCTGCAGTCATAGTCATGGGAACCCCAATATGGGAATTGTTTGGAACATGGGAATGACCTAAAAATGATCAGGAAGAAACTGTCCTGTCCTTCAAGGAGTTCTCATAAAATACGGGCATCAGCTCACTAGTGTAGGGAAATATAAGTGAGAATCAGTGTCTATCATACACTCTGTTTCAAAATTACTGGTCTATTAAAGCACTGAGGGGCTTGCCCTAACTTTTTGACATTTATTCCCAAAGGAAAAAGGATGTTTTTTCAACAGACACAAGAACTGATCAAGTTCATGTTGTTTGTCATCATTACCTTGTCTTTCAGCTGGGCAAGATGCTTATATTGGGTTGTTGGAAAAGTCATGATGCATTTTTGTACCGAAAAACAGAAAAAAATACCTCATAACTTTTCCGACAACCCAATACATAATTTTTAGTCATGCACTTTTATGCATTCCCATCTCTACTTTTTGCCTGTATCTCCCCGCCCCCAACCCCCCATTCATTGGAAATCATCTTGTGTTCTTTTTGACACTGTGTAATGCACCCATCTTCAGAGGCTAGCTGTGTTCCAACATTTTTCTGGAAATCTCAACGTGAAGTAGAGCTTTCCCTTTTCAAAACAGTTCTGTTGTCTGTAACTGTTCAATTTATGGGTTGTCTTAGATAAAAGATTTTATCCTTTTTTCCCACTGGAAAGACCACCTCACTCCAGATACAACTGCTGATCCCATGTAAGTCAATAAATTGGGTATTCAGTAAACCTAGAAGCTAAATTAAAACTTAATTATGAGACCACATTGGAGAGTGTGGAGTCTTGCTCAGTGCCTGTGCCCACGGGTTGACTAAGCCTAGAAGAGCCATAGTGAATGCCCCTGCAATGGGTTATTGTGCAAAGGGCATGTGCAACAGGAACAGATAGATTCGAGTTCAAATTCTGACTCTTGATTCAGCAATTAATTATGTGTTCTTGGGCAAGAGGGTCCATATCTGTAAATCTCACTCTCTTTGTCTGTTAAATTGTTGGAGTTCTAGCCTCTGTTTGGTTTTAATTGGGTGCACTCATGACACTGTATTCAGCTGGGTCATCAGAGAGGGTTGGTTTATATTTTGGAGTTTGCCTCATTGTCTTCAACTTTTAGCTGTGAGCAAAACCAGAAATGGAGGAGTTAAAACCCGAAGTGGAATTAGGACCATATACTGCCTCTGTCCATTCATTTGTATCCAAAGAACTGGACACTCACAGGACCCATGAAATTGGAGGGAGGCACATTGCTGATAATTGGGTTGAAATCAAACTGACGTGGGTCTCCAAGGTGGAGATGGCCCCTGTGGCTTCACCATGTTGAGCAGCTGTGAACTTATTTCTCCCAGGGAAAATTGATGGTTGTAGAACAATTAGAAACATTTCTTCCTTAGATATCTAGCATTGATTTTTTTTTAAAACTAAATCTTTCTGAACCTTAATGTCATCACTTATAAAATATGGATACCTCCTTTTCAGGATGACTGTAAGGATTCACAAAAATAAAACTGAGATGGCTCACACATGGTAGATGTTAAGTCAATAATAGTTACTCTGTTTTATCTAAGGGACAAGGATGAGTATGAAAAGGTATGAATTATAGGAGATACTAGAGTTTGTAATATTTTTTTTTCCTGTTTATACAAGAAGCGAGTTCTTGTAGGAATATTAAAAGGATTAGCCCAACACAATTTTTCCACCAGTGAAGAGCTGTATGACTTTGCCTCTTTTACTGCTATTCATTCTGACAACTGACATGATTTACTGAGTCACAATATTGCATCTGGTTACTACTGTCCTTAGGACGCTTGTCTAGGTAGAGGAGGGATGTGAGTAACTTGGTACTACTGCTGTCTCTTTTATATTCTTGAACCCAAACCAAAGCTTTGGGTGTGGTCTCTGATAAAGTGGAGGCAGTGGCGGGTGTGGGTTGGGCACGCCTGCTGTGGGTCAGCCTGTCCCCCATGTGCTTCTGACATTCCCTTTGAGGTAAGTGGAGCCACATTTCTTTCCTGGCAGCTGCAGAGCCCAGCGTCAGCAGAGAGCTTTGAAGTTTCTTGGGGAGAAAAGGCGTTCATTTTATAAAGAGAAGGAATTATTATTGCTTCCTGACTTTGGTGAGTTAGCAATGGTCTGGTGAATTTGGAAAGCATCAGTTGGCATCACATTCAATTGTTTTGACTTATTTTTAATCAAAAATGAAAACTCTTTTTAGTTAAATATGATTAGCAAAACCAAAATAATATAGACAAACAAAACCCTGGCTTTATATTTTTATTTTTTATTTTTTTACCACAGAGCTATACAAACATATATTTGTGAATAATAAAGTAAATAAAAGCAAATGAAAAATAAGTGTAATTATATAATTCTTTTATACAGCAGGAATTTTAATAACATTGAATTAATTGACATACTTTTTCTGTGTATCCTCAGAGTTTGTTTTTAACCTCTCTTCTCTTTTTGAATGGGTGTTTTGGTAGGGATTGTTCGTTTTCAGACTGACCAAATTCAGGCCTCCCGCTTTTCCCTTTACTGTTGCAGCATCGCTATTCTCTGTTTTCCTCCTAATGCTGGCTGTTTCCTTCTCTTCTGTCTGTGCATGAGGAATAGCACTCTTTCCGAATTACACGCACAATAGAGTTGTATTGCTTTATAAGTATGCTGGTAATAGGAATCATCATGTGTAGATATGGATTTAATGAATGTAAATTTTATAATGGGCCCTTCATTGACCCAAGGGAGACAGAGTGGATATGGCTGATGTAGCTGGCATGCTTGATTAGCACATCCATATTCGCCATAGCTTATCAGGCTCCTATTGTATGTAACACATTGTGATAGGTGAGATGGGGTATTTCAAAATATAGAAGATGGTGCGTACTTGCAGAAGATGTGTCACAAGCAATGCAGGTCACAGAAATCCAACATTTCTTCTCACTTTAGTGATCAGGAGTGGAGGGCATCATGCAGGAGGGGGACTCACCTCCATCTTGAAGGGCACATAAGCTTTGAGAGGTAGAGAGGAGGAGGAAAGCTATTCTAGGCAGATGGACTGCAGAGAGAAAGCTATGAGGGTCAAGAACTCAGAGGTAAATTGGGACAGAGTGAAGAGACCCATTAAGCTGGATCAGGATAAAGAGTTAGGGGCCTGAAGGTGAGTGGAGAACAGTGAGCTGGGAAAGGCAGAAGTGGAGAGAAAATCTGGGAAAAAGAGACCCAAGTCAAACATCTAAAAACAAAACTTGAATTTAAATTAAGGAATCAAGGATTTAGGGAGAATAGAGCCAACTGATTAGAGAATTAGGCAGAGGAGGAATGAAAAGATAGCCTTACTTTAAAGGCAGTTTTGAGAATGGAATAAAAAGATGCTGTGTTCCTTCCTGGCCTCAAACACTGGCCTCCTCTTTCTACCTTCAGGATGGCAGTGCTTCAGGTTTCCTGAGGACAGTTTAACCTAATAATTAAGCACATGGATTTTGTAAATCCTGGATCCATCATATTAACCTCTGTGCTTCATCTTCCTCATCAGGAAAATGGTGGAAAATAATAGTACCCATGTCATGGTTGTTGAGAGAACTAAGAGTCAAAGAATAGGAGGTGCTCACCCATGACTTGGGCATCGGCTGTTATTACTGAGGCTCTCCTGTGCTGCAGCATTTCCTGGAAATGAGATTGGAGATTTAGCATGCATGGTACACAGAAACCCTCTATTCTGTTAGTTTCCAGGTAACAGTAAAAGTAAGTGTGTGGGGTAGAGTTTGGCTGAACTATAAAGACAACATGAAAAACTTGTAAGGCTACTAGTGAATCATGAAGGTATCACCTATTTACTGTATGTAGAATGCTGCACCGAGTATCGGCACTTCTCTGAAGGGGAGAGGAAATTAAACTCAGTGACTAGTTGAGTGCTAGGTGCTTTCCCATATATTAATTCATTTAACCCTTATCACTATCCCATGAGAAAGGAATCATTATTCTCACTTTGCAGACAAAGAAACAAACTGAGAGCCGTTGGGTTACATGTCAGCAGGCAAATAGCTCCTAAGTGACTCCTGAACTATGCCCCTGTGATGAAAACATTTAAAACAATGCTTCAACCCCTCCCTCAAGAAAAACAGGGATTTTTCTCTTGAAATAGTAGAGGGCCTGGATGATTGCTCAGCATATATTCATAACCTCTACCCGTGTGATTAAAGTTCCTGAATCTCTACTGATCACAGATAAGAAATGTCCACAGGGTAGTAGTAGCAAATCACTACAAACAACTTAGAATGTATGGTCATCAATTAAGGACGTAGATGTCAACATCGTCATTCCCTGTCTATAGAATAGAGAAAACAGATTTCATCAGGAGGTGAACTTGTGTGTGAGGGTACAGTTTGTAAAACTGTCCCTGAGCTAGATTCTTCCAAGGACCAGTTCATCTGGAAAACTTTGTACAAACAGGAAGTGTGTTTGGTACGGCAGTTAGCACCCAATTCAGATGGTACAAATAGGCTGTCCTGCTTGGACCCTCTACCTTTAGTAGTTTGGGCTCCCTAGTGGGCACCAGCCTTAGAGGATTCTTAAGTGAGTCCCGTGTCAGCTGTCAGGGTGTATGTGTGGGGAAAGAGAGGATCTGGGAACTCATGCCACATTTTCCCGAGGGGAGGGTG
Source organism: Aselliscus stoliczkanus (assembly GCA_033961575.1). Classification (NCBI taxonomy): domain Eukaryota; kingdom Metazoa; phylum Chordata; class Mammalia; order Chiroptera; family Hipposideridae; genus Aselliscus; species Aselliscus stoliczkanus. Next base: position 77,020,676 of record CM066728.1, on the reverse strand, counting down.
AAAGGGCTCCTGGTCCATCTGCAGCTTAGCTCTGGGGTTCACCCCCATCCACCTTCCTGTAGAGAAGGGCAGGGGTTCAACCTGGTTAGAGTGTGATTCTGGGAAGGGGGTGTTGGGGTGATGTTCTTCCTCAGTCCCCAGGGTCAGTTCTTGTTGATAGCCTATTCAGACATGGAGTGAGTCTTAAGCCCATTGCATAAGGCGCCAAAATATCACTTCATGTTATAAAACCCTGGCCAGTTACTCCCTGTTTCAGCTCACAGGCGAAGGAGTCTTCCTTAAAATGTCTGCTTAATGTTTGACAGGGATTTTTCGACAATGCATTGTAATTTTTATTCCAAATGTATTTATTGGAATGGAAAAACATATATTCAAAGAAAAATAACTAAAGGCTAACAGAAGACATACTGTGAAAATTGTTTTCCACCCACCCATTACTCAGATCCCAAATTTCCTACTCCTGAGGTCATCACTGTTATCTGTTTCTTGTTCTATTTTCTAGAGATATTTTGTATATAAACAATACTATATGGGTAAAGATCTTGTTTTTATTCTTGTTATAGTCTTTTAATTTTCATTCTTTTAACTTTTTAAACACAGATAAGTCTACTTTAAATTGTTTTCATTTAAGAAACTATCTTGTATGGTAGTTCTTATAGACCTGTGTATTAGTCAGGGTTCTCCAGAGAAACAGAACAGTAAACTATATTATAAATAATTTTAGTGATTTATTATAAGGAATTGTCTCACATGGTAATGGGGCTCACAAATCCCAAAGTCTGCAGTGAGCAAGACCCAATAAAAGCTGATGTTTCAGTCTGATTCTAAAGGCTGGAAGAGACCCATGTCCCATCTCAAGGAATCAGGTAGGAGGGATTCCCCTTATTTGCAGGAGGATTAGCCTCATTGTTCTATTCAGATCTTCAGCTGATTAGATGAGGCCCACCCACATTAGGGAAGGCAATGTGCTTTACTCAAGTTTACCAGCTCAAATGTTGATCTCATCCAAAAACACTCTCACAGACACACCCAAAATAACATTGGACCAAGGCTAGATTTCATCACACTCAAGTCCTTCTCTTGAGAATGTATTCTTTATACTGTACTTTTTCCCCTAAACTATGGTTTTCATTCAGTAGAAAATAACTTTCTCTTAGAGCCATTCAACAATGGAATTGGCTGCATCTTGAATACCTTTCTGTCCCTGGAAATGTTCAAATTGAGATTGTCTCATGGGTTCTGGCAAGGAACTCTTTTTTTTGCACTGATTGGGACAAAATCTAGAGCAGTGAAATATGGGGCAATAGATGTGTTTAAGTTTATATCTTCAAGTAGCCATATTTAGGGAAGCTAAAAGAAACGGGTAAAATTAATTTAAAATGTGTATTCTATGTAACCCAATATATTCAAAATACTATTTCAACACATAAGCAAAATAAAACTTAGTGGTATTTTATATTCTTTTTTTGTATACTAAATCTTCAAAATCTAGTGTGTATTTTGCACTTACAACACATCTCAGTTTGGTCTAGCCACATCTCAAATGCTCAATAATCACATGCAGCTAGTGGTTACTGGCTATCACAGGTCTAGATAAGTCCCATATTAGTGGTGAGTCTTGCTTCTGAAATCATCCATAGAATAGCCTGTGAGATGGCTGGACAGAACTCAGCGGGGAAGACAGGAGATTTGAGCCCTATTCTTGATACCATACAAACTAGAAGGATGAATATAAGAACTTTGCTCTACCTCTGTATTTCAGTTTCTTTATCTTTAAAATGAAAGTCGTAATACTTGTTTTACTCACCCTGAAGAGTTGTGAAGCTTAGAAGAGATAAAAGGTATGAGGTACTTTGAAGAGATGAAAGCACGTTAAATATGATGTAATTGCTTAACCACAGCCAGACATTCAGCAGTGGCTCTGTTCCCAGTTCTGTCACAGGCTTGTTGAATACTCTTAATCCTTTATGACTCAGTTTTTCCAACGGTTAAGGAGGAAATTTTTGAAACAATCCTTTGAAGTGAATGATATAATGGTAATAGACAAAATGAATTGTAACAGTGTAGTTTCTGGGTGGCCCATCACAGTACCCCATCTCCAAATACAAAAGAGACACACGAATCATAGACATCAAAGGACAGAGGTCAGTTGAACAAACTCTGGATTATGGGCTGCTTTGCTTCCAATTTTAGCTTTGTAATCTGCTAATTGTGTGACATAGTTTTCATATCTATAAACTGGGGATCTTAATAATATTTCCCTCACAGATACTATATGAGGGTCAAAAGAGCCAATACACAAAAGGGACTTATCCCAGAACCTGGTACATAGTAAGCCTTAATAAACATTCACTATTATCAATCTGTAGACACTGCCAAGAGATGGTACTTATAGCCTGTATTATGGCTGCTGTAATACCACTTACTACCAAATTGGTGGCTTAAGACAATACACATTTATTCTCTACAGTTAGGGAGATCAGAAGTCCAAAATCAGTTTCACTGGACTAAAACCAAGGAGTAGCGGGACCACATTCCTTTGGGAGACTCTAGGGGAGAATCTGTTCCCTTGCCTTTTCCAGCTTCTAGAGATTAATTCCTCAAATTATTTGGCTCATGTAATGGCCCCTTCTTCCATCTTCAAATGACGCATGTAGCATCTTCAAGTCTCTTTCTGCTTTGCCATTGCATCACCTTCTCTCTTCTGTCCCATGTCAAATCTCTCTCTGCCTCCTTCTTATGAGGGCTCATGTGATTATACTTAGAGCCCACCCAGGTAATCCAGGATAATGTCTCCATCTCAAAGCCCTAAGCTTAATCATACATGTGAAGTCCATTTTGCCATATAAAGTAACAGTCATAGGTTCCAGGGATTAGGACCTGGATTTTCTGGGGGAGCATTATACAGCCTTCAACACAGCCTGATTTTGTGTGAGTTTTATCCTTGCACTACTTCCTCATCCACTCAAAATGATGATGTGGATATCGCCGTAGAAGAATTAGAATGGGGCATGGTTCACATCTGATTTCATAGACTCTAACATTTCATTTCCTGTCTCGGTTTTGGAGATTATAATGTTTTTCTTCTCAAGGGCTGCCATTCACTGTATAAATATTTATTGAGAGCCTATTATGGTGTTAGGAATGGAGCAAAACAGACAGAAAGCCCACCTAATCTTATGGGCCATGTGGGAGAAAACATAAATAAAACCACCACACAAACACAGGTTATGAAGAACTGCAGGTGATCATGGACCATAGAGCAGGCACTTCATGTTTAAGTTTCAACATGATGCTTTGTATGTAATGGGAATATTATAGTATTGGGGAGACATTATGATATAGATGCTGCAGAAAATGTTTATAGTTGAGCTTAAATTTGCTTAGGAGTAGGAAACTCATGTAGGTATGCAGGAATAGGGTTGAGAGTAAGAAAATTCCAATAAAAGCACTATCTAAACAGGAATAAAACAGAGATGGACACCACTCCCCCAAACAAGAAAATAACTCAACTGAGAAAATATTTTGATGAATCAAGTTATTCCAATTTCTTAGGAACTTTGAGCAGAGAATTAAGATTGGTTTCTTTATATGTTATAAATTTAAGTTTAAGGAATGGTTCATGCTGGGCCTAGGATTAGCGTCCATTTGAGAAAAGAGTGCTGAAATTGAAATTTGTGCTTTAAGATTAATTCTATCAGGAACGAAATGATACTTTTAAATCATGTTTCTAAGATTGCCTCAAGAAAGGAAATTGCTACCTTCATGCACCATTGCTATAGGTATCGAGTGAAAAAGGGCTTTATTATTTATCTATTTTCTAAACCTGAATGCTGGCTCAGAGCAGTTCTGTACTGTTGCTCTGTGCCTTATGGAAAACACTTTCAGACCATGGTAATTTCATGCTGGGGGAGAACAGTAATCAGTTATATTTGATTTTTTTTTTGTCCTTTTTGTGAAGGTTTTTTTCCTCCCAGTTTTTTCCTTCATACCATTCCAAAGTGCCCATTGAGAGTATGTTAGATAACACCTGGTGTGATTGGTGACAATGCTTTAAATATTTGAAGATAGTTATGTCCTCATTGAGTCTTTCTGCAGATTAAATAACTCTTGTTTATTTCAGCTAACAGTTCTGAGCACCTGCTGTGTACGAAGCAATAGGTTCAGGCTAAATGTTGATTAAGAAAGACAATATAATAATAGAGGATATAAGAAGAAGTATCCCAATAGAGGGACTGACCACATATTCATAGGTGGATCAAAGAAGCCTTCATGGAGGGCCGGCTGAGTGGCGCGGTGGTTAAGCACTGGCTTCAGAGACCAGAGGCCCCGGTTCGGGTCCCACATATGAGGGCCAGTGACACTGCCCTCAAAAAAACAAACAAACAAACAAACAAAAAAAGAACCTTCATGGAGGAGATGCTGCTGCTGCTGGGTGTTGAAGGATAAGTAGGAGCCTATAGGAAGACAAATACAGCAAGGGCATTTTAGGCAGAAAGAAGAGCATGGAGATGTAACACAGCATGGTGTTCAAACCCATACAGGGAAGAGAACAGTTTTGCCTACTGAGTACATTCTTTAAAAAGAGGTACCTTTTAAATAATTTTTAAGGTAATATGTTGACATGATAGTAATGTATTAATAAGGCTTTGATAAAATGACATTAGGGACGACAACGATAAAGTAAAATTATGAAACATGTACAGAAGGAGTGTTTGTTTTGTCTGTCAAAGAAGAGATGTCAACATGTGATTAGATATGCAAGAGATTTCTTGGGAGAGGGGCAGAAGGAAACAGGGGAAGCGTTCAGACCAGGATGCTGCTCTTGTATCTGGGAAGGGGAGCGGGAAGGTAGGACAGATAGGTGGGGAGAGTCTCTTACTGCAGCACAATTCTAAGAAAGTTTCAGCCAGGCTGATGGGGAGACTTCAAGCCAAAGCTGCCTGCTAGAAGTGTGCTGCATCCCTTTGTGATGGGTCTGCCTTAGTGCCCTTGGCCTGGGGGACTATGGCCTTTTCAAAAATGAGGCAGTGAATTTGGAGGAGCAGCAGCAGGACACTCAGCCAATTGTGCTCCCTGCAGCAGATCTAAGTGGCACATTTTCACAGCCACCCTGAAGGGTATTCCTGTGAGCCATGGTTCAGGCCTTCCCCATTTGGCCCGACACTCTAGACTCGCTCCTCTGATAGTAGAACTGATTCACAGTTTTGATCACAGCCCTGGGAAGTACAAAGTGTTTAGTAAGTTTGTTGTGTAGAGTAGACAGAGAGGAGTGAGAAGAAGTGGGGTTGGCTATGGAAAGAGGTTCGGATAGTGGAGAAACTTGGAGGCTATGCTATGGAGCTTGGACTGTAACTTATGGACAATGGGGTTTAAAGCAGAGGAGCAAATTTATATTGGACTTATAAAGTTATTTTGCTTTAGTGATGAAGATGGATTAAAGTGACACAAGAGTAAAACAAGGAGACCAGGTGGGAGGCTTTTACAATAGTCCAAGCAATGGATATTGAAAGCCAAATAAATCAGGGTGGATGAAGAGAAAAGAGTGGCTTTATTATAGAAATTGATAGGATTCAGGGATGAATGGTCAATAGAGGGGTGGGTGGTTAGGTGGTGATACCTTGATTTCTAGGTTGGGAGAAAGGATGGGTAGATCATGCCATTAATCAATATGGTACTGGAAGAGAAATAGATGGCATAAGTGAAATTTTGGACATGTGGAATTATAGGTCCTATCAACTATCCTTTCTGATGTGGTCTCTGGACCTTTCATTCTGGTTCTTGTCCTCTTGGATACACTCTACTGCACATTTCAAATGTGTTGTGGATCACAATAAACCTAGTCTTGGATGTGATCAGAGCTCAGGAGAATTATGGATACATTTTTTTTTTTTTAATGCAGCTTAATATTGCATTAGCTCTTTGGCAGCAGGCTCATGCTGTGGGCTTATTTTGAGCTTGTCATCCACTCAAGCCCTGAAGTCCTTTTCACATGAGGTGTGAAATTTCAAAGCAATTCTTTATTCTGGGATTGATTTTTTTTTAAAATTTAGGTGCAATATTTTTCATTTGTTTCATTACATTTTATCTTGTGAGTTTAGAAACATTGTTTCAGTTTATCAAAAATTACTTTCAAATGTTGATTCTCTTAGTCTTTCTAGTTGTGATACCTCCAAGCTTTGCAATATATTTGTGTTTAGAAACAGAACAGGTCTAATCGAAAGCTTTGTATCACTCAAGACCTCCTTCTTATTTAAGAGAACTCTATTAGTAAGTTCCCTTTGTGAACATTTTTTTTTCAACTAACCACATGTATTCATTATGATTTTAAGAATATCGAGACAGACATTGCCAATGTGTTATTGAACTCAGATGCCCATTGTCTCCAGAATTCCCCTGGCCTGCCATTATTATGACCCCCATCAGAAGGGACACTGTCCTAAATGAGCCTGGACTGGCACTCGAGTACTTGCTGCTTTCTCTGCTACATTCATAAACTATTTAGACATGTGCTTTCTGGGGCTTGATGTCAGGCTCACAGGGATGTCATTTGCATAATCTTTGTCTGGTTTTGAAAATAAGGACCTTTGACCTTTTCAAGTCTTTTGACCCTTATCCTAGTTTCCTGTGCTCTACTTGCCCCCTCCCCAACCCCTGAGAACAGTATCTTAACTGTGGCAGGCTCCTTTGGAACTTGGTATAATGTAGTGGTGGAGAGTGTAGTTAACCTGCCTGGGCAGGAATCCTGGTTATGAAACTTCCAGCCACTCATTTACCTTTCTGAACTCTGATTCCTTATCTGTGAAATATGGTTAATAGTACCTATGAAATACATTGTTGTGAAGATTAAACAAGCTAGCCCATGTAAAGGACTTAGAACAGTGCCTGCCGTATAGTGGGCACTCAATAAATTTAGCTCTATTGTTATGCTAGGATGTCATTTGGCTACATCTGACGCTGCTTTCTGACACTATTTCTTTGACCTGTTTCTCTCCAATCTCTTATTGACCATGATCATACTCCTTTCTCTCTCTCTCTCTCTCTCTCTCTCTCTCTCTCTCTCTCTCTCTCTCTCTTAGAGTTTGAAAACTGTTCTTTTTGATAAAGAAGATGAAATTTTAACTATGAAGTTAAACCAATTGAAAGTAGATAGGTTTTAACCAAATGACTTGGTTTTCTTTTGGCTTCTATGGTGCAGAATAATTTATTTCTTTCACTAGAATGGCTTATTACTTGAATATATGTTATAATTAAACTCTTTCCTTTTTTTTTTTTTCTGCTGGGAACTTTGCTTGTTTGCATGTGTAGTGTATCATTCCTAAAGGATATGATACACTACACGTGAGTATCAGGGAGCAGTGTGTAAATGTTTGGGATTGTCACTTCCCACATCTGTAAAAAGAGGACCCTGGAAGATTTTAGTATATAGTGATTCTATAGATTGGTTGGCATTCCACTATAAGGGAAGGTTTTGCTACAAGGGTCCATAGCACCTATCACATATTCTGCCAGGGGTCTTGTGGTTAGTTGCCTCTTAAAACTGAGCTGAAACAATGAACAGATTCTGGGAAGCTCAGAATCAAAATCTGTGGCTTCTCAATATATAAAATCATTCTGTGTCAGATCTTCGTAAAATCATGTATTTGAAGCAAAATTCTTTCCATTCTGTGAATAAACAAATGTCATTGTCTATGAATAAGACAGTCAAGCTTCCTATGCACAAGCCGTATGGAAGGGATAAGCTTGCCAAAGAAAAACCAGAGCTGGACGGTAGGTAAAGTGGTAAAAACAGATTTTATTCAAGATTATTGCAATAGGGGAAAAGCGACCTCAATATAGGTCTCTCACTTGGGCTCAATTCTGAATATAGTATGGGTAAGTAGGAATTTATAACCAAGGAGTAGGGGGTTAGTGGACAGAAAATTCCCAAGAGGAATCACCACGTGTAAGATGGTCTCTGACTAAACTGACTTAACCAGATTCTTGCTGGAGGCAAGCCAGGGTGATTATATACCAAGGGTGAGTGAGAGGCATTTGGTCAGATATTAAGGGTAGAGATGATCCCTAAACTGACTTCGCAGGATTCTTGCTAAAACTGGGCTCTGGGAAACATGCCCAAGGCTGAGGAGGCCTAGTAGAAAAAGGCAGCTCAGAGGAGCGTGACTAAAATTTGGTCAAGGGGGATGTCTTGTGAAGCTCTCGAAGAATACTCCTTTATCTCCAAATAGTTTGATGAATTTTCCTTTTCCCGTTCCCTTTAATTGTATTCAATATAGGGCTTGTAGAATATGACCACCGTGGAGGTAAGTTGGCTAGGGGGAATTCTTTAATTGGTGCAGCCTTTTATTATGTTTTTAATCATTCCCTCCCCTCTCCTCCTACCTGGTTGACCTTGTGCTGCTGCTTTGAATAAAAAGCTCAGGAGAAATCTTTGGAAAATTAGACTATTAAATTTACACTGAACTACAAAATTTCAAGGCAACACAAGAAACATTAGAGGGAAACTTATTGAGACTAAAAGTTTCATTTTTCCTACTTTCACTTGGTCACTTCTTTAAAAGAAGAAATCAGATACTTCTTCATTCTGGGGAAATAAAGACATGGTATTTTCCCTTTTGTCTCTTCCTGAGACTTATTCAAGGGCCCCGGGAGAAGTGGAATGTGACACGCATGGTAAGAATTTGTTTAGCTATATGTGCAGCTCTATATTTTTACCTCCACACTCCACTGTGGCCAGTCAGATCGCTGCCTGCCAACCCCCAGCTTGGCGTATTATTAACGCTCATTCAGAACCCCGGCTGCAACTCCCCCCAATGCTGTTTTGTGTAACTGGAATCCTAAAACTGTTTGAAATGTATCCTTCCAGCCAAACCCACTTCTGCTAGACGGAATCCCACGACACCTTTTTACTCTCTTCTTTTAGTTCTGCCGAAGATATCGTCATGATGCCCTTTATGAAAAATGAGTTTTTGTCATTTCTCTGCTTGGATGGAAGCCAGCTATTGCCTGAAAAACCTCTGAACTACAAAGGGCTTAAGCAGCTGGTGAAGCTTATTCCTAGACAATTTGAAAGTGATCTTCTATTTCATGGTACCTGAAGACAATGAAAAAAAAAATGCAATCTCTGCCATTTCTGGTTTTCATTTGAAGGGAAAGGAACTTTCCCTCTGAGGCACTTTTATTAGAAAGAGAAAGTGCAGTGCCTTCTCCCCAACTTCACCCTGCTCAGTTTCCAGTTCCTTAAAACTTTGGAGGACTGTGGCTCTTGTGTCTTTGTTTCTGGGCCTCAGAAACTCCGTGGTGAAAGAAGACAGCCCACTTTGCTGTGGAGGAGAAAGTGAGGTCAGAGGGCTTGAGAGGCAGTCCCCTGGGTTCTCCACCAGAATCCCCTAAAGTATTGTCTGGCTTCACACCTAGTGCTTATCTAGAAGCATGGGTGAATGCGAGTTTTCCATTTGTTCTAAGAATTGACTCATAAAGTACCACTCACCGGCTCATTTCCCGCCCTGAACTTGTCTGCATGAAAAGTATTGATGGAAACCTGCTCTTCTTATTTGCCTTAACCCATTAAAAATGTCAAATAAAATAGACAAATAGCTATGATTTTATTTCCATCATGTATCACTATTAAGTTACAGTTGAGACTTTGGGGCTTATGTATTTTAGAGTTTGAAGTAGATCATTTATCACCGTCTCCTACCCTTTCTCATCGGAATCTCAATAGACCTCTGTCTAGTACACTTCAGTGGACTGTGTGCTCCAGCAACTCAGAGAAAAATCCCATGTGTAGATGCCATTGTGAATTGTTTGATATACGTATCTAAATGTCACATATCCAGGCAAAGAAAAAAGCAAAAGCAAACCAAATTAAAAACAAAACAAAAGAAAACAAAGACCCAATAACCCAGAGAGCAATCATTAATAAATATACAGTGTACTTATGACTTCTAGATTTAGATACACTTTGGCCTTTTTTTCTCCTACCTCTACTTCTTTCATGGGACAAAATCTGTTCTCAGACTTTTGGATAACCTGGTCATTGGAGTTCACAGACCATCCTTGAATATGATCCCCCAGGAATCCTTTACATAGAGAATGGGTGTCATTTGGTTGAGTTTCATGGAGCCGAGTTGTTAGGCAGACAGTTCAGTGTGACTCCACAGCCTGCTGCTTTCATCGGGACAGTGACCATAAAGTTGGGGGCTTCCAACCAGAGTCAGATAGTCCTCAATAAGTTCTGGACATCAGAGAGACAGCAGCTTTATTCAAAAGTTAATGTAAATTCATGTTCATACATTCAATATATAAATATATTTACATTTGTGTAAATACATAATATGTATATGGTTACTGCTCCACATAGCAAATTAAACTACTAATATGTGGGCATAATTTACAGCAATGTTTTTTTGGTTTTTTTTAAGATTTTTATTGGGGAATTGGGGGAGGGGAACAGCGTTGGGGAATCAGGGAAGGGGAACAGACAAGTTGCTGTCCCCTTGTTCTTCAGTCTAGTTGTGGAGGATGTTGCTTCACTGGCCCATGTTGGTATTGTCTTTGCGCTCTTCCCGAATGAGGCAGATGGGTCGCCGGCCTCTGGATGTTGCTCACTGCAGCTATTGGCAGCTCACGCTGGCTGCTGGCCACTCACTGTAGCCTATGGCAGCCCACTGCAGCAGGGGTTGCAGCCTATACCATCACCTGGGATTGCACAGCCCAGCTCCAGGTGTAGCTGTTGTTAGCTGTAGAGGGCAGTGTCACCGGCCCTCATACGTGGGATCCGAACCGGGGCCGCTGGCATCCCCAAACCAGCTCTTAACCAATGTGCCACTCGGCCGGCCCTACAGCCAATGGTTTTTTCAAGGCATGCTTCATGAAGCCTAGGGACTCCACAGAGGTGCCCCTGCTGAGCCACTTTATGGGCGGGGGGAGAACCTGAGAAGGTGAATTTCCAGTCTCTTCTACCACAGTTGATCCAGACCCTTTTTTATCTGTTTATACTGGGGCTGTGATGAGGTTTGGTTGGAGGAGTTCTCTAGCTCAAATTTTAAAACTCATAGATTCTGGGGTGAGCCATCAATCTTTGCTGCTAGGATATTGATGAAAGCTTTCTTGCTGGAATGGTTACAGTAATGGCCCTCTTTTGGTCCTAGTCCTACTAATGGTTTGGATTCTTTTCTTGTGTGACCCTCTATTGCTACCTGCCAGCTGCAACTGTACCAGTCCTGTATACTACAGAAACTTCTGTGACAACTGAAGCAGCCCTCTGAGCGGACTCTCTCAATGTTTTGTAAAGCCACAATCCTCCTATATGCAAAATGTTTCTAATAGAAATAGATGGTCATCAAACCACCAAACTTGGGGTAATAGCTTCATTTGGATTCGTAGTTCTAGCTTTCCCTTCTCTTCTGGCATTAGAATCTTTTGTTCAGGCTATATGTGTGTGTGTGTGTGTGTGTGTGTGTGTGTGTGTGTGTGTGTATTTACTTATATTTTATTTATGATTATAAAAATATTAAATACAGTTCTGAAAAGTTGGAAAATATAGAAGAGCATGATAGCCTATCCTTAGAATTTAGTCGATGCTATCTCTTCAGTCCTATTGGTGTTATCTTTGACTCTGAGGAACTTTGCTCTTCACTGCCTATATTTGCTATTCAAATTCTCTTTCTTGACTCTTGCTTTAAATTATATATATTTAATATATATTAAATTATATATATTTAATATATAATTAGAGTAATGGAGCCTCCTTTTTCCTTGAAGTTTCAAATCATACATGAAGTTCTCCCATCGTCAAGTTGATCCTTTAGTTCTGGTTTACATTCTTTCTTTCATCATTTACAATTAACCTCTTCAATATTCTGGCTCCAGTCAAGGAAATGACTTTTCTTTTACATGTTTACCCATTCCTTATACCCTCATCCAGTATGCACTTTCTCCTGAATGTTTTGATTTACCTGTCATCCCTCACTTGACAAATTAGTTCACTGTTATTCTCTAACTCTCGCTATAGAGTTTTTAAATCAGAAGTAGTATTGAAAAGTTTTTCTTCCATTCTAATTTAATTTACGATTTTCATTCCATATACCTCACTTCTTAAATGTTCTAAGGTGAACAAACAAAATGATTTGCATAAAGTTACAAAAAGATTTATGAGCAGGGTGGAGACTAGACCCTCATAGCCCCAAATTTTAGTTCCAGGATCTCTCTCAAATAATGGTGCCTCTCATTACTTTCCTGATAGAAAACTCATTAGACCTGAGGATGACATTTTGATTAATCCTGAATAATATAAAGGACTGACTTACAGACATTCAGATAATTCATTATGCCTTTATTTTCAGAAGAGGGTTAGAGTAGGTGGTCAGGATAAAGAATAGGCTGCTACTTTCCTCCTGAAATGTACTCTCTTCACTTATCTGAGTATTTTTCATCCTTTAGGAAGGTATAAACAATGGAGTAGTTTCAACTTTTGGCATCTTGGTAGTGAGAACTGACTTGATTCCTCCATTTAAAACAGAAAGCCACCACCATCACCCTGGCACTCCATATTTGCGTTTTAGACATTAGTTTTTCCACAGTATTTTTCACATTTTGATGTGTACATTTTGCTTGTTTGTTTATTGTCTGATCTTCTCCGCTACCCCCCACCCCCTGCCCCTGCAACCTTCCCTATTCCTGAATGTAAACTCCATAGGACAGGAATGTTTGTTCACCTCTGCATCCCATTCCCCCCTTTCCCCATTCCTTCAGACAGTGGCCATCATATAGCATGTGTTCCATAAGGATTCGATTGGAGAAAAAAAAAATCAAATGAATTGGTTAAGCCTCAGAACAAAATCAAGGAGCGTAAAGTAATATTGATATCACCATTTAATAGGTGGAGAAATCAATTTACCTCAAGGTTATACTGTTTGGCAAAGGTCTCAGGACTCAGGGTCCCCCTTTCGATTCTGTAAGCAACTAAGCTTTGCAACTGATAAAAAGATGCAGTGATATACATAATTCACAGAAATGCTGTGGAATTCATTTTACACCCTAACTAACCCAGATGATTGAGAGAACACTACTTAAGACTCCAGTATATGCAAATTTGGTTAGGCCCTTTAGCCAAATGACAAGCTTGAGCAAATGGAACACATATCCTGTGCATTAGAGCAATGTCTGATGGCTGCCCCAGACTTAATAAATCTGTCAACACTCATATTGATGTGCCCTTTCTAGAGATCACTGGCAGCATTTGTCATCCCGGGAACTTGGCGAACAATGTCTCTCTATGGGAGTAAACTGGAAGCTTGATTTGATTTTGCTCCAGCTGTTGAAGCTCCATTACCTGCTAAGTCTGTTTAATGTGGTTGTTATTGTCCCTTTGCTCTATATCTATAGTCTGGCTGTACTTTATGTGTAGATTGTTACTATTAATAACAACCATAGTGGGCTTATTATTTTGAGCCAGAGTCAGTTTTATTTTATCACCATAGGAATTTGCTTTTGTCTTGAAAGGACAGGTTGATAAGATAGATATCCACTCAACCATCCCAAGACCGACTTGTCTATTTATTCTGATAAAGATGTCTGATGACTTCCATTTTATCTCCTCACTTTTTAATTTCTGGACATGCTCTAGTTTAATTGTACAGCTCTAGTTTAAAAGTAACACTTAGTAGATAAAAAGTACTCTGGAAGAAGAGACAAAAATCAATAAGTGAATTTTCATATGACTAATAACAAAATTTTTTTGCTTTAGAAGTATGTTGCCTATTCTACTGATGAAAAGTAGGATGTGAATTCATATGGCTGTATATGGTGGTATTCATGATTGCTACCTGTGGGTGGGGGAATCAGGTAGGATTCTCTGTGTTAAACTGAGAACAGTCAACAGAAAGAGGTTTAGGAGTACTCCCACTATTGTGCAAATTTCCAAGAGGCAGGACAATGGACAAGATTAGTCTTAGAATAATTTGAAAAAATACGAAGTCCCACTAAAGTTATGCTACGTCAAGTAATGATGTGTATCCCTTTTATGTTCTGATCCTGTGCCACCATAGGTGTACAGACAGACTCCTCTTATTCCAAATATTGTTTATATAGTCACAAAATCTCCCTTTATACTAGTTCAATTCTTCCCTTTTATTTATTTATTTATTTATTTTTGAGGGCAGTGTCACTGGCCCTCATATGTGGGACCAAACCGGGGCCACTGGCTTCCCAAGCCAGCACTTAACCACAGCGCCGGCCCCAAATTCTTCCCTTTTAGAATCAAGTGAACATTGAGTGACTGAGGTAGTGTCATGAAGTATATGTTAGAGATCTCAGCTTTTGGTCTTCACCCTTCTATAAACTCGCTGTATGAGCCAATTAATTCGTAGCTTTAGTATTGCTATTATAAACAGAGTTGAAAATCTCTGTTGCACTAACCTCACAGGGTTGTATGAGATTCAGATGAGAAAGTTTACGTGAAAATTGAGAATTATAGAGTATTGTGCACATGATTTCAAGGTGGTTTTAAGTACTGCATTGCAGTCTAGTCAATGCAACATGACAGGGAAGGGAAGTTCATGCTGCCTCTTAACAATCCCTCTTCCTTCCTTGGGACATTTCTACTGAGGGAGTACATAGTAGGAAATAATAGCCAATGGGAAACTAAATACCACGTGAGGTTAATTTTATGTATTAACTTTGCTGGGCTAAAGGATGCCCAGTTAGCTGGGTGTGTCTGTGCAAGTGTTTTTGGAAGAGATTAGTATTTGAATTGGTAGACTCAGTAAGATCATCTTCCCCAATGTGGATGGGCATCATTCAGTACTTTGAGGGCCTATGAATAGAGCAAAAACATGGAAGAAGGGAGGATTTGTTTTCTCCCTGAGCTGAGACATTTATTTTCTGCCTGTGGACATCAGTGTTGCTGGTTCTTACACCTTCAGACTCAGACACGGACTTATACTGATGGGCTCCTCACTCTCAGGCCTTCGGACTTGGACTGAATTACCCCACTTGCTTTTCTGGTTCTCCAGGTTGCAGATAGCAGATCATGGGACTTCTCAGCCTCCATAACTGTGTGAGTCAGTGCTTGTAATAAATCTCTCTCTATATATCCTTTGGGGTCTGTTCATCTGGAGAACCATGGCCAACATACTACTTTATCAATATTTGATAAGCACCCAATAATCTCATTTTATACAAGTTGTATTGGAAAATAGGTTAGGGTCTAGGGCTATGTGAGTCTTCCTACTTGATTGCTGTTGAATCTGAAAGCTCCATAATCAGGAGCAGAGAAAATGGAGGGAAGGGGTAATAGATGTGGAGAGAGACGGAACGAGAGAGTGAGAGTGAGAAGACAAGCTAACTGTTTTAAGTGTGAAAGAAGGAGGTGAACCTTGGAGCCCAGCCTCAGTCAGCATTCCACATGGATTTGAGGTGAACATTCAAGGGCTCCTGCTTTTAGAGCACAACTACTCCCTAGGCCTTGATCCAGCCTAAGTCCTGGACTCAGATGGATTAGACAAACAATTTCTCCTCTCTTGGAGTTGGATGTGAGTGGTAGCATGCAAAGAGGTAGGCAGAGGGGGTGAATGTGTATGACAAAGATTTAGAAAGTCCTTCTTTAGCTGTATCTGGTCAGAGAAGAAGCTACATTTCACCCCAAAGGGGCACAGGTAGGAAGGGACATGCTGATATAAGGGGCTCTTTCTTTCTTTATAGAACTCTAGGTGAGTTACCAATTTATGACTCCAAAAAAAATCTCTTTGCAAGTCAGCGCCATAATTAGCCAATCTGAGAAGAAAATCTAGGAAGAAGGAAAAGATGTGTGAGTGTTTATGTGTGTATGCATTTTAATAAAGCGACATGTGAGTGAAACTTCATGTGGTTACTTAGGAACTACCTTCACGGTCTTGGGTTTCATTTTATAGTAGATGGCCTGCTTTGCAGGAATCTACTCCTGTGAGCAAAGTTAGAATGCCTCTAAGACAGCAAAGTTCTTTCTCAATACCTGTGACTCAATACAATGTGGCAATATGGATTTTTTTTTGTAAGTTCTCAGAGATAAAATGAAGAAATGAGACTAAAGACAGCAGGCCATGTTAAGAACTGAAAGGTTACATGTTCAGTTTTGTTTCCTTCATTCAAAGTTGGCTAATACTGGGCAATTAAGATATTTCATTCATATAGAAGAGAGAAATAAAAATGACTGTATCCTAATAATGAGTTAACTTTTGCTTATTTTTGATTTCAAAAGCTAAAGATTTTATGATTTTTTTAAATTTTAAGGTTTTTTTTTATTGAAGTATAATTGACATATAACATATTAGTTTTAGGTGTGCAACATATTGATTCAATATTTGCATATATTGTGAAATGATCACTACAGTACATTTAGTTAACATCTGTCATTATACATAATTACAAAATGTTTTCCGTATGATGAAAACTTTTAAGATTTATTCTCTTAGCAACTACCAAACATGTAATATGTATCATTAACTATAGTCACTATGCTGTATATTACATCCCCATGACTTACTTATTTTATAAGAGGAAGTTTGTACCTTTTCAACCCCTTCACCCATTTTGTATACTCCCACCCCTTGCCTGGCAACCACTAATCTGTTTGCTGTGTCTATGAGCTTGGGGTTTTGCTTGCTTGTTTGTTTGTTTGTTTTTTAGATCATACAGTATTTGTCTTTCTCTATTTTACTTATTTCACTTAGCATAATGCTCTCAAATTTTATTCATATTGTTGTAAATGGCAGGATTTCCCTTTTTAAATGGCTGAATAGTATTTCAACACACACACACACACACACACACACACACACACACACACACACACACACCTGTGTTTATACCACTACCATACTGGTTGAATACCATAGCATTTTTTTTTAAATCTTCTGTTAGTTTCCTTCCTTCCTTCCTTCCTTCCTTCCTTCCTTCCTTCCTTCCTTCCTTCCTTCCTTCCTTCCTTCCTTTTATTGGGGAAGTGGAACAGCCAAGTTGTTGTCCTTCAATCTTAGTTGTGGAGGGTGCAGCTAGCTCAGCTCCAAGTCCAGTAGCCATCTGGCTGTCTGTTGGCAGCTTGTGGCCGCCTAGCTCAAGGTGCCGTGTTCAATCTTTGTTGCTGGTGGGCATAGCAACATTGTTGCTAAGAGCACACGCTCTAACCACTGAGCTGTCTGGTCACCTGTTGGTTCAGTGGCAGCTCAGCTTGGGCACAGCTCACTGGGCCATGTGCGAATCAAGCTGGTGACCCTGTTGCTCAGAGTTTGTGCCCTTAACCAACTGAGCCACTCGGCTGGCTCCACTATAGCTTCTTAATATAGCGTGAAACCAGGGAGTGATGTTTCCAGCTTTGTTATTCTTTTTCAAGATTGCTTTGGCCACTTGGGGTCTTTTGTGTTTCCTTACAAAATCTAGGATTGTCTGTTCTAATTTTGTGAAAAATGCCATTGGAAATTTGATAAGGATTGCATTAAATACATAGATTGCTTTGGGCAGTATGGACATTTTCACAATATTAATACTTAAAATTTGTGAACAGGAAATATCTTTCCATTTATTTATATCTTCAATTTCTTTCATCAGTGTCTTATGGTTTTCAGTGTATAGGTCTTTTACCTCCTTTGTTAAATTTATTCTTAGGTATTGTTTTTGGTGCAATTGTAAATGGGATTGTTTGCTTAATTTTTCTTTCTGATAGCTCATTCTTTTTTTTTTTTAAATATTTTATTGGGGAATTGGGGGAGGGGAACAGATAATTTGCTGTCCTTTCGTTCTTCAGTCTAGTTGTGAAAGACGTCGCTTCACTGGTCCATGTCAGTATTATCATTGCACTCTTCCCAGGTCAGGCAATTGGTCAATGGACACTGCATGGCCACTCACTGCGGCTCATGGCAGCTCATTCCAGCTGCCAGCCACTCACGCTGGCTGCCAGCCAGTCATGGTAGTTTAGGGCAGCCCACTGCAGCCCCGCTGCAGACTAGGCCATCAACGGCGATTCTCGGCAACCTAGCTCCAGGTGAGCTGTTGTTCACCATCTTAGCTGTAGAGGGTGTAGTATCAGTGGCCCATGTGGGATCCGAACCACAGCCCTACTGCACAGAGTTGGCATCCCAAGCCAACTCTTAACCAATGCGCCACACAGCAGGCCCCGATAGCTCATTTTTATATGTAATAGATTTTGTTATTGATTTTGTATCCTGAAACCTTCCTGAAATTTTTGGTTTGTTCTAACAACTTTTGGTGTAGTAAAATTTAAACATTTTAAATAATTCCTGATTAGAAGTTGATTTTTTAAAACACAATTTGATGGGACTAAAATAGAAAGATGCTCTACTTTCTATAGTGAATTCTGTTAAGTGAACAAGCCAGTGAAAAGATACCTGATCAAACATGTAATGATTTTACATTATTGATTCCAAATGTCCAATGGGGTTTCATGACTTTTCAACTAATTCTATTCCTTTATTCATTTAGTAGGCTATACATAGGAACTTCAAACCCTAAAAATGATGGGTGATACAAAAGGATATAATCAGGACCCTCTGAGAAAAATGAGTCTTTGAATCATGAAATTTCAATTCACCAATTTTTCATAAAGTAACAAAATTAACAAACAGCTCCTTTTTTAAAAATACAGTAGGTGAAAAAAAAAAGCCAGTCATCAATTTATGACATTAATTTGCTCTCACCCTCTTTCATTTCACTGTACTTTTTTAGAGGATTAAGTTACACTAAAACTAGTGCTACCATCTAGTCACTTAGAAAAACCTCTATTATTTTAATTTTTTTTAACCTTCCCAAGTGTAAGTGAATTTAGATTACAGTGGTTAGTGGAAGAATAGTATAGGGGTGTATTTTTTATGCAATATTGGTGAAACGAATTCAAATTTGAAAGCTTTAATCTCTCTCTCTCTCTCTCTCTCTCTCTCTCTCTCTCTCTCTCTCTCTCATTTTGATAATCCAAATAATTACATTTTTCTCTTGAACTGATTATATTGATGTCATATGGACTCTGTGACCTTTTCAATGTTATCATAACCATTTTAAAGAATTTGCCCTATATGTTTTGTATTTTTAACTATCTATATTTACTGTTGGTTCTTTTAAAAATTTCTTCTTTTTCTTTTTTGCAGGAGACCATGAAATCATTCCAATATGTTTGCTTAATTGCTGGATACTCCTGGGACAGAGAAGGCACTAATCAGCCAGCCAAAATGTACTGGCCACCTCCACAGACTTCAATAAGGTGAGGCGTTGTGGGTGACTGCGCAAAGCATGGGGAATGGCTATGACTGATGAGCCTGTATGACCTGACTGGTTTGGGAAATTCCTCATTTTTCTCTAGGCCTACCTTATGAAAAATTTAGCCTCTTTGAAATGTATAAGACTAATACACATGAAAGTAATTGATAAAAATGCTCAATTATATGCAATTGTGGTATTTGGGGCTCAGGCTAAGCTGTTTTATCTAGTGTTTCAAAAGTGTGGTGACTCAAACAAGATAGGTGCCTCTTTCTTACGAGCTATCAATTGTCCAGCCCTCAAGTGGAACTGGGCTTTGAGAGTCCAGGTCCCTTTTCCTTGTTCTGCTATGGGTGAAACTGGCTTGTCCCTGCCTCTTCCATACTCCAGCTCACAAGGCAGAAGAGAAAAAGTGGAGAATGATGGGCCGGCCGAGTGGCGCATTGGTTAAGCGCTGGTTTTGGGATGCCAGCGGCCCCGGTTCGGATCCCACATGAGGGCCAGTGACACTGCCCTCTACAGCTAACAACAGCTCCACCTGGAGCTGGGCTGTGCGAGCCCCGGTGATGGTGTAGGCTGCAGCCCCTGCTGCAGTGGGCTGCCATAGGCTACAGTGAGTAGCCCACAGCCAGCGTGAGCGGCTGACAGCCAAGCGTGAGCTGCCAATAGCCGCGGTGAGCGACATCCAGAGGCTAGCGACCGATCTGCCTCATCCGGGAAGAGCGCAATGACAATACCAACAGTGAAGCAACATCCTCCGCAACTAAACTGAAGAACAAAAAGACAGCAACTTGTCTGTTCCCCTTTCCCGATTCCCCAACGCTGTTCCCCTCCGCCAATTCCCCAATAAAATCTTTAAAAAAAAAAAAAAAAAAAGTGGAGAATGAGCAATGTCTTAAAAAAAATCAGCATTATTGAAGTACAATTTACAGAAAGTAAAATGCACCTGTTTTAAGTGTATAGTTTAATGGATTTTGACAAATGTTTACTCCCATTTAACTATCACCTCGATCAAAATACTGAACATTTCCATCAGCCCCAAAAGTTCCTGTAAGCCATTTGCAGTAAATACCAGCTACTCTTGGCCTAAGGCAGCCACTGATCTGCTTTCTGTCATTATAGATTAGTTTTGTTTGGTCTAGAGTTTCACATAAATGGAATTATATAGTAAGTGCTTTAAGGCTGGGACTAGGGTAATGCGAGTGAGGTGCCAAGATGCAAATTTAAGCAGACACTCATTCGCAGTTTCATGCTAGTGTAGGCCCTACAGTATACTCTGTAATCACATTTTTTTTTTTTCACTCTGTCTACTGGTTTTGTGATTCATTTATTGTGTGTTTCAGTAGTTCATTCCTTTTTATTGCTGTGTAGCATTCTATGTTATAAATATACTATAATTTGTTTATCCATTCTTTTATTAATGGTCATTTGTGTTGTTTCTAGTTTTGGACTTTTATGACTATAGCTGCTATAAACAGTTGTATACAGTATTTTTGTGGATGTATGTTTTCATTTCTCTTGGGAAAATACATAGGAGTAGAATTGCTAGATTATGTATGAAGTATGTGTTGAATTTCATGAGATTGCTGAACTATTTTTAAAAGTGGTTGTAATATTTTATACTCTCACCAGCAATGTATGAGAATTCCAGTTGCTTCCCAGCCTCACCAACACTTATTGTCAACCTGTATTTTAATTAGCTATTCTAGTAGTTGTGTAGTGATATCTGCAATCAGTTGCATCCTCAAATGACTGCAAATACTGAATATCATTTTAAGTGATTATTGCCTGTTTGTATTTTTTGTGTGAAATATCTGTTAAAATCTTTTGCCTATTAAAAAATTGTGTTGTCTTATTAATATTAAGAGGAGTTCTTTTTATATTCTGATATAAGATCTAGGTCACATATCTATTGCAAATGTCTTCTCAGAGGTAGCTTGTCTTTTCATTTTGTTAATGGGATCTTTCAAAGAACTGAAGTTTTTAATGTTGAAGAATTCCAATTCATTACTTTTTTTCATGGTTCATACTTTACATGACCTAAGCAATCTTTGCGTAATTCAATGTGTCAAAAGATATTCTCCTCTTTTCTTCTAAAATATTATAACTTTAGTGGTAACATTTAGGCCTATGAGTCATTTTGATTAATTTTTATGTATGCTTTGAGGTCAGAGTTAATGATAATTTTTCCCCCCATATTGATATGCAGTTGTTTTAGCACCATGTATTGAAAAGACTATTCGTTCCTCATTAAATTACCCTGGCACCTTTGTAAAAAATAAATTGTTCATATTTGTGTGGGGCTATGTCTGTTCCAATGATGGATATGTCTAACCTTATAACAATACCACACTGTCTTGAATAGTGTAGATTTATCATAATTTTTGAAATTAAAGAGTGCAGTCTTCCAACTCTGTTCTTCTTTTTAAAAATGGTTTTGACTATTCTAGGTCCTTTGTATTTTTACATGAGTTTTAGAATTGGTTGTCAATTTTCACAAAAAATGTTGTTAGGGATTTTATTTGGATTTAAAAATATAGATCAAGTGTGTGTATGAGGGAGAACTCATATCTTAAGATCTTTAATTTCCTTTGGCAGTGTTTATGGTTTTCAGTATATACATCTTTGTTAAATTTATATTTATGTATTTCATGCTTTTACTGTTATTTTAAATGTATTATTATATTTTTTTCATGGTTTTCCCATATATAGTGTATGGGAGGAAACAAATTCCTTTATCCTCTTAGATTTGTGGCTGGGCCTGTGAACTAAATGGATAAAAGACAAATTAGTAGGAAAAAAGAAATATAAATGTATTAATATTTTTCAAAAATGAAAGCCAAAAAAAATTTAGATAGTGTACTTTTATTTTTATTTTATTTTATTTATTTATTTTTTTGAGGGCAGTGTCACTGGCCCTCATATGTGGGACCTGAACTGGGGCCACTGGCTTCCCAAGCAGCACTTAACCACCATGCCACTTGGCCGGCCCTATTTTTATTTTTTATAGATGTGAAAAAGTTGTATAACTGATTTTAGCTCATATCTTTTTGGGCAGAATTTAAGTTATGTGCTCATATAGAAGTTAGGAAGTGCAGTCCTTCGGTGAAAGTCACCGGCATAGCTACAAAAAGCAGACTCCATTACTTTAAAGTAATAGAAGAGAATGCTAGAAATTGGAGGAAAATTTACCCTATCTGCCATAAGAAAAAGCAATTGACCTGGGACAGACCATAAATTCTATAGGTGTTGAAAGGAAGGAATCTTCAATGTGAGAGGAAGTTGTTGGGTGGTGAGAGTTCAGTACTGAGTAGGATTTAATGAAAGCAGTGCGAGGAGAGTCACAGTGGTAAGAATGAGCATCATATATGTAATATACAGAGGTTAAGGGGGTTTAAGCAGTGAATTAATATTGAATGTTACTGGGAAATAAGGTTGGGAAGGCATATTGGAGGGTCAAGTTAGGAAGGACCTTAAATAGCCAGGTAATGGAGCTTAGGTTTGTTACAGCAAGGAGGAATTTAGGTATTGGAGCAGGGAGATCATCTGATGGAAGAGGTGCTTAGGCCAATTCCTCGGCACCTGCATATCCTGAGGTAAGAGATCAGCTGGTGAAGTATTCCAGGCATGAGGTGATAAGGCCTCAGTGGAAATGGAGATAAAACAATAATATTTCTGGATATATTGACATGTGCATCAATTATCACTCCCACTGTGGCAACTGGGGCAAATCACACGGATTAGTGAGGTCTAAGGAACCACATCTTGGTGGGTTGATGAAGGTCTCAGTACCTCAGTTGGTCTTTCTAACTGCAGTATATGCAGTATATGAGCCTCCTTCTCAGGGGACACAGAACTCTTTTAGAATCACAGTGGAGCAACATATCAGCAAGGTTTTGTGACTCAAAGTCCAGTTCATCCCCAACCATCATCAGGCTTTTTTGGCTCATAAAAATGCTGTAAGTGACATCAGAACAATGAATAAACCAACAGGAACAAAAGCCAAATCGTCTGTCCCCCTGCCCCCCACCTCCCCATCCCCTTTAGGTAGTAATCAGCAACTGCTTTCAGGGGACACATATTCCCAAGGAGTGTCCTATTCCCCTATGTGGCAGGCTCCAATCTGCCGCTGCTCTGCAGATTTCCCTCACTGCGTCTTTCCATGTGGTGGCCAAATATCTCCAATTCTGTGCTTATTATTCTACATCAGCATTGCTGTGAAAAATAAGAGAAACGTGAGGCAGCTAATGACTACATCATGGGTGAGCCACCACTATGAGTTCATGTTTAATTCTGTAGTGTCTCTGAGGGAAGGCATGGTCTCAATTAGGTTAGGAATGAGATAGGAGGGATGGAAGGAAGAGATGGCCTCCTCTTGATCTTTGGTTTCTGGGTGGGATTCAAATCCACATCTCTCTCTAGACTGCATCCTGAAATCAAAACTCTCTACATTAGTCACCTGTAGCCTGCTTCTTTTGTTTCCCAGAGCTTAATTCCAAGGCTGCACTTCCTCCCCCACCCTCCTTTCCTCCTCTTCCTGCCACATTAAGAGTTAGAAAATTGCTTGGGCACATAGTGGATATGGAGGGAAGGAAGGAAGGAAGCGAGAAAGGAAGAAAGGGATGAAAGGAGGGAAGGATATTCTATGATTAAGGAAGCTGCAAAAGAGATAAGCTGTGGGCAAAAACAGAAGACAAGAAGAGTGAAGATACACTCACATTCTGTTCGATTGTTCTTCCTTTCCTTGCCCCTAAGATTATTCTAACCCAAAGTAGAAAACAGACACCGGGGCTCTGTCTTTTCCCTTTCTCAACTCCTAACCTGGCAAAGATTGCAATGTCAGTTGGTGCAGCCCCCGAGGTTAGGTAAAGATGGCGTGAAAAGCAGTAAGGCTCCAGCATTCCACTTTTGACCCCAGTCTTGACGCAGAACTGCCTCTTTCATGTGTAAGCTGTTTGGTCATTATGAGATTTGTTAGGGTATGGACCTTCCCCTAAATGACCACCATCCTGACCAAAATCAGCTTTTATGAGCAAACATCAAGGGTAATGAGTTAATGAGAGCAGCACACTTGAATAAGCAAGTTTTATTTGGTCTTTAGGAATCTATTTTATAGATGCAAAGGAGTTCACTTGAATACCGTGTGGTTCTGATTAGCCAGCTTTTGGTTAACACAAACGTACAGTTAAGCAAATGTGATCCAGCTTACCCTCCAGCCCTGAGGCCAACTTCCCCAAACTGGTGTGAGCAATATATATGAGTATTTCCACACTCCGAGGGCTTTCATAATGTGGAATGAATTTATTTAAACAGAGGTTACTGCAGATGAACTTTTCAGTAATGTGGTAGCTAAAAGAGAATCAACATATTGACCAGGGATTAAAAACATCATATTTTCCCAAGTTGGCCATTTTTGCATGTAACAAAGCCATGTTAGTTTACTAAGTTGATGGGCTAAAACATGTCTAAAAGCGACTAAGAAAAACATGCCATATATTTACTTTTTCTGTTGGAGTAAACTGAAGTGCCTGGAAAATCATGAAGCTAGTTTTGTGATAGTAGTGTTTACAGTGGCAAATTTGCCCTTTTTGGGATGTTAATACCCTTCTCAAATTCTACATTATTGCCTTCTGGTGAGTGCTCCTCCTCATTATATTCAGCTGTAATGCAGGGACGTGGCTAATCCCCACATCCTACCTACCAACCCCCAGCCCCTCTTATCAGTTCAGAATATGTACGGTGGCCACGGAAGGACAATTACATAAACACAAGTTAAGAGAGCTGAAAGAAGGTGTGTGGTTTACTACAGCAACGTTCAGAAGGGCAGTATCGCAGAGTGAATGTTGGAGATAACTGATGAGGACCAAGCTTGTAAGTAGATATGGTGGGCTCTGTCCCCTCTTGTTTTTCATTCATTAATTTTTTTTTTTTTAACCCGGGAACACAATTAACTGCTTAGGAATAGGTTAATCACTAGGTTATTTGGAGAAGCATGGTGATGCAAGCCTTGGGCCTAGATTGATATGGGTTCAATTCTTGGTTGTGCCACTTACTGGGTGGTTTTGGGCAAGTGACTTAGGCTCTGAATTTTAGTTTCTTCTTCTGTAAAATGAGTGGAATAATAAAGCTATGCTGGCAGGTTGATGTAAGGATGACCAAAACTATATAGAAGGGGCTTGGCATGTAGTAGGTACTTACTAAATTGCAGCGGTTGTTATGTAACCGGTGAGTTGGTAGTGTCTCCCTCTTCCAGAAGCATTAACTAGGAAACAAACTCAGTGGACTGCGGTAAGCCAGCAGGAGTGCCGAGAAGGCCCTACACATGCCGGGGAACAGTGGGCTGAGTTAAAGAGAATAAAAGAAACAATATTGTATTAAAGAGAATAAAAGCTTTAATGCACAGTACTAGTTCAGGACTGCTTAGTCCTTTCAGCTGTGACAGGAGTACTGTATGTAGTGGAGTGCGTGAGATCGGAGAGGCGGCTTTGCTGGCTATTTCGGAGGCAAAAATGTCTACGTGCACATAAATTATAATTTCTAAAAAATTTATTTATATTTGGGTCTTGTGGAGGGAATTTTTCATACTGCTGATTTAGAATTTAAGAGAGAAGTTATTATTTCTTTATTCATCTCCCAAGTGCCTTGCTCAAGTGTTTTTATTTTCCCCCTTTCCTTTTCCCCACTCACTTTATAATTCTCCAGGGTTCCCGGTACACTGAACAGGGGTTTTCCTTTGTGATTACCTTGAGCATACTTGCAGGGCACATGCAAATCTTAATCAAGTTACCTTGTCCAGAAGGGGCCAGTTCCCCTTAGAAAGCTCTTGAATCCCTCTTGCCGTGGAAAAAGAACAGGTTTAAAGCTGTGTGAGATGGAATGACTTCAGTGTTAGAGAAATCTGCCTTGGCTGATATCTAATGCCATGAACTAAGGGGAATAAGAAACTCATTGTGACCAGAATAACACTGGCTCTGAGATGGGCTGGACAAAACAAGATCACTTAGGCAGCAAATGCGTCACAGAGTGGCAGACCCCAATGTGCGGGGAGGCAGTTTGCTAACGGGGGCCTTGGGAGGCTTCAGTGTCCCTAAAGTGGGAATAATTCTAGAGAAAAGAAGCTGGTGCAGAAAGAGTGCTGGGAGGGTAGCTGGTATGAAGAAGTTTGAAAGGGTTAGAGTTTGGAGAAGTTTGAAAGTAGAATTCAGCACTGTAATAAGCTTGGGGTGATGTAGAAGTATATCCATCCATCCATCCATCCATCCATCCATCCATCCATCCATCCATCCATCCATCCATCCATCCATTTGATTCCTCATTTTGGAGAAAGGTAAAACACTTTGTTGCATTAATAATACATTGTCCTAAATAAAAAGGAGAGTTTTTTATAGGTGTGCTTGAGTTGAAAGATTGGGACTCTTCTTAGACAGACTTGTTTTGTTATTCTGGAGCTTAGGGGCTGAACTTCATGTTGGGAAGAAAAGTTAGATTTGGGGTGAGCTACAAGGAATCCTCTTGACACCATCTAGGTTTCATGAAATCTGTGTGCATAATGAGAACTAATCTTGTGATTTGTAAACGATGCTCCCATTTTTTTCACTGTTGTGGGGTTCTGCATGGCCACTCACAAACAATTGTACCTGAAATTACATAGACACCAAATAACCTTGGAAACTCACATGTCCCATGATTACCTAGATGTTTAAAATGGACATGCTGCCCTTGATGAAGCTGAGTCAAAAAAGGCTCATCTGCAAGTCCATCACATTAAACCCTGGGATCCCGGTCACAGGTCTGCTTCGGACTCTACAATGATTCTTCGATACTGCCTTGGCCCAGCTTCAATAATGAACAGCTATGGTCCTAAAAGCCAAGTTATTCTCTGCTCAGGAATGGTCAGTATCTTTCTAATTAAAAAAAAAAATATAGTCCTAGCATCTTTACTTGACATTTGAGATCCCTTCCTGTTCATGAACACTACACAGGCATACCTGGGAGAAATTGCAGGTTCATTTCTGCCCCGACCGGCGGGGCATTCAACAGGGGCCGAGGGGCAGCCTTCTGAAAGGAGAAAATAGGAGGCGCGAAGAAATGGAGGCAAGACAGGGTTCTGATCAAGCCTCGTTTATTGAAGAACAGGAGGGGGCTTATAAGTCAAGGAACTGGGAGGGGAGGGAAGGAATGTAAAGGCGGGAGTTGCCAATAGCAACGGGACTAGGGGGGGAGGTAAAAAAGACAAAAGAAAATGGAAGTACCGAAAGGAGGAAGCACTATGGCTGCAGGGGGTAACCTTATAGGGCTCTGCTGATCAGAATGTGTTTGTTTAGACTCTGAGCCAAGGTTTGTTTAGACTCTGAGCCAATTACCTGTATGCAGTTGGGGGAAGGTTCCTCATGCTCAGGCCCCAGCATCTCCTCCCTCTGTGTTTTAGAGGGTGGGCCTTAACCGAGTGGGAAAACAGTGGCCTGATTCCTCCCAGAGGGTCCGGCAGGGCCGAAAACCTTTGATGCCCTTGGTACCTTTTGTGGGAGGAAAGGCAGGGCAGAGAATATGAAAGGGTACCAACCTTTATGCAAATCAGGCATGTAATCAGGGAGATCTGAAGTTGGGTCTGTAAGGACCCTCCCTTGCAGTACTCAATAGCTGCAGCCAACTCGGTGCCCAGGGCTCGAGGCCGGCATGTCTTCAGCCCACATGCCATCTAGATATCAATATATCGGGGCCTGGCTTGGGAGGTCCTTGTTCCTCGGCGTCTGTCATAGCCAACCGATGGTAATGAACATGAATGGGTTTGGCCAGAATGTTATCAATCTGCTGTTTGATAAAATTTGTCAGCGTTTTCCATGCCCAAGGCCCGAAGGAAAGAATTAGGAGCAGTCCTAAAAGGGGGCTGAGAATAGGGAGGAGGTAAGGCAAGAGACCGTGAAACCCGGTCAGGAAGGGGTTTTCAAGGAGCTGTTTTTTGCGTTGGAGCAGGTCGTCCTGGAGCTTCTTGACCTTATCTCGGACTATGCCGGACTTGTTAGCGTAGAAGCAGCATCGTTCCTGCAGGGTCAAACAGATTACCCCCTGTTCTGCAGTTAAAAGTTCAATTCCCCGTCTGTTTTGCAAAACTACCTCAGCTAGTGAGTCAATTTGGTCCTGGAGATCACTAATGGTGCCAGACAGGGTGGTAACATCCTCAATAAGCTGGAGAGAGAGCTTTTGATAAGTGTGGATGGCTATTCCCGTACCAGTGGCGCCGGCCGTCATCGCCGTGGTTATGCCCAGCCCTGCCATGAGGGGAATAAATGCGAGGGCTCGCTTTGAGCGTCCTGGGAATAGATCAAGGGCCGGTACAGGGACCGGCTGGTCTCCAGGCAGAATGTCAATGTCAGGTAGGAGGAGGGCCTGGGCACAGAGACCAGACCAGTTAGCGGGGAGAGCCGTGAAGGCCAGGCTGTTACCACAGATAAAAACGTGCTGAGGGGCGGGACAAGCGGGGGTGGCCGAAAAGGCGGGGCAACCTTAAAGGGGGGGTCCTCTTGATGGTAGCGGGCAGCCTCCTCATCGAGGGTGGCCTGGTCTTCGGGAGGGAGGACTGTGTCTGAGCCCGAAGAAAGGTTTTGTAAACAGGGATAAAGCCTTGTTGACGGTTGGTTTAATGACTCAGCGGACTGGGGGGAGTAGGGTGCTTATTTTCTTGAGAAGGAATATCTATGCAAACCGACCCACAGGCAGACGGAGGACGAGAGGATTTCTTTAATAGGTTTTCCCCTGTTTTGAGTATCTCTTTAACATCTGGGTCGTGGGAATGTACTTGGAGGATATCATTAATGAGACTCCAATAAGTAAAGGCAGAAACGGGGACCTTTTCGGGCCCGAACGACTTATAAAAATCCTGGAGAGCGTTACCGACACGCTTCCAATAGCACACGTCTATCGTTCCCTCCTGGGGAACCAGGGACAGATATTTGTCAGAAGACCGAAGAATTGGCGGAGATCCTTTTTCTAGCCTTAATTCCCGCACCTTGAGGGATGACTTTAAACCCGAGAGGAAAAGTTCGTGTGAACTTGTTGTTTGGCCCATTGTTTTCTCCTCGGCCCTTCAAACACTCGAAAAACACTCAGATGCCCGTCTGGCCGTGCCCCTCGCGGGACTAAATCTGTCTTGGCAAAAGCTCTGCGGTATAAGCCCCCGCACTTGTGGACTGGGGCGACTCCGGGAGTTCGGAGTCGGCCACTCACAGCCCAGTCGCCGTTTAACCTTACGACAGAAACGGAACCGCAGATTAGGGCCCAATCAGATTCCGCGACCCGAAGTCTTGGAACCTCCACGCACTCACACAGACATACGACCGAGGAGACTATCACACCAATTTGTCATCCCAGAAACGTCTATTTTCTGTCAGTCTGCTCACCTTACTCAGATCAGGCTCACGGACCGGCTTTGTCCGTGGAGATCAGGAAACGAGTCAGACTCGCGGGTCAATACCACGCGGCAACTCAGCGGTGTGTCCGGCCGGACTTGAAGCAGACAGTCTTCCGGAGGGCATGCAGTCCTCTGGCCCCACGTTGGGCGCCAGAAATGCCCCGACCGGCGGGGCATTCAACAGGGGCCGAGGGGCAGCCTTCTGAAAGGAGAAAATAGGAGGCGCGAAGAAATGGAGGCAAGACAGGGTTCTGATCAAGCCTCGTTTATTGAAGAACAGGAGGGGGCTTATAAGTCAAGGAACTGGGAGGGGAGGGAAGGAATGTAAAGGCGGGAGTTGCCAATAGCAACGGGACTAGGGGGGGAGGTAAAAAAGACAAAAGAAAATGGAAGTACCGAAAGGAGGAAGCACTATGGCTGCAGGGGGTAACCTTATAGGGCTCTGCTGATCAGAATGTGTTTGTTTAGACTCTGAGCCAAGGTTTGTTTAGACTCTGAGCCAATTACCTGTATGCAGTTGGGGGAAGGTTCCTCATGCTCAGGCCCCAGCAATTTCTAGATCACTGCAATAAAATTAGGACCATATCTTTTTTTTTTTTTTGCTAGTGAAAAGTCTTGCCTTCCATTTGTAAAAAAATGCTACATCTATGAAGCTCAGTAAAGCAAAGCTCAATAAAACGAGGTATGCCTATACTCCACATAAATGTAACTACAGTAATACCTTAGTTTGAAAGCATACTTTGTTCCAGAAACAAACTGCTGTTATTGCAAGACATAGCTTATTTGCCACATTAAAACGTATTAGAAATGTTTGCCTGTCTTGCAAAACACTTGCAAACCACATTACTCGAGATCCAAGGTTTCACTGAACTTGCATCTGTCCCACTCTGTGCCACAATATGCTAACTGTTCCTGTTTTCACTCTTTCTAGTTTTGCTCTGGAATATTCTCCACACATCTCTAGAGTCAAATCCTATCCATTTTTCAAAACTGCTTCACAGGTTGTCTCCTCTAGGAAGCTTTTTCTGACCTCTTTGCTGGGAATGATCTCTTCCTCCTCTTATTAAACATAGAACTTGGTTTCTACTTCTCTTATTTACAATAGTGTCTTTCATACTTTTTTAATAATGAGAGTCACCTTTAGGTACTTGTTAAAACAAACAAACAAACAAACAAACAAACAAACAAACAAACAAACAAACAACAACATGCCAAGGCCTCATTCCGGACACACTGAATGAAAGTCTTTAAGGGTAGGGCCTGGGAAGGAGTATTCCTGTCATTAGAGAGGGGAAACTTCTCGTTATACTTGCTACTCAAACTGTGCTCCTCCCGCTAGCAGCATTAGCAGCATCTGGCCACTTGTTAGAAATGAAGGATCTTGGGCCCATTCCAGAACCCTTGGATCAGGATCATTTGCATTTTAATGAGATATCCAGGTGATTCTTATGCACATTAAAGTTTGAAAAGCACTGTCTTACATATTTATTACTTCTGCTTTGGTTATAGTCAATTATGCAACCAAAACCCTTTTATTATCTCATGAATTACTCAAAGCAACTATTATTCTTTATTTTTTTCAGATAGGTGAGACATTAATTAAGTTGAACTATGTAGAATTATAAGTGTTAGATTGTTTTATTGCCTTACCTACAAAAAAGGCAGTTTCATATATTTCAATTTAGTAGTAAGTAGTGTTAGATTGTTTTATTGCCTTACCTACAAAAAAGGCAGTTTCATATATTTCAATTTAGTAGTAAGTAGTGGTAACGCTGGAATTAGAACTTGGATAGTTTGACTCCAGAGCCCTCTCTTAAGCTTTATACTATTATTATGACTATTATATATGCCAATAACTATTGGTTTTCAAGAAGAAACACTTTCAGATTAAAATATGTTATTGAGTTCCAAGGTTAGTACGTGATAGGGTTCTGAAAATGGAAATGTGCTCATAAAAATAGTAAGAATAGGTGATGGATATGAGGGGCTGGGGAATGAGTGCATAAATAATGCAACTGAAATTACATACTTTTACCTCCACTGAGTCTATGTGGAGTTGGAGACTACAGGTATTAATGCTAATTTTCTTCCAGACATAAGGGACTGAAATATCCTTTGTTCTGACTATAATTTTGACATAATTTTCAGCCTGGTTCTAAATATCAAGAACAGCAATTTTAGACTATGACTAGAATATAAAGTTGCTCTGTCTATTAATTTTCAGGCAGAGTAAGTTTACAGTAATAGGCTTGTATAGTTTTGTGTGTTCAAGGGCCAAAGTCTGTAAAATCTGGGGGAAATTGGAAAAGGAAGGGAAGATTTCTTGCCAAATGTTTTGCTACGTTTGATCCTTTAGAGTGACTAAATACGCACTAAAGACACAACAAAGAATAGACTTCCATCAAGAGGCCACATGTAGTTGCTTCCCTGCCCCTGAAACAGGGTATAAAAATGTTTCCTATTTGAGGGTTATAATCAACTAATTTTTAGTGTGTGTGGTTGACGGAAGATTGAAGCTTCTTACAAGGAGTATTTGTTTCTCTGTAATTTTTGCTGACAACCCTTATCACGCTACAGTTCTTAGTCTTAACAAAAAGGCTTTATATGGAAAATTCCTGCTATATTTTAACATGATATATGAATCAAGGTGGTGATGACTTAGACATGAGAGAACAAACAAGTTATGCTTTAAAGATACTTAGGATTACTGGACTGGGACCTGGCAGTGGTGACTGGAGATAACCGTCTCATGGCTTGTAGCTGGAAAGGAGTCTGTAAGAAGCTCACTCAATGAGAGAGTGTCTCCAGTTGCTTTGATTAATACAGCTGGGTTGTGAGGTGTGTGTGCCTGAGCCGTACAGCTGGTCACTGATATTGAGTGGCTGGCGGAAAACGTCCTTGTGGAGAAATATTCTGTTTATTTTTCTATAATGTTCCTCCTCAGTGAAATTTCTCATAAAATATCTTCCAGTCCCAGAAAATTGGTGTGAACTAGTTTAATCACAACTCATTTATTCCAGAATCACAAATTACCCTCTATATATTTACGTTGTATACACTGCTCATACATTTTTCAGAAGAATGTGAATCATAAAGATGAAAAAAATGACAATTTCTTTTTTCTTTTTATATGGTCTATCTCTGCTTCTAAATATGAGAAGGGTGGCCTTGAATTCGTTCAGATTGCTCTAAGAAAGGGTTGTTTAGGAGCTGTGACCTAAGCACTTTCTTTGACCTGGTTACAATGCTTTTGTATTTTCATTTTATTTTTATATAACTGAGAAATGGAATATATTCCATATGTTTGATAAGTAGGTCTTTGTATATCAGTATCTGTCCCATGTAAACATTATAAACACAGACATTTCTCTGGGCCTAAAACTGAATGTCTGGTACCATGCTTATTGATTTACCACATTAATTAAAGTACTATGGTGTTCTTAAACACTCAACCTTTTTTTTTTTTTTTAATTCTAAAAGAAACTCTCCCTCAGAAAGTTTAGAAGAAATACATAAAACTAAAGAATGAATAAGAAGTAAGAAAATACATTATTTTTAAGAAATTAATTAATTTCTTATCCAAAATCAGAGGGAAATAAGAAAAACTTATGGCAGAATAATTCCAGTTCTGCATTAATAATGTGACCTTGGGTATTTTCTTTTGTCTATGGTATGTTATCGCATCTTATTCCCGGCATACAATCCTGAACATATCTTAACCTTTGTTCTGACTTCACAGGGCTTGATTAACAAGAATACAAAGCTTGATATCACTAATTCTCCATGACTCTTAATTTACAAATAATAATACAAGGAATGTAGAGGAGAATCTCTAATCTGGTTTAGTATCCTCAGGAATAATAAGAAAGATTTCTTAAAGTCATTCTTGCTATTCCCATTGAAAAGAACATTAAAAGTAGAGAAACTTGTCCATTGGGCTAAATGAGTTTTGTTTTTGGCATTGGCACAAGAGAAACCTGAGAATATAGTAAAAGTGAAAGGTGGAGGCACGAAGACTATAAATCCAGTTTACCAGAATGAAAACCACGGATCTAAAAGATTCTTCTTAGAGAACAGGAATTGTGAGTTGGCTCCTGTCACTCCCTCCCAAAATCATATGCTGAAGTTCTAGTCCCTGTTTTTTCAGAATGCGACCTTATTTGGAGATAGGGTCTTTATAGAGGTAATCAAATTAATATGAAGGTGGCCCATAATCCAATATGTCTAGTCTCCACATAAAAAGGGAAAATTTGGGGACAAACATGCACGCAGGGAGAATACCATGTGAAGATCAAAGCAGACAGAGATTGGAGCTATGCTTCAAAAGCCAAAAAACACCAAAGACTGTCAGATTCTTCCTCACAGCCCTCAGAAGGAACCAACCCTGGAGACACCTTGATTTTGAACTTCTAGTCTCTAGAACTGTGAGATAATGTATTTCTGTTATTTAAGCAACTCAGTTTGCAGCATTTTATTATGGTAGCTCTAGTAAATTAATACAACAGGGTAGAAATTCGACCTTGAGATTTTATTTACAGGGGCCAGTGCTGTGACTCCAAAGACCACTATACTTCACAGCTTGGTAAATAAAGCTCAAGAACTAATAGTGTATTAAATTGTTCCAAATGATGGCCTCATTTAACAACATCTCAAATGAAACCTTGATTAATTACCTCAGCTGCAGCAATAAAGCTAAGTAAAACTGGCGAGAGTGATCTTTCAGTTCACACACCAAAAAACTGTGAATCCTGATGTGCTAATGAAATTTAGGCTGGTGGAACAAAGAATTCCTCAATGAACATGGTAGCTCTCATTTTTCTAGGTCACTAGATCATAGAAAGAGGCTGACTGATTCATACCTGAATTATAACAATTTGCATTAACTAATGAAATTGCAACTCAACCATTGTTGTGAGGAGTTTTCCCAATTCATTATGCTGACAGGAGCAGGACATGGGGGAAGGGAAAAGGCTGTCAGTCCCCTGGAAAGCCATCAATCTAAAGAAAGTGGGAGAGGAGTTTAAATGTATGAGTCATCTCAACCACTAGTGTACAAGAAATATTGGTACAGGAAATAAATATGAACAGACATTAGGAATATCATTGGTTTTTGAAGGAATCCAGCCAATAAAACATAACCTATGTCAGATACTTTAATAGAGGGAATTTAATATACTAAATTTGCTATAAAGGTGTTAGAAGAGCTACAGAAACAGACAGAGGAGGGGTAAGGCCACACAGAGATGGGGCAGGAGGGACAAAATGAGGTGGTAGTGTTTCAAGAGCCTGTGACCCTGGGTGATATGGCAGGAATGAAGTCCATGGAAAGGAGGCAGAAACTGCTGAAGATATTGTCGGAATAGGGAGAGGGGAAAGGAATACCATGGCTTTCTCTTTCTCCCAATCTCCAATGTCATTCCAGCGCCTCCCATTGCTGAACAGAGAAGGAAGCAGCAAGGAGGCCTGGGAAACAGAGTTGGCTGGTAGCTCCTTGAATGACTGGTGAGGGGAATAGTATCAGTTTCCTTTTGCACTTGGAGTCAATCACCTCAATCTTGGTGTTTTAAAACAATAAAAATTTATTTCTTTATAGTTTTAGAAGTCAGGAATCTAAAATTAAGGTGTCAGCAGAGCTATGTTTCTTCTGGAGGATTCTTGGGGAGAATGTTTTCTTTCCTTTTCCAGCTTCTAGAGACTAATTGCATTTCTTGGCTCATGTTCCCTTCCTCCATCTTCTAAGTGCATCACTCTAACCTCTGGTTTCATTGTCACATCTCTCTTTCTTTTTTGACTTTGACCCTCTTGCCTCCCTCTTGTGATTACATTGGGCCCACTCACATAAATCCAGGAGGTTCTCCCATCTCCAGATTTCTAGCCACATCTTCAAAGTCCCTTTTGCCATGTAAGGTAATATATTCATAAGTGCCAGGGATTAGGACATAGACATCTTTGGGGACCATTACTCTACCTATCACAGGAGAGAAGGTAAGAAACGTGGGGGTAAATAAGCAAGTGACTGGCACGAAACGCTTTTTGACAGCTCTTAACAGGCTTTTTCTATTATTTCCAGATGATTTTTTTTGCACATAGTATCAGAATATTTCAGCTAACCTAATTTTTATAGAATAGTCTTTGGATTGTCTTTTGGGGGCAAAGCAAGTATGTTCATTTACAAGATACTGAACTGAAGCCTTAATGGAATGCTATCCTAGCAGACCTTATTAGAAAATTATATATAACAGGATTATTATTGTTTTTAAAGATTTTTATTAAAATCTAGCTAACATAAATATTATATTAGTTTCAGGTGTACACAATAATTATTCAACATTAATATACCTAAGAAGTGATCACCATAAGCCCAGCAACCATCTGACATGTACCACACTATCATAATATTTTGACTATTTTTCCCATGCTGTATATTACATCCCCATGACTTATTTGCATTATATCTTGAAATTTAAACCTTTTGTTTCCCTTCACCTTTTTATCCCCTTTTTAATTTTTTAATAACAGTTGACATTCAATATTATTTTATATTAACTTCAGGGGTACAGCATAGTGGTTAGACATTTAAGTAATTTAAGACTAGTCTAGTACCCACCTGGCACTATACTAGTTATTACCATATTATTGACTATATTCCCTAGCTTTACTCTACATCCCTGTGATTATTTTGTAGCTACCAATCTGTACTTCTTAATGCCTCCACCTTTTCACCCTGTCTCCCAAACCCCTCTCATCTATCACTCCAACAAATCCAATACCCATCTGACACCACACCATGACATTACAATGTTATTGACTACATTTCTTATGCTGTACCCTACATCCCCATGACTACTTTGTAACAACCAGTTTGTACTTCTTAATCCCTTCTCCTTTTTCACCAATTCCTGACCCCTCTCTTATCTGGCAACCATGAAAATGTTCTCTGTATCTATGAGGTTGTTTCTGTTTTGTTTGTTTATTTATTTTGGTTTTTATATTCTACAGTAAAATCACATTGCATTTGTCTTTTGTTGTCTGACATACTTCACTCAGCACAATACCGTTCAAGTGTAATCTATGCTGCCACAGATGGCAAGAACCCATTCCTTTCAATGGTCAAGCAATATTCCATTGTATATATGTACCACCTACACTTTATCTGTTCATTCATCAACAGATACCCAGTCTGCCCCCACATCTTGGCCATTTTAAACAGTGCTTTAATGAACATATGGATGCACATATCATCTCAAAGAAGCGTTTTGGGTTTCTTTGGATAATTACCCGGATATAGAATTAACTGGGTCCTTGTTTGTCTCTTGTTATAGTCTTTGTTTTAAAGTCTATTTGTCTGATATAAATATTGCTACCACAGATTTTATTTTGTTGTTGTTATTTCCATTTTCATGAAATATCTTTTTTCCATCTCTTTACTTTCAATGTGCATCTTTTGATCTGAACTGAGTCTCTTGTAGGCAGGCATACATAAGGGTATGTTTTTCTTATCCATTCAGCCATCCAATCGTTCGATTGGAGCATTTAATCCATTGACATTGAAAGTAATTGTTGATAGATTTGTAGTTATTGCCATTTTATTCTTCATCTTCTTTTTTTTTGGCTTAAATGCCTCTAATATTCCTCATAATACTGGTTTAGTGGTGAGGAATTCCTTTAGCTTTTTCTTGTCTGGAAAACTTTGTATCTGTCCATTGATTCTAAATAATAGCTTTGCTGGGTAGAATGATCTAGGTTCTAGGTCCTGGCTTTTCATCTCTTTGAATATTTCCTGCCAACCCCTTCTGGCCTGCAAAGTTTCTGTTGAGAAATTAGCTGATAATCTTATGGGAGCTCCCTTGTAGGTAACTAACTGTATTTCTCTTGCTGCTTTTAAGTTTCTCTCTTTGTCTTTAAATTTTGGCATTTTAATTATGATGTGTCTTGGTGTGGGCTTGTTTGGGTTCATCTTGTTCAGGACTCTGTGTGCTTTCTGCGCTTGTATATCTACATCCTTCACCAGGTTAGGAAAGTTTTTAGTCACTATTTCTTCAGATAGGTTTTCAATTCCTTGTTCTATTTTTTCTCCTTCTGGTACCCCTCTGATGCAAATGTTGGTACTCTTGATGTTGTCCCAGAGGCCGCTTAAACTCTCCTCAATGTTTTGGATTCATTTTCTTTTTGCTGTTCTGATTGGGTGTTTTCTGCTACTTTGTCTTCTAAATTGCTGATTTGATTCTGTGTTTCATCTAATCTGTTGATTCCCTCTTATATATTCTTCAGTTCAGTTATTATGGTCTTTATTTCTGACTGGTTCTTTATGTTTTCTGTCTCCATTTTTATATGTCCTATCTCTTTGTTTTCCCAGAGATCACTGAGCATCCTTATACTCAGTGTTTGGAACTCTACATCGGGCAGTTTGCTTGTCCCTATTTTGTTATTTTTCTGAAACTTTTTTCTGTTGTTTCATTTTGTGCATGTTTCTTTGTCTCCCCATTTTGGCTGCCTTTCTGTGTTTGTTTCTATGTATGGCTGTTATGCCTCCTGGTCTTAGTAGAGTGGCCTTATGTAGTAGGTTTCTTGTGGGACCCCATGGTTCAGTCTCCCTGGTCACCAGAGCCTGGTGCCCCAGGTGTGTCTCCTGTGTGGGTTGTGTGAGTTCCTGTTGTAGTTGAGACTTCATTGCCCTTTGCATGTCAGTGGGAGGGATTGACCCTTAGGCTGATTGGTTGTGAAGTCTGACTATGAATACAGTGGAGGGGCTGTTGTGCAGGGGCTGACCCTACTAGAGAGCAGAGCCTGCTCTAGCGAGGCTCTGGGTCCTGTCCATTCTGCCCTTTGGGTGTGTTGTTTTTGGAGGTGGTGTAGATGTTTCAGCCCACCTGTTGCAGGCCAAGTTCAGCCACAGTCTGTGCCCTGCCTGGGTCGACCTGGCATAAGCCACAGAGCAGTCCAGAGATGGCTGCCATCGCATTGTGCTTAGAGGTGTCTTGAGAGATCAAGCTGGGAACCAAGGCCAGCTGTCACTAGTGTTGGGTTAAGGCTGTTCAGCCAAAGGTACATGACATGCCAATGCCAGATGTTGCTTGTCTGGGTTTTGTGGACCTTTGAGAGATTTTGGGAAAGTCCACAGCATGAGCCAAGGCAGGCTGTTCATATGAAAATGCCACTGGAAGCAGCTTGGGTGTGCTCAAAACATGGGTGGACGTGGTCTCAGGGTGGGGCAAACAAAAGGTGATAGCCAGTTGGATGGAGACTGCAATATGATGTCTGTCTACATATGCATACTGGGAGGGGGAAGACTCAACAAAGACACAATGGCTTTTGCCAGCTCCTCCCTCTGGGAGAAAGCTGCCCCTCCAGCCCTCACCCTGAAGATAAACAATTCTGTTCATCCTTGTATGTCCCTTGCATTTGTGGAGCTGCTTCCCCAGTGCTGGATCTCAGAGTAAGTGAGTCTGTCAGTGAGTAAGTTTGTGTGCAGTCTCTTTACGAGGAGCATGTGGGAGTGCAGCCACTCTCTGTCTTACTCAGCCACAATCTCTGCTGGTTTTCACAGTCAGAAGTTCTGGGAACTTCTCTCCCTGGCACTGAAACCCTGGCTGGGGAGGGATAGAGACCTTTCCCTCCCCAGGAGGGGAGCTCCACATCTGAGATATCCCTCTCTATTTTTAATGGTCACATGTAGGTGTGGGGCCATCCTGTTCAATGTCACCCCTCTTACCAATTTTGAGGTGGCTTTTTCTATATGTCTGTAGTTGTAGGGCTTCAGTTCAGTGAAACTTCAGTCAATTATCAATGATGGTTTTTCTGTAGTTCAGCTGTAATTGACATGATCCTGAGAGGAGGTGAGCACAGTATTTACCTACTTTTCCATCTTGACTGGAAAATAATAACAGGGTTATTTTTTAACCAGACCAGTGCTGAGAAGAAGCAGAGGATGGAGAAGAAAGAAATAGGGTTTGCTTCAGTCCAGGACATTGACTCAAGACGTTGATTAGTCAGAACTCTAAATGAGAAGAACCCTGTATGTAAGTTGAGCAGTTGTCAAGAGAAAGGCCCTAGTGTCTTAGTCTCCCTCTTATTTTTAATTTTAATTAATTTATTTTTATAGATTTTGTGTCTTTGGTGGGAAGCAAAGTAGCAGAAGCCTTCTGGTCTTTGGTTTTTAAACCCTACCCATGGATGACTGGAATGAG
Organism: Aselliscus stoliczkanus; assembly: GCA_033961575.1. Lineage (NCBI taxonomy): Eukaryota > Metazoa > Chordata > Mammalia > Chiroptera > Hipposideridae > Aselliscus > Aselliscus stoliczkanus. The sequence continues at coordinate 76,980,836 of CM066728.1, read as the reverse complement.
CATGCCCTACCCAGCTGTTCCCACCCATCCCAGTCGGCCACACACAGATAATCAGCTGTTTCTGGCAAAGGGAAAGACCCAGTTAAACAATGGATCTACTGTAGGTGATTGGGAAATGTGGAAATATTTTTCAGGGAAAACAAAACCAAAGCTCTAGTAATATAAAGTTTATAATTGCTTTTCTCCTTCTTTACTCATCAATTCTATGAGAGTTTTCTGAGCACTGTCTCTTCTTCTCCACCGATGAAGTCCAATAGAATATTCTGGTTTATGGGTGGCAGTTCTTTCCATTTGAGGTTTTCCAAGGAAAGGCCCATGGGATAAAGTTGGCAGAGTACAGTGTATGTTCCAAAGCAATCTTACTCCTATTAGCTCTTTCTAGAAATTTAGGGAGAACGATAACTATTAGACAAGCATAGACAACTAGGTCCTACGTCAGGATGTTTTACATTGAGAATAGTCTCTCCAGTCTTCATATTTGTAGTGTGGTGATCTAAACTATATCAATGTTATTATTTTTAGTCTATGCATGGTCTATAAGCAGAGATCCAAATTCTCTGAAGAGTGTAGGTCCCTGTATTTCAGGAACATCATAAGCACTCACCCAGTCAGCTTTCTGAGAAAAGTCCTTATGGTTACTCTCTGTTTCATACACTGTGAGGCATGAAGGAGGGAAAGGTGCAGGTCACAGAGCCATTTACCATCTATTTTGGTCTTTGGAAATGGGAGCTTAAGGAGAGAGGACTGGGATCATGAAACAGCTTGGTCCTCACATGAGAACTTGCTCCGAGTGGTACTTACATTAGTTCCCAGCCTCCTGGCTATGGCCATTTGGCTGAGGCAGCCTTTTCTTGGTCTAATTTAGGATTATGAGGATGCACAAAGAGCTCGCAGAACAGTTTGACAACTGAGAAGGGAGCCCCTTTCAAAGTATACAAGCATTATGGTAGGAAATGAGAATTTTAAAAAGTTAGTCATGGTTTGGCACCCCTATATCCTAGTAGCTTTGGAGAGGTTAAGGGACATTTGTTTTTAGAACACTCTCGTCCTCCCTCTCTCCCTCTCTCCCTCCCCCTCTCCCCCTTTCTCTTTCTCCCTATCTCATAGAGATAGAGGGAGAGAATGAGAGAATGTGCAGGAGTCTGTGTGTTTGGCTGGCTGGAGACAGAGGCAGTAGGACCGAGAAAAAAAATGTCTGACAAGTAGAATCTGGAAAAAAACCCAACTTTTTATTGAACCTTTCAAGAGTCAAATGTCCCTGTAATGTCCTCCTCCTTGGCTGTCAAATAACATAGGTAAGCAACCAAGGAGCTATTTGTATGGGTCTGGTTTCATGTTCTCATGTCATGTGGGACTAAGTTGGTACCATTTGGTGATAGAGATTTATTTATGGACAAAATGGACTTTTGGAACTGCTTCTAAGTTTTTGACCTGTAGAGGCTTATTGTGCTTTTTATACCAATGGGCTCCAATCCTAAATGGAAGGTTTATTCAAGTCTGTGTGCTTTTGGTATTTGAGCAGACTGCAAGTATATTAGTTTTAGATGCTTGTAATCAACTGTGTTGCTATGACAACTAGATTGTAGTCCTAGCATCTGGTTTCCTATAAACACACCTGTGTTTGAAATGTAGTGGTGATATGGTGTGTGTTTGTAGAAAAAGGTTATAAGGGAATAATGGAGATAAATTATGGTCTGTTGTATCCCTTGGTCTCCTGTTCAGATTATAGAAAGAAAGATTTGAGCAAGAATCTTATTGTCTCCAAAAATAAAATTTTCTGAAACTTTTTACACTTGTAGTTCTATACACTGAGAACAAGGTCTGCATTTCCCCATCCCTGCTTATTTGTCTCTGAGACACAGAATGTTATAGTATTCTCAATACTAAATGGGACCTCAGAGAAAGGCTAATGTAGGATAATGGTAATAAATAATTCAATTTCTTGGCTAGTTCAAATAGAGTGTATGTAAAAATGCTTAGTAAACCGAAATCGATCCTTATATTTAACTTACATTGGATGGAGTAGAGGCTTGATCACTGCACTGTACATCTGAAGCTGATATTGTATAATATTGTATACCAACTGTAATTGAATATATAGATAGTCATGGGATGTGGATTATACTGTGGAAGGGAGTCAGAGGAAGTGTAATAGATATATATGATATGGGGGGAGAATTGGGGTGGTGAACTGGAGAAGGGGGGTTGTCACTTTGAGAGGTAAAAAGTACAACTGTGTTGTACACCTGAAACTAATTAAAAAAACAAAACAAAAACATTTGATATGTTTCTTGAAATGAAGAAATGATTTAAAATTAAGGGATTGAAAACAATATATTGACCTAAAAAATTAGTTGTGTTAAAATATACATAATATAATATTTACCATCTTAACCATTGTTAACTATACAGTTCAGTAGTGTATTCACATTATTGTGCATCCAATCTCCAGAACTTACTCTTCTTGCAAAACTAACACTCTTTACTCAATCAACAGTTATTGTGAATAGTGGTGCTAGGAACATTCACACCTGCAAATATTTGTTTGACAAGCTGCTTTCAATTCTTTTGGGTATATATCTAGGAGTGGGATTTCTGATTAAAGGGTAACTTTATGTTTAACTTTTTGGGGAAGCACCAAACTGCTTTCCACAAAGGTTGAGTCGTTTTATAATCCCATCAAAATCGTACAAGGGTTCTAGTTTCTCCAACATTGGTTATTTTCCATTTTTTGAAAATTATAGCCACCCTAGTGGGTGTGAAATTGTCTTGTGGTTTTGATTTTCATTTTCCTAGTGAATAATGATGTTGAACATATGCTTGTTGTCCATTTGTATGTCTTTGGGCAAATGTTTGTTCAAGTTCTTTTCTCAGTTTAAAATTGGGTTATCTTCTTGTTGTTGAGTTGTAAAAGTTCTTTATATATTCTGGATATGATTCACAAATATTTTCTCTCATTCTATAGACTTTGTTTTCACTTTCTTAATAGTATTCTTTGATGCGCAAAAGTTTTTAATTTTGATAAAGCCTAATTTGTTTATTTTTTCCTTTGGTTGCTTGTGCTTTTGGTGCCATATCTAAAAGTCCATTGCTAAATCCAAGGTCATAAAGATTTACTCCTATGTTTTCTTCTGAGACTTATGTGGTTTAATCTCTTATATATAGGATATATTGAACCATTTTTAGTTACTATTCATGTGTGGTGTAAGATAGGGAGGCCACTTTATTCTTCTGCATATGGCTCAGCAGTTTTCCTAGTACTGTTTGTTGAAGAGACTGTTCTTTCCCATCAGATGGTCTTGGTGCTCCTGTCAAAAATCTATTGGTCATAAATGTATGGGTTTGTTTCTGGACTCTCAAATCTATTTCTTTGGTCTATATATCTATCCATATGCCAATATCATACTGGTTTGATAAGGTTTGAAGTAAGGTTTGAAATTGGGAAGTGTGAATCCCACAACTTTGTTCTTCTTTTTCAATATTGTTTTGTCTATTCTGGGCCTCTTGCAATTCCATATGAATTTGATGATTGACGTTTCCATTTCTGCAAGAAAAGCTGTTGGAATTTTGATAGGGATTGATTTGAATCTGTAGATAACTTTGGGTAGTGTTGCCATCTTAACAACATAAATATTAAGTTTTCAAACATTAACATGGGCTGATTTTTAATTGCTTAGGTCTTCTTAATTTTTTTTTTTTTTTAGCAATGTTTTGCAGTTTTCAGTGTATAAGCTTTTCATTTCTGTGGTTAAATTTGCAGTATTTTTAAATTGGAAATCTACCAGTAAAAGAATTCATTACCAATGAGTGTGTTTATGTTAAACACTCTTAAACTGAGGGTAAGGAAGAGTTAATGATAAAACACAGTTTTAAATACAGTTTTATCTAATATTTATGCAAAATATTAGATAAACAGCAATTTCTTAGCAAAGAAGGGATTTTAAAGGAGGTGTTAACAAAGAGAAGGAAATTGGCATTCTAGGTATTCCTCTAACACTTATGGGTTAATTGTGGATAAATCTCTTAACCTTTTGATGTCTCAAATTTCCACCTTTGAGGTCCTATTCATTCCATCTCGTTAGTAAGCTAGAGAAGATGGTAGATTGAAAACACATATTCACCTTTCCTCCCACTCCAAAGTTTTAAAATGACAGACATTGTTTTTAAAAATCTAATGAAATCACAAATGTGCTAGAAAACACAAAAGGTGATAAAAGTGAACCATACATTTAACATGTATACCAGGATTAATGTAATGAAGGAGCAGTGAAAAAAAATCTAAGAATATGTTGGGGGAAGAAAGCACTGCAGATAAAAGAGCATTTCTGGAACTTCCTTAAGCTCAGAGTCCAAAACACCAAGCATAGAAGGGGAACTGGGAGAATCACAAGGAAATTAATTAAAGAGCTGAGTGTGGACATCCTTTGTCCTTCCTCCTCCCTAAGTTTAAAATGAGCAGTAGGCAGAAATAGAATTTTTTTCTAGGATACATCTCAAAGAATTATCTTCAAAATGAAATAAACGAATTGAGGAGCACTCCCAACATGAGTATTGGATCTAGATAGAGAGGAAAAGCAGACTAGGTAATATAAGATCTATACAAGGATATTGGAAAGGGGGAGGGGGAAGGAATGGAGTAGATGACTTCAGTGTTTTCTTCTAGAATGAACTCTGAGTATAATTCTTCGAAATGGGCAATCCAAGATAATCACTGATTGGGTGGTGGGGCTTGGGAGACAGGGATGCACAGTATGTTACAGACCACCTTCAAGAATACTGAGGAATTTCTGTGCTTAACACAATGTACCCACATACTCCACCCAACTTCACATATCACTTCACCTCCATGTGCAACCACTCTAGGAATTTCTCCTGAGGATTTTCCTGTTCACTCTTGTATCATTACATTTATTCTCTGCCAGATCATTCCCTGAAGCCTACTAAACTGTAATATTGTTGGTCTTGAAAAACATCCTCTCTTGACACTGTATTCCCCTTCATTTACCTTCTGTACCAGCCCCAAACTCTCCATCCCTTTACAACAGACATTCTTGAAACAGGTAGCTCGTATACTCACTGTTTCTACCTCTTTTCCGGTTATTCTACCCATAACCCACTTTAGTCAGGTTTTGAAACCACATCTTTCACAAAATCCACTCTTACTTGCTCAGTAATACTCAACAAACTGTCAAATCCAATGGTCACTTCTTTGATCTCACATGGATTCCTCAGCAGCATGGTATAGAGCCGGTCGGCAAACTGCGGCTCGTGAGCCACATGCGGCTCTTTGGGTACGTTCCATCTCAAAAGTTTGCCGGCCCACTAGAAGAGCCAATCCTGTTCCTCACAACAATTTAAAAACTATTCAAGAGCCATGACTATATTTTTACATAATCACCATTATGTGAATAATATCCTTTAAAAATTTTATAAATGAAACTATGATAGTTTTATTTTCATTTTCAATTTTACTTCAGAGCCGGCATCTCATGAGCCACAGTTTGCTGACCCCTGGCGGCTCTTCCATCTGAAAAGTTTGCCAATCCGTGGTATAGAGGAAACCCCCTCCCTTCTTACTATATCTCTTCTTTTCTTGGTCCCTGGATCACTATACTTCTCATTTTCTTCTACTTGAATGAGTGGTCTTCACTGTCTTCTTTACTAATTCTTTTTTCTCTTCATTATCTCTATATTTCAGAATGACCTTTCCCACATTAATTATATTCCACCTAATGTTACCTTTGTAAAAAGGAACTCATTTTACAGCTGAAGATGGCAAATACAGTCTAAAAATAAATTACATAAAATATTAGGGAAGGGAGAGGGAAAAATTGACCAAGATAAGAAAATATATAAGCTTCAAAACAAGAAAAAACAAGATGTATAGTTACTGCAGTCCTTGTTTCTTCAGCTGGTCATGAGGCTATAGTTGGAAATTATAACTGTCTTCATTCATATTATCTTTGCCCTCATTGAGGAGCTCGGTTAGTCAAGGATACATTTTACCTGATGAGGTAACTAGACTATCTCCTGAAAATTCTGAGCTCTCAGTGGTTTTAATTATGTTGGATTTCTTTGTGGCCTGAGTCAGTAATAGTCCTATTTATATTTCGTTATTTAAAACTTTTATCACCGGCATAGCTTTAGTATAAGGTACTCCAGTGAATCCCCTAGGTTCCATACATTATCTTTCTGCCCCTTTGTTCAGTAACAATTCTAATTTCTTTTGATAAGTAGGAACAACTCCAGGTGGGAGAGTAATTCCCTTCCTTGATGGTTGGTCCAGTGGCATGAGAGGCCTTACATGACCAGGAGGCCAGTTGCAGCTTCCCATTCACTGGGACACTTGTCCTGTCTCCTGGTGGGACTGCTTCTCCTTTGGAAAGTAATACTTCTGTCTGGCAGACTCCACAGACATAAGGAATGAACTTCTAATGAGTGGTTCATAAGTTGTATTAATGAGAGAAGCCACTCCTACTTCTCTCCTTGGCTCCTGGACTTACTGTGACTAGAGTAGAAACAAGATCACATTGGATATTCTTTGGGACCACATAGTACAACTTGTAGGACAGCACTAAGTCTTGAAAGTGCTGTTTCTAAGGCAGTTCTGTAACTGAGTTTTCAATAGGCTATTCCATCATTCTAAAACACAAGTTTTTTCTGGGTAATGTGGTACATAGTAAGACCAGTGGATCGTGGTGGCCTGAGCCCGTTTTCTCTCTTATACATTCCAGCTCTCACTTGAGTTCAGGACATTGGCTGAACCTAACTGTATCCAGAACTTTCTGATAAGGGATACAAGAAATGTAGATTCTAGCCTCTGTAATATAGCATAGATGAGAGTGGGAAATAGTGTTGATTACCACTAGACAATGCTACTAGGCACAGGCTCAGTTATATGATGTAAGTCTCTGTACAGAAAGACCTTGCCTGGCCACATTATCAAAAATATTACCCCTCTTATTTTCTATTTCCTTAGTTTGCTTTATTTTACAGAGCAACTGTATCTAAAACAATGGTGTTTAGTTACATGCTTACTTGTTTATTGCCCATTTCTCCCACTATTATGTAAGCTACTTGGTATAAGGATATGTGGTCCTAAAACAATTCTGGAAATATAAGAAACACTCAGATATTCATTGAGTGAATGGAAGAGGGATTGTGAGCAAAGGAACCATTAATACTGCTGGTTAAGCAAAATTGATGTATTATTATAAGTCTAGAATTTGATTCGATGATTTTAACTCTGGAGACAAAACAAAGTGCAGAAGAAATTTAAAAGTGTGCTAAGATTCTTATCTTTTTATTGTCTTTTTTGTATGAATATGTGTGCATGTATGTGAGGATGGGATATGAATACTCATTAACACTGGACATTGATAGGGAAACATGTTTAAATATGTATGTTAAAATTGAAATCTAAGAAGTTTCTAGTTAAAGTTGGTGAATCAAACATTCAGTAGCTTCTACTCCCTTTTGAAAACCCATTATAATTACAGGAAAAATATTTTTTAAAATTATAATCCCACAAGGAAAAACAGACCTGGAGAGAAGACAACAGCAACAATATTTTGGGAGCTGGAAAGGATGAGGGGTTGCTGATCCAGTAAAACAGAGAGAGCTAAATTTTAAATTGGAAGTGGGAAAAGCAAAGAAGAAACCTGATATACAGCGTGGAATCTTTAGTCCCAGGAATCAGCAGTGCCAGGTGCCCCTGCAAAGGGGAGGTGAAGGCAGGACTTAGTGCAGTATGGTGGGTTGAAACTTTGTTTATTAGTAGTAGTAGGCTCCTAGATCCTAACCCAATCCATGCAGTTGCAGCCTTTCCCCACCTGCTTCTAGCAGTGGCTGAAAGTTTATTGTCTGAAGTGTATCAATAGAAGTTCTAGACTGGGGGACACTAGGCACAGTTAAGGATGGGGTGCCACGTTGAAAATAAGGGGTTAAGTGAAAATTTACTTCTTGACTGTTAAGACCACCAAACTTCTTCCACCATGTTTGATTGAATGTTTACCTACAGTTATGCCCTTTTAGTGTGACACCTAACCAGTCCAAGAAAAGACCTGAAAAGACTGGCATTGGGGTTTCCTCAATATGATGGCATAGGCAGAACTTGCTCACATGAAGCCCCAGGTACAGAGCATATATTCAGCTTTGTAGCACCTAACTCTTAAATGGGAATGGATGGCAGGAATCACTACACATTTAAGGAAAACCTCTGACATGAAGGCCAGAAACCAGGATGAAAAAATAGAAAAAAGCAATTTGGGGAAAACAAAGACTATGCAGAAGATGGAAAAAAAAAAAAAAAGAACAAACTTCCTCTCATTAATTCTCATTAATATCCTTGCAGAGATAAGGTATTCCACTATAAAAAGCAGGAAGCTATAAAAATAAAACATTTAAAGGACAAAAATAAGATTTGGAAATTAATAATATGAAAACAAATTTAAAACTCAATATAAGATTTGAAAGATAAAATTGAAAAGATCTCCCAGAAATTTTATGACAGAAAGACCAAAAGATAGATTAGAGGGAAAAGAAAATTTAAAGGACCTTTTCAAGATTTCCAGATGTTTCAGAAAGTGAGAATGGAAAAGTAGAGGGAGGACATTTAAAAAATAATCTAAGACACTTTCTAAAGCTTAAGGATTATTTCAAGATTGAAAGAGTACATCAAATGTTCAACACAACAGATGAGAAATTTAAGAGCCATGTGGACAAATAGGAGAGAGAGAGACAGAGAGAGACAGACAGAGAGACAGAGAGAGACAGAGACAGAAAGAGAGAGAAAGAGAGAGAGAGAGAGAGAGAGAGATTGATTTATGCTTTTGTACACTTCCACATTTTTATAATTATACAATTTTGAAAGGTTCATATATTTTACCACATAAGGCTTAGAAACATATATCCACAAAGAAACCAATTAATGAATGGCAGGTATGAGACTAGGAGAAAATATTTGTAATATATGATAGAAATGAAAGCTTATTCTATTATACAAAGACTATCTACAAGTCAATAAGAAAAGGATATTCCAACAAGAAAGGGAAACGCTGAGTGGCAAATTGTAAAAGAAATACAACTTCTCTAGAAACATATGAAGATATACTCAATCTTACTGGTAATCATAGAAATCCAAATTAATGTATCCAGACACTATTTTTGCCTACCAGATTGGGAAAACTTTTTAATGATGAGTAGTATCCATTGTTGCAAGGCAGGTAGGGGATGGATGTGAAAACACTCATATACTGGGTAGGACTGCAAATGGTTACCACTTTAAAAAAAAATAAATTTGGTAGTATCTATTAAAATAATAAATATGTAAATCCCCTGACCAATCAGATCTACTCCTCAGCATCTGTTCTGCAGAATACTCCTGGAGGGACACAGAGATATTTTTATATGATCAATGTAGCATTGTCTATAATTGTGAAACAATGAAGGAATTAATGTAAGTCCACAAATAGGGGATTGGTTAAAAACAATTGTAAGTTCATATAAGAAAGAGTAGAGTACATTCTTACAGAAAACAATGAGGCTGATCTCTATACACCAAATCTCTTTACTGGAACAGTTCAAGGAAAATTCAGGCAGTACTGATAGACACTGAGGACCCAGTGTTTTGCTAATGAGCATAGTTGCTATGGAAAGTTAAAGTAAACCAAACTCTTTTGGGGAATGAATAAGTCTAAACAGGCTTTCTTGAAGTGAGTAGGTGGGAAGTAAGTGTTGAGCTGGAAAAGCAAGCATAGCGGGAGGGCAAAATAAGGACAAGGATAGTGTGCAAAAGAGCAGAAAAAAGAGAAAACAGATACTTACAGAGGATGGAATAGAGACATACTTATCTAAGGTGGAAGATCTTGGTAAGACATCTCTACCAGTCAGGAAACAGCCACTTGAAGAATGGTGCTGCCTTGCTACTATTTTTTCCCTTAAGAGAATTGAGAAATCTAAGTAGAAAATACTTTGGTGACTAGATTATTCATATAAAAGGAGAGAGTTCTTGATTGTGTCTTTGAACTATGGAAAAAATTATGTGCAAGAGTTCTGTAATTTGTGCCCCCTGCCCAACATAATTTAAAAATAAGATAGTCAATTGCCTTTCTTTTACATAGTTTAGATTTGGTTTTGGAAATGTTTAAATACAGTGGGCCATTTACTAACTTCTTACCTGCTGGCAGTAAGAGGGCAGTGATTCATATCCTGCGTCCTGACTCCCTAATGTAGGTGTGTGTGGTGGGATGGGAAGGGAAGTTTTGACGTTAAAACTGGCAAAGTTATATCACTCATCTGTTATGGTCCTTGAATGCAATGAGGAGAGGGCAGCAATGGCTCACCTTCTGTGCTGGGACATTATTTGCCACTCCAGATTCAGTCCTCCCCTTTCAACCCTACTTTCTATTCTGGGAGACTGACCTGTGTGAACTGTACCAAGAACTTCCTTGCCCTTGACTTCTGGTTGGGGTCAGCCAATAGGGGCACCTGCAGAAGATGGGCTGAAGGCTGAGGGTGAATTCAAGGTGTGATTCCTTGCTCTCTTGCTAGGCTGCCTCAGGTTGGCTATGTCCCTCCAGCAAGTGTCCCTGCTTCTCAGAGGGTAACCTGCCTTTGTGCAAGAGCTCTCGCCTCTGGGTTATTTTACTGGCAAGTAATTTTTATAATCCCAAATCTCTCTTTATTTTATGTTGCCGTCTACTATATATGTGATCTTAAATCTCTAAACCTTTCTGAACCTCAGTTTCTTATTTGTTAAATATGTAGTAAAAAAAAAAAGGTGTCTCATAAGGTTCTTGTGATAATTAAATGAAACAGTCTTGCAAGGGTTAACATGGTACTGGGGGTGCTGGTGCATATCTTATGTACCATATGACTTACGCATTTCCATTTCAGCTTTTTTTGTCCTCGTGTCTCTCTCCTGTTAGCATGATTACAACTCTCATTTCCTCCCTGAATATCACTCTAACAGTTTTAGAAGTGATTTGTGTCTCTCGTTAGTTTGTAGTACCAGCAGCTTCTAATATTTCCTGTTACATTTTTATGTTTGGGTAAGTTTTTCCTCAGAAAATATCTTCTGATCTCACAACTGTAAACAATGTAGGCAATGTAAATATCCTAGCTGAAAACCTGAGAGACACTGTCAGATTTGGGGGTGGTGCTGGTGGGCAGCATGGCACAGGTCAGGGAGGGCTAGGCTGAGCAGAGAAAACAGTTTATCACTATGCACTGTTGTTTAAATGCCACGTTTCGAGAGAAAAAAAATTAGTGTTTCATTGACGCATTTCAATATCCTAGAAAGGAAGCTTGCATTTCTGTGGGTCAGAGGCTGCCAATTGTCTCCCCAAATCCATATTCTGCTTCCTGCTAAGCTACTGTTAACAGACAAACTGAAGTGTATTAAAAATTTTAAGAGTTTTTTTGAGCAGAAATTGATTTGAATTGGGCAGCATCCATTCTAGCAGATAGAAAGGAGTTCTGGGGTGCTGTACAAAATGAAAGACTTACAGGCAGAAGGGAACAAGGAAGTTATATACAAGAAAAAAAGGCAGGTTGGTTATTGAAAGGTTACTTTTCTTTAAGAGATGGCAGGAGTCTAACAGGCAGATTAGGGGAGAATGTATGCTGATTAGGGAAGATTCCTGATTGGTTCAAGATTCCATTTCTGGAAGGGTCAAAACTATAATTAAGTCTTGGTTTGGTGTCAGGTTGCTTATTATAAGTGACTCAATTTTGAGCCTTTTGTTTTAACACTAGGCACTTTGCTACTTGGTAAAAGTGTATCTTCTCTTCTTTGTGACTCATCTGTGGCCATGTGATGAAGTTTGGACAATGAAATGTGATATAGATGTGCGTGATGACTCCCTAAGTGTTCTTTAAGATGGGGAGCATATTTCTTCCTTATTCTTTCCTTTTCCCTGTTGGTTGTAATGTGGATACATTGGCTGGGGCTCAAGAACCATCTTAAACCATGAGTTGGCAAGCTAAGACTGGAGAAGGCCCACAGAGTGGAAGCCCAGGTCCCTGCCGATGACTTTACCAGATTAACCCTCAGCTGCCTGCCTTAGGCTTCCATTATATGTTTACACCCCATACTGTTACTATCTTTTTTTATAATGCAGCCCAGCCTGGTTTTAACTAATCCACCTAATCTCTGCGTTTTGGATACAGAAACCAAGAGCCTAAGGATGTGTTCATTTTTCTTGAATCCCCATAAAACACTTAGAGAGATGGAATTAATATTCATTTCTGGATTCGAGGGCTTTTTTTTTTTTTTGCCAGTGGCACACTATCTCCATAGTATTCTTTGTTTCTGTCTCCCTCCTTCTCTCTTCTTTCTTTCCTCTCTTTTCAAATGATGAGGTTCAGGGTTAAGCATTCAAAATCTGGTCCTTATTGGGATTTGGATTAAAGTGTTATTTGAAGGAGTCCCTAGTGGGTTTTCAGAGCCACTGTCTAATTGCGGAAATGAAGTTTCAGGAAACAATAGAACCCTGCTGTAAAATAAGAGTTCAACAAATTATTCCAAGTTTCTAAGGATGCTTTTTTTCATCACATGTTTATAGTTTTATGGCCCAAAGAACAGAGAAAGAGCAAAGTGTCCTTCAAGCCATCTTCTTTATGATGGTGCCGCTGCCCTCACTGTTTGTTTTCCCTGGTATGTAATGGACATGGCAGCTTAATTACTACCAGAAGTCCGCCCGGATGGTTAAACACAGGTCAGTAATAATTCAGTGAAGGAAGGGGCACAGAATGGGGAACAAGTAATTTTTTTCAGACCAGAGAAGGCCCAATATTATAACACAAGTCTCTTAGTTATATAATATTACCACTTTCTCTAAGTCATCATAAATCACAATCTAAGGAAAATAGAGATGTGTGTAAAGCTGCCAAACAAAAGACCTACAGACTAGTGTGGATCAAAATAATTTTCAGTGCACAACCATGTGATTTGAATGCCAATGTAAGCAAAAGAAAAAAAACAAAGAAACCAACCAACCACCAAAACAAAGCAAAAAAAAAAAAAACACCCCAAACCCACCCACCTAAACAAGTGTCATAGATGTTTGAGATGTAAAACTACTGAGTTATTTTTTTCCTTTTTGCCAACTCAAGAAAAGTGTCTGTGTGCAGCAGCTTGCAAAACATGATTTGTAAATTATAAAAGCATTGCCTCTGTTTATGGGTCCATATAATCTCTGCATCTTGACATATAGGAGACAGAAAATATTATAAGTAAGCCCTCCCTTGTCACGAACAGGAAGGAGAATGGCTGGTGAAACGTTTCCAAATTGGTTGTTTTGGTGTGTGTGTGGCAGGGGGGTCGGGGGGGAGGGGGTTGGGGAGAGTAGAGAGGGTGTTGAGAAAATTGGAAAGCCTGAAATTCCAAAGTGACATTTGGTCTGGGAGCAGGGAATCTGTACCTCTTGCCTTATCAAGCTTTTGAGGTCACTCTTTTATCTCCTCTACCTGATGACACATGTTGTTCAGTTCATTGTACACTAGCATTAATTTTTCATTCATCTTATATTGAAATCACCTCTTATGTGCCCCAAACTAGAAGGTTGTAGAGTATAGCGATTGAGAGATGGATGCAGAAACTACACTCCCCGAGAAACTTGGTCCCCTACTTCCTAGCCAGTGACCTTGGCCAAGGTATCTCCCTATATCAGTTTTCCTAGCTATGAAATGGAGACATGGATTGTTACGAGGATTAAATGAGCTATTATCATAAAGTGCTTAGAACAGCGTTTGGTATATAGTAGGTGCCATACAAGTGTTTGTTAAATATTAAAAAAAAATAATTCTTATGAACTTCAGAATTATAAATTGCCTACTCAGAATGGATAAATGAATGCCATATTACCATCTCTCCAATAGAGGCAAAATGAGTGTGTGCTTGTGTGTGTGTGTTTGTGTGTGTGTGTGTGTGTGTGTGTGTGTGTGTGATTATGGTGGTGGGGACTGAGTGGACTCAGGAATCCTGAGGGCTGAAAAATGTCTGAGAAACCCTGGTTTAAGTCCTTTTATCAGTATTTTGATCATGGCATTGACAGCAGATCCCCTGGATTTCAATATCTCGTATTTGGTCAGGAGACACAGAGAAGAGAGGAGGTGAGGTGTGTAGTGAATTGATGTGGACAGATGTGGGTCACGCATTTTTGAGGCAAGGTGGTCAAAGCAAAAGTGTTCAAGACCCAATGAGAGACAGCTTCAAAAGACGAGGGCTTGCTGAGGAGGGCTGGACACAAGCCCTGTTGCCAGGCCAGTGCAGCAGGCAGCACCCAGTGGTGGAGTTACCTGAGCTGCTGGCTGACCCCAACAGGCAGTGGACAGATGCTGCCATGTTCTTCTGATGGGGACTAGAGGATGCTTCCAATGAGACAGCCTTTCATCAGTGCTTACACTGTGAGCAGCATCAAATTTGAAGGCAGAGACATAGACTCTCTGTTCTGATTCTCTGACCTTCAATTTCTTCACCTGTGAAATGGGCATTTTGATAATACTTTCTATTTCCTGCGTTTGTTGTAAGGATAAAAAGAGCAAGTGTGGGCCGGCCGAGTGGTGCGGTGGTTAAGCGCTGGCTTGGGAAGCCAGTGACCCCGGTTCAGTCCCACATGTGAGGGCCAGTGACACTGCCCTCAAAAAAAAAAAAAAAAAAAAAAAAGAGCAAGTGTAAAGGTTTGTAAATAGAAGCACATTTTAGTGATGTCAGTTATTTTTATATAGATGATATATAAATTTTGTGGTTTGTTTATAATGCCGGATTGACATGCTTTTACAGTAAAGATGTTCCTGAAAAGGGGTGTGAACGTTTGTTCCCCCATAGTCACCAGGCCATTTAGGAGACAAGACTATGATGTATTAATTTCAGTAATGTTTTGCTCCTTTGTCTGAATGCAGTGCTTTTCTCTAATTAGAAGTGGCACGGAGTATCTTGCCCCTTAAATAAATCCTATGGGAAAGAATTGTTTTATAAGAGAACTTAGTGCCTCATTAGCAATTTTTAAAATATAGTTTATTTTTGCGTGAAGTCTGCTTATAATAAGATATTGGCATATAGTATTGTGCTGCATTTATATGCCTCTTCTTACTCACTCTGTACACCCCCTCACACACACCCCTCCCACCCAGGGCCACAGCTCTCTCTGTGGGTAATGGTGTAATAGGCTGGCTTGCCAAGGTTCTGGGAAATGCCTCATCTTTCAAGTTGTGGAGACATTTAATTTAAACAGTCCTCTGCATTTTCTGGGAATATTCCGCTTTTTTAAAAAAAGCGGTATCTATTATAAGATTCCTCTAAATAGTCATCTAATTACCCCATCTTGATAAACCTGAGATGACTTCAAGTTCATAGAATATTATGGTAAATTATTTTGAGTAACTGTGCACTATTTGTTAATGTTTTAAAAACAATTTTTTTTAAGAAAATAAAATTGAGGGATGGTACAAGACCCAGAAATTTTAGTACATTAAAGAGAAACATCTGAGATGTCTTGAGTTTCTTCTTTTAAAAATATGAAAGCAGAGCGGAGCTGTCATCTATGAAAGATAAAGATAAATCACTGGAAAGGACTTTAAAGGTTTGTAACTATTTGGCAAAAAGATTTATGAAATCTAAAAACTAGGAAGAAAGAACAGAATGAATCAATCAAACATCCTCTTTGATGTATGGGGTAAATTTTGTTTGGAGTTCTTTGTGGGCTGATTTTTAATATACATAATTTGAAGAGCTGTGAACTTTGAGCTAATTAAAAAACAATCTTCTAGTAAACTTGATTTCAAAGATGAACTCTTTTCCTAGTGAGGTATCTTTTTTGTCTTTTAATGTATGTAGGTTGTTTTCCCCGCTCATGCAAATACGAATTCTAATCTGTATTTCACATTTGTATATAAGGAGCTCTTTTTTTGAAATTTTTTTCCCCCAAAAGAAACAAGCTCAAAAATAATATGTATGTATGTATGGGATACATAGTAAATGTAAAAAATTAGTTTCCTATGTATATTTAGGTGAAAAACACAAATTTACTCCTAAATGAGAGAAATGCTACATTGCACTCAGGTTTTGTAGCCCCCGAAGTGAAGGAAGAAAAAATAAGTCACTACCACAGCACTAAGCACAGAACATGGATGGGTGTCTGCTCTGACTACCCCTCCATGACATGTGTAAGATGGAGATTAGGAAGCCACGACAGCCTAGGATGCTTTCTTGGGACCCTGGCATTTTGTGTGCACTCTGTGATGCTATTTGGCAATTTTACTTGACATTTCATAGAGAGATGGCTCTATGGTCCTAACTGGGCCCTAGGCAGAGGAGGTGGGAGCAATGATGTGAAGCATGGAATCCTATCTTTTTGTGGTTTGTGAAAGCATTCTCATTACTCTGTAGTCATACTGTCATTAGTGTTGCAACCCAATAAAACTTACAACCAAGTTGATCTGACATATTCATGGAAGACCAGCTCTTCTTTTGAAGACAGTATATTTAAACTATAATATGTTTCCATAGTTAAAAGAAATTTTCATTTTAAATTTTATTTCCTTTTAATGTTTTTAGTTTTCTACATAGGGCTTGATTGTGATCTTCTCCTTTCATTAAGGCACAGATTTTAAAGGTAAAGGCCACAGAATTGGTTTCTCTATGCTCTACCCACTTAGTCCCATTCTATCTATAATTCTCTTTCATGAGCATTCTTTCCTTTCTCCCTTTCAAGCAAAAGTTTCTTAAACAGTATGTGCTAGCCCTGGGTGGGGTCAATTCTTGGGTCAAGATAAGGACAACAGAATCATAGCAATATATTAAGTACTGTATTCCCAGAATTGTAGTTGGGGCAGAGGCTGTGAATGAGACCATGAATGAACTGGGTGGGATGAAACAGAGACAGAGAGGGGAGAATTGGGTCACAGATAAAGCCATAGGGAAAAAGAGGTGTCATGATGAGACGGAAGAGTTTTGGATAATAGGTATCCAGTGATCTTGGGACAAAGGAATTAGAAAGAATTGGGAAAAAAAGAGAATAAGGGAACTGATAGCTCAGAGTCCTGATAATTATCCTGAAGTTTGGTTTCATTAGCCCCAGCATTTTGCCATGAGCTTGCCTGATAGGAATTTGGAAAGGTGTAAAATGAACTTTATTTTTAAATCTCTTCAGCTTTGGGGTCGTACAGTTCTTCATTTAGGAATGGAACAAATGCATCCAATTAAAAATAAAGTAGAATTAAATATTTTGTTTGCTCTTTTACAGAAAGGTTTATGAGACTTGATTGTCTTTTGGAAGTCTTACAGTAAGTGCCCATCACATTATGAACAGGGCATAAAGCGTAATAGTCAGACATCACTAATGTATATAACGTTGGGAAGAAAAACCAGTGGGAATTAGTAGAAAAGGTATTAGTAGAAAAAGGTATAGCATAGTGTAAACAAATAAAACAATTGCACTTTGAATATATAAGGTATATGGAATAAAGCTTGTATTTGAAAATAGCAATAATAATGATTATGATGATGATGATAAAATTACAATGGCTAACACTTTTATAGCTTTTATTATGTTCCAGGTACTGTTCTGGGATCTTTACATTGATTATGCCATTTGGTCCTCACAAGTCCCTGAAGGAGGTACTATTATTACCCACAGATTATAGGTTAGAAAAATGATGCACAGAGAGGTTAAGTAACTTGCATGAGAGGCTCAGTGACTTACACTGTGAGGGGTGGTGTTTAATTTCCTTAATTTTAATGACTTAATACTTTAATGAGCATTATAAATGCCTTACTTGGCTGTCGGTGAAATGAAATAAATAGGCATTTTGAAGACCAAATCTAGCTCAGACATACACATGGTTGTGTGAGTGAACATTTCCCAGGTTGTGAAACATTCCAAATCATGCGTATTTCCGAGTAAATAAATGTGGGAAACACCATTCTTTCCAAGCCCTCAGATAGAAAATGTGTAATGCTGAAATTTAGAGAGATTGATAGATTGGCATTTACTTTTCTGCTTTCCATGGATTTCATGTATAAAGGAAAGTCACTCGTCATGAGCTGCCCCCTGGAAGGGGGAGTAACTGTGGGTGAGACAGTTCCCTGTGACTGAAAGGCATTTCCAGTGAGGGGTGTAACTGTGAGCGAGCAGCAGCTAATATTCCCAGAAGCTGGGAGATGAGTGCTCCAGCCCTGAAGATGGGACCTTAGAAAAAGCAGGAAAGATAATTGACTAAAAGTAAAAATACAAATAGCAAAGAAAAACACGAAAAACTTAATGCTCATTAACAAAGAAATGTGAATTAGGACAACCATTGTCTCCTATCAAATTGGCATAGGTAAAAGAAAAACAAAAAAAACACAGCTAATATTCAACAGTAGTGAGAGTACTCCAAAGTAGGCATATTTTTTATTAAATAATTTATTTTTAAATAATTCAAACTCAGGCCGGCCGAGTGGCGCAGTGGTTAAGAGCTGGCTTGGGAAGCCAGCGGCCCCGGTTCGGGTCCCACATATGAGGGCTAGTGACACTGCCCTCAAAAAAAAAAAAAAAAAAAAAATTCAAACTCATAAAAAGTTGTAAGTACAGTACAAAGGAAGGGTCTCTTTACCCAAATTCTCCAATATTTCACATTTGTGCATTCTCTCTCTCTCTCTCTCTCTCTCTCTCTCTCTCTCTCTCTCTCTCCCTCCCTCCCTCCCTCTCTCTCCCCCCCCTCCCTCCCTCCTTCCCTCCCTATCAATTGCTCCTTGTAAACAGTTTTCATCTCTTAAGTCAAAACATGGTTGCAATTCACACTTGAGTTTTGTCCCAGTCACTTAATTTTTTATGTGGCCATGGGCAAGACAGTTTTTCTTAGTCCCAATTTCTTCAGTTAAAAAATGGGGATTATGGTAATTTCCGTGTTCTTCTAGTTTCTTTTGGTGTTTGGATTCGATCCTCCACACAGACTCAGCACATGGTGCGTAAATGTTGGCTGCTGTGGTCATTGTTATCATAGTTATTGGCTTCTTGAGATCAGGGACTATGGCTAATGAACCCCTGTGAATGCTCAGAGTTTAATGCAGCCCCTTTTGATGATGGGCCCTAGAAATGTTTTCAGAGTAATTTGCTTCTTTGGTCAACACATTTTGAGGCTCAGGCACGTGGGAGTGTTGGATAGGCTCTGATTCTGAGGACTGGAAACATCCCTCAGACTTCCGTGGGAGAGGCTGGAAAGAATGAAAGTAGGACTCAGTAGCTGGAAACGCTGTTAATGACTCCAACTGCAGCCAAAATAGGCAATTCGCTGGCTGCTCAAATCAAAGGGTATTATTCAAGAAGTTCCCTTCTCTCCCTTTTGGTTTGAACCTCTTCATAAATATTTGGCCTGTGTATATTATCTGCCATGCAATATTCTGGAAGAAGGCAACAATAAAAAAAGCTGGTGAAACTGAGAAGAGGAGAACCTTTTGTCATGCTCAGTCCTTAGCATTCCTTAAAGGGAGTATTTATATCAAAAGAAATGCTCACCCCCTCTGCCTGTCTCCTGCAGCAGGCTGCTCTCCTCCACATTCAGTGGCTTTGTGGACATCAAAAATGTGGTCTTGGCAGCACGTGCACAGGTAGGTGAGAACAATGTCAGCAGAAGTGGAGAGATGCATACAGGTGGGGAGTGTTCCTGTTCAGGGAATATGGCATATGAGGTAAAGCAGGAACCCAGATAAACTTTGTGTCGCTTTTTGTTGCTTGCTGTATAAATACCCAGCGCTTTGCCAGATTTTTTTTTTTTGGTAACAGTGACAGGCAACTGATTTCAAGCAGACTGAGCCACAGGGAGAGTTATTGGTGTAGTAGGTGGAATTTAAGGAAGAGTTACACCAAGTGAGGGTGACTTTTAGGATCTTAGAGGGTTGTCCATGAGGCTTGACTCCAGTTTACCAGGTGCTTCTTACCTGGGAGGTGGGAGGATATGGCTGTAGGCAACCTGCGTCATATCTTTACAGCCAGTATGAAGGAAGACAGAGCTTGTTCTCTCCCAACAACCGTTTGAAAAATCCTTGGGGAAGGACCCTGGCTTGGCTGGGATTATACACCCACTGCTGGTACGAAGTTCTGTAAACTGAGTGGGAGAAGCTGTGATTTACCGAGCCCACCCTCTGTTAGAGGGGACAGATCTATTACCAGATGAAAGTGAGAAGCTGGGAAGCCACCCCAGTCTAGAAAACATCATTTCTGTAGACATAACTGGGGCTCGCTATTGCCTCCCTGATATCACTCCTGCCACCCCTGAAGCATTTTAACCCCATAGTTTAAGATATAAACTTAGAGGCCTTCTCCTTGACCCTTACCCCTTCCTTCTTCAGTGCAGTGTACCCTGGGTTCCAGTTTTAAACCTGGCCCTCCACCATTCCCCCAGAAAAGGTCCAATCTAAGCAAGCCTTGGCCTATGTAGCCTCCTCATGGGAAACGTCTTTGGCCTTCTTACTCCTTTCTGATCTCACTTTAACACCCTTCCATTCCAGGGCTTCCTGCCTTTTCACCCATTTGACTTTTCCTCAAAATTCTCACCCTGAACTGGGCTTTTGGACTCAGCAACATAATGTGGCTTCTTCTGAGGGCTGTGGGCCTCAGCATTGTCAGGGGCTGACTTGAGGGCCCTGCCAGTGCTTTTGGTCTGCAGCCTCCTGGCTCGGCGCTAGCCCAGAGGACACCATAGTGACACTGTAGTGCCATGAGAGTGAGGGCTGGGGAGATTCATGTGAAGACCACACAGGGTGTTCTATAATCCCTGCTCAGGTGTACAGACACACACCATCCTGAAGTTCAAAGGCCAAAGCTGTGTCTCTGCATTCACATCTCATACCTTTACTAGAAGGAGATCTTGCTGTTGGTTTTTTAAAAATGTTCTGGTGTGAAGGTAACACCTGAGCATGAATTTGAAGGGTGCTGTCATTAGTTTCTTGTGATTTAGGATGTATCTAGGGGTTTTTTAGATGATGCCCCAATTTTATATCTTCTTTATTTCTGGATTAATTCCAGATAACCTATTTGTTAAATGATTCTCTGGGTCAGAAGTCTGTGTTCAGTATTACTAGAAATGAAAAAAGGAAAAGATAATCTGTGTCTTGGAGATGACCAGAGTCTAGTTAGAGAGCAGCAAACAAGAATATTGTTACTGTGAGTATGGTAATAGAAGGGCATGCAAGAAGGAAGTACGAACATCTGAGTGTGTGGCAGGTATTGGGGAGGAGGAGTCATTTAGAACATGAGGTAATAGGGTATAATAGTGTCCCATTGCTGCTGTAATAAATTACCACAACCTTAGTGACTTAAAACAACACAAGTTTATTCTCTTACAGTTTTGGAGTTCAAAAGTCTAAAACCCAGGTGACAGAACTACATTTTTCTGGCAGCTCTCAGGGAGAACCTGTTTCTTTCTCTTTTCCCGCTTCTATAGGCTCCTGCATTCCTGGGCTTGAGGACCTGTTCCAGCCAGAAAATGCATCCCTTTGACCTCTGCTTCCATCAGCACATCCCATCTCTGACTCCCTGCCTCCCTCTTTCACTTACAATGAGCCTTGTGCTTACATTGGGCCTACCCAGATAATCTAGGATAATCTTCATCTCAAATTCCTTACTAGCATCTATAAGGTAACATAGTCACAGGTTCTGAGGATGAGGACACAGGCATCCTGGGTGGGGGCGTTATTCTGCCTCCCACAGAGGGTCAGATTGTCTGGAAAGTCTCTTCTAACTCCAGAATTCCATGGGTCGATTGGAGCCGTGTCAGCATGATTTGTTTCATCTAATTACTAGCCCCGACTGTACTCTCACTGTGTTTCATTGTGCTCAATGAAGAGACAACTTTGTGGAGTTCCAATTTCTTCTGTATATCTTGACCTTTGGGGCTGCTACAGAAGGAGTCATGTGGGGGAATTAGAATATTTAATGCTGAGGGTTTTAAAACCTAAGCTGTTTTTGTGATAAACACAACAGCAACTGAAGGACATCTTTTGTCCCCTGCTCAGTTACAAAGCAAACCCTGAACCTAAAAGCTTATTACTCTTTCCTTTTAGACCATGGCCTATCTGCATCAAAGGAGGCCTGAAAAACAGACACAAGAGAACACACTGTCATTACTGTGGCTTGAAAACTGTGGGGGATAGGAAGGCAGAAAGATGGAACATAAAGACGGGCTAACATGTCTGCTGGAAATGGAGCAAGGAGCTGAGCCAAGATTATTTGATTCCTCACCATTCACACAAATAAGCAGAGGCAGCAGAGGTCCCGATAATACCAAACAGCAGATATTTTGAAAATCATTGACATTCGGCTTTGAAATAGAATCTTTGTTTTTATTATGTGTTTACTTTCACAATGACCTCTTGCTTTGGCCACTTAAAATTACATGGTTTGCCCTGAGCCAAACCAGTTGTGGGGCTGATGCAAGGCTGAGGGAAGTTGGCTCAGGATTGAATAATTGGTTGGAAGTAATATTCCCCCTTTTGTGTTTTTAAGCTTTCCTCTACTGACTCCTTCTGCTCCTCCTTCCCTTCCTCCCCATCGCCCCCTTCTTTTTGAGATATATTTGACATATAACATTGCATTAGTTTAGGTGTACAACATAATGATTTGATATATGTCTATATTGATGATTGCAATAAGTTTCATTAACATCCATCACCACACAGTTACAATCTTTTTCTAGTGATAAGAATTTTTAAGATCTACTCTCTTAGCAATCTTCAAACATACAATACAATATTTTTTACTGTAGTCACCATGCTGTGCATTACATCCCCAGAACTTATTTATCTTAAAACTGGAAATTTGAACCTTTTGACTATCATCACCCATTTTGCCTATCCCCTTACCCTCTGCATCTGGCAATCACCAATCTGTTTTCTGTATCTATGAGTTCATTTTTTACCTTTTACTGCTTTTTTTTTGAGGGGGGGCAGTGACACTGGCCCTCATATGTGGGACCCGAACCGGGGCCGCTAGCTTCCCAAGCCAGCACTTAACCACTGCATCACTCAGTCGGCCCTGATTTTTTTTTTTTATTATTAGTTTCAGGTGTACAAAACAATGCAATAGTTGTACTTTCCACCCTTCACAAAGTGACAATCCCCTTCCCCCGATTCACTGTCCCCCCCACCCCCACTATCACACATATCTATTGACTCCATCCCTACACTATATTCCACAACCCGTGACTATATATATATATATATATATATATATATATATATATATATATATATATTAAATTACAATTGACATACAATATTATTCAGCGGCAGCTTCAGATGTACAGTGCAGGGGTCAGGCCTCTACACTGTCCATGAAGTGGTCTCCCTAACAAGATATGTGACCATCTTACACCTACAAAATATTGACAACATTATTAATTATATTCTCTAAACTGTCTTTCATATTCCTGTGGCAATATTGTAGTTGCCTATTACCTATTTATGCTCTCTAATCCCTTCCCCTTCTCCCTCATCTCCTCCCTCCTCCCATCTAGCAACCATCAGTTTTTCTTCCATATCTCTGAGACTATTTCTGTTTACTTTGCTCATTCGTTCAGATTTTTAGATTCCACATAAAAGTGAGATCATATGGTATTTGTCTTTTTCTGACTGACTTATTTCACTTAACATAATGTTCTCTAGGTCCAACCATATCATTGCAAATGGTAAGATTGCATTCTTCTTTATAGCAGAGTAATAACCCGTTGTATAAATGTACCACAGTTTCTTAATCCAGTTGTTTACCAATGGGCATTTCGGTTGTTTCCAAGTCTTGGCTATTGTAAATAGCGCTGCAATGAACATAGGGGTGCATATATTTTTTTTAATTAGTGTCTTGGGTTTCTCTGGATAGCTATATGGTTCAATTTTTATTTTTATTTTTTAGAATCTACATGTAAGTGAAATCATACAGTATTTTATTTTCTTGGACTTATTTTACTCAGCATAATGCTCTCAGGATCCACCCATTGTCAGAAATGGCAAGGCTTCCTTATTTTTTATACCTGAATAATATGCCATTGTACATGTGCACCTCATTTTCTTTATTCATTCATTTGTCAATGGACACTTAGGTTGTTTCCATTTCTTGGCTATTGTGAATAATGCTGCAATAAACATGGAGGTGCAGATATATTTTTTACATACTAATTGTTTCTTTTGGATAAATACCCAGAAGTGGAATTGCTGGGTCATATGGTAGTTCTATTTTTAATTTTTTTTTTTTTTTAAGATTTTATTGGGGAATCGGGGGAGGGAACAGCATTGGGGAACCGGAGAAGGGGAACAGACAAGTTGCTGTCCTTTTGTTCTTCAGTCTAGTTGTAGAGGACGTTGCTTCACTGGCCCATGATGGTATCATCATTGTGCTCTTCCCGGGTGAGGCAGATTGGTCACCGGCCTCTGGACGGCTGCTCACAGAAACTCTTGGCAGCTCACATTGGCTGCCAGCCATTCATGCTGGCTCCTGGACACTCACTGTAGCCTATGGCAGCCCACTGCAGCAGGGGCTGCAGCTATGCTGTCCAGGGGACTCACAGCAGCCCAGCTCCAAGTAGAGCTGTTGTTCACCATCTTAGCTGTAGATGGCAGTGTCACTGGCCCTCATATGTGGGATCCAAACTGGGGCTACTGGCATCACAAGCCAGCTCTTAACCAACACACCACTTGACTGGTCCTATTTTTAATTTTTTAGGGAGCTCCATACTGTTTTCCATACTGGCTGCAGCAATTTACAATCTCACCAACAGTGCGCAAGGGTTCCCTTTTGTCTGCATTCTTGCCAACACTTCTAATTTCTTGTGTTTTTGGTAATAGCCATTCTCACAGGTGTTAGGTGATATCTCAGTATGGTTTTTATTAGCATTTCCCTGATGATTAGTAATGTTGAGAACCTTTTCATGTACTTGCTGTCCATTTGTCTTTGGAAAAATGTCTATTCAGTTCCTCTGCCATTTTCATGAGATTATTATTTTTTCTATTGAGTTATATGAGTTTTTTATATGTTTTGGATATTAGCCTCTTATCAGATGACCCCCTTCTTATTTGTATTTAAACAGAGTTGCTGTGGACACTGTGCTTTGCCTATACAGCAGAACTCCCCACCCTCTTCCTTTCTAACAGACCCCATTTTATTCAGGTATCCATCTCACCTTCTTGCAAAATTACTTGAGGGGGACCCTGCCTTCCCTCTCAGCTATGGAAAAGGGAACCTGATTGGTCAAAGTGTAATCCCATCATCCTGGCCAGTAACTGGCTCAAGAATGGCCACATGGCTTAAGTCTGGCCAATTCAACACAAGGAACGTTTTCTGGTAGCTGTGGAGAACTTTATTTTCTCTTATGAAAGAGACATGGACAGTTACTTTCTCTCTGTAATGGGAATAAAGAAGCATGTTTCTCCATATACCACTGGTGACAATTATACAACCATGAGAAAAAAACTGAAACAGAATTACAAGAACTCTGATAGTGTGCATGGGAAGAAGAGACAAAAAGAAACTGAACACTTTCTTATGGCTCTGAACTCTATTGATCAACAAACTCTGGATATCGTCTTATCTTTGAGTTTTCTGTTCTATGAGACATTCCCCTGTTGCCTATGCTATTTAAAGTTTTCTTACTTGCAGCTGAAATCCTCCTAATAGATATACTCTTTAAGTTGTTACTGTGGCTCAAATGTCCTCTGATTTCACCAGCTTGAGACTATGAATAAGCTAACATTAACTTTAAGCCTCTGCCTCCTATGTTAGCAACTCCAGCTCCTTTCACAATCTCCAGCTAGTATTTTGGGAGTTCTAGAGGTTCTGGAATCAATTTGGACAGCTCCTCACTACTGTTCTCTGGATGTCTGAACTGTACTATTCCTACAGGGCCTCAGTTGCTTAGCTCATGTTTTTTAATTAGAGGGAGAATGTTCCCTCCTTATGTTATATGCTCAGTTGATGGCAGGAGTGGTTCCAAAACAGTTACTTAAGCTTCAAAATATTAAAGAGATTAATAAGCCTGCTTTCTTTAAAAAAGAAATTGAGATACATAATTTTCAGTTGACTGTCAGCCTCTGTAGCTATGTTTGGCTAGACCAGTGCTGTCCAATAGAAATATAATACAAGGTAAGTGTGTAACTTTAGGTTTTCTAGTGGCCATCTTAAGGTAAAAGGAATAAAATAAAATTAATTTTAATATAATAATACATTTTATTTAACCCAATATATCCAAATTTTTTATTTTAATATGTAATTAATATAAAAGCTATTTATGAGATATTTACACCAAATTTTTTTTTAGACCAAGTCTTCAAAAGCCAGTGTGTATTTTTTCACTTATAGCACATCTCAATTTGGAGCAGACACATTTCAAGTGCTCAATAGCCACACGTGTCTAGTGGCTGCCATACTGGATGGATTCATCCAGTATGTGGCTAGAATCTGCCATAGTTCTTCCCACAGGGGGAATTTTTTCCAAGGGGACATTCATCCTTTCTTGAACCCTGATTTCTTTTATTTACCTTATCACCCCACATTTACTTCTTATTCTTTCAGACATGTGTCTGTATGTCTGAACTCTAATTATGAACAAGGCTGGAGTTATTTTTTCCCTTTAAGAAGCTCCTCAGATTGCATTTAAATCAATAAATTTAATTGTGGCAAATAGGGGTAAGTGGGTGGGTAGGAGCTGTTTATGAATGCAAACATATATTTGCGTGAGGGAAAGACCTTATCCAACCGAAATGTCTATCACCAAGGTAACAATTTCTTCTTTCAAAGAAAACCCAGTGGAACTTTTCAATTCTTTTTTATCTGACTTGTCCATTGACCTCGTTTAATGCATTTTCTTCCTGGAATTCTTACTTCTTTTGGCTTCTATGATACTCACTTTCCCAGCTTCCCTCCTGTATCTCTGACCACTCCTTCCTTGCAGCTCCTCTTTCTCTGCCCTTCCCTCAGTGGTGATGTTTCAGTGGTTCCATTTTTGACCATCCTGTCTTCTTTGTATTCCATATTTCCCCCCTCAATACTTTCTTCCATCCATGGCTAAATCATAATTTATATACAAATATTTCTCAGACACATCTATCCAATCTATACCTACCTCCTGAACTCCAGGTACATGTAATAAATTGCTTACCAGTCAATTCCTTTTGCTGTCCTTCAGGCATCTTAGAGTCACCATCTATAACATTCATTACTGTTCCTCCTCTTCACTTGACCCTCTATCTTCGGTTCCTTCAGTCACTGAATGGTACCTCTAACCATTCAGTTGCCAGAGTCTAAAACTGGGTGTTGTTCTAAATTAAATGCCTCTTGTCTCTTACCTCCCACATCGAACAAAAGTCCTTCTGATTTAACTTAATCCGTATCTCTTTGTTTATTTACATATTTCCAACTTCCCATTGCCACTATTTTGTCTTTTCTCAATTATTTACCTTTTGACCAGTTCATTGTCTTCAGTTTTGCCCCTTCCATCCATTGTCATAATTGCATTGAGAAGAGCTTTTCTCAAACAAAAACTGCTAGTTAATCCTTTACTTCTTTGCTTAAAACTAAACTCCTGAACAAGTTATATAAGGCCTTTGTTAAGGCTGATCTGGCTTCCACTTCTTCCTCCCACCTCTCTGCCCCCATATTCCATATTCCACTATATTGAACTTGTAGCTTCTTTTTGTCTTTTCATATGCTGTTCTTCTGACTTGGGCAGTCTTGCCTCCACTTTCTTTTCTGGCTAACTCAAGAAGTCCTCAAACATTATTTTTGTTGCCTCAGAACTCTGAAAGTGTTAAAAATTATTAAGGACCCCAAAGAATTCTTGTTGATAGAGATTATAGTTATCAATATCTACTGTTTAAGCAATTAAAAGTAAGAAATTTATATATATATATAGTTATACATATATAGTTATATATATAGTTATACATATATATAGTTATGTATATAGTTATATATATATATTTAAAAAACAATGAAAATAACAAATAACTTACTTTATAAAAATGACTATTTGACAATACAAGAAACATTCAGAAGGGTGGCATTTTTAAAAATGTTTTTACAAATGTCTTTTACTGTTTGGCTCAGTAGAAAACACTGGATTATCATATCTGCTTTTGAATTCAACCTCTGCAATATGTTGCTTTGGTTGAAGCACATGAGAAAAATCTGGTCTCAAAAAGAGACGTAGTTATGTACTGGTTTGCTAGTGCTGCCATAACAAAGTACCACAATCTGAGTGGCTTCAACAATAGAAATTGATTGCCTCACAGTTCTGGAGGCAGGAAGTCTGAGATCAGGGTATCAGCAGGGCCATACGCCCTCCAGAGGTGTTGGGGAAAGATCAGCTCTCTCTTAGCTGCTGGTAGTTCCTTGGTTTGTGGTAGCATAACTTCAAAATTTACATGGCATTCTCTGTGTGTGTGTGAAAAATTTCCCCTTTTAATAAGTATACCAGTCAATTGGATTAGGGCCCACTCTAATGACCTCATTTTAACATATTTATCTCTGCAAATACCCTATCTCCAAATTCACATATTGGGAGTTAGAATTCCAACATATCTTTTTGGGGGACAATTCAACCCATAACAATTGGAAAAGACAGGATTTCACAGGACCCCTCTAAGAGTATCTCAGAGTGTCCCAGATGCCTTCTTGGAGGAGTACTGTTTGAACTCATTCTTTAAGTCCCAGCTTAGAAGTTGGGATTCTGCAACTCCCTTTTTGACCAAGGCCCATGTTAGGTGCTTCTGCAGCATCCTGGGCTATCTCACCTTTTCATTGCATTTATCATACTATTTTGGAATTCCTTGTTAAGGGGTGTATTAGTTAGCTTGGGCTGCCATAATAAAAAACCACACACTGAGTGGTTAAGCAACAAAAATTTACTTTCTGAAAGTTTCAGAGGCTAGAAACCCAAGATCAAGGTGCTGTCATGGTTGATTTCTGGTGAGGCCTAGTGGATAGATGCCTTCATGCTATGTCCTCACTATACCTTTCCTCTGTGTATGGGTGAGGAAAGGGGGATGGGAAGGATGGGAAGACATATTTCTGTTATCTCTTCCTCTTTTTATAAGGACAGCAGTTCTATTGGATTTAGGCCCACCCTTATGACCTCACTTAACCTAATTATCTCCCCAAATTTTTTATCTCCAAATACAGTAACAGTGGAGATTAGGGTTTTAACATATGAATTTGGGAGGGGACACAATTCAGTCCATAACAAAAGGGTCAGTTACTTTTATTGAACTTAATCATAAAAATTGATGATCAATTAACCAATGGTCAGAGATCAGTATTTTTAAATTTTATTTTGAGAATTATGGCAAGATATAATTTAATTTACCTTTTGTATGTTTAAATCTCTTATTTAAAAAAAACCACAAAACAACAAAACCCTAAGTAGTTTTTGAGAGAATTGTTTAAAATAATCCTCTTTGTACTGAAACTCTCTGTCACACCCTTTAGATCAGTGATATTAAATGGTAATTATAAAGAATAAATTATTAATACATTCATTAAAATACTTAAGCTGGCCAAGTGGCGCGGTGGTTAAGCACTGGCTTGGGGAGCCAGCAGCCCTGGTTCAGGTCCCACATATGAGGGCCAGTGACACTGCCCTCAAAAAAATAAAATAAATAAAATAAAAAATAAAACAAACCTGTGGCAGCAGCTATATTTGCCAGTGTTTATGAAAAATAAGTTTTTATAGCTTCATTAAATGTTCCTAAAATATAAATTGCTAAGAGAAATGCATGGAACTATAGCTCTGAAGGGACTTGAATTTTCTGCAAAATGCTTGGGTCATCACATTGTTAAAAGTGGGATTATTTATATGCATTTTAACTGTGATTTATTGAACAGTATACAACAACAGTACAACAGGATAAAAAGCAACAAAAACACAATTTGTTCTGGACCAAAAATGGTAGAAGAGATTCTGTCTGTTTGTACATAGATAATTCTAAACATCCTACTCCCATTCTCTCCCTTCTCTTTTATATGTGAATGTAAAATGTAGTTAAATATCTATGGCAGCTTGACATATATACTTCTATGGCTACCCTCGTCTTCATCTCTGTTCATGGGCCTGCCTCCTTTAAAGATAAAGCTCCAAGTGCTTCCCAAGCCAAGAATGTCAGCATCAGTGAAGATCTATGAAAACACACTTTGATTGGAAACATATTTATTTTGAATTAAACTTCAAATGACTTAAACTTTATTGGCTGTATTTGGCAAAAATGGTCACTGCTGAGGTTACAGTTCTTTTTGCTGCTGTAGTCAGTCGTTTTGCTTTTGAAGACAGGGTCAAATTAATTTTTTGTGGCTGATGTGGAAGGCAGAACATTCTGCATTAGATCAGTTCCAACGTTCAGGAGAGGCATGTGGTCAAAGTCTCCATTTTGTCCAAAGGATTCTTTGCTGCCACAACCTACAAACAAGATGAGGGAAAGTTCTGAAAGAGATTTCATCAAATTCCTGTAGCCTGAGTCTCTGCTTATCCTCTTCTCCTCTTTTTCCAACTCAGTTCTCTGCAATACTCTCCTGAGTGTAATAATTTTTCTAAAATTACTCATCTTTCTATCCCTTTGCCTACTTGGGGAATGCCTGGATTTATGTGACTGTGATATTGGTGATTGTTATTTAGGTGCTTGGATTTGGAATGGCTTTTGGAATTTTTTTTTCTCTTGTCTTTTTTATTGGTTGTTTTAAGAAAAAACATTAGCAAGTATTGTTACTACAAAAATAATAATAGTTGTGCTTTAAGAAAATTTATTGAATTAATGTATTTTTAACCAAAAGTTACTAAAAGTTAACCTATTATGTTTGAATCCTTAAACTGGTTGGAAAAAAAGGAGCCCTCTAAACTAAAAAAATGTTGAAGCTTATTATGATTTTGAGATATTTAATTAGTGAGAATTTAAATTAACTAAAGATAAAAATAATAGTAACAAATGCAAATAAATACTTAAAAGATTTATTCAGGGCTTCCAGGGGATCTTACTGAGTAGGTAATGAACCTGGCCCTTTATGCAGTATTCCCACCATGCTAGGCACATGGAACCCTCACAACCATTCCATAGACACATTCTAGCATTCTCCCCACTGTACATCTGAGGAGACAAAGCACAGGGCAGTGAAATGGCTTCCTCAAAGTTATACAAGTCGGAAGTGATAGGGCCAAGGTTCAGTTGGTGCCCTTAGAAAAGCAAACTACCAAGCAAATAAAATTTTATACTCAGTGCCTCATTATCTCATTTTTGAGGATTCTTCCAGTGGAATATGCAGGGCCCTCATTCTGACTTCCTATTGTCTGGGCAACCCTATATTGTATCTCTCAATTTTTCTTTCTCACTTTCCTATCATCAAAATTTGTAATACTTTTTTCTCAGTCTTCAGAATTCTGACATTTGCATGTTGGTTTTGATTAGCAAAACCAGACCTGATAACATATTACTAGAGATGCGTAATTGTTCTTGGACAGGGAACATCTGACAATTCAAAATGTGCATGCATCTAAAAGGCCTCTAGTAAATAGGAATAGCACACAATGAGGGTTTCAGGATGTATTAGTAGCTACTACCTATTAAGGCATTTATTATATGTTATGGACTTGTGCAGGATTTTTAACCCTTTAACCACACTATGAGCCTGGTGTTGTACATTCAATCTTTGAATAAGGAAAAAGGCCAGCAAACAAGCTTCTTGCCTGTGGTCACAAAGGGGTGGCTCGGGCTTTTTGACTCTTGGCTCTTTCCCTATTTCACTCTGACTGTCTTCTGGCTGCTTCCGCTGGGCTCCTGAGTCATGGATCTGAATGTTCCATGTCTGGGGCTTCATCTGAAATGACCAGTAACCCACAGATGAGCACAGCTTGCCTCCTTTCCTCCCTTCCCATTTTTTTTTTTTATTCCTTTTCCTTTAGGAAACTCTTTATGAAAAAAGTTCCTAGTACACCATTCTTCTTAACACACTGTACTCATGTCCTCTTATTTATTTTTTAAATTTTATATGGAACTAATATTCCAAAAACGTTGCCTTACTTACTAATGTTTTAATCCTTTGGTTGTATTTCTTTGGAATAGTTGCATTAGTGCTTTGGAACTCCTATCAGTATTTTAGATTTCCTTCTTGAAAATCTTAGTCTTACTTGAACAGTGGGGATAAATGGCATTTTGCCACCTAGCTTTTCATTTTGCGTGAAAATTCGTATCTGAATTCAAAATTTGTTCAGATGTCAAATCATTTCTAAGTAATGAAGTAACCAGGGGAAACCTGCACTGAGATGATAAGCAACCCATTTTCTAAAGGATGAATAGTGTCATCTAAACCGTCCTTTCCCTCTCTACCTGTTCCTTCCTGAATCTGACATGCTCTCCCTGACACATCTAAAAAAGTGCCTGCCAATCATTTTCGGAATGTTTCACCCTGAGTTGAGTCAACTGTTTGAATGTGCTAAATGTGTGGTGAGCAGAAAGTTGGGGGATTTTGGGTAATGAAACAGCTTGCTCCATTAGTATGTCAGTGATATCACATCCTTTCTTTTTAACACACATCGTACAATTCCTAGTGAAAGTAGGTTAGCCTATCCCTCAGGAATATTGGGAACATCTGACCATGACTTTTTATATGACAAGATGAAGGAGTGGTCCTGGGCAACACGGTCCTGAGGCACAGCGATCAAATGTCGCGGAGATCCCAGTCTGTGCTTAGTCACTGCTCCCTCCCCCTGCCAAGTGCCGGTTGTGTTCCCCCTGGACTCAGGCTCCTACAGTTTAAAAGATCCTTTCCAACAAGGCTTTGCTCTGCGGCCTCTTAAAATTGATCTCTTCCTGGCTTTATGCCCTCCCATGTGTCAGTCCCCTGGATTGTGGTCTGGAAGCCTCATTATAGGATCTAGTGATACAGAATGCTGAGTCGAGAGAATGTTTACAGATCATTCTAGCCCAGCCACTGCACAGATGAGAATAAGGCCCAGAGGTTTAAGAACTGCCACATGGATCTTCACTCCTGGACTCCTCAACTGAGCCAGTTTCTGTAATCCTTCCATATTGGAAGTGCCTTTATTTGCATTTTTACAGGGCTTCTAAGTGTTTAGACCAGTGTTTCCTAAACTTGGCTAAATATTTAAGTTATCTCATCATAGTTCTGATTTTCTAAGTCTGGGCTGGGAGTCAGAAACTGTACTCTTAACAGGCCCAGGTAATGGTGATGATTAGCGTATGCTGGAAAACCACATTAAACAAAAAGGCTGACTCAGCAATACTGTACATTCCAACTAACCAGCCAGGCTAATAGACTCTACAGTTTTAGGCAACCCAGCTTTTCTGGCTTACATCAGTCCACTCAAGGCCAATGTGGACTAGAAAACAGAAGCGGCTCTGTCTTATTGAAAACCGGAGGTAAAGAAAACAGTTCCCCAAAGATGCTAGGACCCTAATTAGTATTTGTTGATATAGGAAATATTAGCATAATCATGGAACTGGGTGAAAAGTAAATGTGTTTCCAGGTAGCACAAAAATCCCTCCTAAAGAAGGGCCTGTCTTTGTTGAGAGCTGTATCTTGGCGAGGTATTTCAGGTAGAAGGTAAGATGGAAACTATAGAGGTTGCTGAGCCATTCATTCTTCATTGGAAAAGAATAGGAATTTGGATTTGGGGAAGAGCAGAGAGGAGATGATAAAAGAGGAAGGGACTAAACAATATAGTGAAGTGACAATAGCCATATAGAACAAGGTACCTCTTATTCTTCAGTTGTTTGCATTATTGAGATAAAACCCCCTTTCCTGGGACTTCCAGCAAAGTTACTTTATCTTCCAGGGTGAACATAAGGATAGGAGGTGAGCTGTATATCTGAATTCATGTATGTGGAACCCTGACAGGACATACAAGATTGCAAGTAGACTTAATAAATCAAACCAGTTCAGTGAGAGA
Organism: Aselliscus stoliczkanus; assembly: GCA_033961575.1. Taxonomy (NCBI): domain Eukaryota; kingdom Metazoa; phylum Chordata; class Mammalia; order Chiroptera; family Hipposideridae; genus Aselliscus; species Aselliscus stoliczkanus. The sequence continues at coordinate 76,946,918 of CM066728.1, read as the reverse complement.
AGGAGCTTGGACTGAGGGGTGTCCTTGGGTCATAGGGGTGCCAGGCATCCTGTATATATAGAACATGCCCTTGTAGTTCATGGTTTTGTCTTCAAGCTTGTATTGACTCTGTTGGGATGACCTAAATGCCCCATATCCAGCCTTTTCTAATAAATTGCAACATTCCACTGTTGAATTGGGTTTTCTGTGTTTTTATTCACTAAATCTGGCAACCCCACCATAGGACCATAGCACTGTGGTAAATGTGCAGAAATCTTGGCAAGGACATCGGACATTCCACAAGTGGTAAACAGGGTTTCAGACAATTTCATCTAGATTATCTAGGGCAGAGTGATTTCAGCTAACACTGAAGTTATAATTACAACTGGCCAGTCAAATGTAGTGCCTGTCAACTTTGGCTCACGACAGTCACCTGCGAGCTTATAAGAAATCATGTCCAGGTCCCACCCCTAGGATTCAAGTCCATATGGTCTGGTGAGGGTCGAGATCTCAGTATTGTTAAAGCTTACCTGGAGATTCTAAAGTGAAGCCAGGAATGAGAATTACTGGTCTGGAGAGAGCCCGTCCTTTGTGAAGTATTATATGTATGCAGCTGTGATGGGCAAATGTCAAAGATTGGGATTTGGGGTAGAAAACAGAGAGGGGACTGAATTACTGAAGGGACTATTTCCACTGCAGTCTCAGTACCTCTTTGAAGGTCTGGACCTGGCTAGGCCTGAAATATATGTCAATTGGAAACCTGTATCATTGTTTCCTGCTATATAATTCTACACCAAATGAAAAGAGAAGCCAAGAGTCTCTTGTGCCCACTGTGGGGATAGCGTGCGTCCTCACTTTGGTGGAGTTTTACCAAAGAAACAGACCAGTGGGAGTTATATTTTAAGAGATTTATTGCAAGGAATTGGCTTACATGATTTTAAGGACTGGTTGTCTGAAATCCATATGGCTGGCCATGAGGAAGGGCAGACTGGAATTCTTGGACGTGAGGCGAAGCTGCTGTCCACAGGCAGACTTTCTTCTTCCACAGGGAAGCCTGGCTCTGCTTTTAAGGCCTCTCAACTGATTGAGTCAGCCCCAGACTACCTAGGATAGTCTCCCCCAACTGATTACGGACTTTAATCACGTCTGCAATACACTTTCACAGCAACACCTGAATTGTTGCTTGACTGAACAACTGGAGATTATAGCCTAGCCAAGCTGACACAAAAAACTAACCATCACACCTACTTCATACTTTGTTTTTGTTTTTGGGAAAAACATTTAAAATGTATCATCTAAACCATTTTTAAGTGTGTAGTGCAGTAGTGTTAACTCTATGTATGTTGTTGTGCCATAGGTGTCTAGAAATGTTTCATTTTAGAAAACTGAAAACTCTGTCCATTTAACAACAACTCCCCTTTTTCCACTCCCCCTGCCTACCTCATACTTTTAATCCTTTTCTAAAATTCCCTTGAAGCTGCTAGACTGCAACAATTCAAAGCAGAAAGGGAACATAAACTGTGAGGTAACTTGGCGAAGGTGACCCGTTGTTATTCTTCCTGCTGTGTGACCCTGGAACCAGCACAGGAACGATGGGGAGCCCCAGAATTGGCACCTGTCTCTCCTGTTCATGGTGGAGAGATGCAAAGGGAGGAAGAGGGACAGAAAAGAGATGGGAGGCAAGGAGCCAGACTGATTTCTACTCAGAGCCTGGGCTAGAAAAGAAACAAGTACAGGAAAAAAGCTGGAGACCATTTACAATTTGGTTTGGGCCTTTGGATGTGAGGCCCCAGTTTCTTTTAATTGAAAATGCACTTATGGTTTCCTGCCTGTAGGCACAGGTGGTGTTAATGGAATTGAGGCTGTGGGTGTGGTTTCTCTCTGAGTCATTTAGCTTCACAAGAACAGACTATACCTCTTACACTGTAGCATCCTCTTAAAAGCTGCCATGGGCATGGAGGAATCGAAACAGCTTTACAGCGTTTATTCCTGGTATTAGGGAAAAAGTTTTTCCAGATTCACATCTTCCTGATTATGTACATTCTTTACAGAATAAAGAACTCCCTGGGCCAAGAGTTAAGAGGGACAAGTGTCTGTGTCTGGCTCCATCATCAGCTAGTTGTGCTTTTGTTAGCTTCTCAGCAAAATGGAGTTGCTTGAATTGGAAGATGTCCTTCTAGCTTGTAGGCTCCATGATTCTAAAGGGCAGAGTTCTCTGTCCCCAAGTGTTTAGGGTAAAGGGTGTCAGGACGGCTAGTTGGCCCCTCAGATTTGAGAGGTCCCAGGCGTGTGTTTAACACTATTATGTTTGGAGCAACTCCTGTTCAGGATTGGTATCAATCTTAAGCCAAAGAGTTTCAGCTTTACCTTATATTTGAACAATAATATTATTGTCCAAACCTGGGGTACTTTTGGGAGTGAAAGGCCGTGCTCTTAACAACTATGTCAGAATGTGGATGTAAGTTGGGACTCTTCCTGGGCAAACTGAAACTCAAGGTCACCTTGGTTGTAGGCAATGAGGAATCATGGGACAGTTTTGATTAGGAAAATGATCTAGTTTTTGTCATATTAATCTAATAATTAAATAAGCAAATACGTATTAGCATATGTGGCAAAGCAAAGTATACTTACTGTTTTGCTTAAGGAAAATTCATCTGCTGCCAAGCATTTAATGAATGGGGGAAGAGATAACAGAGGCAATAAGAGATTAGAATAACCCAGGCAAGAGATAATAAGGGTGAACAATTCTGAGAAAAGGCCTGGGAATTATTCTTAGGCAATCAGAAGTCATAGTAGCAAAAAAGATGAAACCTACTCAAGCCATTCAGAAGAAAACCATTAGCTAGATGTGATTAATGAAGAATAGTCTGGGGCCGGTGGAGTGGCGTGGTGGTTAAGTGATGGTTTGGGAAGCCAGTGGCCCTGGTTCAGTCCCACATGTGAGAGCCAGTGACACTGCCCTAAAAAAAAAAAAAAAAAAAAAAAAGAATAGTCTGATTTGGTGGCTATTAAAAATGTCATAATTTAGGGGGCCGGACGAGTGGCGCGGTAGTTAAGCACTGGCTTAGGAAGCCAGCGGCTCCGGTTCGGGTCCCACATATGAGGGCCAGTGACACTGCCCTCAAAAAAAAAAAAAATGTCATAATTTAGGGCTGGCCGAGTGGCTCAGTTGGTTACGAGCTCGCTCAAGAGTGCGAGCTGAGCTCTGAGCAACAGCAGTTCGATGCCCAGCCTGAGCTGAGCTGCCTCTGAGCTGCCAATAGGTGGCAGGATGGCTCAGCTAAAAAAAAAAAAAGTCATAATTTAGTCACTTGAAATATTGGGGTTGGTTCTGAATAAGCATTTATTGCTCAGCAGCATGAAGAAGGCATCAACTCCCCGAGTTTTGAGTTTCTGGTCTTTTCTTTTCTCAAAATAGAACCACTTGGTAGCATTCTCTGTCAAATGCTTTCACTTAAAGACGAGCAGTTTTGAGATATGAATTGGATAAATGTTTCTGGAGATATTTGGTCATGGAACTGTATCATTAGGACTTGTAAAGCATGTCTAATTTCCTTAATGGACTGTAATGTCTTGGAAATGGCTATAATGATCTATTTATGCAGAATGCCTGAGTGCACAGACCATTTGAATAATAAGCAATTATGTTCCCTGCTGTCAGGATATTTTTGGTCTGAAGATCAGTTACCTGATACCTTTTGTCTATAGTGTTAATTCGGGTGGTGATTATAGTCTGCATATCGTAAATCTTCAAATAATCGTTATGAATAGCAGGTGCTTGAGTCTTGTCTATTTTCACCCAGATATAAATGCCTGCCTGCAAACGTCTCACTTAAAATGGGAAGCAATATGAAGGAATCCAAAGAAACATTCCTGGGTCTGTTTTATGTGCAGTCTTGATATGACCTGAGGTTTGTGTGTGTTCTTTACTTTTTTTCTGGAAAGGAAGAAAAAGAAAAATACCTAAGCTAATATGGTCAATGCCAAGAACCATATCTGAGGACATTTGTTCATTTGCTATGAATGTCCCACCTCCACCCTGGGTTTTTTTTGTGTCTACAATGCTTAGCCATGCTCATCAGCACTTTTCTTCACTGTCTGTAGGATTCACCAGAGAGCTGATGAAGGTTTTGATAGAGAACATTTTCCTCCTCATCTGACTGGTATACTTCAAAATACATCCTGACTTAACTGAAAATATGTTTATCCATATATTCTCAAGTTCACTTCTGATTGCATTAGACCTACATTCATGCCTTTCTCTTCTTCTATTTACTCTTGCCAGTAGCATCCATTATTGATAATTGATTGGTTTACTCACTTACTTGTACCCTATCTTGTTTCAAAAGGGTCTTAATTTTGTTTTTATAGTTATATATAATAAAGAACAAATAATTTTAAAATAAGGGATGCTAGTAAAAGGAAAATAAGGTAGGAAAGTACAATGTAGTCAGAAGTGAGGTTAGTCCACAAAAGGCCTCTTGTAGGGTCACAGGTGGGCCACGATTGGGACTTTAAATTTTGTAAAGGCCAACTGAGAAGGGGAAGCCTGACCTGAGCGAGTTTCACAGAATCCATTAAGTCAGATCAAACCAGTCAAACACGTTAAACACATTTTTTTCCGATGCTGAGCTCAGACAGTTTCACTTGTGTCCTTATAGAGAGGACACTGTAAAATGTGATAAAAGGCAGCTTTGATAATATTTTACATTCCATTATTGAAAAATGAGTTGCTTGACTTGCCATCTAGCCTCTAAATTGAATTCTTGTCATTCTCTAGTTTCTATTAGGATCCCCACATTTGTGCCCCTCGAGTCCTGGTGTTGAGACAGGTTGGCCCTTGACGAAGGAGTCATTACTTTCTCCATTCCTTTTGTTCTCCTGTGAGCCCAAGATGCCCATGATTTTCCCAGGAGTGGCCATAGTTTCTTACAGTGTCCCCGATACCTAAAGTGGGTGACTTTTGCAGAATGTTTCCTATTGTTGCTGTAACAAATTAGAAGAAACTTTAGCGGCTTTAAATTATGCAAATTTATTATCTTACAATTCTGAAGGTCAGGAATCCAAAATGGATTTCATGGGCTAAAATTATCAGGAGGGTCTTAAATGCTCTAGGCTTTTCCTACCATCTCGGGGCTGCCTGCATGTCTTGGCTTCAGTCCTTCCCCAGCAATCACATCACTGGGACCTCTGCTTCCATCAACACATCCCATCTCTGACTCTCTTGCTTCCCTTCTTTATTTATAAGAGCCTTGTGATTATCTGGGTCCACCTGGATAATCCAGGATAATCTCCTCATTTCAAGACCTTTAATTTAATCACATCTACAAAGTTCCTTTTACCATTTAAGAGAACATATTCAGTTTCCTGGGATTAGGATGTGGATAACTTGGGGTGGGTGTGGTTATTATTTGGCCTACCACACAAGAAAATTGAGAAAACGAAGGATGAGTTTTGTGCCATCCTATATCATCTGCTCGCTTGGCAAGTGTTTCAGATGGAGTCCAGGCAGAAAAATGGCTGTGCTAGATAGTTTGGAAGAAGGAACTGACTATGGGGACCTAGACCTCGAGATGCTTCTGGGCAGGTAGTGCAATTCAGAGATGAACTATTAAAGAAGCCGCTAGCATCTCTAGAAGAGAGACAACAGGAAGAGGTAGTGCCACCAGAGACCAGGAGCCAGGGCCACCACCGAGGAGCTGAAAACTCGGAGAAGGTGTGGCTGGCAGAAACCGACGTCATGGAAGAGTCGTAGGCACCATTGGAGACAGTGTCCCTAGTGATGAAAGTGGGCAGAAATACCCTGGCTTTCCTTTCTTCCCAATTGCCGATCTCCCACCAGTGTTCCTATTTTCTGGCCACATTAGCCAGAAGCTTGTAGGCAAAGAAATGTGAAGCTGTAGTTGGCAGACCCCTGTTATATAAAGCCTAAGAGGGGATAGACAGACTCTGGATCTGAGAGCAAACATGAAAAGCCTACACATCACACATGGTGAGACAATGTGCATCTCAATAACATGGGGAGAGACATCTGTACCCTTTCCTTTAAATCTATAGGTAAGCTCTGGCTGTCAATACAGTGGGGGGTGGGGGGAAAGGCGTTTGTGTGCGTGTGTGGGGGTGAGGGGAAGAGTAGGAGCAACTGATTCTCACTTTGGTAGGATTTCCCCAAGTAGTAGATCTGAAAAGATTCTCAGCCACTTTGTAAGGGGCAAACTTATTTTTATGAAACTGAATGGATAATTTGTTGCCTCTGGTTTTGCACCTTAAAATTCCCTCCCGTTTCTTCCTCTCCCCTTATTCTCACCTCCCTCTCCCCTCTCCTTTTTCCCCCCTCTTCCCCTCTGTCTTCCCTTTGCCTCCCATTTCTCTCCCTGTTCCTCCTTTTCCTCTTTATTTTCTCTCTCATTCTTCCTCCTGCCCCCCGTTTTCTCCCTACTCTTTTGTTTTGTTTTATTTTGCGCATTCATCTCTTAAAACACTGCTTTTATTTGTCAACAGGTGCGTTCTTCTAAGCAGTGGTTACTGGTGACTGGAGACCCCTTTCTCCCCATGCCTGACACCCCCTTTTCTGATTCCAATGTTCTCAATGCCAGACACTGCAGAATTATTTTCACTAATGTCTCTTTTTAACCTTCTACTTTAAGAGGCATTTTAAGACCTCTTCTAGGACCCAAATGAATACTGGTATTGAGCTTGCCTGCAGCCCAGTAATCTGGATTCCTCTCTATCCTCAATTCCCTGGTATTTCCCTGGACATTCTAAAGTGTATTTTATTTTTGTTCTTGTGAGGCCCATTCTCCGGGAGGAACTGCGGAACTCATATATAAGGCTTCATACAGCCAAAGAGCATGCCTTTGGTTCTCAAGTAAGAAAAGCACACAACACAAATTGTAAGCTTCTGTTGAGATTATAATCATTGTTCAACTATCACTGACCACACATGTAATGTGGTTTGGATTCTATGCTGAAGGGAAATGAAGAAAATATTTTTCATGAAAGATGAGCTTCTGGTGGAAAGAAATTGAAACTTTTAATGCAATCATCTTTACCCAGATATTCTCATTTGTTAATACATAAATAAATAGATTGATTAGTCTGGGGGCCTCAGGGCAGAGTGTTGAAATAGCCATTTTCCTCAGCATTAGTAGTGCTATTATTGATCTGAAGCCCCAGGAGAGGCAGCACAACACAAACTTACATTCCAAATCTCCTAGGTTTCAAGGTTTCAACCTTGGCTGTACCACTTACTAGCTGTGTGACCTTGAGCAAGTTACTTAATTACTCTGTTACCTCAACTTTAAAATAAAAATAATAGCATTGCCTCCCAGTGCTGTTGAGAGAAATAAGTCAATGTAAAACACTTAGAACAATGCTGAGTACTTAGAGCTCTAAAAATGTTTGCTTATTATTTTCTCTTTTATTTTAAATTACTTATTTTTCAGTTACAGTTGACATTCAATATTGTTTTATATTAGTTTCAGGTGTACAGCATAGTGGTTAGACATTTGTATAATTTAAGCAGTGATTGCAACATTATTGACTATATTTTCTTTTATAAAAATATTTTTATTAAAAAATATAGCTAACATAAACCATTATATCAGTTTTTGGGATACACCATAGTTGTTTAACATTTATATGCTCAAAGAAGTGATCACCATAAGTCCAGCAACCATGTGACACTGTACCACACTATCACAATATTACTGATTATATTCCCTATGCTGTGCATTACATCCCTATGGCTTATTTAATACCTGGAAATTTGAATCTCTTATTCTTCTTCACCTTTCCCACTACTTTTCAAATTTTCAGTTACAGTTGATAATCAATATCATTTTAACTTAATTTCAGTTGTATAGCATAGTGGTTAGAAATTTGTATATATTTTTTTTTTTTTTTGAGGGTTAGTGTCACTGGCCCTCACATGTGGGATCCGAACCGGGGCTGCCGGCGTCCCAAGCCAGCTCCTAACCACTGCGTCCCTCAGCCGGCTCAGAAATTTGTATAATTTAAGAAGTGATCCCCCTGCCTAGTCTAGTACCCACCTGGCACCATACATAGTTATTACCATATTATTGACTGTATTCCCTATGCTTTACTTTACATCCCCATGACTATTTTGTAACTACCAATTTGTACTTCTTAATCCTTTCACTTTTTCACCCTGTCCCCCAAACCCCTTTCCCTTTGGCAACCATCAAAATGTTCTCTGTATCTATGAGTGTGTTTCTGTTTTGTTTGTTTGTTTTTGTTCTTTAGATTTCACATATAAGTGAGATCTCATTGCATCTGTCTTTCTCTGTCTGACATGCACTCAGCACAATACCCTCCAGACCCATCCATGCCTCCACAAATGGCAAGAACCTACTCCCCTCCATGGCCAAACACCATTCCATGGTATATAGGTACCACCTCCTCCTTATCCCTTTATCCCTTCATGTGTGTGCCCCTTGTGTTCCAGGAGTGCCCCTTGTGTGTGTTGTATGTGTATGCTCCTATTGTAGTTGAGCCTTGATTAGTTTTGGCACCTCAGTTGGTGCAATTGACTCTCAGGCTGACTGGCTGTATGGCTTGGCTATGCCCACATTATATGAGCTGCTGTGTGTGGGCTGACCCCTCAGAGTGGCATTCAACAAGTGGGTTCTTATGCCTGTTGAGATTACCCTTCGAATTTCCCACTTGTGGGGCTAACTGAATAGTGCTCTGGTATGGTCTGAAGCCAGCCTCTAGGTATTTTGTTTCTGGTATCTATTGGGAGGCCAATTTCAGCCTTGCCTGTGATTGGTCCAGGGCTACCTGGTAGGAGCTACAAAGCTATATGTGGTAGGATGCTACCTGTGCTAGACCTAGAGGTGTGTGGGGTGGCCTAGCTGTGAACCAAGGTTGGCTGCCACCAGTATCTGGCCTGGGGCAGCTTAACAAAAGGCCCAGGGTCTCCTAGGCCTGTTGCCACCTACCAGCTGCCCATAAGGCTCAGCCACCGAAAGCAATTCTTTAGGTGCATGGGCCCATGTGGTTGACCTGGTGTTGACAGTGCCCCAACTAATGCTGCCTGAGTTGGGTGCAGGAGGGTCCCAGGGAGTTAGTCACTGGGGTGGGGCCGGTGGTTTTCTCAAAGTTCATGCAAACTCAGTTCTGTGCCAGTGCTGAGCCTGTAGCTATTCCACAAAACTTCCAGAGAACACTTTCCAGAGAAAACTTCCCGGTAAGCTGCCGCTTACCTTGGGTCTGCAGATTTGCAAGAGCCACCCAAGAAAGGTTGCAGGGCAAGCTGTGACTGACCGCTCACCACCAAAATTTCCCAGGTCACCCTGGGCTGTCTGATGCTGTAAAAGTGTCCTGGAACTTGTGGAGTGGGGCTTGCTCCCCAGGAACTGAGAGTGCCCCTGGCAATGAAGCACTAGCTGGGCGGGCCAGAGTCCCTGGGAGTCACCAGGGTGGGGCATGCACAGAATTCACCAGGCCAATGCGGTCTCAGATTTGGCCCTGTGGGAGGGCTCAACACAGGAAAGATAGTGCCCATCTGTAGGCTACATGTAAGCAGGCTCCACAGAGGGAAAATGGCGGCTGTCCCTCTCTTCCTCACCCTGAAGCTGCACAACTCAGTCTTTCCCTGTGTGTCTCTGGCACCTCGCAAGTTACCTCCCCTCCACTGGAGTCCAGGGTGAGTGCTTGCAAGTGAGTCTGTGTGAGGGCCCTTTAAGAGGACGTCTGAATTTCAAGTCACTTTCCATCTCTCTGGGATAGATAGAATACGTGCTGATTTTTACAGTCAGATGTTATGGAGATTCCCCTTCCTGGCACAGGGCCCCTGGGCTGGGGAGCCTGGTGTGGCTCTGGGACCCTTCACTCTTCCAGACCTCCACTGCTGAGGTGTCTCCCCCAGTGCTCAACCACTACCTGTGGGTTTGGGGTCAGCCTCTTTTGCATCTCTGCCCTCCTACTAGTCTTGACATGGCCTCTTCTTTATATCCTTAGTTATAGGAGCTCTCTTCAGCTAGTCTTCAGATGGTTCTTGAGGTTGACTGTTCTATAACTTAGTTGTGATTGTAATGTGGTCATGAAAGGCAGCAGGCACAGTGTTTGCCACTTCTACCATCTTGACTCTCCCAAATACCTAATTGTTTTCCCTTTTAGGGAGAAATAAGTCAAAGTAATTTTTAACTGTAGTGCCTGTGTTTCTGTCTGTGGGTTTTGAGGGCTTTGGTAATTCTTCCCTCTTATAGGCACATTGATTTTTCTTGTTTGTTATTGCTTAGTTTAAAACATACTTGGGATTTTGAAGGCCCCTAGTCAAATTGCATTATCGATTTCTGACTTTTTTATCTACAACTATTTATTGGATTGTAAAACAGATGCATTTTTGAGCTTTTGTTATTTCTTTAATAAGTGTCTTTTTTGGTCAAACATCAACAATAAATTTAGACTCTGTTTGAGTCAAGTCCGCATTTACCCTTAAAAATGATTTGAAAACAAAACATTCAGGATAAGCTTTGTTTTGTTTTTAAATTAGGCAGTTGGGGCAGGGGAACAGTGTTGGGGAATTGGGGAGGGAGAACAGCCAAGTTGTTTGTTGTTCTTCAATCTTAATTGTGGAGCACGCCAGTCTCCATTTGGCTGCCCATCGGCAGCTCGTGGCCTCTAAGCTCAAGGTGCTGTGTTACAATCTTAGTTGTGGGTAGGTATAGCCACCATCCCATGCAGGAATCAAACCAGCAGCTTTGTTGTTAAGAGCACACGCTCTATCCACTGTGCCACCTGGCAGCAGCTCAGCTCAAGGTGCCAAGTTCAGTCTTAGTTGCAGGTGGGCATAGCCCACCATTGAACAGGCAGTCTTGTTATTAGGAGCACTTGCTCTCACAAGCTGAGCCATCCTGCCAGCTGCTGGCAGCTCAGCAGCAGCTCAGCTCGGGTGCAGCTCACTGGCCCATGTGGGAATTGAACCAGCGAACCTGTTGCTCAGAGCTCGCACTCTTAAGCTAACTGCTAACCAACTGAGCCACTCGGCTAGTCCCAGGATAAGCTTTTTTATTTATGCTAAATGATAAACATTGGTCATTGCCTTCATTATATAAACGTAATTTGGATAAACTGAGCATTAATTTCTGCAACCTAAGCAGTGAGCTCAGCTCATCCTCAAAAGACTTATGATATTGACAATAATGGTGGTGACAAAGAGTTGACAATGAGGGTACCATTCCTTGGTAGACACCTAAAGGAACAATTTTGGATTAGCTCTCAAGGAATGGATCATTTTCTTTTGACTAGTCCAAATATTTGGAAATTTTAGAACTCATTTGGAGCACTGAAGTCTAAGATTGCTCCTGAGCTGTATTCTGGTCCTGATGCTGCGTTTGTGAAGTATGAGCATGAGTAGCCACCAGGATATGTGGAAGAAGAAATAGACTAGAATAGAATTCCATATCTTCATTTCATCTTTTGTACTTCTGAAATGGTTTAAACCCTATGAGATAGCCTTTTCACATGCTTTCTCCTTTGTCTTTGCTTTAACATTTTCTAGAGATAATAAGGCATTGAGAGCAATGCAATGCCAGCTTATATATTTTTGAATGTTTTTCAGTATAAAATTTCATCTTACAAGCATGTGAGTATAACATGGTTCCCCAGCTGTAATTCCGAAGGCTTTTAAAACCTTGATGGAAATGATTTAAAAAAAGGAAACAATTATCATCTCAAAGCTTCACAAAATGTTAATCTTCAAATAGGTAAAAATGTGACTACTCTTTGGCAGCAGATTTCTGTGTTTGTTCAGAGAAAACTAAAGAGTCTCTTGAATGAAATTCAAAACTCAAAAGCAAGTGTCTACGTGGGGAAAACTGAGAAGAGAAGAAATTCTTTATCTAATTGCAAGTGTTTTAGGTGGTTTAATGATAGAAACTATTTTGTGTAGTTGAGTCAGGGGTATATTTCATGGGTTTTGTTCCTGAAAACAAATGCTTATTTTCTAAGTTTGATTTTAGATATTACTATGTGGGTAACTTATTGCTTGTTTTAATGTATACATATATACGTGTGTGTGTGTGTGTGTGTATGTGTTTATAGTTTGAATGTTGACAAAAGCCCAAAAGCTGAGATAAAATAGACAGCAGGAGAGATAGCAAACCTTTTCTTCACTACACACTGTAGGGACTATCATACAAAGAAATGCAACATGACTAGGCAAAGCTTAACTTGCACTTCCTTATAGCTGGACTTCTTACCTGAGTTGTCAGGTGGCAGTTCAGGTGGAAGCTAGTAAGTTGAAAGCTGCCAGTCCTCTTAACAGTTAGGCCTAGAGCTGGCACAACATCACTTCTTCAGTTTCCTATTAGAGCATTAAAGATCGAGTCAGAGAAGGAAAGGCATCAATGATGGCCATCTTGGAGACAGCTGCTGCGGTCTTAAGTGAATGACTGCAAGACTGAATAATCCAGACTGTGAGAAATGAAGTCATATTATGCAGTTGAACTTTGATATCATTGGCATTGGGGGGCTAATGGGTGGAGTTGCAGTGGATTGCAGATGATGTTGTCTCAGACAGGTGAAGGTGAGTTCTAAACTGGCTCAAAGGGGAACTTTCCTTTTTTATTGGTCCTCATGGATTGACTCTGAACTATAATGAGGGTGCTTAAATTCAGTTGGAATTAAGTTGGGACTTGATTTGTGGAGCTTGGTAAGGGAGCATTAAGTTCTTTTAAATAGATATTACTCTAACAGGGAAATAAAATGTTTTGAGTTTGGAATTATATATTCCAAAGAGGCTCTTGTAATATTTGTTAGAAATAAAGATTTTCAATCCCTTTTTCATGTAAACATTACTTGAACTGCACTTACCAGAAGTACGGATTAGAATAACTGCTATGCTTAAGGAACATTAGTGGGCTTTATGACAATTTCATAAAGTTAATGAGTTCATTTTGTGGGTAGTTAGATAATTTAAGTTTTTCAAAGTGTCTCAGTGTCTCTAAGCTCCTGGAAAATTGTTCATCTAACTTATTGGTTGTATAGGGGTGCTTAAGCCTTAATCCCTTAAGCCATTTCTGTGTGTGTGTTTGTGTGTGTGTGTGTGTGTGTGTGTGTGTGTGAACAAGAAAGTCTTTAGTGACTCACCTGATCCCATTAATTAATATATTGTGATAAATGTGAAGAATGCATTGAACTATTTGCAATGACACTGGTGGTTAATCTTGAAGAATTCTAGGTATGGTGATACAAAAAAAGAAGCAAACATGAAATATACAATGAAAAGCAATACAAACAAGCATAAGCAAAGTATACTGAAAACTGTAGAGCTAGAGACTTATTTGGAAAACTCATGTTTTATGGTTAAGCTCAGAACATGTTTTCCTTCTGGTTAACTTGGCACTGAAAGTGCCGCTTCCAAGTGTTATTTATTGTGTGTTTTCTCAAGATATCACTGGATTAAGCAAGATGAGCATATTAAAATTTTAAATCACCTCCAGTTCCTGTGCTCAAGATACCATTTCCTTACTAATATGACGTGACTGCCATTATTGCACTCCGTGTTTGGCAGAGAGGTAGAGACCTGTGCTTTCCAGTGAATTTGCATAATAATAAAACTCTCATTGAATTATGGTTCAATGAAGGGGAAAGCAGGAACCTAATTCGATTTTACATTTCTATACTGAAAATTTCTGAAATATGTCTTCTTTGTGTTGCCAGTTCCCATTTTCACAAGGAGGTAGTCTGACCTGTTCTGGAGTATAGTGGTAGTGTTGACATACTTTTCCTTATTAAAATAAAAACAAAAGAGGAAATGATTGCTTTTCATACACTTGAACATAGGTATACATTTTAGCTTTACTGCATACCTTCTGTCTTGGGTTGTGAGAACTAGTTACTATCTTTATTTTTTATTTATTTATTTATTTATTTATTTATTTATTTTTGAGGTCAGTGTCACTGGCCCTCATATGTGGGACCGAACCGGGGCCGCTGGCTTGCCAAGCCAGCGCTTAACCATCGCACCACTCGGCCGGCCCTAGTTACTATCTTTAGAAGTTACATGGCTGTCATTGAAAAATATCTGACCTTCATCTTTTAGTGTATCCATCCACAACAAGGAGCTCCATCCTGTTTCATTAGGGTGCTCAGGCCTGATTTTGCAGCAGCTGTCTGTACACATCAGCTGGCTGGAGTGAGCAAACATCTGTCACTCATGTAAAGGCATATTCTTACTCCAGGCCCCTCAACAATGTCAGTGGACAATAAACCTGGAGATATGCACCTGGTAAAAAAGCCCTTAAAATAGACTCACAAATATTTGTGTGTGTGTGTGTTCCCTCTTGTGTTTGATCAATACTGTGACAGGGACTATTTCAACATGGCTACATGTTCACTGGATTTGGTCAGTTCACTGACCCGATAAATTAGCATCTTTAAACAACTCATTGGTTCCTTGAACTACCCATGAAAATTTGGTTCCCTGATCTAAATTCCAAAACAGTGAGTGTTGATCTTTTTTCTTCATCTTTGAATAGTCTAGAATTGTTGAATATACCCGTGAGAGAGGCTGGCAGATTGTGGAGATCATGTTTATAAGATGTTAGGGTTAGTAAGCCATGCATATCTTAGGCTCTTAGAATCCCATTGTTAAGGTTTCCTTTTTACATATATTTTTCTGGATGAATATAATTTGTTTCATTCATATTTAACATATTCTAGAAAGATAATTAAAAATGCTCAAGTTTCTCCCTAAGCTCCTTCTCCAATAAGAAGTTTCTTGCAGAACCCTCCTGTAGAAGACAGATTCTAAACCAATATGTCTTTTGTTCTGTTTCTGTCTCCAGTTATCAAGCTAATGATTAGTATATCTTAGCTTATAGTGTCATGGGATATTAAAGCTATAACAGACTTGAAATCCCTCTATCCATTCTCTCAATTTGTCATTGAAGAGCATAGCATGAAGCAAAAGATTAGGCTGACTTCTATCCCATTCCAAGGTCTAGAATCAAACTTGGAGAATGACCATAATTAGAATTGGAAAGAGATTTAAGAGGGAAAGTTAAGATGGTAAAAATGATTCAGTCTGGAAAGGGCTAGTAAGGACATTTATAATAGAGCTATATATATGAGAGCTATTTCAGCTCTGCAAATGGCTTTTAAAAATCATGGCAGTGCCAACATTGTATTTAGCATATAAAGTTTGCATTAGCTTCATACTTAGGTATTTGTCTCTCTCACTTTCCATGCTTTGCATCACTCCAGATCAAACCTCACTTTTAGTCTAGCTTCTGACATTTATTTGGAGGCAAATGGCCCACAGGGCCCAAGAGACAGCACCAGGACTCATGATTGCGGGGGATCCAAAACCATGCCAAAATGGAGCATGTCAGGGAAAGTAAATAGAGCATGGGAAGCACAGTGGGAGGGATGAGCTGAGGCTTTAGCTAGAGAGCTCACCTGGAAGGACAGAGGAAGGAAGAAGCTGCAGAAAGAATAAATCTCATCCTCTCTCTCTCTGTAGTCTTCTCTCTTGTCTTCCATCAACCAGGTGACTTTTGTTTTCACTGTTTCCTTGCAGTTTCTGCTCCCTGAAAACATCAAATTAATATGACATCACCTTGCTGTGTTCTTTCTGGCTCTTCTCTGCCGCATCACATGTTTGATGTCCCTTTTAGCTCCTGCCCCCATTATCAGCTGCCTTGACTCTGGGTTTCCTAGTGCTGAATTCTGAAAGATGGAATTTGATTGGTTCAGGTCATCTTTTCCCACCAAGTCAAAGAGCGAAGTCCAGGTTGTGAATAGATTACTGTATTTGTAAAGACATACTCCTGATCCAATTGGATGCAAGTCACATGGTACAAATATGGTCATTTATGCAATAGGGGCTGTGAGTGGGCATTTTTCTTCAGGAGGGGTTGTGGGTAACAGGCCTCATAAATCTAATAGTGGCTCAGAGGAGGTGACTCAAAGCCACATTGTTAGGAATGGAGGGAAGGACTCTTATTTCTACCCCAAGGCTTTTCTTGTCTACCTCAGTGCTTCTGCTGAAATAAAGTGGGATAGGTTAACATTTCTCAGTTTTTCAGGGGATGAAAAAGAACCTTTTCCATATGTATAGATTTTTCTGATGTTGCTTACTCCATAAAATGAAATGTCAGGGCAAAATAAAAACTCACACATATTGTATAGTATGAAAGATGTGCTGGAGGAAAGCTTAACTGCTGATTTGGGTCTCCTATGAAACTTGCTTTTCCCCCTCTCATACTGCGATGCAACGGGGTCAGGCTTCACAGAAAGAGACTTGTAAGTAAGGCAGGAGAAGATGTGGGTGACAGATGCATCTTTGGTATTCTGGATCTCTCTAAGGGTTAATGGTAGAAGACTGGGTTACCTTGTAAATCAGTCTGAGGAGGATCATGTGCTAAGAATGGCATAGATGGTAGAGAAAGGGAGCTGCCATTTTTCTCAGACACACTTTTCTTACAGTTTGATAATGCTGCTAGCTGCTGTAAGTTCTTCTGATGGAGAATTGGGAACCTGGGTCAGTGTTAAAGGAGTGTGCATGTGTGTGTTTGTGTGTGTGCTGGACGCTTGATATTTTACCGACATTCTGACTGTCAGAATTCAGACATAGAACATCTGACACATTTCCACTAGCTGTATGTGAAAAAGTTTCATTTTTTCATTATTATACTTCAGATATGCCTTGGTTTTATGTAAAACAAATATTCTTAGGGCACATCCTGATACCATTAATAATTGTGATTGATTAAAAGCTGCTCTAAATTATTAAATATATATCATGTTCCAGATTATTGATATTTTCCCATTTTACAAATTGGGAAGCTGAGGATCAAAATGTTAAACAACTGTCCACGTTCCAGATGCAACAACTGAAGGGAGAACTTGGCACTTAAACCTATCTGTCTGAAACTAAAATTTGTCCCTGAGTCATGCTGTGCATCCTACTTGTATTTCATACCTGGGTGTGAAACTCAGAACTGGTTTTCTGGGTTGACAAAATGGTTAAACATTAACACACAGGAAAATTTTTAGAAGACTCTTTCTCTTTAATACACATACATTGAAAACTATCTCCCTATCATTTGCAATATGATCAGATAAAGGTGAATAAAGGTCATCATTAGAGACTTCAGTCTATTGGGTTTAGAAATCCTCCTTTGTCTTCTAGAACTCTTAGAGAATCTTTTACATAAGCCTCTCTCCTTCCTCTGTGCTTCCATAGTCCTTTGCATAGCTTTCTCTTACAGTTCTTATCTCACAACCAGTAAGATTAACTTATTCTCTTATCTTTTCTCCTTTGTTGGGGTGTAAATTTTTAAGGACAGGAACAATTGTTTTAGTACATCTAGGTCTACATTTGTTTTACAGTTAGACGGAAGTACTGAAAAGTGAATTAGTCTTTCTCTGAGATGAAAAAAGCAGAGTAAATCCCTCACTGAAGGTCTCTCCCAAGGGCTAAGATTCTATAATTCTATGAGATTAGACCATCAGAAAAGAATATTACAGTGTTCTCCTGCATGGGCTATAAATGGTAAGGAGAAGGTTGAAATCTGCTGTAAGATATTTTTGCAAGATTATATTGGGTAGTCGAAAAAGTCATGACTCATTTTTGCAATGAAAAACATAGAAAAAATATGTCATAACTTTTTTGACAACCCAATATTTATACTCTGTTTTAGTGGTGTAAGTTTTTCAGGAATTTGATAAGAGAAACTTTAGGATAAGCCTCACGTCATTGAAATGAAGTGTTCTAGACTATCCAAGGCTATTTGTAATAATTTGAGTTCAGAGTTCTTAAAAAAATGTTATGAAATAAGGATATTTGATATAGAAATTATAGATAGCAGGAAGTTATTTGTATAAGTCAGAATATATGTGTGGAGGAAAAGGTGTAAGGTGGAGAGAAAGAGAAAAGAGAGTACTTGTTTATCTATGTGGATTATTTAAGAGAAGGGCATTAGCTGAAAAACATTGTTAAACATAAAATGGGAGCTTAGATGGTATCTGCTGAAAAGTTATCTGTATCGCAAATTACAGCCATCTTTCAAGATTGGGACATAGAGAATAGAGCAGATGGATGTAAATGAATGTTTAGGAAGATATACTTCTCATCGTAGGTGAAGGTCCAACAGGTGAGATTGATATTTCAGGTTTGTAGTAGTCACTTTATAATAAATGGATCGTATCATACTCAAACTGTGAGCAAGCCACTCAGGCTAGAACAGCTTCAGAGACCACTCCAATCTCATTTATCATCCCTGTCGTCTGCTGATAAGTTCAGAAACTTCTCAGACCTTTTGTTATGCCTGGGAAGATATGGTTTCTTTGTCAATATCAAGATAACAGAGAGCCTGCAGAGATGTTGTTCAGTTTTATCCAGGAAAATAGAGTATGAAAGAGAGAGAAAAAATTTTAAACCTTTTTAAAGAAGACAAGGGTCTCTGACTTTGTTTCTCAGTTTGTCCCCAAACAACTTTATCTACTATGGAATCAAGTTAAGGAATCTTAATTAGGTTTTTGAAATTCAAAGAGAAGACGAGGAATGAAAGTTAAGTATGTCAGAAATCACTAGATCTTTAGGCAAACAATTGTACTCACTGGGAAGGAGTGGTAATCTTTCATTTAAATGGAAAGTCAAATTATGAAGGTCACTCGTTATGGGAAGAAAGTTACATTACACATTTACCTGATCCAACTGCAGAGGTGTAGAGCAGGTAGAAACCCTCAGAGCATTTGTTTTTAGTTCTCCCTCATTTTCCCTATAGTCTTTAGCAATAAGCACAACTGGACACATTTTTGTAATTTTATGTATCCCATATCATAGATCTAAAACATAAACCAACCATTTGATAGAACTGATTTAACAAATTTGTAAGAAGACATAAATTTGTATAAAATGAAAAATAAGTCTCAAATTTTTAATCCTAAAAATAAAAATAGCATCTGAAAACTCAAATGTCACTTGAATATTCTACATTAACTTTGAAGGGAAAAGCAGAAACAATAAAGATAAGGAGAAAATCGGGTACTTAAAATATTTAATTTGGAGGTGACCTTCATGATATTCCAGGTTGGATGGTAAAGTTATCATTTTAATATTAGGGAATTCAAAACTTTAATAATAAAAAAACCTAAATTTTGAGACCAGACACTGTGCCAAGTATGCTATAGACATATCATTTAAAGAAAGAAAAATCTGCACTGTGAGTCCCTGGGATTGGTAGGAAAGGCTGTGTAAGACAGAAACGTTTTACTTTAAGTCTTGAAGGAACTGTAGTGTAGGGTTCAGCAGGGATTTGTGGAATAGCATTCTCAATCAGAGTACTGAATAAGCCAAGACCTGCAGGCAAGAATGAAAGGGATGTTAAATATATATGTGGGACAAAAACACCCCTGGCTGGGACAGGCTGGAGGGAGGAGTGGTGAGGGGGGTAATTAAGGTGGGCACAATTTGTCACGCTAAGGATCACTAGTTATACCTAATTTGGAATAATTTTTCAGTAAGAAGTACTATCTTTTTTTTTTTTTTTTTTTCGAGGGCAGTGTCACTGGCCCTCACATGTGGGACCCAACCGGGGCTGCTGGCTTCCCAAGCCAGCGCTTAACCACCGCGCCATTCGGCCGGCCCAAGAAGTACTATCTTATTAACAACAGGCCTCTCTCTTGCTTTCTTTTTCTACTTAACTATTCATCATGAAAATGTATAAGAGAACACAGAATAACAAAACAACAGTTTTATTTGTGGATATGTCAATCAAAAACTCTACTCAGAAATATAGTTCTAATTTTGAGGATTTTTATCTTGATCATCAGGCTGCACTTCTCTTAGTTCCTTTCACAGTTGCTTAGGACTCTAACATTTCCTGGTCAGGTTGTCAAACTCTCAGTCACATATTTTGTTTTGTTCTGTCTTATTCCTACCAGGCATTGAACATTTTATTTAGAATGTTTGTGCTGTTTTTGTGGTTATATTTCTCTTTCCTGGAGCAAAGAGAAAGAAGGAGGGGGAGTGACTTAAAGACATCTCCATGAAGAAAGAGGGAGAGAGGTTGCTGAGATGGAAAAATAAATTCTTATATAATTGCTTATCATGCTATGAAATAGAAACGTCTTCTATAGCAACAGTTGCCTTAGTATTGGGTAGAGCACCTGCTTCAGTGAGAGAAAGAATGCGACTTCAGAGAAAACAAACCTCAATGCATGTTGGGACTTTTGTCCTTTCTAGAGTGTTTTGTGAGCAACATGCTGCCCCAAACCATTTTCTTCTTTAACCACTTCTTTTGAAAATCTATTCTTTTTTTTATTTCAAGGATGTTTATTCACTCATTGCTTCTCTTATTTATTATTTGAATTATGAACTCCAATTTCTAGATGACTGGGGTCATTAGGTTTCTTATTTCTGAATATGGCTAGTTTTATAGCCCATTTTGCAGGTTTATTCAGAGCACTCCAGTGGAATTTAATCTTCATTTCACCTTTGTTTGTTTCTAAGAAATGAAAGATGTTTCTTGATAGTTTACCTGCCTCATCTTCTTCCAAAATGATTGCTCTAGCCCCTTTTGTTCATGCTTAGTTGCTTATTACCAATCAAGGTGAGTATTTATTGGACATTGTGCATCTTCTCTGTTTTAAAAAGGCAAAGAGACAACATGCTATTATAAATAATTATGATATAATAAAACAGTGGAGAGAAGCCAAAGACTTTCATTCTGAGAGTTTCTGAATCACTTAAATAATTTTCAGCTTGCTGTAAGTCATTTGTTTCTTTAAATCCTGAAGATCTGGTCTCTGAATTTGAATTGTTTGTGGTACAGTGTGTGCTGACTCATAAACCTGCAGTAAAACAGTTAGAAAAAGAAAAACTAAAAAAAAAGTATTGAAGCATCACCTGTGAATGTAATATTCCAATCATCTACAAATTGACTTTTAAATAGAAGAGCCGTTTCAAATTTATAGGAGCATTAAGTAACATAAAAATGTTAATATTTTGACTCCGTGCTCATTTTAACTTATAGACAACATCCCATTTTCCAAAAATTATTACTTGGTTCTAAAGCTAAGCATATAACATTTTAGGATGGAACTAGATTGGACAAATTCTGACACCTTGAAAATGCGTGGACACTACAAATAACACAATTCCTCAGCATTACAATCTGTAGCTACTTAGTAATGACCTGGATTGAAAATTCAAATAGCATCATAGATCATAAAAATAGAAGTGATGTAGTGTTTTCTTTCCAATTACTGAATAATAAACAGATTCAATATCTATATGGGATATCAGTAAAACAGCCAGGCTTCAGGACACAATAAGACTAAATTTCAGGGGGTCGGCCGAGTGGCGCAGTGGTTAAGTGCTGGCTTGGGAAGCCAGCGGCCCCCATTCGGGTCCCACATATGAGGGCCAGTGACACTGCTCTGAAAAAAAAAAAAAAAAGACTAAATTTCAGGATTTGAAACCCAGTGAACACCATAAAGACTTCTAACCAATGCTTTGCTTGTTGCAATGAAAATTTAAATGTATCATACAGGTGAATAGCACTAAAAATAAGATGAAAAGGTAGTAAGGAATGTGTGGATGTATATAGAATTGAGAGCCCTCAGGCAATTGAACGCAGCATACAGCTCTGGCTTCCCTATAACCTTATATGTTTTATGATTTATGGCTCGTCATTCCTAACTATTTTTCCTACTCACCTGTTATTGATAGTTGAAATGCAATATATTAATTAAGATAGTTTTGAATGCAGATAACAGAAAGCCAAACTGAAATTGGTTTAAATGTATTACCCACATAGAAAGTCTAGAATAGGATAGGCTTTAAGGTTGGTTGATCTGCATATTACCTGTGTGATCAAGACAAAATTATCACCATCATTCTGTGATGCTTTTTTCAAGTCCACTTGGTTTTTGTCCAGTCTCCTATCATTGAGGTAAGATGACTATTTTGAGATACCTACCTTTGGAACCCTTCTGCTATGTGTGAGGAAATCTAGGAGACATGGAGAGGTCACATGTAAATATTCCAAGCCCCAGTGAAGTTCTCACTGACAGCAGCATCAACCATCAGAATAAGAGATCTTGCCTTCAGTTGAGTCCATCTCCCAGCCCTGGAGTCCTCCAGTTGAGGCCTCATATATTGTAGAGAAGAGACAAGTCATTCCCCCTATGCTTTGCTGAATTCCTGACCCACAGGAAGTCCTGAGAGATGATAAAAGATCATTGTAGTTTTACCACTGAATTTTGGGTTGTTATGTAGCAATAAGTAACTATTGTTACATGTTTCATTGTTCATGTGCAAAGGGAGGATAGAGAGGTGAGAGAGAGACTATCCTTCACTGTGCAGTAACAATCTTTCCTTTCGGTCTGAATGAGCCAGCTTAGGTATTAGGCCCACTCCTAGACCAATAGCAGTTATCAGAGAAAGTCATACATTGATTGGCTTGGAGTTTGTGGGAACTCCCCTCTGAAGCTGAGCACAAAGCCAGGTTCCTGGCATCACATAAGCTGACTAGGGGTTAGTTACATACCTGAACCAAACATAGTTTAAAAGGAGAAAGGGGAGGGCGGCGCAGGGCGCGGGGTGCGCAGGGGTGCGCGGGGCGCGGGGAGGTGCGCGGGGCGCGGGGGGGCGCGGGGCGCGGGGCGCGGGGGCGCGGGGGGGCGTGGGGCGCTGCCTTCTGGCTTGGTCAGGGCCGGAGCGTGGCGCGGGACGGCTGCGTCCGCGGGCTGCGGACAACGGCCTCGGTGGCCGGCAGGCCCTGCTGGTGTATCTGCAAGCATGATGAAGAAAAGGATGTCCCACAAGAAACACCGGAGCAGTGTGGGGCCAAGCAAGCCTGTGTCGCAGCCTCGGCGGAACATCGTAGGCTGCAGGATTCAGCACGGGTGGAAGGAAGAGAGTGGCCCTGTCACCCAGTGGACAGGAACCGTGCTGGACCAGGTGCCTGTGAACCCTTCTTTGTATCTTATAAAATACGATGGATTTGACTGTGTTTATGGGCTAGAACTTCATAAAGATGAAAGAGTTTCTGCGCTGGAAGTCCTCCCTGATAGAGTTGCAACATCTCGAATCCGCGATGCACACCTAGCCGACACAGTGATTGGCAAAGCGGTCGTGCACACGTTTGAGACCGAGGATGGCTCTAAAGACGAGTGGAGGGGAACGGTCTTAGCACGCGCCCCGACCATGAGCACGTGGTTTTATATCACCTATGAGCAAGACCCCGTCTTGTACATGTATCAGCTCTTAGATGATTATAAAGAAGGCGACCTTCGCATTGTGCCTGATTCTAATGATTCACCTCCAGTAGAACGGGAGCCAGGAGAAGTTGTGCATGGCCTGGTAGGCAAACAAGTGGAATATGCCAAAGATGGCTCTAAAAGGACTGGCATGTTCATCCATCAAGTAGAAGCTAAACCGTCTGTCTATTTCTTCAAGTTTGATGACGATTTCCATATTTATGTCTACGATGTGGAAACATCCTAGATGTCATCCTGAACTTTGCCAAATTTGTGGAACTATTAAATGTATAATTTGTAGACATAAAAGCCTTGATTGCTTTCCAGTTTAATGAAAGCTTAAATGTCCCTGTGAACCCACACTCTCTGCCAGCAGAACTGGTTTTGTTCTGAGTAGCACAGATTTATGTGAATACAAAGAATTTTGTGTAAGGAACTCCTTCCTCTTAAAAGAAATCTGTCTGTCTGGAGAGGAGTTACAAGCAAGTTTGATAAAAGTTAAGCTAGTGTCATAGTTAATTAAAACTGTAATAGATCTCGTCCATTTTCCCCTTCATTCTTAACACTCTTATTCGGCTGCCACAATGCAAGCATAGTTTGGTATTTTTGTTACTGCCTTTTTTGAGATATATATGTATTTATATCTACCTATCTATATCTGTGTGTGTACATATAATATATACACACACACACACACACACACACACACACACACACACACTTCATTGGCAATCCTTTCTTTGTAGATTGGGATGGGGGTTAAATAATTTTCTCCAGTTTAACAGGAGTGCTTGACCCAAGTCCATCATATTTAATATATTACTACTGTTTATTTGAAATTAAATTGGGGCAAAGAAGGAAGCCCATGGGGATGTTCAGCTTGTTCTGAACGTCAAAAGTTCAGAGCCTCTTTCCAGTCTGGAGGCTTTAAACTGTAAGTCTAAATATGAATTACTTCTCAACAGCTAATGACCATAACAGAATTTTTTAAAACAGAAATCTGTGGGCAGGCCGAGTGGCGCGGTGGTTAAACGCTGGCTTGGGAAGCCAGCAGCCCTGGTTCGGGTCCCACATATAAGGGCCAATGACACTGTCCTCAAAAAAATAAAAAATATAACAAAACACAAAACAGAAATCTGTAAAAGGCTGCCTTTAAGTCCAAGCTTTGTAAAATTTTTGTTTATATTCTTTTACCATAAACTTTTTTTTTTTTTAAGCAAAGCCCAGGTATTTGGTTCACACAGTGTAACACTGGTGTATTTTGGATGGCACATTTGGTCTATTTGTACAAATCAGTAATCTGGATTTTAGTACATGGATTTAAAAGGCAACTATATCAGTCATTTGTGTATATGTGGTAAGTTCTTGGAAGAACATAGTGCTTTTATATTAGAAATGTAGGCTTAAGAATGGTGGTGTTGCCCTCTAACAAGTTCTCTGGGACACTTTTTATTTTTATTACTGTTGTTACTGATCAATGATTACGGTCCACAGGCTTTACCCCCAGCTTTCCCCGACACCTTTTGAGGTGCTGTGGTTCTTCTCCCAGCATGCTGCTGATGTGGCTTCGTTTCATGCTGTAGAGCCCGCCACCAGGGCCAGTTGCCTGCGCTAGCCTCTAGATGGGACTGAGAGGCACCCTTAGCCACAGAATCCTCCCGTGGCTTATTCCTGCAAGGTGGTTTTAACCGAAAAAGTGGTTGGTTTAGCAGCAAAACACCTATCTGTCACTTTGTTTTGGATAAGCTGTGGCGGTTTGAAAGCTGGAAGAAAGGCTGTATGTGAAACCAGTCTATTGTGGAGACTGGAAAGCTAACCTGAGATTTAGGCTAAACGCTCATGCTGTCAGTCAAACACCAGAAGTCTGTGACCTCCGCCGGGGCCGTCCTTGAGAGTACAGATTCTATAGTTTCAAAGTCTCGCTATGCGTGGTCCGCATGATGCCCTGTTTCACCTCCCGGAAGGCTGTGCCTTGTGCTGTTGGTTGGTAACCCCACATACCATGTACATACATGCCCTGTTCTCTGCAGCCTGCCCAGTGCCTGGTCATGGGCAGCCCAGGGCAAGCTACCCAGGTCTTAGATACTCCTCCCGTGCTTGAACAAGTGTCATGCTGTACATCTGTTATCTGTGTTCCTGGTGGCTCTTGTAAGAGTCTCTGCATGTGAATCTCAAGGCCAATTCCAGCTCCCCAAGCCCTCTGTGGCCCACAGAGTAAGTGTGTTCAGTGCGTGCACTGGGCAAACGCAGCACAGTGACTTTGAGCTGAAAAACAAAGTCCTTTGGAAGCATCCTGAGGGTTGGGTCAGTTGAAACATTTCTGGCATTACTTAGTGACTTGCATTGTGGTTTTTCTGCAAGTACCTTTAGCAACTTCAAGATCACATGATCTGCCACTGTCAATGAATGTGACAAGTAATTATTATCATTACTTTAACTATAATTATTGTTCCATTTGTTGCCTTTAAGGCTGAAGGAAGGAGAAGGGGTTTTTTTTGTTTGTTTTGTTTTTCCAGTTTTTTTCCATTTTTTCTTTTGGTGGCTTAAACCACATTTACTGATGCTGTGACCATTTTGCTCCATAGCCAAGTATTTCAGGCTTCGTTTTAGGCTCATATTTCAGATCTGCATGCATTGCTTGTGTTTTCCTCGTATCTGAATGTTGGTTCCTTGTTTTAGGAATTCAACATTAATTTCCAAAATTATCATGGGACTTGTGACAGCACAAGACATGAATCTCTGTATAAAATGTATTGGCCTTCCTCATTGACCTGCTATAGTATTATTGTGTCATGTGTGCGTGTGTGTGATGTCTGGCTGCCATGTAAAGCTTCAAAGGAAAACCTTAAAAGCAGACCATCATTTTTTGCATGCTCTATTTTAAGTAGAATGTTCAGTGTAACTAATGAAAAATGCATGTTAAAGATATTTAGGTTTTTGTTTTCTATTTTTGTTTTTATTTGTTTTCAGTTTTCTGTATAGTTGCTTACTGTGCTGTTTAGTGGTTGTAGGATAAAATGCACTGGTGAAGCAAGTGTAGCGCCAACAGAAGGTGATTTTCCAGTTGTGTGTGTCATGCAGCATTTGAAGGGACTGTGCATCTTAAAACAATCACAGTTGCTTCTAAACTGGATTTCATTTCTATTTTTGTTTTACGTGCCAAACCCTGAAGTGCATTGGGCTTGAATCTCTGAATGCCGTGGACCTGTTTGAAGACTGTTCTGATTGTCACAAATTGTAGTGCCTGAAAACATTCTTTAGCTGATTGTCTTAAAAAAAAAAGGAAAAAAAAATAAGAAAGTTCTCCAAAGACAAAACAGGAACAATTATTGTAACAAAATAATTATGGTCAAAATGTCTGTGGTTCCTTGGAAATTCTGCGCTTTCTGTCTTTTCCATAATTCTAGTGCAGTCTGAACGAATGTGTATAGTTCAGAGGTCCTCGTGTTTGCACCTTCAAATTAGGTAAATGACCTCATCTTTCAATCTTGAATTCGTTTTTAATTTTAATTTTATACAATGTGTAGACAGTAGCCTGTTTTCTGCATTTAGAAATATAAACAATATAAATCTGTTAATTCTGTAAGTAATTTTTATAATTATAATGTAACTCTATCCTATCCTTACAACATTTAAAATAAACCCTTTATGTGCAAAATAAATAAATAAATAAATAAATAAATAAATAAATAAATAAATAAATGGAGAAAGGGGAAATGAAAGGTGAGTTAGAGGAAAAGAGTGATGCTAAGGTAACTGTGATGAAATCACTGCATTAATGTATAAGAAAAAGTGAAAGACAAAGAGACCTTTAATATTTGAGCATGAATCTGTATTAATAGAGTATCTTCTGAATAAAAGTCACTCTACTAGGAATTCTAAGGAGGCAGCAATTAGTCAGTCATGAATCTTGCCCTTAGAGAACTTGTGTTCCACAGTAAATCCCTGACTTATGAATGAGTTCTGTTCCGGGAGAATGTTGGTAAGTGGGATTCGCTCGTAAGTCCGAAAAAGTGTTTCCATGGTTATTGCTTTGCGCTTCCCAGCAGTCCCCTCCACATCCCCACTGCTTTTCCTCTTGCTTCCGGACATCCTGGGCTCTGACTGAGCCCTGCACTACTGTCCACTATCGCACTGTACAGTCAGCACACAGCAGCACAGCTGCGACGACGTCCAGTAGACACTAGAGCTACTTCCGTAATTTGTTAGCATCTGCCAATGTTTGAATGTTGGTAATGCGAGGTCCATTTGTATTTGTGAAAGTTCTCAACTGGAATGTTAGTAAGTCAGGGACTTACTATAGTTGTTTGGTGAAAGGTGAAAGCCAAATATGGAGTAGGCGACTTGGGGGTTCAAAGAAGAGAGAGATCACTTCATTAGGACTATCAGGGAAGGCTTTTTGGAGAAGCTGGCATTTGACCTGAGAGAATGAGTCAGATTCATATCTATACAGAATGCTAGGAAAGGGATTCTAAGCAGAGGGAGCAAAGGCTTAGAGATAGGAAATATACATGCAGTCTGAGAAAAGCAGAGACAAATTAGAAAATAATAGTTAGTGGGGTCTTATAAGATATATAGACTTTTTATAGAGTTATAATAATAGAGAAACTTGTGTGGTTTTGGCACAGAAAGAGACAAAAAGAACAAATAAACAAAATAAGCAAACAAGTTAACAATTCCAAAAACAGAACAGAGTGCATGGAAACATCCCTACATGTATATAGAAACTTGATATGTACAATAACAGAGGGTATTAACATTTCAGAAGGAAAAAGAGAGGCTAGTCAGTCAACGGTGCTGGGATAATTATCTGAAGAGATGGAAAAAGATACAATTGGGTCCCTATCTTATACCATATACAAAAACTAATTCCAGGTGATTTAAAGACCTAAATACCCAGATCGCTGTCATATTTTCTGTATATGAGGTCTGACAATTAAGGTAGTGAACTCATCCTAGAAAAAGTGCTCCATACCTCATTGCTGAATGTCACTATGGTCACCTTTGAAGTACTCCCCTTAGGAAGCTATGCATCGATGCCAGCATCTAGTCTACCCTTCAAAGCAATTTTGGAACTTTTTTTCTGGAATGACCATCAGAGCTGTTGTCTTATTACTACCTTGATGTCATCAAAATGTCTTCCTTTCAATATTTCCTTTATCTTCGGGTAAAGAAAAAGTGATTGGGGGTCAGGTCAAGTGAGTAGGGAGGGTGTTCCAATATAGTTATTTGTTTACTGGCTAAAAACTCCCTCACAGACAGTGCCGTGTGAGCTGGTGCATTGTCATGATGCAAAAGCCATGAATTGTTGGCAAAAAGTTCAGGTCATCTAACGTTTTCACGCAGCCGTCTCAGCACTTCCAGATAAAAAATATGGTTAGCTGTTTGTCTAGTTGGTACAAATTCATAATGAATAATCCCTCTGATATCAAAAAACTTTAGCAACATTGTCTCAACAAGTTCACTAGCTTAATTGTCCAACCCCATATGTTTCTCTATGTGTGAAATATCTTATTTTAAAACAAAAGCTTATTTAAAAGAAGAACATAGTTATGTATGCTTTTCTTCCTGCCCAAATAACTAGTAGATGTATAGAGAAAGTTTTCCAGTATACAGCATTTGAAACTATAAGTTAAAGAAATTAGCAGTTCATATTATATAGCTGAGCTGGATGGGATTTAGATGCAGTCTTTGATGACAATGAAAAATTAATGAGCTTGAGTAAAGATAGGTGACAAGTCCTAAAACTGACATTTACTTGGAGCATTAGCCAGGCTTTTGTAACCTAGAGTTAGGGTTCTAATAGGCTACATGGGACATAAAGAGCAAAGACCAGATCTGTACACAGTGGTAAGTTATAAAAGAAACACTTACATAAAGATTGGGCTTTCTAGAAGGTATCACTATAGATGGATGGGCTAGGTATAAACTTGCCGTACACCTGGAATTAGTGAGCATTCATGGCTATCACAAACCTCACTCAAGTTTGCAGAGAAAGGCAGGAACCAGATCTTTGAAGTCCAGTGTGTCAGCTGACTAAGAATATATTTGTACAGATTGTGTGGACAATAGGCAAAGGGAAAAGGAAAAACAGATGGATGGATCGTACTCTCCTAGAGACGTGGGTAGAGGATAGCACGAAGATACGTGACTAGGGCAGGGCATGATATTGAAAGGAGAAATGAGACAGCAGGGAAAGAAAGCATGCCACCTACTTTCTCATGTTTCACATGACCGCTTACTTGTAGCGGTCAGGGCAAGAGGTGAAAGTGCTATCTTACCTAAACAGAATAGAAATAATGTCTTTGTTAATGATGCCTCTCCTCTAATCTCACCATAGGTTACTGACTTAATTTTTTTTCCTTCACTCTCCTAAAACCTACACATATTATCGTTTAGCTTAGATTTACTTTCTCCATGAAGCCTTCTCAAATGACTTTTCTTTGAATTTATATTCCATATCACACTTTCTAGAGCTTAATTGTATGGCATTTTATGTTTTAACTTATCATTACTTGATTTGTGCTTTTTGTTTTTCCTCCATTTAGATTACAAGCTGTTTTGAGGTCATATGTATCTCACAGCATACCTAGCATAATGTTAAACAATAAAAAATTCTTATTAATTGCTACATGGATTATAGTCTTAATAACAAGTGGCAACTATTAGGGGAGATTTACCTGTAGAAGGTGCAATTTGTGCTATAAATTCAACCTTTTAAATCAGGTATTAACCCCTTCTTTTAACCTCAATTTTTTAAAATGGTGAAATAATAGCCATCTGTCATAAATGTGTATGTATGTACATTAATTTCTTGAAGTTACAGAATGAATTGCTATTATTTGATACATGGCTGTATTATATCAGTTTAAGCTTTGGATTACAAAAATAAGTGCCCACTCTGATTAAGCAGAATCGAATTTTACTGCAAGGATTTAGGGTAGCTCAAATAATAAACAGGGGCTTTGGAGACTCCAATTTGGGCCTGAACCTCAGAAGACAAAACCAAGTTAGGAACTTGTGATAAGCCTCAGTATGTTAGGACTCTCTCTGCTGCTGTTGACATCACTGTTCCTGGGCTCTCACCATCACATCACTGGACTCTCTCATCTGTGGAAGCCAGCAAAAGATCTAGATCATTGACTTACTGCACCTTTGCATCTCACCCTTAACATTAAAAATCCTGGGAATATCTGATTAGATGCGGCTGGAATCGCCTCTTCAGAGAGTGGGACAGATAATATTTTTTCACTTTGCTTCTGCAGTGGGAGGTACCTCCCATTTACCTTAGCATTCTCCCCAAGTATGAAGAGTGCTTAGATTCTGGATAGATAAAATGACAAGAATCTACTGCACAGAAAAGGAAAAAAGGGGGAATTAAAGATGAAACCAAATGCAAGATGACACTTTCAATCTATAACAAAATATTGGGCATGCTTATAGTGCCCTGTTATTTACAATATCAAATACACTGAAGGCAGGACACACTCCTGTGTGTTTATTCAATCAGAAATGAGGTTTGTCACTGTGTAAAAGTGCTGCTGATTTGGTTTTGTTTCCCCCTGGACAGCAGCAATTTGACTGTAATAGTCATGCAGGGCCCACACAATCCACCTTTCTATAAAGCAGTACTTGTCATGATGAGGTCCTGGGTGAGGTCCTTTAACTTACATTATGAAGGCTTCAAAAAGGTTAGTTAAGAATGAGTTAACTTACGTTTAGCATCAGAATATAAACACATATTACTCTAGAGAGACAGGTGTGCATATATACCTCAAAGTATGAGTGATTTACAGTAGAGTCTCTGTATAAACCTGATTCCTCCTTGTTAACAAATTTCCTATTTGCTCTTCCTTGAGAGATTTGCATTTATTCTGGTTCATATTTTTCTTTTTCCAGAAAAATTATGCTTGCCCTGTTTTGTGAATCCCACCCTGTTTTAGACACTCATTTGTGATGGGAGGTTACTTTGTTCTTTAAGGGCAATCTTACTATTTCCAGAAATCTCTGAGCCCATTTATGTGCGCTTCCTCAACATGTCGTTTCATAAACAGTCTTCATTTTTGCTTGGCAAACAATGGGAGCTTATTACACCCATGGCCTTAATCCGTCTGGTGCCGTTCACTTGCCTAGCCACATCTCCCCATGATCTGATCTTTTCTCTTTCATCCACTCTTTCTGTATGGTGTGCTCTGCAGTGATGGAGGAGGTTAAATTATGATTTATTTGTTAGAAAGAATAACTCCTCCACTGCGACCTTAGCTGAAAAATTATTTTTGTGATAGAGCAAAAATTGATGCATTGTTAACACCCCCAATATCCCACTGTTCAGCATTGTCTCTGGGAACAGGCATTCACAAGGGTAAGCAGCAAGGTTAGAAGCCACTATGCATTGAACAGAATGGGGGGTAGACCTGAAAGGGACTTCAGAAAGCAAGAAATGGAACAATCTACTTTCTAATTTTTCCTACATGCCATTTTTTTTTTTTTGAGAGCATAATGTTCCAAATTTATTGGGGGTAGGAACACTTGCTCTATAAAGCCTAAACAACATGTATTGCCACAGAGATTTAACATTCATGCGACTGCCTATCTCCAAACCGTAGACCAGCTTTTGCCACAATCAGTGTGTGGCCTTGGGTAAGTCACACCAGGCCCTAAATGTCAGTGCTAGAATGTGTGAAATGAGGAGTCTGAAGGAACTTTGAAGTGACTTCCTGTTACAATATACTATGAGTCTGTGAATCCAAAAGTCTCATAGAACACTCAGAGCATTTTCCTTATTTTCCCTAAATAAAGCCAGCTATAACCTCAGTGAGAGATATGACATTTAAAGTTTATTTTGTAAAATGGCCTATGAATCAAAGTCAATAATATCAACTTGGTTTTACCCTTGCTCGGAGCCAACTCTTAAGAAAGCCAGTGATGTTGATGAACTATGAGCCCCACCACCAACCAAACCAGCCCTGATGTGCTTTGTTGTAAATACAGTTTAAATTGGAATACAGCCACACTTTTGCCTTTGTGTGTTGTCTGTGGCTGCTTTTGCTTTACAATGGCAGAGTTGCATTATTGTGACAGGTATAAGATTGCCAGATAAAATACCAAAAGCCCAGTTACATTTGAATTTCAGACAAACAATAAATATTGTATAGGATATACTTATGCTAAAAATTATTTGTTGCTTATGTGAAGTTCAAATTTAACTGAGTGTTCTGTATTTTGATTTGCATAACCTGGCAATCTTACACAGAGTCTGTATGGCCCTCAACACCTAAAATATTTGCCACCTGGTCTCTTGTAGCAAACATTTGCCAACCGCTGATGTGGACGAAAGATTTCTTAAGGAGTAAGGAAAAAACATCTAAGTTTTAGATCTGATTTTGTTACTAATCTGTGTCAAGCCCTGAGTTGGATCTTAGTTTTCATATCTACAAATTAACCTAATGATATCTGCTCACCTGCCTCCCAAGGTTGTTTGTGGATAGCTGGTGTATTAAGGGGGAGGGGCACTTAGAGGGGTGCACAGATTAGTGAAGATGGGATTTACACTAAGCGGAAGTGAAGGTATATTTTCACACATCACACTTATGGATTGATTCTTAGTTTACATTCCTGCTCTTACCGAACCCTGTTGTTTCCAGGCTCTCTATTTTTTCCTGGGTGCAGAGCCAACAGGAAACAATAACACAAAGTTTAGTGTTACCTATAACAGAAAGAAGGGTGATAGCCAGATATTATTCAAGAAACCCAGCTGGCTAAACAGATACTACAGATACTAAATGCAATTTCAAACAGATATCTTTTCTTTTTATTTCATATATATATATATATATATATATATATATATATGCTAGACAATATTTTATTCTATAGATTAGGAACGAATGTAACTGTTTTTATCCTGTCTTGGAAAAAAATATTATTCTTTAGGAATCATACACTGGAGTGATCAATCCTATTTTCCATTTTGACAGCTCGAGCGTTAGTAAGAACAGAGCCTGTATTTCAAAGGCGTGACAGCCCTAAGAATTCATTTTTGTACAGAGGCAGAATGAAAAAACATGAACAGAAAAGAGGAAGGAGACTGCTAGTATTATGCCACCTCTAGAGAATTATTTCAGTCTACCAAGAATCCTGCTGTATAAACATTTGACTAGAAGCTCACCAAATTCCTGCTACATACTACACTAAAAAATTGTGGCTATTTAGCTCCGTTTTCAAAATCTGTGCTAATAAAACATTTGGGCAGAGTTGGATACTATCTTCTGTGCTTACGTAGCATTTTAAATATAGTACTATGGTGGCCGTATAATTTATTGTTCATTTGTTTTCCCAGTAGGTGGTGATTATCTTTAAAAAAAAATTTTTTTAAAGGATTTTATTGGAGAACAGTGTGTTTTTCCAGGACCCATCAGCTCCAACTCAAGTAACTGTCTTCAATCTAGCTATGGAGGGTGCAGCTCAGTGGCCCATGTGGGGATCAAACTAGCAACTTTGGTGTTATGAGCACTGCACTCTAACCACCTGAGCTAACCAGCTGCCCCCAAGGTGGTGATTATCTTGATGTCAAAAGTTTTTATTCATCTCCATATCCCCTAACAGTTAACGTTGTGCTGGTAGGCACTAGATAAATGATGATTGAATGGACTGAATGAATATGAAACTGATAGAAACTTTTTTTTGCCCTAAAATTCTTCACTGCTTCACTACAGCCCCTGTTTTCTGAAATAATTTTTCAATGACTTGATCATAATTTGTTTTGAGATGTTTATTTAGAATTATAATCCAGCTTCTATTTCTTATAACTCTTTTCTCTTTGTTGTTGGTCATATGCTTTATGAATATGGATCCTACTAATGTCTCAATGTGAATAACTGCTAAGTGGGTGACTATAAATCCTACCTCCCTTCCAAATTCCAGTTCTAGATATCGCTACCTGGATGTTCTACTGACACTCCATTTAAAACACGTCCTAGAAAATGAGGTGGGCTGGGAGGCAGAAGACTGATTCTTAATTCTACCTCTTCCACTATCTGTCTGGGTGACTTTGTGACGTCATTTTACTTCTCTGGGAGCTAATTTCCTCAACACAACGTGAGGTAGTAGCTACACTAATGTTTTCCAAGTTATGCACAGTGCAGCTCTATAGAGTTCTGAAATATAACAAAAGGCATCATAAGTATTTAACATTGATTTTGCATCACTTATATTAGGTTGTGAAGATGTAAAACTTAAAGGAGGTTAATGAAAAATGCATTATAATTCTCTTAGGCAGTTCTCTTAAGCAGTAAAATGGAGGCTTTGTGTAGAAGCTGTTTGAATTTTGCCATCTCAGCTCCATTGGTAATAAAATAGAATCTTGGTATCATGGGAGCGCTATGAAAGCCAATGCAAACAATGCAGGGAACTTTCCTGGGAATGACTTGTTACCTCTTGGGCCAGTTTTTAAGAAAACTCTTTACCAACACTTTCTGTGATGGTCACTGTGCCTAGCTGAGCTGCTGCTTCCAGAATAGCCTGCTTTAGACTGTATTAATGTTAGGGCACACTGTTCCTCATCACAGCTTCCAATTACCAGGTGTCCAGGCCAAGATATGCTAGAATGTGAACACAAGGCCCACTTGGCAAGAAATTCATGTTATCAGAGTGGGGGGCCTATGGCTGTACTGTCTGTAGGTCAGAATGGGTGGTCTGATTTGAATGGGACTTGCCATCACAGTATGCAAAGTTATAAACTTCCTGGAGCCATTACTTGGGAATAGGATATTATGTTTTGATATCAAATATGTCAAAATGTTTTTATGTACAATTTTTTCTAGATCTTTTTCCTGATTTTTTTTTCTTTTTCTTTAAAGAAATGAAATGGAACCTTTTTCACCTAGGGCTAACTTGAACCTTTCTGAGCAAACACCTGTCTTTATTATCAGGCCAACTATCCACCCACAGTGTGAGCCCATGACCGCATGGAGGCAGGTCACAGACACACTCTAATGTTTACGAAAAATGGGTTTGTAATTCCACTAACCTGTTCCTTCTTGGTTACAACTGTGATCCTAGTATAGGTCCACTCTAAATTTTTTTTTCTTTTTTTTTTTAGCTGAGCCATCCTGCCACATGTTGGCAGCTCAGCAGCAACTCATCTCGGGCTGGGCATCGAACTGCTGTTGCTCAGAGCTTAGCTCACACTTTTGAATGAGCTCTTAACCAACTGAGCCACTCGGCGAGCCCTTCTAAATTTTTGATTATATGACTTGAAGATGAGAACACCTCTGGCTTGAGTCTTCTTGTAGTATATGGATTTGCCGCATCTGTGAGGTGGATGTACAAGTAGGGTGCCTAGCTAGAAATTGGCGGCATATACTTGGAGCCCAGGAAAGAGATCTAGAGCTAGAAATATGAAATTGAGATGCACCAACACTAGACAGTTATTGAGGTGACTGATGTAGATGAGGTAGCCTAAGGCATGTGTAGATGAGAAAGGATCTGGAAAAACCAAGAGATTTTAAAGGATGAGAGATATTTAAAAATTTATCTTGATTTAGTTTTCTGGCTCAGCACATGCATCAAAGACTAATCAACATAAAGAAGTAAATAAGACATTAATTGGAAGTCTTGCGTGTCTCTAAACTCTGATCAAGAATGTCAAGATTGGCACTATTACCAGAACTCCAATCTGGTCAACTTGTAGACAAGCTAAGCTATCATGAACAACATAACAGTGTGCATGGATATGCAGAGGCAAAAGACATACCCACACTTGGTTCTTCTCTCTTCCTCATTGAGGTCTTTCTGTTTGAGAGTCCACTTTTTCTTTCTGTGCTAAATTCCAAATAAAGTCCAAAGAAAGCTCAGGGTCTGTCAGATCAAATACTACTTTTCTGGAGGAATGAAATCAAATACTTATTCACAAGAATGAGAAGACCAATAGTGATATTGAGAAGGATTATTATATTGCTTCCTACTAAGGTAGGTTCTGACTGAGAGCTGTTTTTCTGCTTGCCTTCTGAATGTGGACAACTGACTAGTTTTACCTTCTTTCCTGTTAATCAGCTTTGGATGGAGCTGTACTGAATTTGTCATTAATTCCCTTGTTGATCTCTTTTTCTCAGTCCAGAGAATAGAGAGTCCCCCCTGATTGGTCATTTTGGTCATTTGTCTAGATTGCAACTAACAGTTTTTTGGAATCTTCCTTTGAAGATTTGAAGTTAGTAGCATTTAGAGATATAATTCATATTTCAGTTTTGGAAGGTTAGATTTTATCATATGAATAAACTGTAGTTCTCAACGGGTTTAATTTTGCTCTCCATGGGACACTTTTTGAGACATTTAAAAGTGTTCACCATTCTGTGTATGTATGGGTAGGGGGATGCTATTGGCATCTGGTGGGTGGACAATAGAGATGCTGCTAAACCTGTTACAATGCACAGGATAGCTCCCCTCTCCCCAATAAAGGCTTATCTTACCCAAAATGTCAATAGTGCTAAGTTGAGAAACCCAGGTGTGAAGAGATGCTATTGAAAAAATTTTAAATGAGGAAGTTGTATCCTCACATTTATATTTAAAAAATTACTCTGACTGTTGTAAGAAAAGTAGATTGATGGCAGGTGTAGAAGGGAGAAGAATGGAAACAGATTGGGTAGGATGCTATTGTAATGTCCTAGGCAGGTGATATTGGCTTCTTGAGTTATTGTGGCAGAAGTGAAGATGGGGAGAGGCATATGGAATAAAAATATGTTTGGGGAGAAGAAATGTCAGACTTCCCAATTATTGAATATTAATGTTGAGGGGGAGGAATGAATCATGCTGGAGTCTCAAATTTCTATCTTGAGAATGTAGGGGAATAGATATTAAATGAGATGAGGAAAAAGGGCAAGAAGTAAGTTGGGAGGTCTAGTTAAGAGTTAATTTTTGTTCATTTTTTCTTTTACTTCCCTTGCCCGTAGGGATGTATCAGTAAAAATATTGCTCCGGGTAATGTCTGCAAATGTAGTCCCTATATTTTCTTTTAGGAGTTTTATGGTTTCAGGTCTTACATTTAAGTCTTTAATCCATTTTGAATTTGTTCTTGTATATGGCATAAGGAGGTGGTCCAGTTTCATTTTTTTGCATGTGTCCGTCCAGTTCTCCCAGCACCATTTATTGAATAGACTATCTTTACTCCAATGTAAATTCTTGCTTCCCTTGTCATAGATTAACTGTCCGTAAGTGCCTAGATTTATTTTTGGGCTCTCTGTTCTATTCCACTGATCTATGTGCCTGTTTTTATGCCAATACCATACTGTCTTGATTACTGTAGCCTTGTAGTATGTTTTGATGTCTAGTAGCATGATCCCTCCGACTTTGTTCTTATTTCTCAGGATTGCCGAGGCTATTTGGGGTCTTTTATGGTTCCATATAAATTTTAGGATTATATTTTCTATTTCTGTGAAAAATGCCCTTGATAGTTTGATGGGAATTGCATTGAATCTATATATTACTTTAGGCAGTATGGACATTTTAACTATATTAATTCTTCCTATGAACATATGGGATTATATCAGGCTTAAAAGTTTTTTCACAACAAAGGAAACCATCGATAAAACAAAAAGGAAGCCTACTGAATGGGAGAATATATTTCCCAATGATATGTCTGATAAGGGGTTAATATCCAAAATTTATAAAACACTCATGAAACTCAACACCAAAAAAACAAACAACCCAATTAAAAAATGGGCAGAAGATATGAAGGGACATTTCTCTAAAGAGGGCATACAGATGGCCAACAAGCATATGAAAAAATGTTCAACCTCACTGGTCATTAGGGAAATGAAAATAATAACCACAATGAGATACCACCTCACTCCAGTCAGAATGGCTATCATCAATAAATCAACAAACAACAAGTGCTGGCGGGGCTGTGGGGAAAAGGGGACCCTGCTGCACTGTTGGTGGGATTGCAGATTGGTGCAGCCACTATGGAAGTCAGTATGGAGGTATCTCAAAAAACTGGAAATGGAACTACCATATGACCCAGCAATTTCTTTTTTTTTTTTTTTTTTTTTAAAGATTTTATTGGGGAATTGGTGGAGGGGAACAGCGTTGGGGAATCAGGGAAGGGGAACAGACAAGTTGCCGTCTTCTTGTTCTTCAGTTTAGTTGCGGAGGATGTTGCTTCACTGTTGGTATCGTCATTGCGCTCTTCCCGGATGAGGCAGATCGGTCGCTGGCCTCTGGATGTCGCTCATCGTGGCTATTGGCAGCTCACGCTTGGCTGCCAGCCGCTCACGCTGGCTGCCGGCCACTCACTGTAGCCTATGGCAGCCCACTGCAGCAGGGGCTGCAGCCCACACCATCACCGGGGCTCGCACAACCCAGCTCCAGGTGGAGCTGTTGTTGGCTGTAGAGGGCAGTGTCACTGGCCCTCATGTGGGATCCGAACCGGGGCCGCTGGCATCCCAAAACCAGCGCTTAACCAATGCGCCACTCGGCCGGCCCAAGCAATTTCACTCCTAGGTATTTATCCTGAAAAACCCAAGACACTTATTCAAAAAAAATATATGCACCCCTATGTTCATAGCAGCGCTATTTACAATAACTAAGACTTGGAAACAACCAAAATGCCCATCGGTAGATGACTGGATTAAGAAACTGTGGTATATTTATACAATGGAGTATTACTCCGCTATAAAGAAGAATGAAATCGTACCATTTGCAATGATATGGATGGACCTAGAGACTATTATGTTAAGTGAAATAAGTCAGTCAGAGAAAGACAAATACCATATGATCTCACTCATATGTGGAATCTGAAAAACTGAATGAATGAGCAAAGGAAACAGAAACTGTCTCATAGATATAGAGGAAAAACAGGGTCGCTAGTGGGGAGGGAGGGTGGGGATGAGAGAGAAGGGGAAGGGATTAGACAGCAAAAATAGGCAACTACAATATTGCCACAGGGATATGAAAGACAGTTCAGGGAATATAATTAATAATGTTGTAAATATTTTGTGGGGTGTCAGATGGTCATATGTCTTGTTAGGGAGACCATTTCATGGATGGAGTAGAGGCTTGATCACTGCACTGTACACCTGAAGCTGAGGTTGTATAATATTGTATACCAACTGTAATTGAATATATAGATAGTCACGGGATGTGGATTATAATGTGGAAGGGACTCAAAGGAAGTGTAATAGATATATATGATATCGGGGGGAGGAGTGGGGCGGCTAAATGGGGGAGGGGGTTGTCACTTTGAGGGGTAAAAAGTATAACTATTGCACTGTGTTGTACACCTGAAACTAATTAAAAATAAATAAATAATAAAAAAGAAGCCAAAAAAAAGTTAATTTTTAATTCTGCTAAGTGTGAAATGCTTGTGCAAATTTTAAATAAAGTAGGCAGTTGTATATATATATGGTGGAAAGTCAGAATACTTAGAATATGTCTGCACAGATCATATTTCTATGTCCCAAAAGAAGATATAACAAGAGGCAAACACCATGACTGAGAGGCAGTTTATAGCTCTGCGACTTATTTGTGTAAATCTGGGCAATTTGCTTTCCCTCTCTGAAAACACCAGTTCCTCTATGTGTGAAAGAAAGATATTAAACTTGATTAGTATTTTTCAACCAATTCACCATCAACAATTACTTCTGTTAATTTTCTCTCATTAACCCCATGTTTTGAAAAATTTTTGATCATCCTAACATTCATTATGAAATCATACACTATGTAATAAGTGTTTTCACATTTTAATATTGGTTCAGATTTTAAAGCCTTTATAAGTATGGCTTATGGGCTACAATGGTATGAAATCTCAGAAATGAAGTTTAAATAAAAGCATACCTTAGTTCTGTTAACTGCTATTTGTCATTACATTTGCTCTCTCTCTCTCTCTTTCAAATCCAGGATTAATAAATACCAGATGTGTTCACTTTCAGCCCTGAGGTCTCCTTACATATGACTATGTTAACAAGTGTGAACCAGCTATCACATTTCACTCAAAGCTCTGAGCACTGATAGAGAACTAGTACCCTGTTACTGTTTTACTGTTCTACACAGTACTGTACAGATCTGATAAAATTCCATGCAAAAGCAAAGACCCTGACATTTTATTCAGTCTGATATTCTCATTGTGAGCAAATATTTCTATTTAAAAATATATAAAAAATATCTCATGATTGCTATTGCTACATTCATTGGCCCCAGATTTGAAACCAATGGACCTGATAATGTCTAGTGCTTCTAGCTTTGTTATCCTCTGATTCCTGTCACTTTTTTTTTTTTTTGAGGGCAGTGTCACTGGCCCTCGTATGTGGGACCGAACCGGGGCCGCTGGCTTCCCAGGCCAGCGCTTAACCACCGCGCCACTCGGCCCCTCTCCTGTCACTTTTTATATTGCAGTCTGGTTCCTAGTTATGACACTTTTAAATTTAAAAGTCATGTAACCATATATTTGCTTTGCTACCAGATGTCAATTAAAAAAAAAAATAAATATTTATTTATTTATTTATTTATTTTTTGTTTGATATCAACTTTTAGTATGGCAACTCTTCAGCGGTGATGCTTTATCAATAATTTCAAGGTGGTTTCTCACTTTATTCTTAAGTTCAAGTTTTATTAAATAAAGTTACATCAATTTCTTATAAAAAGAATTATAGGATATTATTGTATCTTATAAATCAAACAGAAATGAAAGGGTTAACTGCAGAGAGATGGGTCAAGGTTTAAGGACTACAATCTGAAAATAACCATGGTTGGAGAAGAGGCAGATACTGGTAAGGTAGTGGGAAATCATTTATTGTTGGTGAGGAGAAGAAATCCAGGCTGGTAGAAACAGAAAAGCACATCATGAGAATACAGAAACTGATAACAGGCAAGCATGAAACAAAAAGAAATTCCAAAGCCAAGTGTCAGCAGCACCAAACAAGCAGGTCTTTGAAACTTCAGGTGGGTAGTAGTTTTTCAAGGTCTTTGGGGTGTAGTTAGTGTGGCTCAGCTCTGGAGCACTTATCAGCAGTGGAGTGTAAGCACAGAAAAACAAGGTAAGGAACATGTATGGCTCATCCCAGCTGTCATCTCAGCCTCTGGAAAAAGCTCCACATTTGAGGATGTGAAATCCAGGTCAAAACTATAGAAGGAATGAGTGTGATGAGGCCAAATCTCCAATCATTAACAGCTAGTGGCAGAAATCCACTAGTTCAAGAGAAAATGGAAATTGTAGGGTCATAGAGCCTGAAAGTCAAGGGGAGGTTGGTGGTTGTAAATGTCCACACGTTATGGACCTTGAACCTGGCTCTCCCCTCCTTGACTGTGGGCTTGATTTAGTTAGTGGCTCACTTCTATGAGTAGAATACAGTGGCAGTACCGTGTGTGGCTTTGGGCTGTGCTTTCTTGCTTGCCTCACTCTCATGTAACGTACTCAGGGAAATCATGTCGTGAGGACACTCAGTCAGCCCTGTAGAAGGACCCACTTGGCAATGAGCTGAGGCCTTTTGCCAGACTTCATTTTTGAAGTGAATGCTCTAGCCTCAGACAAACTTTCAGATGACTGCAGCCCTGATTCATTACTGGACTAGAGCCACATGAGAGACCCTGAGCTAGAAACACCGAGCTAAGCTACTCCCAGATTCCTGGCTCTCAGAAACGGTGGGAAATAACACATTGGTGATTTAAATTGCTAAGTTTGGGGGCTAATTTGTTAGGCAGCAATAGACAACTAGTAAAGGAGGATACAGTTTCTGGCATAGCTAGATCCTGGATTCAAATGTTAGAGTCAACGGATCATGTTATTCTCTGACTTGGCTTTCAAAATTTGTTTCTTTACCCTCAAACCAGCGATCTGTATGTGGCATAGGGAAATGACTTCAGGTAATCAAAAGCTCATACCCTATGGCTCATGATTTAGGAGAAAGATTCTATTTTTCCCAGGGCCCATATATGATATCTTAACAGAGAGTTCTTGTATGACTAACGAGTCATGTGTCTACCATGCGTCCCCCCTATCTAGGGAGATATCAATAGAATTTTTGTTTGAGTCGGCTCTTATGCTTACACTTGTGGCCAAACGTGGAGTCTCATTAACATCCTCTTCCCAATCACATGGGGTGTGGGAAAGGTAATTCCCTGATAGCAGGGTTTATTGCCAGGAGAAAGGAGTTAGGAGTGCCGGTGAGGAGAAAACAAGATGTCTGTCTGGCACAGTGGAATCAGGTAGGATCTACAAATCCTGGCATCTACAAGATTCTGACATTTGTCATTTACAATAACTCATTCAAAGCAATATTGATAGTGTTAAATGACACATATGTTAAAAAATTATCAATATCAACTTTTAAAATACAATAATACCAGTGTTATCACCTAGCAACCTTACCAATCCAGACACACTGAAGAATGAAGAAATAAATATGCACAAAAATAGAATATGTCTTATCAACAGATATGCCTTCTGGTCTTCTTTCTGAGCCCCCCTTTTTTCTTTTTTAAACCACCATTCTTAGAAGCTGAATGTGTAGCTCAGGATAGGATGTCCTGGGAGCTCATCTTACCTACAGCCCACTCTTCAGAGAAGCAGCTGATAGTCTCTTCATGCATAGATAATAATAATAATAATTATAATAGGTAAAATCTGTTGAGCACTGTATGACATGCTTCAGATTTTGTTCTAAGTACTTACATCAGTCAGGGTTCAACCAGGCAAGCAGAACCAATAGAAGAGTATATCAATGTAATATATATGGCAAGGATTTATTTAAAAGAATTAGTATATATGATTGGGTGTGGAGGGGCTAAGAAGCACACAGTCCACAGGGCAGGCAGTCTGGAAGGGAGATCATGAGCAAGCTGGAACCCACAGGCATGGGCTGGAAATGTCCACAAGCAGGAGTCTCCCTCTCCTTTTCCGTTCTTCTTCCCCACACCAGAAAAAGGCTAAGTTCTCTTTAAGGTCTCCCAGTTAACTAAGTTTATCCAGGATAATTTCCCTTCCAACTGATTAACTGAGGCCCACACAAGATAATCTCTCTGTCTTAAAGTTAATTGAAGGGCCAGCCAAGGGGCACGGTGGTTAAGCGCTGGCTTGGGAAGCCAGTGGCCACGGTTCAGTCCTACATATGAGGGCCAATGACACTGCCCTCAAGAAAAATAAAAAATAAATAAAGTTAATTGATTGGGAACTTTATTATATCTGCAAAATCCCTTCACAGCAGCACTTAGGTTAGTGTTTGATTGAATAACTAGAGATTGTAGCTCAACCTGACCA
This sequence comes from Aselliscus stoliczkanus, assembly GCA_033961575.1. Taxonomy (NCBI): domain Eukaryota; kingdom Metazoa; phylum Chordata; class Mammalia; order Chiroptera; family Hipposideridae; genus Aselliscus; species Aselliscus stoliczkanus. The sequence continues at coordinate 76,903,453 of CM066728.1, read as the reverse complement.
AGGTGACACATTAAAAAATCATCACTGTGCTTTATATGAATATTAATTAAGCTTTGCAATAATACTAACTATTATTATCTCCATTTTGTAAATAGAGACCCAAAAATGTTTAGTAACTTGCCCAAGGGCTCATAGTAAATGACATAACAAGTGACCAAACCAGGTCTTCTGTTTTCTGAACCTGAGCTCTTTCTACTATGCTATTTGGTGCTGGCCACATCTATGTGGACCTTTTCTAGTAATCAGAACTACAGGCAAAGGCAGCTATCCATAGAGGACCAATTGACTTATGAAGTGGTCTGGTGTGATATCTCTATTCAGGTGAAATGGTTCAAACTGGGGAGTGGTTAACAGACATAGTCAGATTCTCAGTGTTGGGGAATTCAGCAGTGAGACACAGAAAGGGGCAGAGACATGCAGGGTTGTGGAGGCCCAGATTCACATAAGGTGAAGTGTGGAAGAAATGTGGGACAGTAGAAGCCATGTACAAGAATAAGCAGGGAAAGAGGAAAGAGGGTTGGTTGGTGGTAGCAAGAGAATAAAAAGGGAAAAAGTAACTAGGACAATGTAATTGGGGGTAGATCTCAAGTTAAGGTCATGAAGGCAAAATTCTGAGAGGATGGGATGGAGGAGCCCCAGCTCCATTCTTGGAAGGGACATTCATGTATTTTCCCAAAATCACTAATCACTTAGTATTTGGCATGGCAAACACATGACTTAGTTTACTTTAAGAATGTGGGTCCGGAGTTTTAGGGAGAGTGCCTAATAGGATATTCAACAGCCAGAGAAGCTACCCCATATCATCTTGACAGTCTGGTAGGTCTATTCAGCATCCTTGTGGACCAGAGAAGCCTCCTCTAGTCTGAAGCTCCTCTTAAGTCTTCACAAGGGATGAGGGGCACCGCTGGTTTTTATCATGAACAGGCCACAACTGAACATACCCAACAGACTTGATCCTCAGGGTCATCCATAATAGGCATCACCTGGGAACTTGTTGGCCATGAAGAAACTTAGTCTCCACCCATGCTTGCTGAATTCAAATCTGTAATTTAAAAAAGGGCCTTCACTAATTTGTGTGCACATTAAAATTCAGCAGAATGAAGTATTCATTCAAGGTAGGCTGCATCTTAACACTTGCCAAATTCTTTTACCTGGTGATGGTTGTAGTAAGGTATTTATAGTTTCATCCCACCCACTTTATGATCCCCCTACTCCGCTACTCACAAGGAACATGATAACTGGGTCAGAAGAGCTGAGCTGTGTGCCATGGACACTATTCTAGTTGATCATGAGAGCTGGCTTTGCGAGTGTTGAGCTTTCTTAAATATTTTGTGTATTTTTATATCATCCTCCATTAACGGAGATACCTGAGTACATGACTGTTCCTTGCAACCTAATGGATTGTGACAAATAGCATGGGTGATTTAATTTTCAAATTCATAATGATTATAATTGTAGTAAATTAAACCTGGAGAGAAGGACTTTTTGAAACAAGAATGCTGAGAGGAACAGGAAGCTGTTGGCAACAGATAACCCCCACATATAATGACCTGTGTCATTTTCTGGGGGTGAAAATAGCCCCACAGGCCCCCTGCAAAAGGATCTCTGGCTCTCTGTAGTGCAGAATGTACAGTACATGACAGTGATAAGGATGGCTGAGTCATAGGAGAAAGGTTTAGCTGCCTACAGCATACTGATTAGGCAGGCAGGAAAGTCTAAAATAGATGTTTAAAAGATTTTCAATAAATATGATGACAACAATACATAATGTGGGGCTTATGTAAAATCTCAGCTCTGAAAAACAGATTTCCAGAATGACTCATTCTCCAGGCCTCTAGAATACAAGGTGTATTGGTATTGAGATGCTCATTATTCCTTCCCACCTTCAGGGAACATGTCTCTCATGGCACCGGAAGAAGCAGCCACATGTGCTGTGCAGTCCTTTAATCATCACCATGGTTTATTTTCCCATCTGGGCTCATCATATTCATTCTCTCAAAAGCCTGATATTGGGACACATAGCCTTTAGTTGGTCATTGTGAGGCACATGAGTTGAGAAGCTATACAAAGATGAGCCTGTGTCCACTAAGGTTTGCCAAAGCGTGGCAAGTTGGCTGCAGAGAGAACGTGAGGTAAAGAGCACCCAGGCTCACAGATCTCGAGATCGAAACTTCTCTCAGTTGCTCTCACTTGTTCTAATCCTTCTTGATGTTCTATTATATTACCTGCTCTGTGTCCTTCCGGAAAACTTTGCTGTTTTTGGTTAAGCTAAGTGAAAATGAATTAAGCTAATAAGAGGGTTTTCTCTACTAAAATCCATGATGATCCCTAACGTTTTACCAGCAACAGGTTGTGGTGACTTTGGAACAAAATAGGATATAAGGGACAGAGAATAGAGGAGGAACGCATCATTGTCATTTGGGCCAGACTAGCCGCAGAAGGAATGAGGCATTATGGTGACCAGATAGCAGGCCATGGATACCAGGCTGGGTGGAGTCCCAGGCAACAAAAGGTGCACAGTTCTGCCCTGGTCATAACAGCCATTTTATTGTAAATGGAAATAGTGGTGTGGTACGGCTGGAGATCACAGCAAAGGCTTGGGCCCTCCCAGGCCCACTGGAAACATCAGAGATCATGACTTTCATTTCTCTGGGCTTCACTGTTAGTCATGTTCTTTGTAGTGCAGGCATTGTCTTTCCAGGTAGCCCTCTAGAAGTTATTACATGTATTAGGTTGTTAAGATGTACTCCATAAATTTGATTCTCTTTTCTTAGGAAGAAAAGCAGCATATTATTTCTGTACTTTTTCCAAGGTAAACCTAAAATTGCTTGTGGCTTGTTCCCATGCATTTGATCATTTAGTCAAATTGGTATCTCTCAAGTCAGGGCTAAAGCTGACCATCAGTTTTTTGTTGTTGTTGTTTGTTTGTTTGTTTTGGGGGTTTTTTTGTTTGTTTAATGCTGAGGGTTATCCCTTGCAAGTTCTGGATAATTATTGAAAATCCATTTAAATAAACTCTAAATAGCTTCTGAAACTCTCAAATCTCTCTCTCTCTCTCTCTCTCTCTCTCTCTCTCTCTCTCTCTCTCTCTCTTTCCTACTGTGTGTGACTCCACTGTGAAGAGAATGTGAATGCGGGGTGCATGTATATGTGTGTATGTGAGTGTTGGTAAAAAAAAAAAAAGTTCAGAGAATTCAAGAAGGTATGTTTTATAAGCATTTCTCAGAAGTTTCAAATTTATGAAATTCATGAAATTAAACAGTGGGAAAGCTCAATGTTGTGACTTTCATTATGATGGGACCAATTCCTGCTTTTTGATGTGCTATTCAGATACTTCAAAATTTATCTCTACCTGTAAACTTTTGATTTACAGATTTTTTTTCGGCTCTTATTTTTTCTGTAATAACAGATTAGGTTTGACAGAAAATTTTAGATTATGTCTTTTTTAGGAAAGTACATAATTTTTGAAATTCTGTGAAAAATAATTATTGTATGTTTTATGTATCAATATCCAAATTTCTATATAAAAAAGAAAATGGGTCCTCACCTGCTTTTCAGGTGGCCTGTCATTTCTTTGAATTTATTGTAAAAAAAGTGTATTTATTTAACAAGCATGGATTAAGTACCTACTATATTTGCACTATGCATAGGGACAGGGCTAGACTCTTCTGGAAGTATAATATTATCTTTAAGAGGAAGGAATTTAGAGTTGCCGTTCCCCCAGAGCAGATCCTGGGACAAGTGCTTGTACACAAGTGGTTCATGAAGGAAATACTGCTATGGGAGACAAATGAAGGCATTGAGGCAGCAGGCCAGGAAGAGGTAGCAGCAAAGCAAAAGCATGCCCTCAGGAATTCTCACATGGGATGGCTTTGCCCTGAAACCCCTCTTTCCCACAGTAATCAGTAAAAAGGGATCTTAAGAGATCCGGGCAAATCATGAGTATTACTCATTAAATAGTCAGATGGGCTTAAATATGAATGGACAGCCAAAAATTAATTAACAGGTAGTAGAGGAAAATCTCTAGCATAAATGTCAAGGAACAAAGCAAAGAAAACAAACAAAACTAATAAAAAAGAAAAAAAAAACATAAAATATATTCTATTAATTTAAGTCCTCCATGAGATTAGAGAAGATATTACATCCATAAACAGTGGGCTTATAAAAAAGAATACTCAGGAATAAAAGAATATTTTTTCAATTAAAAATATGGCTCAAGCAATTCAGTACAAGGTTTGGAAGATAAAGTTGAAGATATTTCCCAGAAAGTAGAACAAAATAATTGAGAAATAGGAAGAAAATTAGAAGATCAATCCTGGTTGTCTATCATCTGATGAATTAGAATTCCAATAAAAGAGAAGAGAGGGAAAAGGAACAATTTCAAAGAAATAACTTAGAAAAGGAGATAAACATGAGTCTTTAGATTGAAAAAATCTTATGGTGTGTTCAGCCCAATGAATGAAACATGATTTACAAGAAAGCATACCATTATACAATTTCAGAACATTAGAAATAAAGGGAAGCAGAATATTTTTGATGAATCAAAGAGGGAAACATATTATACACAAAGGTTAATAAATGAAAACGGCATTGACTTTTCAAGAGCAACACTGGAAGCAAAATGCCAATAGAACAATGCTTTTAAAATTTAGAGAAAAATATGTTTTCCAGGCTTATTCCAGATAGAAATAATATATCTGTCCAAACTATTGATCTAGTATAAGAGTAAAATAAATTTATTTTTAGAGATGCAAAGTCTCAAAAATTTTCTCCAATGTACATTTTTCTCAGAAAGCTACTTGAGCATGTGCTCCTCCCAAACAACAGAGTAAACAGAGAGGGAAGATACATTATCCAAGAAAAGAGTATTTCATACAATAAAGAGGGTAAGGAAATCCCCAACTTGTTGGTAAGTGGCAGCTAGGCAGCAAAACTAGAGAGCAAAAGTTCCAGATTGGAGAAGCAGTGTAGAAGGTTCCAGAGAGAATGTCTCTTCAAGTAAAAAGTAAAACCGATAGGTTGTCTAATGTGCTTGAATAAATTGAAAGCAGCCATATGTTTGGCAGCAAATTTGGGGATAATATAATGATAGGTACATAGAAAAGCAAGTCAACAACAACAAAAATATGAGGCAACTAACCAAAAAAAAACCAGACAATTGTACAAGAAAGGAAATAAGTCATTCTACATTAACAGGTTCAGATATTAATATTTAGATATTACAGATAAATATGTGTATTTATATAATGTATAAACTGAACAGTGATTCAACAACAACAAAAATCTGTCATTTAATTATTGTATATTGAGAAGATGTAGAGCGAATTATATGTCTACATGTTGCGTTAGGATGGGGAGAGGCAAAACTACTAAATTCTTATCTTTTAAAGTGAGAAGTGAATTGAGAAATGAAGCAATAGCAGTATAAACCTACTGATTAATAATATGGAGGTAACTATTAAAGAAAGAAGCCAAAAGAGCAGAACAGGATTGATTCCTGGGGTTGTGACCCAAGGAGAGACAGAGCAGGGGACCTCTTTTTTTGTTAGAAGCTTTGTGGTACTACATTATTTGGCATGTTATTAGTTTGAAGCTTAGAGTACATTTGTCATGGCAGCACAGGAACATAATGGTTATAGTCATTGCATGGATCGCAGTCCACCACTACCACTGTCCCCACAAATGATTTTGGCTGTGACACACCTCAAAATTATTTCTCACATCTCCATGGCACCCTTTCATCACATAGAATAGCTTTTGAAATTGGAGCCCCTCTGACTGCAGGCTCCTCTCCTAATTTTAGGGCTGAGAAGCGCGGGTTTCCTCAACTTGAATCCAACATTGGAAGAGTTGCAGGTTTTTAAAGATAGACACTTCAGGCAGCGTCAGGCTGTTGGAGGCAAGGGGTGGTACACAGCTTCCAGGGTTTAGGGGAGAATGCTGGGGCAACAGCTGTGCAGTGAGGAAAGCATGAGACTGGCTGTGAAGGAACCTGAGAGGGTAAGGAGCCAGTCTGAAGATGAAGAGAGGGGTGAAATTTTTCCTTTCTTTCTTCCCTCTGCATCCAACTTCGATGAACCTCTTTCTTTTCTCTTCATTTTCCTCCTGTGCTGGGGTGGGAGGAGAGTCAGGGACCCTCCCTACGTGGTGGGTTGTGTGCCCTCTTCTCCTTTCACTTGCCGCATTTGGCCACAATGAAGGAAGCAGTAAGTGGAAGTAAGAATTGAGCCTTGAGGACTGGAGAAGAAGTACGGGGAGCAGCCTTATATGGAGGGGTATCCCCCTTCCACCACTTCAGTATGACAGGACGAAGGAGAAAAGGGCTGACACTGACTTGGCTAGAGGAGCCAAGAACCAGCAGAATCTATGCGAGATGCACAAGGGAAAGATTCCCAGCGGCCTGGCAGGCATGGAGAGGTAGTGAAGGAGACTTTCTGGTTTCCACTGCTAGACTGGGACATACATTCTTATGTATGCAAGGTATATAAAGAAGGGGTAGGGATTCGGGATTATTCTCCATTGTTCTCCTTCTTTGACCATTGATGATATGGGCACTTTCTAGGTCTCTTAGCATATGGTATTGTATGAAATTCCAGCCCAGATTAAGATACTTCTCTTTTTAAAGTAGCCACAGAAACACAGTACACAAAGCAAGTAACAAATTCTCAGGCAGGTCCCAAACACCTATAGCTTAAGAATTAGAGTTTGTTTTTTTTCTTTCTTCAGCCATATGCCATTATTAACCATTAAAATCTCAAACACGGTTTTAATTCACAAACTATTTCTTATTTCCTTCCCTGGCTTTGGCTCCCAACTCTGGCTTTATGGTGTGGGTGGTGTGGGGTGAGTTGTGTTTAGGTGTGGGCACATGTGGTCTAAGATTTGGTGTCTGGTTTCAGGGTGGTGAGACATTTGCTGCTTCTCGGGCTCCTGCTCAGCTTGTGTGAGTCCAGAGCAAATCCACAGCCATAATGGGGGCAGAGGGTATGTGTGTGTGTGCCCGCTTCCTTTAATGGATGGGGGAAGGTTGCATGGTATGGCTGTGGATACAGTGTGACAGGGATCAGAATTAGAATCCTACTTCTATGATTGAGCTTCTCTGTGCTTGAATGATTTGATGGCAAATATGGATGCTTGGATTCTTTCAGGCAGGGAGGCGTGGCTCCAATTTTCCTCATTGTACTCTTCCTCTTTTGTAGTTCTCTAGTTTTCAAGGATTCATAGGTATCTTCTGATGAAACATCCCTTCAAAATAAAAGACATGTGATCACATTTCATGCCTCCTACCTCAAAGGAAGTGTACCATCTGGTAGACCTCTGGAGACATCACTTACCAAGTTTTAAGGCACAGAAGTGAACTGTGATGAATACAGAGGCTTCCAGATTTGAGTGGGGCCTGGGGAAGAAAAGGTGCATTGTGCGGTGCCAGCAGTCCTACCCCTTTGACCTTGTGCACTGCAGATCCCTGGTGTTAGAGGTGTCTGCAGTGAGAAAGGTGTGTGAGGTTATGGCAAACTCCAAAGGCGGAAGTGCAATAAAGACCCAGGGTTCCAGAGCAGGACCATGCCATCTGCAGCAGAGAGCTCCTAACTATTCAAAATACAGCTTCTGGCACACTGTGGGGCCCTGTAGAGAAGGAACGACTGAGCCTGGGACATCCAATGACTATATGACTCAAGCTGCCCACCATGAGTAAGGTTCTGACAGTAATAAGATGACAGTTGCTTACCAAGTAAATAATAAGTGATAATTACTCACCAAGTAATACATTCAGTGACCCAGCAGCAATCCACTGCAAGATAGAACTGGTACATCCAAGATGGGCATGAGCAGGGATGGAGGACAAAAGTGAGCACAAGCAGGTGGTCCAGACCCTTCCATTACTGACTGGTTTTCCCACTGCCTTTCTGTAAATTCACATCTACAACTGCATGGGGTATTCCTTTCTGACCAGCTGTCATGGACAAGCTTGGTCTACAGATGGGTATGTAGGTGCAAGTGAAAATGGAGTGTTGTCACACCTCATCCCACTGCAGGGGTGGCCCTGAAAGAAAGTGGTGAACAGAAACCTTCCTTGTGGGTGTTGGATGGGCTATATGTTCCAACAATATGATTAGTCATTTTCTACAGGCTAATAGAAGAAAATAGAGTTCACCAAGGGTTGGGGTTTAGACAGATCATTTCGGTGGCAAGTAAGAGGGGAGCTTGGGTTGAAGAGAGAGTAGTAAGATGGTACAGGAAAAGTTTTTGTGACTGATGGTGTTAGCTGTGAAGAGAAATGGTTCAAAAGGATTTTAAAGGGAAAATTCTCTCCCTTCAGTATACTGCAAATGGTTAGCCTTTTAACATGGGCTCTGGTCACCTTTCTACCTCTTCCAGATCTTTTTGGAGAGGCTTAGAGAAGATCAAGGTAAAATATTTTTTTGGAGTGGTATATGGCACATGAACTTATCTACCTTGTGAAATAAGGGATGCAGGAAACATAAAAACAGTTCAGTGGCTACTTAGCAATGAGACCAGAGTAGGATAGAGGGAACATGAGAGTTTAAAGAGAGAGAATCATTTCTTTGGAATGGAAGTAGCAGCATAGTGAAGGTTGGGAAACTTGTGTGTTCATCCTGACTTTGGTCCTAACTAGTTTTGTCACTTTGGGTAAGTCTCTTTTGGTCTTGGTTTTACCATTTCTAATCTAACCAGTAGGATTTGATGAGCCCTAAAGTAAGGAGGAAATCCTTACTTTTTCTTCTGTACATCTTTGGATAAAGACTCTGGGACAACAGAAATACTAAAACAATCAAGAATGGAAGGGGTAAGGAAAGTGAGTGATTAAGAGGGTGAAGAGCACTTCAAAAAGAGAAAATGCCCATAAGAATGCAGAGATGAAATATTTTAGTTTTTTATACACATAGTAAAGCAATATATGATTGACTAGATGTTCATAAAAATATTTTGAGGACTAGGAGAATATTTGTAAATGTAAATAAAAGGATACTAAAAAGAAATGCTTTCTTTGTGACAGGCCCTATGAGATTAGTTGTCTGAGAAGAAAGTAACAGAGGGAAGGTACTTACACAGGCAGGACTGAGGTTAGATCACCTCTGTGGGATGTTCAAAGGAGATGGTCAAGAACGAGATTGTTGACCTTTAGCCCAATTTGCACTTTGAAGGTAAGAAGGACTGATGTTTAGGAAGCCAAGAGAGGGAACATCTTTGGCAAATTGTCTGTGTGCTGGGAGTCAACAATAGCAGGAGAATATTGGATGCTTTCCTCTCACTTCAGCCTAGTGAAAGAGGCTGTAAAGAGACCAATCAGAAATCTCAGTGTGTGTCCCTGGACTTAGGGGGACATACTGGACTGCTGTCTGGGGTACCGTGGAAGATAGTCTCGAAATGAAAGACTAGCTGATGTCACACATACAGTCAGGGCAAGAGGAAGGGGTACATGCTCCCCGGTTTGTCAATGCTTGACTTTCCATGGGCCAAATGGGTGCCATGAAAGAGAATCTGGTTGGAGCCTTCTGGAATGAGCTCTGCAAAAGCAGTAGGGCTCTGGGAGTATGAGGCTGTGAGGTTTATTGCTAAGGCAGGAACTGATGACGTGAAGGAGTTAGCAATAAGTCAGCTAATGGACATGCATCAAGGCCTCTGAGGAATCAACAAATGTGCCTCCATGAAAAAGAATTAACTTCGGTTGTCCATCAAACAACCAAGAGCATCAACACTGAACAAGTCAACAGGTCTATTCCTGCCTTCTTGTCTTTCCTCCCTTTCTCCTTACAATCCTGGGGGTTTGCATGTAAGGTGGGGAGATGCTGACAGAAACATAATTTCTCCTTCTTTTCTCCCAGCAGACCCAGATAGGCCGAAGCAAGGGGTGTACAGTTTGCTGCCCTATTTTAAAGTATAATTCCAGGTTATTATGAGGAGGACTAAGTAGGAGACAGAGCAGGACTATCTTCCACATTTTCTTCTGGAAGTCATGAACCGAGCCTGCACAGGCAATAAACCTTGTTCCACAAACTTGTCAGTGTACTAAGCTGAATAGAACAGCCATCCATTAGTACTGAATCTTAAATTAGCAACTGGATTTTTAGAGCGAGGGGATAAGAGCCAAACCAAGAAGTTCCTTCTAAATCTATAGCAGCTCCACGCAGCTGAGAGCTACCAGCCACTAGTCTTATGAACAGATATTCTGGGATTTCTATTTCTAGAGGCCACCTTGTCATGTGGGAAAGCTATGTTTTTCTGGCATTATTCCTTACGGTGTCATGGAGCTTTACTTTTGGAAGGTCCACTCCTTTCAGTAGGCTTGAATATGTTTTTTTTTTTTTTTTTTAATTTAATTTTATTTTATTTTTAATTAGTTTCAGGTGTACAACACAGTGTAATAGTTATACATTTTACCCCTCAAAGTGACAAACCCCCCACCCCCAATACACCACCCCACAACCCCCCATATCATATATATCTATTACTCTTCCTCTGGCTCTCTTCCACAGTATAATCCACATCCCGTGACTATCTATATATATTCAATTACAGTAGGTATACCACCTCCACTTTAGTAATACAGTGCAGTGATCAAACCTCTACTCCATCCATGAAATGGTCTCCCTAACAAGACCTATGATCATCTGACATTCCACAGAATATTTACAACATTATTAATTATATTCCCCAAACTGTTTTTCCTATCCCAGTAGCAATATTGTAGTTGCCTATTTTTGCTGTCTAATCCCTTCCCCTTCTCCCTCATTCCCATTCCTCTCCAAATTAGCAACCCTGATTTTTCCTCTATATCTATGAGACAGTTTCTGTTTACTTTGCTCATTCATACAGTTTTTCATATTCCACATATAAGTGAGATCATATGGTATTTGTCCTTCTCTGACTGACTTATTTCACTCAACATTATAGTCTCTAGGTCCATCCATATCATTGCAAATGGCACGATTTCATTCTTCTTTATAGCGGAGTAATACTCCATTGTATAAATATACCACAGTTTCTTAATCCAGTCATCTACTGATGGGCATTTTGGTTGTTTCCAAGTCTTAGCTATTGTAAATTGTGCTGCTATGAACATCGGGGTGCATAACTTTTTTTGAATAAGTGTCTTGGTTTTTTCAGGATAAATACCTAGGAGTGGAATTGCTGGGTCAAAAGGTAGCTCTATTTCCAGTTCTTTGAGATACCTCCATACTGAATTCCATAGTGGCTGCACCAATCTGCAGTCCCACCAACAGTGCAGCAGGGTCCCCTTTTCCCCACAGCCCCGCCAGCACTTGTTGTTTGTTGATTTGTTGATGATAGCCATTCTGACTGGAGTGAGGTGGTATCTCATGGTGGTTTTTATTTGCATTTCCCTAATGACCAGTGAGGTTGAAGTTTTTGCAGATGCCTGTTGGCCATCTGTATGTCCTCTTTAGAGAAATGTCTCTTCATATCTTCTGCCCATTTTTTAATTGGGTTGTTTGTTTTTTGGTGTTGAGTTTCATGAGTGTTTTATAAATTTTGGATATTAACCCCTTATCAGATATATCGTTGGCAAATATATTCTCCCATTCAGTAGGCTTCCTTTTAGTTTTATTAATGGTTTCCTTTGTTGTGAAAAAACTTTTAAGTCTGATATAATCCCATATGTTCATTTTTTCTTTTACTTCCCTTGCCCGTAGGGATGTATCAGTAAAAATATTGCTCCGGGTAATGTCTGCAAATGTACTCCCTATATTTTCATTTAGGATTTTTATGGTTTCAGGTCTTACATTTAAGTCTTTAATCCATTTTGAATTTGTTCTTGTATAAGGCGTAAGGAGATGATCCAGTTTCATTTTTTGCATGTGTCAGTCCAATTTTCCCAGCACCATTTATTAAATAGACTATCTTTACTCCAGTGTAAATTCTTGCTTCCCTTGTCATAGATTAACTGTCCGTAAATGCTTGGATTTATTTCTGGGCTCTCTGTTCTGTTCCACTGATCGATGTGCCTGTTTTTATGCCAATACCAAACTGTCTTGATTACTGTGGCCTTGTAGTAGGTTTTGATGTCTGGTAGCGTGATCCCCGACTTTGTTTTTATTCCTTAGAATTGCCGAGGCTATTCTGGGTCTTTTATGATTCCATATAAACTTTAGGATTATATTTTCTATTTCTGTGAAAAATGCCCTTGGTAGTTTGATAGGAATTGCATTGAATCTATATATTGCTTTAGGCAGTATGGACATTTTAACTATATTAATTCTTCCTATCCATGAGCATGGTAGGTGTTTCCATTTATTTGTATCTTCTATGATTTCTTTCTTCAGTGTCTTATAATTTTCTGAGTACAGATCTTTCACTTCTTTGGTTAAATTTATTCCTAGGTATTTTATAGTTCTTGACGCAATTGTAAATGGGACAGTTTTCTTAATTTCTCTTTCCGTTAGTTTATTATTGGTATATGCAAATGCCACCGATTTCTGAACATTGATTTTATATCCTGCTACTTTACTGAATTCGTCTATCAGTTCCAATAGTTTTTTGATGGAGTCTTTGGGGTTCTCTATATACAGTATCATGTCATCTGCATATAATGACAATTTTACTTCTTCCTTGCCAATTTGGATGCCTTTTATTTCTTTTTGTTGTCTGATTGCTGTGGCTAGAACTTCCAGCACTATGTTGAATAAAAGAGGAGAAAGTGGACAGCCTTGTCTTGTTCCTGATCTTAAGGGGAATGGTTTTAGCTTTTCCCCATTGAGTATGATGTTAGCTGTAGGTTTATCATATATGGCTTTTATTATGTTGAGATATGATCCCTGTATTCCCACTTTGCTAAGGGTTTTTAACATAAATGGCTGTTGGATTTTGTCAAATGCTTTTTCTGCATCTATTGAAATGACCATGTGATCTTTATCCTTCATTTTGTTGATGTGGTGTATCACATTAATTGATTTACGGATGTTGAACCAGCCTTGGGCACTAGGGATGAATCCCACTTGATCATGATGTATGATCTTCTTAATATATTGCTGAATTCTGTTTGCTAATATTTTATTGAGAATTTTTGCATCTATATTCATCAGGGAGATTGGCCTGTAGTTTTCCTTTTCTGTGATGTCTTTATCTGGTTTTGGAATCAGGGTGATAGAGGCTTCATAAAAAGAGTTTGGGAGCCTTCCCTCCTTCTGGATTTTTTGGAATAGTTTGAGAAGAATAGGTGATAGTTCTTTTTTGAATGTTTGATAAAATTCACTTGTGAAGCCGTCTGGTCCAGGGCTTTTGTTTTTTGGGAGCTTGTCAATTACTGATTCAATTTCCTTGGTAGTAATCAGGGTATTTAGATTTTCTGTTTCTTCTTGCGTTAGCTTTGGAAGGTTGTATGTTTCTAGAAAATTATCCATTTCATCCAGATTGTCAAATTTGTTGGCATATAGTTGCTCATAGTAATTTCTTAGAATTTTTTGTATTTCTGTGATGTCTGTAGTCATTTCCCCTCTTTCATTGAATATGTTTTTAATTGAATCCTGGGATGTAAAGTTTAAAGTTCCTCATTTTGTAGAGGAAGAAATTGAGGTCCTTAGAGGTTAAAACATTCGTTAGTTACAGAGTGAGGAACACACCCAGGCTTCTGACTCCAATGCTGGTGCCTTTAACATACATTTCAACTAAAAACTTTAGTTTTGTTTGTTTGTTTGAGGTGAGTGAGTTTGGGATATAAAAAGAACTTAAATTAGTTTTTTTAATCATACATTAAACATACAAACAAACAGTTTTGTAATGTCTAAGACTCCAGTATTTTTTATATAAACCAGGGAAGAAAAATATTTATATACTCTCAGCATGCATCACTCAGATTAGTAAAAATAAATTTAGATTACCATCTGAATAACTTCAAGAGAAACCAATCCTGCCCATCAGGGACAGTTCAAATTCCTGTTGGTATATCAGGTGGCCATGGATTCTGCCACCCAGAAGGTGTGTGACTCTGTATGTCACTATACTTTCCCAAACTGGTCTCCCCTGTTGTTGTTTTTTTTTTTTAAAAAAAAAAATCAGATTGGTCATATGTTAAAGGTCTTTTAAATTGTAAAATTTATTCTCATTTATGAGAATAAAGTATTATAGTAGTTTTCAGTCATTGTTATGTGGTACTTCTAGAGGGGCAAACTCTTCCGTAGACACTAGTTACCAAAACCGCTGCAGGGGCAGCATTCACAGATTCACAGGCTGGACTATAGAGTTGTGCCCCGAGGGTGCAGATCAGAGACCACAGTAGGCATGGTACCTTCAGTGGCTTTGAGCTATACAGGGACCTTGTTAACTGCATGTGTATCTCTTGTCCGGATTCCTGGTATGCAGATTGTATAGTCATAGGCATACTCTGCAGACCATCTTTCTGGTGAGCGCTGTCTTAATAAGAATACCTCTTGGTTTTTTAAACTTCAGAGAACATACTTATTTCTTAAATCAATATTTTTTACCCATGTTTATAAAAATTGCATTTATATACCTAAGATACAAGGGAAAAAAAATAGTTCTACAAACTGTTATGTGGACATTTCTCTATTTATATTTTAAACTCAACTGATGGGAAGTGAAAAATCACATGAGGACCATTTGAAAGTGCACCAAATGTCAATGTCAGGGAGCTTTAAGGTCATAAGAGAGATGTTTGGATGTGGATGGTCCTAAAAGAGGCATCACAATGTCATGCTTCCTGTGAGCCACTGGCTTCCAGGTGCTATTGTGTGCTCTGCTGGTCCTGAGCATGTTTCAACGGTGACTGACAGTGCATATCCAGTGGAGCTAGTTCTGCACGTAATTTCTGTGCATGAGGTTTTTCAAGAGATTTTTTTTTTTTACAACCTTTTACTCTTTCTCTTTAAACCCAGCCTACTTCGCAAGAGCAGCAATTTTCACTTTGGCTTCAATTCCCCTGTTCAAAATCTGACACAGGCCACAAATTACAGTGTTAGTTTCTGATGTGCTCTGTTCATCTTTTGTGGAGAAACTTTTGCTATTACTTGTTGCTGAACTCTAGAATTATTCCTTACTTAAAATATTCAATTCTGTTGGGAGTGCCCAGCAAAACAACACATACTTGAGTCTCTCTTGGAGTTAGGGAGGAGCAATGTGACAAAATTCTAGCCAATGAGATATTAATGGAAGTTGTTGGAGAAGCTTCTCAGAAGAGAAGCACGTGCCTACCTATCTACTCTAGCTTTTTAAAAAAAAAAAACTTTACTCCTTCATTTTGTCTGACACATGGACATGATGGCTAGAGTTGCAGCAGTCATCTTAAGAACATAATAATATGAGGGCCACATATCAAGGATAGTGAAATGGAAAACTAGAAAGAGCCTGGGTCTCTGATGACATCAAGAGCACCATACTACACCTGGATTAGCCCCCTTTGGATTTCTTTTATATGAAAGGACAATATATCTTGAATATGTTCAATAATACTGTTTTTTAGGTTTAGAATACAAATTCTAAGAGATAAGTACATCTTGCTTATTTTTGTTCAACTTTTCCTCAGATCACTCCCCCAACCCTAATTTGGGATGATCTCACCCCAGTTAAGCCAGGTCTTCCATTCCTTTAGGACATACCTCAGACTGACATCCTATGAGACATTTTTTACTCCTCTCTTTCTCTGATCAGCCTTATAATTAACAGTGATTTAAAAATAGCTTTGGTGTTCAAGTCAATCTTTCCTACATAATTGTACAGTATTTCTTTCTATATAGTCACTCCTGTGTGCTTTATATCCCACAAGATGGAAAATCATTGGGAACAGATATCTAATCTAGTTTAACCTTAATATCTCCCATTACTCTTCCAGAAATTGGGCCTAACAAGTGGTGCAGTGCTCAAAAAACTCGATGAATACTGAGTGAATGAATTTTGTCAAACCAAGGAAACATGGGGTGGGAGTTTATAACTGAGGAATTCTTGACCTTATTTGTTCATGTGAATCAGGCTTGTGTTGTAGAGTAGGTGATGGTCCTGCTGCCTCATCCTATGATTGGCTTCAAGATTCCCTTTTCACAGAAGGAGAAGTAAGGCCTTCGGCTCTTTCTGGAGCACCCAACCCAGTCTGCCCCTGGGCTTCACCCAGGGCTTTCAGCTCATTCTCTTCCTCCTTTTCTCCCCTTCCTCTTCCCCCTCCCCACCCCCACCTTCCTTTCCCTAACTTTACAGTTTTTAGAACAAAAATAGACAACAAGTGTTCCAAAATGCTATGAGAAATTAGTTATAAGTCTGATATTTTTCCAAGCCATTTCTCTGCGTGGAAACAATTCCCTTTGGTGTGAACTCACCACCTGGTACTTGCACTGAAATGGCTCCTCAGATTTTTTTTTTTTTTTTCTGGGAAGCCTTCTTCAATGGACTGACAGTGTGAGGGGCAGTCTACTTTGTGTTGGTTCATTCAGTAAAGATGTGTTGAATTCCACTACGTGCTCAACATTCTGAGATGCTCCTAGGTGGTGGGGGCAAGTGTAAAATAAAGTTTGATTTTTGACCTGAAGAAATATTCAATCTAGTTAGGGAATTCACATCCACAGAATTCAGTAAGACACTACAGTCTGTCATAAAGAGGTTTAAGATGAAGTGCGTTCTTTCTCTGGGGACAAGCAGTGAACTAATGAAGTAACTACTGAATTCCCTCCTTACTGATCAGCTTCTATACTTACTCTTCAACGGTTCATACTATAAGTTCTACATTATTATATTCATGCATTTGTAATTGAATTATTGTTTCAAAAATTTCTGCATCAATCAAAGAGTAGGTAATAAGCCCCTATATGGCTAACATTGGGTTACATATTTTAGAAGGGAGAAATGGACTGATTATATGGTATGGTCTTGTCTCCTTTCTTCATCTCCTCTTCTAAGAAGACTTTGAGACTCTGTCCTATCTCTCACAGTTATTTATTCTGTGTTTCCATAACAGTGATAGTAATGATTAATGTTAATTTATATTTAGTAAGTGCCAGGCACTGAGCTAATTACTTTACTTGGAGTATCTCATTTAATCCTCCCAGCAAGTCAAAGAAGCGTGAACAATTAGTCTAATTTTACAGATGAGGAAACTAAGGTACAGCTAACCAACCTGATCAAAGCTGTACAACTAGTGAATGGAGAGAGGCATTCCAATGTGGGTAGTCTAGTATAGTCATCCCCAGTTTGGTAAGGGCATTGTGTCAATCTGCCCAGGCGACTGTAACAAAATATTACAGACTACATGGCTTAAACCAATAGAAATGTAGTTTTCTTACAGTTCTGGAGGCTGGAAAGTCCAAAATGAAGGTCTAACAGGGTTCCATTTCTGGTGAGAACTCTCTTCCTGTTTAGCAGATGGATACCTTCTCACTGTGTCCTCACATGGAGGAGAGAGCAAGCTCTCTGGTGTCTCTTCTTATTAGGGCTCTAACTCTATCATGTAGACCATACTTTCATGATCTCATCTAACACAGTTACCTCCTATAGACCCCAGTCTCCAAATGCCATCGCATCTGGGGATTAGGGCTTCAACATAAATTTTGGAGGATCACAAAGATTCAGTCCATAATAGGAACAGAGGCTTAGGGAAATATATAACATAGCCAAGGTCAGTTATTAAGTGGCAGAGCGAAGGCTGGAATCCAGCTCTCTGGAGGCAGATGGACCTCTATGTTATGATGAGTCAGGATGTCCAGAGGATAAGAAAAAACAAGGAGGATCCATGGTACTATCAGACTTTTTGGTTTCCAAACAAAATTGCAGATCAGCGCACCTTAACTCTGATAATTCTAAAAGTAAACATATCTCTTTTTCTTCTGCTATATTATATTTGCAACATTTTTATTTATGCAGGAAGAAATAGACCTTCTTCATCTGATTCAGAGTTAATAATAATTAAACCCCAATAAATGAAAGCCTGGTCTTTATAAAACACTCTCTTAAAATTTTATATATATATATATTATATGATATATATGATATATATATCTCAGATATATATATATATATATATATATATAATATATATATATATATAAAATATATATATATATATTATATATATATGGAGAGAGAGAGACAGACAGACAGACAGAGAGAGACAGAGAGAGACAGAGATAATTTTTATTAAATTTATTGGGGTGATATTGATTAGTAAAATTATATAGGTTTCAAGTGTACAATTATATAATACATCATCTATATATCACATTGTGTGTTCACCACCCAGAGTCAGTTCTCCTTCCATCATCATATATTTGACTTCCTTTACCCTGTTCACCATGCCCACTCCCCCTTTACCCTCTAATATCCACTAAACTATTGTCTTTGAGTTTTTGTTTCTTTGTTTGTTTGTCTTGTTCCTTTGTTGATTTCAATTTTATATCCCATGTATGAGTGAAGTCCTACGGTTCTCAACTTTTTCTGTCTGACTTATTTCACTTAGCATGATACCTTGAGATTCTCCTAATTTTTGAGATTGCGTCTTAAGTAGGAATTTTACAGAGTTGTAATGTTTTGATGAGGCTTGTAGGTTCTTGTCAACACTTTCAATATTGTATCAGTCAAGATTTCTGCAGGAAACAGATGGAACATTAAGACTGGGTAATTTGAGAGGAATTTGATGAAAAGTCTATTTACAAGGGTACAGACATGGTTCAGAAAAAGCAACAGGGATTGTGTGTACCCCTATGCTAATATGGGTTCCTGTTAATACTGCCAGGCCTTCAGGAGCAAGTGAAAGTAGAGATAAAGGAGAAAGAGAGAGAGAGAGAGAGAGAGAGAGAGAGAGAGAGAGAGAGAGAGAGAGAGAGAGAGAACTGTCTGGAAAGGGCTGTCTGACAGGCACTGTGTCATTCAGTGGAGGAGTGCAGCCAACCCAAGGCCCAGCATTGGGACACCCTGGGGAATAAACACCTACCCTGACTTTTTTTCTGCTTCCTATCTCCTGACACTGCTTCCCACTGGCTGAATCTGACAAGAGCCAACATCAAGGAGTTACGTTGATGCATTCTGAACATGTCAGCCTCCTGGGGCAGAAAGCAGGGCTCAGAAGGGTGGAGAATAAACTGGATTGATAAAGGGAGGATATCATCACAAATACCATTTTCAATGAGGTGGAGATTGAAGAAGTGATCCTGTCATTTAAGATGTTCTGCCTTTTTCTGTTAAACCTCGTGGGTAGTAGATAACGTAACGATCAGCATGGTTCACTTTAGTATGTGAAATGAGAGAAAAGGGAAATCCAATGACTTTAGAGATCTTCCTTACCCAACAGGAATGGAGAACCAGGTATTCCATCATACTATACTCAAGAACTGGGTTTAGAGTTACTTATAAATCAACAAGGTAGTTTAAAATATACACATTTTTTTTCATTGATTGGGTAAGTGGGACTTAAGATGAAGTTATTGATGAAAAATTCAAATCAGTTTATGAAAGAGTGTTTTGTAGGAACATCTCTGACAACAGATTTAAAGAGACTTTGTCTGGTAGCCTGTGACCTGTATTTCTACACTCACAGGACCAGGAAGTAATAGTCCCTGGAGTCAAGGGATAAAAGGTTGATGTCCAGCTCTGCCACTCACAAGGGTATGGCCTGGGTGAAGCAGATCATCTCAGCTGCTTCATCTGTGAGCCAAGGAAGATAATCTTGCTTGGGTGAATTAGGGAATCTGGCCATCAGACAGCAGACAGTCCTTTTCCAAATAAGAAAATAATATCTCTGTTAGAATGCTCACTTTTAAAAAATGAAAAGGAGGTTTCAAAATGGGACATGTGCCTTTCCCAAACAATGATGAATTATGGGTATTTTTTGTGGTCTATATAATGCATCACAAATAATGAAGTCAAACTTTGCCTGGAGTATGTGGAAACACATTCAAAAGTGCACTGAGGTATTACATCAGGATAGAGGTTAAGAACTGAGGAACAGCAGAGAGCAGGAGGAAAAGCTATTGTTATCTGACCAGGGAAATTTTGCTACAGCTGTGGCAGCCAGTTCATACCTCAAGGGTCAGATGCAGAGAGGATGTGCACAGCTGTCACTCCCATGATGATGGGATCCAGGAGATAAGTTTGCCTTTTTGATAATCCCCCCTCTGATCCACCTGCAATAACCTGGTGGAGTGGACAGCCATGATCAAATGGTCCCAAGCCCTGTGACATAATGGAATGGTCAACCAGCATAAAAAGGGGAGTTCCTTTTCTTTTTAGTTAAAAAATAATAATCTTTACTAAAACATAACTAACTTAAATAAGCCTCCAATGTTTAATAAAAAATAATGAACCAAAGGTAAAATTGCTCATCTCTACAGTATTTCTGTTTAAGTAACTATGGACTAATTTTAGGAACTATTACCAAGAACACCCTTTCTCAGATTCATAGAGTAGGCTTTCCCACTCTAATTCCTGTTCTTATTTGGTCTCAAAGACTCTAGTAGTTTCTTTTTGCCCTGTTCTTTGACCAACTTTTCTGTTTGAGAGTCATTTCTTTCTGATTCCTCTTGATTTTTCTACTCACTAACTCCCATGGAAGTTGGAAATCTGCCATCATGAAGACACAGGCAGATGCTCTTTCTTCTTGTGATTACTGAACTTCAAATATGATTTCCCAATAATATTGTTCTCCCTTCTTCTGCCTCTTCCTAAATTAAATTGGTTAATTCATTTTCTAGAGAATTCGTTTCATTATTTTTTGTATGTCTCATCCCTTTTTTCAGGGATTGTTTTCCTATGCAATGAAGATTTTTAAGAGTTTGTGAATTTATAAAACCAGAATTAGAACAAGGTTTTCACTTATTTCAATACCATCCGAAGAAGGTCAGATGAAGCTTTTGTAAGTCCATACAAAGGGGAAAGAAAGATGAAAAGGGCTCCAGATGGTGTAATACCAAGAAGCCAGGAAACTTTTATACACAAGCAGTGCCACGTCTGAGGGCAAACGTCGCCCTCAGCACCTGGTGGAGGATTGTATCCCTCATGGTGTGTCAGTGCTGAGATGCAGAACTGCTGTCTGGGGACAGTTGGAAGGGAACCTTAAGGCTTTCAAGGGTAGCTCAGGAGGTAGGCTCCATGAAGCCAGATTTCAAGACTATTTTTGCAAAGATATGGGATCCATAGCTTTGAATTGAAATTTCTGTTATTCTTTGATTCAAAGGATTGAGGAAAATATTGGTTTACAGAAGAGAGCTGGATGATTAATTGATCCAGAGGGCCTCTAGCACCTCTGCTGGAAAAGGTAGATGTTTTAGCCTTAATTCAATTCTCACTAAGAATATGGAGTGAACTGATGTCAGGATGGTCTCCCTTTTACCACTCACCTTCAGTTGGCAGCTTGTGTTACCTGCAGTGCCTAGAATGTGTACTCAATAAGATGACCACTGTAAGACAGATAAAATTTTGCTCTTTTGCTGGTCCTGGAACAATAGTCATAGCGGGCCTACATATCTCAGTTACCTATTACTAAATAACATACTACCCTATAACTTAGTGGTTTAAAACAATAGCTATTATTACAATTCTATTGGCTGGCTGGTTTCAGCTACATTTTTCTGTCTATATGGTGTCAGCTGGGCTCACTTATATGGCTGCATTCGTCTGGGGCTTGATGATAAAAGGTGATTTACTCACCTATTTTTTGCTTGGTATTGGCTATGAGTTGGGACTTTCCTTTACATGTGGTGTGTCCACTAGAGTAACTGAACATTTTTAACCAATGACTTAGGATTCCAAACAAAAGAGAAAGAGAAACTGCCTGGTCTCTTGAGCCCTGGGTCTAGAACTCAACAGTGTGAATCACTTCTATCACATTCTATTAGTCAAAGCGAACCACACAGCCAGCACAGATGTACTCTTGAAATCTCGATGGGCTGTACCTATAAAGATGGGGATATTTATGGTGGCCATCTTTGCAGACAGTACACAACACTGCCCATGGCAGGTAAGTGACATCAGAACTGCTAACAATCACAGACCCTCAGATACTGAGCCTAGGGCACACAGACACAAGCACAGGTATGCCCAAATTGCTCTGGATCCCATAAGCACATCTGGTATCCTTTTGTCTCCCTAAGGTTGACAGGTTAAGTTTGTAGGTGGTCTGATAATCACATCTACTCATTCTACAGAGTCAACTATCAGAGAAAAAGTGGAGCAAATACACAAATAATGATTTAATGATCCCAGAACTTTATCAGCTCAAAGCAGCACCTAAAACTTTGACCATTGATTTCAGGATTAAAGGGATTTAGTCATACTGAAAAATAGGGCTTTGGAGAGTCAGACCTGAGATTGAATCCCAACCAGCTGACAAGCTCTGTGATCTTGGGCAGGTCACCTAATTCACTGACTCTCATTTTCCTCATCTATAATACAGGAACAATATTACTTCCCTCACAGAGTTGAGAATATAAAGTGTTTTGCACGCAGCTTCTTAAATAAAAAATACTTAGTAAATATTAACCATTATTATCTTTGAATCAACTGCCGGTGGTTTTATGGTGTATTACTTTAGGGTTTCCCAAGGAGCAGACAACCCCTCTATACTCATCCACTTCCAGTTTATGTAGAAATTTTGAAAGAGTACAAATCTTTCAACTCCATGGGTATCGAGGTGGATTTTCCACCTCTTAGTTGGTTGGCTCAGTGAAGAAAGTCTTTGAGGTAACTTTTTCTTCTTTCTTTCTTCCTTTACTGTCACCTAATTTCCCTGGTTGAAAGTTCAAGAATTTGGCAAGTTTGTCCTTTGGGGCATGATTATACATTGAATATATCTGATGAAGTTTTACTCTGTCCCTGTTCTACTTTCACTGGGGGGAGAAGAATTCCTGGTTAACATATAAAAAGCAGACTCATAAACTGTCTTGCTGGGAAGAAAAGCTATGGGATTTTAACACTAAACATCCAGCATTTCCTGGGGCACTAAAGAATTCAATTGCGGGCTGGCCTAGTGGCACATTGGTTAAGAGCTGGTTTTGGGATGCCAGCGGCCCCGGTTCAGATCCCACATATGAGGGCCAGTGACACTGCCATCTACAGCTAAGATGGTGAACAACAGCTCCACCTGGAACTAAGCTGTGCAAGCCCCGGCGTGGGCTGCAGCCCCTGCTGCAGTGGGCTGCCATAGGCTACAGTGAGTGGCCAACAGCCAGCGTGAGTTGCCAATAGCTGCGGTGAGCGACATCCAGAGGCCGGCGACCGATCTGCCTCACCCCGGGAAGAGCGCAATGACGATATCAACATAGGCCAGTGAAGCAACATCCTCCGCAACTAGACTGAAGAACAAAAAGACAGCAACTTGTCTGTTCCCCTTCCCCGATTCCCCAACGCTGTTCCCCTCCCCCAATTCCCCAATAAAATCTTAAAAAAATAAAAAGAATTCAATTGCTTTGCTGATTATAAGACCATCTGTTAGATAATATATAGCAACATGTTCAGTTTTGGGGATGTGAAATTATGGACGCTGCACATATTGGAATTAGAAAGTGAATTTCCTGACCACATATTTCTTATTCCTAGGAATGTTTTTTTCTTCTACACCAAAGACAATTGAGGGTTCTCTTCCCTTTCTGCCAATTATTTTTTTGACTGATAGTCATTTCTTTGTTACCTCTTCTTGCTGAATTAGCCTCTTGTCTCTCAGCTCCAGCAACATGAACCATCATCTTATTTTGATATTGAATAGATCTTCCTTTTTCAAGAAAGGAAGAGATTAAGATGCTAAATGAGCAGGAGAACCAAATGCATGCTCTTCTTAGTATGAGACCTCAAATTATTTCGTCTCAGTTCTTGTTATCTAATAGCCAGCAAGTGGATGGCGAGAATACATTAGGACATGGTGCATTTTCCCTCTTCCAGGAAGAATAGGTTTTGCTCCTCTATCCATTGAATAAAACTCAGAAAATCACCATATGGGGCCGGCCGAGTGGCACGGTCATTAAGCACTGGCTTGGGAAGCCAGTGGCCCCAGTTCGGGTCCCACATATGAGGGCCAGTGACACTGCCCTCAAAATAAATAAATAAATAAATAAATAAATAAATAAATAAATAAATCACCATGCATCTTCAAAATAAATGCGTTCACATGTCTAGATGTTTAGAAGTCCTTACAGAACTCCAAGTATGCATCCTCTAGAGAAGGTCTCTGTTAGAAGCTCTGTGAAGGAAGAGACAAGACATTATGTTCTTTTGCTTTATATGATAGCAAAACAAATGTTACCTTTCTGTTTGATCTTTGACTGTGGAGGGGACCTTTTGTTTTTCTGTTTCCCTTGCCCCAAATTGCTTTTCTCCTCCCTCAATTCCTTAAGAACAAAAAGAAAGAGGACTAAACAAACACATATGCAAGTAGAGTTTGATTAAATTAACTCTGAAGTAAATCCCATATTAACTTTATTTAAAAAAGAAGCCATTTTTTTTGTAAGATAAATAAACATTACTTAGTTGATTGTTTTTGATGACTTTTTAATATTTTAATTTTTTTCAGGTTTTTTTTTGGATCGGTGGGGGGTGGGGGGGTGGGTTGTTTCTAGTATCACTTTTTGTTGAAGATCAAGCTCCCAGGAAGTAGAGTCTGAGAAGGAGATAGTGTGCAAGAGATGTGTGGGGGAAGGGAAGGAAACAGGATTTGGTTAAAGAGAAGGTGGCTGTGATGCAGTCTTGGTAAGGCCTCAGGTAGCCCTATGGGAGAGCTCTGAGGCAGGGAGGACTCTTCAGAGTTTTCTACAGTTTGGATGAGGGGACTTTATACACTTATTTCAATCAGCCATTGGAGGCAGGTTGCCCTCAGGAATGGGATGTGACTTATTTGAGGCAACTTTGACCTAGGGCAATTCCTGGGGGTTGGGAGGGTGGGGGGAGAGAGAGAGAGAGGAGAGAGAACGAATGAGAATGAGCTAATAGTTGAGGTTGAGTGCTATCAGCTGCAGTACTCCCTGCAGCCACAGGAATGAGTCTTTTAGTACAGGAGATCCTGGAAAGTATACCACAGTCTTCATGACATGTTAGACTTGGACAACTGGGTCCTTGCTTACGGTCCTGATTGTGGAGGGCACCACTCTGACCGTCCTCCTTTCTCCAGCCTTGCCCATCCTTAAGAAGCAAGGGTCTTAGGGGCTGAAATCTGCATCCCTCCTGACTGCAGAAAGCCCCCAGCCTTCAGCCCTACACCAGAGGTGGCCAAGGAACAGGCATTTGGCATGGTAGGTATACATGTTGGGCTGTCCACAGCATCCACATTCATATGCAGAGCTGTGGGGAGTAGGAAGAGCAGAGCATTTGGGGGTGTCCATTTGTACTTGTGCTCTAGACCCTGTAAATATTAGGGGTCTGTGCTATTTGATAGCTAGCTCTAACCCTTTCTTAGAGCTGAAGACATGGAGATAATTAGGAGACTCGTCTCTAGTTATGGAGAAGCATGGGGATAGAGGCAGGACTGGAACTCTGGTTGTTGCCAATAGACCAGCTGTTCTCTTCCCTGGAAAATATTTAGTTAGTTATACATGGCTAAACTTTCCCTCAGAAGCCTTGTTTTCTCAGGAAAAATAGGAGAACAATTTGTCACAGTACTTACTTTATGTCATAGAACTATTTGTGAAGATTAAAGTAAAAGTCTGTAAGGCCTTTGCTTTGCAATTCCCTGGAAAAACGGTGTTGTCAAAACATAAGGTATTATAGTATAATTCTCAGAACACACTAATCCTACAAGCCAGGGTGCAGAGACTCTCCAAAACATGGGTTCTGCTCCACTTGCTCAAATGTCAGATTTAGCAGCAAAGTGCTCTATGAATGATAGGTCAGTAGTAGCAAAAAGATTATGAGCTTTTGCAAATGGGTGACTAGCTCCTGAAGAAAGCCATGTATTTTGCCTAATAACACCCAAATAAAACAGATATTGTAACTTTTAGAAATATTGTCATTAATAAATTGGAGTTTTATGTCTTAAAATTTGGTGCTCCAATTTCCTTTCAGTGATCACTGCTAAATCTCCTATTTACTGAAAACACCTTTCAAAGTTCTCTTGAGGATAGCTCAGTATTCCATGTAATCTATAACTGGTATTTTCTTGTTCCTGATTGACATTTCACAGTAGACTTTACACCAAACATATGAGTATGACCCCTGCAAAACATTTACAGAAGGCAGGGGAGCCTTTTGCAGACTATACAGCTCCACTCAAATAGCAAGAAAACTGCTCTACTCCAATCAACATCCCTAGAATGCATGGCCACTCCTATCTCACAATGATATGTGATGTTCTATTAATAGTTTCTTTTAAATTTAGTATCTTTCTTATTAATGCATTTTGCTAGCTTCTTGAAGATTTTGTATTCAATAAATAAGTGATCTATAATAGAATTATGAAAAAAAAAATGCCCTGTGAAACATTGCTCTTTCTTCATCTAAATGGAAATAGCCAAGCATTCCATTCTTTGTCCTATTCCCTTAACAAAATCGGAAGGGTACTAAGAAAGCTCAGATTCCAATGACTGTATGTATCCTATGTATATGTAGGTATTTAAGGAAACAATTGGCCCAGAATTTTTTATTGGTAAATTATATCTATGTAAATAAGCAGAACTTAGATGCTATTATATCACAGAGAAATATTTCTCTGGATGAAAAAGAATCAGAGGAGTGTTTCTAATCCTGTGTTGTGAGTTACTAGCTCTGTCATCGTGGCCCTCTATTTTTATAGTTCCCTACCTATAAAATAAGAGCTTGAGGAATTAGATAGATCAGTGGTGTAGAATTGGAATCCTCAAGCTATTTCTATATTTTCTATATTTCAGAAAAGCTTAACTGAAATATTAGTTTGTAAATAAATAAATAAATAAATAAATAAATAAATAAATAAATAAATCTAGGCTAAATAAAATAGGAAATTCCTTTGCTTTTGGCTAGAATACTATTAACTTAGTATGGTAACTGTGGTTTCCTCATATTATACAGAATAAGGGAAGCACTTAGTCATTAGTTTGAATTGTATAAAATTTGAAGATATTTGACAGTTTTTGACCTAAAAGACAGACAAAAACCTTTCATATGGTTAAATCTAATACATTTAAATATATTTTTTCATGAAGAGATAAATATCATAAAGGTGAACAAATTTGACTTTGAAATCAGACAGACCTAAGTTCAAATCCCAGTTCCACTGTTGTGTGATCTTAGGTTGCTCAACCTCAGTTTGCTTCAGTTTCATGTATGAAATAATGATTGACAGTAACTGTCATAATTATTTTTTACTATCGAATGAGAAAAGGTATGTAAAATGCTATACCGAACACAGTAAGCCCTCAATAATTAATAGTTGTTAGTACCAGTAAACAAAGCTTTGACACAGAGTGCATTGTTGAAAAAACAAAACAGTTTCTTGGTGACAAAATATATGGGAACTATGGGATTCAATAACATCTAAGATATCCTTTGATTTATATATACATATTTATATACTCAAACTAGTAAAATCCATGAATCATTATTCTCAGTGATCCATTCTGCCATATTTCAATGAGCTTTTTGGTTCTCATTTCCAGGCTAAGGTAGCTTTGAAGTTGAAAATTCTAGATGTTCAGTTACCAACATTATTAGAGAAAGATCTAATCTACTCAGGGCACAAGGACGTGTGATCCTCAATTGGTACCTGTGAGACACTTTCCCTTGGCTATAACAAAACGGAATAAACCTATAGCCAGAAATAAAACTAACATTAAAATTCTTTATGTGTTTGTGTGACACTTTTTTCTTCTTTTCCAATCTGTGTGCTTTTTAATTTATTTTTCTTGCCTTATTGCAGTGACTAGAACTTCCAGTAATATGTTGCATACCCATGGTGAAAGCATGTAGTTTTGTCTTGTTCCTGATCTTAGAGGGAATACATTTCAGCCTTTCACTATTATGCATAATGTGAGCTATAGGATTTTGTAGGTGCTTTTTAAAAGATTAAGAAAGTCCCCTCTACCTACAGTACTGAGAGTTTTTATAATGGATGGGTGTTGTACTTCATCAAATTCTTTTTCTGAGTCAAATAATATCATTATATGACTTTTTTTTCTTTGGCCTGTTAATGTGATGGATAACAATGATTGATTTTTGAATATGAAACTTCCCTTGCATACCTAGAATAAATCCCACTTAGTTGTGGTATATTATTCTTTTTATACATTGTTGGACTCTTTTTACTAAAATTGTATTGGGGATTTCTGCTCTGCTTTTAAGTAACTTTTGTTTAGCTTCTTAACCTCTTTTCTTGTGTAGCTTAAAGTTTGGCACATGCCTGAAGGTGCAATTGTCCTACATGTAAATTTGTGTTAGACTAAATATCTGCTCATAACTACCACCACTTTCGCTGGAAAATCACACAAGAAAGTAATTTTAACTGTTTCTTCAGAGCACACAAAAAGAAATTGATATAATTGGGAAGATTAATTGATATAATCGATATAATTGGGTACTTATAGAAACATCCCATCTACAACTTTTTCTATGTATCTATTGGCTTAGTTTCAAGATGAAACTTGAATGTTGCATGTGAGACCATGACATGCCCACACATGGTAGCCCATAATGCCTACTTGCATATAAATTGACTTATGATGAGCACTTCATTTCATACAAAGCACCATTGTAAGAGTATCAAATATGAAGCTTCTTTTTTTTTTTAGGTGTACAAAACAATGCAATGGTTACCCTTTACACTCCTTAACAACCCCTTCCCCCATCCACTGCCCCCCCTCCCCGATAGCATACATATCTATTACAATTCTATTGACTCCATTCCCACACTATATTCCATATCCCATGACTATATATGTATTAAATTATAGTTGACATATAATATTATTCAGCAGCAGCTTCAGATGTTCAATGCAGAGGTCAGACCTCTACACCGTCCATGAAGTGGTCTCCTTAACAAGACATGAATCCATCTGGTCCCCTAAAACATATTTACAACATTATTGATTAAAATATGAAGCTTATTAAATAATTTCTTTTATTATGTAACAGATGGAACTTTCAATAGCCATTGCAATAAGGATATATGCCACATTCTTTTCTTTGACCAAATAATCCCATGTAAACACATGCTCTGATTGGGACGTCAGAGAAGGGTGATCAGGTTTATGATTTCTTCAGATTTACCTTGGGAGGAGAGTGCTATAGGAGACCCTTGATCTGAGCCACCTCACATGAGTAGGTCTCTGATGGAGTCTTTGTAGAAGAGTCGAGGCCCAGATAAAAAAGGTCACATTTTAATATCTCCTATTCATCTTGCTGGCTTTGCCTTAGTTGCTTATAATTCTAGGTCACAGGATTTAATGAGCCTCTCTATATGAATAGGAATTCATTTATGCAAACAAAATATCTCCTTGGAAGCTGGATGATTTACTAGGCAATTATCCTAATTAGTCTAAGAAAATATAGGTTTCTGGGTGAATTGCTGGTCATTAAAAGTATTCTCTTACTGATTTAGAATTCATGGGAACATTTTGTCTTTATGAGATCTGCTAAAAAAAGAAACCATATTTTTGCTTTTTATGCAGCTGGACCTGTAACCACACAGAGCTGTAGAATTTTCAATGATATTATTTCATTGATTTGAGTAATAGTCTGTCTGTCCTCTGAAAAACACTGTCTCATCCCTAAGCAGAACAGGAAAAAAATGGCTTTGGTTACATTCCATTTTCCAGGATAATTTTCTTCAAAGAAGACTTATTTCAATGACTTTGAAAGCTCTTTTCAAAATGCTTCCTGGAAATTCTCTTTAATGTTGGTGTAAATGTTGTTTGGACTATGCCTGACACTTTTATACACTATTCCCAATGCCTCTTCCATTAAAACAATTGTGTTACAGGCTTATGTTCTTGAGATTCAACATGTTTATTACATTTTTAATAGCATAGAAAGATTTTCTTTGCTATTTAATGACTATCAGAAGAAAACTATTAATCTAGAGACAGACAATAACAACAGATTAATTGAGATTTTACACAGGAAATCAATGCCTGAACTCACGTTTATGTTTTTCTGCCTAACATCTTTTCCTCTAGACTACAAAATGATGAGGTAAAAGCTTTCCAATTTACCAGTGGTGAAAATCATTATCACTCTGGAGGACCTCATTATGAGAGGGGCACTTGAGGTTTCTGTATATTCAGCTGTCTTCAAAAATTTTTAATGGAATGGTTCCTGGTGTCTCACAATGGAATGACTATTCATACAAATGAGACTTTCTCCTTGTTTCCAGGTAAAGCGGCCTTTTGGGGGTCTGCATTTATAGAGACCTCCATGAAGGATATCTTACCAAAGCATTCACCTTGCTTTCTTAAGAAGCCAGATGTATTTCTATTGTTTTTTAAAGGTCCTGAAGTGTTTGATTATAGATATCTGTCTTCAACTGCAAGCCTAGTGCTCTGTGTAGTATTTTTTTATTTCAATGACAAGGGCTAATTATCAACACATATTTACTCTGCAGCATAAATGTACAAGATTCATGCACTATATTCATGCACTATAATATGGATATTTTGGATAAATAAACTTATATAGATCATTTCCAATCATCTATACACTGGAAATTAGTTGTTACTAATCAGTTCTCAATCTCCCTTCTGGACTCCCTTAATGACAAATAGAACAAGAATATAATTTAACATTAAAGACACCAATTTAGATATATTTATGGTTTAGGCAACTTCCCTTAAATCCTCACAGTGAGAAGATTCCTGGTAAAGCTGAACTGTAGAATAAAGTTATTTCTTGGCCTTAATCTAAGGAAGAATTGAATTTTCATATCCAGTTGTTATCTAGCTAGCTGAAGGGACAAAAATCTAATTGCTTACAGACCCAGAAACAACCCATCTTCCCTCTCACAATGCTGTGGTCTTGCTTATAGATTAACACAGCCCAACGAATAGACAAGCTCAGAGGAGTGAGTGAGCAGGTGATAGGGGGATCAAAAGCATTAATCCAAATTCATTGCTCCTCCCTCATAGGTGAAAGGAAGTCACTTCCCATTTCAGGAGATCAGTGGAATCATAAAAAGTGTGGTGGCCATGAAACTGTGGACCTTAGATCTCATAGTTCAGGAGCACTATGTACTCTGCTTTGAAATCCATCCTTATATTTGTGCCTAGGTCTCGCTTTCCAAAGGCTGTTCCTAGCCAATACTGAATGTGACAGGGATACTAAGGCAGGCCCATTTGGGGGAAATTAGGGACTTCTCTGACAGGTAATTTTGGCTCAGGAAGACTCCACACTAGCCTTGCAGAGAACTTGCTTAGAAATGCACAGCAGCCTAAGATCCCTCCCAACCTCCTTTCCTCCCTTCTTCCTTCCTCCCTTCTTTCCCAGGGGTCAGCCCTACATTGCAATTTGATGCTCTCTCTGCCTCCTCCAGCTTTTCCTGCCCCATTTCCCCTCACTGGCATTCTCCCAGTGCATTTCTTTCATTTCTAAGCCTGTCTTGTTGTCTGCTTTTTCTAGAATCTGGGCAAATTCAAAGAAAAAAGTTGTAAGCTATCCACCAATGCCCAACAGACACATATGAAATAATTTTGGGAAGTGCCACACTTTGTGAGTTTTCTCATACAAAAGCTATTCCTCATGTCACCCCAATAAATTGAATAAAAAAATAATAAAAACTATTCCTCAGAACTAAGAGAAAAACTGGATCTTTTACAGTCTACTCAAATTCGACTTTACAGTCAATGGTGGACTGGTACTTTTGTAAAATATAAGAAAAATGAATTATTAAAAAAGGAATTAAAGACATAAAATAGAAGCCCCATTTTTATTATTAGAATAAACAGCTATAAAATTACTCTGTCAAATTGCAATATCAGTTTCTGAATATGTACTGTCTGTGCTTATCTCTTGGTGGACCAGTTCTTAGCCCAGTATCCATCCAGGGCCCACACTTGAGCCATCTGTGCAAAAGTACACCAAATTGAGTTATGTCTACTTGGCCCTGGCTCAAATGGTAGAAAAGTCAAAGATTCAAACCATGAAGTTTCTGTTTATTAAGGCTTTGGGTTTCCACATGATAAAGAGCTGGCTTGAGTAGGTCAGTGAATGGAATGGTTTAATTGAAGGGAAACTATATCTACCATGCTGTGGGCTTGAAAAGGGGATTGGTGGTTTAGGTATAGGTCACAGAGAAATATCTGGCTTGTGGTTTACCGTAGAATATTTCTTATTCTTTTAAGTTGGATTCATGGCAGATACATCAGAAGTCCCACAGATTTCTAGCTATTTTAGAACCTGGGGTAGAGAACCCTTTTTCCCCTGATCCTACTTTTTTTTTACCCTGGTTTCCTAGGCCCTTTCTTTAGAATTGGGAGCCTCAGAAATTTTGTGTTCAGGAGACTCTCAGGTTAGAGACAACCCCACGTGGATATGTGGTAGCTTAGAAAAGCACACCCTTGCCCTACTTCTACTTTTGCATTGGGTTTTTGAAGTTTATTTAAGTGCTAAACACAATTTATACAAACATGTAATTTTGGCTCTCCACCTTATGGTTAAGAAAGCTGTAAGCAGAACCACATGGGAGCTTTTGACAATTTTAAAGCATTAGGGCCTTCCCTAGATTCTTGTCCCTGTAATGAAAAAGCTTCTTTTGCTTCGTTTATGATTATATCATTATTTTGAGTGGACTCAACATTTTGGAGCATGCTGAATTTTCACAGTGCTTTGCAATCATATTTATTTATTTATTTATCCTTTATCGAAGAGTAGAGTATCATGTACCAATTGTCATCTCCTGCTGTATCAATTGACTGGCTCAAGCACTCCAAACCCATCACATCATATTTGCCAAATTGGCAAATGAAGCAAAATAAATATGAGGAGAGAGGGAAGACAGGGTGGATTGCATGTGTGGGGATTAGGTTAGAAAGAAAGAAAACTGGCATCAAACTGTTTCCCTGCTGTGGAAAGGGACACAGACACAAGAATGGACAATGCCTACAGTTTCCTCTTGGCTTCTAATGTCTATAGAAGTGAACTTCTCCCTCAGCACCCAAGAGTTGAAGGCAGCCTAGAACTCCTGATTTGCAGGTGACCATTCTGGAATTCAGAGAGCTGGTCCTCACTGAAAAGCCATTTAGTGAAGCAAGGTCAATAGGCAGTTTAAAACCTGGATAATTGGCTTGTTTTGAAGTCCTTGAACTTTGGTAGACCATGCCCTCTGCATGCTTTTTCTGTAAATAAAAATAACACAGCTGGAGAATAACAACTTTTTCATCACATACAAATAACCAATGCTTTTAGGCTGCATGACAAAGTTATTGTTTTGGTGGATGACCCTATAAAAATACATTAATGTACCTAGGTCTGAATATCTAAATGAATATATTTTATTTGTGGCTTCTTTATCTTAAGCTATGGTAACAGGAGCTTGACTGGTTATTAACATTTTAGTCTTTCACTGAGGGTCTTTAGTAGAGTTATCTGTATTCAGAAATGAAATGGCAAGAAGAAAGTTGAACAATTTGCTGGCTTGTTAGCACAGGGAGTTTCATATTTAACAGAGCTAGATCTGTAGGCTGTGACAAACAGAAGATATCTACAAACAAAACTAGGGTTAATGAAATAGCACAGATCATAAACAGCGCATATCCCAAAAATGTTTAGTGTGAGGCTTCCTTAGTAGAATATGAGCCATTGTCTTTTACCTTCCTCAAAATTCAGCATTTAAGAGGCTGTGTGTCTGTTAAGAGTACATATTCTTGGGCAGGCCGAGTGACGCAGTGGTTAAGTGCTGGCTTGGGAAGCCAGCGGCCCCGGTTCGGTCCCACATGTGAGGGCCAGGGACACTGCACTCAAAAAAAAAAAAAAAAAAGTACATATTTCAAGCTTTAATTTCCTCAATTCTCCTATACTTAAGAGGCGAGGTGGATTGCATATAAAGACTGAACAGCATTTTACAATCAACTTATAGAAAGTGATGGTAAAAATAACTGACAGAAAAAGTGTCTTCGAGAGTTTTATTTCTGAACACTATCCCAAATTTCTGTATTAGGGGATCAGAAGTACAGAAGAGGTTGTAGGATATGGCTGGAACTCAAGTTTAAACCAGGCATTGGCTAAGTGTCTGCTTTGAAGTTTTCTCCTAGATTCTTCTGCCTTCTACCATTTTTACTGTAAATTTGATCTCAGGGATTAAAGAGCCTAGATTTTGTGCTGTTCAAAAATTATTTTGATTCAAAGAAAATATATTTAGACCAAATAGGAAATGATGCTTTATTTTTTGCCACAGGCTCAATCAGTCTCTCACACCTTTTTGCTTCAAAAAGGAACCACAAGATGAAGACTTTAAATAACACAAAAACACTCTTTCTAGATCTCTGTCTAATGCCATGGAGGAATTCTCCTTGTTTTCTTGACATTTCTGACCTCATCTTTTCATACCACTGAAAAGACTTGGAAGGTGGTTTTCAGCTTCCTTGCTCTTCCACCCTCAAAGACACTTCATCATGCCAATGAAGTGTGATTTGAAAAAAAAAAAAGCAAGGCTTTGGGAATTGATTAAACATGCATATAAATACCTCTATAACATTGAACAATAAAATTAAATAGGACAAGTGAGCAGTTGGTAAATGAATAAAGACTGATGTGAAAAGTGATGTTTACATAAATAGCAGCCTAATTAATCGTTTAACTATGACTGTAAAGACTTCAAGATGTCTAAAACCTTGGGCATCTCAAGTTCCAGGCATTTCAAGGCCCCTTCTTTTAATTATTCTCGTCCAGCACCTTTTAAAGCAGGAAAGAACAAAATAATTTTCTTCCTCAAGGTGAGATTTAAAACTACCCTTAGATCTTGCTCAGAATTGGAATGTGTATTCTCCTTGACTCAGCATAGGGACTATAACTCTCCAAAAAAAATAACAATTTTTCTTGCAGCTCCAAGAACAAACCTTAGTCACACCAGAAATTCTCTGAAGAGAATGACTTCAGGAGGCATTTTTGAAAGTGAACATAAACTTTCTTGATGATGGAGAAGAGGAACGGATCTGACATAACTACCTAAATCAAATGTGGGTGTGTCCCTCTCGTCTCACATCACTTTCTAAACCATACTTTTTTTCAATTATCAACAATTCAATTAGATTTGTTACATGTTAATTGTAAAACTTCAGGTTGTGATGAGAATGAAGTTCTTGTGCTTTTATACAATAGATGCTTGATAGAGATTTATCTGGAACCTAAAATTATTGAAATAATAGCATCAGAGTCAGAGGACAGATATTTTGGCACTCATTATTTTAAATTCTCTTTTTGTAAAAAAAAAAAAAAAAGAGCAATCCAGAAACTAATCTGGTTTTTTTGGAGGGGTGGGAGTAATGCAATTTGTAACAGAGAAAGGTAAATATTCTCCCTCTGTCAAGCCCAGAGAGCATGCTAGGCTGTAGCAGAAGCTTAATGGAAAAGGAGTTAAGCAGAGAGAGGACTAGTTCTTCACCATTTCCCTTTAATTCTTGGTACACAGACTACATTTCCCAGACTCCCTTGCAATTAGTCACACCCCTGTGACTAGTTCTGGTCAATGGAATATGGGTGGAAGTTATGTAGGCCACCTCTAGACCTTGCCCTTATATTCTTCAAAGTCTTCCACATATTCTCTCCTCCCTTATCTGCCAACTGAGTACAAAAGATCCAATGGAAGATGCTGTGCCCTAAGAAAGAGCAGAGCCACTAGATTGAAGGGATCTGAGTTTCCATATCACAATGTAGAGAAGAGCCGTTGCTGACCTAGAGGGACTCTGATGTGAGAAAGAAGTAAACCTACATTGTGCTAGGCCACCAAGATTTTGATGTTTATTTTTTATGACAATGAATCTGTCCTGACCAATACAGGAGAATAGTCCAGGAATATGTGCAGTAGACCTACAACTGGGTGTGGGAGGCAGGATTCCAAGATAGCACCTGGTGTTACTTCCATGATGATGCAGTGTTCCATGGCAAAAGGGATTTTTCAATGTAACAGGTTATCTATCAACCAGTTGATAGATTATCCAGATGAGTCTAATCTAATCGCACAAATTCCTTAAAAGCAGAGAATTTTTTCTAGCTAGTAGCAGGAGAGGAAGTGAGGGAGATTTGAAGTGCAGAGGAGATTTGATGTTGAAATGGAGGGGGTCATATGGCAAGGACCTGAGAGAGGCCTGTAGGAGATGAGAATGGTCCCCATACAACAGCTGGCAAGATAATGGAACCTCAGTTCTAGAGCCACACAGAAATTATTTGCCAAGAATCGGAGAGAATTTGGAAGCATATCTTTTTCTAGTTGAGACTCCAAATGAAGATGCAGGTACTGACATCTTGATATCAGCCTTTATGAGACTCTCAGTAGAGGACTCGGCTAAACAGTGTCAGGTTCCTGACCCCATGGCAATGGTGAGATAATAAATATGTGTTGTTTTAAGCCACTAAGTTTATTGTGCTTTGTTCTCTAAAAATAGAAACCTAATACAGAGGCTTGATAAGTGCTATTCTAAGGTATGTGGCAAAATCAAGATCAACCCATCCTGGTGTCAACATTCAAGGAGTTGGATCTGGTAGGC
Source organism: Aselliscus stoliczkanus (assembly GCA_033961575.1). Classification (NCBI taxonomy): domain Eukaryota; kingdom Metazoa; phylum Chordata; class Mammalia; order Chiroptera; family Hipposideridae; genus Aselliscus; species Aselliscus stoliczkanus. The sequence goes on along the minus strand of CM066728.1, from coordinate 76,866,899 downwards.
AAGACATAGCAGGACGTGGTGCAATGGTGACATTAATTGTGATATTGCTTCTTGTGCTGTGGATCTAGGGTTGAACCAGAACCCTGACAGGATCTGATCCCGGGCTTCTGGCCCCAACCAAATAGCTTGGAGTCACAGGTTGAGTGTAAATCTCAGGTAAGAACTGAACTGGAGTTCTTGGATTAATAGACAAGGCTGGTGGTTTTAAGGCAGTTATTTATTTGATTCAGAATTATCTCAGATGGGTCAGAGAGAGGCTGAATAGACATTTGCTTGGCTCCCCATCTCTGCTGTAATCAGAACAGCCCCACATTTAGGTGGTTATATTTGGGGTTCCACATAAAATATATTTGGAAAAAACTCTTCATTGCTAAAACTGTTATAAACTCATCAGTTTAGGAAAAAGCTATGTATCTTTAGGAAAATAGAGGGGCCTATCAAACACAAAGCAGCAAGGCTAATTCTTGAGTCAAAAGGAGAGTGCTAATGGGCCCTAAGTTGATGACCAGGCCTGGTGTTCATTGGCTAAGAATCTGGCCTGGACCGATTCTGAAGGATAATATTCTCTGGGCAAGATTTGGGCAATCAAGGACCAACTGAGGTCTTGTGTGGCTTTAAAAGTTCACCTATGTAATCCCCAGAGAGGAAGCACAATATACAGAGCTATATAATAAGTATTATATATAATAAATATTATAGATATAAATTACCTGACCTGCTCATCTAATCCAGCTCGTTTTGTGTTGCTTCTAGAGTCTTTATCCCTAACAAACATTTATTAAACACCTAAGTGTACCACGCCTTCACTTAGACCTGGAGATTCAGAAGTAAGACCAAGGAGGTCGCATGCAAGAGAGGAGGGCAGAGAAACAAGAAAACACATGACTGCATCAGATTCCCGTAAGAAAACTGGCTTAGCCTTCTGATTGTGATAATTCCATGGCAAAGGAGCCAACAATCTCTAGTCTTACATGGGGCTGGCATTCAGGGACAATGTTCTAGAGTGACAAGAAATAAAGGCAGCAGTCACCTGGAAAGCCCGGGCCTCTGTCTTTTAATTCACTTCATGAGATCTGTAGCATAACCATATATATACATGACATCGTCCTCCTTAGTCTTGGGAAGTTCTACTATTTGTAACTATTTAGCTGCTATTAGGATTATTAGTATAATTCAGTTTTAATTGTTGTTGCAACTGCATGTGCTGCAATGAGTTAACCTCATGAGCAATTTCCGGGGAGGCAGATTTGCTAAACCACTGCTGGCTACGTGTGACCATGAACTTTGTAGAGCAGACAGACAAAGCTGCATCCTGCAGACTCATCCTCATGTGGTGTCTACACCTCTCAGGGGCACTATCATCCTACCAGCTGTGTCATTTTCTTATGCTAGTTTCTTGAAGGGAAAACGCAGGGGAGAAATCCACCTGCTGGCTCCGCCGCCATCAGGACTGGGGTGACAATCCCCTTGATCTGACGTACAGCTTGAAAGGGAACAGATGTCCTCTGCCATTTCCTGAGTCTTGGGGGCAGTGGTGTTCTATTTTATTGCTCCAAGTCATAAAACAGGTAGAGTTCTTTACTACCCAGTGACAAGTAGCAGTGAAATGAGGTAAACCTAAGCTGATAAAGTATATCAAAAGGAAAGGCATCTTCAACTAAGATTTCTCTTTTGAGAGGCCGAAGACCCAGGTCTCAGTGGAAACAGTTGTTTTCAGTTTGCTATGTATCCAGGTATTCAGTGACCAAATCACTGATGTTCTTACATTAAGCCTTGTTCCTGGACTCTGCACCTACTTCCCCTTGTTACGTGTTCCAGTTATCTATTGCCACAAAATGAACCCCCTCAAAGCCCAGTGTCTTGGCACAGTAATTTGGTATCATTGCTTATGGTTCTGAGTTGACTGATTTTTGCTCGGAAGGCTCTCATGTGGTCGTTCAGTTGTCAGCTAAGACTGAAGCCGCTGAAGGCTTGACTGAGCCAGACACCCAGATGATTTCTCCACTCCCATGTCTGGTGTTTGGGCTGCAATAACTAGACAGATGGGTTCAGCTGGAACTCTCGACCTGAATGCCTGCATGTGCTGTCCCCAGCGTGGTGGCCTCCAAGTACTCAGACCTCTTACATGGCAGCTCAGTATTCCAGGGAAAAGCTGCAAAGTTTCCTTTGTCCAAACCTCAGACATCCGTGTATCATGATTTCCTCTGCATTCTATTAGGCTGGTCACAGGGCCACCCCAGATTCCAAAGGAGGGGACTACACAAAGGCATGGATATGAAAGGTGTGGTTCATTGGGAGGAAGCATCTGTAGTATTTTATATGAAATCAAAGAAGAATTGAGAGATTATAAAAACCCCAAATCTTATTGTCAGTAAGTTGATTGTGAGGGTCATTTAGTATAAAGCAGCCAGCCCTAATGGAACTGACTAATCTTTATCTGTCAAGGTCACAAAACTTTACCATCTCTGGCTAAGTCTCTATTTTCTGGGAAAGCAGATGGTTTATTCTGAATGGGAAATTTTATCCATACTTTCCTGGGCAGCTTTCTCAACAGGAAAAAAAAAAATCCACCCTTGTTTATTTTGTTACTTAAAGTAAAGATGTAGTGAGAGAATCATGATTTCTCATGGTTATGCAACTTAATACAGATTTGTCAGTTTGTCAGTCAACAAATATTAGGGAGGGCCTGAAGTGTGGCAAGTTGGCCCTCTGTGAGGTGCTTGGGAAGGAGACAGGACGCTAAGCTACCATGTTCTCTGTCCTTGAGAAACAGGCCAATTCTGAAACCAAAACTTAGAAATAAGGCTTGTACGTTAGAAGTAAGATTCGACCTAAAATTTAGGTAATAAAGAAAGACATTGCATCTAGGGAGACATAAAGGACATAAGAAATTGCTCCATAATGCAGTATACCTTTTGTCAGTTTTGTGGCTTTCTAATCATTCTTCATCCTTTGAACTATTGAACTTTAGGTTTTAGGTTGGAGAAAAACTAGTTGGATATTTCCTTTTTAGTAGTTGTTTTTTCTGGTATTTGGGATTACTTTAGGATAGAGCATTTGTCTTCTTTATCTTCATCAATAATCCAGTTGAGTTTTGGTATATAGCCAATTTCTACTTAAAAATTGATACCTGAAAAGAATGTAACTCAATGACATAATGACTTCTACATTGATGGTTGTTGATAGAACATGACATTCTTTGCCCAAAAGGGGAGAAAGATTGAAAGTGCCCAGCATTGTTAATCAATAATTGAGCCAAAGGAGATTTAATCACTGATGAGTACTGCATTAGTCCCTTGGGTCACAGAAATAAGAAGGAATTAGTTTCTGCCCTTGAGAGAGTCACCGTTTACTGGAGAAAGCAACATGTAAACAGATATGACTACTTCTACACAGCAAGCACTATAAAGAGATATAAAAACATGCTGGAAGAAAGGATAACTGACAACTAGGATGGTCACTAATGACCTGAGGTTGGCAACATTTGAGCAGGTTCTTAAAAGCTCATTGGGGTATTGTCGGCAATGGAAAAAGTTTATTGCAGGCAGGGAATAGTATGTTCAGAGGCAGAATTACACAAGTCTTGTTTCTTTTGCTTTTCAACAAACAAAATAATCATTAACCTAGGAAGGGGAGCTCATATGGGTTTACTTTATGAATTAACGTCTAATGTAGTCAGATAAATTAAGAGGGCAATTTATGTGCTTTCAATAAATTCAAATTTTACACTGAGACAAATTGCACCTAAGACTGTGAACTTTCAGACTCATGGGAAAATTGTGGAGTCATCTTCACAGGGATATTTGAAAGGAACCTTTCACTGGGCAATAAGTTGGATAAATAATGACATCTCTTCTAATGTTTTAGTTATATTATTTGTAATATTTTTCCCACACTTGGGCAGGAGATATTATTCAATTATAAAGTACTGTTTTCTTCTTAAGATATAACTCAGACAATTGCACCCTTGAGTGAGGGAAAGCTCAGGTGAGATATTTTGGGAAAAAGGTGACGAAGAACTACTTCAAGATTAGGTTGCTACATATTATCCCATTGTTATTATTTCTAGCAAAGATTTAATTTAAAAACTTCAAAAAATTTCATTACGATGACTATTAGACAAGTTAAATGATTTGGAATTAGGAACAGGAGTGTCTCAGACATAGTCATCATGATTCAAATATCTAGTGTATACAATAATACTAATGACAATGATAAATTCTACATGTTTGCTTACATAAAACTAAGCAACATTTATGTTTTGACTTATTGTCTGGACTGAGTCAATGTTGAGTATCATATAAACACAGCCTTAAATAAGAAAATAAATCAGGAAAAGAAATTTTGTGCAATAATTGTGGGAGATGATTGTTTTTTTCTAAAAACAATTAGTTGATTAATTTTTTCCACACTTGAACTGGTTGTGACACCAATTTAGAAAATACTTTTGTCCTATGTAATGACCAGCTATTTTCCATGATCTCTTGGGAACAGGAGAACGAGCTTTGATTGCATGAAGCAACTCTCCAGCCAGTAGAGGCGATATTCTGAGATCTGTATTACATTGGTAATAGTGTTTGCAAACTCTTTCCTTGGATACCTTAGAAAATAAACAGAGGTTTGTTTGTCTTCCATGGCATAATTGCAGCACTGTGTTGCAATGGGGCCTGGCTCAGTGACCTCACAGGTCTCCAGAACTATAACATGATGACTTTATTATTAGAAGGATATAGAATCAGCATCCTTAAGAAGAAAAACTGAGCTGATTAGAAACCATGTAGCTTACCTAAACTGAGAGGTTAGTGTGGAAATGAATTTCTATCTTCCTTGTGGTGGAAGGTATCACATTAGGCTCCCAATTTTAGAAATCTAATAATCAGCATTTGAGTTTGGTGTCTTTACTCCTCATCCATATTTGTTATAAACTGTTCATTTATAAGATGGCAGAATGACCCTACTCCTTCTTGACAGACATTCCCAAGGTATTTTTAAGAGATCAGTCTGGGAAGGACAGTGGGACTTTTAACATAGATATGGTATTCAGAGAACAAGATAACAATGAAGGGTTCTGTGGTCTTATGCTCTGGTAAGGTGTGCTGTGCCCTGGGAGGTCCAGAAAAGGGGGATTACTCTGCCATTCCAAGGGCATGTTATCTTTGATGCAAAAAGACAATGGACAGACTCACTGAAGGTAAAGATTGACCTTTGTCAGGGAAGATAGAGGCCTAGGATGAGACTATTGGCCATGACCTGATGTGGTTAGGAATTTTTATGTTCAGACCATCCTGTGTGGTTACTTTCAGACTGTGAGTTTATAGGCCCACCATGCAGGCCTCTGCGGAGCTTGTCAGGTTTAGTATGTGACCTCTTTGTGGTCCACAGCCCTGCAAGCAGAAACTCCCAGGCAGAGATGCAGCCAATCATGCATGCAAGGAGGATATCATGTGTTGGCCATGCTAAATCATTAATGTGGCCCCGTTGGGAAGAAGGGAGAAAACTGGAGGAGAACGCCAGCCACAGCAGCCCACCTTATGACCAGAACCTTATTTTTTTTATTGTCTATCTTCCACTGGGTAAACATTCCTATTGGTCACCAGCAGCAGTTTGCTCTCACTCCTGGGAGGAGACTACCTGACCCAGCCTCTGTGTGACCTCTGCATGACCCACACTGGAACACCCTGGAAGCACGGAGGCTGCATTGTGCCTGCAGTTTAGCTGGTGACTCATCAGCGACCAGGCAAACATGAGTAATTCCATTGAAAATGGCAATGAATAAATGTGAATGCTTTCTCTTTGGCCTTGTGTTAATCTTTATAGAAGCAGAATGGTACCCATTCTCTGCCCACATTTTTATCTTAAATGAATCCCAACAAATGATATGTCATTGAGGATAATATGTGTTTACTCTACATATTTACCCTGAAAAATAGCATAGAACTAAGTGGGAAGGAAAGCACAAACATGTGCGCGCCATATTCTGCCATTTTAATAGTTCATAATGACTTGTCCATCTTGCCCTTGAGTCTAATAAATCAGTCTTTGTAACCAGAGACATGGTATTTGTTCTTTGTCCAAAGAGAGAAAATGTCTCAGCTAAAGGAAAAAAAAAAGTTACAGTAACATATCAGCTTCTGATATGGAACAATGTTACAAAGGCAGGCCCATCCCAGCTTCCCTGCTTCCCCAAGTCCAGTCACCCAGGGCAGTGCCCCATGCTCTCCTTGCCAAAAACTGCAGGAGCAATTTGAATCTAGCATACAGTTGAGCAGTGAAAGAGTGGTCTGTTGGCCTCTTGAGTGGCAGCCTTTCAGGGTTTCTTAAGCCGTGAAAGTGCCCCAAACAAAGAAACTATTGGAGGTTCTAGGTTGTGAACTATAGTCTGTCTGTCTCCTCACCATCAGAATACCAAATCAGCTGCAAATCCAGGGGTGATGACTGGTGAACGGTTGGTGGGTAGCTATGTGCGCATGGTGAGGGGAAGGCAGCAGAAAGGAGGCTCCACATGCTGGGCCTTTCAAGGCTGACACCTGCTCCTGTGTAACGAGTGCCTTTTCAGCTTAACAATAAATGCCACCCTGTTTAAGTAACAGATAGTGGAGATTTTTACCTTTGCTTTTGCCAGTGAATCCATGTGGCCTGGAGAATAGGGACTAGATCCTATATCAAACCTAGAACTAGAGTCCTTTGTGGCTGCATCAGGAGGAGTAGAGTAAATTTCCCACAGGACAGAGTGGCCTGACTGATTTATTCACTATTATGAGGCTTCAGTCCCCCCAAAATTGTGCAAAGTCCTTGGGGACTAGGTAGTGGGGAAACTTAGGAGCCATCATTGCACTACCTTTCCCTTCCCTGCCTCCTGGGGGCCATATGTGGGAACAGAGGCCATCGATCTGATAGATGGGATCTGGACTCCTCGCCAGACAGCTGCCCTATCCATGATACATCAGCCAAAGTCATGCTTTAAAGAGCAGTCACTCTCTTTGGAGTCCATTGGCCAAATATATCTAAACCAGGGACTTGACTGTGGATCATTTACCCTCTGCCTTTGTGGATTGAGATAATAATACTCATGACCCCCCTGTCTTGCACTTCTGGAAAGCATTGATACTTCCGACACTGTTGGGCTACTAACAGTGTAGCAACTTTAAACAGTTTGGAGAAGAGTGGTATGCCAAATTCATTTGGAAAAGAGACTTTTCATGCACTTCAGGAAGTCAAGTAAATCCATTCTCATCATCTTCTCTCAGTATGCTGTAAGAATTTTAGAGGCTACCTTTCTCCAGCTGCCATTCAAGATACACATTCACTGTGCTCTGGGGTGCATTTGTGAATAGAGAGGCACAGCTAAGGAACCATTCATACATGTTAGTCATGACACAGCCAGATTTAGCACACTCAGACCTCCATTCTGTTTCCCAGCTGCTTCGGCCTGGGAAGTTCACCAGTTCACCTTCTGAATTGAGATTGTCTGCTTTTCTTGTTCATGTTGTTTCCTTATATCCTCTTGTCAAATTAAAATGGTTTAATTTTCTTGCTGACTGAAAAAAAAAATTATTAATAAACTTGGCTTGCATTCAGGGAAGATAAGCAAGCCAGGGAGAGTATATTATAAAAGTGTGGGGCCTGCAGTTTTTTCTTCTGTGCACGCTGGGCTGCAGTCTTCTCATAAAAGGGCGGTCTTCCATGTGCAGGGTTGTAGAAACAGCAAGGCTTTGTGATATGGGAGCGCAGCCTTAAAATAGCTGAATTGCAAGATGTTACGATAACACTGTTTTTTAGCTTTGTACATCTGCACACAGTGCATAACATCTCATTATGTGTTCATAATGTGTTTTGGTTTTGTTTGTTGGAAAATGAGTATAATGACAAAGCCTCACCACTTTGGTGTGCAGAGAAGCAGAAATTAGACATGGAGCCATAATGATGGAAAAGCAAGATAACATCCTTAAAACTGTTCAATCTAATGGCTGGCTAGACAGGCCACAAAAAAAGAAAATAAATTTTAAATGCATACGTGCCAGATGGCTAAAATCTAAGCAATGCTTTTCTATTGTCCAGGGCTATTCATTTGTCAGCCCTAGAAATTTATCTCTTAAAAACTTCCTATCCAGTTAACTTTTACTAGAGTTGATTTTTTTGGAGAGAGGATGGAGTCTAGTTATTTGCCAGCCATAAGATAGAGTAAGTGTGTTTGGATTGAATACAGAACCCAAAGTCAATTTTTTTTTTAATATAATAGATTACTGGTTAGAGTAGAGGGGCAGGGATCTTGTGTAAGTATTACTTTTTCCCCCCTTAATCCTTTAAAACTTGAAGGTAAAACTCTATTCATTTTTTGTGTGCTGTTTACTAATATAATATCATGCTGAACTCTGTAAAGTAAGGTACCCACTTCTCACTGTACTATTTTCATAAGTAACTCAGTCAGTTGTATTGGTGAGAGACTTCCCTACCACCATTTTGACTAGAAGAGTGAAGCTTTGTGTCTTCCTTCCATATATATAATACTTACCACATATTTCCCAAGCTCAAGGGCAACATCTCTGATTGAGATTTGAGTTTATAACTTAATCTAAACACAAAAAGGAAACTGAGTACAATAAGGCCAGACATCCTCTCTGAGTGGCAAATAAGGCTGCATGCATTCTCTAAACTCACAAGGTCATGGGAAAGCGATTTTGGTCTCTGAAAATCTGCAAACTAAAAGGCCCATATTCTCCACTATGCCACAGCTTCCTTGCATTGAATCAGGCCATGTCTATGGGAGCAAGTGCTTCAACCTTAGTAAACTCAGACCCTCATGGCCTACAGAGCTCCTTACTCCAATAGATGGGAATCTAAGTTTGGATGAACAAAACGTGAGTCTCACTGCATCTTAGAGGTGTGATAAGAACAGGGGAAGGGGAGCTGTGAACAATGCTTTTATTTTTAACAGGAAATCCAATTAGATCCTCATATTTTAATAGGGAGATGTTTTTAAAGATCAAACTGTAGTAGGAAATGCATCATCTTGTGAAAGAGAAATCGCAATCTTTGTGAAGAATATGAATTCAGCTCTAGAAACTGCGACTTCAACTTTTGGCAGGATAACTTTTGTTTTTCACAGTTTTTATTAGGGAACATTTTTCTGGAATTTCACAAATATACCTTTTGGGATTATTTATTCTATTTATCAGCAATGATCAAAGGCTCAAAGCTTAGGCAGCCTTCCCTTATATACTAAATTAAGAAGAACATAAGAACAAGACTCAAATTTTTCTGTTAAGTTTTAAAAAGTTATGTAAAATATCATGAAATTTGTTCAAGACCAATTAGTTTCAAGTATTTCTAGTATGTGTTATGTTAGAAATTACACGTATTCACTGTTATTGTTTTTAATTAAAACATTTGGCTAACATTGAGGCATATCCCATATAACAGAAAAAAATAAGCTGAAGTTATAATTTTGGAATTCATACTTCCTGTAAGTTCAAGTAATTATTTTAACTTTCTGTTTATAGTGCAGTACCCAAATATTCATATTTAATACTTTCTTAGTGTGTTTCTTTCTCAGCTTCCTAAGTAAAAGGCACTGAGTGAGTGAAAAGGGGATTTAAAACTAAGGAAAACTATCAGGCCTGACTTTTCATGGAGACAAAGTAAATGGGCACATAAGGCACATGCGTGGAAAGGTAGGTGACACTCTTTACATTCCTGTGATTAATGACACCTCACTATGGAATGCAAGTATCCCAGGTGAAGAGGCAGCTCACATAATGATGGGATAATGCCCTCACCTATACTTCCCATTTACCCACAGAATCATAGTAATCCAATGATAAATGCCAGCTGGCTGACATGGCACTGGCTGACATGGCACTGGCTGACTTGGCAGGTCTGGATCCTAGTCTTGTCTCTTGTTTTCTTTTTATTGTGAAAATTGGCACATAGATGGAGAGCAGAGACCACAGTGACTTTATACACAGAAGTCATTTCATAAACTATAAATGTAGTTATTTTATTTTGGAATTGACCAGTTCTATGAACAGGTACAACTGATGGTGCCTATATGACTTAAGACAAGAAAAGCTTCCTTCTTTCTCAACAACGCTGCTCTCTAAATATATTCTCTGTGGACACATGATTCATGCTGGACAATCACAGAAGTCAGCATGCTGGCCCAGTGATTGGTCCAGACGCAGGCTTGTGACCAAGCATAACCAATAAGTCTTCCCTGATGTATCGTACTAAAAGCGATCTTTCTTCCATTTGGATCATAAGCCCAAAAATAGACTTGTGCTGGCAGTGGTTCTCTTTCCTGGTATATGGGAAAAGTCTGTCTGAAAATACATGCAAGACCCAGGGAGAAATGGAACCATAAGATTTATAGAAAATCCTGATGACATTGTTAGAACTCCTACATCTAGGCAGATGTAGCCCTTGGATTTCCCAGTGACATGAATTAATATATTTTCATTTTCTCCTAAAGCCAGTTTGAATTGGATTTCTTTTGCTTTCAGTCAAAAGGGTACTTATTAAAAGCTTAAGAAAACTCAGCCCCTGATGCTCTGTAACTTCGTCTTCCAAAGCTTTTCTTTTTGATATCGCTCATCTCCTTCCCAATCTGGATATTGTAGGTTACAATTGACAATAAAAGATATGATGAAATTAGAGAATGACACGACTTGTAGTTTTATCTATAAAAAAAAACCTGAAATTGGTTGCACAAAGAATACATGCTTTAGGATTTTAGATAGGGGATAGGTAACTTAGAACAAATATAATTCAGGAAAAGCTTAATACAGGAATTAAACTTGGACCTTTTATAATAAACAGGAGTTGAAGCATAGATAGTGGAGAAAGGAAAGGGTATTGCATGTAAAGAAAAGAAGAGGAACAAAGTCACAAAGATGGGACTGAATCCAAAGTAAAAAAATCTCTGGGTGGATGGGTGAGGTCATATTTGGGCTGGCAAAAAGGTGTTGCTATTTGATGGAGAGATTTGAAAAACAGGCAAAAGACTTAAGATGTGATGTGTCAGGGGATAGGGACCCTTAGATGTTTTGGTCAGGGATGTGACCTGATGAAAGGGATGTTTCACAAACACCAGTACTGCTGTGCTATACAGATGGAGCAGAAAGCAAAAGAAAGTGGAGTCAGAAGTTAGGAGGCTATTTTTAGCTTTTTCAGTAATGTTATGTGAGGTGACAAAACCTGGATTTAGGTTGTGGCAATGAGAATAAAAAGGGAAAAGGAGAAAGATATAAAGACATTTTATATGGAAAAATCCATAGGATTTGATTGGGAGGGTGAAGAAGTGGACTGGGGAGGGTTAGCTCCAAGGCTTTGATTCTTTGTGTCACGACACGTTCTGACACATATAAGGTTCGAAGTACTGAGAGGCCCACACTGGAGGGCGGTGCTATTGAAGGTACAGGATTAGAATTTGGATTCCAGGACATAGTGAGAACAGGACTGACACAGTGGTTGGGAGTGAGCTGTGAGGAGATGATAGTTAAAGTTAAGAGAATGGATGATGAGAGGTAAAGAGAGGCGGGGAGAGGGGAAGATGTGGGTATGAAAGAAAAAAGTAAATTGTGAATATTTGCTGTTTTTTTGTTATTTCCAATTGAAATAAAGCAGGACAGTGTTTTTATTTACATCTTTGGTTATATACGTTCTCTTCTGGTGAAAAATTTGATTATGAGTGATATTAATAGCTTTTAAATTTTGGTTTAAATAGAAATTCTAATATTTTCCCCATGCTTCAGCTTATTATTGTTCACTTCCTGTTCACCTACACTTTACTTTGGGGATTCCTTCTTAAAGGACACTTTCAAAACAAAGAGGAGTTACAGTAGATGTTTGATGATGAAAGTCATAATATGATGAGTTAATAAGAGAATTAAAGAAGGAGAAATGAAAAAAAAGAAAAAAAAAAGGAGAAATGGAATGGAAGATTTTAGACCACCTGTGGTAATGAAAGGGATGAGTAGGAAAGAGAAAACTGCATGGTGCTTGTAGAAAGTGGAATATAGAAAACTCTTACCCTTTGACAAGGTTGGGGAGATTTCTACATTTGAAGACTGAGTAAAGAGAAAAGGTAGGATGTGGATTAATAAAGTATTGAGTGGGGGAGTGCAAAAGACAGTTGAGTGAAGTTCAGTGGTGACTAGGATTTACCTCTCAAGGTTCAGGAAAGCATCTTAGAGATGCAGACCAAAGAGAAAACCAACTTGCAGCGATGATGATGATGATGACGACGATGACGACGATGACAATGATGATGATAATCAATTTTCTTTAGCTTGACTTTCTGTTCATAGAATTATTGATGGATAAAATTGCTGAGGAGAATAGAGACACAGTCCATTTTGAGCAGGACAATGACATGAGTGAAGCAGGTTTTATGAAGAATGATCTGGGCACCGGTAATGCACAGGGTTGTAGAATGAAAGGGAGAAACAAAGAGTTTGTGGTAGCTCAGGAGAAAGTCATCAAACAAACAAGCAAACATGATAGAAGGTTAAGAAATGCTGAGGATAGGTGATTTTGGCTGCGACAAAGAGTGACTTTGGTTGACTGATAAATACTTGGAAGAGTTCCATCAAATATGAGTATTCCTTTATGTGTTTTGTTTACCCTCATTGTTTTGTTGGATATCTGCTTCTGGCTCTAGGGGAACTACACAAAGACTGAGTATATGTTGTATTCACAAGTTCTCGTTTGTATTTCCAATGAATATGGTTTGAAGGATACTTTTTACCAGATTACGTCCTTTTAATCTTGTTCTATATTTATCCAACTTCCTCATGAAGTTCCCATTTAATAGTATTGGCGGTTGAATGAGATTTTATGTTGATGGCACAAAAACTAATCATTTGTTTTTACGATTACAGACAGGCATTGGGATTATTGTCTAACAAAAAGAAGGGCACCCTGTGCCAACATATAAGTACCTGGCCAACAGACCCCAATCAATATTAACAGGTATGTGTTCCTTTCAACTATTGACAGATTTTGAAATTTATCCCTGACTTCAAGGACTGTCATCAGAGTTTAGATGTGAACTTACCCATCATTTCTATTAATGTTTGGGAATACATTGTGACAGATATTAGAAGAAAAACAGAATGCTTATTGAAATCTCTTCTTAGTTTTTCAAACTGCATGACCCATTATTTGAATGTTAAAAATATAGCCATATCCTAATACACAGCTAAAAGCACATCTCTTTGCTGTGCAGATTTCTATTGCAGGAAGTGGGAGCATAGTGTCCTTTTACAAATACTTTGTTCTTTAAATTAATGATGTGCTTATATTCAGCTTTAAATAAGTTATAGTTTCAGAGTCACCAAAACCTATGTGGTTATTGTTTGGAAAACATTCTCATTTCTCGACCTGACTCTCAACTTTTCAATTATTGGGATTTGAGCTCATTTTGGCTTCTGCTAATTCAAAATCTGATGGTCAAAGAGTTAGGGTTAAGAATCAAGAGTCTAGCATCCTAGATATATTTACTAGGGATTTCCTCAGTAACCTTGAGATATCCCTTTAGCTCATTTGCCATATGGAACTTCCCTTCGTCTGTCAAATTTTGTTAATGAGAATTGTTTCCACAGAACTCCTAGGAGATTTAGAAGGTAATTGGAATTTGGTTGAAATGAGAAATACATTTTTTGCTGATAAATATCTGCAGTGGCTTTGAGTGTGTATCAGATATCATTTGCATAGAATTACAATAAGCTAGGTAGCCACATTTGTTCTCATGGTTACTTTTCTTTAAAAAAAAATGTTTCCTGTCAATATTTCTAGCAGTCCTGAAAAATGAGAAATGGTTCCCTTTGAAATGAAAAAAAACAAAACACAAAACACAAAAAAGAATAAACATGGAGTACTTATGAGCTTTCAGAGAAGCTTGTGCTGTATTTCTGACATAGTTTCTTGTGGTTCTTAATCTTCTGGGGTCAGAAATAAAAACTTTCAATGCATCCTGTCAAAAGATTTCTTGGGAACAGAGATAAGGCAAATTTGTGTCTCTGTGTATCAGTGCGTCTTGTCATTTAGCATTATGGTACAGTTAAGTTATCTGATGGGACTCTGTTATTTATGATGTGGCTGTGTTTATACAGAGTTTTATGGGCTAGCCTAGTTTTTTTGGCACTTTTGAAATGAGCTTTGAACATACTTAAGTAAAAAAAAAATGGTGAGAATTATTTCTCAGTGTGTGGTCTTTTACTTTCTTTAATTAAATGATTTAGAAACTATTTTCCCTAATATCTAGTTGGGAAAATTTTAGATTATACTTATGAGGGTAGGAAAATATCTCTAAATATAAATTATGTCTTCTAGGGTTTAAATAGCTATCTGTAATATATTAATTGCCATATTTAAAAACTTTGTCAAAGTCAAATCAAATCCAAGGGAGAAAAACAAGAACTTACTTTGGTAATGCTGAATGTATGAGAAGGCTTAGGACAAATAGGCAATAGGTTCAGTTCAGTGATTTAAAAATAATAATAATAATAATACTAACATTTATACTAACATATGCCTCATCAATTCTTCTTACTGCTTGGGCTTTAACTCAATGTGACATACATATTATTCCTTCAAAAATGCTCTTTCTGGGGATCCCTTATTATTACAACCTTCAAATGTCCAGATATCTAGATTCTTCATTATATCTTGGGCATTATATAGAGTATGACTGATACCTTGGTTGTTCTACTCACAAGTGTAAGTTTGTTGGTTATGTACCAACTTCATGAGTTCTTTCATTTTCATAATTAGTGCTTAAAAACTCAGTAAGCCACTCATTGTAATTCCTGGGGCTCCTCTGTAATTAAGCCCTTCTCATTGGATACACTGGATTAATAATCTGTTCTCCCTCATTAGCCAGGCCTTTTTCAGTTCTTCTTAAAACTGCTCTTCTACATAATAATATTGAAAGCAATCCTTGTATTTTAAAACTAATTGAATTTTTCACTGACAGTATTTCTAAAACATATTATTTCACACTTTCTACTTTATCTTTCTTGTGAACAGACTCACTGGAACATTTACTTCCTGTCTTATTTGTGTCAGGCACTGTATTTGACACTGGAGATCTAACAAAAGGCATCTGATCTGAAAGAGTTCACAGTTAAGTATACGCCACTTTGATTTTTAAATCTCCAAGATGAATAGTAAATCATGTAGGCAATTTTTACACACATGGAAGCTCAACAGAAGACAGTTTTGTAGAGGAGTGCAACATGTTCTAATTTTATGCTTTATTCTCCAGAGACTTTATTTTACAGTATATAAATGGACCTAATGACCTTTGTTAATGATTCCTAAAGGTTCTCATTTGAAGGAACATGCTTCACTGAGACAATCAGCTGTATACATAAAAGCCATTAGTTGGGGGAAGGAGGTTAGTCATAATTGCCCATCTGTCCTCCTAATTTTGTGGCATATTTAGGGGCTCATGGAAGATTGTTCAGAAACACTGGAGGAGATCAGTTAGATCATTTTTAGCAAGGAGAGCTGTTTCTGAGTGGGGTGTAGAAATCTCATAAAACTTAGAGAGGATAGAATAGTTCTTGTTCTTTTTAGAATGAAGAAAGGGTACTGATTTTAAGAGAAACCCACAGGGCCCCAGGTAGACGGGTGCTGCATGAAATAGTCACTGTCAGGAGAAAGTGACAACGTCATGAGGAACCCTGACATCATTTATTTTTCTCCACTTTTCTAAGGAAGGTAGATCTATGAATCCTGAGATGAGGAGTAGGGAATCTCTACCACACGGCAGGGCTGGACACCAAATGTCTGCAGTGCTACCTTCCCTCAGGCAGCACCCATTTAAGTGACAATATGGAGGAAACACCTCACCAAACTCTCTCATGTGTAATTTCTTCTTATGAAAGAACAATTTCTGGGGTCCAAGATGTGTCAGAATTCCCAGTGTGTTTAACATCCTCGGCTCAAAGGAAGCTTTCCCTTCCCCAGCTGGATATCACTGTATTTGTGTGACTTAGCTAGGATGAGATAGAAACACTTACCTATGCTATTTCTTATTGCAGTGGTTTGAGAAGAGGGCCAGCGTGCACCCCACATATGATACAATTGCATAGTCATGAAACCACAAATCTCCTCTACATGGTGGGGAATTCCTGCACACTTGGCAATTCAAAATTAGAATTTTGTCTTTCCTCTTCCTTTGTTTTCATCATTTACCCCCATTGTTCTAAGTAACTGCTCTCAGCTTGGCCCACTCGTGGGGTGGGATTTTCTGACTTTCAGTCATGGTTCCTCTGCTTTCAGGGAAACCCAACCTGAGGTGCCAGGCAGACTCTGGGAGGGGTGCCCCAGGCTTGGTTGGGAGCGGCCGTAGGAGATGAAAATTTCATACTGTGGTTTTTGGGTATATTTTTAGAAATTCCTCTAGTTTTCTAGGGCAAAGTGTGGCTGCACCATATCAGTCTTTACTCTTTCCTGTGCTAATTAGTGTTGAGTTCTCTCTATCAGCCGAGTCTGTGGAGCTGACTTTGCAGTTCCCTCCATAGTGTATCCTGCTGGTTGCCAGTTTTCTCCAGATGATTTTTTCTTCAGTTCAGTAATTACTTGTTTTTAGAAAATGGTTAGGAGATGTTGAGATCACAGACATGGCCTTTGTCCATGTTCTGTAAAGATTGCCTTCCTACTCGTTCAAAGATGAGGCGGAAGAAAATGTTGAGAAATTTGACCTTGGTTTCATAGAGGTCAGATTCATTACAGCAGCATCACTTGGTTTTTTTAAATAACAAAGCCACTTAAGCACCCCCTTCATATCTTCTTTTACAAAGCTCCTTGCTTTCCTTATAAAATAAGAAATTCTATAAATGTACAAATGATGTTGTACTTGGGAAATAGATGGATGTACAAGCTATACTCCACTGAACTATATTTATCATGCTGCTAACTTCTAGGGTAGGTTAAAAATACTCAAAAAGTCCTAACTGGATTGTGGTATCAATTTTTCATTTATTGAAAATATTGCATTTAAAAATCATACACTTTCCAAACTGTAGTTATTTGCTAGGTCCTGCACTACTAACATGAGCAACTTAGCTTCGGAAAAACTTAACTTCTCTTTGCTTCATTTTTCTCTCTCACAAAGCAGAGATAATTTTGTGATGGTTAAATGAAGTAATTTTAGCTCAGCACCTGACATAAAATAAAAGAATAAAAATTAGGAGTCGAATGAAGAGAGCTAAGGGATTGTAGAAGTCGAGGGGACAGAGGTGTGGAAACTGGGAGAGGTTTTTGTGGGACAGGTGCTTTTCTTCTGGATGTTAGAAATCAGTTGGGTCATATCAACATGGGAGGAGGTCACTCAATGCCAAAAGCACATGGGTGCTGAGGAACAGGACTGAGAAAGTGTGGTTAGTTTGGCTAAAGAATTGTAAGGTAGGGCCAGCTGAGTGGCTCAGTTGGTAAAGAGCTCGCTCAAGAGTGCGAGCTGAGCTCTGAGCAACAGCAGTTCGATGCCCAGCCTGAGCTGAGCTGCCGCTAAGCTGCCAACAGGTGGCAGGATGGCTCAGCTAAAAAAAAAAAAAAAAAAAAAAAAAAAAGAATTGTAAGGAATAAACACTGAAAAGGGAATACTTATGGAGTGTTTTAGATGCTGAACTAATAAACTGGACTTTGATTCAGAGAGAGTATATGGTAAAATTGCCATCAAGAGGTAGGTTAGCACACACATACCCACCTCCCCTTCTCCATGAACTGAATTGCTTCTTAAAACAACCTGTCTCAGGGCATGCAGGGGTGAACTGACACAAGTCTGATCCATGGGGATTATGCTTTTACTTCACCTCTAGCTCTGGGGAGCTGTACCTGGAGCAGATATATTTCTTTCATTATGCAAGGATACATTTCCACTGGTAGGATCCCCGGACTGGAGGACTATTCTACAGCATTTTTATTAGGGCCCCAGACACTCAGCCATGTTAGTTGCTATACAAAGCACATCCAGGAAGCCTGGTTTGTAGAAGCATCAGGTCCCTGCTGTTATTCACACAAAACCCTCCTCCACAGCTACTGACACAGTCACTGCGTTTTGGTGAGAGTAGATACTGCGAGTGTGCTTTGTGGTATTAATTTGCCCTGATGGAACACAATAGTGTATTAGGCTAGCAGCATTATTGGCCTTTGAAGAAAATCAAAATCCACACACAGCCTCTTACTAAAAGGCCATAAAGCCCAATAATTTTGGCATAGGCTGATTTAGGGCTATTGTCCCACTTTGTCCCCATTTTATAAGAGCATGAATTTCTTGATGATCCTTCATGGTGGATGCATGCTCTTCTCTTACAATTATGGTTACATAAGCCCCAAAGGGAGTGAAATTTATTGTTCTAGAGAAGCTTTAGAAATCATAATATAACTTTCCATGAATTCATCTACATTTCTAATTTATAGACAAGAGATATTAGATGGTATTATCAGTCTCCCAGTTAAGGGACAATTATTCAGTGTTTATTTCAGATCTTATTTGGCTACGGCTTTAAGTGACTTTGCAATCATCGAGCATTCTATTCTGAGAGTGCTTCCCTTTCTGTCACCATTGGTCAACTTCTCTGTCAGTGTCAGGGCTTGCTTGTACCATCCCCTAATGGAGACGATGGTAATGTTATAACTACTTCCAGGCCCTCTTTGACATAGCAAGCTTTTATTGGGTTGTTAAGCTGATGAGCTATAGAACAATGAACACCTTTGACATTCAACAAGTATTTCTGAGTAACCATTATGAGCCAGACACTCAAATCCTGAGTCATATTATGATGGAATTTGGATTCTATATAATGTCAAAAATCTGTATATAAATATCTTTTACATAGAATCTCAGATTAAGAAGGTATTTCAATATTCTTGTGATAGCATTCACCACTCTGGTTCCCTAGAGCCCACCCCCCACCCCAACATCCCACATCTCCATCCAGTATTCCACCACTAGCCTGAGACTTCTCTCTCTCTATTCCTCAGACATCTGGATTTCTTTCAGTTCCTTGGAGATGCCAAGCAATCTTCTCCCTCGGATCTTGCGCATACAGTTTCTATTCCTGGAATACTCTTCACCCCATCATTCTTCCCACTAGCGAGCCGCAACCCAGCATTCCGGTCTGAGCTTCATTGTAATTATATTTAGGAAATCATTGCCTGATCTCCCAAGACTCACATCTCTTTGATTTATGTTCCCAGACCTCTCTGTTTTATGTATTTGCTTTCAGAATTTCATATACCTAAATAATTTATTTTTTGTCTGTTTTCTGCATCAAACTATTTCCAGGAGAGCAAGTATTTTGCTCAACATACAATTCAAACACTTAGTACATTTCCAAAATGTATTTGATAATTGGGAGATCATCTTATTTGAACCTTCTTCTTTCCCATCAGAACTCTGAAGTTCAGAGATGATACATGGCTTGCCGAGGGAACAGTGAGGAGGCAAGTCCATATTAAATTTCCTGACTCCCAGTTCTGTATCCGCTTGACTCGTGCGCCAGAATAGCAGTGAGGACAGCTGGGTTGTGGGAAGTGCTTCCCTAGGGCGCAGAGGTAACAGAGGTAACTTTCTGCATATATGTTCTTCCAGCCAAGCCAAATTAGGAAAAACACTTCAACATATTTTCAGATTTACAAAAAGTTGTGAGAATAGTATAAAGAATTATGCACCTAGATTCTCCAAATGTCAATATTTACCTTACATTTGATAAATATTTACTTATACAAGCATCTATGTATCTATCTATCTCTTTGTCATCATCAATCATCTATAAATGTTTTTTTCCTGAACTGTTTATCAGTAAGGTACAGATAGGATGCTTTCTTTTTTACCCCTAACTAATTTAGTCTATATTTTATTAAAAACAAAACAAAACAAAACATAACCATAACATTATTATCAAAATCAGAACACTAAATATTAATACATTATTATATAATTCAGTCCTTATTTTGATTTTGCTAATTGTCATAGTAATGTTCATTCTAGCAAAAGAAAATCCAGGATCACCTGTTGCATTCAGTTGTCACATCTCTTAGTTCCTTTTAATCTGGAAGCTTTTTTAGTTTTCTAAAAGGCATAGTCCAAGTATTTTGTAGACTGTCCCATAATTTGGATTTGTTGATGTTTCCTTTTGATGAAATGCACTGTTCACAGGAACACTACAGAAGTAATGGTTTTCCTCAGTGCACTTTATCAAAAGGGTGCTTTGTCCCATTCCTGGCGTTATTAACTGTGATTATTTAAAATGCTATCTATCAGGTTCCCCCACTGCAAAACAACTATTTCCACTTTTGTAATTGATAAATATCTGTGGGCATATACTTGAAACTATGCCAATATCCTATTACTCCTCAAAATTTCACTATGAGTGTTAATACCCACTGGAGATTCTTGCCTGAATCAATTTTTATGATTGCTAAATGGTGATTTTCTAATTTTAAAATATCTTCTACATTTATTAGGTGCCTTTCTACTCTAAAGGAGAGATTTATTTTTTTATCCCATTAGTTTGTTTGCGACAGATGGACTCATGGATTATTGCTTCATTCAATGGGTTTTAGTATTCTACATTATTTATTTTGATTTCCAAATTTGCTTTGGCAAGTGGAAGTCTTTCAGACTTGCTACTGTATTCTTTTGGTATGTCCTTATGTTTTTTGTTGGTACTTCTTTATTTTCTGGTGCAACAAGATGTTTCAAGTTCATTTTGTAATCTCCCTGCCTTGGCTCTGGAGTTGGCCATTTATCTGAAGAGATGTGATCATTTCAACTGGAGTATAATCACTTCTAGATGCTTTCACACATTTATATCTGTTTTTATATCTGTTTCTCTATCCCCTACCATTTATTCATATCTTTGCCCATTTTTCTGTTGTGTTGTGTTTTGTTTTGTTTGTACTTTTTTTTTTTTTGTATATTGGGTATAATGGCTCTTTATTTGTAATTTAATTTGCAGATATTTTCCCCAAATTGTTCAGTATCGCCACTAGTATGTAACATTGAACTAGAGGAGTTAACCAATGGGTTAAACAGGAAAAATCAATGAGAGGCATTGAAATAGAAAATAAGTAAAACATTCTCTATTTAAAGGTGATATAATCATGTGCCTGGAAAACCATGAGAGAATCTTTAGAAAATTTTAATCTGAAGGTTTCAAAAAATTTTCAGGTTATTCCAGAAGGTTTATTCTCTTCTCATAGAGAGGTAACATGCCCTAACTTCAGCTCACACATACCTACAGATCTAAAGCCCTTAAGAATCAGGGGTTAAGGAATCATAATTCCAGGAAAGACTTTCTTGGTTGAAAAATTTCCCTAGTCAAAGACAGGAAGTAAAAGAAGAGAATCTGGTCATTTGAGTCAGAAGAAGGGAATTAGCAGAACTAATAGATTGCCATGGTCCTAGACAGAAGGGATGGATTCTTGTCCCTGGTGAAATTAGAGAGCAGTAAGGAAATAGGGCATAAACTCAGCTTGAAGGCTTAGCTGAAGGAGTTATGATGAAGAATCAAGGAGGAAGCCACAAATGAGAGAGCATGTGGTTAGCTGAAGACGCTCACTCAGGATATATGGAAACTTGACCTTGGGCAGAAAAATAATTCTAAACCCCATAAATGCTCAAAATTGCCAGATGTTGTTCTTGTGGGCTCTGTGGTAGGGCTCAATATGAAGATTGTAGGTGTTACAGACCCAAAACCTCTGTGATCGAAAAATTTCACTTATTTTACCCTTAGGCAGAAGTTTCATAAAGTAACTTCAGATGGAGCATGCAACAGAGTAAGGACTTGGCATGGGGAGAATACTGAGTCTATTCATCTGGGCTAAGTTTGCTTCGTCTGATCTGATTACACAGAAAGGGAGCCTTCCTTATGTCCCAACCATCATGTCTTCAAGAAGAAGTAAATACTTTTGACAAAACTGTACTGTTTTAAATTTGAACACTCCTTTTTCTTGCATTTTGCCATTTTCTTTAGTGGAGTCTAGAAAGTAATAATGTTTTCTATTATATAAAGAGGAAGCTTGGAGTTGAAATATTGGTTTTTGTTCTTATATCCATATAAATGACCTATCACATTTCAATACATATAATTAAACATTGCTTTGGATTTTATTTATTTCTCTTTTTGTGTGACTTTTTATTTTGATATAATTTACATTTTGATCCATCTCCCCCCACCTCCACACATATATGCTTCTTTTCTGAGAATAAGTGGAAGACATCATTCCCTTTTACTCTTACATGCTTAAGTGTGTAATTCCCCAAAACAAGGTCATTCTCTTACATAACCACAATTGATATCAGGAAATTTAACATTGATGTAATACTATTATCCATACTCCATATTCAAAAGTTATTAATTGGCCCAGTAATATTCTTTAGACTTTTCTTTTTCCTGGTTCAGGATCCAGTCCAGCATCATGTATTGCATCTAATTCTCATGTCTCTTTAGTCTCCTTTTACCGGACAGAGTTCTGTCTGATGTTTACTCACAATAGATTTAGGCAATGCATTTTGACAGGAATATCAGTGAAAGGATGTGTCCTTTTCAGTGTATCATTTCAAGAGTCACATAATGCCCATGTGTTTCAATGTTGGTGATGTTAGCTTTGATTCCTTGATTGAGTGGAAAAGTCTTCCAGATTTTTCGTTTGTCAAGTTACCAGTCTTCTCTTTGCAATTAATAAGTAATTTGTGGAAATATTTTGAGAGTATATAAATACCCCTTCTTATCAAGCTTTCATCTAATATTTATTAATGATTTTCTAGCTACATCATATCTTCTGTATTTATTAGTTGGCATTACACTGGAAGGAAGGATTTTATTTATCTTCCATATACTACCTGTTTATTTATTTATTTATTTACATCGGTATAGACTCCGGAGTTTTGTTTCATTCAAGTAGCTATAATCTGTTACCAACAGTATTCTTTTCTGATGCTCAGGCTGTTCCAGACTATTTCAGGCTGTTTTCCAAGATGAGTTCGACACATTCCTGTCATTTTTTGAGCAGCTCCTCACTTCTTAGTGCAGCAAGTAGTTCAAGGCTCAGCTTGCACTTTCCCTGCCTCGGCCCTGGAATCAGTCTATTCTCTTAGAAGCTTTGGCTTTTCTTCTGATTCTAATTAGATAAAATTCATGCTCTCGTGTGATTTTCCAATCATCTCACTACTCCTCAACACAACTCTATATTCTAAACTGGCCAGCCTCCTCCCTGTTCTGCACATACAGGGTCCTAACTGCTACCATGTCTTCACACTCACTCTGCTCCCTTTGCTGCCCAGCAAATTTCAACTGTCTCTAAGACCTGGCTCTTTTCCCCTCCTCTCCAAGGATGCATGTAAAGAGGAGCTGCTGTGACATCTGTAACTCATTCATCCCCAGGCTTGATTCCACTAAATTGCCTGGCTAGACAAGAGGCTTCCTCCTTCAGGAATTCTTGTATGATTCCAGAGCTGCTTAATTGGAAAAAGAAGGTAACCTTTTGGGAAGAGGGGGTTCATTTTTTAATGAAATGCTAAATGAGTATCTTCAGTCCTTTGCGACAATATACAACATATTCTTGAACTCCCTCCCACAAAGAGTTTCGTAAGAAACCCCAGCCCACATTCATTTCTCTCTTCTTTGAACTCCTACTACCCATGGAGTCTGAGCCACACAAGTTAGCTTCTGTCTATGTGCCTGCTTCAAGTTTTCCATAGTAGTTATGAACCACTGAAGGCAAAAGCTTTTTCATGTATGGTATATAAATATATGATATCCTGAGCAGGACCTGGCCTCACTCTACACACAAATACACACAGTTCCTAGCCCTATGCCACATACTGCAAGAAATTATTTTTCAGGAAATGAACACTGATTATAGAATTCACACAGCAAGTTAGAAGAAATGGGACTAGAACATAGGTCTCATGATCTCTACACCTATGTTTCCTTGACTCTAACATATTGTGTCATAAATATCTGCAAATTTTGCCATCTGCTGTTTTTAAAATTAAAGTTTATAGGGGTAACAATTGTTAGTAAAGTTACATAGGTTTCAGGTGTGCAATTCTGTAATACATCATCTGTATGTCACATTGTGTGTTCACCATCCAGTCGGTTCTTCCATTGCCATCTTTTTGGTCCCTTTTACCCTCATCTAGCACCCCCTCCCCCTGCCATCTGTTTAACATTACTGTATTGTACCTGGGTATCACAATTTTGTAAAATTATCATGTCTCTTCCCTTTTAAGAATAAAAATTAGAATAGGAATTCCACAGGAATGGGAGATGGGGCAAAGCATGGATCTCTGACATCCATAGATAATCTCTAAGCCCTGTTAAACACTCTGAGTCAGATCATTGCTTCCCTTCCTCTGGCTGATTTCTGTATAGCAGTTTCAGTCAGTATATTATCTTGACAACAGAAAGAAAAAAGAGTGTGGATGTCTGCATATTCATTGTTTAATTGATCACTAGCTATAATTTCTATTTACTTTATACTTTTGCCATTTTTTCCATAGGTATTTGTTTTACTTTTTAGAAATATTTAGATTTTAAATATTGCTACAAAAAAAGCCCTATTATACTCTTTTCTAGAATATTTGTGGAATCTACTTTTATTTCATTTTATTTTTTTGATATTTGATTCATTAATTCCACAGACTTACTGAAAGTCTACGATGTGCCATGCACGGTGCTAGGCTCTGGGGTAAGGAAAGGTTTTCTGCGGAGGTAGCTTTTGAGGCGAGACCTGTAGGATGAACGGAAGCTGCCAGGTGAAACCTGGGGGAGGAGAGTTTTAGCAGAAGAAACAGCGTAGAAGGTCTCTGGGTGTGAAAGAGCTTCGAGAGAATGCCTGGCATACAGTGAGCATGGGGAAGAGTGGCTTAAGAGGAGGAGGCAAATGCAGGTGGGACTCCATCACAAGGGGCTTGCAGGGCAGGTAAGAGTTTTGAGTTTTATATTCAATTCAAGGCATTCAAGCAAAGTAGAAGTGCAGCAGCTTGTAGAAAACACCTTCATATATTGTAATAGCCCTTTAACATGGTTTAATAATTGATATTTACGAAAATGGTCCTTTTCATAAAGAACAGTTTATACTCTTGTGTTATATAACCTTATTAGGAAGGCAGGGAAATTGTATAATATATTTTTGAAAGGTTATTTCTTGTCGTGAAAAAGTTAAACGTGTATTGGTGGTTAAAGGGCTAACCTTTAGTTATCCAGAAAATTTTCTCTTTTATGAAAGCTATGAATTTATGCCAGTTCCATACTGACTTGTAGCCTTTTAACTTTATATAACAATAATCATCATAACATATAAAAAGTTTAAAAATCTCTATCTAAATATTATTTTTCGCAGACCACTTATTATACAAGGTACATTTGATATTACATTGTTCCAGTCTAAGAAAAGACCCATTCTTCACTCTGAAGTTGAATTTTGTTTCATTTCTTTAAGAGATGTCACTATTACCTTTTCAATAACAGATATGTACAGCAGACATTCTACATGTTTCTGGGAGATGCATAGTTCTGTAAATAAATAATGCCCTACATCTGTCATGAACAAAACAAACTCAAAACTCTTGTGAGACATATAATTTCAGTGATATTGTACACTATGATTCTTTTTGAATTGAAGTGTAATCATAGGATTATTATTTAGGTTATTATTTGGGGAAAGCATTATTATTTGGGATGAGGAGTGGGAAAGGAGAACAGCAATTAGATCAATTGGTGATATTAAAAGTCACAAGAAACAGAAAATAGATACTTATTCTTTAGGAACTAAGGCATGGAAGAAATTACCCAAGTCAGTGATTTCAAGTAAAGAGTCTTGCTGGGACTCAGGAGAATGACCAGATAGATCTTTTGGTCTCAACAGAAGCTGATTTTGCTGGATTTAAGTGGGAAATAGGTTTACAAAAATATAAAGTACTTTACATAATCACAAAGAAGACTGGAGAAATGGGTTCAGAGGCAGCCCAAAACATACCTGAAACCACTTGCCAAAACTTCTACCATCTCCACTGAATGCTAAATGCTACAACATGTGTCTGCAGCAGCCATCAGAGCTGGGCAGCACTCAGTCTCCTTGGCATTGTCCTAGTCCTCTCTTCTGTGTGTCTCTAATTCTCACTTCCAAGGCCAGGGTGAATTCTTTGAGCTTCTGTAGTGGAAGGCAGGCCCTGTATCTCCCTAAGACTTATATTGGAGAATCCTGAAACATAAGAATATGTAGTAGCCAAAAAAATATGATTTTTTTTATGCATACCAGCAATGCGTATATCTTTTGTATATATTTTCAATGACAAACATTGGTTCCAGCCTGTCATAGCAAAGATAACCTTTGACAGTCAAGGTACAGTTACTTCCTCCCCCAAAATGAGGAAACCCAGAGCCTCATCAGCTCCTAGTTCAGGATCTCTGGGAAATGCCCAGCCTTCCTCTGGTTTTGTCACAATCATGTGTCCATATTCTGTAACCTATGGACTAAATTGAAAAGTTATATCAATGTGCTCTTCATAAAATTGTGGGAGAAAAAAACATGTTAGTTGAAATACATAAATGTAAGTCTGACATAACAAGGAAAAGAATATAAGTAGACAATTATGACATTAGATCAGAGATACAATTTTTTCCTCTATTCTTTGATTTCATTCAGGAACTTTGATTCCTTATGGATCTAACCCCTGCTGGTAGCACCTGTTTGGGATTGCTGGGGGTGTCTATCTTTTTTTTTTTTTTTCTATAGGTAAGTGTGAAAAGGCCCCTCTGGTTTCCATCCACGTTCTTCCTGTATCCTCTTTGTGTACATTTCCCTTAGACAGTCAGGATCAGCCAAATATGCAGCCTTTTTTATCATTTTGACTAATCATCCCCAATACCAGGGGAAGCCCAAAATATACAAGTGGTTTTCTCAACATCTAAAATCAATGGAATCGTATTTGTGTTCCCTAGGGAAGGTATTCCTCCCATGGGTATGAAAGCCTCTCTCAGTCAGTAGAACCTAAAGTAGAAGGAATGACAGCCACCCAATGTGTTTTCTGCTTGTTGTACAAGCAAGCGTGTGTCATGTGCCATTTGAGGTTAGAGGCTGCATCTCATATTGCTGTGTTTCTGAAGGTCTTGAGGGTGAAGTGTGATAGGATCTCAGAATCTGGCTGGATACTGCTGACGAGGCTTAGCACTTTTGAGAATGGGGGATTGGAGAACTTGGTCAGGTGTAAAGCCGATCACTGCAGTGGGTAGCCAGTGCTCCAGTGTAGAGTGTTCTAGGGTCGTCTTAACCTGGGCTTGGTTACAGCAACTTTTCTTTTCTAATATATAAGGGTGTTCAGTCTACTGGCTGGAATTTGCATCAGACAGACCATGGTGGCATGTTCTAACATAATTATCCATGTGTAGCTGGCGTCTGTGAAGTAGATATAATAGAAGTACAATGAATAAGGTCCAGCCCTCCAGAGAAAGGGACCTGCAAGAGCCAGGCTGTGTGTCAGAGCTTTTCAAGCAACCAGTAGTTTCTTATAGGGCCACAGGACTAGGAGGATATGGGAAGGCCACACATAGAAACGGATGACTGCAGTAATACCACAGTGGGTTGGGGCTGATGGCAAGTGAGCGGATCTACAGATACCTAGAGCTCTTTTAAGCAACTCAAGAGTGAAATATGGCAGAGAAAGACAAATTCTTGAGCCCATAAGATTGCTGGTGAACTCCATAGTTGGCCCACGGAGTTGGTGGGGTTGAGTTACAGATTAAAACATCCACAGACGAAGGGGCAGGAGAAGCAGGAGCGGAAAAGAAGAATTGTGTTCTTACCAAATGTGAAGCCAAATAAAACCGGGTAGGACAACCTGAGTTTGCTCACTTTTCAAATGTGATAGAAAATATCCTTATAACATTGTTGGATAAAACCACATGGTGGTCCCAGGGAGAAATGTCAAGACTTTGGCACCTGACTGAAAAAACTAACAATCAAACAAAAAAGAAAAAGAAAAAGAAACTTAAATAGATAAATAAATAAATAAACAAACAAAATAGGCCTAGAGTTCTGAAAGTGACAAAGACATCCAAGGAAGCTATCATAAATTCATGGCTATATTTAAAGCCAGAATAAAGTACAATTATCTGGGACTGAAATAATCAGAAGAGTCCACTGTATCTGAGATCTACTACATGAAATGTTATATTTGTTGTGAGGTTTTGGTACTACCAGAGGAATTTTATACTCAAAATTACAAGTATTGAGCATATTACAAGCTACCAAATTGATTTACTTTTGACAGCACATTTCCCCTGAGTTGGCAGAGGAAAGAGTATCAGCGAGATGTGAGTCTGGTACTACACATGGCCTGGGAAATGACAAGCTTCCCCTAGTGCATGGACTGCTTAAGCATTAATTTACAGCCCTAGAAAGTATATAGAAGCTTATCCTTAAAATATAGGTTTAGAAATGCAAGTCCATGATGTTATGCATTAGCCTGTGTTAGCAGTCTCTTTATTGTTCTGTTTAGAGTGACTTTGACCTATTTCTGTTTGAACAAATGCAATTATTCCATTGGATTCAGTTAGTAAAGAATTTAACTTAAAATGTAAGAGCAAAAAGAGTAGGAGGTAGAGGTGAGCTAGAGTTTCACAATTTAATATCATGTAAATACTGCCAACTTATTTCTTCTAACTTAATTTTAACCAATATTTAAAAATAAAAAAACCTAATAAAATACAAATGAAATTACTGTCCAGAATTGTGAATATTGGAATGAGAGTGAGGATCCAGTAACTGCCAATTTTTCTTTCTTTGAAGCACAAGAATAGTTTTGCTGAAAAATGAAGTTAGTATGTCAGAAACTCAAATTTAAGGGGGACAATAACCCCAACAGTTTCTTTCATTTTTTCTTTAATCAGCATGTAATCAATACAATACACCTCAATTTGAATTGCCAACCATTAACTCAACCATAATCATTTTTACTTAGGAAAATGTGTTGTATTCTCCTCTTGCATCTCTCATAGAACCCATGGGAGTGCTCAGCAAATCCTTTTTGCATTTGACTTTTTTTCATGCTGCAGTAGAATATAACTAAGTTTAAACTATTTGCTACACTGGATGCATTTCCAGTCTAGACAGAGACCAGAGACTGTCTCATATTTTAGTTCCAAATAAAATCATGTTCTGCATATGAAAGGAGAAAGCAATCTTTCAGTGATTTGATTATACAATTCCTCTACTTTTGAAAAGCACATAGCAGAAAGAAATAGCTATATAACAGGCAAACAAACTCTTAGCAAAGTAATGCAAGGGAGTAAAGTATTTACTTGTAGTAAACTTGAGACGCAAAGGCGGGTGGTGACGCTAGAACATTATGAGAGCAGAAGACAATTGATCAGAGAGTAAGGGAGTGGCTTGCAGATTGAGGAGGCGTTTATGGGTAATGAAAACCAATTGGGTTTTTAATCTAGGTTAAATGGAAAGCCAATGGAGGATTTAAACAGAGGAAACAGAATGTGCAAAGGCACTGAGGAAAGAGAATCAAATGTGTGGGAACAGTAAATAGTTCCACACTTGTCTATAATATCAAATACAGTGGAGAATTATTTAAGACACCAATTGGAAAATGCTATTGATTCTAAGAGCTCCTAGGTGTTCTTAACAATTTCCTTGGACCAGAGAGAGGGGGATAGGGATTAGGGAGCTAATCAGATGATTAGAGCCTCACATCTTCTAGAGGTGGCCCAGTACCTGCTTGGACAAGCAGAAATCGAAGACTGAATAGGAGGGTTTTTGTGTTCACCATCCCCTTTCAACCAGTAAAGTTGTGCTCTTGTCCTCAAAAAAAAAAAAAAAAAAAAAAGGTAAAAATAAATGAGAAGACAATTGAGATACCTGTGCAACTGACCCTTTCAAGAAAGATGACTGAGAAAGGAGCAATGTAGCAGTACTATAGGGAGATTTAGAGACAGGGCACTTGTTAAGATGAAACAGTGATAAGCTTGCTTTTAACTTGAGAAGAAATGTTAGGGTGTAAAAGCTTGATATAAAGGATGATGGGAAATAATGGGACAGTAACTGAGGTCCTATTACAAATGGAAGGAGGTTGAATCCACAGCAGATACGAATAGCTTTGCAGTCTCCTCAGTTTACAAGCTGTAAGGGTAAAAGCTCAAGGATTTCCTTTGACAGTTTTTGTTTTTTTCTTTTAGATTTGAAATAAACATTTAAATAAGCACATTTTTAAGAAAGCTAATTCTCATATCTAGTTATTATGTTGGTACTTTTATAAAGATACTAGAATCTTATATTATTTTCTTGTATACATCTTGAGAGGAAGGATCTTGTTAAGTATGCCAACTATCTTCAAACTCACTGGCTAATTATTTTTATGGTTGTAATAGGAATGTGTTGAACAAATATTGAAATTCGTTTTTATATGTTTTCTTTTTCATAGACTGTCCGAGTGGGCTGACTCTTAAATGCCAAATTACCTTTCCAGTCTTCAGGACAGAAGAAAAATCTACAGATTTTGTACCTTAGAATCCCAGGTAGGGAAATTCTATAATCTACTTTAAAATGAACTCTAGCCGTTATCAAGCTTTCTAATCAAGGGGAAATATGATCTCATCACTGAACAGCTTTTGTGTTGCTACCACTTTAGTAGATGCCCTCAAATTTCAGAGAAGATGGACAGCAGCCATTCACCAGGTTCTGTCTGTACAAAATCACAGGCCACAGAGACCTCCTGCCCAGGAAACTTACACAGCAGTCACATAAATACTTCCTCTGGTTCCAGTGACATTTCTTGTTGCAGAAATAGCTGAAATCAACTATGATTTGGGTCCGCTACTCAAAGTGTAGCCCAGAGACAATAACACCAACATCATCTGGGATCTTGTCAGAATTTTCTAATCAAGATTCTTCCTTTAACAGGACCCTAAAGTGATTTATAAGCACGTTAAAGTTTAGGTACTACTGCTTTAGGAGTCTTCGGAAACATTATACACAGGCTGGCTAGACATTCAGATCCCTCCTCCCCCAATGGCTGGCTCTTCATGGATGGTATCTTTCTCTTATACATCTGTATATTTCTAGGACCTAGGACAGTGCCTGGTACATGGCTGTTTAGTTTCCTTTAAAGCCACAGCGCAATCCAAGTTTACTGAAGGGGTGAGTTCTGAATCCACATAGTGTTACAGTATTGGTGTCATGACACTGATAGAAACTCATATGAATGATTTTTCTGAATCTAGCTTTGACTGTAATCAATATTATAGGTCACATATCATTAAATATAACAGAACATACTACTCTAAATTGATGACCTTTATGTTTCACCTGGAATTGTCTCCTTTTTAATTAAGAGTAGCTCTGCCTTGCCACATTCCTATTTTTCTGGGATTCAGCTTATCTTGGTACTGTTTAATTAATCTGTTTTTTTATCTCACTTTCCTTTCTTCCCAAGCAACTGATTCAGGTAGAAGAAAGGACTTTTTTGAGTTATTCTTGTACCTTGCCTTTTCCTGTTAGCTTTCGTCAAGGTGACACTTCCAAGGCTTAAAGTAGGTAAAAGGAAGGACACAGAGGGCTTTCTTTGTTCATCAGCATCTTTAAGAGGTTTTTCTCGATTCTACATTTTGTCTTCCCTGAACAGCATGATAAAAAATCCTTGACATGATAGATAATGTTTGCTTATCTTTAGACCACTTATATATTTTTATTTCATAAGCGCTCTACCATTGCATGCTTTTGAAAGAAAAGTGACAGTTTTTCCTAAGAACAGTTTTGCTTTGCCCTTCTTCTTGTGTTCTTCATAGTCATACTGCAGACTGTTCAAGTATAGAGTATTTGGTGGAGTAAGAAGATGAATTATTCCTGTTAGGTACAAAGAAAGTTATTTTACCTGTGCTTAAATTGAAAAGAGACCAAGAATATGGTCTGATTTTAACCTGTCAGCAAGAGCTTAAAAGAAAGGAGTTTCCTAACAAGTTAAAGGATGCATTTCTAAAGCATCTGTCAATATTACAGTGAGATTAAAATTGGTACCAGTGTAAAACAGAGCTCAATTTTGGTCTCCAATTTCACCCAAATCAGTAGTGAAGGCAAATGATAGCTAGGGCAATGGCTTTCTTAGTCTGTTGGAGAAATGCTCAAGTAAAATGTTGAAAAAAATCTAATCTTTAGATGATTCATATGTAATCATGTTATCTAAGTCCCCTGTATGCATATTTTCTGGAGGGTTAAAGGGGATAGAAATAATAGTTTTGGAGGTTTTTTTTTTGGTGATGGCCAAAATTTAGATAACAAAACTGGGACTTCAGCAGAGTTGATTGAGTAGACAGACTGTAGCCTTGAGTCAATACAAGATGATAAAGTGCCACTTAAGATACTTATCAGAATAGAAAACTATCCATGATTTCTGAAATCATGACAGGTTGCATTATGCTACCAACAATCATAGCAATCTGCTCTCGATGACCATGCTGAAGGACACTACAGTTCCTAACTGGAATAAAAAGCACCTTCTGGAATGTCAACAAAGCATGTGAGTGAGAGACGATTTTTAAAAGGACTCCTTAAGCTTGAAACACTTACATAGATAGAGAACTAATGCGTTCAGGGAAATCAGTGCTCTAACCCAGAAGCAACCTGGAGAGATCTAAACCGACAGCTCCTTGCATTTTTCATTTATATTTTACCATAGCAATGAAAGACATCACATATCTCCCAGTCAATGGAAATTTGTGAATTCTTTTTTCTTTTTATGGTTTATGTGTTGGGAGAATGATTCTAAGGTCAGCCTTGATCAGATTCTAAAGCTGATCCCTTGGAACCAGGGATTTTCTCCTATTATTCAAAGAGTGACTAACCCTTACCCTGGCAGTGGGAATATTAAAATTATTTTTTTAGACTTGGTTGATTTTGGTCTTGTGATGATGTTTTGAAAACAGCAGTATTAAAGTGTTCTTGCCTCCTATTATCTTTCTCCTTGACTTCATTCTAACTGTAGATTCTTTACAAAACTGCTTGTCTAGAAGTCTGGGAATCAAGGTATTGTATATGTAGTCAAATATTAATGTTGACTTTTTGGTAATTAGAGTTATTTTGGATTGAATGGGAGAGGCTATGTCAACAATGACTCTTGAAAGTTAAAATACAAGCTTCGATTACTAACTCCATGCGTATTTTCCTGAGAAATATCTACTATCTGCCTGGAAAATCACAAATCCTTTATCCTTTCTTTCGTTTTTAAATTCCACACATTCCTTTTAAAAGTCAACTTTTCTCTTTAATGCCACAGCTCAGGTGATCTATGACTCGTCCTTATTTCAAGGTTCATCTCTCTGTAATTCATTAGACAAAGGAGGGATACAGTCTTGCAGGGACCTTCATCTATTCAGGGAAGAAAGGGCCTCTTTTAAAATATTAATAGTAAATGAGGGGATTTGTGCAGAGAAAAGACATTTTTTCAAGGCCTTTTCTGTCACTTAGATGAATTTTAGGGCCATTAATCCTTTGGTTTATGTTTGTAGGTAAGAGAACAAAGGAATAAACCTCAATTAGAATTGGATTCCATATTGATTATCAAATAGAGACATTAGAACCTCTGATTCATAGATTGTTTTGTAATTGTCCATTTGCGTGGCCTATTGATAAAGGAAGAGAAGCATTGTGCTGTGATTTTCCTTCCTCATTCCAGCCCAAAGCCCTGTTGCCAGCTTCTTCCAGCTATGACTTCCCAAACTGATTTTAGCACTTTCTTCCCAAATCAGATTAAGTATCAAAATATTTTCAGGGAGACTAATGGCAGCACAAAGTTATCAATGCCATCTTTCTGTTGTCAGCATGCATGATCCTCCCCCGAAAGCTGGTGCCTCTAAGAGCACCCACTGTGCTTTCTGCTTTCTCCCAACTGAATCCTAATCGCATTCCTTTGGAATAGCCTGGTCTTGTCTGTATCCTCTAACTCCATGATGAGAACAGCTGTAACATCTTTGCTCAGGGCTTGGCATGCCAAGGACTTCAATTAATATCTACTTAATTAATAAGGAGAAAACAAAGAAATTGGACTGATAGAAGAAGATTGTGAGGCATATAGACTTTGAGGACTATGCTTAGATCATTTTCAGAAGCAGAAAAGGAGAGAGAACCAAGTATTTATTTACACAGGCATTTGCTCATTCTTTGTAACAACTTCTATGAGTTTGACTCAGTGGTCTATTGGGGGAATAATATGGACATGGCCATTTGGAGGCCATTAGGAGGTGGTCTTCCAGCTAGGCTTCTATACATAACCTGCACACTTTAGTTAGATGTTGACGAGTCTTTCTTTGATTAAACTAGGAAAAACATGATTTTTAAAGTATTATTACTTGTCCAAAATCTGTGTGTCTGACACCTTGAAAGATCAAAAGTCAAAATGTCAGAGTTTGGAGTAAGGAAGGGTTTATTAATCATAAGATGGGAGCCCTAGCAGATCCTCAAGTCCATCTTACCAAAGTACAGGGTTCAGGCTTCTTTTATGTCAAGGGAAGGAAAAATATCGGGTTGTCGGAAAAGTCATGACACATTTTTGCGGTGAAAAACATAGAAAAAATATGTCATGACTTTTCCAACAACCCAGTAGATCCCTCTAATGATTAACATGTCTAAAGCAGGAGCTATTAGGCTGAAGGCCATGGTACGGGTAAAATGCAGGCTTGCACAAGATGGTGTCAGAGAGGTTGAGTATTTCAGTGTTATAGTATCTCTTGTATCTAGAGTAAATAATGTTTTAAAATATCCTCTGTAAGGAGAACAGAGGATTCTTCTTTAAATATCACACAGAAGATGTAATTTAGGTACCCATTGTTTTCTCAGCTTGATCCAAAGATGTGTATAGATAGAAGAGTATAGAAGAAATGGTTTCTTGGGCCGGCTGAGTGGCGCATTGGTTAAGAGCTGGTTTTGGGATGCCAGCGGCCCCGGTTCGGATCCATGTATGAGGGCGAGTGACACTGCCCTTTACAGCTAACAACAGCTCCACCTGGAGCTGGGCTGTGCGAGCCCCTGTTGCAGTGGGCTGCCATAGGCTACAGTGAGTGGCCTGCAGCCAGCGTGAGTGGCTGGCAGCCAGCGTGAGCTGCCAATAGCCGCGGTGAGCAACATCCAGAGGCTGGCGACCGATCTGCCTCAGCCGGGAAGAGCGCAATGATGATACCAACATGGGCCAGTGAAGCAACATCCTCCGCAACTAGACTGAAGAACAAAAAAGACAGCAACTTGTCTGTTCCCCTTCCCCAATTCCCCAATAAAAAATCTTTAAAAAAAAAAAAAAAGAAAAAATAGTTTCTGGCTCCGGAGTCAGTAAGGCAGTTGGCCTGGGACCATCTTATAAACAGAGACCTGATGAACCATTTGCTGATTGTTCAGGGATATTTATGGTAAATTATGTTCCTTAATAATTATATACAAAATCAGGGACATTCAACTTCAAACGAAAAGATTAGTATAAATAAAACTTTAATATATCAAAAGGATTTAATATTGAAGGCCAGACTAAGGTCTGGGGTTTTGGACAACAGAGATTGGAAACTAGAAATTGAGGCATTTTCTTTAGTTCTTTGCCCACTATAGAAAATGCTAGATTCTTTGAAATTATCAGATGACCAATCTTCTGAACAGTAATGGTAAATGGCTGATCTTTGTATCTAGAGTACCTTTGCCAGTCCTATAGCTAGATTGGATCCCTCCTTCTTGAAGGGCTGATGAGAGTATATAAATCAGGATATAAGTCATTGTCAATGTAAGAAATATCCAAACCTGTAGAGAACTTTAATGTGTTTGTTTGAGCCAAAATGATGACAATTGATGACAATGGATTGAGAAAATGCTCCAGAGAATGTCAGTTTTGCTGCTTATTTTATACATTAGAATAAAAGGAGGAGACCTAAGGAGGGTTACATGAAAACCATTAATGATAGATTAAAGGGAAAGGAGCAAGCATAGTAGGGAAATCTCTGGCATTCGATATAAAGTAAAATAGAGAAACACTTCTTTTACATTGGTGAGTGCAGGATAGTTAATATTTAACATTTTACAGCACATAGAGATGGTATTCGGGGAACAAGATAACAATGAGGGGTTCTGTGGTCTCATGCTCTGGTGCAGTGGGTTGTGCCCTGAGGGATCTGGATAAAGGGATTACTCTGACATTCAAAGGGTATGTTATCTTAGATGCCAAAAGACAGACTCAGGTAAAGTAAAGATTGACCTTTGTCTAGGAAGCTACAGGCCTTCCTGCCATGACCCACTTCTAGTTAGGAATTTTGTGTTCAGACCATCCCATGTGGTTAGTTTCAGTCTCTGAGTTTGTAGGGCCACCATGCTGGCCTTCCCTGAGCTTGTCAGGTTTAGTATGTGGCCTCTTTTTTGTCCACACAGTCCATAGAAAATCTATAATAAATACTGAGACACTTCTCCACTGCCCCTCAAACTTCTCCCCTTCCTCCCGCCCCATCAGCCTTCTCCATACTCCATAAGATCCTGAACCATTAGAATCCAAGACTTTATGTTAATCTTTCTCCTTTGCCATATTCTTTAAGAAGGCAGCATGCTCATTTTTCTGATCTTGTTATTCTCTTTTGTCCCGGAGTGCTGCATTTCAGCCTGATTCTCAAAATCCTTGCCTCTGATTTGTGTCCTTTAGGCGGCTGCCCTTCTTGCTAATTTCTTTGACCTCCTCAACTGTACAAAGGTCGTTTGTCTGCTGCGCTATCCAAGTCGATTTGTGCAATGAGCAAAGACGCAGACTGTCTGTTAACTTTCTCAAATCTCTATGTTTAAGAATGCTGGGACAGTAGGCTGTCTTTAGAGTGAGACAGTGAAGCAAATAATTCCTTGGAATGTTTTCTGAGATTCCATTGTTAAACTCCAGTTTCTCATTAATCGCTCTAAATGGTCATGACTGGAATTTAAAAAATCTTTTCTGTGAGTTTGTGTGTGAGTGTGTGAGTGTGTGTGTGTGTGTGTGTGTGTGTGTGTGTGTGTGTGGTACAGGGCGGAGGCACTGGGAATATGGGAGATAGGGTGAGGACTCTGACTTGACGAGTTTTGGGCTTCTGAAGGCAAAATCTAAAAATAAGGAAATAAGATCTCATGCAAGAAAGAAAGAAAAAAAAATGGGAGGTAACCATGAGTTACAGATTTTGGGGGCAATGTAGTTTTTATTTGTGATTGGCTCAATAAACATTTACTGAGACTTTATCTGCATCAGACACTGTGCTAGGCACTGGGCAGTAAGATACATGCCCCACCCTGAGGAAGCAACTGCTCCAAGACAGACTGGCTATTCAATAAGATGCAGTGAGTTCTGTAATGGAAATACTGGCCTGGGTCACATTTTTGTGAGCTCAGCCCCTTGTTCAGTGCTTGACACATAATAAGTACTTGATAAATATTTAATGATTAAATGAATGAATGAATACTGCCCCCTCTATCAATTTCCCTACTGTTGTTTTGTCAACTATCTCTCATTTTGATGTGGCTCTTTGTCCATAAGACTGCTTTACAAATGTGTTGTCTGTCTTCTATATTTCAGCCATTATTTGGTAGCTAGTTTTAAATCAGGGATATTTACTGATGAATGAGTTTGTGGCCATTCAGTGCCTTGGCTTCCCATATGTAGAATAAGCAGGTTAAAAATTTATTGGGGTAAAGAGAACAGTTTTCAAATGCCAACGTGCTGCAGATGCATGTGGCTGTCACATTTGGTGGGTCACATTGGCGAAGAAAGCTAAAGGAACTGACTCCATATATTTTGGGTCACTCTTTAAAAAAGAAATAATTTAAAAAAACAAAAAAAACAAACGGCCAGTGGCATTCATGCCACTATAAAAGGAAGCTTTGTCCTTGATGAAATGGCCATTCGTTTTGAGTCAGATAGCAATGAGCAACATCCTCCCCAGCACCTCCAATTTTTGAAATTGTAAAATATTTTATAAAATACAAAAGAATCTCTCTCTCTCTCTCTGTCCATTTCTATCTCTATCTCTATCTCTATCATCTATCTCTATCCATATATCTATCCAGGGGGTGCTAAAAAAATGTATACACATGACTTGTATTCAGTATTATAATTTTAATCGTTTTTTTTCTTTCTTACAGTGTGTATGCATTTCTCTCTCTCCCTCTCTCTCTCTCTCTCTAATAAAGAATAACACAATGAACTTCTATTCATTTAGAAATGCAAATGTTTAGTACATATCCCATCTCCCTTCACTTTGGGCCTCTCTCCCACCTTCTAATCAAAGGCAATCACTATTCTGAAAGTGAAGCATGAATAGCCAAGTTGTAGTAGATTTATAAATGGAAATAAGAGTGAACTACTGATTCATACATCAGAGTGACTAGTTCTCAAAAGCACACTGTTGAATGAAAAGCAAGTCAGAAAAATGTATACAATATGACACCAATTATATTAACTCAAATTCCAAAATCATATAAAATGTAACAATATGTAATTTGGGGGTGCATAAATACATGGTAAAACTATAATGAAAAACATAATTTGTAAACGTATTTTTCTTAAAACGTTTTTTTTTTGTTTTGTTTTGTTTTTAAAGAATTTATTGGGGAATTGGGAGCGGGGAACAGCGTTGGGGAATCGGGGAAGGGGAACAGACAAGTTGCTATCTTTTTGTTCTTCAGTCTAGTTGTGAAGGACGTTGCTTCACTGGCCCATGTTGGTATCGTCATTGCCCTCTTCCCGGATGAAGCAGATGAGTCACAAGCTTCTGGATAGTCGCTCACCGCAGCCATCATCAGCTCACACTGGCTGCCAGCTGCTCACGCTGGCTGTCGGCCACTCACTGTAGCCTATGGCAGCCCACTGCAGCAGGGGCTGCAGCCTACACCATCACCGGGGCTCGCACAGCCCAGCTCCAGGTGGAGCTGTTGTTATCTATCGAGGGCAGTGTTACTTGCCCTCATATGTGGGATCTGAACCGGGGCCGCTGGCATCCCAAGCCAGCTCTTAACCAATGCGCCACTCGGCCGGACCTTAAAACTGTGTTTGATCTCAGAATATACTGGTGGTTACTTTAGGTAATATTTATGCAAACAGGAAGAAATCTTTATTTGTTATGCTGGATGAATAAATAGGATAGAATTCCTATGGACAAATTAAATAAAAATTTAGAAACTTCAGGGATTATTCACCTATTATTTGGGTTTAGTCTCAAATTAAACAACATCACAGGATGTTTGTAAATGGTACACTTACTTGCTACCATCCTTTTTGTAGAGGTATGAAGCTTAAAACATCAACCTAAATACCTCAATAACTAATTTTCACTATGGCTCATTATAGTCATTGTGAACTCCTTAGGTAACTAGTTAAGGTAACACTTAACTAGTAATAGTGTGAGCAAAAATAGAGGAAATATCAAATGAATAGCATGTAGGATGGAGCAGAAAAACACAGGTTATCAGTTTAGTGTAAACTATCATAAAAATTGGGGCAATAAAATTAAAGTTCAGTGTTTAAAACATTTTTATGTGCCAGGCTCTGTGATGTGTCCTTTTCTTATTCAATCTTTAAGAGGTCCCTTCAAATTAGGCATTATGATCCTTGTTTAACAAATGAGGACAATGATACTTAAAGGGATTAACTTACTTGTGAAAAGTCAAAAAGTTGGTACATGACAAGGCCAGGATTCTAATTCATGTTCATTTTACTCTCAACTTTTTTGCTTTTTCCAAAATACTATTAAGGTTGCTTATTAAGGAGGAAATACAGGGAGCTTTATTTTAGGTATGTGGGGTACCCTTGATTACAATAGCAAATGAAATAAATAAATGCCAGTTTAGAAATACTGGTCCATCCTGTTCAAATCATCATGTATATAGTAATCTATTATCAACTGAAGAATTTTTATTTATCTGTCAAAGCACATAGCTCTGAGACCTGGAGTCTTAGGGAACAAGGACTGAGATGTAGAGTTTGAGTTCCTCCCTGACAACGACTAGTTGGGATCAGATGACACCTTATTCTGATTGTCAATTTACCCATCTGTACAATGGGATAAATAATACCTGTCCTTATTTGTTGTTCATTTATTAATTCTCTTTTATCCTCATTTTCACTTCTGTTCCCGTTATTCTTATAGGCAACCATTCTAATGTGTTTGATGTTCATCCTTATATTCGTATTAGAAAATGTGAATTGAACTTTTGTGTGTGTGGTTGTCATTAGGTCTCCTAACTATTTTCTGGTTTCCCCCCTTTTATCTATTTATTTATTTATTTATTAAATTTATTTATTTATTTTTAATTAGTTTCAGGTGTACAACACAGTGCAATAGTTATACTTTTTACCCCTCAAAGTGACAACCTCCCTCCCCCATTTAGCCACCCCACTTCTGCCCCCCATATCATATATATCTATTACACTTCCTCTGTCTCCTTTCCACATTATACTGCACCTCCCGTGACTATTTATATATTTAATTACAGTTGGTATACAATATTATACAACCTCAGCTTCAGGTGTACAGTGCAGTGCTCAAACCTCTACTCCATCCATGAAATGGTCTCCCTAACAAGACATATGACCATCTGACACCCGACAAAATATTTACAACATTATTAATTATATTCCCCAAACTGTCTTTCATATCCCTGTGGCAATATTGTAGTTGCCTATTTGTGCTGTCTAATCCCTTCCCCTTCTCCCTCATCCCTACCCCGCTCCCAACTAGCAACCCTGTTTTTTCTCTATATCTATGAGACAGTTTCTGTTTACTTTGCTCATTCATTCAGTTTTTCAGATTCCACATATGAGTGAGATCATATGGTGTTTGTCTTTCTCTGACTGACTTATTTCACTTAATAGTCTCTAGGTCCATCCATATCATTGCAAATAGTACGATTTCATTCTTCTTTATAGCGGAGTAATACTCCATTGTATAAATGTACCACAGTTTCTTAATCCAGTCATCTACCGATTGGCATTTCGGTTGTTTCCAAGTCTTAGCTATTGTAAATAGTGCTGCAATGAACATAGGATTGGCATTTCGGTTGTTTCCAAGTCTTAGCTATTGTAAATAGTGCTGCAATGAACATAGGGGTGCATATATTTTTTCGAGTAAGTGTCTTGGGTTTTTCGGGAAAAATACCTAGGAGTGAAATTGCTGGGTCAAAAGGTAGTTCCATTTCCAGTTTTTTGAGATACCTCCATACTGACTTCCATAGTGGCTGCACCAATCTGCAATCCCACCAACAGTGCAGCAGGGTCCCCTTTTCCCCACAGCCCTGCCAGCACTTGTTATTTGTTGATTTATTGATGATAGCCATTCTGACTGGAATGAGGTGGTATCTCATTGTGGTTTTTATTTGCATTTCCCTAATGACCAATGAGGTTGAACATTTTTTCATATGCCTGTTGGCCTTCTGTATGTCCTCTTTAGAGAAATGTCTCTTCATATCTTCTGCCCATTTTTTAATTGGGTTGTTTGTTTTTTTGGTGTTGAGTTTCATGAGTGTTTTATAAATTTGGGATATTAACCCCCTGTCAGATATATCTTTGGCAAATACATTCTCCCATTCAGTAGGCTTCCTTTTTGTTTTATTGATGCTTTCCTTTGTTGTGAAAAAACTTTTAAGTCTGATATAATCCCGTATGTTCATTCTTTCTTTTACTTCCCTTGCCCGCAGGGATGTATCAGTAAAAATATTGCTCCGGGTAATGTCTGCAAATGTACTCCCTATATTTTCTTTTAGGAATTTTATGGTTTCAGGTCTTACATTTAAGTCTTTAATCCATTTTTAATTTGTTCTTGTATATGGCGTAAGGAGGTGGTCCAGTTTCATTTTTTTGCATGTGTCAGTCCACTTTTCCCAGCACCATTTATTGAATAGACTATCCTTACTCCAATGTAAATTCTTGCTTCCCTTGTCATAGATTAACTGTCCGTAAATGCCTGGATTTATTTCTGGGCTCTCTGTTCTCTTCCACTGATCTATGTGCCTGTTTTTATGCCAATACCATACTGTCTTGATTACTGTAGCCTTGTAGTATGTTTTGATGTCTGGTAGCATGATAACCCCGAATTTGTTCTTATTTCTCAGGATTGCTGAGGCTATTCGGGGTCTTTTATGGTTCCATATAAATTTTAGGATTATATTTTCTGTTTCTGTGAAAAATGCCCTTGGTAGTTTGATAGGAATTGCATTGAATCTATATATTGCTTTATG
This sequence comes from Aselliscus stoliczkanus, assembly GCA_033961575.1. Taxonomy (NCBI): domain Eukaryota; kingdom Metazoa; phylum Chordata; class Mammalia; order Chiroptera; family Hipposideridae; genus Aselliscus; species Aselliscus stoliczkanus. The sequence continues at coordinate 76,824,671 of CM066728.1, read as the reverse complement.
CAGTATGGACATTTTAACTATATTAATTCTTCCTATCCATGAGCATGGTAGGTGTTTCCATTTATTTGTATCTTCTTTGATTTCTTTCTTCAGTGTCTTATAATTTTCTGAGTACAGATCTTTTACTTCTTTGGTTAAATTTATTCGTAGGTATTTTATAGTTCTTGAAGCAATTGTAAATGGGACAGTTTTCTTAATTTCTCCTTCCGTTAGTTTATTATTGGTATATGCAAATGCCACTGATTTCTGAACATTGATTTTGTATCCTGCTACTTTACTGAATTCTTCTATCAGTTCCAATAGTTTTTTGATGGAGTCTTTGGGGTTCTCTACATACAGTATCATGCCATCTGCATATAATGACAATTTTACTTCTTCTTTGCCAATTTGGATGCCTTTTATTTCTTTTTGTTGTCTGATTGCTGTGGCTAGAACTTCCAGAACTATGTTGAATAAAAGAGGAGAAAGTGGACAGCCTTGTCTTGTTCCTAATCTTAAGGGGAATGGTTTTAGCTTTTCCCCATTGAGTATGATGTTAGCTGTAGGTTTATCATATATGGCTTTTATTATGTTGAGATATGATCCCTGCAATCCCACTTTGCTAAGGGTTTTTAACATAAATGGCTGTTGGTTTTGTCAAATGCTTTTTCTGCATCTATTGATATGACCATATGATTTTTATTCTTCATTTTGTTGATGTGTTGTATCACATTAATTGATTTACGGATGTTGAACCAGCCTTGCATACTCGGGATGAAACCCACTTGATCATGATGTATGATCTTCTTAATATATTGTGGAATTCTGTTTTTCTCAATAATATTTTATTGAGAAATTTTGCATCTATATTCGTCAGGGATATTGGCCTGTAGTTTTCCTTTTTTGTGCTGTCTTTATCTGGTTTTGGAATTAGGGTAATAGTGACTTCATAAAAAGAGTTTGGAAACCTTCCCTCCTTCTGGATTTTTTGGAATAGTTTGAGAAGAATAGGTGATAGTTCTTTTTTGAATGTTTGATAAAATTCACTTGTGAAGCCACCTGGTCCAGGGCTTTTGCTTTTTGCGTGCTTGTCAATTACTGATTCAATTTCCTTGGTAGTAATCAGGGTATTTAGATTTTCTGTTTCTTCTTGAGTTAGCTTTGGAAGGTTGTATGCTTCTAGAAAATTATCCATTTCTTCCAGATTGTCAAATTTGTTGGCATATAGTTGCTCATAGTAAGTTCTTAGAATTTTTTTTTTGTATTTCTGTGATGTCTGTAGTCATTTCCCCTGTTTCCTTCCTGATTTTACTAATTTGATTCCTCTCTCTTTTTTTTTTTTTTTTTTTTTGATGAGCCTGGCTAGATGTTTGTCAATTTTGTTTATCTTCTCAAAAAAACAGCTCTTGGTTTCATTGATCTTCTGTATTGTTTTTCTGTTCTCTATATTGTTTATTTTCGCTCTGATCTTTATTATCTCCTTCCTTGTACTCCCCTTGGGCTTCTTTTGTTATTCTTTTTCCAGTTCCCTAAGGTGTAAGGATTACCTGTTGATTTGAGATTTTTCTTCCTTCTTTAGGTAGGCCTGCACTGCTATAAACTTCCCTCTTAAGACTGCTTTCGCAGCATCCCAGAGATTTTGGGTCGTGGTGTTTTCATTTTCGTTTGTCTCGAGGTATCTTTTGATTTCCTCCTTGACCTCATTTGTGACCCACTTGCTATTTAGTAGCATGTTATTTAGCCTCTATTTATTTGACAGTTTTCCGGGGTTCTTCTTATAATTGATTTTTAGTTTCATAGCATTGTGGTCAGAGAAGACACTTGAAATGATTTCAATCTTCTTAAATTTATTGAGACTTGTTTTGTGGCCTAGCATGTGGTCTAAGAAAATGTTCTATGTGCACTTGAGAACAATGTATATTCTGTAGCTTTGGGGTGAAATGCTCTGAAAATGTCTGTTAAATCCAGCTGGTCTAATGTGTCATTTAAGGTCACTGTTTCCACATTGATTTTTGTCTGGAGAATCTGTCCATTGGTGACAGTGGGGTGTTGAAGTCCCCTACTATGATAGTGTTACTGTTGATCTCCATTTTTATGTCTGACAATATCTGTTTTATACATTTAGGAGCTCCTATGTTAGGTGCATAGATGTTTACTAGGGTTATGTCCTCTTGTTGGATCGATCCCTTTATTATTATGAAGTGTCCTTCTTTGTCCTTTATTATATTCTTCAATTTAAAGTCCATTTTATCTGATATAAGTATCGCTACTCCAGCTTTTCTCTCAGTTCCATTTGCGTGAAATACTTTACTCCATCCCTTTAGTTTCAACCTGTATGTGTCTTTTGATCTGAGGTGTGTCTCTTGTATACAGCATATGCTGGGGTCTTGCTTTCGTATCCATTGATCCATCCTATGTCTTTTGACTGGAGCATTTACTCCATTTACATTTAATATGATTATTGATAGATGCATTAGTTTCCCCCCTTTTAGATAGGATCACACTTCTTGGCTCCCTGGAGATTGGGCATAGCTGTGTGACTTATTTTAGCAACAAAACATCAGTATAATTAATGTGTGTCATTGTTGAGTGGTAGCCTTTAAGAGCCAGGGCATAATTCATAGTGCTTCCCCCCAGTATAGTAACCAGTGGTGTTTCTAGATTGGTGGATGATCATCAGCCTGAGCCCCTAAATAAGAACAATGCTTGATAAAGCGTACATGTATTTTTAGTTTACATAACCATATGGGTTTCACTCTTTTATACTCTTTCAATGTTTATAGTCAGCACTATATTGTTAAGTTATTTAATACCATTTATATAAAGTGTGAACACATTAAAAATACCAAGCACATTTTATGGATACACATGTAGACATATTCCTACAGTATGTCTGCCTCAGGCCTCGGCATATTAGGGAGATGGTTCCCCTGGGGAACAGAACCATGGAAACTGTGGTTTGATTTGCCTATCCACTAAGCCCCATACCTGTTCAGAGGTTGTTGACACGTGTGGACAAATAGGCAGGAAGCCCTGTGGGAATGAGAAGGGAGCTTGTAAATCGGAGCTGTGGGTGGGCAGCTGGGGGAACTCTAAGATCTAGGGAACTTATCTTTACAATGTGAACTTAAATAAACAAACACATAGTCAGTTTTCCAGAAGACTCAATCGATGGTGTTAGTTTGAGCCCTCTGAATTTAAATGTATTACTTAGAATGAGAAGAGCTGGAAATGTTCTTTGTAGTATGGAAAACCATCCCAGCCCCTCCTTTTTTGATGACTCTGGTAGACACTGTGCCTTAGCCCTGCAGGATAAAAGAGTATTGAAATGTTGTCAATATTACAAAGAGCTACCAACCTAGGCCTACTAAGCTTCTGCTGATAGATAATTAAGACACGTATGGAATTCCTTTACTTTGCTATTAGTAATTGCCCATTGGCAATTCCAGTGAGTTGGGCATCCTTGGTTTACTTCTGTAAATTTACATTTACCCCAAGCAGACAGTGTTCCAAAGGTGAATTTCCTTGTCTCAAGCAAAACTTTTTAAAAGTTTCACCTGTTGTCTACATACAGGAAATTGCACTTTGCTTGTCCTGCCTCAGTTGTTATTCCTCGGCTGTTGATACAGTTGACCTTCTACTGTTGGCTCATGCAGGAGGCTGCTGCTTAGCATCCTCCCTTCCCTCCTGTAAGAGGAGGACTCTCCTGGGATTAGAACTCTGCTGTTTGTGCTTGCATATACCCTCGTGTCTCTGGTGACCACCTGCATATGATAACCTTCCTTATTTTCCTCTTGCTGCATTAGATTGTGAGAAGGTGCTCGAAACTTCTTCCCCTTATTCTGGACTCTATATTCCTAGACTCCTATCAGCTGTAGGACTATTGTGAAAGGCCTTCTCATGAAATAAGCAATCATGAATTATCATTTGTACTGTATTTGTCTATTTTTTTTGTTTCTGCTTTTCCTTCTTGGCTGTGTTTCATTCATTTGTTACTTATCTAGGACCTGATATTATAAACACTCTAATGAAACTGCATGTACTTGTTATTTAGTCTCTCTCTCTCTCTCTCTCTCTCTCTCTCTCTCTTACACACACACACACACACACACACACACACACACACACACATTTCAATGAGGGTTTTGGCCACTGGAAGAGTCCTAACTCAGACCCATATGGCAGAAAGAGATCTTGAGCAGTAAGTGACTAGAACATGTTATTGAAGGTCTCATTGTTTATTTTCTGCCTGCACCCTAAATACAGAAAGCTTTTTGCTTCTAATTGATTTTTTTCAGATCTCTGAGTGTCCTGCTATGTGTGGGCTGCCTAGAAGTACAAGTTTTATGATATCTAGTAGTTATTTTCTCTTATTATTCATTGGATTTAGCTGATTGTAATTTGTTTTGTAGACTCTGCTTGATCTAATTTATTTATTTTTTATTGTAAACACTTGAGAAAGAATCTTACACAATCGTTTTCTCTGCCATACTGTTGCTTCCATTATGTTTTTTAATCAAATTTTCAGCAGGATAGTAAGGTTTAAATTATTACATTCAAAATGTGTTGTGGAAAGAAATTCAGAGAACACTATGTACAGAGATCTGATGGAGTACTTGAAACATCATTTGTTAGTTCTCTTTAGAAAATAAAACGAAAAAACGAATTTTCTGCAATCACCCTGTCAACTCCCAATATGCATTACTATAATAAGCATCCCAGTATTGAATTGGATTCCATTTTATGTTCCATTTTAGTCTGTGAACAAAGAAAATTACACAGACTTCAATTTGTCCTTTAATAGATTTCAGTTAAAATGAATAAGTTACCTCTGATAATCTCCCATATCTAAGTGCCGTGTAGTGTAGATTTTGCCATGTTGTTCTTTTGTTGGTTTAACTCTCTCTTCCTTGGCTTCATTGTTTCCATCCTGCCCATTGTTATTTTTCTTCCTCTCTGGCAGCTCTCATTCTGCCTCATCCCTTTTTAGGCTCATCTTGCTATACCTCAGCATCAATTTAGGTAATTCCTGAAAGCTCAAGCTCCACCTCCTCCTCATTCACTGTACATTCTTTCCCCAGGCAAGAGCCCCCATTTCCATGGCTTCAGACACACCTATGTGCCTGTATGTAGATGTACAGATGCCTATCTTTTTTTATTTTATTTTTACTCTCATCTGAACTCCAGTCTTGTATATCCAGCTGTCTACACGATACCTCCACTTGATGCATAAATCAAAGGTAATTCAAAATCAATATGTCTAAAACTGAATTTGTGATTCTCCCTCCACATCTACCTCTAGCTGGAGGAGACTCTGGGAAAAATCCGTTTGGATTTGTGTTTTCCTTTGGCTTAAATGGATTGTGGGATGAGACTCTCTTCAAATGGTCACCAGAACCCACTGAAGGAAATGCTAAGGAAAATGCTTTCCCAGCCTGGGAAAAGGAGGAAGCAGAAGAGCAAATGCTGTTGGTGTCTTTCCCACATATTCTCACCCATCCAAAATGAAACAGAGGAGGCCTAAGATGGTGGTTGGGAGGTGTCTGTTAGAGTCTTAGTCTATAAGCAGAATGGAGAGAAAAGGTGTGTCACAGAATTTAATCTAGAAAATAGTAGCTGTGAAGGAGTCTCATGTTAAATTTAAGGGAGTTGACCTGAAGCCATATTGAAAAAAGAAAAAAAAAAATACAGAGAGAGAGAGAGAGAGAGAGAGGCATACATACACACAGTGCCAAAAAAAATGTATATACATTTTAAGAAAGGAAAAAACTATTAAAATTATAATAATATATACTGATAACAAAAGATGAATACAAGTCACTTTTGACTTCTGCAATTACAAGAGATGTTTGAAGTGGTTACCATCAGCATCCAGATACTTCTGATTATGGCAAACTACTACTTGAGCAACGTTAAACCAGGTGTCCACTTGTGTACATTTTTTGGCACCCCAGTATGTATGTATATATGTATGTATGTATATACATACAATTATATATATAATGTTACATCTATATCTGTGTGTGTGTGTGTGTGTGTGTGTGTGTGTCTGCTTATTTATTTTACTGGAGAGAGAAAAGAAAATGAAGAGAAAAAATAGATCTGATATAAAATGCAAGTACAACATAGAAAGACAATAAGGAATTTTGAGAAACCTTTTGAGTAGAAGGGGATAAAATAAGGAAAGAAGCAGCGATGGTCTAAAATAGACAGAATCAAAGGAAATTTAATTCAGTGAAACACAAATGGACTTATATGTATATATTCAGTTTATTTCATCTCTATATAGTTTGACCTCCCAAATTTTATCACAGTAAAAATAGTTGGTATACATGAGCCCACAGCACACACATGCTTCTGCAGGAGGTATTGTGGGGAAACTTTCCCAGGAGTTACTTGATGAAGGGAGGTGAATCTTGGGGAAGAATCCTCCCAGAGACACTCTAAATAGTAGATACCAACTGTTTCTTAGACCAGATGAGAAGGTAATTTTCTTTTCGTACATCTCTCCATATCCATACTCCAACCCACACCAGTTGCCATGGTGTCCTTAGCTGACAGCATCCTCCAGAGCAGCAGCCCATCCTCCTGGGGCAATGGCCTGAGCCCCAGTGCAGTAGTCAGCCCTCCATCCCTTCTTCCTCGAACAACTTCCTTTTATGCCTCTTTCCCTCAGGACGTTTTAGAGGAATGACTTCTGGTTAATAATTTAATGATTAAATTATTTAATTACTGAATAATCAATAACTTTTGATTAGTTTTCCATACTCTTAACAATGTATTTTTCTACCACTCTCAAGAGAAATCATATTTAAAGAGAGGTATCCTAGAGACATCAATGCCTTAACCTAAAGAACAGAATCAATAAAGAGAAAATCTCTGAACCAGAGGTTGTCAAAAGTGAGAATAGAAGGCTGAGAGGTTTTCACACAGCAAATGACATGTGCATCGCTCTCATGAGAACCCAAACCGGATGTAACCACACAGCTCACTGTCACTGTATTAACAGGACACTACTCTCCCAAGAAATCCTGCCTGGGAAGGTAAAGTTAAAAATAATTTTATCACTTATTTCAGGAACTTCTGGAAAATCCATATTTTTTTGAGGGCAGGGTCACTGGCCCTCATATGTGGGACCTAAACCGGGGCCACTGGCTTCCCAAACCAGTGCTTAACCACCGTGCCACTCTGCCAGCCCCCTGGAAAATCCATTTTTTGAACAATAGACCACTCAGCTAGCTTCCTTCTCCCTTTGCAGATACTATATCTCTATGAAGTTCGCCTATATCTGACCACTCCTGAAGACTCTCTTCCAAACCTCACCTTGTTCTCCTACCCTAACAGTTTTGTCATGACCTTTGCCAATCTTAATTGAGCTCCTGTACACCACTTCTCACCAAAGAAAGATTCACCTTAGACCAGACCACAAACCTCATAAGTATCTTGTCTTTGACTCTCCACTCCAAGATTCTACTACAAGTCTGTCAAGTAGTGTTCTTTCTCACTGCAGTAAGCCATAGACTTGTCTTTACTTTAGCCACAGGGTACTGCAGTGGTATTTTCAGGGAATCTGCAGTTGACACACTGGCTCCCAGTGGACTTTATAAATAGTGTTTGCAAAAATGTCAATCACAAGACTCTGTTTGGATATGATGTGAATTTGCCGTGTTTGAAGGTGCTTGTGGACTTCCCAGGAGAACTGGGTTAGAACACAGACATCTTAAGTGCTTAGGAACTACCTTAGAAGCCGGCAAAGAGCTCCTTCTCCAGCGCATGACCCTCGACTATATCGTAGTGAAAGCGCTGAGGCATCAAAACTCTATTTTACTGTCGTTTCATTCACTACTATCTCCAGAAGAAAACTCTGTATAAGTACATACAGAAATGATAAAATATATTGAGTGTCTATGAAGGGTAAAAAATGTGTTAAACACAACATGTTTATGCATTTGTTTGTTTATAATTAGCACGTAGAGTAATGTCTTCACAGAAAAGAGAAAACAATTAGAAAATTCGCTGGAACCCTTTAGGATGTTTAAAAGAGGTGGAATTATTGAATGCAAAGAATATCATGTTCACATAAGCGCAGTTTCTATTGCAAAGCATAAATGGTTTCCTAAGAGCAGAAGAAAGTTTTATTTAGCTTTTTGAGATGGCCAGACCTCTGTAATCAAACTGTGGCCTGCAAATTTAGCAAATTTCTCTGTTGGGTAAATGCTTCTACATCCACTGGTGCAATTCTGAAAAAAAAAAAAAAAAATGCACTTACTGCTAATTTGAAAGTGTCCCATGTTTATTTATATCAGATTTTGTGATTTAGCTAGGAAATAGAAGGACACTGACTGTGAAGTGGTTTTGAGATAGGCTTATAATTTTGACTTAGGTTGCAAGATGGAACAGGGACATTTTCTTGATTCATTTTGAGGCAGCCCAGTCAAGTCCTCCTCAAAGAACATCTTGGTTACCATGATATTATTTGGAGAAAAATTTATACTTGTACTATTAATAAATGGAAATTTATAATTGCATTTATGAAATCTTTACCGAGTCCTGAGAGTACACTGTGCTAAGGTTTTAACTGCATCGTCAGATTTTATCTTTGCAACTCCTCTATGAGGTATGTGCTGTTATCATCACCATTTCACATATTGATTAAGGCTTTAAATATTAACTTGCCCAGGGTCACATAGCTAGTAAGTAGCTAGGTAGGATTCATCTCATTTTTGCTTGCCTATGAAGTCCCTGTTTATTATCACTGTGCAATATTACAAGATGTTAAGTTCCTTAAGAATAAGGATCATATTTTATATTGTAGTTCCCTTAGTGTACATATTACAAAAATATAGTAATGTGTTGATTGATTCAAAAGCAATGAAGTGGTATAAACAGATGGGCAATGAATAAATGCTGGAGAGGATAACAGATAATTTAGTGAAAATGCTTTTTTATTTCCTTTCAAAAATGTAAGCTGACTAGTTGAGCAATAACTTATAAAAAACAAAGGAGCCAAGTTTCTTTCATTCATTCAATAAACTTTTATTCACTGTATGTTTACTATGGGACATTGTGCTAAATGCCCAGGAAGCAGAGTTGAGAAAAACACAATCCTTGCTTTCAAGTCCAGTGGGAGGGAGGGAGAGAGAGAAAGAATTCAACAACTAAAACGAAGGGTGATATGGAACAAAGTCAAAAGTCTAGAAATAGAGCTTGCAAGTATAGCCAAAAGGCAGAAAAGCAATTCGATAAAGAAAGGCCAGTCTTTACAACAGATGGATATTCATTTACACAACAATGAACCTCAACCTAAAACTCATACTTTTTACAATAATTGGCTCAAAATTGATCAGAGGTCTAAATGTAACATGTAAATCTATAAAACTTTTAGAAGAAAACAGGAGACTTAGGGCTAAGTGTGATTTAATTTTTAGATGTCACGCCAAAAGCAGCCCATAAAAGAAAAATCAATAAATTGGACTTTGTGACAATTAAAAACTTTTGCTCTAAGAAAGATCCTGTTAAGAGAATGACAGGATGAGTCACAGATGGGGACAAATATTTCCATATCACACTATCTTACAAAAGACTTGTAGCCAAAATATATAAAGGACTCTCTAAATTCAATAACAAGACACACTAATTAAAAATGGGCAAAAAATTTGGAGCAGATACTTCCCTGGAGAGGATATACAGATAGCCAAGAAGTCCATGAAAAGGTATTCAACATAATTATCCATTAGGGAAATGGCCAATGAGATACCACCACACACCTATTATAAAGGATAAAATAAAATAAAAAATATTGACAATATCAAGTTATCTGAGTCAAAAATTCAGATCAGCTGGATCTCTCATACATTGCTGGTGGGAATGCAAAATGAAACAGCCACTCTGGAAAACTGTTTGGCAGTTTTTTAGAAAGTTGTGTATATACTTACTATATGATCCAGCAATTACCTTCCTGGATATTTTTCCTAGAGCAATTAAAACTTATGTTCACACAAAAACCTATTCACAGATATTCACACAAGCTTTACTGATAATATTCCCAAACTGGAAACAAGCCAGATGTCCTTCCATGGGTGAATGGGTGGACACACTGTGGTGTATCCATATAATAGAATACTACTCAGCAATTAAAGGGAATGAACTATTAATACAGACTAATTGACTATGTCTCAAAGTATGTGAAATAAGTAAGTCTTAAAAGGTTACATATTATATGATTCCATTTATATGAAATTCTGGAAATGACACAATTACAATGATGGAGAACAGAGCATAGTTGGCAGGAGTTATGGTTGGGAAGACAGCCTAACTCGGGCAGCAAAAGGGAGGTTGTGGTTATGAACAAGTTCTCTTTTTGGATTGTGGTAGTGGTTATACAAATCTATACTTGAGATCAAATTTTGTAGAAATACACACATTCACACACACAATGCAAGTAAAAGTGATGAGTATTTAGTAACATCAGTCTCCTGGTTTTGGTAATGTGCCATAGTTATTTTGTATTATAAGATCTTATTTATCATCAGGGGAAGCTGGGTGAAGTATATACTGGAACTTTCCGTATTATTTTTGCAACTTCTTGTGAGTTTAAATTTATTTCAAAATAAAGAGTTGTTTTTTTTTAATAAGAAAAAATAGTCAAGGATGTTATGGGGGTACAGAGATGAAGATAAAAGATCTCTATTCATTTTGGGGAGGAAGGAGTAGACATTTTGGGGAAAAATACAGGAGGAGGAAATACTTAGCAGAGTCTTCATAATGAGATAAGTTTGGCCAGCAGCAGGGTAAATTTATTCCTCCATGGCCAGCATGTGGTCTAGAGGCCCTTCCTCCCTCATCTGGAATGTAGCAAAGCCTTCTAATTGATACCCCTACTTCCTCCCTTGTCCCAAACCAGTTTTCAGCCCTACTTTGCCTGAATGGTCCTTTTAAAATATAAATCAGGTAATGATATTACTTTGCTTAAAAGGTTATCCTCTCATTTGGAGAAATAGCCCCTGTCCTTACAATGGCTTCTGTGCTAGGCTCCCACCCAATGACCTCTCTGACCTCTGGTCCAGCTGCACCCATTTCACTCCTCTGTTCCAGCTTCACTGACCTCCTTGCTGTTCATTTCACACTTCAGACACCCTCCCCCCCACCTCCCCATTGCAAGTCCTTCTTACTAGCTGTTCCTTTTGCCTAGAATCCTCTTCTCTCTTGTCTCTTTTGTTGGCTCCCTCCCCTCCTCCAAGTGTTTGTTTAGCTCTCTGGTTCTCACTGAGGATACCTTCCCTGAAAATACTGTTTAAAAGTGCAAAACTTCCAGCTGCCTTTCCATCCCTCTTCCCTGATTTATTTTTCCCCTAGTACTTATTACCTTCAACTTTACCACATAATATATTTTGTTATTATTAATTTGTCTTTTGTCCTCCACTAGATTATAGTTTCTAGGAGGGCAGAAATATATGTCTGCTATTTTTTCCTTTACTGCATTATACCCAACACTTAGATTCTTTTCATTCTTTCAATAAAGGTATTTGAGGGCCTGTGTTTGTTTCTTATTGCTGCTGTAACAAATTACCACAGTCTTTGTGGCTTAAAAACCCACAAATTTATTATCTTACTGGTTCTGGAAGTCAAAAATCCAAAATTGGTTTTAAGGAACTAAAAGCAAAGTGTCAGCAGGGCTGTATTCTTTCTGGAGGCTCTAAAGGAGAATTGATTTCCTTGCCTTTTTCAGCTTTTAGAGGCTGCTTTTTGCCTTTGGTTCATGTCCCCTTCCTCTATCTTCTAAGTGCATCTTTCCATTCTCTGCTTTAGATTGTCACATCTCCTATCTCTGTAACCATGATCCTCTTTTAGGGACCCCTGTGATTATATTGGAACCACACAGATAACCCAGGATAATCTCTGCATCTCAAAATCTTTAACTTAATCACACCTGGAACTTCCCTTTTGCTGTGTAAGGTATTAACAGGTTATAGGGATTAGAACTTGGACATTGGGGGTGGGGGCACGGGGCATTATTCTGTTTGTCATAGAGCTTATTGTGTGTTAGGACCTATTATATGCCCTGTATAGACCAGGCAATAATGGATAACTAAAAAATAAACAGGATAATTTTAGCTAGTGATAAATGTGATACTAATAAATGAAAATAAAATAGGGTAATTTAATAATCTAATCTAATAGAGAACAACTGTAGGGATGGGGATGGAGACCTCTTTGGAAGAAACTTTGCGCTGAGACATAAATGACAAGAAAGAACCAACCACATAAATATCTGAGGGAAGAGTGTCCCAAATAGAAGGAAAAGCAAACACAAAGGCCTTGAGTCAGTGGAGAACTTGGCCTGTTCTGCATGGACAGAGGCCAGCTGGGTAGGTTAGAGGTTAGAAAAGTAGACAGAAGCCAAATCATTCAGGCTCTTTTAGGCCACAAGGAGGGGCTCTGATTGTATTTGGAGGTTCATAGTAAACCATTAGAGGGCTTTGAGAGGCAAGTGATCTATGTGGATTTATATTCTTAAAAGATGACCATGACTATGGAAATTGAGTTACAGGGGGCGCCAGTGGGTGTAGAAGACTTGTGATGAGGCTACTGCTGTGTTGTTCAGGTGAAAGGCCAAGGTCACTTGGACTATGGTGGAAGCCATGGACATAGAATAAAACTGGATATTTTTAGGATGTATTTCATTGGTAAAGCCAATAGGATTATTTGACTGTGGGAACACAGATTATTCTAAGATTTTTGGTCTGCACTGTGGAGTATATGACAATGCTATTTAATGTGGAAGACTTGGAAAAGAGGGGTGTGTGTGTGTGTGTGTGTGTGTGTGTGTGTGTGTGTGTGTGTGTGAAGAGTTCTGTTTTAGACATGTGAAGTTCAAGATACTTATAAGCCATCCAAGGGATCATGTCAGGAGGTCTTAAGCTATTGGGTTGGAAAAGTCATAACACATTTTCACAATGAAAAACATAGAAAAAATACATCATGACTTTTCCAACAACCCATTATATGCATCTGAAGCTCAGGGGAGCAGCCAGGGATAAAGTTGTGCATTTGAGTATTATGTATCTTAGGTGGCATTTAAAGGCATGGGGCTGGATGAGATCATTTAGAGAGAAAACAGGTATAAAGAGATTATGGAAAGATCCAGATATCAGTAATAATGGTAAATTCTCATTTAACACTTACCCTGTCTATATTAATTTATATAATCCTCACAACAATTCAATGAGATGGTTTCTATTATTATCATACCCCATTTTATAGTTGAGAACACTGATGTGGAGAGATGAAGAAACTTTCCCCAGGTCACACGACTAGTAACTAGCTAAACCGGGATTCAAACTTAAGAAATCTAGCTCAAGAGCCCATGCTCTTAAACCTCAAGTTTCTACAATATTGTGCCCCTCATAAGTATGAATTTAAGATTGTGGACAAAATCACCACTAAAATCCACTTTTGCCTAGGGTTTTATTACCCTAAGCAACTACTCTGATACAAATTGGAATTGGAGTTGGTGATAAGCAAAATTTAGTGGTAAGAGAGTTCACTTCCATAAAATATATTCTTTCCTTTTATGTGCTCTAAGTTTTTAATTAAAATAAAAAAAATCATTAACATTTGACATACGATATTATATTAATTTCATATGTACAACATAGTGATTAGACATTTATATAATTTACAAAGTGATCACTTCAATAAGCCTATCACCTGTCTGACACCATGCATCATTACTACATATTATGGACTATATTCCCTATACTGTACTTTACATCCCTGTGTAAGCTTTTAAAATTTAAAAAATCTATTCCAATGCCCTAGTACCAAAGCTCTTCATACTGTATTGGGTTGAGATTTGATAAAATACATACACATGTTTTCTATAAATAGACTTCTCAGCAACCCCTAGAAAATCTGTGGTTTAATGAAAATCAGTTCACCCATTATGACTAACAGTCCATGTTTGAAAGGATAAAGTATTTGGAATTGATTCCCAGGATGAATCACATTTGAATAATTGTACAAGATTACTCACAAGTTCAAGGGAGTTAGGTTTGCAAAACTAAATAAAAATCAAATAAACCCACTTTATAAATTTTGCTTACAACATGTTCTCATATACCACCCACAAAATGTTTCTTTTGTAAAGACTGAACCTCAAGATACACTGAAGGGAAATTTCCACTTCTGTGACTTTGTCAGTAACACAGTCAGAGTGGTGATATGCAATGTTCTTATTTCACTGTGGGGAACACAGAACAGTTTGCTGATTAACTGACAAATGTCTGTTCAAGACAGTCTAGAGGTCAGCATCTGAAGAGTGACTCAAAGGGTATATGTCACAAGAGAACCTTAAACAAGCCTGAGTCTCCAAGGTCTACAGATGAATGAAGTGATGATGATAAAGCTGCCTCTGATTCAATATGTATATTGTGTGTATAATTGAACAGTCATTCACTGATGATTGATTAAACACCTACTGTATATGCCAAGCACAGGAGTTGCAATAATGAGTCTCAGAGGCAAATGAGCACTATTTGCATAAAGCTCATGGACTAATAGGAAAAAGAGACAAACAAATAAGAAAAATAAAGTGTAATGGGTAAGGCAGTTTTATGGGGGTAAGGGTGGGTCAAGAAATTTTGCTAATTGGCTCTCACTGCTTTGATGGTCTAGCTTTGATACTTATAAAGGATCTTGGCAAATACTTGCAAATTATTTTCAACGTTAGTATTCATCAGAAGACTAACAGATTTGACTTAAAGTCTCTGGTTTACTTAAGAATCACAAGCCCTCAGAAGAAAGTAGGGTTTCTGTTTTGCTTTGTTTGTTCACTTGTTTGGTTTTATAGATCCCACATGTAAGTGAAATCATATGGTATCTGTGCTTCTTTGTCCAACTAATTTCACTTAACATAATACCCTCTGGGTCCAATCTATGTCATCAAAAATGGCAATATTTTATTTTATTTATTATGTCAAGTAATGTTTCATTGTATACATGTACCACATCTTCTTTATCCACTCATTTATCAATGGACACTTAGGTTGCTTCAATATCTTGGTTATTGTAAATAATATTGCAATGAACATAGGGGTGCATATATCTTTTCAAATTGGTGTTTTGGATTTCTGTGGATAAATACCAAGAAATGGAATTTCTGGGTCGTATGGCAGCTCTACATTTAATTAATTAATTAATTAATTTATTTATTTTTGAGGAATGAGATGATTATATTTTAAATACCACCTATACACTGACTTCTGAAACTTTTATATTCAGCTCATATTCCTCTCCAAACTCTAGATCTAACTATATCCCCTAAAATCTCTCCTTGGGTATCTATTGAACAACAACCCCCAAACTTTCGATCTCTTCCCGTAAAACCTTCTCCTAACCCAGTATTCCCCCTTTCAGTAAAAGATACCTCTGCTTTTCTAGCTCTTCAGGACAAAAACCTTGGAATCTTCCTGACCCCCCGTTCCTCCTGATACCCCATATCAATTCCATCTGGGAATCTAGTTAACTCTACTTTCAGTCTACTGGTAGACTCTTTTTTTAAATTTAATTTTATTATTATTATTATTATTATTATTAGTTACAGATGTACAAAACAATGCAATAGTTATTTTTTTCACCCCTTACAAAATGACTCACCCCTCCCCTGTCCCCCCACCCCCAATATCATATGTATCTATTACAATTCCATTGACTCCATCCCTACACTATATTCCACATCCCATGACTATATATGTGTTAAATTATAGTTGACATATAATATTGTTCAGCGGCAGCTTCAGATGTACAGTACAGTGGTAAGGCCACTACACCATCCATGAAGTGGTCTCCCTAAAAGGACATGCATCCATCTGTTCCCCTAAAAAAAAATATTTACAACCTTATTGATTATATTCCCTAAACTGTCTCTTCTGTCTCTGCAGTAGTATTGTAGTTTATCACCTCTTACCACCACTGCTACATTCTTGGTCTAAACCACTCTCATTGGGCTGAAAATAATAGCCTCAAACTAATCTCCTTGCTTCTGTTCTTTTGCAATTACAATCCATTCTTAAGCTAGAATTCAAAATACAGACATACCTCACAGATATTATGGGTACTGTTCCAGGCCACCTCAATAAAGTAAGCTGTAATGTTTTTCCTGGTGGAGGGTCCTGCCTTCAATTTGTAGGCAAAACTCAACATCTGTGAAGCACAATAAAGTGCAGCACAAAAAAAAACAAGCTTTGCCTATAATTCTTTTAAAACGTAAATCATTACTCTGCTCCAAACTTCCCAGTAATGTCCAATCTCATTCAGAGTAAAAACCAAATTTCTCCTAGGTATCTACCCAAGAGAAGTAAAAACATGTGTCTGCACAAAACTTGACACAAATATTTGCAGCACCATTATTCATAATAGCCAGCAAGTAGAAACAACCCATATATTCTTTAACTGACAAATGGATAAATAAATGGGGCATATCTGCACAATTATTTGAAATATTATTTGGCAATACAAAAGAACACAGTATTGATACATGTTACAACATGGATGAATTTTGAAAACATTATGCTAAGTGAAAGAAGCCAGTCACAAAAGATCACATTTTTTTTTTTTTTAAGGAATTTTTTTTGGGAAACAGTGTGTTTTTCCATGACCCATCAGCTCCAAGTCAAATAGTCATCTTCAATCTCATTGTGGAAGGCACAGCTTTGTGGCCCATGTGGGGATGGAACCGACAACCTTGGTGTTATGAGCCTGTGTTCTAATCATCTGAGCTAACTGGCTACCCCAAAAGATCACATTTTTAATTACGTTTATATAAATACCAAATCTATAGAAATAGAAAGTAGATTAGTGGTTGCTAGAGGCTGGGAGGAGAGAGTAGGGAGCTACTGCTCATGGGTGTGGGGTATTTGTTATGATTATGAAAATGTTTTGGCATTAAGTAAATGTTGCTCCATTTTGTGAATACACTAAAAAACACTGAATTATATGTGGAGGAAAGTGTATATCAGAACACAGTTGGTATTCTACCAGGAAGGTAGAATGGAGGAGGGTGGCTTGAGAAGTTTAACAAGAATATCTCTTTCATCCTGGTAGGCATTTGAGTTTTTAATCTGTCTGAATCTCCTCTACTTAGAGAAGTTCTGAAATAGGTGTGAGCAAGCATCTTGGCACAGCCCATGGTTATTGGGGGTCACATCTTTACCATTTATTTATTGTTTGACTTTGTGTAATTTGCTTAACTCCATATAGCCTCAATTTCTTCATCATCAAAATGCAATAATAATTGAAACAATTACGTACCTTATAAAGGTTGTTGTGAGGATTAAATGAGGTATTACTTATAAAGGACTCATATGATACCTGGTGCCTAGTGAGTCCCCTGACAAAGTTCTGGAGGAGCCAATGAGGGAAATCTAGGGATGGGCTATTTGTAGGACAGGTCTCATGCATCTGTGGGCACTGGGACTGGAAAGGTACTGAGGGGGAGTGTTCCCCATGAGTGTCTGCCCCCGCTCCATACACAGGATGCTGAGGTTTTCAAAGATGACTTGTTGAGGGACACAATGAATGAACAAATAAAACACTATAAACACGACAAAGTGACCCTTTATTTAATTGCTGACAACTGCTAACATATACACAGAATCAGCCTTGCTTTTCAAAGATGAGAGCTACCACTAACGAGATTGTCCAGGTGCCTAAAAGGTTATGTGATATTTTCTCGACGAGGTTGTGCTTTGCAGCTAGCCTGGAGAACAGACGTGGCCTCTGTGTATAGGCCTCACCATT
This sequence comes from Aselliscus stoliczkanus, assembly GCA_033961575.1. Taxonomy (NCBI): domain Eukaryota; kingdom Metazoa; phylum Chordata; class Mammalia; order Chiroptera; family Hipposideridae; genus Aselliscus; species Aselliscus stoliczkanus. The sequence goes on along the minus strand of CM066728.1, from coordinate 76,806,893 downwards.
ACTTGAGAGTCTGTATTCTGCCTCATGCACTATAAAATAAGCCAATTCATCCCTCTTGCATCTGGAAAAACATTCTAAAGGGCACTACAAAATTTAGTCAATAAAACCACATCTCCCAACAGAAAATATGCAGCAGCCTGGATATCACTGAGCTATCTGATGCCTTATTCTCTGTCTTTTTTGTTCTCTAGGTCACTAGCCATCTGTAACTTGATTGAAAAATCCCAATTCTGTATTCTTAGACATGGAAAAGCAATACTGCATCTGTAAACCAGACCCTTGTCATATCCTGCATTATTTTTTATCTTTTCCTGTATTGTCCTAGGAAGACCTGCTCTGTTTTCTCAGCCTGAAGAGAAAATTAGATAAGCATTAAATGTTGCTTTTCATGTTTATCCAGACAATTATTTCAAAAACTTTTAAGTGCTTCGTCCTCCATTTTATTGCCTAGAACACTTCTCAGTTGAAAGCTTTCTTGCCTTGTGCTTTTGATTACTGTTAGGCTTCTGCTTACTGAGGACTGGCTTCTGCTTACTGAGGACTGGCTTCTGCTTACTGAGAAGGACTGGCATGGTGTGGAAGATGTCAGCGTGCCAAGACTTCCTTGCTACAGAAGCTGGAAGTGTTGAGAGATTAGACAGCAGTCTGTGCAACCCTAGACATACATCAGTAAGTGGCCACTACAGGAATAATAGCTGACATCTGAAAACTCCCTCAGAACGCTATACTACAATCCTTCCAAGGGTAGGAACTAGAAAAAAAGTGAATGGCGTATAATCCTCAGGAGATTGCCCTCAATTTCCCACTAGCTGGGACCCTGCTGCAGCTCTCTTACAAACTGCTCTATTATGGCAAAAGGATAGAGAAGTTTGAAAGGACTTTTCTAACTAGTGCTTGTTGTAGTGCCAGTTGGCTGGCTGGCCTTGAAATTGGAACAAGGTAGACCAGACATCAAAAATCAGGGAAAAGCATTGAAGCATCAGAGCTCTTTAATACTCTTCTTTCTACTCCATTCCAGTCGTACAACTGGGCAGCCCCTCATGGCACATGGCTATTTTGTCTTCTTGTACTTTTACAAGGATTATTAAAACTCCAGCTCATTGGCCAACCAACATAGGAAATTTTCTGACTGAAAGTCAAACAAACAAGATTCAATATGTTGTGTTTCTTCATCCAGATCAGAAGCCCCTGATTTCTAATAATAACGGAGGCTTGTCACTTTTTAATAACTGGCCTTGAAGATCTGTGTGGTTCCCAGAAACCTCTTCCTTTCACTGAGAAGGTGAGTCATTGAAAAGGCAGTCATCAGCCATGATATGGGGAGGGTGCTAACAGAGATCATTGGAATTCCCAGATAATCCCCAAACCACCCTTTTGTTAGTAGCTTTAAACTCTTGACTGAAGCTGTTACTACAACTTCTAACAGCATTTCACTGATAAGTTTCAAAAGATCTGGTACCTTTCTGAGAAGTGTAGATTTGAGACATGGGGCAAGAATCAGGCAGTTAAAAAAAAAAAAAAATCAGGCAGTAGAAAGAAGAGAGAGAAGCAAATATTGACTGACATCCATTCTTATATAATATATATTTTGTGTTCTATCATTTTTCTCCTTTTATCAGTAAAACAGTCCATTTTAAATATGCAACAGTTTTATCATTTATTTGTATACCTTACTAGGATAAGAGTATTTTTTTTATGGAGCTTAAACATGGTATTAGGGACAGAAACGGAGCTAGTGAGAAATTAATGGGGTTTTCCAGCAATCATATGATGGGCACTTTGGTAGAGAAGATTAAAATTTTGAATTGCAAAAATGCCATCTGGTTTTCCAATCTCTGTCATGATCCCTCTCCTAATCTTGACTTCTGAGGCCTGTTGCTCTTTATTCTTTCAGTGGACTTCTGTTTCTGTCCTGAGGGTCCTGCTTTCTTTCCCATACATTGTAGATGTAAATAAGGACACAAGCACAGAAGAGAATATACTAAACAAGGCCAAGCTGTTAGAGGTGGGAGCCTGGGGATTCCGTGGAGGTCCTCAGAAAGGGCTCCTGTCTGTGGAAACCAAAGCTGAGGCAAATGGGAGAAGGAATGTTAAAGGAGAATTATTTTCTAGTATTTATGCTGATCTCATAGTCACCTTCTAGAGCTCCTGAAAAGGCAAGAAGAGAATTATTGTGGCCTTGGTATAGTGTCCCAAGCACTCATCTGGGAACTAAGATATCTGCTGTTAGCTCCATCTCCGCCACTAAAATGTATGGCCTTAGGCACATCATTTCACTTCTGTCTATTTATAAAGTGAATGCATTAAGTTATGAGTGCCATATTCTTTTTCTGTCCTAACATTTGATGATGTTAAAAGCTTTGTAGTACATTGAAAATGACACACATATAAGCAAACTGCCTGGTTATATGTGTGATTTCAGTCAAGCTGAGCTCTCTGTTTCAGCTCCTTAGCAGTAAAACAAAGAGAGCAACTTTTGCCTTTTAGGGGTCTTTTGAAAATGAGGTAACAAATAATATCTGGCAAAATACCCAGGATATGGATGGTTTAAAAAAAAAAAATCAGTGATGCTATAACCCAGTCTTAAATGGTCCTACCTTGTACATGGAAGTGTGAGGATGGTTTCTGTCCCCATGGATAAATCACATTGGAGCCTGTGTCACTACGTAGTGACAGGAAGTGATTCAGAGCTCCTAGCTCTGTTTGTGTGGAAAGGCAGCTCTGTCCTAGAAACTAATGGAAACCCTATGGTAGATGGGAGCCCTGTCGCACAATTACACCTCAACCCAACCTCTATAGCCCTGAGACTTGCCAAACCCTGCTTAGCTGGTTGAAAAGTTCTGCTGCTGAGGGAAAATGTGGTGAAGCGTGGCTGGTGACTCCACTCAACTCCGGGAAATGCCAAGTTTGGTCAGCTTAGAGGGATTCAAGAACAATGTCTTTGAATGCTTTTTTTCTGACATTCTCCAATTCTCGTGTTGAAAATTGGGCAGGACACTCAGGTGTGGAGTAGGCAAAGGCTAGCTGAAGACATCCACGAAGCCCGCCTCTCATGTTTCAGCCAAATTGGGAATCTGTTGGAAAATGAGCTCCGCCTTGGGAACAAAATACCATCATTTCTTTGATTTTCATCAACAACAAACTTCTCTCATTTACAAGAAAATGGATCACTTGACACCTTGGAGATTTTACCTGGAGGAAGATAATTTCTTGAAATCTCTTGTGCCACAAGAGCTAATAGCTATTTTTGCAGCTGTAAAATTGATAATGTACTCACTTCGCCCAGAGCAATGGATTTTTAATCTTAACATAAAGCTTGGACTGAAATTGTGTCCTCTAGAGGTCACCAATGCACCAGATTTGAAGGCCATAGAGCTTCCAAAATGCTTAGGAAGAGCCAGTATCCTACTCATATCTGAATGAAAGAGAAAAGAAGGCAAATAAATTATCATAATGGCTACCCTCCAGCTAGTCTTTTAAGAAATAGGAAACTTTGTTTTGAATAGAGCATCTTTTTATTGATTTTTCTTGGTTTCTTAGTCTCTTCTCTGCACTGATATAACTGGAGGAAACTCTTATAATGGTTAAATGCTTCCCAACCAATGGCTTAATTTTGGAAATCAGAAAAAAAGCTTTTCTATATGGGAGAGAAACTGATATAGAAATAGGCTACTTCAGCCTCCATTAGCTGAGTGTTTCTTTCCGTGGTGCACTGGGCAAAGAAGAATGTCTCCATGTGTCTCCTGGGCATGCTTCCTCCAACAGCATGGGCACCCTGCGGTGTGAAGCACAGGAAGTGGCCCTTTAATTAGCTGTTATATAATTTCTGAGATGCCTTATGTGGGAGGACTCCATCCCAAGTACCTACAACTCTGCACATAAAGGGATCAGAATCAAAAACTGCACATACAGGGACTACTTTGGTAGTCAAAACATACCTTTCCTTTGGAAGAACTATCAGCCAAGAGCCAGGAGACAGCAACCTTAAAGTCCTAATGGGACTTTTCTTAGCTGGTTTGCTTTTTAAGTTATTCTTACGCTTTAATCTTGTGTGAAGCTAATTATCTCCCTTGGAGAGAACTTGCCCTAAGAATACTACTACACTGTTGGCAGCAGGATTGAAACAGAGGAGTAAACAACGCACTGCTGAGAGCCTGGGACATGTCGCGGCATAACCTGCTGCTGGTGGCCTGTGTTGCTCAAGCCTTGACCTGGGAGTTACCACCAGTGGATCACAAGCATTGTTCCTGCTGCTCGGGTTGCTCTGCAAAGAGAGAAATTCCAGTACCATGACTTTCCCAGGGTCCATACACTTGCCAGCAGCTAATTCATCAGGAAATTGCCTCTCCCCTCTTCCTTCCCACATTCCTTCCTGAGCATTCTCCAGCCCAAGGTGTGGCCAATCCTCGGAAGATCTGCTGGGGTTGATTGACAAGAAAACAAAACCTTCCTCTAGATAAGAAACATCATACTGTATAGGAAATCTATTTGCTCTGGGTGGAACTCTCTTTTTCTTTCAACTTCTACATTGCTAACTGTGTAGTTTCTTATCATTTCTTTAGGACATATGGAACAGTCAATCTTCAAACAATCAGCTTTGTTTGAGTAGCTTTTTTAAATTGCTAATTTACAAGGAAGTAAAACAAACACTTTGCTCTAGAGGGTTATGGTGATTTTTTTTTTCTCAGGGTTATTAGATATTTTTCTTTAGCACTAAAGAAGAACAAAGGCCAATTTTCATTTTCATTTCTGAACTGTTTTCTTTACCGTGATGCTCCTTTAAGAGTTGCTTGTACTGTGGAGACCTTGGAGTTCAAAAAAGGATGCCAGATACTCATTCTAGAGACTCAAACCTTTAACTTATATAATTTCCTAAGGGGAACTGCGGGGTGTTGTGCAATGTTTTAGCTCAGCTAGGCTGAGAATGGTTTCCCTGACCTGTCCATGTCGTCCGGCAGACAGCTTTCCTGGGACTCCGCTGTTGTTTTATTAGCAACACGTTGTATGACTGTGAGTAAGTTTCCCTTATGTTTCAATTTTTTTTTTTTTTTATAAAATAAAAGGGTTGGACATAATCTTTTCTAAGGTCTGTTTTGAAGCTAATATCTACTCTGAGAAATTAAGGCAGTTCAGCCAAGGGCCAGTTGCAACTTTGTAAGTGTATTAGTGTCCCACAGCTGCTTTAACAGCATACCAAAATCTGGGTGGTTTAAAACAACAAAAATTTGGGCCAGCCAAGTGGTGCGGTGGTTAGGGGCTGGCTAGGGAAGCCAGTGGCCCTGGTTCGGGTCCCACATATGAGGGCCAGTGACACTGCCCTAATAAAAAAATAAATAAATAAAAAGAATCTATAAAACAACAAAAATTTATTTTTTCATAATTCATATTTTTTCATAAGTCCAAAATCAAGGTGTCAGCAGGGCCATACTCTCTCTGATGACTCTAGGGGATAGTTTTTTCTTGCTTCATCTACCTTCAGGTGTTTCCTGGTATTCCTTGGCTTGTAGCTACATCACACCAGTCATATCACTGTCTTTTCTCTATATGCCTTCGCGTGATCTTTCCTCTGTGAGTGTCTGCCTTGGCATCCAAATTTCTGTTTTTTTCATAAGGACATCAGTTATATTGGATTAGGGCCCACCGTAATGACCTCATTTTAACTTGATTACTTCTTTAAAGACCCTCTTTCTAAATATGGTTAGATTTTGAGATACTGCGGGATTCAGAATTCAGCATATCTTTTGTGGGACCAAAATTCAACCCGTAACAGAGAGCAACTAGAAAATATCTCTGTGCTGCATATCTTATCGTTCATAAGATAAGGCCCATTCTCCATGTTGTTCTGAGCCCTGAGAGGCAGACCTACATGGATCATACCGGGGAACCCCTTTGTCCTCTGGCTTCTATTTGGGTTAGCCAATGGCAAGAGATAGGATGCAAGAGGAGATTGCGGAGGCAATGGGGTATTTTTTCCCTGGAGGATGGAGAGTATAACCACAGCTGGCTGTGTGTTGTAAGGAGACCCCATCCACACAGATTTCTTTGTCTCTGGGGACCCATACTTCAGGGTTAAGGTCAATAATTCTCTCCCTCCACAAGCTCTTGCCCCGCTTAGGTTTCCTTACCCATATTTTTACAATGTTTTCTTTATTAAACTCTCTTCGTACTATCCACTTTGAGTGGCCCATCTGTTTTCTGGAGAGCAAACCTCTCCACTCTTAATGACTAAATTATTTTTCTTAAAGTTCACAATGTTAGGTTGGTCCACAAGAGTCTGGGCAGGGACAAGCTCTCTTGCAATTTGCCAAAACCTGGCTAGGTAATCCTTAGTCCAGGAAACTTCCAAAAGGCCAGGTTCTTTATACAGCCAAACTAGCAAGGCAGACAAGCAGGTTTGGTGGATATTTTGGATGACATGGGTTTAGATGTCTGTTAGGTTCATGGCCATTCTGGAACAGCTTCCCAGGATAGTCTCATACCCTTCAGCCAGGTTGGCTTTCGCCCGGTGAGTGAAGACCAGGCCCACCCAGCTACTCTCTGTCTTGTCTCTGCATCACTGGTGGACTTCACTTCAGTTTCCCACTCAGTGATCAGATGTCTCTCAATAATGTAATGTCTTCCTTATAAAAATTGTTTTGCATTTTACAATTTCAAAATCTGCTTTAAATCATCTCAGTCCTTGCTAATAAATGCGAAGGAGGGAATATTTGTTGATCTCTGATTTCTAAATGGAAAAGGAGGCACATGTATGGAAGGAGTCATGAAAATCTCCAGAATGACCATTCTGTGAAATAGGTATTGTTAGCCCTTTAAGCACATGAGGAAACTGGGGCTTTGAGTGGTTCAGTGAAACTCTCTGCTTACTTAGCTAGTAAATTTACAGGGCTAGTATTCAAACCCATGTTTTCAAATTCCATTATTTGCTTCTAAAAGGGTGTGTTTATTTTTATTTTGATGTTCATCAGCCTTTAAAAATGAACATCTGCACCATGTGATCAGTTACTTGGTCTTTTCCCTCTCCTACTATCCAAGCTAGTCCTTTGCACTCAGTGTTCTGAAGACTCCTATGCATGGAAGTGCGGGGGGCCAGCCTCTGCGAGTCCAGGGGTTCCCTCAGGTGGAGACGGCGTCGGTGAGGGAAGAAAAGAAAGAAGGGAGACAGTGAAGACACTGGGGAGTTTCAGAGAAGAAGTGTCACACTTTATTATTATAGCATGTCCCTTTTATAGGAATTCTTGACCATTACCTCGATCACAAGTTAAGTTCCACCTCTTAGGACTTTTGCAGTCTTTACTTCCTTGTAATTGTTCTCTCCAAGATGTAGTGTGACCTATTCTATGCTAAGGATTCATATCTCAACACATTGCCTAAAGAGTGGTTACCATGACTACCTAGCCATTATCCCAAATTCTAGCAGCTAGACTCACAAGGCATATACTTGAGCTATTACTAAAAGACTAGTAGTGGCTGAGTTTAGGGTAAAAATTATCTAAAGTCTATTCCTATGTGATTACAATATTTAGTAGCTAAAAGGGGAATCTCAAACTTCTCTTATCCTACGGAGGGCTTCATATTTACAATAGAGGATAGCATCTGTTTCTCAGTCAAAGCTTCAGTAAATATTGCTACAACAATGTACAAAGCAAAGAATTCAAATAAGGCTATTGATTAACATACCCTATGGTCAGCAAATTGCCTCTTATCGAAACTCTTATGGCCTGGAGACTTTTAGTCTTCAAGGAGACTTCTCACAGCAGTGGCTTTAGGCAAGTGAGCTCAAGGACTGATGTTATTATCAGTTTCTCACAGGCAGGCTGTCAGTTTCTCACAGACAGGCTTTTGGTCTATGTGGCCAGGGGTCTGTGCCTCTGTTTCCAAGAGGCTTGAGTCCCCAATATCTCAGTACTGGGGTCCCTGCAGAACTACTGCCTGGCTTGGATTGTCTCCTTTCTTGTAGGAGATCTTGCCCATCTTTGGCTGTGTAGTTAGCTCATAGGGGTACCACAGGAACTTGACATAAATGCAGTGAGAGTACTGTCTCCTATAGGATCCGATGTAGAGGAAGGCACATGGGTTCACAGAGGTAAGAGATTTGACATGACCAACCATAAGGCAGCACCCCAAACATCCAGTGCTGAGCGTAGCAATGTGACCTTGTGAGACACTGGGGGGCTGTCAGCCCCCAACATCATGGAAGAGGCAGAGAAAACCACCCAGGAACATTGCATAGCTGCTCAACTCCCATTCATAAACTTATTTTTCTATGTCTGATAATTCTAGGGTTTTTTAGGAGCCCTCAGTATTATCTGTTATACTTTGTGATTTTTTACTGGCTTTTCTTTAATGAGTTTCTGGATTATGTATTCTATGCTGGGTACCCTCATGATTGTTACTTTCACTCTTTTGGACCTGGAGTAAAAATCGATACCCACCTTAATGTGCTAACAATCTTTCTTGAAAGTCCATTATGCACTAGCTTAGCTGAACTCTGCTGTAGCCATGAAAATGGGCACCCAGATTTAAGGGTGGTAATTACACCAGGGATGTAATTGTCTCTTAAAATGTGCAAGGGAGATGGGCACATTACTAGGGAACAAAGAAAAATATTGAGTTGAATATTTGTGGCTTAACTTTCTGGTTATAGTTAGAAAATTCTGTGTTGGTTTGCATTAGAATTCTTATTACCCCTTTTAAGGAAAACAAAACAAAACAAAAAACCTCATTAAAAAATTGGAAGGATTTTTTTTTTTTATATCTAGTAGCTCTCTCCAAATCACATTTGGCTTCCTGAAGTGCGAAGGGATACGAAATGCTTGAATTCTGTTTTTCCTTAAAGCCCACCTGGGTTTAAGTAAGACATGGGAAAACATCCTACTAAATTCATCTTGAATTGTTTTGGAATTTAGCCATTTGGAAAGGCACTTAAGATATTTGAGAATGCCCAAGTTGTTTTCAATTTTACTCTCTGGATATTTTCTAAGTACATTATTAACATTACAGTTTTAATATTCTAGGCATAATAGCACATGTTTCATTTCAAAGATGTAAAGTGATAGAAGAAAGTAAAGGAAACCTGGTGAGAGTAAGAATAAGCAGCTTCCAAAGAACTCTTTATTATGTTCACTTTCATGTTTAAAAAGGTGGAGCAGAACGAGCTTGTATGTATGGTTAAGGTACAGGTAGTGTGAATTGTGCTCCCTCAGCTGCATAGGAAGCCAATCTCTATTTATTTTTTCCTTCTTGTGTTGCATTCCTGCTTAAGTACTTAGCCTGGTTCCTCATTGTCCACTGAAACAAGTCTGAGCTTCTCTGGATTTCACAGCTGTTCAAAATAGTATCCAACCTGGTTTCCTACTGGGACAGGAAGAATGGTATCAGCAGAAAAGCTTAACATGTGATAGGTGCAGAGCAAGGCCATTTTGGGAAGGGTCAGGTCTCCATGTGCTGAGCTCACTGAGGTGTTAGAGGTGCTTGCAGGCACCGTTCCTGGAGCTGTGAACATGTCCATACATGTTATTGAGGGAGGGACCAAAGTCCAGCTTCCTGATCTTAGTCAATGTGGGTACTTGGCTGCAGGAGCATGGCAGGCACCCTGTTATTTACACAGGGGCACAAAGGCCCAGAGCAACTAACTAACAGTCAGGCTCAGGATGCAATTCTTGAAGCTGCTGCACAAGTATCCCTGAATATGAAATGGGAATAGTTCTAAAATCTGAGACATCCTGAAGCCCACAGTGGGAATCACAAGGTTCCAGTGCTGGAAATTGGGAAGCAAGGGGTGAAGATCCTTTTCTTGTCAAATAGCTTATTTAAAATCTAATTTGTGTTTTTTGTGCTGTTATAAACATGCCCGGGCATATCTGACAGATTGGAAGGAAGAGCCATAAGGACTGTTTTTGCATAAAGGACTAAGATGATCTATGATGCATGTGGCTTTCTCTAGCAATAGGGTAGGGAGAGTGGGTGAGAATGAATATACTCTAACTCTCATTAGCTCAGCTTCTATGGGTTTATTTATGTCTGAGTTCTAGGTTAGAGGAAGCTGCAAACAAAACTTGCAGAAGTTGTTCTCTTGCAGAATTTGAGAACAAAAATTAGCACTGCTTTAGGATCAATGCACAGAAAAATACAAAATTCAGAAAGATTTTCCTAATTCCATTATCAGTTACATCAAAGCTTGGCTGCAAGGGTGGGGCTTTTAGAGAGGATATTGCCTGCCTTTTTTTTAATTGATAACCCTAGCACTTCAGGGATTTAATCTGGAAAAAAGATAAGTGCAGTTCACTTAATGTAAAGATGTAATAAGTAATGAGAGACATCACTGCATATTCCTTTAAGATACTTATTTTCTTCTAATTTTAAAAATCACAGGGAATTTTTATTGAGTGATTTAAAATATATTATATAGGTATATTTATTTAACTTGTATGACCTTGAAATATCATGATTGAAAGAGAAATCTATTGCCTTAAAAAAAAAAACTGCAACAGGTTGTTTATTACATAATTTAATTCATGCTAACGTGCTGACTTCATATTATTAAGCACTGTAGATCTTGTCTTCTTGGCAATTCTTTCGAGACAATAGAATAGGTATCCACTCTCTTCCCTTTTATGTTTGCTATGAACAGCAGGAATGATTATTATATTAATCATAGTTAATTATATAACCATATATAATATTAGTATATTGAAAAAATTGCTTTTCTGTATGATCCCCTCTAAGGAAGGCAAAGAGAATTTTATTATTTTTTTTCTCCCCTAACTGACTAGTATAGCAAGGAAAGATTATGAAAGAATCCAAAGAATGAAATCAAAAGGCATGGAGGAAAAAGGGAAGTACAACTGATTGATGCACTTAATCATCAATTGTACTGGTTCCAACTGTCATTGATTTGGGCTACGCTGCCATATATCTGAGGTTATCCTAATGTACAACCCAAGAACTATAGAGAGCAGTCTGTTCCATAGAAATATTTTTCATCGAATACAGGAACTTAAGAATTAAAGAAAATTTGAAATACTCTTGGTTCTCTAAATGTTAATGACAGGGGTGGATCCCCAGTCTAATTCCCAGTCTAAAGCATGAAGTTCTTTGGGAACTAGATCAACATTTATATGAATCAAAGGATCTTTGCCTCCTAAGAGAATGGGATCAGGAGTGTGAGCTGAATAGAAAAATATTAGTGACATGCTTTGGGGAATGGAGCGTTAGAGCTGGGAGGATCTGTGAAATAGGGTCACCAACTACATAATGTGATCAGGACCGAGGAGTTTCCTGGGATGACAGGCTTTCAATGTTAAAACCTGCCATGACAACGGGAGCCTATAATCACCTATTGTTGAGGTCATCCTGTCTAACTTCTTTATTTTATACCTGAAATAGTAAGGCCCAATTAAGTGAAGTGACTGGCCAGCAGCAGAATCAAAATTACATTTCAGGTCTGGTGTTCGTCCCACTGCCCTGTTGTTTCTTCTTTATTTGTTTTTATTTTTTTTATTGTTTTTTGAGGGGAGTGACACTGGCCCTCATATGTGGGACCGAACCGGGGCCACTGGCTTCCCAAGCCAGCGCTTAACCACCGCGCCACTCGGCTGGCCCCCTGTGTTTCTTCTTTAAAAGGCAAAAAGAAAAATAGAAAGAATGGGTATATGAGATAAAAGAGTGACTACAGGAAACAGGTGCCTCAGGTAGGTACAGCTGCAAGGCATTCTGGGAATTTAGCTTGGGGCAGTCACTGCCAAGATAGGTTTGGAATCAGCTGCAGCCAAACTCCCCGAGGTATTTCTTTCATTGTCTAGTGAATAACATTAGTTTCCTAAGGCTACTGTAACAAGTTATCACAAACTTGGTGGCTTAGAAAGCAGAAATTTATTTTCTCAAACAATTGCAATAAAGAAAAAGAGGAAAGAAAAAGTTCTGGAGGCCAGAAATATAAAATCAAGGTATCAGCAGGGCCATGTTTCTGCCAAAGACTCTGGGAAAATCCTTCCTTGTCTCTTCCAGCTTCTGCTTGTTCCACACATTTCTTGGCTTGGGGCTGCATCACTCCAATCTCTGCCTCCATTTTCACATGGCTTTTTTTTTTTTTTTAACCCTTTTTTTTTTTTCCTGTTGGTCGCCCTTCTCTTTTCTCCTAACAATTTTTTTTTTTTTTTTTTTTTGTAGCTGAGCCATCCTGCCACTGGCCGGGCATCAAACTGCTGTTGCTTAGAGCTCAGTTTGCACTCTTATTTATTTATTAATTTTTTGAGGGCAGTGTTACTGGCCCTCATATGTGGGACCGAACCGGGGCCGCTGGCTTCCCAAGCCAGCACTTAACCACCGAGCCACTCGTCCGGCCTTCCCTTCTCTTTTCCTATAAGTACTCTTGTCACTGGATTTAGGACCTACCCTAATCCAAAATGATCTCATCTGAGATCCTTACCTTAATTACAACTGCAAAGAATATGTTTAACCTTAGTGAGTGTTCCATAAACATTAGAAAATGATGTGTATTCTACTGTTCTATAATGAATCCTCTATAAATGCCAATTAGATTGGATTAGTTGGTAGTATAGTTGAAATTTTCAATATCTGTATTGATTTTCTGTCTACCTGTTCTATTAATTACTCGAAGGGGTGTTAAAATCTCCAGCTAAATTGTGCATTCATCTGTTTCTCCCTTTCAGTTCTTCGGGTAGTTTCTCTTTTCAGCTTCAGTGAGTAGTTTCATGAATTTGGAAGTTGTAGAATACTCATTACATCTTGTTGAGAAATTGACTTTGCCACCATTATGAAATGTCCCTCTTTATGCCTAGAAGTATGCCTTGTTTTGAAGGTTACTTTTTCTGATAATACAGTCACTCCTGCTTTCATCATATAGAGGTTTCCATGGTATATTTGTTTTCTATTCTTTTACTTATAAGCTATTTGTGGCTTTGTGTCTAAAATGGGTTTCTTGTAGACAACATCTATCTTGGGTTTTCTGATAATACAATCACTCCTGCTTTCATCATATAGAGGTTTCCATGGTATATTTGTTTTCTATTCTTTTACTTATAAGCTATTTGTGGCTTTGTGTCTAAAATGGGTTTCTTGTAGACAACATCTATCTTGGGTCTTCTTTTTTTTATCCAATTTGACAATCTTTGTTATTTAATTGGAACATTAGGCCTTTGATAGTTAATGCAATTATTGATATGATTTGGTTTATATATACCATCTTACTATTTTCTGTGTGTCCAATCTGTTCTCTAGTTTTGTTTTGTTTTGTTTTGTTTTTGCTTGAAGAACTTCCCTTAAGAATGATTCCTGTAGTAAAGATCTACTGTTGATGAATATTCTTTAGTCTTTAGTTTGCCTGGAAAAGATTTTACCTTGCTTTCATTTTAAAACATATTTTCACTAGAAGTGGAATTTTAGGTTGACAGATATTTTCTTCCAGCTGTTCAAAGATGCTATTCCATTGTCTTTTTTTTTTTTTTTTTTTAATTTTTATTGGGGAATTGAGGGAGGAGAACAGCGTTGGGGAATCGGGGAAGGGGAACAGACAAGTTGCTGTCTTTTTGTTCTTCAGTCTAGTTGTGGAGGACATTGCTTCACTGGCCCATGTTGGTATTGTCATTGTGTTCTTCCCATATGAGGCAGATCGGTCGCTGGCCTCTGGATGGTCGCTCACCGCCGCTATTGGCAGCTCACGCTGGCTGCCGGCCATTCACTGTAGCCTATGGCAGCCCACTGCAGCAGGGGATGCAGCCTACATGGACACTGGGGCTTGCACAGCCCAGCTCCAGGTGCAGCTGTTGTTAGCTGTAGAGGGCAGTGTCATTGGCCCTCATATGTGGGATCCGAACCGGAGCTGCTGGCATCCCAAAACCAGCTCTTAACCAATGTGCCACTCGGTCGGCCCTCCATTGTCTTTTGATTCACATAGTTTGGAATGATGAATATATGATATATCTTATCTCTGTTCCTCTGGTGAATGTATATTTTTTCTCTGAATGCTTTAGACATTTTTCTCTTAAGTCCTATTTTTTAGCAGTAAAGGGTGTGTGTGGACATGCACATGTGTGTATGTTCACATGCATGTGTTTATCCTGTTTGGGTTTTACTGAGCCCCTTAGATCCATGGGTTTATAGTTGTCATCAAATTTGAAACATGTGGCCACCATTCCTTCAATTATTTTTACTTATATTCACTGTTTACACCCCACTGCCCCACCAGCATTTTTCCCCTTCTAGAACCCAGATACATGTATGTTAGATTACTAGGTGTTGATAGACTGGTTGTGCAGTCTCTTTATTTTTTTCTTTTAGTATTTTTTTTCTCTGTGTGCCTTTTGAATAGATTTTACTGTTGTGTCCTTAAGTTTGATATATTTTGATATTTTCTTCCAAAGGTTCTAACTCTACTGTTAAATACCATTCAGTGTAATTTTTCATCTGAAGAAGTTACTTTTTGTTCCTCTTTATATCATCTCTTTTCTCATTTTGTTCTTGTTATCTTTGAAATCTTTTAGGATGTGCAACATTTATAATAGCTCTTTTAATGTGCTTGCCTATTACTTATATCATCTTATATCTGGGTCTCCTCCTTTTAATTGATTTTTCTCCTGGTTATGGACCAGGTATTTTCCTGCTTCTACATATATTAATATTTTTATTAGATGCCAAACATTGTAAATTTTATGTTTCTGATAGCTAGTTTTCGTTATTTACCTTTAAAGAGTATTAAACCTTTTTTCTTGTAGAAAGCTAGGTTAGTTGCAGATTAGTTTGATCCTTATTGAACTTATTTTTAAGCTGTTTGAGAGAGAGTCTATAGTGGCCTTTATTCTAGAGCTCCTTCATTCCTACTTTTAGGGTATAGTATTTTATGTTTTTATTAATTTTCATGTATATTCAATGAGATTTTTCTACTTTGGATGGAGCAAAAGTAAAGAATTTTTAGTCCTGTGTGATCACAGGCAATTGTGCTACTGTATTTCCTGTCATATTTGTTTTTTTCTCAGAAATTGTTCTTGCCCATAACGTGCTGATTGATATTCAGCCAAAGACTCAGGCCAACTATTTAGACATTTGAGCCTCTTTCTCTGTGTTGCCCCCGCTCTCTGGAATTCTCTCCTACCAATTCTGGAAACTTCATCTTCCTTGATCTCAGATATTCATCTCCTCAACTGTAAGGCCAGCATTTCTGTTCAGACTCCCTTCCCTTTGATATATAGTTTGGAAATAGCCTCCACACAGGTGATGTAGGGTTAATCTTAATATTTTCCCTTTTCTCTCAGGTATCAAAGTACTGGGCTACTTGTTTCCAAAGTCTAAAAAATATTTTTTGCATAGTTTATAGTTTTTATCATGTAAGGGCAATTCCAGCCCCTACTACTCACCTGTAGCCAAAAGCTGAAGTCAATAATTACATTTTTTACATGAGTAAAAATTGGTTCTTAAGGTTAGAAATTTAGAACTGAACTTTTAGTTTTGCATGTACAACTGGTTAATTCATATTTCTACTTGGATCTCTAATAGACATCTCAGTCTTAACATGCTCCCAAACAGAACTCTTGATTTCCACAGCATGCCCTCATCCAAATGCCCTTCCCTTGATCTTTACTATTTTAGTAAGTGGCATTAGCAGCTACCAAATTATTCAAGCCAAGAACTTAGAAGTCATGTCAATTATATTCTTTCCTTCATATCTCATATTAAGCTCATTAACAGTCCTATCAATTTTGTTTCTAAGATATGCCTCCCTCATATCCATTAAATTCTTATCATCTTCACAGACAACAACTTTGTCTATTACCACTCATCCAATTATAATAACCTCTATACTGATCCCCATCTTCCAATTTTGCACTTCTCTTATTCATTGCCCGTACAATAGCAAGAATAATTTTCTCTATAATGTAAATTGAATCTTATCATTCTTTTATTTAAAACTTTCAATGTCTTCTTTTTCATTTAGAATGAAACTCAAACTCCTTAATACAATCTGCAAAGCTCCATAAGACCTAGCTGTTGACGTCTTTTCAGGCTCATGCCTCACTGCTATCCGTGTTCACTATGTTCTGACTATGTATTTCTCCTTGCAGTTGTATGGTGCTATTTGTTATCTCACAAAAACTTCCATATGAATTTCCTTTCCTAGAGCATACTGCCAGTGATACCTCTTTAGCCTTAAAGTTCTAGTTTATGTATGTCCTGCTCTGAGATATCTTTCCTTAACATTCCTTATAAGGGAGTCACCCTAATTAACTGTTATGTATCAGCTATTTGTTTGGTTTCTGCATGAAATGTGACATTTTATTTTTGTAATTTGTCAATTAAAGTTTTTTTTTTTTTTTTTTTTTGCCTTTCTTCCCCAGTAAAACCTAATCTCTATGAGGGCAGATACCTGCCTAGTAGTATTGCTTAGTGTTGGCCTTCTAATATCTAACACAGTACCTGTCTCTGTCATTATCCAGGCTTTCCCTCTGGGGACAAATTCCTAAATAAAAAGGGAACCCAGATAGAGACAGGTAGTCTTACTGAGTTGAGATAAATATCTTGATTCTTGGGGCCTGAGGTTACTAGAATCAATTGGTTGAAAGAATTAATGTATCGGACTGATGTACAAGAGGTAAACTTAAAATAGAAAGTGCTGAATAGAAGTATTATAATTGATTATCTGGTAGAACTCTATAAGGTAGATCTATAGAAAGCAGAATTGGGTATAGAATGGTAAAGAATTTAGATTTTACCACAGTAAAATTGACTTAGCAGTCAGTACATAATTGTTGAATTAGTGAAAATTGACAGTAGCCTTTACTACATGGTGCTTCCTCTTCCTGATGGAGAACATTACCCTGGAGACTCCATTTTATTTCATCCACAGGTCATGGGAAATCATTTTCACTTGTCTTCATTGTGACTGATCCTAGAGTAAACAAGTCTGTCTAAAATACTAAAGCAAAGCATTCTTCTCATTTCTAACCCTATTTCCCTTTTCTCCTTGAAAATAAAGGGTTATATAGGGAATATAATCAATAATATTATAATAACTATGTATGGTGTCAGGTGGGTACTAGACTTATTGGGGTGATCGCTTTGTAATTTATATAAATGTCTAATCACTGATGGAGAACATTACCCTGGAGACTCCATTTTATTTCATCCACAGGTCATGGGAATTCATTTTCACTTGTCTTCATTGTGACTGATCCTAGAGTAAACAAGTCTGTCTAAAATACTAAAGCAAAGCATTCTTCTCATTTCTAACCCTATTTCCCTTTTCTCCTTGAAAATAAAGGGTTATATAGGGAATATAATCAATAATATTATAATAACTATGTATGGTGTCAGGTGGGTACTAGACTTATTGGGGTGATCGCTTTGTAATTTATATAAATGTCTAATCACTGTTTTGTAGACCTGAAACTGATATAATATTGTATGTCAACTGTAATTAAAAAATAAAAAAGGACTATGCACACTGTCAAACTATAATTTCCACTGTCATTCTGCAGATTGTCACATTGTGTTCAGTATCTAGAAATCAAGGCCATTGGGAATCCTTAAAGGTTTTCTGATGTTATCCTGTGCTGCAATATCCACACATAGAAACTGCTTCACACTTAAACACCTTCATCTGTATCCCATCCCACAAACATGCAAATGCTTATGCAAACAATGGGTCACAGAAAATGGAAGGCTTGCATTTATAAAGCAAATTCTTAGTCAGGATCATCTTTCTTCCTAGTTTCCAGCCACAGTATTTCTAAAACACATGGTATTACTATTGCCTATTATTTTGAGATTAGTTACTTCTAGTTCCTCATGGTTTTTCCTGTTGTTTCTTGGAAACAGCAGCACTCAAGAGAGTCCAAGCACTATTTTAGAGCCTTCCCAATGATAAATTTGTAATTTCATGTCATTATCATATTAGCTATAAGAAATGTTTTTCATTGACCACATTTTATAGATGAGAAAATGAGGTTCAGATAAGTTGAATAACTTATAAATGTTTGTACAGTTGGTAACTGGGAGAGCTGGAATTTGAACCCAGCCTTCTTTCACATGATTGAACAAAAAATTTTTTTTTATCATCCTAACAATTGTTTAGCAATTCCATAGTGGAACAATCTTGATATGGTAAATATGGTCATTTGTAGCTGAAAGTTGTTTGATGGGCCCTGGGATAGTGTACTCTGTACTCTGTTTGGAGGTGAAACTCAAATTCTCCTAGTTGTAGATATGCCCTTTGGAGGTTGTTAGATTAATGTTTTAATAGTTTGTGTCAAGCTTGTCTGGCTTATATGCCACCTTTGTTTATTTTCCCACTCTCTCTTCATCTAGACTTTGGAAGACACAACGTGAGGTTATCCCCCATCAGATTTGTACTATTTTTAAATCATCAGAGTCTTCAGAATTTAATTTCCAGATTACCTCAATTGGGGATCATAGAATACAGGTGAAAATTAGCAGTTATATTTATTTAACAAGTATTTATTGATAACTTATCAAGTGCCAGGCATAATTCCAGGTATGAGGAGCATTGATATGAAAAGACTGACAAAGTTCCAGAGGCAGTGGAGTATTTTATGGCTGAAGGAGGGGGAGGGACAAACAATAAATCCATGACCACTAATATTTCAGAGATCGAAAGTGCCATAAAAACAAATAAATGGGGCTAAGAAATAAAAAGTTATGGAGGAGGAGCTATTTTATATTGGATAGTGAAAGAAGATATAATGTCTACATGTGCAACCAGAACTCTTTTATATGAGGCACATGGGTAAACTGAGATCCAAGATGATTAAGTAAATTTTCCAAAGACACATAAATCTTTAGTGTCTAAATTAGACCAGGATCCTGAGTTCTAGTTTTATTATTATTATTTATAAATGAGCTTTTCTATCTGCACAGATGAACCTTCCTCTTTAAAATCATTTTGAATAGTCTTGTCCTTTCAAATTATTTATAGGATGGTTTGCAATGTTTCACCAAAATATTCCAGTTGTTATTTTTTATTGAAATTAAATTAAATTATTGATTAACTTGGACATAGTTATAATCATTACCTTAATGAGTCTTCCCATCCATAAATATTGTGTAACTCTTTATAGATAAGGTTGTCTTGGGTGTCTTTTCAGTAGTTTCTAGATTTTATTCTTAAAAATTAATGCATATTTTACTATATTTATTCTAGATACTTTATAGTTTGGAAGGTGATTGGAAATAGTATATATTTTTTAAATACAGTTCAAATCACTTGCAATGGTTTTATAGGGATGGAGGCAATTGATTTTGCATATTGATTTTTTTATCCATTTAGCAAACTTGCTGAAACTCTTGTAAGTTTTAATAGTTTGTCTGAAATTTGTCTTGTTTATATGTCACCTTTATCCATTCTCTCTTTTTCTTCACTAGTATTGATTAAAATTTTCCTGTTATTACAAATATCTTGCTTTTGATCTCATTGACCTGTTTTAAAATAATATATATTCTGAGACTCTGTCATCACCTTGTGATTTTGTGTTTTTTTTTGTTTTGTTTTTTGTTTTTCTGAGGGCGGTGTCACTGGCCTTCATATGTGGGACCGAACCGGGGCTGCTGGCTTCCTAAGCCAGCGCTTAACCACCACGCCACTCAGCCGGCCCATCACCTTGTGATTTTAATTCAGTTCATTTATTGCACTTACGATTTGGATTTATTTCTGGAAGCAGCATAATATAGTAGTGACTAGTACAAACTTGAGTGTATACTTTGCATCTTTCTACTCAGTCTCTGTCACTTTAAGTGTTGTACAACTTGCTTAACCTCCCTAGGCTTCAATTTTCTCATTTGTAAAATTTGGGTAATAATATCATAAGACTTACTTTATTGGGTTAGTGTGAGGAATAAAGGAATTGTATTTATAAAACACTTAGAAAAGTACCCAACACATAGAAGCCCTAGATAATTGTTACTTGTTATTATTTATATTATTTGCTTTTTTTTTCTTTTTTCTTTTTCTTCATGTCATTTATTTGAAAATAGGAAAAGGAAGAAAAAAATCCCTTCATTTTCTGATTTTCAAATTCTAAAATGCACCAATATTGATTTTAAATAAAAATGAGTTTTATAATAGAATTTACAGGTGCTGGATGATTGGGTTTTCTTAATTTTATGTCAGAGAGTTTCTAGATAATTAAGTCTTTTATCCTTCTATTGCTGTATGTCAACCTTCTGATAAGCCTGCAAAAACAAGATATGTTTGAAAGTCTTTCACTATATTTGCTGCTTCTGAAGTGTAAATGCTTTAATTATTTTGAAATTCTCTGTGGTCACCTTCCAAAGAGCTGTCAGACCATTGCAGTTCCACTCATGAAAATCTCTCTCAGGTCCAGCATAAGTTTTGTGACTTAATGAGATAGGCATTTCAAACAATAACAACAACTTGGTAGGTATTTAAGAGCAAAGGTTTTGATAAAGGTCCTCTGAGAATTTTCAATTTTTTTTTGAATGAAATCAAACCCCAGGAGGGTGTTTATTATGAGACTGGCATTCGTTGCCTCAGATTTAGAAATGAATTTTCTCATCTTACAGGAAAACAAAAGTTTCACCTCTCACTTTGCTTTCCTATTTGGAAGGAATACAGGACTTTTAAAGATAGGCATAGGCCATGTGACTTTCTATAGCCTTTGGGGTATACTAAGTGATAATGGATTTGTATACCAAAAGTCATACCAAGGCATAGTGTATTATGATGCTTCTAATCATATATAGACCAGGGGTCGGCAAACTGCGGCTCACGAGCTACATGCGGCTCTTTGGGTACGTTCTGTCTCAAAAATTTGGCGACCCCTGGAAGAGCCAATCCTGTCCCTCACAACAATTTAACAATTATTCGAGAGCCATAGATTTTTACAAATAAGGAAAATTTTAAGTAATATTATAAATGAAACTATGGTAGTTTTATTTTCATTTTCAATTTTACTTCAGAGCCACATGTACATACCCAAAGAGCCTCCTGTGACTCACGAGCCACAGTTTGCTGACCCCTGGCGGCTCTTCCGTATCAAAAGTTTGCCAACCCCTGATATAGAGTAATGGTTGGAAGGGCTCTGAGAGGTCACTAGTCCAATCAGGTTTTACAGATGAGAAATTGAAGATCCAGAGGGTTAAATGTGTTACCTAAGACCACCCAGCAGGTCATTGTTGGCTGGAGGACTTGTCCTCTTAACTCCTGGTCTAGCACCCTTTCCATATTATAGAAAAGACTACATTTCTTAAACATTACTTCTGAGAGAGAATCCCTTTGCTTTGACTGACTTCAAAGGAAAAAAATAAAATTATTCAGTTAACCTCCTGCATTGTACAGGACAACATTTATTATCTGAACTCTAACTCTCCGAACACAAGAACTGAATACATTCAGATACAAATTTTAAGATAGGTCTGTTATCCATACTCCTCCCACTTGATATGAAAAGTACAATCAAATACTGTAGGTTCACTCAATATCTGAACTTACTTTTCTAATTCTTCCTCATGCATCAACTAGGTTCAATAATAGGATTACTGAGATTTGCAACAGGACAAATCTGGGAAGACAGTGCATCCCAACAAGAAGAGTCTCTGAGTTTTAAGAAAAGGTCCTCTAGGTCAAACACATATCTTTCTGAAAAAGGCACTTTACAATGGTTGCATTTGACCCAATTTACTTTCCCAGTCATAGGGGAACAGGGACCATCATCTGGAAGCTCACAGGTAGCTGGCCATTGGTTACACAGATACTGACCAACTGGCCTATTCTCTCAATGACCGCTCTGGTGATATTGCTCTCACTAGTATCACCTATAATTTTTAGTGTCAAATCAAAGATTATTTTTAGACCTTATATTACTGGAGCTATTCATCTTGATCTCTGTTCCCTTGACTTCTATAATACCCACACTCTTGGTTCCCCTTGAGACTGATAGTTTCTCCTCTCTTTCATTTGTAGAATCCTCTGCCTTCTTTCACCTCTTGAATGTTAGTTTTTTTTTAGCTGTCAGGGTTCTGTTTTTGTCCCAGTTCTTCTCATTCTATATAATGTTTCTATGTGCATGTAAAATGCTTAATATGTATTTGAGCAATTAGAGCAGTTAGACACTTTTATTTGTTCTTAAGGTTTTTATTGCTACTCATGTACTGATAGCTTCAAATTTTATATCATCTTGATGCTCTGGACTCACATGTATATTTATCAACATGCTAGGTCTCCATTTATATACTATTACCGAGACACTTCTAACTCAATATGCAAAATGAACTCATATTTAGGATTCTCTGTCTCAATTCTAGGATGCACATTCCCCAAGTTAGCAACTAAGTCTTTCCCCTGCACCCTTACTAACGCCATTCCAATTGATTACAAAATTCTGCTGATGATTTTTTCTAGGAAGTTCTCTCCTTCACTTTCCTCTCCATCCTTATTATTACCAGCCCTGGTCAGCCTTTCATCATTTCTCTTTATGGCTATTTTAAAAGCCTCCTAACCTGCATGCTTGCTTTCAGATCCTTCAAATCCCATTCTCTGCACATATACCACAATTTCAGTATCTGAAACCTAAATCTGATTCTATTCCTTTGTTTTGCTATTTTCAGTGACTCTCCATTTTCCAGTGAATACAAATCCAAGTTTCTTTATGTGGGTCTCCAGAACCTCCCTACGAACCTCTTGAGGTTTGTCTTACAAATACTCTTTCTCTCATTTTATGCTTCAGTTGCACAGTATTGCTTATATTGCTCATCCGGAAACCATGCTACCCTTCACTTTCATGACTTTATTGATGCTGTCCTTCCCGCTTCCTCCCTTCTTCTATATATTCTTGCTCACTTTTTATGAATCTGCCCAGTAAGCTTTCTATGAAGCCACCCACGAAGACTTCAATGATTCCCTTAATTGGATTATGTCCTTCTGTATACTTAGAGTCACTATCACTTCCCTTATGACATTGTTTTATAATTATCTATTTAGGTATCTGTCTCCTCTATAATACAGGAATCTTTAAGTGTGGATACTTTGTTTTTTGGAGGGCAGTGTCACTGGCCCTCGTATGCGGGACCCGAACCGGGGCCTCTGGATTCCCAAGCCAGCGCTTAACCACAGCGCCACTCGGCCGGCCCTACTTTGTTCTTTTTATTTCTATTCCCAGGACCTGAACTACTGCTTGAAATATTGCATGTCCTCAATAAATATCATAGGATGAATGCCTTTGAGAGAGGGAGGCTTTGGTTAGCCATCCTATAAATCCAGAAGACTCCAAGCTGGCAGCATTAGAGGATGGGTGGTTTACTCTGGGAGCCTTTATTGCTGGCTTCATCTGTGATCTCTGATTTATGGACTGTGGGGCCAGGGAGACATAGAGGGGGACAAGCTCCTGGGTACATTCTTGTTTTCCGTGATAAAATCACAGTTCTGTCCATTCAACTGCATAAATATTTCTGAAAGGAGTTCCTATTTTTAATTTAGACTACCACATTGCTTGCCTGAATGCCTGAGCAGCACTTCCATAATGGGCATCCTTGCCTTATGTTTTTCTTTCAACTATTTCCCCACATGTAATGTCAGCTCAGCAATCTTTCTCAGATGCTAAAATTCTTTTTTTTTTTTTTGAGGGCAGTGTTACTGGCCCTCATATGTGGGACCTGAACCGGGCCGCTGGCTTCCCAAACCGGCTCTTAACCAATGCGTCACTTCGCCGGCCCTGAGTCTTTTATAGACTTAATGAGTCTGTCTGAATTTCTAAGTAAGCATAAGAATGAAAGCTCTTCTCAAAATAAATCACAAATGAGGGGAATCTGGTGACTGCTGGAGCTAAGATAGATAACCTCATTTCTGCCTCTATAACAGGGAAAGTCCCCTCTCTACCAAAGTGTGTGGGTGCTGCTAATTGTCACTGGCAATTATCTAATATGCAAGGAAGAGTTTTCTGGAACCATCACAGAATTTGGGTCTGGTTTCATGACAAGAATGTGAGCTCAAGACGTCAAGTTTTTAAGTATTGTCTTAGAACGTTTTATCCGCTTGTGAGGCACAGGACTGAAATTTATTAGTGACTCAGCAAGGCTGCTCTATTTTTAGATCTAAAGGTTAGCTTGCAACCCTTCAGAGAGTGGGAGACAGGGAGGAAGTGTTACCAGCTCAATTGAGTCTTGTTTTATTTGTAAATACTGTGTTAATTAATTTTTAAATTCGTTATATTTAATTTGAGGCCTGAAAAAGATCAGTTCCCCTTCTTAGTTCCTTCATTTGTGTCAAAAAAAACTAAAATAAGAATTTATGTATGTATTACCAAGTAGTGGGTATGCTATGTGGATGGCTTTATTTGGTGCATTGGATATTAAAGTGTAGAAAAATACATCTTTCCTTCCTTGCAAATGAGTTAAAGATCCAAGAATCTACCCCTTAAGAAACATGTTATCTCCTATTTCTCAGAATCCTTACCTGCAGCTTGGCAAGTTATTTCTCATATGTGAAATTGATCATTAGAAGATTCAGGGAGAGAAATGATGACTCAGCCTGGATGAATCACCACCACTCATGTGTAAGCCGAGGAGCGTGGGTTTCATAACCTCTTATTCTCCGAGTTCAGGAGGTCTTTGAGGGTAAAATTTTGTCCCAGAATAAATTCTAATGAGGTGATTTTGGTGACTGCTCAGGTCATACAGAAACTTTCTTCCTGATACATACTTTATCTTGGGCCAATAGTATTAATTGCGACAGACAAATGTGTTATTGTTAGCATATGATATTTTGACAACTGGAATTTGGTCAGAAGAAAACGCAACATAGAGTCACAGGAACTGGCCTCTTTCTCAAGTTGTGTGAGTTTGGGCAATCAGTTAAAATATTTAAGCCTCAATTTCCTCATAATAGAATTATTTTGAATATAGTACAGAGGTCAGGAAAATATACCACATGGGTTGATGAAAAGTTTTGGTGTTATGGACTAAAGCAACAAAGTCAGAAGGTGGTGTCTGGTGTTGTAATGAGTGTCATGGTTTAATCCGGTTAACAAACTCTCTTGCCAACACATGGACCTGTACACACACACACACACACACACACACACACACACACACAGCTTTCTAGTATTCTCAGGCCTCACTTCCCATGTATTTTCATTAAGGATGTGTATAAACTTCACCCAACATCCAGGTGACAATTGACAAATTCATAAGTCCCATTTCCTTTTAACATACATAGCTGCCCCATCCATGTGGAAAGAAGATCTAAGATTTACTGTGCATCCACTGTAGGCTAGATAAAAGCTCAGTGCTGTACATAAATTACTTGTTTAATCTTCAAATTTATATTCTGATGCAGACCTTATTATGATTCTAGCCAATGGAAAAATTATGGAAGTAATAAAGGGAGAAAGTTCAGGTCCTGGATTCAGGTTCAGCTGCAGCTTAAAGAGGTTGACACAGGTAGAGGGTGAATAGAGGGACTGATCTTATAGATCTGC
Source organism: Aselliscus stoliczkanus (assembly GCA_033961575.1). Taxonomy (NCBI): domain Eukaryota; kingdom Metazoa; phylum Chordata; class Mammalia; order Chiroptera; family Hipposideridae; genus Aselliscus; species Aselliscus stoliczkanus. Next base: position 76,781,433 of record CM066728.1, on the reverse strand, counting down.
TGTGGCTAAATGGTCAGCCATCTCAGTTTTGAAGAAGGCTTATGGGCAGGGCCACTACATACAACTGGGCAAGTGTTTCACATTACAAGGGTACCACAGTCTTACAAGGGTCTGAGGAGGTGGTGGAACCCACACCATGCTCTACTCACCAAGCGGTGTGCCATGGCAGGGAGCTGTGACTGCCCAGAGAAAGGGTCTGAGTGCCTCACATCTCAGACTAAGTGAACTTTGGCCAAGCAATCTGCCTGTAGGTCTCATCACTTTTTCTGATTTCCACAGATATTGTGTAGCCTGGCGGAGGCTCTAGCTATGGGTTTGAGGAGCTTGAGAAAAAGAAACATGGCTACCTAGCTGAAGACTAGGCTTCTGTGCACAGAGTGGTGTATTAGCATGGAGAGAATATAAATTATTTAAGTTAATATCATCTTTTGATCTCAGACCTCAGCATTTTGATGCTTAGACCTCATGTTTTCATTTTAGTTGAAGCTCTGATATGCAGTATGGTAGCCATTAGCAACATGTAGCCATTAAAATTTAAATGAATTAGTGCCGGTCGAGTGGCACTGTGGTTAAGAGCTGGCTTGGGACACCAGCGGCCCCAGTTCGGATCCCACATATGAGGGCCAGTGACACTGCCCTCTGGAAAAGAAAAAAAAAGTTTAAATGAATTAAGATAAAAAATTCAGTTCATTGGTTACCTTAGCCACATTTGAAATGCTTAGTAGCTATAGCTACATGAGGTTTGTGGCTACCGTAGTGGTCAGTGCAGAATTGTGGAACATTTTAGTCATCGCAGAAAGTTCTATTGAACTTTATATCATTTCAAATTTGTAGGATGATAGTTATAAGGTAAATTTTTGAAAGAGAAATTGCTGTGTTTAGGTGATATGTATATGAAGTTTGTATAGATATAGCCAAATTTCCCTTAATAAAGTCATACTGATTTATACTTTGGCTAGCTGTATATTAATCTTCCTGCTTTTCCTCCTCCATCACCAATAGGGTACATTATCCACTTTTTTCCAGTCTTATAAGTAGAAAATTGTATGTCAGTGCAATTATAATTTGGATTTCTCTTATTGTAAGAGAAGGAGGCAACTTTTCATTTGTTGAATAATCATTTGATTTTTTTTTTTTTCCACTACACAAAGGAGTGTTTCTTTATATTTGAAATCCCTTTAACTGGGATACAACTTATGTTGGCTTGCCTGGTTCAATATTTCCTGGAACACAATGTGCCATATCAATATTTAACTTAAAGTCTTCTTTAGTTTTAGAAATTTTTTATTTTGTTTTGTTTTAAATAGATTTGTGCCATTTAATTTTTTCCAGATTTCTTTTTTGGGTATTCTAATTATATATATATATTGAATCCCCTTTATCTGTCCTCGATGTCACTTTTCTCTCAAATTTTAAAGTATCGTATTTCTTTTTCTTTTTTTTTCATGTCAATTATCTACTTTATTTTTTGTGTTTTTAATAATACCCATTCTTTGTAGTGTTTCTTCTAATTTTGTCTTCATTTACATATTTTATTTGTTTTATCTTTTTCTGGGTTCTTCAATTCACATTTTGTCTCCCTTAGTATCAACATCTCATTATTAAACACATATATTCTTGCTTAGTCTTTTTTTGTAGGGATGATTAATTCATCATTAATTTATGATGGAATAGTTTTGTGATAATTTTTATTTCCTATGGTATTTTTTTCTGGTCACTTTTCTTTATTTGACTTTTATTTTATATTTTTCTTTCTATATTCCTGTAACATTATTGTATAGATAATGTGCTGGTCTTCAATGTTCATTATTCATCTTTGAAGAAAGTACAATTTTCCTGGACCAAGTATAGACAGAAAATGTAAGTGGTGGAGGAGTTCGCACTATATTTCAGGCTAACTGGGATTTTCTTAACATGTTTGGGCTTGGGAGGAGTTCATACAGCAATTACTTCTTCCAACTTTGGGATTGTTCTCAATGCAAGGTCTCCCTTCCGCTTCCTTGGTACAGAGACAACTTCCTCAAAGTATGGCTGGTCTCTGTGATCATTTTTTTTTTTTTTAACTCCACCCTTATTTACATCTTCCCTCAGTGTGTTTACCACTATCCTGCTGTTAAAAACAAAGGCTTTGACAGTCATGACTCAGGTTATGTTCCTCTTTAAAAAAAAAAAAAAAAAAGAAAAATCTTTACTGTTTGCTTTTCCCCTGAGACCTACTGCGATGATTTCCTCTACCTGTTTTTCTCTGCATGTACCCTTGCTTGATTACCATTGCATAAACAGCTTCTAAACCTGTGCTGTAGTTTGACATTTTACCTGTTTCTCATTTTACCGAAAATTGAATTGTAATTTTTGTCTTTAATTCTGATTTTTAAGAGGAGAAGAAGGAAATGCCCATTTTACTCTGGCACTACTAAATTGGGCACCCTTTGCATTACTCTTTGGGATATTTAATTTTTTTTTTTTTTAACTAAGGCATAATTCTTGATATTTCAGCCTCTGTAAATTATTTTCTTTTGATCCAGCCCAAAATTTTCAGTTGCTTAACTGACTTCTCAGAAAAATTCTGCCAATACCTCAAACTTACAATGTTTAGGGATAAATTCAACCTCTTTTCTCACAATGCTGTTTTTTTTCTAGAATTATTAAACTGCCCTATCAGCAGGCTTCAAACATTATCACTGTACTTTACTCCCTTATATATTTCTCACCTTACATCTGTATAATTAGGTACCAACTTCTGTAACAACTACAACATTAATTATTCCCAGCTATGTGTGAGACGGTGTGACAAGTGTTGGATAGCAATAATGCCCTTGGACTTGGGTTAAAGTTATCTCTGCATGGAGCTCTTAAGCTTTTGAGTAACGTGCATGTCATAAATCCACATTAAAAATTACTTTAAAACTAATAGGTGTCTCTCTCACTTGTGGTTTGGAGTTCAGCACCTGCATAAATGTTTTGTGGCCCAATAAAATGCTTCTCCACCTCTTGCCTTATTTCCTTGAAAGAAAAAGTGACTGCTTCAAAATGGTGGATTGTGCCACTGCTATGTTGAATATGGACACTCTTTTGCAGTATGGGTAGGATTTGAGCAGTGGAAGCTCTTAAGAATGAAAAATACAACTTATTTTAACTTGTCATAGCTTTTCTCTCAGATACCATGAATGAAATAAATTCTAACATAGCCAACTATTGTTTCTCAGTAGTGCAGAGCAATTATTATTATTATTTTGCTTATCATTTATAATTCATGGTTCAGGAGGTACTCTTATGTTATCACATTATCACAATTGCACATGGAGAATAAGTAATATTTAGTAATATTAAATAAATCATATTACTTTAAATGAGAATACTTATAGGTCTAGCTACAACATAGTGAAGCTAATTCCTTATATTAGCAACTAGATGGAGGTTAATCACTAAAATTTAAAATAGTCTTGTTTTTATAAAAATACTTTATAAAAATAAATTACACTGTTTTCAAAATTAAATAACAATCTTTAGTTTTATTAAAATACTCATAATTTAAAATTTTGGTACTCAGTTATGTTTTATAATTTTTAATATTTGAAAAATAACACATTATTTTTGAAACTATATAAGTATATGAAAAATACTTTCACTTATTTATATTTGCCTTCATATGCAATTTTGTTGAAAATATGTTCAAATTTTGGAAACTGTTTATGTTTACATTTTTAATCCTTTAGATAATTGACGTCAATTAAACACAAATTATGTAAAAAGAACTTAGATCAAGCAACAAATTAGAGACCTTGTTGAAATAAAGGAACAAAAAATATATTTGTAGGATGAATGTATACTAGTTTATTAATTGTACATATTTTTACTTTATTACTCATCCAAACATTACTGATCTATCAACAGAATACTCAGATATGTACAATAATGAGTAAATTCAATTGTTTTGTTTTTTTTGTTTTGTTGATTTTCAGTCATATAAAAACATAATTTTATATTTTTTAATTTTGTCATTTAAAGATAAATTTGTCAAGGTAAGAGGATAGAACATTTAGATCACCATTTGAAAATATAATTTATCAACTGTTACTTGTTAAAGCATATGACATGTGGGCTTTCATTCTTAGTCTTGCAGCAGGCCCCATGAACAAGAAAGTATTGGCCCCATCCTTGAGAATCTCATCTAAGTTCCACCTTCTCTTCTCAACTTCTTGAAGTCTCCTGCAAGCCTCCTTTCCATTTCTATTTCCACTGTCTTAATGAATCCCCCTATTAAATGGTCTCTAATTCTGGTAGAGGGACCATGCTTTATTAACATTTGAAATCCTTATAGTGTGTCTTAAACATAATAAGGGCATAATAAATAATTGAGAATTATACTGAATTGAGTTAAATGAAAAATTTGAAGAAAAAGAGGAATTGACCATTAAGAGAAATAAATGGAAATGCATATGGGAAATGGAAGAATGATTATGACTAAGAAAGTCATTTGAATCTTATTACATCTATCAATTGCCTTAGAAATCATTTCACATAATTTCCTGAAATATAAAGTAACAGACTCATATTTCACATTATGATATAACTCTTCTTAAAACTAGAAAATATTTAGCAGAAAACATTATGTGTTAATCCAGGAAGTCTTACGTGTTATAGTTCTCAGGAGAGATTTGAGAAGAATTCTCATTCTTAGGTGCCTTTGTTCACAAAGCAAAATCTAATCAATGTTTTACCTCCTGACTACAGGCACACTTAAATGACTTTTTAAAAATCATGGTTTTAAGTAAACCATACTTTTATGTAAAACCATACATTAAAACCAAAGTATGGTTTTACATTCACAATACATTCTTTCCTATGTCCCTATCATTAAATAAAATAAATGTACTTGGAAAAGCCAGAAGGATCTTGGGAAAACTGAGCAATTGTCATTTCCATAGATGAGAAGACAAAACATCTGGCTGGTTAGAAACTAGAGTTAGAAACTGGTGAAAAAATTGCTATAAAATTTTTAAAAAGTGTATCATTTAAATGTAAAATTTTAGGAGAACAAAAATAAAAAGAGGATAAAATTTTTAAACATGTAAGAATTGCTATTCTTGCTCAGGAAAGAAAGACAGTGGGTCAAATGCATGGCTATTTGCTTTATTTATTTATTTTTTTAACTATAATGGGAAGTCTATATTGTTTGAAAGGATTATAAAAAATAAGTTTGATGAAATGACTTCCTATTTAATTTACTGCTTTGTACAGTGTTCAACTCTCTAATGCACATGCTTAAAGATGTATTTCCAGCTAACAGAGTAGAAATGTTGCTAAAGGGAACCAGCTAAGAATTGATAACTGACAAATAACTTTAAGTAGGTACTTCAAATAGATGATATTTTAAAAGACCATCATGGGGGATGGAGACGGGGGAAGAACAAAGTTTTGATTTGAGCTTCTTTGTGTGTGTGTGTGTTTAATTGAAAAGGCATTGCATAATTAGTAGAATTACCACAGGTACATTCAACAGATTCTACATAGTTCTTATCTATTCCCTTTTTCTTTAGCTTTCTGCCTCAAAGTTTTAAAAAGAGGATTTGAGATTTGGATTTGAACAAATATAGCTGAAAGAGGTCTTGCTGGTTTAAAAAAGAGGAAAGATTTCATACAGGGAGTAAATGAATTGGCAGCTTAGATAATGTATCAGGAACTCTTAGTTGTCCCCAAAATAATTATTCAACAGGTGGAAACTTCTGTGTCCAAGTTAATTTTGGTTTAAGTGATCACTTTTAGTAATAGCCATAAACCAAAAAGGAAAGATACAATTATCTTTTTAAAAAAATAGCCTGTTGGAAATTTTTAATTAAATTCATTGGGGTGACATTGGTAAATACAATTATATAGGTTTCAAGTGTTCAAATCTATAATATATCATCTGAAACAAAAGACCTGACATATACAATCACATTATAGAATTTAGAGGTTTCATGTGTATGCGCACGTGTGTTTAATGTTTATTTTATTTTATAAAATTATCTACTTTAGTGGAATATATTGTTTTAAAAGCAACTTCTTTCTTTCTTTCTTTTTAAAAAGATTTTATTGGGGAATTGGGGGAGGAGAACAGTGTTGGGGAATTAGGAAAGGGAAACAGCCAAGTTGTTGTCCTTCAGTCTTAGTTGTGGAGGGCACAGCTAACTCAGCTTCAAGTCCAGTTGTACTGCTCAGCTCAGGGTGCTGTGTTCAATTAGTTGCGGGTGGGCGTAGCCACCATCCCATGTGGGAGTGGAACCAGCAGCCTTGTTGTTACCTGTGCACGCCCTATCCCCTGAGCCACCCTGGAGGCAGCTCAGCTCAAGGTGCGGAGTTCAGTCTATAGTTGCCAGTGGGTGTAACCACCATCCCATGTGAGAGTCAAGCCAGCAACCTTGTTGTTAGGAGTGCGTGCTCTCACCAGCTGGGCCATCCTGCCACCTGTTAGCATCTTAACTGGTCCTTGTGGGAATTGAACTGTTGCTCAGAGCTCGCACTCTTGAACAAACTTTTTAACCAACTGAGCCACTTGGCCAATCCTAAAGCACATTATTTCTAATAGAAAACTTGAAATTCATGCATGGCCAATCTTTTCATTCTCTAAGCCCCAATCATTATGGGAAATAAATGATTTTCAACTTATCATCAGAGTTATTTTACATCGCTCCTACTAGGTCATTGTTTTACCTGCATCCCACTGCCCCACTCTGCAGTTCCAGTGGTTAATTTCTACTCTCCTTTCACTATTAGGACTGAAGCAGCCAGAGGTCATCTCTCATCCTGAACTCAAGTAAGTTAGGGCTTCAATAAAGCGATAGCCCAGCTTTGTCGTCAGCCTCCATTGTCACACAATTCGGATTCTGACTCTACTCCTAACCTAGATTTGTTTATTTTTATCCTGACCTCACAGCCTTTTGTGACCTGCTAAAGTCAACCTAAAATTCCCAAAGAACAATTTTAGCTCAAGGCTCTACTATTTCCCATACCAAACTTGGTTATAAAAATCCTATGTGCATTTGACCAAACAAACAAACAAACAAACAAAACACCAAAAAAACCCAAAACAAAACAACAGCATATAAATTACCAGAAAAATCCTGTGTCAAAGCAGCTTGGATCTCTGAGTCTTTAAATACTAAGGAATAAGCTCCTGGTTATTTATTTATTTATTTTTTTTTTTGACAAACTAAATCACAATATTCCTGTGCAGGTAAAAACTGCCACTTAATTTATTCACTGGATTAATACATACTTATTGTGTACATACTATGTGTTAGGCATTGTTTCAGATGCTGGGTATATGGCTGTGAATAACACAATGGGAAGCTCTGCCTACATAAAATCTATCTTCTAGTGGGTGGAGCATTCAGTCAGCAGTTTTTTGTGTCCTTACTTGGTAAGGTTACTTAGTAGGCACAAAGAGCCTGCACCAAAAAGGCTGGGTTAGGGAAGGAGAACTTCAAATAATAGAGGCCATTAACATTAATTTTTTAAAAGGTTGGTGTCCCTAGTGTTCACTAGTCTGACACCCACAGGCTGGCAACACAGGAAACATTATTTTTCCACTTATTTGATTTTGAAATCATCTATCACAAAACCTTTTTGTATCTTGGTTGTCTAAAAATTGTAATTCAATTAAATAAGTGTCTCAGAAATGAATTAGGAGAAACTTCAGCGTCCTGCTGGTCTAGTGTTCTATCAATTCTGTCTCAATTTTTCATAATATATAGAGTCATCCAGTAGTCAATAAAATCAAATTGACCCCAAAGTGGCACTGGCATTTGTTTTATGGTTCAGAAGAATTGGAGGGTGAAATACCTGAAGGACACAGTTTAATAATGGAATGATAAAGCATATGGAATTAGTTAATAGATATTTTGACTGCTAGAATGGCAGAAAAAAATAGCATTTCAGGGCATTGTAAGAGAAAATCAAAGTTCATAGCTCATTCAATTTCTTCTATAGTCCCTGCTCTGTTTTCCTATAAATTTATTTATATACATATTTAGCATAAAAAAAACCAAATATGTTTATTTTTATTCAAGCTCCTAAAGTCCATATGAGCTTGCCTAGACCTGCTGAGTTAGTTCTTGTCATGGTTTGGTGGTAAAGTCAAATATATTTTCTTTAGCTGTACTCTGTTTGACTGGAAAGATTTACTCTTATCTTGGAAGAATTCATTTCCCACTGATTGGTTCTCTAGCTGCCTGCTGTTGCTTGCTCTGAACTTGACCTCATAGTTAGCATTACATTCTGAGGCAAATGAGTCACTCCATCTGCAGTAGTCATGCAACTGTGAAATTTGTGGTGGTTTCCCTGGCCATCTCTGCCAATTTGAAATACCAGAGACACTACGATACTGACTTCAGTCCTCACACCCAACTAAAAGGAGGCTGGACACTTAAAGTTGGACAAAACTTCTGTGTATATTGATGCAAGGAAGGTTCTACAGGGACTGGTCAATGTGCAAATTTTCAAAGGGGTCTGTCACTGCCCCTAGGTATGGTGAGCACTTCTCAAACAAAGAATGGGTAGAACAGAGCAAGCCTTATCTCGCTGTCTTGAAGACCCACTAACATTCTTTTGAGATCTAAGATATAAACCTGGCACATTGATTTTCTTCACAACGGCCTTTCTCTCTCTCTCTCTCTCTCTCTCTCTCTCTCTCTCTCTCCCCCTCCCCTCCCCCCCCCACGCTCATTTGTCTGTCTGTCTCTCTCCTCAGGAATAAAATAAACCCCATTAGTCAAATAAAGGCCCACCCTTAAGAATCACTGCCTTATATCATGAGTTCCTTGAGAGCTGGCATTGCATTATTTACTGTCGTATCATGGTCCCTGGACCTTAGTAGGTGCTTAATAGTATTGATTGATTGATTTAGTGAATACATGAGAAACATTTTGTATGCTTCAGTTTTAAGTGAGTACAGTTGCACAAAGCTTGCCAGATCTGAGCTAAACGAATGTGGTTGGTTTGCTATTTACACTGCTGGTCTTGGTTGGGGATTTTTTTTTATCATTCGAAAGATAGTCTCTGCTGAGGAACAGCTTCCTAGCAGAACCAAGCTCCTGTTATGATTGTGATCATCCTTTTGAGTCTAGACATTTTATATGCCGAAGGAGAGTGCTTCCCTTATGCGTCTGAGCTATAAAGCTCACCATCCCTGTCTGCAAACAGTTGTAAATGCTTTCAAGAGCATAGTCTGAAATGGCCCAAAGAGAGCCAGCGCTAGTTTATATCTGCTCGAAAACTGCAAAACTGGTCTTCCAAGACAAACAAGCGATTCACAAATTCTCCACCCCTGAATATGTTCCCATTTCTGCTTTGAAGGGATGTATTCGATCTAACTCATAAGAAAGGGGGGTTTATGAAGAATAGTTTGGGGAAAAGTGAGAATTGCCTTCCAAAGGAGGAGTTTAAGGAGCAGCCCTCACTTGGGAGTAACAGAGCACCTCATGCTGAAATGCAGTAGCCATGCTGAATATCTGTCAGTTGCTTATGGGAATACACCTTTTCCAAAGCAATGTAATGCTTTCCCCAAACTGACTCCAGAAATGACAGAGACTTCTGTTACTTCCCTTTTAAACTTCTCTCCTTGTTTTATATCTAACTTCCAGCTCTGCTCCTTAAAACGAATGTGTTAGTGCTATTACAAACCCACTAACTACAGAGACAATTGGACAGACACACCTTAGTGGGAATCCTTCCATGATGTATGCTGTTGATGCTCATTTGAAAGGGTCCCTGGAGGTAGAAGTGTGAGGTGGACTCAGGACAGAATGAGTAGTGTGTCACACCCCTGCACCTTCTGTGCCAGAGAAGTCTGAAGCATTGTGAATCTGTGCGTCACTTGTAAAATGAAGAATCATAGAGGTCATTAAGAACTCTAGAATCTCTTGTTAATAGGAAAGTCAATTGATTAAGAAGTAGATGAATTCAACATTTTACTTGTGTGAATTTTCTGTTTGTTTTTTTCTTTTTTTGACACAGATTATGTCTTTTGGTCAACTCTTAGCAAAAGCAGAAATTCATAAAATCACATTTTGCTTTCCTGTTCAGAATTTATTTTCTGACACATCTGTCAGCTGTGACCAAGGTTTGCTCTTACACCCTGGGTTAAACTACATTTGGAGTCAGATGTTTGATTTTTTTTTTTAATTTTTTTTTTTTTTTTTTAGCTAGGAAGGCATTATGTGATTTCTTAGCCACACAGAAAAAAGTAAAGTGGTCATAACAGAAAATAGAATTCTTGACCCATTTTTAAATTTTTTTTTTATTCTTGTAAGACAAAATGGTGCTTCTTGGATACAGATTTCATTTCTGTGTTTTGTGTCAGTACAATAGACTTTCTCGCTTATATTTTGAGAGAAATTAATTCCCAGGCCAATGTTTAAACTCACAACAAACAGGTGGTTATAATTCTATCATTCCAATATTATAGAGGTAAATAAGTACAGGTTTTCTCTCTCTCTCTCTCTCTCTCTCTCTCTCTCTCTCTCTCTCTCTCTCTCTCTCTCTCTCTCTCTCTCTCTCTTTCTTTCCTGGGTACTAGTCTATGAGTTCTATGAGTCCTATGTCAATTAATACATTTAATCCCCATAATAATACTTTGAGGTAGATAGTCTAAATTTCCTCTTTTTTTGCAGATAAGAACATTGTGAGTAATTATACTGCAGTTAGTAATGATGCCACCCAGGCAGCTTACCTCCAGAAACCAAACTCTTAACTGGACATTATAGAAGCTCATGTAGGTGCAAAATCTTTTATCAGATATTTGATTTGCAAGTATCGTCTCCCAGTCTGTGGCTTGTGTTTTTAATCTCATATCAGAATCTTTTAAAGAGTAGCAGTGTTTAAAGAAATCCAAATTATCATGTTTTCTTTTATGGATTTTGCTTTTGGTGTCATATCTAACAAATCTTTCACAAGCCAAGATCACAAAGGTTTTCTCTCATTTTCTTCTAGAAGTTGCATAGTTTTAGGTTTTAAAATGAGGTCTATGATCCAATTTTGAATTAATTGTTTATATGGTGACAGGTATTTATCAAAGTTTATTTATTTATTTGTTTTGCATATAAACATCCAGTTTTTCAAGCATCATTTATTGCTCCTTCTAATCCTTCTGATTCTTTCTCCAGATTGGTGCTTAGCATTACTCTGTTGAATCTATGAGTGCAGCCTTTTGTAGATCTTCAGGGTTCTCTCTCTGCATAGCTATCTCCTCTCTGGCACTGTGTCCTGTGACTATAGCCATTGTGTTCTCCCTAGATTCTCTGCAGTGTCTCTTCAGCACAAGGGCTCCAAGCTTTGCCTGTACCTGGAAACTCTCAGGATATTGAACTGAGCTCATCCTGCCTGTTTCCCATCTCTCAGGAATTACTGACCTGTGCTCCCAGGTGTCCAGGGTCTTGAAAACCATTGTTTCCAGTATTTTGTCTAGGTGTTTTTGTGTGTTTCAGGAAGGAGAGTAAATATAGAGATAAAAGTCAATTCATTTGATTTTAAGAAATAAAAAGGTGAACATTTCATACTTATATGCATTCATCAACAATGCTGCATAAGCAAAATATCTCCTTGGAGTTTTTTTTTTTTTTCCCTTGAGACCTTAGTCTTTTTTATCTGTCTACTTTTATCCTTCCAAAAGAGTTGGTTCCTTGCTTTCTTTCAAATCTAAAACATTTATTATGTCATAAAGGAACTGGGAGAACAACTCTTGTTTCCCTATTAGTAGATAATCAGTGTCTTTCACACTTGCTCAGATAGCTTAACAATCACTTTAGCTTCCTATCAAATGTTACCAAATACTAATACATTTTACCTCATTTTATGTAATAGAGAGGTTTTTTTTACTTGCAAAAAATATAATCATATGTACACAGGTTACCACATCTCAAGTTATAATATGTATTTATTCATTCGACAAGTGCTTATTGATCACCTACTGTGATACATGCATGATACTCTATATAAATTTTATTACTATTTAGCTATCATTAACAGTTTATTTGGGTCAGTGAGAATCTATGCTAAGACTTTTGTTATGATGATTTATCCTATAATAGAATTGTCCCTACGAAACTGCCACTGACATCTTCAGGCACCTAAGTAGTCTAACCTGAATTCTTCTCTCAGATGATTACAGCATTGAACACTTGAGGATTGATAAGGGAATTCTGGAGTATTAAGACTGAAGTTCAAGGGTCAGCCGAGTGGCTCAGTTGGGTAAGAGCTCACTCACTAGTACAAGCTGAGCTCTGAGCAACAGCAGTTCGATGCCCAGCCCTAGCTGAGCTGCCGCTGAGCCGCCAACAGGTGGCAGGATGGCTCAGCTAAAAAAAAAAAAAAAGGACTGAAGTTCAATATTTCCAAGGCCATTGCCTGAACAAACAGATATACAAACTCACAGATTTCAAGTTGTATTTTTAGCTGTGTGATATTTTGTGATATAATATTCAGTGCTTAGATATTATATCAACTACATGCAGATTCAGGAAAATTTTCCAAAATTTCTCTAAACGTTGGTCATTACTTCAGTCTCTTTTTTAGTGATGGCAATTCTCTAGTTCAAAGAACACCACAATTGAAAATGGAAATTGATAAACTCTTTTAGAGGGCAATTTGGCAATCTGAATGCAAAATCTGAAACATGCTCATATCTTCTGAAATGAACATCTAGGAATTTATTCTAAAAAAAAATTGTCAATGCTTGTACAAATTTGAACTATAAGGGCACTCAGTACAGTGCTTCTTTTAATAGTAAAAAATGAGAAGCAACCTAAAATACAAAAAAAGGGATTTTAAAAATATATCATGATATAGTAATGTAAAGAAATACTATATAATTATTTAAAAAGGTAAATTTCAAGGTATAGAAAGATTGACTTAAGTAAAAATTGTCAGAGTCCAGACCGTATGCACTACATGACCCCTTTGTACATGCACATGTGTGTGCACATGCAAGTTTGTTTACATGGAGCAATACATACACACAGATATATAAAGACTATATAGTCACACATGACAAATATTAATACTTTTTCTATGTAGGGTAGAGGTTTTGATTATTTTATTTTTATTTTTATTTTCTTTGTCTGTATTGTCTATATAATCACAGTGTTAAGCTCCTTGGAGTTAAAAGCTTGCCCTGAAACATGCTCCCGTTACCTCTGTAACTGCAGCCTGAGTGTAAGAACACAAGGAAAGCTGAGAGAAGAGAAAGATCTCATCAGCTGAACCATGGATGATACATCCCACATCACAGTCAGGCCTCCTCCACAAACACTTGAATATTAGCCAGGGCACAGCCCTGCTCTAGCAACCACGAACTAGTCATCTACATAAAAGGTTAAACCAGTAGTTGTTAAATGCTTGCTCTGGGTGATTGATCCTGACTTTTCACCTCTACCTAGGCTCCTATAGCCTCAGGTTTTCTCTTGCTATTTATCTTTTTCTTCTCTTGGTTTCCCTCTGTCTGTTTTACTTCTACTATCAGCTAAAAGATTCTTTTTAGGTATCTAGAAAAATCAAATGTTCAAAGAATGAGGATCTGATCGGCTTTATTCACTGTTATCTTAAATAGAGGGCCCCTGTGAGACTGGTATCTCAGACTCAACCACCTTACTGTCTGGGATCTTTGGGTGAGATTCCCATTCCTGTTCCAATCAGCTATGGCCAGCAGGTAGGATATAGCTACCAAGCATGGCAACTCTGCAGAGATAGTACCTGTCATGGTATAGCCACTCAAAGGTTCCTCTGAGAAGGTCAGTGAAGGGAGAGAGAGAGAAGGAGAAGGAGAAGGAGAGGGAGAGGGGAAGAGGGAGAGAGGGGGGGAGGGAGGGAGGGAGGGAGAGAGAGAGAGAGAGAGAGAGAGAGAGAGAGAGAGATGGATGAATGACAGGGAAGTAAAAATACATTATGTATTTTCAGAGTTCTCATGATTAGAGTGTTCCTTGTATTGAGCTGGAATTTGTCTCTGTGTAACCTTCACCCCCATCATGTTCTGTTCTCTTGTATTTTACCCTAACTCTGTTTTCTTCAAATATTGGAGGATGGATATTTATTTCCAACTCTTTAAACCACTCCTCATATGACAAGGTTTCCAACTTCTCATTAACTTGGTCACACTCTTCTGTGGTCCTGTTTGTCATATGCTTTTAAAATGAAGCTCCCAGAAATAAATATCATAGCCAGATGTGATGTACTTACCTATAATTGCAGATGACCTAAGTCTTTCCAGCACTCAGACTCTTGGTTTCTATAGAAATGCTCTCCAGCCAGATGTCTCTCATCTGACACTCATACAATGGGTTTATTATAGCATGGATGTGAGAATTTGCATTTGCATCTATGAAGTTTCACCAGCGGCACCATCAGTTGTTAGTGCCCTCAAGTTTACAAGCACTTTAACAGACATTATCTCATTTAATCCTCCCAACATGTTGATTTTGGCCCATAGCTGCGACTTAGTCTATAAGATCATTCCCAGTTGCCAGTCTTTCCTGTATTTATCATCAACACTGATGTTTTCAACAGAACTTTAGAACTGAGGATGGTGGAATAAGTTTCCTCTTATAGCATTAGGAAGTAAACTGTGTAGAGTGATGCACTGGGCAAGGCAGGATGTGCAATGTTTGGGGGTATGATTATTGCATAGACTGAAATCATTCAGATTTCAAGAGAAAACAGAATAGGAGCCATTAGGATATGTTTTGGGACATCCTTAATGGCACATATGTCAACAGAACAATATTTTCTCCAAGATATAAACATGCTCTTCTCTTTGTGTACATAAAATGGCATCAAATGCAGGACAATTTGGCAAGCCTTTTCTCAGAAGCTTGAAAAGTCATGGGTCAGATACAATACATGGTATTTGACTAAGCTCTTTTAATTCTTGTGCCCTCATACTAATCTTTTCAAGTTCTGTTCCCTCATCTTCATTCTTTCTCACGGTGGAAATATGAAAGCTTTGTGGTTCAAGGTGGTGCTCTGCAGTCATCGGGCTGCTGCCTGGTCTGCATGATTCGCTTGAGAGTCACTCAGTCAGCAGCATTGCTCACATGGTTACTACCATCTCCACCTCATTCCATTGCCTCTACTTCCTATATAAGGAGAGTAGTCCGTCTTGTTTGCTTCCTTGCCATATTTTCACTGTCTTAGATCATAGATGAGTATGTTAGATCAAAGATTGGTATTTTCCCCCCTTTACAATAGTCTGAATACTACCCAGCTACAGAATAGAGATATAGATCTATTATTTTATTAAAATGAGTTGCCAAAGGGCCAGTTTTAAACAGAACATTCTCATGTTAACTGTCTTGATATCTTAAAAAGAAATAACCAAATTTAAATCAAGTAAGTTGCATAATACCCAATGTGCATCGTTTGTGTATAAAATAGCCCAATCTAATGTAATATAGAAGCAAAAGTACAGTTGTATTCCAAAAAGAATTCATAAATATTTTTTGAAATTTGATCTATAGATTTCTTTATCAAGTATAATTGATATTCTTATTGAAATTATTTGGAAACCCTTGTAGCTGCTAACAATTTAAATGAGATGATGTGTTGGGTTAAGACAGCCTCATAGATAGGTGGTGTGTGTGTGTATGTATCTGACTGCATATGTCTCTGAAGGGGTTCTGTGTCTGTGTCTATATGTCCCTTGTGTCTCTCTATCTGTAAATACGGAGAAGACAAGAGCAGGAAGAATAACCACATTTCTATCAGCTGTCCCCCTTCATTTGATGTTAGTTCAATTGATAAATGTAAACACAGACCAAAGAATAGGGAGAACTTCTTGTTATGGGTAACAGAAGATCTAGAAAAAGATGACGGCACACAACCAAAAGCCCTTTCTTACTAATTCTTCATCCCCACTGTTGCCAGTTGGGTATGACTTGCTCATTTTTTTAGTACATTTCACGAACAGGTAACAAAATATAGTTTTTAGAAATTGAAAACCAGTTTGCTGGAGAGTCTGCTGAAATGGCTCATTTTACAACTATTTCCACTCTCAGGAACTGATTTAGATGTTTAGTCCAATTACTGCATGTTTGCTTACTTCATCATCAACATTCCTTTTCACATGGGTAGACCCCTGCTCTGTGTGCCAGGCAATAGGTATAATTTGTCTCATTTATCCCATAAAACCAGTCTTTATAGTATATGCTTTTTTCCCCCTCCATTTGACAAATGTAGAAAAGAAACTGCAGACAGTTAAGTCACTTGCTGTAGGCCATTCAGCTAGGAATGGTAGAGCTGACTGTACAGCCCACATTTTCCTGCTCCTATAGTGCTTCCCCAGTCTTTTTTTGGATTCTTTCCTTTCTGTTCTGTTTATTCTGTGACTGATAAACTTGATGACCTGATGTATATGTTGCTTCCAGATAACTACTTTAATACAATATAGTATTTAATGATGAAGGTTTCCAATAAAATGAAAGAATTAGTAGCAAAACATGTGTTTCAATACTTCCTCCCCTGGGCCCAGATAGCCAGTGAATTTTGCTTCCATTTCAGAGGAAGCTCTCAAATAATCACTTAGCCTTCTTGTCATCTGTCTGCATCTCCACAAGAGAGCACGTCCATGCCTGTATCCAGTTGGTTAGCCTTGTATCAGAGACAACACCTCTGCCTGGTATTTAAACGTATTCTACCTTCAGATACTCAGTGTAGAAGCCCATGTTGGTGCTGTATCTAACAGTCAGCATTAAGAGAAGGACCAGTAGGCTCGCCTCAGGGTCCTGGCTGAGGAGAACTGAAAAATGGTGGTTCTCTCTGGGTAGCTATAGGCATTGGCAACAATCTAAAGAGGATCTAGGTTCATTCATAGCTTGATGGTGCTCGTCATGAATTGCACTTGAGTTTCATTTGAGTCATTGTATTGTGATGCTGATAAAACACTGAACAAGATTAGCATCCTGGACGCCCCCCCCCCGCCCCGGATTTACAGTGTTTTGGTACATGTTTGGTGTTCCTTGGGTTGCTTATTACTATTTTTCTTCACCTAAGAAGAGATCAATGCCGACATTAGCCTGGTAGCCATTTCTGGCTTTTTATATTACCTAAGGTAGCATGTATTGTCTGAGAAAGCAAGTTCACAACTTGGCCTCATCCTAAAACTCCTCGGGACACTCTCTGCATCTTTGATGTTAATCATACCCCTTTTTATTCTCTAATCCAATAACTTCTTATTTTTGCACACAAATAGGAAAGAGTAGAACAATAATTGAAATGAAAAGAACATCTTTCCTTAGAAGGTTTCATCAAATAGCATTGCCTATTTTTCCACTAAACGTTTTATCTTCTTAGAGGCTGTAATTCATGGAAGTCTAATATTTGCTTCTATTTTCACTTTGATTTATGTATCCTTTCAACAAATATTTGTTGGGCCTAGGCTGCCTGTGAGGGACTATGCCGGTTACCAGGAATACCCACCTGAGAGCAACCATCACTATCCCAGCCTTCCCCCATTAAATTACTGAGCATGCAATAATGTTATCACAAACATTGAATCTAGCAAATATCTATTGAACATACTTGGAATCAATAGCTCTGAAGCATATTAAAGGGTCAGACTCCATTAGAAATATTTAAAGTTTACTTTAGTCACTTTAGGGCAAAACTGATTGTATCTTACCTAGATATTAACAAGTTCAACTCCTAACACTAATTTACCCAAGCTGGGCAAATTCTTAGAAGACACTATTTTAGTTCAATTCAGCTATACGCTATCCAAAAAGCAATCAAAGATAGGTTCCCAATGAATACAAGGGCCAACGGAAGCAAACCTCAACTCCAAACTAGTGGAATCTCAATGCCAGATGTCTTTTCAATATATCTTCCTCTATCTCCACACAGACTTTGGCAAAATCCTCAATATCATTAAAATATTGGCTAAGAGATTTCACTGACTCAGACATAGCGATGTATTACCTCTTCTAAGAAGTTAACAGAGGAAGATGGAAACAGTGAATGAGCTTTGTTTCTGTGGCCTTTCTCAAAAGTATCTCAGTTCTTGGGCCCAGTTTTGTTTTGTTTTGTTTTTTTAAGCACCCATATAATCCTAAGAACATTTTTTGGTACTCAGACACTGTCTTTGTTATTTCATAGCTTATAAGAGAGAAAGTAAAAGCTGAGATATCTATTTTTATATTATAAATTGGAGAATATTATAAAACCTTATAAAGATTTTGTTCTGCCCTCAAGCCATTCATCCTGTAAAATTATTCATTGATTCATCCCTTCCTTCATAGGACAAGTCTTCATTAAGCCCCTAGTAAGTGTAGGGCTCTGTGGTCAGAGCCAAGGACATATTAATAAGCCAAACAGGCCTGGTCCTTGCTTTTATGAGGTGCATACTCCATGGAGAACATCATTACATTTTCAAGCAAGTCCATGTAGATTCTTCATCTTCTAAAAGTGCAATGAAGAGAAGTATATGGTCCTATACAAGTATAAAATTTGGGAATAGGATTTGGTCAAGAACATCAGAGAATTGTTAATTAAGTTGAAATCTAAAGAGTGGATAGAAGTGAGTAGGAGTACCGAGGAAAATAGGGGAAAACAGCACATTCCTAGCAGAAGGACCAGTGTTATGGGTTGACCTGTGTCCCCCCAGATGATATGTTGAAGTCCTAACCCTCGATACCTCAGAATATGGTTTTACTTGGCAATACAGTTGTTGCTTATGTAATTAATTAAATCAAGATGAGGTCATACTGGAGTATGACCTTTAATGCACTATGACTTATGTCCTTATAAAAAGAGCAGAAGACACAGAGTGGGAAGACAGCTATGTGTACACCTAACCAGAGATGGGAGCAGGGGCTACCGGAAGGAAGGACGATGCAAGGAAGGATCCTCCCCTAGAGGCTCTAGAGCGAGCACATCCCTGCCAACATTTTGACTTTAGACTTCTAACTCCAGAATTGTGAGGCAGCAAATTTCTATTGTTTTAAGCCACTTAGTTTGTTGATTTTTGTTACAGTAGCCCTGGGAAACTAATACAACTAGCATCTGTTAAAGTCTGTGGCAATGAAAAGCATTTCAAATTCAAAGGACCTGAAGACATCCATGGTGATTGGATAGCACCATGTGGGAGAGGTAGGGTTGCTGGACAAAATACAGGGTAACTAGTTTGAATTTCAGATAAACAACAAATGCTATTTCAGTATAAATGTGCCCTATATTGCCTAAAAAATCTGCTAAAAAATATATGTTGTTTATCTGAAATTTAAATTTAACCGGGCATCTTATAGTTGTATTTGCTAAGTTTTGCAACACATGGTGGAGGTGATGGGGGAGAGGTGTGGAGAGGCCACTCCATGCCAGATTGAGGTGAATTGAGTTTGTGGGTGATGAGGAAATGGTGACAGCAGGTACAGGCAACCCTGCAGGAGTTTAGTGACAAAAGGCCTAAGAAAGATGCTGCAGGAACTGGGGTAGGAATAGAAGAATGAAGGGTTGAATGAAGGTCAATAATTTTGTGTTTTTTTAAATAGAAGAAGTTTATATATGTTTAAGATCTGTCTTAGTCTGTTCCAGCTGTTATAACAAAATATCATAGACTAGGTGGCTTACAAATAACAGAAATTTATTTCTCACAATTCTGGAGGCTGGAAGTCCAAGATCATGACACCAGCACCATTGGTGAGGGCTGGCTTCTGGGCCAGACTTCTCTCATATCCTTATATGGCAGGGGCTGGGGAGCTCTGTGGGCTCTTTTATAAGGGCACTAATCCCATTCATGAGGGCTCCATCTTTATGACCGAAGAACCTCTTAAAGGGCCCATATTTTGATATCATCACATTGGGTATTAAAGCTTCCACACTTTTTTTTTCTGGTGGGGAGAACACAAACATTAAGACAATAGCAAGAGCCAAATGATAGAATCCAGTTGAGAATTTGGTCATACAAGAGTAGAAAAAAGAGATATACAATATTTGTGGCTTGTGAGAAGATGAAAAATGATGGGATCTAAATAAATTAATCTTAGTCTTAGATAGAAGAAGGGGCATATCCTTCAAGAGGGATGAGAGCATGAGGATAGTAAAGGTTCAGTGTGGGTTGTGCTGTATATTGGAAATTAAGGAAATGGTTTGTATTTGTTAATTCTTATCTGGTAGTTTCTATCTTCTCTTTAAAGTGGGAGACAAGTCCATATACTAAATATCGGAAGGTTTGAAGGGAGGGGAGAAGTTGTAATTAGGCATTATGGACTGGATTGACCAATCCAAGAGGATGTTAGGCAGTGTCAGTGGTCCATTTGAGTTTTAATCTCAACAATTTTATAATAATTTAAGTGTTATTTTGCTCAGTGACAAAAATTTGTCACATGTGGGGGCATGGAGAAGGAAATAATTGATATGGAAGGAAGAGAGCCTGGGCAGGTATAAAAGAGAAAAAAGCAGCTGCACTGATCAGACCTTAAAGAATGAATAGGATTTTCCTGGTATATATTGTATTGGGTTGTCGGAAAAGTCATGACACATTTTTGCGATGAAAAACATAGAAGGGGCCGGCCGAGTGGTGCGGTGGTTAAGTGCTGTCTTGGAAAGCCAGTGGCCCTGGTTCGGGTCCCACATATGAGGGCCAGTGACACTGCCCTCAAAAAAATAAAAAGAGCTGGCTTGGGATAACAGCGGCCTCAGTTCAGATCCCACATATGAGGGCCAGTGACACTACCCTCTAAAAAAAAAAAAAAAAAAAAAAAGCAGAAAAAATACTTCATGACTTTTCCAATAACCCGAAAAAAGGAGGTGGAGTGGGAATATATTGCTTAGCGTACAGAGAAATAGAGGTAGGAAGGAAAAATGACTATTATTTAGTCCACATTGTGCTACTAATAAGCTTAAATATTTGCTTTGGGGGAGAAGAGAAGAGATAATAAATATTTCAGGAACTCATAGGAGGGAAAAATCACCAGAGACTGTGATAGTTGGAAAGGTTTCTTAGACTGGAAGTTGGACTTGAAGGGAAGAGGGGCTAAGGCTTCTGAAATGGGAGCATGGTAGAAAGAATGGTTTAAGAAAAGAACTGGTGCCTGGAAAACCTGGTTTTAGTTCCCAGATTTTTTTTTTTTCCCCCAGATCCCTTGATAATTGAAGAACAAAATTTTTGTTTTTGTTTTTTGTTGTTTTGTTTTTTAATTTTCTGTATTTATATTATCTTGTTGCCCATGTAGGTATTTGAAATTACTAATTGTATTTCAGGGGCAACCATGTTTATGTTTCAGCCTTATATTTTTCCAGGTACTTTCTTCCCTTTGAATATGGAATAATCTCAGGAATTCTCATCTAGAAAATATGTATGGAACATATTGTAGGTAAGTAAGAGCTGTGAGCGGTCATGATGAAAGATGGTACAAAGTGCTGTGGGATTAAATGCTAAATTCTGTGGTTAGTCATGGCCCCACAGGAGAGAGTTCAGAGGCAGAAGTGAGCACTGTGGCTGACGGATCAAGGGTGGCACCATGAGAGGGCTGGGGGTCAGCTGTGATCTCAGACCACAGGAGACAATCTGGTTCCAGGATCTTATTGTTATTTACAGGATTTCATTAACCAAACTTATACTTTTATGAACTTCATAACAAAACTCCAAATGTACACCTTAAATATGTGCAGTAAATGAGAAACTCTCCTTCAGGATCACTCACTGAGTCAAATTTAAGGATTTCCCAGAATGAGAAAAATCACTGAGTTTTATATATATATAAACTGGTTTATAGTTTCATAAGGATAATCAGAACACTTTTTTTTGTATAGTATGAAATTATGAATTTAAAGACTATCCTTAATTCTGAGATTATGATCTTTCTACCCTTTTTGCTCCTAAAACCTCTTTATTTTGTGAAATATTGGTGGTTACATCATGGTAGGTTTTTCAGATTTCATTTTCTTGTTCTTAATATTCAAGCTTGCCAGGAATTGCTTTTAATGTTATTGGATCTGTGAACTTTGGACGTCTGGGAAACTCCAGTTGTGACCGTGTTACAAAGAGTTGCGTATTGCTCCCCAGAGGGCCAAAGTGAAGGCTGTTTCAGAATATCACCAGCACCCATTAGAGTGAGGGTCAGGGTGTGGGCCCAGTGAACCTGGCTCTGGCTTGGGGCAGCCTCCTTTCTGTTTGTAATGTGGATACATGACCATCCAGATTAATAAAATCATGTCAAAAGCAACTCAGGTCTATCCCTGGCAGGGTTCAGAAGCCCTTCCCTTGGAGAGGGCTGGGTGCCAGACATAAAGCCAAAACATGGGTTCACCTCCTCCTGCGGGAAAACAAAACAAAACAATAACAACCACCTACGACTAGTCAGCATCAATAGCTCTGCCAGACATATCTCACTTTTCCATTCTCAGGAAATCACTGGTAAGATTTCTATCAGAGTAGCTAACTCCTTCATCACATGGGTGTGGACACTGCTTTGGGCTTTTCTTAATTGAGAAAGCAGGAGTCATGAGCACCAAGCAAACAGTCATTCTCCTCTGTAAGATCTGAGGCAGAGGTCTTGCTTTTCTCTATTGTTGGCCATTTGGTCTTTAAAACTGATGGGGGAAAAAAAAATGAGCAATCTGTATTTGAATTAGGAACTGAAGCTAAATTGCCAAGGTACAAATTACAAAATCAGCTTAGAGTAGTCTTAATGAAATTGATAGATGATAAGAAGTCTTTCCATGTAACTACAGTTGAAGGAGTCTGATTCCTATCACTACAGAATCACTCTTGTGCTACTCTAACTCATGGCTGTGATGTAGCTAAATTCTAACATAGGGTGAGCAAGTTCGGGGTGGGGCCTTCACTACAGGTTGGAGGGATGAGCAAGGATACAAAAATGGGCCACCCCTTGATTACCATCTCAGCATGGCTCATGATCTTGTTTTCACCCTTCTTCCTTTAATATCTTTTCATCACAGCCTTAACAACTGTCATGTCAACACATAACACACCATCTTTAAAAACATTCAAGGTTATGCTGAGGCAGTCTAGTTATACTTCTGGAAGGGACCCATGTCTTCCTAGCTTTCTTTCAACCATCTGGCTTTATCAAAAAAAAAAAACAAAAAAAACACATGATTGGATTCTGACTTAATCCATAACTTTCAAAAAAATTCCTCTTTCCTGAAGAAATACAGAGTAACCCCCTCATTGCTTTAGAATTTGCTCTTGCCTGAAAATGTCTAGAGGATAATAAGTACATTTACAATTATTTAATCATCATCAACTAATTAATTATTGATGGAACTATTTGTAATAATCATTAGCTAACATTTCTTTGGCATATATGATGGAATAAACATTATGCTAAGCCAGTCCTCATGTATTTTATCAGTTGGCATATGGATCACATACCTAAAATGTGACATAACATGGAAGGCGATATGGACTAAGTCTTACAGACAATGCAGCATAGACACTGGATTTCGACACACTGAGTTTGAATTTTGATTCACTCACTTGTTAGCTTGGCAAATTTAATCCCTCTTAGCCTTGATTTCCTTTTATGTAAATTATGGAAAATATGACCTGTGTTGGAGGGTTGCAGTAAGAATCTGAGAGTATTTATGCAGTTCTTGGCACTTAGTAAGGCTCAAAACCCTCAAATCTCTAATACCTTTAAAAGTGAAAACAGCAATGGTGTAGGAAGAGTTCACTGAGCATGAGGGATAAAGGAAGTAACAGAAGTTGTGAGAAGCCAGCCTTTGAGTGAAGAAGGATGCTTCTATGAGAGTAGAAGGGAAGGCACAGTGCATAGACAGAATGATATTTCTATGAGAGAAGAAGAGGGAAGGCACAGTGGGTAGAGTATATATAAGGTAAGAGAGGACTTAACTGTTGTTTGTTGAGAGTCAGTTATGAGTCAGGCACCATCCAAAATACTTTGGCATATTATCTTATTTAATCTTTGCTGCAAGTCAACAACAAGGGAAATAAGAACTGCATTTTTTCAGGTGAGAAGCTAAGGATGAGGGCTTTGAAGAAGTTTCCTAAGGTGACACAGGGAGTAAACACTGGCTCCTGGATTGGAACCCACTCTCTCAGGTTCTCAAATTCATGAACTTTCCACTGAGGCAGGACAGTGCTGTGGTCATTGACTTGCACTAGGGAGTCCCACTTTGCCACCCATTCAGCCAATTCTTTCTTGCATTGGTCCCAAAAGTCGGGTGTAAGGGTGGTATTGCGGTGGCAAGGCAGGGGTGTGGTGTAAGGGTAATTTAGCTTGTCCTGAAAGTATTCCAACTGAATGCTCTTCTAGCCATTTCCATTCTTCTGGGGAAGGCATCCGGAGCCGAGGGGGCCCTGACCCTCCTCTTCGCAGGAACGGGGCTGTTCCTGGGCTTGGGGCTTTCCCATTCTTGAGAGACAGCTTTGTAGAGTCTATAGGCAAACCTGAAAGACAGAGCAAGTTTCTGTGTGTATTGTTGGTCTTTCACTTTTTCTGGGTCCCATAACAGACAATAGTTGGATCCATATTGAAACCAATGTGATCTGACAAAAAGTTCAAGATGTTTGTCAATGGAGGAAAGAAGCAAATATTTACCTAGCATTGTGCACTGCATAGGCTTCATATGTGACATATGTGGTCTGTTGAATCCTCACTACAAGCATGTGAGGTGCACCTGATCATTATACAGACATCCAACAGAGGCTTTCTCCAGGTCGCATAGGACAGACACAATGTTTCAGAACTGTAGTTTATACTCAAGACGAATTAACACCAAAGATACAGCAGGCACAAAAATGACTACATGGGTTTAAATAAATCCCTGAAATAAATTACTACAGACAGGCTTAAAACAATGGAAATTTATTCCTTCATAGTTCTGGATGCTAGAAGTTCAAAACTGAGGTGTCAGCAAGGCTGGTTCCTTCTGGAGGCTCTGAGAGAAAATTCATTCCATTCCTCCCTCCTTGCTTTTGGTGGTTGCCAGATATTTTTGAGGTTCTTTGGCTTCTAGATGCGTGACTCAAGTCTCTGCCTCTGACTTCACAAAGTGTTCTCCCCTCTGTATGTGTCGGTGTACAAATTTTTCTGTTCTTATAAGGATACCTGTCATTGCATTAGAGCCTACTCTAATCCAATATAACCCCATCTTAAATTGATATCTGCAAAGATTCTGTTTCCAAATAAGGTCATGTTCACAAATTCCTGGTGGACATGAATTTGGTGGTACACTCTTCAACCTAGTACATGGTTTATTAGTTAGCTCCTAATTGGAAGGCCCCACTCCAGAGCTAGGTATTGCAAGAAATTCAGTTGCCTAATGAACGTGAGTTTGTAAAGTGGCACAGTAAATGTTAGAAGTAGGTTTGCATTCATAAAAGTACTGGTGTTTAGGTATGTGGGCTGGCTAGAACTATTGAAGACACAAATCTTTATCTTTGCATAAAAATTGAGGCACAAAAATGTAGAAAGCCAGGTAATCCATGCCCTTCAGCATGATACCAAGGCTTAACTCTGACCGCCTCCAGTTGGCTTGGTTTGGAGTGCTTCTATGTGTGAATTTATCTAAGTCCTGCCTTTAAAACACTGTTGCATTTGCTTTGGGGGAATTTTTCATACAGGATGTGGTCCAAGCACCTTAAAGTTCAGAAAGCTGGTTGAGTGATGCTTTTTGTAATTTCTTAATAATAAATGTGTGTCTATCAGAATTCAGTTTGAGACTTGCTATCCTACATGAGAGCAAGGTTGTAAGAGGGAGACCAAGAACACTTGCCTACTTCTTACTATAGGACATACCTACCAAAAAGCACCTCATAATCATGAACAGCAAAATTGGCTTAGGTTAAGTCATAGCACGTATCCACTGATATTTTCCCATAACTGTAAATCTTCTGGTGTCCTTTGGACCACCATTCTTTTCCCTTTTGACATTTCATTCTTATGAAACAGTATAACCCACAATTCAGATAATTAATCCATGATTAGAAACTTCATATCATTGAAGATTGTCAGTAAGAAAATGGATTTGGCAGAACTTGAGCTCCTTGTTTGGGACTTGCCCATGGTCATGGCCATACCCAGTGGTAGCTCCAAGGCTGACTCAGTGTCTCTGGAATTCCCTCCTTCATGCATTCCATGGGAGCCAGTGTTTGGTGGCATTTAGTACATGGTGCCAGGCATCTGTTGATTTGGCTTGCATTTAATCTGAACCTTTGTTGTTTGCCTGGGTTTTGGATTTCTGAGGGGATTATTAGTCATAACTCTCCAGCTTTGCTGAGCAGTATATGTGGTTGTTGGGAGAGGGAGCTATATTTATTGTTACTGTTGGAAATATAATTTTTAAGAATCTTCAAAAGTACATGTCACCGGATTTTCAGAAGCAATTCTTTCAGAAAAGATCCCCTCGATGGTCCCCTCATGTTATTTTTCCTTCATGCATCAACAAACAAGCACACGTGCAAACAGAGTGATGGACCCATGGCGTTTCTCCTTGGTTGAGGTCTGGACCATTGATCTCCATTCGTCTGTGCTTCAGTGAAGAAGTTGTGGATGTAGCAGTCAGGGGTCACAAAAGAAATACAATAGCAGAATGGACGAGCATAAACAACTCGACCAGGTTGATCTGTTCCTCTCTTCCTACCCTAATCTCTTTCTTCTGGTTAATCTTAATGGAAGAATCCTGGAGGGAGAACTGCAGGGATGGGAAACTCCTGACTGAAGACTCTCTCTGGACAGAATACTAAACATAAAACCAAAATGTGAAATTAGCTCTGAAAGTTGATAGTTGCTTGTTTGTGCTGTGTAAATTCTGAGTACATGTGTGAATGTGCTAATGTGTCGAGCTCCCCAAGAAAAAGTATGCCCAGACTTGGGGATCATGACACCTGAATAATGCCAGTGATAAATCAATCACCATCATGCTTGTGAAGGCAGCGATGGGTGCCAGGAAATATAGATATCAAACAGTGGCCATAGCACAGGTTATTTTAAAAGCTGATGCTGTCAGATTAATTTATCCATCATGTTTAGGTAGCTAAGAGTATTTTAAGGGAGTTTTTCAAGTGGAACATAATTCTCATATTTCACAGGCCACACCTTTGGAACGGGTACCTGATTTCCTATTTATAGCAGCTTCTCTTAATAAGTGCCAATACTTCCCATAAAAAGTGCCAAGAAGCTTGGTTGTTAATTGTTCAAACTTTGTTCCTGGATCGCAGCTCATTCCTTACATTATAAAATCTAAGGCAATAAAGGTGCCCCTTCCACTTTTCCTTTCTGAAAATTCTTTTGGTGATTCAATATGTGAATCTTGATGGTTCATTTGCTCAGTCACTTAGTCAACATTTAATGACAGCCTATAGGACAATAAATGTGAACGTGAATAAATAAGTGGAGAAAATAAAAATGAACAGGGATTAAGAGAGCTGCTGATGATGTCTGATGACTGCCTTCTGTAGCCTAGCACTTTACAAAAATATATTTTGTTATGATTAAAAATGTATATAGATATACATAAAAGTCAAATTACTCTTCAAAGCTTATGAGTATAATATAAAATATTAGCCCCTGTCTCACTCAGTCCACCTCAATTCTCATCATGTAGAGGAAACCACTTTTAATCCTCTTAGTTGTTTCTTCTGGTATTGGCCACCATGGTTTTACATAATATGCTATACTTCTATCTATTAATTTGTCCATTTTAGGTATTGCCTATGAATATCCTACAGTGAAGGCAATGATTTAGCGTTCTCGAATATTCCCCCTCACCCCAAACATACATTTCTACTATCTCTATTTTTATAAGATAACTTAAATTATCATTTTTGGTCAGATTGATTTACAGGTACATTACCTCAACATAAACATCTTGCTATGTTTACATAAACATTATTCATACTTAAGCCATGTAGACACCTGGCTGTGCAGGGAAGAGAAGAGATCCTGCAGTTTCACTGCTTCTACGAAGGCTTTCAATCAATGTTCTTGTTTACATCCCCACCAACACCCACTTCCAAAATGCCTCCTGCCTCCAGTAACAGAGTGTTCTTCATGGCTTCACACTGAAGATTTTCTGTATTTGCTGGTCTGCCAAATCAATTATCACAAATCAGTCCATTGCTTTGCATACATTTATTTTTTTTTCTCACTGTTTTAGTTCTCTTCCCTTGCTTTCTTTGTCCTTATGGGCTTAGGAAGTTTTGAATTACTGAATTTTCTTTTTTTTATTTACTGAAATTTTAATGTGTTTCTGGAGTAAAGTATATATGTTTCATTCTGCTGTATTAAACAAAATCTCAGCTATTTTCTTAATATGCTAGCTAATAATACTTCATACCATTGTTAATCTCATTTTATAGGTGAATAAATCAAAGGTGGGAGAAGTTAAATAACTTGCCCAAGGTTGTACAAATAGTAAGTGGAAATTCCACTCACTAATAAAAATCTTGTTCTTTCTAGCACACTGCTTTTTATTGCAAGACACGGTTCCTGTTTTAAGGGGCTCACAGTTTTGTGGGAGATAAGACAAGGGCACAGTGCTTTAAATGTCAAGAACAAGACAAATGGCCCAATGTGCAATGGGAATTTAGAGGGGAGAACAATGTTTTCCTGCCCATTTATTTGTGTCTAAAGCCCCATTTGGAATTGAAGTATATGTCTTTCAGTACTGTAGGAACATTTCTTCATACAGAAATCTTATTTTAATGGGTTTAATCTCTAGTCTTTAGCCACTTGGGATTCCATAAGGTCTTTGGAGTAGAATGTATTTTCATATGACTATCCTTAAGGTGATATTTTAGAAAAAAATAGGGGGATTTTTTATTCACTAGATATCCATTAGTGTTCTCCACATTACAGCAATCAAGGTAATTTTTGCCCATGTTTATTTTTGGAGATGATAATACACAGTCCTTGATCTTGTTAAATCTAGAGTGTGTTTGTATAGACCTGAATTGAGTTTTTTGTTTGTTTGCCAGTTAGAACTATTATCACTCATGCCACTTGTACTCTGTGCATCCAAAGTGCCATCTGTGTAGCCCTGGGAGGCAGAATCGCATAGTAGGTTGGCATATAGTTTATGAAGCCAGTTAGGCTGTGCCACTGTGTGACTTTGGGAATTTCACTAACCCCATTTCTCTGTCTCAGATTTCTCATCTGTAAAATGGGCATCATTGCAGAATCTAGCTCACAGATTGTTATAAGAATTATTTGACTTAAAACAAATGTGACACCCTTAGAAAAGTGTCTGGTCCACTAAAAAGACTATATCATCAACTGTCCTCAGAACCTCGTGAAGAAGCAAACTTTGCAGGCCACATATGCTCCAGGTCCTATTTTGTTTGGTATAGAAGATGCTTTTTCAATCACATGTTTATTATTTTATTTTGCAAACACTTACTGACGGCCTACTGCGCACCAGATACACTGTTCGGATCTCAGGATATAATGGAGACCGAAATCAGGCATGTGCCTGCCTTCATAGAATCCTCAGCAAAATGAGAGAGTCACAAATCCACTAATTATACAAAAATATGTAAGATTGCAATTGTGGTGAGCACTAGGAAAGACAGGGTGTATGACTCGTTGTTACATTTGAATATACAGAGTGTGGTGCCTGAGAGAGCAAAACTGTGTGTTTCTTGAAGAATCCAAGACATGTTCTGATGCCAAAGAAGGGAAGGGCTGTTTTGTGCAGAAACTGAGAACATCCTGAGAAACTAATTAAAACCTTCCTTTTTGATTACACCCTGGAGGATGGGAATCGCTTCCTCTCTCGCCTTTCCTTGACACAACTTGCTCAGGAGGAATGTAAAGGATGGGTGGGATCTTCCCCTACATGAGAGTGAAAGGAAGCAACATACCAAAGAGATGACTGCGTAAGAACTGCTGCAGCTGCTAATTCCACCTCCACCCTGTGGAACAACTGCTTAGCGATATTTCAAAGGCAAAGGCAACTTACAGGAAAGAAGAAAAAAATGCATTTAACAACTTCCTCGTCTGGAGGTCTGGATAAGAGTAGAACACATTTTCAAGTTGCATTTATGGCAGAAATATACATGGCTTTGCAGACATCTGTGCCTGGAGTTCCTAGAGCTCAAATGTGCATGTATACATGGAGCACACTTAGTTTTTTAGGGCATTTGGCAAGAAACTTGAACACTGAGCCCATGTGAACGTAATACTTGTCCATCTGAATTGGACTACTCATGCCAATTTTACCAGAAAGTTATAGCTGGGAATTATGTCCAGAATTCCCTTGGCCACTCTTCATTACCAATGCTTGAAAGGGCAGTGTCCTCCCACTGAACTTTTTAAATTATTAATCTCAGAAAAATCCACTTCTTTTCAGTGTCATGTAGCACGTGAAGAGAAATTGAGTTTAAATCTGAATAGGGACAAGATGTCATATACCAATGGCTTAGAAACAAAGTTTAAATATTTTACCCCCATTTGACCTACGTATGTATGTATGCATGTGTATGTCATCCATCTAACGGCATCTCATTCACTTTTTATTCCTTCAAGCTTTTACATTTCACGTGGTGGGTTCATGGCTCTACATTCAGTATATAAAACAATTAAGTGACTGTTTCCTGAGCACCTACTATGAGTTGCACAAGAAATGTCCTTGCGAGCTGGCGGAGTGGCTCAGTTGGTTAAGAGCTTGCTCAAGAGTGCGAGCTCTGAGCAACAGGGTCGCTGGTTTGATTTCCACATGGGCCAGTGGGCTGCACCAGAGCTGAGCTGCCACTGACATGCCAACAGGTGGATGGTTCAGCTGGTGAGATCATGCGCTCCTAACAACAAGGTTGCCTATTCCAGATGTTGGGCTATGCCTGCCCGCAATTAAAAAAAAAAAAAAAAAAAAGAACTGTCTTTGAACTCGTGACAATTTCAGTCTAGAAGTAAAGACAGACATGAAAGCTGTAATTAAAAATATGATGAGTATCAAGAAAAGAGATACATAGGATACTCTGGAATCATATAGCAATAGTAATAATAATAATAACTAAGATTGAATGTTTACTATGTACCCAGGCACTGTTCTATGTGATTTTATGGACTATTAATTTTACATTTATTTATTTATTTATTTATTTATTTATTTATTTATTTATTTATTTATTTATTTATTTGCTGAGCCATCCTGCCACCTGTTGGCAGCTCAGTAGCTGCTCAGCTCAGGCCAGGAATCCAACCAACAACTCTGTTACTCAGAGCTCCCGCTTTTGAGCGAGCTCTTAGCCAACTGAGCCACTTGGCTGGCCCTTGGGTTATTAATTTTAATCCATGTATCCCACCAACGAGGTAAGGTGCTATCACCATTTCCATTTTATAGATTAGAAAACCAACCCCAGAGGATTAAACATTTTAAGTACCTTTCCCAAGGCACCCAGGTAGAAAGGAGCAGGCTGGGATTTGAACCCATGTGGCTTGGCTCCTGTGTTCTGTGCCTTGCTGTGCACTCCTAAGGGAGAAAAGTTAGCCTGTTCCTGAAATTTTCTGAACTCTGGAACAGTATTAATACACATATCTTTTTATTTATGTGAGTACTCCTTTAATACAATTAATGAGAGCAAATATTTTTCTCCTTAAGAATTAAGGCAGATTGAAAATAAAAGTAAAACACCTCTACGTGTAATGCAGAAGGATCCTGGGGCAGAATGTGGGAATGGATATTAGGAAAAAACTAGTGAAATTAAAATAACGTGTGGAGCTTAGTTGGCAGCAGTGTACCCATGTTGGTTTCAACATTCGTGACAAATACTAATGGAAGATGGTAACAGCAGGAGTAATAGGTGAGGGATATACAGAGACTCTCTGGACTGTCTCTGCAACTTTTCTCTAAATCTAAAACTATTCCAAAATAATAATTAAAAAAAAAACAAACCTTAATTATGAAAATAAATAAATAACATGCCTGACTGGCCAACCTCCAGTGAGCCTTAATTAGTTGCAAAAATCCAGTTTTCTAGGACAGAGGTGCCTCCTCCCTGGCATCTCCCCTCCACTGTGTAGGCAGGGCAGCATCCTCAGCCTGGTTCAGGGCGTCGGTGCCCGTTTGTTCACAGGCCTCTTTCCCGTCCAGGCCAGGCATGCTCTATGTTCATGCTGTGCCATGCTCCGCACCCTGCATATCCACAAGCTCAGCATTGTGTCCTTGCCCTTTCCTTTCTGGCCCCTGGGGACTCATATCTCTTGTGCTGATTCCAGCCAACGAAATAGCATCTTAACAATTTTGCCTTGTTGTGTCTTCATGTGACAAGATCTGAATCAAGTCCTGATGTCTGGAGTCTCAGGTTTGCCCTTGCCTGGCAGGGTTCTCATCCTTCATTTGTGGAAGCCGGCAGTCCGAAGACCCAGATAGTAAATGACTCCGCATGGAAGGTGAGCACCGGCTGAGGCTTGTTTGCCCCACGCATGCAGCATCCATCCTTTTTGCCCTTTTATTATTGTTATAAGACGTTTGAGACCTCTCACTGCCTGCCACACTGCAAGTAGCTTGTCATGGTTTAGCCCATTGGCTGAAGAATCAATACAATAAACATCAGTTCAGGAACGTGCAAAAAAAAAGTGTGAACCACTTTAAGTTAGGTGGTGAGGGTTATTTTCATCAAGTCCCAATGAGCCTGCCTCCTAAATATTTCCCAAATGTATTTCCCTTCTGTATCAGTTAGAGTCCAACCAGGAAAGGGAAAACCTCTTCAAATAGTTTAAGAGAGTTTTATACAGAGAATTGGTGATGCACATGATGGAAAAGATGAGAAGCCAAACAGGGGACAATGTAGCAGCTCAGATGGTAGCCACAGCAGAAAGCTTCAATCAACCCTGGGCTGGAAGAACAAAGGGAGGAAGTGGGGTTCCCAGACCCCAGGGCGGGATCCTTGGGCAGAAGCCAGGACTGTGGTGTGTACGCACGTGCCAAGGAAGAGAAGCAACTGCTACTGGAGCTGTCACCTGAGACCCAGAGAGAGAGGGTGAAATACACTGGGGTTTTCTTTCCTTCTGTTTCCCCGTCTCCTGTTAGGAGCTATCACTGACCCACACCAATTAGAAACCAACCAACATGGAAGCCCAGTTAACATAGCCCAGAAAAGTTAGCCCTTCTTTCAACACAGCACAGCCACTTTGATTGCTTAGATGGAGGCCTCCACCATCTCTTCCTTGCACCATTACAGCAAATTCCTAACTCTTGACTCAATGATCCCAGACTCACTTCAATATATCCTCTATATTTAAGCTACTGATGTTGCTAAAATATAAACAGTATATGTGTGAAGCCCCTATTTAAAGCCTTAGATGATGTCCTACTGACTATTGGCTAAGACCAAGCTTTTTAGTATGGCGAACAAGGCCTCATCAGTCTCCTGCCTGCCTCTCTAGCTTCTTTTTCCACAACTCACCACCGGGCATAGCTTCAGAACACTGTGGACTATAGCAGACACAGAGTAGTGTCAGCTGCTTAAGTGCTTGTTGCTTCGTGGGCCTCAGAAGAGGCTTCTTGGCCCAGGCATCAGGGTTGTCATGATGGGAATGGCAGGAACAGCAGTCATAGGTGGCACTCTTAAGTGGCTGCTGGAGCCACCATGAGGGGCCTGCAGAATAGAAGAGGATGTGAGCATGTGAAGGCATGTAAGTCACTCTTTAGAGGCTCCCAGGAAACAAATGGAAGGAGAAACAGAATGACCTGAGGGATATCAGCTAATAGGCACTTGAGCCAGTGAGATCTGAGTGATTCTTAATGAAATCCATCAGTTTGGATAAGTTTGAGGAAACTAAGATTATATTTGAGAGCAGAACTCAATAACCAAATATGTTGCTCAGGCTATTATTACTAAAATGAATCCATTAGTCAAAAGATCTCTAGCAGAATGAATGAATATGGACTCACTCCTGATAAGCTCTAGAGGCTATTTAATCTGTTAAAATGAAGGAGGAAGTTAACATACATAAGCCTCTTAGGGAATAATCAAGTTCTATAGATATGGTGAGAACATATAGAAAATAGAAAACATGAGTTTTTGGACATTAGAGAAAGTTTCAAATGAACTCTCCATAACTTGTAGATTTTTAGAAATATCTGCATTATACCATATATACATATGCCTCTTCTTTGTAACCCACTCTAATCTTACTGTAATGTGAAGCTCTCTTACAGTGAAGTTAAAGGCAACCCTACTTTTCAACATCAGAAGGAACCCAACATTTATTGAGCTAACACAAAGTGCCAAGCATTGAGCTGAGCAGATTATGTACATAGCGTGTTTCATTTTGTTATCATAATTTTTTCCTGTAACAGATGAGGGAAATGAAACTCAGAGAGGGTTGAGGACTTTCCCAAGGCTAGATAGCAATTGGAAGCATTGATTTGTATATCTAGGTCTCTTTCTACTAGCCCATGGTTTTCATCTGTCAGCAAGCAACCCTCATGATGGCTGGAGTACAAGAATGTATTACTTAGTATTGAATTTAGCTTTCTCATCAAGAACATTAAAATAACATTTAGATGTATTTCCAAACATAATCACTCTGAAATCCTATATACAGACTTCTAAAAAATGTGAAATTTATTTCCCTATTGAATTACAAGGACCATCCATCTTATGTCTCTCAAAATTCAGGCAGAACCATAGCAGCCTTGGTCTGTCCAACCTTTGGAGTAAGTTATTTATTATCTTATCATTTTGTGTCTTCAGTATGAAACACATTAATATCACAATTGCATGTTGGGAGAAGTCCTCAGAAAGTAGATTCTGAGATGGACATAAGCATTTAGGGCAATTGTTAGGAAGTGCTCTTGGGAACAGCCCTGCAGAAGAGATGGCGAGGAAGCAGAACTTGACAAGGAAGAAAGTTGAGCTGTGATGTAATATGAATAATATGAATAATGGACTAGCCAAGCTGACTGGGCACTCAAGTACTCAGTGTTGGTGGCCCTCAGAGTTGTTCTGAATTGGGGAGAGGGGCCTCTACATGTTGATCAGTTCCTGAATATGGAAGGTAGTTACTGAAAGGAGGTATAAACTCATGAGGTATTTTTATACAAGTGAGAGTGAGTCCCAAAACAAGGCTTCCAGCTGAGGGTCATTTTTCTACAGCACTCCCAGTAGCTAGGGGAATAAGTCCTTCATTCCTGCAGGGAGATCTGGGTGGCACATCACAACATTTACCACAATGCCAAATGCAAGTCTTAATCTGCATGTACAATCTATGCATATATTATATGTATTGAATATAAAATAAATGTTAAAATATACAATATAGAAACAAGTGTTTACTTTATTTGATTATAAATATATATATTTGTTGTATAGAAAAATGGTAAAAGCAATAACAGCCCAGATCAGGATGAAAGCTGGACTTAAAAAGAATTAATACTTTGGGCAATGTAATGTCTACAAATAGAAAATGCAGGGTGCTCATCGTTGGTTCAAGAGCAGAAGCGCAGGACTTCTTGAGGCCCTCAAGCTGTTTACCACCATAGGATGTATTGTTGCCGGGCCAGTAGTAAGAATGCAAGTCTGTTAAAACGATTGTATGCTGTGTACACAGTATGGTGTTAGGCTTATGGGCTCTGTTTTTACATGTTTGCTGAGTCTAGTGACTAATAAAAAGTGGAAACAGAAAAAATATAAAACTGACATGTGGAAAAAAAGTCTTTTTTTGAAAAAAAATATTAATTGCTCAGAAATTGCATTGGCCCTTCCTCTGTCTACTTAGTTAACTTCTTCCTGTTTTAGCCATTCCCATCAATAATCTATTCCAGAAGTCTGAGAAGGCAAATGTCTACACTTGGACAATAGATGTAGAGATTCCACATACATACAAGATGAAAACATGGAGAGGCCTGACTTCATCCCTTTTGGGTTTGGTGCACTGATGCTTAGGAGACTGCCATGCTATCTCCCTCCCTCTGCCCATCCTTGCCTCTGACTCAGCAGTCTGAATCAAGAGTACTTAGGATCTTCCTGGCTCCTTGAAGCACAGTCCCTAATAGCTGACTCAAAGGGTATGTATAGCATGCTCACAATGATTGCAAGGACAAGTGGCTTCAATTTGTCCAGGTGGAGCTGCAATGTATAGAGTGTGTGCCTAGAATGAGCTGAGCTGTGCCCAAGAGATACGGCTGCCCAAGGCAATCTGGAGACGTTAGCGCTCCTAAAATGACAGTCAACTTCACTTTGACACTTTTCTTCTGTTAGTCTTTTTGGACAATAAGCTAGGTCTGATTTAGGTACTTATCTGTATTGGTAATTCTTAGTCATGCCCCAAAAATGTGGATAAGCCAAATACATTCTTTTTTTAAAAAAATCATTCATTCATTCATTCAATCGTATGCTCATTCATTTATAGTGAAGTAACAGTTTTGTTTTCTGGCCAGATAGTGCAGACAATTGCTCTAAGGCTGAAGTATACAACTGGTGTCATGCACACTGAATATTGTTTGAGAATTTAGATTAGGATATTCAGAGTGATAGAATTCCAGTTAGTCTGAATAACATTGCAATGAGTAGCAGGCAATTGGTTTTTCTTCTATTGTCTTCTTACTTTTTTTCTAACTACTGTCATAATTCAGAAGGCTGACTCTTTCTTGCTGCTTCTTTTTAATCCTATGAAAACCATCATTCAAGAGAGTGCCCCAATTCAATTTTTCTTGATGTGCTCCAACCTTTGTTAAGCCTTACATCTTCTTGCACCAATTCCTTTACTTAAAATTGTAATTTTATTCCATTTTTCTCATTCATAGCATTGTTGTACCCTAGGAGCAGACTTTTTCTCGACCTCCAAAATTTCATCGGGATATATGGTTTTCTAGCAGCTCACTTCCGAGTGTCAAGAAATTCAGTTTCCTTGTGGGATTGTTTTGTGGCTGTGAGCAAGTCAAATCCCATGAACCTCAACTTCTCCGTTTGCAAAATGGGATAATAATACTTACCTCCCACACACCCTGGGTGTTGTGAGATTACAAAGATAATGTTTGTGAAGTGCTTTGTAAAAACATGGAGGCTTTCATCTAAGGAAGGAGCTCAGAGTATTATTATTTGTGTTGTTACTGATGGTCATGTTCCCACATGGCCTTATTTTTATGGTTTACTTAAACTGCAGTAGAGTTGAATCGCAGAAACGAGGGATGGTAAAGATTTATCAGGTCATCTAGTTCAAACATATTGTAGAATTCTTCCCTTGCAATATGCTGTTGTGCTTTAGGTCTTCTATTTTTAAGGTAAAATCATCAAACATTACATGGTCCATTTCTTCCCACTCGACAGTAGAACTCTTCTTAAAAAGAATTCCAATAGCAGCTTTTGATCTAAGTATTTTCTTAATGACTCAAATGGAACAACTCTTTGAGTCTCTGCCAGGAGGATATTTTTGCCCAATGTGAGGGTTACAATTATTTTTAAGGCCCTTTTACTACTTTCCTGGGGAAATGGAGTCACAACCCATTAGCTCTCCTTCTGATGATGTTCTTTACCATATTCATCCCAAATGTTCTATTTAGGAATTTCCTAACCATTCGTCCATGGAGCTGACCAAATTTTGTTCAGAGGTATCTCATTTCGAACTAGTTAACTGCTTTAAATTCAATCCCAGAAAACTAATTTAAAAGGATGTGCTGACTTCAGTCTTATGAGTTGCATGCATATTGCTTTTGGCAAGTCTGTGGTAATCTATCACTAAAGATAGATTCTAACATATGATAGTATCTAAACATTTATTGAATGAATAAATGAATCATTTGTATTATCATATGTCTAATTCATTGTTACTTAATTCAGTGGGATAATTATAGTCCTTTTGGTCTTTATAGATTCCTATATTAATATATATATCCACAAATACAGTATTTGGAAGTATCACTTACAGTATAAGTGCAACAATTATCCTGACAAAAGGACCAGCAAAAATATATATAGACTTTCAAAAAAATGTGGAGCATTTACTGTGCATTCAGAGCTAAGGATACCTTGGTAAGCCAAACAAATGTGTTTCTCTTCTTATAGTGCTTATTGACTGCTTCAAACTAGAGAGAATTGGTTCTGAAGATAGAATGATTTTGTTTTCCCCTAGCAGTTGTTTTTCCATCCTTTTGCTATGGAGAGTAAGAAGGAAGATTAATCAATATCCCAACCAATTCTTTCCTTTTCTTCTACATATGATAGTTTAATTACACTCCATTAAACTAATCCACTGACAAACTGAGCTTTTCATTTTATGTGCTTATGATTACTTACTACTTTGAATGTAATTGTAGTGCCCAATCAAAATCAGATTCATAGGTTTAAGTGAAAAGATTTTATTTTTCATTAATCCCTGAATTTCTTAAACCCATGGATTTGAGCAATAATTAGCCTTCTTTAATAATAATACTAAAAAAAGTAAGGAATAAGATATGACTTTGAAGCAAGGACTTCATTCTGGTTTCAAGCCGTCAAAAAACTAAAATAAGTATTTTTAAAAATCTGTAAAAATAAGGAGTTTCTTGTGACATATATGGGAAATTAAGAAGCATAATTTCACTCAAAACTGCTTGGCATTATCTGTTGAAATTGGATCAAAAAGCCTATGGCATTTGAAATATTTTTATGTGGCATATTTCCAGATAGTGAAATCATTGGTGGTCAACTTTTTGGGTGCTGTAGTCTTTAATCCCTTTTGCCTTCACCGCAGTGGGAGCTGGGTAGTGAGATAGGTGGTGGTAATTAGCTTGCTGAGTCAGTGGGAAGGAGCCTGTAATATTGAATAATTGTTTCTTTGATGTGTGGTGTGGTTAACGTTCTTAAGATTCTTAACGCAGGAACTGCTGGGTGCCAGATCTGGAAAGAGGAAGCAAAACGACTTTTTCTACACTATGCACAACATGAAATGGCAAATCTGAGTCTAGACTTTGCTGTTCTTTTTCTTCACCTTTTTGTTTTCTTAAACGTTACACCAATTAGTTTAAACACTTAATTTATAAATTCCTGGCTTAGGCATATCAAACAAAACAGTGTCATTATAATTCTGTGAATTACCTTACCTGCTATTATCTTTGTTCTGTATAACTTTGGAACAAAAATCTGGACAAAAATATATAGACCCATCGACACTAACATTTGGGAAAGAAAATGTATTTTAGTGCCCTTAGACCTATAACACAAATGTGTTAATAATGGATTTAGTTTAGTGCATACCAAATATTCCCAGACATTAGTTTCACCGTGTTTTCATTTCCATGAGAGATATGTGTATTAGGTCAAACTCAGGAATTGACTAAGGAGAATATAGAACCTGGGATTGAAAGTCATTAATTTTGTTCCTTTCTGTAATCACCAATTTCTTACCAGGAACTTTGGTGCAGTGAACCATTGGTACCTCTATACAAACCTCAGCAGTTTTAAATGCGAAGATTTTTGTCTGAGCCTTTGAGAAGCTAACACTCTTCATCTCTTTCTTGTCCTTAGCTGCCTTCTTCCAGGTTCTGTTGCCTCTGCTGCCAACAGAACAGCAGCAAAAGCTGGGATTTGGAGAGGGCATGAGGGCCCCTGTTTTCTGAGCCTCGTTTGTGGTTGTGGCAGCAGATTGATAACAGGAAATATGAATTGCAGTGAGATGCAGTAGGCAAAAAATGGATTTATACCCTTACATGAAAATTACTAAACCACAGAATGATAACATCCTGAGGAAAATGTCATCCATCACATGAGTTTTGTGCCTCTTGTGTAAGTGTAATTGGCTAGGATTCAAATTCAAGTTAAGACATTTTTTTTTCTATCTCTACCACTTGACACTATAAATTTGGGTTTTTATAAAACTAATAGCTTTATATGTCTTTTCCCAAAGACTGATGAATGATATGTCCTTATCTTTCATAGGACTTAGCATTGTTTTTAATGACTGGGTGCCATTGACTTCACAAAAGGGAGGTTTCTGTTCTGTGTCCATGTTGAGGTGAACTGAGAGGGTAGATAAATGAACAGCAGCCCTTGTCTTCTTCCTTAGGCAGAGCTCATTCTCCTGATTTGACTAATGTTTACTTAGGCTTCTCTCTACCTCTTCCTCCTCTCTCAGAGTTTTTTTTTTTTTTTTTTTTTTTTCCCTACCTGTAAACTTTCACCTCCAAGTCAACTTCCTAAGAATTGTTCTTGGCTCACCTTGTGCATTTTTGTTTCGATGATTATTATATTTCTTAACTTGAGTGCTTCTCTTTATTCTGTAGCATGACATTCATGTTTTTCCCTTTGCTATTGGTGCACTTCCCACCTGCACAGAATCAGTTAGCTAATCTCTTGGCTTATCTAACCTTTTGTATTTCCCTAACACCTTGTATCATTCAGCCTTATTTGATTTGCATATCAACTTCCCCCTAACTTCACCTTTGCATTTCCTTCTGTGGATATGAATACACTTCAGGAGAAACTGATTTTTATTCCCAATAAAGAAACAATATCTGAAGACTTTTATAAAAAGTACTTTATAGTGTCTCACAAACATTGCCACCTTCGTCTTTCATGTTGTCTCTATTAAAAAACATAGGTGCAATACAAGCATTCAATTCTGAGATGAAAAATCGTATGAAAGGCCAATTACTTATATCCAGTAAGTAGACAGAACCCTGACAGCTGGCTTAAGTATGTTTCTTGAAACAAGGGGTAACATGTCTTCCTACTATGCACTCTTCCGTCTTTTGGAAGGACTATTCGTATAACACAATTACATTGTTTTGATTCATTTCAACAATACATGAACAATACTTAATGTATGCAAGGCAGTCTAATGAATCCAAGATATACAAGCCATAGAAAACGCGGCCCTTGTCCTTGAGGAAGTGGGGGCACAGTCACCAACAGGCAGTCTATAGTAAGTGCTTTGAAAGGAAAACAAAAAAAAAGCAAATGTGAAGTATTCTAAGCCACAAATGAATGAGAGGTTTAATCTGACTGAGTTGGTGTGAAATGCTTCATGGAGGAGGCAGCACTGGACTGGAGCCACAAGGGAAAGGGTTAGGCAGCAAGTGGGTCACTGCCTCCAGAGAAAACACCCTGAATCATATTTTCTCAATCTTGACCCACCATTTCAGTGTCCACTTCCAGTACTAATATAACTCCTAAAGATTGCATCTTGCAAATCGAGGATATGCCTTTTCTAGGAGCCACCTGAATATGGATAGTTCTGTATATTATATAATAAAAAGTAAACATAATTTCAGCCCCCAAAGAAATGAATTTAAAGATGGTCATAACAAAATAATAAAGGTATGCCTGCCTAGAAACTGTGATGGAAATAATAAAGGAAAAGGAGAAAATTTAGGAAAACATTTTCTGAGTTTTGAAGTTGTATGTATGCATCACTGAGAAGCATATTGTAAGAATTCTTCACAATGCCTTTTTCTCAATCTTGTGATTAGCCTCCTGAGACAGTCACATGGGCTCACTTCCTCTAAATCAGTTTCAGAGAAGGGTGTTTCAGGCAGACCACTTTGAGGTGATAATTGCCTTTCTCTGGAGATAGTCACATGTGCCAGGTCCTCTGGGAGGAAATGAATGAATTGCCTATTGTGCCTTAAAATTCAGACAAGAAATTTTAAAGGTGAATTTCCAAAGTGTTAAGGCTTACAGTAATTACTAGAGTATGGCAGCTAGCCTTGGGGGGCCCGCCCTTCCTAGAATCAGCAGACTCTTCCTCTGTAGAAAATTACATAAACATTTGAAGGTTTCCTTCTGTCCTCAGAATTCTACATGTCTGCCAAAATTATGATCATCTGGGCTGGATTGTTGGCCAGTTACAATCTCTATTAAGGCACTGGTGGCTGCATACTTTGCTGTGCCTGCTTATTCATGATCTTGTGATTTTCTGGGTCTCTGGGGCCTCGTGGGTCAAATGCTGCCTCTGAGAGCTGTCAACAGGGAGGAAAGGCCATCCCTATGTCTTTTTTATCTAAATGGCAGAACTGGCTCTGGAGCTGACCCAAGGTAGCTTCTTCTCTATTGCAAGTAAAAGCCTTTTGCCAAACTTTGGTTGCAGGAATCCAGAGACTATTGTAGGCCATACTTCTTCATGAGCACAACCAATAGACATGCACAATATACAGAGTTAGTCACATGATCAATTTTTCTCTTTCCGGCTACCCATGTGCCATTTCTTATCCCCTACATCTTAACAGAACTTCTAGTGGAGAGGAATACAACACTTGGACAGTTTCACTCCCTCCTCACTTCCATTAAATAACTTCACTCTTGGCCCCTTAATACCCACTGCCATATTGCTTTTGGAAATAAAGGGTATTTTCTTTCCCCAGTAGGCAAATGAATCAGAATTTGTTATGTCTTCCTCCAGATATTCTCACCTGTTTCATGTTGGGTTACATTGAGAAACTCTGAGACGGAATTTAGATCACAGAATATTTATTATGGAGTGTCCTTGATACCGACACCTCTGGAGGCCTGGAGAAAAGAACAGGATTAGAAAGAAGATGTTGAAATGAGACACAGACCCAACAACAGCCTTGTCAACTCCACAGGGACTAAAATGGCCCTTCAGAGTTATCCTGAGTTGGGCCCAAATGGCCAGGCTTTTACACTCTCACATCAGTCAGCTATCAGATGTGGGTGTCCCTAGCAAGGGCATAACCTTGGACAAGAGGGATCTCTGCAGCTGAGGCAACCCTGGAGGTGCTGACAGCTGATAGCTGTCTCATAGCAGCATTTCAAATATTTGGGACAACGGTCTCTTATTGAAAGATCTGGGTAGATTTAAATGGTGCACAGTGTCTACTGCAGTCTATCCCTTGCTCCATTCAAATTCATGTCTCAGTATACATTTAGGAAGCAGCTCTTTTTAGATTCCACTGGACTTCTCTTCTTAGGATAAACTGAGAACAGGAGATTAGTGGAACAAACTAAAGCCCAGTGCTATAGTCGGTCTCAGGATCACAACTTTCCTGACTCACCTTGCATCTGTGTTGGTCTCAGTTGCTTACCTAGTAGCAT
The DNA here is from genome assembly GCA_033961575.1 of Aselliscus stoliczkanus. NCBI lineage: Eukaryota > Metazoa > Chordata > Mammalia > Chiroptera > Hipposideridae > Aselliscus > Aselliscus stoliczkanus. Next base: position 76,738,511 of record CM066728.1, on the reverse strand, counting down.
AGTTTATACCCTCAGCCTTGAGTAGTCTCAGCCCCAGGTTATCATCCCCCTTTCAAACCAGGATTGCTGCACTTGTTCACTTGCCATTATAACTGAAAAAGGGAGGACCGAGAGGTGTCCAAGTGGATCACCTGGGTGCCAAACTCATTCCTGCCTGCCCCATTGTGTAAATGCCAACCCTACTATCTGATGATTGGTCAATCACCCTGGCAAAACAATGATTACTTCTTTTGCCAGCTGGTTCCTTGGCACAAGAAATGCCCAGGCTAGATAGAGTCAAAGCTTATATAACAATATAATAGCATTATTACTGTATTCATTGGCAGAAGTATTCTCCCTTTAAGAACCAGGATCCCTAAACCCGCAGACCCAGAGTTTCAGAGGAGTGAAACACAAATTATTTAAGCAAGTCACTGGGAAATATGGGAGATGGCACCACTTTTGTTTCAGTCCTTAGTTCCTAAAACCATGTATTTTTTCTTCTGGGGACCTAGAACCATATGAAAGTCTTTGATTCAAATGATATACTTGTTCTGGAGGATAACACTCCATCCTGGCAAGTCACTGACCCTGAGCTAGAACTTCAGCTATGCCTTCGGAAGGGTGTTCCAATGCTCTATCAGGCTACTTGCTTCTGTGTAGTGAGGTATATGATATGTCCATATAAGTATATGATATGTGGATCCTATGATTATGGGCCAACTTGCACATCTGCTTTGTCTGATAGTGAGTTTCCTGATGCAGTGTTATGTGAGTTCCCATGCCTGTGGATCAAATACTCCATAAACCCTTGGATAGTGGTGATGACAAAGACCTGCTAGCAATAAAGGCAAACCAAGTGGCAAGTTGGTCTCAAGAGATAGTGCCATAACAGGGAGTCAGGGTTTCTCTGTTTTTCTGACAGGCTGGATATTCAACAGCAGCAGTAGCTAAATTTTTCTTTGTAAGGGGGAACCCATACTCTTGGGCATATGTGCAGACTTTATTTTTACCACCTCAGCTACTCTCTTTATGCACCATTTTGTCAGCTTTGAGGTAGATAGTGACAGAAGCTGGCTGATATTAACTGACTGAGTCATTTTGGCTACATGGTTATTTATTACCTCTTTTGTGTTGGATGCTGTCTGTGGGGTTTGTTCATGTAATACAAAGATTTTTATAATTTGTGCCAATTGCCATATTTTTGTCCACATATCTCTATCCTGGAGTTCCTTGTCCCTCATCTTTCTATTTTTCTCTTTCCAGGCCCAAATCAGCCTGCCAAGCCATTTGCTATGGCCTTGAGTCCATATATGTATTCCAACTCTGGCCCACTTCTCTTTCTACACAAAGTAGATGGCCAAATGCAGAGAAGTGAGTTTGCACTATTTCTTGAGGTCCTTGCCAGAATTCTAAATCCTGTATTCTGAGAAAGTATGGTATCTTTTTTCCTTTATTAGGCCCAGTATGTCCCTGGCTTGGTTGTGCTGCAACTTAACCTTAACTATTGGTCAAGTGACCAGATGGAATATCAAAGACCCTACCTTCAAATACCATCACATTGGATATATCCTAAATGAAGCATACATTGTCTTGCAGGGGAAGGCCTCTGTATTTTATTGTTGTGAGACTGGATGGTATTAGCTATTGATGGTGGGAGATACTTCTGCAGCCTTACAGGATTTCAGGGAATGTTATGTCTTGATTAGGAGGTGAAATGTAGTCTCAACTTCAGCCCCTGCCAAAATCACAGGGACTCTTGGAGCTAAAATAGCCCTTCATAGGATAGGTATCTTGAGCTAGGCCAGGAGGACTAAGCCTTTACACTCCTGCATTGATTAGATATTGGATGTGGGTGTCCATGGGAAAGGGCATGACCTGCAGAGGGAGCTCTGTAGCTGAGGCAATTCTTGAAAAGGCTAACAACTAAAAGCTTCCTGCTGATAGCTCTTCAAGAAGTGGTGGCAGCAAATCCTCCATGGAAGGTCTAGACACAAGAACTAATCTTTTTAGGGAAGTAGCAATTTGAGAAGTTTATGAAAGTAACTTGTAGAAAGATTGTGCCACCTTTTATATGACTCTGCCTTTAGATATTCTGCTGTTTCTGCCCCAAATAATCTTCACTCTTAATTCTTTCTTAGCTACTAGGACATGTCCTTCAAGCATTGTCTTCCCAGGGAAGCCTTTACTGACCAAATTCCCTCTCTTATCACCTCCAACTCCAAGTCCCCTTGCCTAATAAAGACCCTGGCAGGTTAAATGCTCTGATGAGTCTCTACGTCATTTTTACAATGCTTCTGCTAGCTGACTTAGTCTATTCTGGCTGCTATAACAGAATACCATAGACTTAAAAAAACAACAGAAATTTATTTTTCACAGCTCTGGAGGCTGGGAAGTCCAAGATCAAGGTGTTACCTGATATAGAGTTTATTGACTTCATTGTTCATAGGTGGGTGTCTTCTCACTGTGTCCTCACATGGCTAAAGGGAAGAGGGAACTCACTATAATTTCTTTATAAGGGCACTAATCCCATTCATGGAGGCTCTACCCTCATGACCAAAACACCTCCCAAAGACCCCACCTCCAAATATCAACATATTGGGAATTAGGTTTCAACATGTTAATTTAGGGTAGGGAGGGGTCACAAACATTCTGTTGATGTCATTAACACTTACCACACTGAGGTATAATTGTGTAGTTACCTGCTTATATTTTCCCTTGGACTGTGAAATTCTTGAGTTATAGTTTTTATTTTGTTTTTGTTTTTTAATTTGTATGTACTAAAGAACTAGAACCAGTATGGTGCCTTTCATATAAAATGTATGTTAAATAAATGAATGCATCAAAAATACTGTTATTCATGTCATGGTATAAAGACATAGAACTAGAATTAAGAGATCCAATTTGAGTTCTTACTTAGTCATAAACAGGCAACAGAGTGACCACTCATTCTCCCTATATCTCAGTTTCACCTTCCATAAAAAGCAGAGAAGTACCCTCCCTGCTTTATATCATTATTATAAAGGTAAAGAAAGATAAGATATATGAAAGAATTTGGGGTAATAAAAGGGTTATACAAATGCCAAGAATTATTACTGTTTATCACTCTTTTTTCACCAGTGCCCAGTGTTCACCTACTGTTGTAACCCTCCAGGTTAATCACAGACATAGATTCTTTACTGTTGTTATGGTATCTGCTCTATACCCTTCAATCCTGTACAAATGATACATATGTGCATTTGGAAACTAGTGGATGAATGAGCCACACTGAACATGGTCACCTCTAAAAGAACACCCTAGTGGCTAGTCAAAGCTAGCCAATTGGGTAAAAAGATGATGAAGATATGGTCTCTGACAGTAGGAAACTGATAGTCAGCTAGAGGGAAAACAGCATGTAATAATTTAGAAGAAATAAACTATTATAGGTATCTTATAGATACGAGTATAAGATGGGATATTGTGCAAGTGAAGAGGAAGGAGTTATTGGGGGGGCGGCCAAGAGAACTTTCATTAAAGAGGTGAAGTTTGTGCAGCCTGGAGAAAAGGAATAGGTCTGTCTGATTCCGGCAGTCAAAGAACTGAATGACATCCAGGATGAACACAGACAATAAGAAGTCGAAAAAGTGGAGAACTCCAAAACATAGGGTAGAAGGGACAGGGAATAAAAAGACAGCCACATGTGGCTCCCATCTTGGTGTCATGAAGGCATCATTAGACATCTTATTTATATATGAAGCCCTCTTGTGAAACACCTTCCCAGATTCTACAAGAAGAATTCTTGCTCTTATTGCATGGGCCTCAGTTATCGCAATGTGAGGCTGCCTTCATGTTTTTTGATTTGTTTGTTTATATGTCTGTCCACCAGCCTAGACTTTGGGCCCTCTAGGGCTGAGGACTTCCTGTTTCCTCAGGTCTCATAATGGCATATGGCACTCAATATTGAAAGATGAAAGAGAAGACGAGGTATCTTAGCAATAGTTTTGAGTAAATAAGTAAGTCATGAGGACTACAAGAGAGAAAACTTTATATCTTAAAGAGACATGTTTAGGATAAAAAATTACCAGAATTGGAATATAAGGATTGAGTTTGAGTTGTCCAATCAGGTACTGTGGGAAGCCGACAGCCCCCCAGTGTCTGACAAGGCCACATTGCCCTGCTCAGCACTGGATATTAGGGTTGCTGCCTTATGGTTGGTCATGTAAATCTCCTGCCTCTATGAACCCATGTGCCTTTCCTCCTGTAGGAGACAATATACTTACTGCATTTATGGCAAGTTTCTATGATACCCCAATGAGCTAACTACGCAGCCAAAGACGGGTAAGATCTCCTAAAAGAGGGGAGACAACCTAAGCCAGGCGGTAGTTCCGTGGGGAACCCCTGAACTGAGATATTGGGGCCTCAAGCCCCTTGGAAACTGAGGCACAGACCTCTGACAAACTCAGGGCAGAAAACTCAGGCCTGTGAGAAGCTGATGCATTTGCCTAAGGGCCCTGCTGTGAAAAGTCTCCTCAGAGGCCAAAGGTCTCCAGGCCATGAGAGTTCCAGGCAGCTTGCTGACCATGGGTTATGTTAACAGCCTTGTGTAAATTCCTTTGTTTAGTGCCTTGTTGCAGCAACAGGTACTGAAGCTTTGACTGAGAAACAGATGCAGCCCTCTGTAGGATAGAGTGGTGTGAGACCCCTTTAGTTGCTAGGTATTGTATTTACATAAGAATAAAACTTTAGATGCTTTTACCCTAAACAGAGTCAAAGCTAGTCTTTTAGTAATAATTCAAGTATACTCCCTGTGAGTCTAGCTGCTGGAATTTGGGATAATGGCTAGGTAGTCATGGTAACCATTCTTTAGGAGATATATAGAGATAGGTCTATCCTTAACATAAGATAGTCATGATAAATATTCTTTGGATGATAGGCAGAGACTGGGTCTGAGTCTCAGAGGTTATCACAGTGTAAGACAAGATAAATCCTTTAATGGAAGAGTAAGTCACAGTGCACCCTGGAGAGAGCACTTACAGGGGAGTAGAAGACTGTGTAAATCCTGAGAACTACAAACCACCAAATGCTTTGTGATTGAGGTAATGGTCAAGAGTCCCTATAAAACGGACATGTTATTACATTTATTACATTAAAGTGTGACACTCCTGTGAAACTCTTTCGGGTGTCTCCGCTTTCTCCCTTTCTCTCTCTCTTTCCTTTCTTTTCTTTTTTCCTCGCCGACTCGTCCCATCCGAGGGAATCCCTGGTCCTCATGGGGAACGCCCCCCCCCACCCGCAAGGTACTAGCTGTTTGATTTGGGTCTGTGGTGGGCCTTGCTAAGCTTTAGGCAATCTCTTACACTTCCCACTCAGTGTCATTGCAAGAATGAAAGAACTTATTTGTGCAAAAGGGCACTGCTTTTTCTATGCTAGATCTAGGTTTTTATATTTAAATTCTCATTGAATGCTTTTTGTTAGATTACTAGCTGTACCCATGAAGACAAGAGCTAGACTTAACGTGGTAAAGTTGATGTATTCCAAAAGTCCCGCTCTTAAACTGGACACCTTTGGAGCCATGGGTACCAAAGCTAAGCGATCTGGGTGTAAATCCTTGCTGTGCTGCATAGTAATTCTATGACTTTACGCACGTTATTTAATCTCTCTGTGCTCCCATTTCTCTTAGGAAGGATCAGGATTTATTGAATCAACTGTAGTTTTGACACTAGGAATTGTGGGAATGAATAAAATATACAAACCCCCTGTATTAATGTAAGTTATATTCCAGTAATGATGATAATAGTACCTGTTGTACAGCTTTGTGAGGATTAAATAGATCTTTATATATAAAGCACTTTAAATAGCATCTGGTATGTATAAAGTGCATAATGATTATTAGGTACCACTATTATCATATAAAACCCTGATATGTGTATCCATGGTATCCTTCAAGTTGACATCATGTTTCAAGTACCAGCCCTAAAGAAATCTAAGCCTCAAAATATTAGACTTTAGTAAATTCTGCTTTTTTCTCTCCCAGTTGAAGTGGTTGTCTCATGATCCTTGGCCCCCACCTTGGTTCTCCTGCTTCTGTCCTATGGTAGCTCCAATTTAACCCTCCCCGGAATGATTATGGGATCCTCCCCACTTGGCTACTCTCTATCTATGTTGAGTTGTGTAACTTTTCCCTTTTGAGACTCTCTTCCACTCCCTCATTCTATGCCTAATTACCCAGCCTACAGGGATTTTTTCATTTATCTTCTCTTACAGTACTCCCTTTCAGTACCACTCGTTTGACCCTGAATATTTCTGCTTTGAATTGTAAGCCCTGTTTTTCTATATAAGCCTTGTCACTAGGCAAGGAGGATGTCCACAGGCAATGTCTTGTATTTCATTGCATTTTCCCATAGTCCTTTGCACAATAGACACATGTGGTTTATTTCCATTTGACTTCGGTGGACTTTCTGTTATAGAGAAGCAGTGAGAGTGCTGCTATGGATATTCTCATCCTAATGGTATGGGGAACAGTTGAGATGGCTCTCAGAGAGAAGGGAGGGTAGGTAACAGTAATTATGGATGGAATGAGTCTATACATTGCAAGTTGTGTGTCCTATAAAATGAGCTTATAAAACTGCAGTGGGGAATGGAGCAGGTAGGTCTGCATTGGCTTTTGTTTTTATGAGCCTACCACATGTAAGCAGAAAAAATCACCTTAGCAAATATGCTAAATTGCTTCTCCAGTTTTAGGGATTAGTTTCCATTTTGCTATTCAAAATGTTCATGAACCAACAGCATCAATACCACCTGGGAGCTTATTAGAAATGCAGAATCTCAGGCTTTGTCCCACATTTACTGCATCAGAATTTGCAATTTAACAGGATAACATGGTTATTCTGATACATGCTAAATGTTGAGAAACACTGAGTTCTGGAATTGAACATTAAATAGTTTTGTTTCCTTGCTGCTTCCTAAACGAATTAAATGAGAATCTGCAGGTGGGCCAAGGCATCAGTATTTTTTAAAGCTTCTCACGTGGTTCCAATGTATAACCAAAGTCAAGGATGACTAATATGGAATGATGTCTGGATTGGTAAATATTTAGTAAAAAAGTAGATATGAATCTGTTTACCTTTGACATACCTTTATTATCTTTCCTTCTTTTTTTTTTAACTTTTTACCAAATGCACACTAAGTGAATTAATAGAACTGATTCATAAATCCCCAGCCAAGACTATGTTTTTTCCTTTGCCATATTGTACTGATTCCATAGACTTAGCCCTATGCCCAGCCGTAGTCTTTATGGGCTGATTGGTTTTGTAGCCTGTTGACTGTTGAACAAGGGCCAACCTCCTGCTGTAGGCCCAATCAGATATTGCCAAAGCACAAAACAAAGTATCTGTTCACTGGTGTAGGCTCTGGGGCTTGAATTAGTTTAGGAAAGGTACTTCCTGCTCTGAGGTGAAATAAGGCTTGAGTTTGAGTGTCCAATTGTTTCCAGAGATGAGAGCTGAGGGTCAGTGTCAGAGAATGTATCCACTAGACAAGTGTATAAGGCCAAAATGCTGAAATAAAGCAAGAGTCCTTGAGTAAGGAGAGTACAAGACCAGTGTAGGTGTGAGCGTCAAGGCAAAGTGAAGCCAGTAGGTCCAGGATATTGACCATGAATCAGCCTGGGTTGTCTAGAGCTTATTTTTATTTTGGCCACTGAATAAGCTGGCTAGAGGCATAGGGTTTGTGTAAGCAAATACCAGTGAATACAGTTCTGAGATCCTCTGACGTACTTCAATTAGTACATTATTCTTTGGTGCTGGGGTAATCTACTTCATGCGAGTAATGACCTCCTGCAGTGACTTTGCTTTCTTTATTGTAAATATGATTTATTTGGAAAATACAAGACTGCATTTTGATACTTTGCGTAGTAAATAGGAATGCCCATCAAGTCTTCAAAGGATCCAGGTGGCCATTGTTTCATGGCACCAATCATAAGTTGAACATAAGGTTAAAAAAGAAGTCTGTTTTGAAAAATAAAATTAGGTGGCTGTGAATTATTTGTGACTGAGGCTGAGGTGGGGCTGGGAAGAGACCCTCTCATTTTCCTTTAGTATGGAACCATTTTTCCCTTATGAACCTAGAACACAGCAAGGAGTATCAAGGCATTTCTAGGTTGATAATGGCTAAAAATTATCTTCCTGGCTCGCTTTGCCCAAAAAAAAAAAAAAAAAAAAAAGCATCTCAAACATAATAAACCATTTTTTATTAGGACATGGCATCTTATTTATTTATTTATTTGTTTGTTTGTTTGTTTATTTATTTAAGCTGAGCCATCCAGCCACCTGTTGGCAGCTCAGTGGCAGCTCATCTCGGGCTGGCATCAAACTGCTGTTGCTCAGAGCTCAGCTCGCACTCTTGAGAGAGCTCTTAACCAACTGAGCCACTCAGCTGGCCCTAGGCCATGGCATCTTAAATGGCTGCAAAGACTGCAGTGATAGGGAATAATAGTGGTATCTAATCACTTATTGGTGATGGCATACAAATTTCTGTTGGGTTGTCGGAAAAGTCATGACGATTTTTGCAAAGAAAAGCTTAGAAAAAAGTATGTCATGACTTTTCTGACAACCCAATACATATTTCTGGTAACAGAGATATTCTATGGTGATTCTAAAAATCATAAGATAACTCAGTAGTGTTGAAAGGCTAAAATTAAAATTCATTTCTTCTACTGAAGGCAGCATATAGAAGCAAAAACAATTTTTGCTCTACCACTGGATTTGTAAGTAATGTATTTTCCCAAAAGATATATAATCAAAATGGAAAATGTGAGAGAATTTAATTCTCTGCTTCTTCCAGAAAAGCTACTGTACAAATAGTAGTCCAAAGGTTGTCACACAGAATCCAGGTATATTAGGTTCCTTAAAAATAACTGAGTTTGGGCAGGCTCATTGGCACGGTGGTTAAGTGCTGGCTTGGGAAGCCAGTGGCCCCGGTTCAGCCCCACATCTGAGGGCCAGTAACACTGCCCTCAAAAAAATAAATAAATAAAATAACTGAGTTCTTCAGGAAACTTAGACCCAAAGAGGTCAAGTGGTTTACCCAAAGCTACTGATGGCCTGAAGTGGTCCCCGATACTGGAACACAAGTCGTCAGGCTTATTGGTTCATGAAACAGAGTTCCTTCTAATCAAAAAGGATTGTGTAAAACATAGTAGCCTCCTCGCTTAGCAAAGGTAAGCTACTTCCCTCTCAGAACTACTGCTTGTTCTTGATTATTCAGAAGTCAGTATTTTTTATGGCTCCTTCCATTCGTTGTTGGTTTATTTTCCTGTGCATAGTTTTTGGGAGGAGAGAAAAATAAAGGAGGCAGAAGACATAGTCATTCTTTCATCTATTAGTGGCTTGGTGGAGATTTGGGGGAGAGAGAAAGTAGAAAGATAATTTTGGTGATCACCTGTGCATTTTACATGTACTTAAATAATAATGACAATTAAAAAAATAAACTTGAGAGCTTAACTAAAATGACATTGGTGCTCTTATCTTATAAAATCATCAGTGCTTCATTATTTAAGATTCAAATGTTGAACCTTATTCAGTCATATATTTCACTAATCTTTATGAGTTTCTGATTTATATTTGTTATGGGTTTTTAATATGAAGGTTTGTATTTATAAAGGTGTATGAGTGTGCAAATGAGTGAAAGAAAGTTCTCAGGTTTTTCCAAGCTGAGAATATCACCCTATGTGTGAACAAATGCCTTCCTAGCTGATACTGCGTGTAAACCACTTCCAATTTTGGAGGAGGGTCAACATTTCATCATCCTGGCCCATCACTTTGCACACAGCGTAATGCCCTTGTACGTTGTGCCAGAGTAATGAAATGCCGAAGGCTTGTCTAAAATGCCAGTGATAATACACCTATTTTCATCTAGCACAGACACTGTAGTTCACATAGTTACTTTCCCAACTGAAAAAAAATGCTGGTGAACCAGCAAGGCAAGGCCAAGGTAAGTACCTGCTTACAGTTACTGGTAAACAGCAAAGACAATTAAACTTTGGTATTGAGTCACTTGTCAACCGGGCAGGCAGGCTGACTTCCACTCCTACACTGAGTTTTCAAGCTGCATAGGATTTTGCCATATTGAGCTTGGTTTGCATTAATACTATTGTGCTGTTAAATTCTAGAAAAGCCAAATGTTTTTAATAGAATCTGTATGCATATGCATGCAGTCCACATGCGTCCTGGAGCATATCCAATACTTACCATTTTCGTTTCTGAGCTGAAATTGGGTTGTTGATGCCAGGAAGGGAGGTAATTACTTGCACTGAGGCATTGTGAGCAGACAAATATAACTCCTCTTTGTTGGTTAAGAACCTATGCGAATACCGAGTCAGTCTCCCACATACATGAGTCTTCTCCACCACTGGAGTGGGAGTTCTATGTGGCAATTAAGAAGAAGAGAAAAATGTCACCCACAGTGTGTGTCTAATCATGATTCAAGATGTGAGCCAAGAAACCCTCAGAGAGTGAAAGCTCCTACCCACATAATACTGAATCACAGACACATGCAGAAATGGCCTGAGAATAAGGCTTTGCCTTGCTTTGGATGGAATGATCTATAAGCCATGTCACTTTATTTTTGATAAACTTGAATGCACACTCACAAGAAACCCTCGTATTAGGATATTTAATTGAGTACTAATGATAGAATGGTCAGTGTTTATTTTTATTCTCCCTTTGTTAGGAGAACCATCAAGGTGCCAGTTAACCTCTACTGATAGAAAACCAGCCTCACACAATTTAAATGCCCTAGGATCTAACACAGTACAGTAGGAGGACGTGTATGAAAAGCAAAGGCTTCCTCGACTAAACCAAATAATGATACCTTTCTATATGGTTAAGATGCATTCATTGAAAATTAGAGTCCATATAACTTTGACTACTGTTAAAACAAATACAAACACCAAACAAGCACAACCATGTTTATTAAAATAATAAATAAAATCAATAAATAAAATAAAAAATAAATAATGGAGCTTATGGGATCAGTCCATGGCTTTTACATTCAGCCCCGTCTTCTGTTTCCCATGGGGTAATTACATGACTCAGCCCACTGGACACCAGCCGAGCCAAAGCAGATTAGCAGGGAGTGAGGAGGAACCAGCCTGGGATCCCTTTCGCTTGGTTTTTAATTTGCTGAGTTAAGGTAGAGGAGATGGGTGTGATCTCCAGTCTGCACCATTAAGCAGTCTCTTCAACCAGGACAGGGGCATTCATAAGTAAATGGTTCTACCTGTGTTTGCAAACTAAAGAAATGAGAGAAACATTGAGAATGAAGTTTATGTGGTTTTAGCTAAGAGACCTGGGAAGGCCCTACTGAATTCAAAAGGATTAGAACTAGAAATGCAGCTCTGAAAGGGCTTACTGCTGTTCAAACACATCATGCGGCCATGTTTTTTAATGCAATCACATCCCTGCTGTACCCCTGGCTCCTCTCATTATAATGTGGTAGGTTTTCATCACCTCCAAGGAAAAATGCCTTTACTCTTAGCTGCAGCTCCCAGAAGTAGTCCATGCAACATTTTGCAAGTAAAGCAGATCATGTTTAAGATCTTGTATGAGGACATTTAAAATTATATTGGAGTACCTGTACTCATCCTGTTTCTAAACTAAACATAAATAACTTTTTAATGCAGGTAAATAAAATAAAACACATCATGTTTCAGACAGGATTTTACCAACATGGCAGTATCCTTATTCCCATTGAACTAAAGCTCATGTTGATTCCACCTAGCATGGCAATTTTTTTTTTAAAATGATTATAACTATAAACTGAGTTGTGGCCTTTAATGCTGCACTCAACCACTGGATTCTATAACTCAATTTAAACTGGGTAAGGGTGTGTGTGTGTGTGTATGTGTGTGTTTGTCTAAATAAAGTTTTTATTTTTTCAGAGCAGTTTTAGACTCATAGCAAAACTGAGAGTAAGGTACAGAGATTTCCCATGTACCCTCTATCCCCACGCATGCACAGCCTCTCCCATTTTCAACATTCCCCATCAGAGTGGTACATTTGTTACAACTGATGAACTTACATTGATACATCATAATGACCCAAAGTCTATAGTTTACTTACTCTTGATGTACATTCTATGGGTTTGGGAAAATGTATATTGACCTGAATCCATCCTTATAGTATCATACAGAGTGGATTCATTGCCCTAAAAATCCTCTATGCTCTGCCTTGTCACCCCTCCCTTCACTCCTAACCCCTGGCAGCCACTGATTGTTTATACAATCTCCAAGGTTTGTATTTCAGAATGCCAGATAGTTAGGATGGCTAGATTGTATGGTAAGATATGTTTAGTTTTTATAAGAAATCTTCCAAACTCTTATCCCAAGTGGCTGTACCATTTTTCATTCCCACCAGCCATGAATGAGAGCTCCTGTTGCCCCACATCCTCACCAGCATTTGGTGTTGTCTGTCTTTCAGATTTTGGCCATTCTAATGAGTGTATAGTGGTATCTAATTGTCTTTTTTCTTTTTTAAGTTTATTGGGGTGACAATCATTAGTAAAGTTACATACATAGGTTTCAGGTGTATAATTCTCTAATACATCATCTATATATCACATTGTGTGTTCATCACCCAGAGTCAGTTCTCCTTCCATCACCATATATTTGATCCCATTTACCCTCATCTACCATCCCCCTCTCCCCTAACCCTCCGGTAATCACTAAACCATTGTCTGTGTCTGTGAGTTTTTGTTTCCTCATTTGTTTGTCTTGTTCCTTTGCTCTTTTCAGTTTTATATCCCACATATCAGTGAAACCATATTATTCTGTATTTTTTTCTGTCTGACTTATTTTGCTTACATTGCATTTTCACAATGACATAGACCATCTTTTTAAATGTTTATTTGCCATCTGTGTATCTTCCTTGGTGAGGTATCTGTTAAGGTCCTTGGCCCATTTTTTAATTGAGTTGTTTGTTTTCTTAGTGTTGAGTTTGAGGAATTCCTTGTATATTTTAGATAACACTCCGCAGATATGTCTTTAATAAATACTTTCTCCCAGTGTCTTAGCTTCTCATTCTCTCTACACTCTTTTATAGAGCAGAAGTTTTTTATTTTAATGAAGTTCAGATTATCAGTTATTTCTTTCATGGATCATGCCTTTGATATTATATCTAAAAAGTCATCACCAGGGCCGGCCGAGTGGCGCGGTGGTTAAGTGCTGGCTTGGGAAGCCAGCGGCCCCGGTTCGGGTCCCGCATATGAGGGCCATGACACTGCCATCAAAAAAAAAAAAAAATTAAAAACAAATTAAAATAAAAAGTCATCACCATACCCACGGTCATCTAGGTTTTCTCCTATGACTTGTCTTTTTAAAATATGTCTCACCACAGGTATTATTTCCTTCTCTGTAAATATAAGCACTGCCATTTTCCCTTTCCTAGTCCACAGATAGAATTATGAATGTGGAGGAAGTCTAGCTGGAATGGATATTGCCAGAGAAAAATCGAAAGCAATGCTAATTAGCAGAGGGCGGGAAGATTCTGAATGTATGGCATTGAGTATATGGTATTTAATACAACTTATCCTTTAGTCCAAGAAAATTTACTCACAGAGACATTTTTTAAAATGCTTATTATATAATACCTTTTCTAGGCTACTAAATATTACTGGGAAAATCTATGTCATACAAAAATACTTTTTACTTATCTGCAGAGAAATCAAGTTATTGGATTATTAACTCTGGGTTGTATCATCACTATACTACTTGATGATTTTGCTTGGATATTAAAGGACTAACCATTGCAGACTAATGTGAGTGTCAATTATTTTGAAGCTAAGTTTATTTGGAAAGAACTCCAAAAGTTGCTATATGTTGTATTGTTTGGCCCACAGAGTTGAGAGAAATCTTGAAGCTGGAGATTATGTGATAAGTAATGCAGGGTAGAAACTTGCCCCACTAATTAATCAGAATCCTATGAACCTAAGTGGAGTGAGTCATGGACATCAAACCAGGTAGAATTCGTCTGTAAGACTATTCTGGATGAAAGACAACCACCATTTGGGATCTGGAGGCTAAACAAAACAAAAGAAAAGAAGAAGGGAAAGAAAGAAAGAAAGAGAGAGAGAGAGAGAGAGAGAGAGAGAGAGAGAGAGAGAGAGAGAGAGAGAGAGAGAAAGAAAGAAAGAAAGAAAGAAAGAAAGAAAGAAAGAAAGAAAGAAAGAAAGAAAGAAAGAAAGAAAGAAAGAAAGAAAGGATTCAAAAGTGTGGAATTAATTCCTGGTTAAAGATGTAATACTCAACATGATTATATTTACAGATCCATTCAACAATAAATACCAATTAAATTGTAAAGACTTAAACAGAAGGAATTCTAAGAGTTATTATTTGTATCAACTTGCAAGTGTGCAAACACGTTCTTAATGTGATAATTTTTGAGATTTTATTAAATCTCTCATGAACTTACATTTTTCTCAAACAAATTTGTTTGATATACTTAGGGAAGATTTTATACATTGTTTGTGGGTTTTCAGTAAATTAGTACTTTCTGCCTCTCCTTTTTTCATTCTGTCTTCGTATTTCATATATATTTTTGAGTCTTCACATGAAACAACTTATAGTATGTCTTTATTTAGAGAGAGAGCGAGAGAAAGAATGAACATGACTTAAATTTGAAAATAGAGCATCAATGAGAAATACTTGCCCAGCATGCAGAAATATCATCAAGGTGTTATCTTGTGATGGACCCTAGTCATAGAAAATATTTCTGCTAATAGCTCCAGTCAAGTTAACACAAAATAAAAACTGGTGATGGCATTTTTGGTGATTTTTGACTGCTAAGTGTCAGATATGGCAAGACATCCAAGTCTATTATCAATGGGATTTCTCCCACATTCTGTATCATGTAAATTTGGGTGAGAATTGTACGAAGGATGTTTATGAAGCCAAAAGTAGACATGTGTGGACAGAGTTTTAAGGCCTGATTTATCTGAGATGATCATATGCTGATGCTTCTTGAGACTTAGGCTGGAAGCAAACATTTTGAAAATTTCTTGATATGAGATAAATGATCTACTGAACATATTTTGAAGTTCTAATCACTGCAGCAAAAAAACAAAAATGAAAACAAACCATTTTTTCCCAGTGATGTAAGATGTACCATAAAAAACAACATTCCTTTGCAATATTTATGATCACTAATGAAAATAGAAATTGCAGCAATTAAACAGTGGGTTAAGAAATGTTCTTTCCCAGGTACTTTTAATGTCAGAGAGACCTATTCAACCTCACTAAGAGCCTCTAAGCATTAAAGAAGCTTTTATTTAGATATTGCACAGGATTCTTTTTTTTTTTAAGATGCTTTTATCTTCAGACTATAAGAGGTAACATCACTCAATTATTAGATACAAAACATCTGAGTTCCTGTCCTAACCCCACCTCTGGCAAACTCTTTAACCTTGTCCAGGAAAAGGACAGCCCAAACCCTGCTGCTGGCAGTTACCTTAGGCAAACCACTTAGCCACTAAGTCTCCATTCATTTAACTTTAGAGTGGACTCCTCTTTGCTCTTTTCCATATGGAGATTAAGGAGAAAACATTGATTGGTAAATTGTTTTGAGTTCCTAAAAGGAAAAGCATACTTCACACAGAAACATCGTTATATTGTTTTGCAATCAAGCTATGTCTTTGTTTCCTTCAATTATCCCTTCTGATCTTGTGTTTACTTCAACAGTTAGGTGTGTCTACTCTAACTGGTCAAACCAACACTTAACTATTATGCCTTCCCCTATTCCTGTTAGTTATCCTGTTTTACATATTGTTCCCAAGTTGATTTGTCTGGGAATATCTATGAATGAGTAGTAGGTCATATTGACCATAAGAGCATGGTTTTCAGAAACAGGTTTATGTTATGATATGTGTTAAGTGATGGTAAAACAACATCAAATAGCTTCTTGTATTTTCAAATGATTATGTACAATAAAAAATAGTAATTAATGTTGTAAATTTAAAGTGCACCTTTCATCAGATCATCTCAAAGTATTTTAGAAATGCTAATTAACTCCACAACACCCTTGTACCATACATATTATTATTTCCATTTTGCAAGTGAAGAAACTGAGGTTCAACAAGGTTATGTGACGAGGACAGGACACAAAAATGAGTCAGTGTCAGGAAGGGGATTTAGGGTTTCCAAGGTCCAGTTAAAAGCTTTGCATCCTGAACTAATTCATGTGCTATAATTTCGAAGATGGAATGTACCAGGTAACTGTCACTGACTCCCAATATTCAACAGTGACATTCCAGTGCTTAGATTATCAAATGCCCCTCTTTTTCCCACTTATTTCTGATCTTAACTTTTGGAAGGTTTTCTGGCTTTCCAAATTCATTTATCAGTGCATGAATAGAGCTTAGCATAGACTATAAAGCTCAAATCGTTTAATGTTCTCGTATCTCTAGCAAAAATACATAGTGAGGTCAACTTTTGAAAGTTAACACTAACTGGATGGTATTGAATTACCTGTAGATTTTCATATCCTGCTCTGCTCCATGCAATGCTGTAGCAGAAAGTTTTAGTAGATTCAGTAGAATTTTATTACTAGGAAAAGAACAGTCTATGATGTTGATTTAATTTGCTTTTTTAAAAACTTGAGGGCTGGCCGAGTGGCGCGGTGGTTAAGCGCTGGCTTGGGAAGCCAGCGGCCCTGGTTCGGTCCCACATATGAGAGCCAGTGACACTGCCCTCAAAAACAAACAAATAAACAATAAAAAAACACAAAACTTGAGGTAACATTGGTTGACATGAGTTTCAGGTGTACAACATTGTAATCCAATATCAGTATATATTATGATATGCTTACCACCAAAAGCCTGGTTTCCATCCATCACCACACATTTGATTCCCTTGACCCAGTTACCATCCTCCCACACTCTTCCCTCTACACCAATCTGTTGTTCACATCTATGTGTTTGTTTTTGTTGTTTTGTTTTGTTTGTTCTTTGTTGCTTCTTTAATATTCCACATGAGTGAAATCATACAATTTTTGTCCTTTACAGTATGACTTATTTCACTTAACATAATGCCTTCAGGGTCTATCTATGTTGTTGTGAATGGCAAGAGATCATCTTTTTATGGCTGAATAGTATTCCATTGTATATATACACCACATCATATTTATCCATTCTTCCGCTGATGGACACTTAAATTGTTTCTGTGTCTTGGCTATTGTAAATAATGCTGCAATGAACACAGGGGTGCATACATCTTTTCAAATTAGTGTTCATGTATTTTTTGGATAAATATCAGAAGTGGACTAACTGGATTATATGGTAGTTGTGTTCTTCTATTTTGTGGAAACCCCATACTCTTGTCCATAATGGCTGTACTAATTTGTTTTGAATAATAATAATAATAATAATAATAATAATAATAATAATTAGAAATTTATTAACCAGCAAAAATAACCAAAATCCTCTGCATGGGCTCTGAGCATTGGGGTAGAGTATAGTCCATAGTCTTTGCCAAGCTACACTTGTTTCTCAGTTTGGGTGGGTCAGCCTCACCTCAAAACTGGGTTATTTTGGGGGTATTTCGAAGACTCTAACACAAATGACTTTTCCTTTAAAGTGCAACAACATTTTTGTTCTTACGAATATGTTTCCAAAATTTTTCTTGTCCAATCTATGAAATCCTTATTGGGAGAAATAAGTATTAACCCAGGGACAGGAATTTATCCTTGTGGTCAGAACTGTGCCATAAGTACAGGAAACTACAGCAATGTCCCCAGGCGTGGGAGGCAAAACAGCTCAATAGTTCAGAATGTGGATTTAATCCTGGCTGGATTTCTTACTAGCTGTAGGACCTTGGGCAGATCAGTAAAACCCTTTGAACTTGTTTTAACAGTTATGAAATAAAAATAGTATTTTTACATCCTGGATGTGCTGTGCAAATAAATTGAGATAATGTAGAAAGATCCTGAACATGATACCTGGCATTCAGTAATTGATTGCTATTAGTAGTAATATTCAAATTATTCTATGAATTTACAAGCAAATAAGTCTAACAAATACTAATGATAAATATGGAGATTTGAAAAGGATATGAAGACAGAGTATATCCAAAATAAAACAGGTGCTAGGCTGAACCCATTGATATTTGTGACTGGAGGAACAAGGTGAAAAGGGGTCAAGTGTGACCAGATGGCTCTTAGAGACTGAAGCTCAAATGGATGGCACATTAATTATAGGAGCAAGCAGAGTATATAAATTGGTACAGAATATTATTATGCTCCTTCTCTAACAAAATGTTATTGTTACTTTGGTATGTTACAATGGAAAATTGTTCTCAGTAAGTCCAGATTTTCTTTTGATGTTTCCCAGGGAATTGCATTTGGCTTATGCCCTAAAGCATTTAATGCTATTTTCAAAGAAGTTTTTAAATCGTTTGTGAAAATAATAAGACTAATGTTAAAGCTAATGTAAAATGAAAGAACCATTCCAGATGAGGCTGGGAGTGAAATACAAATAGCTTTTTGCTTAATACAAAAAAAGGAAAGAAAGAAAGAGTGATTCCTAAAAAAATACATTTATGGCCGGCTGAGTGGCTCAGTTGGTTAAGAGCTCACTCAAGAGTACAAGCTGAGCTCTGAGCAACGGCGGTTCGATGCCAGCCGAGCTGAGTTACCATTGAGCTGCCAACAGGTGGCAGGATGGCTCAGCTAAAAAAACAAAAAATACATTTAAAATTATATAAAAAGTACTTGAGAGGAAGAGGAGAAGCTATTCCCTTTTGATCTAAGGACAGCGGATGTTTAGAAGAAATGAAGCCACTTTGCAAGAGGCTTCTCTTTACCTTGCAAGAGGATCCATGCAACCTGAATTAAGTGCATGACACAGAAAATCTCAGTGAAATCCATAATTCAGGATTTTATGAAAATAAAATTTATAATAGAAGCACTAATTATTCAATCAACACATAGTCTGAAGCTCACATCAACATCTTTATTTATTTTCAGATGATTATTCAGCTTGATTTATTAGTTTGTTCCTTCAGGGTTTACATGTTTACTGCATCTCAATACCTGCCTTTAAATGGATCATTGGAGAATGTTAATTCTTCTCCCACTAATTTTATAGATTATTTATCTCAAGATCACCTCTTACTTGATTTCCCTATCTCTAGTTTCTTTTTTATTCACTCTATTTCCCACACTTGCTGCCAAAAATGATCAAAGATGAAAACCTCAAAATATGATTATGTTACTCCTTAGATGAAAATCCTTTATCATCTCCTTATATATTCCAAGGAGGGAAAAAAAAATGTTTGTATTTATTAGCATGATATTTATATCCCTTTAAAAATAGGTTTCTACTTTACGCCATTCAAACATTCAGCATTAGTATTGATGTGACAAAAGCAAACCAATTTGAGAGGCGATGAAAGAGAAAAATCCATGTGACACACCAGATTCTAGAACATAACAAGAAAAGAGAGGCTAAGGATAAAAATCAAACCCAAAGCCCACATGGGTTGATGAAGAGACTAGGCAAAGGGAGGAGGGCGAATATGTGGTAGGTTAAGAATTTGCATGGACCTATTGTGGTTATTATTATTGCTACTACAGTTCTAATTGGTTTTTATTCTATTAGCTGGTCTTACTAGGACACAAGCTTGAAAGAAACTATGCTTTCTCACCACCCATTGTTGTAGACTATGTAAAACCATTGTACCCCATGCCTGGATGAAGCAGCTTTTCCAGTCACTCTTAAATAATAAAAAGACTCTAATTACTGTCAAGAATTAAAGGTTTCAGTCCAGTGTAAAAGCAGGTCATGGCCATGGAGGCGTCAGAAAGAACAACTATAAAAGCTAGGAGGGAGAACAGGAGGCAGGCTAGTACAGCTGTCATCTGTGTTTCTGCCCTCTGGACAATGGACTCATCATTGTTGGTTCTTCTCTTGTGGGATGCTTTTATGAAATCCTTGGAGCTCCTCTGTTGAAGAACTTAGACTGCAGTAAATTTCATGAGTAATAATTCTCATCTCCAGGCCACATAGAACTGTCCACCTCATCCCTTGGGCTTCTCAAGGGCCACTTCACTGTAGGGGACACAGCATAGCCCCATATGTTCCTCTTGGGGAGGATCTCTTTTGGGTGGAGTCAAAGTGGCTTGTTTTTCACAGGACCCACATCTAGAAACAGGGAAGTAAGCCCCTTTTCCATGCCATAGGGGGAGACATCTCACTTTGCCACGCAGCTCTCTTTTTCTTCGCTATGAAAGAACAAGTCTTTTCTTTTACCATTTCGACTGTCCAGTCTTTCGCCTTTACATTTTTTCCAACATCCATCACACTCCAGTCCCTGTGTCTGCAAGATTCCTGGAGACACATGTCAAGCTCCCTCATGTTCTCTTTTCAACCTGTTACATGAGATTTGAAGTGAGGCTGCTGCTCTTCCCTACCTTCATTCAGGAAGCAGTAAAATACCGAATAAGTTTTTCCGAAGAAGTTTTCTCTTTTGATTTTTTTCAACCTCAACATCTTATATCGTTAGAGGGAATGATGACCTCACTTACATGGTTAGAGGGAGTGACAGAACTGGCTCAGGGCTAGTACTGTTCTAGTCTATTTGAGATGATTTAGCACCTTACTTTAGACTTTATAGATACGTGGTATCTACTGTTTTGTTCTTGGCCTTTGCATCTCTGCCAAAATTCCGGAACAACAGAAAGACATCAACATCCTGTGACAGACACCCTGGTGGCTACTCTGGCCCCTCTTTTGAAGTTCCATGCTTTGGTTCTCTCTGAGAGGCCCAGGCCTCTATACCCAGCACATGCTAAATAGTTTCAGGCTGTTGTTAGTTGCTGAGATGGTTTCTTTGGTCAGGGTTACTCGTTTCCACCTCCAATAAGCTCCCATCCTCTAAGATTTGGCTGAAATACTGTCTCTTTTGTACCTTTCTGAGCTCCCTTGCTCATTAGCAATATAATCCCAGCTGTGTTTATCTCAAATTTAGGGCTCATATAATGAAAAGTCTTAGCTTCAGAGGAAGACGAACCTGGGTTTAAATTTGAGCTCAGCATTTTCCTAGCTCTATGTCACCTCAAACAAGCTCCTTCATCTCTCTGATTCTGTTCATCTATATAAATGAAGGGAAAACAGACTCTTCCGTGATTTGAGGGTATGTACATATTCAAAGAAATAAGTTATATAAAGCCCTGAGTACAGTATTTTAATATGATCAGTACTCAGTATGATAGGTTAGCTCTTACTATGATAGTTAGAGTCTTAATGCTATGAACAGCACTGCTATGACTGCTAATAGCTCTTGAACTCTGCTATCGCCTGAGAAGTAAAACAATATGGACACAGCAAAAAGGAAATCTTACGATACTTGCCTAGCTTGACTTTTATTCTTTGTCATCTGCCAGGCACTAGACTAGATTCTTTACACACACCACACAGTTTAATTCTCCTAACTTCCCTAAGAGATTAGTGCAATTATCTCTTTTTGACAGATGAGCAAACTAAGTTTCAGAGAGATGAAGTAACTTGCCCAAGTTTCCACAGCCAGCAAGGGGCAGAGCCGGAAAGGAAAACCTAGGCCTGCCTCTCATCAAAGCTTGTGCAGGTAGTGATTACGCTGCTCAGCAGAGTCCTCAGGCTCTTAATGTGCATTGCTCATTGTTCAGATTCATCACTGACTCGAGTATTTTCTGTGCCTATTAATTCCAGTGCAAGTCTAACTCTAAGGTGATTTCAATTCTGCAAAAATTCTCTGCTCCAAAATTCCATGCAGAATTCCCACGAGTGTCCTTTACATGTGTGAGAGCATCCTGATAAGCCATTCTGAGGTTAGCAGAGGTTTCCCTGAAGGAGTGTCTCCCTCCTTCCCTCTCCCCAGAAATCTTTACAGTGGCTATCTGGGTCTCCTTTTCACATCGACTCTTTCTTACAGTACCTGGAACTTTAAATGAACAGATTGAGCCCAGCCAGGCTATTGCTGTTAAATTGTGTCATGCTTAATATGTATGACACATCTTCCCAGGATACCTGAAGTGCCAAGTGTTATTAATTTCCCCTCAGTGCTCCAGTTTTATCACTGGTATATTTTCTTTCCAACTGTGAAAGTTACTTGCACTTTCAAGTGCAGTCTGAGCGAGAACGTGTGAGGTGGATGGCCCCAAATGTCCTGTTGGCCCCGTTCTTGGCATAGTGCAGTCTTGCTACCTCTTTACCCTCCATAGACACCCCAAACCCTTTGGAGCTCTATGTGATGTTGCAGACAGGACACGCTGTTCTTAGTCAGAGGCCCCTGTTTGTCCACAAACCTACCAGTTGTATTTTCTTGCAGTTTTTTTTTTTTTTCCTTAGCCAGGATATAGCTTGCTGTCAGCTTGAAGTGGCCCTCAAGTCCCCCAAGATTGCATGCAGTTCAATTTGATTTCAGGTAGATCAAAAAACTTGGCAGGAACATTATCCCTCTCTATAATGTGGATCAATTTAGGAACTCAGAGAAATGAAAAATGGTTCAGCTAAGTTCTCATCAAAAGTGCGGTGATTTATCGGCAGGTTTCAAAATAAATGCAGGGGCTGGCTTGTTGGTAGCTCTGAGATGTGCTAACTTAAAAGCCACAGAAGGTTTGTATTTCCTGCTAATAATTTCTGTATATAATATTCCCATTACTAAGGATCTTATTAATAATTTTTTTTCTCCTAAGTTTGTAATATGGGTAGATGTGGGGAATAAATAAGTGATGAGGAACATCAGCATAGAAATACCTATAATTGAAGGGAAGGCAGACTGGTATTATACAGAGTAATTGTATATGTATACATATTTATTAGTATTATATATTTTATATACTAATTGTTCTATATATAATATATACACTAGCAATTTTTCTAAATAATAACAAGCTATCTTTCCTTTTCTCTCTCTCTTCTTCCTCTCTCCCTCTCTTTCTCCCTCCATCTATTATCTATCTATATATCTATGTATCATATCAATTCTAATTATATATGTATGTATGTTGTGTATATATACATATGTATATATATATATATATATATGCGTGTGTGTGTGTGTGTGTGCATCCATCCATTTGCTTGTAAAGCTTATTATTCATCCTTTAATAGGGACACAAGTGGAACAGAACCTTTTCTGTAATGCTTCTCCAGTCCTTCCCAGCTGTCCCTTCCTGTTTCATGGTCCCCTGGTACTTTTCAGAGGCAAATAGCTTCTTCAGCTTGTTACTCATTAATTACCTATTTACTGGTCGGTGTACTTACCTGACCTGAGTCTCCTTAAGGGCAGGAACTGTGTTTTATATATAGTTGACCTTCCCATCACATGGTAGGTGTCCAATAACTATTACCATATTAACATATCCCTTCATAAAAGTAATTTAAACTTTGACAGTGATATCAATATTAAGTTGCAATTATTTATGGTATTGTCACACAGTTTAGTGTATCTCAGTGCCAAAACTGTTTGGCTTCAAAAAGGAATAACATTAAAATGTGTTTTGCTAGTCCATTTATTTATTATTGATATTGAACAGTAAAGACAATCATAAATCTACGAAATATCCTTGGCTCTTCTATGTCTCCTTTCTTATCCTATAAATTTAGAATAATAAAAGTAATCATACACTTATAACACAAAATTGTGGTGGTGAATAATAATGAGTATAATTTTATGAAACTGCTTAAGTTCTTGACCTGGTATTGAGTTTGCTTACTCTGAGATCCATTACATGCTAATATTGGAGCTAAAGGTGGGACACTAAAAGTACTGGTCACCAATTCAGACATGGGGAGCAGTGTTTCTAACCAACACAATCAAGCAATACTCCGGCACCAGCAATTCAACTCAATTCTGACGCGATCTACTGTCAGATCCCACAGGTTCAGGGTTCAGTCTTATAAGACTGAAGAGAGGTTTGCTGGCCTTTCCACCCCCCTTGGGGCTGAGTTACCTGCAGTCTTCAGGCTAGCGGCTGTCAGGAAAGCCTGTCCTCCCTAGCACTGTATGGTCAGGGCTAATGTGTCTCCAGGTGGCTTTGCTAGACTAGCATGAAGATTGGCTCAGACCCAAGCTCATTCCTTCACAGCACTCAGAATGAAGCTGCGGGATTCAGGTCCTGATGGAGTCTCAGGGAGCATAGCACAACCCTGAAGCCCAAATCCATTCATCTGCCACTGGCAGGATATGAACTTTTATATGTCACTCATTTCCTTGCACAGATAGATAAAATGGCCTTAGACTGCAAGTTTAGTGACACATATATATTATGCACACTATGTATATATTATATAATATATAAGAAATATAATATATATAATAATATATTACTTAATATAAATATGACTTTTCTTCACAGTAAAAGCTATTAGCTGTTGGAATTATTTTCTGAAAGAGATTGTTGAATTTCTGTATAAAAGCATTTGAAAGCAGGGTATATTTTGATTTAACTGGGATAGCGTCTGAGTGGATGAAGGACTCAGGTAGCAATTTAGTGTCCTTTTAAGCGCTAACATGATCTGAAGCTTCCTGCGAAATAACTTCTTTAGCACTTAGTAAATTATGTTATGATTTCAAATACCAAGTCTATGGAAATAAAATCCTAGATTTATAGTTGTATTCATTTCATGCTTTTTGATTGGACATTTTGGCCGTTTACCTCAGTAGCTTAGCCACTTATGGATTGCAAAGTTACTTTAAAGAGAGAGATGTTCCATGAATTTACAATGGGGAGCCTATTGAAGTCTAAATTCAAATTACAATTGTGGTATTGATTTCTTTGGCAAGTCTATTTCTCTCATTCTCTTTGCTTTTGTTTCTCAACAGAAATACCAAATTTCTTAATGGCATTCTTTGAAAAATTTATTGAGCCCTGTTTGTACGGAGCTTCAGAAATTGTTCTTTGTGAGAATAAAGTTCCAGAATGCCTTTGAAACTTCTAGTTGTAACTCCATTACTGAAAAACAATTCACTGTTGATTGTTCACTGCTGAGTGTTGTGGTCACTCATTATTATTATTTTTTAAATATGTCTATTTATTATTTGGAAATTCCTGAGAATTTCTGGAAATTTCAGTTTCTCATGCCAAATCTGGAAGACTACCATTGTCAGGAATGTACGAACACCAACTTTTGTCCTATGCTCTTTCCTCTACCTGAAATACTCTTCCCCACCATTCTTCCTGGCTAACTCTTCTTCATCCTTTCAGTCTTAGTATATATGGCTTTCTTCTTTTTTGTTTTTTTGTTTTTTTGTTTTTGTTTTTGTGAAGCTTCACCAGATCTTTAGAGTATATTAGTCCTCTCATTGTTCTTTTAAAGTGTGTATCTTAAATCACCTCACATTTTGGTAACTGCTTGAATAATTGCCTGATTGCCTTCCTCCACACCCAGTCCCTAGGCTGTGAGTGCTGTAAGAGGAGAGACTAGGGCTAGCTGGATGTCTCGTCCATCATTAAAACCCCAACATCTGGCAGAGCGCCTGACACATAACAGGCCCTTAAGTGGTTAATGGGTGAATGAATGGAAGAATGAATTTCCTGAGCACTTACTGCTTGCCGGGCACCAAGTGAAATGCTAGGGGAACAATGATAAATGACACTTGAGGAGACACACAGAGGAAATGATAATTAAGATGTGCCAATTGCTACAGCACAGGTATGTACAAAGGGCTGAAGAAGTATAGGCTTGAGCATACTCATAGATGTTAGGACATATTTCAGGAATCTGGGTGAATAATTTTTTAATTTCAAACTTCGGAAGTTTTTGTAGGGTTGAGATGAACTGAGGCATTTCAAAGTATGTGCATTAAGCAAATATTTATGAGCACTTGATGCACAGACTTTAATTCCTAAATCTTACAAACATAAAAGTGAATGGACCTGGCATAGGCCTTACCATTTAAAGAATGGTATTAAGTATGAAAAATATGCATTTGTTTTTTCTCTAAAATGAATGTCTGAGCTACGCCTAAGGATGATTTAATAGAGTTATAGAAAAACATTCTAATAAATAATTGTTTCTCTTTTTAAACATTAACAACTTCCCCTGAAAGGCTTTTGGCTTTCTTTTTCAAAATAAAAGCTGCTATAAAGAAATTCATTGGTAGGAAACGACTGATAATCAATATCGAAGTACTGACAGTGTGGCTCCCTATTATCCACCAGAAGCCCTCAAAAGAGGTGAGCTGGTAATAGAGATGATAAAATGTATGCTTTCAAAGCATAAATGTAATGTTATGTTTTTGAAACTTGTCTAAAAGAACAGTCTTCTCTGAGAATACAAATATACTTGAGGTTCTCTGGGCTGTGTCCTCTCTCTGTTCTTGCCGGGAGAGGCACCCTCCAAATTATAGCACCCTTATAGACCTCTTCTGTCTTTCAACACTGACCTGAGCTGTCAGAGACACGCCCTACCCCTCCCTGCCCCGGGGCTCGCAGGGTCTATTCCCGAGAAGCAGGGGTGGACAGGAAGGAAGTGATATGGCTCCTTTGGGCACACATGGAGTCCATGAAAATGAACGCAGCTCCAAAGTATAACCAGGTTCCCCTAGAGAGCCTCCATCGAAGAAACGCATTTCCTGACAACATTTTCTGCAGAGAAACACACTTCTCAAGCCCCCTCTCATTTGTAAGGTATCTGCCTCTGTCTCAAAAACTCTGGTCTTAGAACGTGAGAAGATTGCTTCCTGCCTACTGCAACCTCCAGGGGCACAAAGATATAATGCAGCTTCTGTGTGTGCCATGCTGGACTTTGGGAAGAAAAGATAACATGTTCCTCTGTGCTCCATCTCTGTAGTGAACCAGCATGTCTGAGTGCCAGCTGTATGCCAGGCACTGTTTGAGGCACAGACCTAATACAATCAGTGCAAGTGCCTGCCCTGATAAGTTTATATTCCAGCAAGAGAGACAATAATCAAGAGAGAAAAGTGAACTCACATTAGATAGTTGTGTAGAGCATATAAAATATATGATATATGTTGGATTGAAGTTTGCAAAACAAGTTGTTTACTAGTAGGGACACAAGCTAGGCTGCACCTGTGTGAGACTGATAAAAGTGAAGTGAAAAACATGTTTTTTTGTGTGAAACTGAGCATAACAAAATGGAGTGGTAAACACGTTCATCAAAACAACTTCTGGTTATCACCTAAGAAGTACACCAGCCCAAGGTAAACAGGATGAAAGGAGAACCCCAGGGCAGCCGGGAGCAGTCTGACTGGGCGCTCCGCCGAGCCCCGCTGTGCGGCCCAAGCCGCGCTGCTCCAGGACTCGCCGCCGTTCTTCCTGCCGGGCCAGCTCGCCTCAGGCCCTTCGGGGGCCCATCATCTCCCCCAGACCAGGGACCTTCTCCACCTCGACTGACTCTGGGGTGGGTTCCTCATTAAATTCTATTCTATTCTGTAGAACCCTCCGTGCTTACCAGAGCATTGGCCTCTGGAGGGACACTGGTTCCCAAATAAAGCCGTGTTACTCACTCTATTTCAACCTGTGTGTCGGGACTTTGTTCCCCACTTGCGTCACGAGTACCACGCAGGAACGCAGGGCCCTGCCGAGGGGTTAATGTCCCCTTGACTTTCAGGAAAAGACTGAAATGTGGCAACTGCCCCTTCGGGCGCTCACAACAATAATGATGAGAACTAAGGAGAAACACTAAGGCAGGTAGGAGATTGTGAAATGATGGCTTTGAGGGGCGGGGGAGTCAGGCAGGGTGAGCGTGGACAGTTTCAGACAGGGTAGGCAAGGACGGAACCTATGAGAAGTGCAGGGCTAGCCACATGGGTATCTGGATAAAGATATGTGATATATGGAGAAAGTTCTAAGACCGAGGAGGCAGCTGGTGTGGCTCTAGCAGACTGGATGTGGAGAAGGGTGGAAGGAGGTGAGCAGAGGGGCACCTGGGAGCCAGCTCCAGTAGGTCAGGGACAGGCTGCGCCTTTTGTTCTGGGAGCTGTAAGGCCTTTTCAGAGTTCTAAACACATGAATTCTGAGACAGAGTTCTCTATGGAAATGTCTTCTCTAGGAGGACAGGACTGCCTCCAAGCAGCATGGGGATGTACATCTACAATGATTGTCATGTTTTAACAGGTTTTTACTCCTTTAGAAATTAGAATTGCTGACTGATGAGATTCAGTAGGCCCATCAGCTGGTGGTCTCCTAAATTCTGAGGCTGATTCCCATAGCTTTCTGGGGGTGCAGCAAGGGTAAATTTTGTACAGAACTGAGAATCTAGGGCAGTCACCTTCTTTTACATATCCCACGCCATGCTTCCCTTCCCTTGGAACTAGCTCTTCTCTTCCCCCCTTATTCCACACTTCCATTCTAAATGATTCGTCCTCATTCAGAATACATTTTCTCAGCTTTAAACTGCCTCTTTCCCTCCTTACATAAAGCCTGATACTTATGTTTGTTGTGTGGGTCACATGAATTAAAAGAAGGCTGCCCTTGCTTCTTAAAAACCCTTCACCTTCCCTCTTTTGTAAAATGGATATAGTAATATCTCCCTGGGAGGATTGTTGGGAAGGCACTGAGGAGATATAGCCATTAAAAGGAGTGAGGAAATTTCCTGGAACTTTTTTCTTTTTTTTTTTTTAGTTTCTTTCTCTTTCCATTCAATATTTTGATGGTAACCCATTTGCCTTTTGGTTCTAACCTTATGGTCCACCAATTTAAAAACAACATCAATCTATTATAAACAATTTGGTCAAATTTCTTTGGGACCTATCTGTTATAATGAGTGATACATATGTTGAAAGCAAATCATTGTTACATATTAATTATGAATGTAATTCACAAAGATTTGATGAGAGTTGCACCGTACCAGGAACCCCATACACAGGGCTACGCATGACTGACATTCCCACATGTAATGGAGGCTAGGCCTTCTCGCAGGGAGGAGAGACATTCAACAAGCGATTATGAGATGTCTAGGCAGTGCAAATAAAGAGCTCTGCAGTCATGCAGAGGGGCCTATGGGGATGGTTTCAGAGAATCTGAACATCCTGATGCCTAGAAAAAAATGCTTCAAGGTATTTGTTATTGGTGGTAGTGTTTGATATAAAAGTCCTCCCACTTCACTAACGGTTTCCTTTACCTATGTTAGGGGATTGTTTGATTTCCTAATTTATGCTTTAAGACATTCTGACTTTGTATTCATCACTATAGGACACTCAATCTTGCCTATGGAGGTGCTAAAAATTACTCTCCACATTCCCCGGGCTCATGGCGGTTCCACTGTTGGAGGCAAATGGCAGGAGCAGGTTTAGGATTTGGTGAATACTGTTCACACTGGTGAGATGAAACCATCCCTTTCCAAATTACTGCAAGCTTTCTTCACTGTGACATCACCAACAACCTATGGGGCAAATATTTCCAACTTACTTTTTTGTACTGCACTGAATCACATTTTGTCTACAACAATGGAAAACAGAGAGACTCTGAAATTATTCATGAGCATATCATTTCTTTCCAAAAGCCAGGTTAGGTTTAAAAGCTACCACTGACTATGCATTAGGAGCTCCTTTCCCACTGAAATGAAATTGTTGCCCATACAAACAAATGAAGCCCAATAATGGGTTTCTCTATTCTAGGTAGTCTTTACTCTGGTAAATGAATCATGCGGCTATCCCCCATTTGAAAAAAAAGACAAAAAGGAAAAGACATTAAAATGCTGTGATGCCTGATGAGACAACCTGCAGCACTTGGATTTTGTGTATGAAGAAATATTCCTATCCTATCCCCGCTGTCAGGGAGTGTGGATATTTGCAAACCTCCTGCTCCTGACAAATTTGGGGTAATTTACATAGCACCTCTTCCGACTTATGGCAAAGTATGTCTCACGTTTTTAATGTACTCAGAGCTCCTTGGAATTCTAACCTTTCTAGCTAGAAATGCAGCTTCCAAGTAGGCAAGAAGGAGAGAGAAGCAAGGATTGGCTGTATCTTTTGTTCCCTTTTCAAAGTCTGATCCCAATTAGCTCTCCAAATTACCCAGAATCCTTGAAGTTGGGGACCTGTGGCAAATGGAGTTCTAGTCAACCCTGATATTTATGTATTTGGAAAGTGGCTGCTGCTCATCTTGGCCAGGTCCTCCCGCCTGCCCTACCTGATAAAAGCTGCGATTGCTGTGGATTTCCACTAGAGACCTCTAGCTGCTCACAGGAGGGCTGGGAGCAGTTCTTAGGGTGTTCTAGAAGCAATAGAGGTTAAGAGTTTGCCAATTGCCTCTGGGAGAAGGTGGAGTTCTCCCATCGAAGAAAAATCTGTATTCTCTCTCTCTCTCTCTCTCTCTCTCTCTCTCTCTCTCTCTCTCTCTCTCTCTCTCTCTCTCTCCCCTCCTGCCCCCTCCCTCTCTCCCTCTCCCTTTCCTCAAACAAATTGAGACTTATTCAAGCAGGTGTGTTGTGGAACATTGAACAGGAAGGAATTTCTGTGTCTTAAAGCAATGCCATAGAAATGACAAAATAGAAATGTTTCTAGGTTGAAAAGCCCCTTCCCCAAGGCGTTTTCCATACTAATACTAGGGAGCCAGGCTCAGTTCTCAGCAGGAGAGCCTCTTTTGTTAAGTATGAGAGAACATGAGTTTCAATCATAGTCCATGAGCCCCTGGACATTGTTATGAAGCTGAATAAAATGCGCCCCCCCCCCGTCCCCCACTAAGCCCAAGCCTTTCTCTGTAACCCCTAGGAAGCCTTCTCCTGTGCACTTGCCACCTTCAATGTGAAGCCCGTAGCTGTAATCCTGTGCAACAGCAACAGATGGGACACATCTGTAAGGAGAGACCGGTAGATGAAATTTCACCGTTTTTCCCAAAAAAGGCAAAACACATTAATCTCCATTTACCTTTGAGTGGTCTGTAATAGATACAGAGGGTGAAAAGGGAAATAATCTCTCCCTCATTTAACCTGTGCCCCTGTGCTAAATTACTGTAGGTTATGTTTCAGAAACTGAGTGTAACTAATTTTGCCCTCTACCACGGTCTTCACTATACAACAGCATGAGAAAGAGAATCAAAATAGCATTAGGACAATGAGTCTAAAGGCCTCTTTTAAATTGTATAGCTGGGCATAAGTCGATCAAAATTTCTTCAAAGATTCTCTAACATCTAGTATTGTCTCAGATAATTATGGATTCTTTGCATATGTTTTTAAGAACCATCTTGCCATTCTTTTAGGTAGACTGCTATTTGTTCATGTATTTATTCATTTATCAAATGCCTACAATATGCCCGTCGCTGTGATTTGCAAGGAAAACATAAATGGAGATGCACAAGAGCTTGAATAGGAGTGCTAACATTGAGTCCCCAAATTTCTAAGAGTGAATGAGTCTTTCAAGATGTCTATGATCCTTCTAAGGGGTGTGTGTGTGTGTGTGTGTGTGTGTGTGTGTGTGTGTATGTTTGCTTGCTTTAATTAGAGAGAAAAATCCAAGATTTAAAACTATCCTTCAAGGCGGTTGATGTAAAAATAAGAAGTCACTAACCATTGCACAGGCTGACAGTTATGTAAGCAGGTTGTTAGAAGGTGATATTAGAATTGCCATATCAGGCCGGCCGAGTGGCGCAGCGGTTAAGCGCTGGCCTGGGAAGCCAGCAGCCCCGGTTCGGTCCCACATATGAGGGCCAGTGACACTGCCCTCAAAAAAAAAAAAAAATTAAAAAAAAAAAAAAGAATTGCCATATCATAAAGCTGAATCCTATGAGCTCACATAGTGTGGAGTTAATCACAATTATCCCGGATACAGAGGTCTGCAGAAAGAAAGTCACATTTGTGTTTCACGTGAGGGATGAGTAGGAACTGGCCAGGTGGCTTGAAGGGAGGATAGATGGAAGTCAGTGTGCCCGGAGGGGCGGTTCACCTCCGGAGTCGGAGGCCACCCTACAAGTTGGAGCACGATAGGTATTTTCTTCACCGCAGCTTGACAAATGGAGCATGCTTTGCCATTAGTCAACTGTTATAAGAAGAAGAATTCCATAGGCATGCCCTGGCTGACCACAGATGGTTGAGTGCACATGCAAATACCGAATGCCCCAAGGTTGGCATAGCATGATAAAAAAGATCTCAAGTGCTTGGTGCTGGACCAGGGTTGCAGGAGTGCCTAACGTCACCAGTATCCGTGCCGCTGCTCTAATGCTCAAACCTGCACTGGGGAGGAATGCCCACCACAGCGGATGGAGCCCTGCATGGGAGTTGAGGGAACTGGCCCTGATGCTGCCCCTGAGCAGCTGCCTGCTCACTGAATTCCCACCAGCCTCTTCTTTTTCTATGTCAGTTACCATTTATTGAGAAACTCTATGTCTCAGCTACTGTGCTAGGTGAATTACCTGCCTTGTTTCATTTAATGCTCCCAACATTCTACAAACTATGTTGTATCCTCCTCCTTTTCCAAATTAGAAAATTATAGTCATAAAATCTAAATAACTCCATGGAGGTCATGCAGCTTAAAAAAGAAACTGGTGATGTCAGCATGTGGGAGCTCTCTGACTCCAAAACCCTAAACCATTTTGGTTCATCTCGTTTGCTCCCGATAACTCTCCATCTTGATAATTCAACTGTGTTTTAAGTGTCATCACCATGAGGGTATTGACTTACCAGTGAAGCAACAGCTGCAAGTATAATTTGACACTTAGTTCTGCAGAGCCCAGATAATGCTTTAGACAAATATTGCTTATCTGGGAAGTTACAAAGCTGAGTTTTTCTGCAAGCGTGCCAAGTTTTGATGGTAATGACGGAGCTTGATGTTAAACTTACAGGATATATCTGAGGCTAGGATTAAACTGTCTTCTCTTTGATTTGGATGTTATTACTGAGGTCCAATTACATCTTTAAAGGTGAGTGAGTTTGAAATAAATAGCACATGTCTTCCCAAAATGTTTCAAATTGCACAAACAAATTTGGGTTTTAACATGAGAATGATTACTCTATCAAGATCTACCTATAAAATATATCATTTATCATAGCACAATACATTACAAGCCACAAGTCTTTTTTAATTTTTTTTGAGAGCAGTGTCACTGGCCCTCATATGTGGGACCCGAACCGGGGCCGCTGGCTCCCCAAGCCAGTGCTTAACCACTGTGCCACTCAGCCGGCCCACCACAGGTCGTTTTTTAAGAGAAATAGGTTGATTGGCCTAACTGATAAATATTTTTAAACTCATCTGGCATATTGTTGAATACAATACTTAATGTTTTTCATTCTATATTTTAAAGTAGCTTATTCAATATATTTTAATTATCCCTACAGCAAATATCAAAATCTGAGAAAGGAACAGTCAACCGATGCAATCTTTTGATAACATCTTTGGCAACTCCAGTTACTTCAAATGCAAAGGGCAATTCTTATAAATATTTACCAAAAACCTTTAAACTGAGCAATTACTTGTGGCAATTTCACAAAAACTAAAGACTTCTTGGTCATTGTATTTCTTCCATATTAAAAATTAAACTATACCCATATCAAAAGTGGCTTATTCTTGCTATCTTTCCTAACCTATACACAGAAACTTGAACATTTTATACTCATACACTCATTATAGCATGTTACAGAAATACTTTTCTATCAAGAATACCAGTTGTAAATCCAATTATGATTTGTGGATGTTGTGATATAAGAACAAGGAATAAACCTTTTTTTTTTTTTTTTTTTTTTTTTTTTTGAGGTTAGTGTCACTGGCCCTCACATGTGGGACCCGAACCAGGGCCGCTGGCTTCCCAAGCCAGCGCTTAACCACTGCGCCACTCGGCCGGCCCAGGAATAAACCTGTTTTAGAGTAAGCCTGATAGTCATTCAATTAACTTTATAAAGTTGAACTCCAGTATCCTGGGTAATATCGTCAGGCACAATGCTTTTTGAAGACAAGGCAGTTGACTAGGTATTGTTCTTTCTTGAGATTTGCAAGTCTCTAATTTTCAAAAACAACACAAGTAAGTGGATACAATTGTGCTTCTCTGGCCATTTAGTTAAAAACTGAAAAAAACAGCCAGCTACTCAGTTGAAGAGCCACATGCTTGGCATTCTGTACTCAACTTGTCTGAATTTTTAATTTAAATTTTCATTTTTAAATGAGAAACAGCTGTGCCACAGGTGATAGGTGCTGTGGAAAAAGAAGTAGATCAAGGTAAAGGGGATCAGGTTTGGGGACAGCTACAATTTTAAGTAGGAAGGTTGGCATAGGCCTCTTTGAGAAGCTAATCTTCTGTCAGTGATGAAAAGGACCTGAGGGTATTAGCCCTACAGGTACTTACAGGAAGGGCATTCCAGACACCTGGAACAGCCAGCACATGTCCCAAAGACAGCCTGGTGGGATTGGAGGATGTCAGTAAGACTAGAGTTCAGTCAACTGGGGTGATTTCAGGTTGTCCTTAAACATCAAAATAGCAATCAGTCAAAAAATATGATCCTCACCATTTCAGCCCTGGTTCCTCTGACAAAAGCTTGGGCAAATGAAAAACAAAACAAAACAAAACAAAAAAATATCCTTGATGGTTAATTTTATGTGTCACTTGACTGGGCCATGGGGATGCCCAGACACCTGATTAAACATTTTCAAATGCGTCTGAGAGGGTGTTTCCAGAAGAGATTAGCATTTGAGTTGGTAGACTGAGTAAAGCAGATGCCTACCCTGCCCTCACACAATGTGGTTAGGCATCTTCCCATCTGCTGAGGGCCTGAATAGAAAACCAGGCAGAGGAAGGTGGGCTTTGCCCTGTCTTTGCCTGACTGAGCTGAGGGCTGAGACATCTCCTACCCCTGTGCTTCTGGTTCTCAGGCCTTCAAACTACACAACTGGCTTTCCTGAGACAACTCCAGCTTGAAGATAGTAGATTGTGGGACTCCTCAGCTTCCATAATCATGTGAGGCAGTAATGTATTGGTTCTTTTCTTTATTCGTTCTGTTCTCTGAAGAAACTTCACTAATATAGCCCTATTTCGTATTAGAAATGGACAGCAAAGTGGACTTGGTAATAGCTCCTAAAAACAGTGTCATTGATGCACCATTGTTTACATTTAAATTTTTGTTTTTCTCAGAAGGGTGTAAGCTGCCCAACCCTTTAAGACAGAGTGCAGACATGACCACAGACAAAGCCTGGGTCCTGACCCATGGAGTAAAGTGTTGGGGATTTTACTGACCCAACAGTGTTTATAGAACAAGGGTTCATGGGGTTGTTATTATGTTATGATCTGGGGGTTAAATCGTCCTTAGGTATGCAGTAACAAAACACGGAAAAATTAAATCACATCTTTGAGGGTGAATATGGGCTCTTGGAAACATTCTCAAGACTTCAGCCAGTTCTATTCTCTTCTCTGAAATCAGCAATAGAAAAACACATTTGGAAAAAGTCCTTAACCTTGATGATTCCTTCTTCTCAGGGGAACGGGTCAGGAAGAGAAGCAAGGGGCCTGGCTAAAATCAGTGAGAATCAAATTCACATTTGATCCATGTTTAACATGATAGCAAATATTGGTTTTGCTTTTTTGTATGACATTTAAATTTACTTAATTATATGCACATTTATATATAAGAAAAATAAATGTAAAGATGCTAAATCTATCGCAGAATGAAACCAAATAATATCTCTTTGTACTTATATAACCACTGGAAAAATTCTCTCTGGTGTCCTTGAATTTACACTATGTGCTCACTGCTAACTGAAGCTGTAATGAAATCTGGCACATAGATTTTAGCTGTGTTTATACAAAATAATTTGGATAGAGTTTAAGGCCCAAGAAGAGAGTAGGTGTGGAATACTTAAAATACAGAATCAAAGGCCTGTCTTTTTACAATGGCTTTCAACTATATTAAGAGCAGGAGAGAGTGATTATTTAAATCCCTGTTTTATTTCATAGAATATTCTGTCATTGATCTAAAATCAAAATATTGTTTCTATTGATATGAAATCAAAATAAATTCAAAGAAAGGATAAATTCTAACAATTAATGGGAAGCTTAAAACCAGTTAGTAATTGGAATAAATGACAATAGGACTGTCTTTTAAGGGTGGGATAAAACTTTTGGAGGTGATGGGTATATTTTTGGTATATATTGTAATAATGGTTTCACAGGTGTATGCTTATCTCCAAACTCATTACATTGTATATGTTTAACATGTACATGTATATCAATCATACCTTTATAAGGTAGTTTTTTAAAAAAATAACTTTTATAACTTAAAAATTAGTTTTCTTTTATTTCTGATAATATAAATGGTAAAGGTAATTTCAAAAAATATGAGAAATAAAGACATTTACATTAGAAATGAAAAATTCCATTACATACTATTCAGAGATAATTCCCAGCATTATGGTACACTGTCTCTACTCCTTTAATATGCATATAAATATTTTTTCTGTCTTGGAGAATTGTGTGCATTGGTATATTGCATCAAAATGAAAGCATATCATGCGAATAATTTTTTCCTAACAAATTTTTTTAAAAATTGTAATATTAAAAAAACACTACCTTCCACTAAAAGATAAAAAGTCAAAGCTCCTCTTCCACTTCAACTATAGCCCTTATTTTCTTGAGGCAATTGCTGTTGACTATTTCTTATATATCTGTTACAAATTGACCAAGAGATATTACAATTGTATCATCTCAGAGAAAGTATTTTCATCATATGCTTGCAAGTCAAGCTATCTCATGGAGAATCTTAAAAATCAGAGTTTAATGGGCTTTATA
Source organism: Aselliscus stoliczkanus (assembly GCA_033961575.1). Classification (NCBI taxonomy): domain Eukaryota; kingdom Metazoa; phylum Chordata; class Mammalia; order Chiroptera; family Hipposideridae; genus Aselliscus; species Aselliscus stoliczkanus. The sequence goes on along the minus strand of CM066728.1, from coordinate 76,701,858 downwards.
GCATATCAAGTGCAATGTAGTTCCCTTTTATATAAGACTACCCTGATATATAATTTTTCTTTAAGGTATTAAATCAATGGCAACAATGTGATACATTTCCAAGTCCACACGCCAAGTCTATTTCTACACCCCTGACAGCGCTCCACCTACCACGTTGAAATTAGCCACTTCAAAAGCCTACCCCTTCCACAGAGCATTGTTCCACAGTGTATCTCTTACCTTCTTCACCACTGATGCACCTTCATTTTCCACCTCTTGTCTCTTTTTGTGATATATATCACATGTGTTACAGATACTTGATGTAATTTCATAGGTTTTTCAATATCAATTATTCCAGTCCAGCCTCTCAACTGATGGGAAAGATATAAACCAAAATGAAAAACCTATAGACATAGTATAGAGACTATAAATGAAATGATCTCCATTCACTTCAACTCATTTCCTTCAGGCTTTCACATGAGAGAAAACGTATTATACCTTATCAGAACACAATTTTGAACACATGAGATTTGTTTCGAATACGGGGTCTTTCTTCCTTGTTAACATCTTCCTTCTTAGTCCTTCCTACTCTCCCTTAAGCTGCCAAGGACAATCAAGACCTGCTCTGGTGGAAGAGTCTGCCATGTATATCACCTCTGTGTGAGGGAATGGAAACTATTTCAAATATCACCCATTCCAGGGGTATTTGCATTACTAACCCAGTGTAACTTTACAGTTAGCAAATGGTTTCATATTCATGAACTTTGAGAAATTCTCATAGTCCCTTGAGGTAGGTATTCATAACTTCATTATGCGGATAATTTAAAGCATAAGCAATTTGATGCACTGTCCCCAGTCACAGAGCTAATAGATGACAGAACCTGGGTTTGAGCATATCTTTTACTGAAATTCTTTCTGTTAGAACACAGGTACCTTTAAAAGGACTTAAAACTTTAGTCTAAGCAGAACAATCCTGATTTGGGAGAATTTCAGGTAGATCAGATGGGGTGAAAAGGGAAAGGCAAATCTTTCTGGAATCTATTAGGCTTGGGGACAAGTAGTTTGATTGTTATAAATGTTTCTTTACAAATATCCAAACTTAATGATCAAATACTAATGTAATGAACGAAGGATTCTGCTACTCCATTTGATGGATAAGAGACATTCTGTGGGGTGTCTGAGTGAAAGGACTCTTCAAGCCTGAGCTTTTAGCTAGCAAGTCACATTAAAGACTACTGTGTTTCTTAATGTGCAAAAAAAATCTCTCTCCTAACTTTATTTTACCCTCCCTTTCTCAGTGTTGCTTTTTGTTTCCATATCTATCCTTATGTTATTTGCATAACCTCCTCATGCTTAGCTTTTCAAGGAAATGATGGATGGCTCCCCGTCTTGTTCATTTTACTCTTCTGCTACCCAAACAGCAGCTATAGGAAAAATTCAGGGTCAGTTTACTTTCCAGCATATGTGTTATGGCGTGAATGTGTTCCTCCAAAATTCACATGTTGACCTTCAATGTGATGGTATTTAGAGGTGGGACTTTGGGGAGGGAATTAGGCTTAGATGGCTCATAAGGGTGAGGACCCCATGATGGCATTAATTTTCTCAGAAGAGAAGTAAGACCAGAGGCAAAGCATTGTCTCTCTCTCTCTCTCTGTCTCTCTCTCTCTCTCGGAGATAGTGGCCAGCTGGCTCTGTAAGTCAGGAAAATAGTCCTTTCTAAGAACCAAGTTTGCCAGCACCTTGAGCCTGGACTTCCTAGCCTCCAGAACTATGAGAAATAAATGTCTCTTTTTGAAGACACCCTGTGTATAGCAGCCCAAACCAAGTAACACAATATGGTTTGTAGTTTGGTCTGTATGATTGTACCATCTCCCCAATACCTTTCAGAAACTCCCATATTAAGAGACCTTTTCTATCTGTACATCCTTAAAGTGTTTGAATCATCTTGGCTAAGTTTATGGTGGCATTTTGGATATTTGTAGCACATATCTCATGTGTTAAGATACTGCTCATCAGATTATTGTTCTAGAAATAATTACTAATATTATTAAGGAATCGTTAAGTAATTCCTATATCTCCTGATGAATAGTAATGGTATCAAATATGCTATGTGTACCATTTCACTTAATTGCCTTTGATAATCCTTTGAGGTCAATATTATTAATATCTTGATTTTATAGATGGCAACACAGATTTGGAAAGGTAAGTTTCTTACCTGAAATTTCATGTGTAATATGCTGTAGATGCCAGATTTGCACCCCAATAATCTGACACCACTTTATAGTTTGTGTTAGTTCACTGATAGACAGCCAGTGATGTGAAACATAGCAACTTACACATGGAAAATAACTAATTTATTGACATAAAAGATCCTAGCATCTAGCCTGAGCTATGTAATATCTCTTTGTGTCACTTTAAAAAACTGCATTTGTACTTGATTTGAATACGTTTTCTACCAATTTGTCACCAGCATGATTTTGATAGCTGAATATTTTGCTTTGAGCCCTGAAACTGAGATGAAACCTAGTGATACCCCAGTGATAATCATAGGAAAAGGGGTGTTTGCAGTGGAAAATCCAGAGCCATCATGCGGGCCCACGAGTTGTAGCTTGACCCGCTCACCTGTAGTTCTCACACCAAAAAAGGAAGTCCTACCTGCTAGGCATTTGGCAGAAAGCCCATTGAAACTGCTTTCATTCTGGTGAGAGTGATTGATCTGTGAGGAATGGTGGAATACATAAGAGATCAATAAATAGGACATTTTCCAAGGTCCAGGAATCTGTAAGGGCTGCATTTTTGGAATATGTATGTTAGGACATCAGGGGTCAGGAACTGTGAAAGTCTGGGTGGGGGTGACTTTCTGACATTTAATTATAGGCTCCTGCAGTTTCTACATGAAATCATTAAATATTATTTTTTCAAGATTGGAATAAAATAATAATAAAAAAATATGTTGACCTGAACACTGTTTACCAAACTTCTATTTATTTGTATTATCTTGAAGTACTGCAAGATTAAATTAAAATAACAAGAAAAATAATAGATTTATGTAATGAACACTTATAATGGACCAGGCACTGGTTTAGGCATTTCATATTTTATCCAATGAACTTCTTACAGAACCTTACAGATTTCTCTGCACTTTTTATATGCCTGAGAAGAAATGCCAGCTCAGAGAGGATAATATCTGAAGATCATGTAGCTATAAATCATAGACTTGAGATTTGAACATGTATTTGTTTACATCAAAGCTGATTCAAGAACAGAAACATTTGGCAATAACTAATATATTGCCTTCTCTATTTTCAAATGGAGTTCAACCCTGTAGGCATAATTATTTTCTCAGTAGACCAATTAACTTCTTTTCATTAGGTCAATATTCTGATTTCTTTTAGATCCTAGAAGTAAACTAGGGGATTATTTTTATCACCTATCATAATCAACGTACACAAACTCACCACCATTTTTCAATAATCCTAGGAGATCATACACCTCCCCTGTTCAAACTAGAGCTGATTACACTGTCCTCATATGCAAGACAGAATTTATGTTCATTATCAATCAAAATGTCTGTTAGATTGCATGTATGCAGATGAGCAATTTTAGAAATGTGTTTTTATTCCATTATGTTCCTTTAGGCTAGATTCCATGGTTGGTGGTTGAGAGATAATCACATATGTTTCAGGACTTCTCAAAGAATGTCTAATTTCTCTTTATTCTATGGAAATTTTACATCATATTTGATAAAAACTTTTATATTTCATATTTTAATATTCAGTTTCATTTATATACAATTTGACACTGCTTTAAACTCATATAAGGATACAGACATGGGGGTAAAACCACTGGTATTTATGAAAATTGCTTTGCCTATTGAAAACCTCTCAGCCCTGAGAGATAGAATTTCAGTCTAAGTAGGTTAGCTCCACTGGATTTATGAGTCTCAAATCCTAGTCTTTGGCAAAATTCCCTTCGATGCAAACTCAATACCCAGCCTTATCCATAGCCAGACAAATGAGCCTTCTGTTTGGAATATAACGTACATCTAATGCAGTGCCTCTTAAATATTTTCATCTTTTGGGCCGTAGTCCAGTTTTTGTGTTACTACTAAAAATACTACCATTTAACCTTTAGCAGTAAACACAAGAGTATGTCCTTCCATCCTTCTATGGACTAAAGGCAATTTCACCTAGTATTTAAAGAAATAACAATATTCCAATCAAATGAAAGGGAAGATTAAGTAATATCTGTTGCTTTATTGAGTGAATCCTGGAATCAAATTTTAGATTTGCCTTCATATCCACCAACTTAAGGAAACCAGGGATAATACAAAATGCAGAATATTTAAGAGAAAACTGACATACTCTCCTGGAATCTATTTTTACTTTTTCTTGAGAATCAGTACCTGATGAAGAAACAATAAGTAGTTACTTACAATGGGAAACTATAGCCAGAGCTACCCATAAAAACATCCATCAGTGACTTAAATAGAACATTCTTGGGCCTGAGGTGTTAGTGGAGAAAAGGAGATTGCCCAATGCTGCCATGGCAAACATTTCAAGCCTGGGAGCCTGGATATACAGCCTGGAAAGCATGATAAATTGGAGATCTATTGTCTTATAAGTTTTTTTCTGGATATTGATATGCCTAGGACATAAAGGAGAGAAGTGCTATAGTCATCTGCTCTTGTAGACATCTCACTCCATCCAGGCTACCAAGGCCGCTAGTCGAGGATGAGCTCCTGTGAGAACACAAAGGAAGCAATGGGGCCCAATCTCACTTATGCCCACTCACATCTTTATCCTGTATCAATTCTTTGCATTCCTTATTAGCTACTTTTGGAGTAAATGAGAGTAAAAGTCACAGTGAATTCAAATCATCCTCCTTGCCCATCAACAAATCATGGTCAGTCTTTGAAATCTTTGCTCCCTTACTTGTAATTTACACATTGTATCAGTTACAAATGTCTTGGAGCCTAAATGATTTAACTTTTAAGAAAAACACAAATTTCTAAATATGATAGTATGACATTTCTAAATGTGACAAAAAGAAAACAGGTATTCTTTAGGTAAGAAACAAAATGTTTCAGATATCCTGAACTACACAGTGCTTCCATTTTTCCAATTTGAGGACAAATAGTAGGAAAAAGATTTTTAAAGCATGAATTTCACATAAAACACATTACACAAATAAGAGCAATAAAGGTAAAAGGCTGTGAGTAAATGTGATTCAAATTTAGAAGGTTTTTTTGCATGTCCATGGAGAATTACTTGAGACATATACACATAGCTCTTAAAAGATAGGAAGTATGGACGACATGTTATTTTTCACAGTAACAAAATCTCTGTTATTGTGAGGCTTTGAGGTTACCAAGCTGCTGAAAAAAAAGATTTTACAATAAATGTCTTGGCTATTTTCTAGTCCCAACTGCTATCCAATCTACAATTTAGCTATAAAAATATTATCCACTATAGCAGGCTTCTCCAACCATCTTATGAAGGCTGTTATTTTCCATTTCCCTGAGGCTTCTATATTATGATTGTATGATTGTATTTTTCAGGACCCTCAAGGTGGCAAGAGATAGCAACCCATTTTAAATTGTCTTAAACTAAAAGGTAGATACATCTGAAGAGTCAGTAGTTTCCAGATGCTCACAATACTGTTATGTTTTTGCACTGCATGCCAGCCTAGGGAGAACAATACCTTTGTTACTGGCTAGTATGTATGTTGTAGAATGAAATCAGGCAGACACAGGCTCAAATCCCAGTTCTGTCACTCATTAGCTTTGTGATTGTGGGCTATAATTAAACTTCTCTGAGCTTCTGTTGTTTGTTTGTTTTTCATGTATGAAACCGTTTAGAAGACAATTCCGTGAGAAGACAGAAGGAGCACTACCACCTTCTTTTCTGTGGACCCCATAAATCTCTGGAAAGGACCAGGACAGGTGGAGGAAGATGCATGGGCAGCCAACTGAGCAATACACCAGGTAAAGCATGGAGGTATTCCAGAACATCTTGCTCTGTGGGTAAGGACTCTTTAGAAAACATGCTGTCACAGGTACAGCCAGATAGGAAAAATGCAGAAATGGCAGTTAAGGACATAAGCAAAAATAGCTTTACTCCTATCTAATGAAATAAAGAAAAGCATCAATTCTACTCAGTGGCTGCACAATGCATTCTTCTCTCTTTTAATAACTATTCAATGGTAAAATAATGCTTATATCACAAGTGCTATGAATATATGCTAATGTAAACATTAGAGACATTTTTATATTTCAATTGATGTTCTTTTTAAATTTTGACATGTGTTTTCAAGTTTGTGAATTACTGAACAGGGATTCTGAGTATAAAGTTTTAAAAAATAGACACATGAATTAAATTATGTAATTAATATGGGCCACAGATTCTGATCTGTATCAAGGAAATTAGGCATGTAGAGTTTATTTAGGAACTCTGAAAGCCTGAAGCAGAGAAATACACCCAGACATATAGGAAGAAAAAGAGCAAAGAAAGTTTCTTGACTATAATCATATACCAAGGAAAAGTCTTAGCCCGACTTCTCAGTACATAATCTTACTCAGGCTCTCTCAAGAAGAAAATTGCATATATACATAGCATTTTTTCCCTCTACGAAAAAACCTGAAAATATGCAAAGGGAAGAAAAGGTTATGTTGCTTCAAGGGAAGTGTAACTCTTCAGACATAGCCAATTTTTTTTTTCCAATTTATAACTGTTTTTTTCCTTAGTCATCCAATGGATTAAAAGCTATCCTTAAACTGCTTTTCTCATTAAATTTTTAACCTTACATTGTCCTTTTGAAAACTGAGGTCAATATTAGCACACAAAATACAACGTTAGAAGAAGAATCAACAAGAAAAGGAGTTACCGGTAAAACATTCAAGTTCTTCAAACTCTGAGGAGATATTGGAGCCATGACTTTGGTGTTGTCACTTAAAAGGTTGAATTTGTTCATCATAATGCTCAAAGCAGAGTGCCCATGCAAGAGAAGAAAATAATGTATTTCAGAGATTCTACTTACCTATTTCAGTTATCTGTTGCTCTGTAAAAACTATCCTCAAGGGCCGGCCGAGTGGTGCAGTGGTTTGAGTTAGCTTGGGAAGCCAGCGGCCCTGGTTCGGGTCCCACATAGGAGGGCCCCTCAAAAAACAAAACAAAACCAAAAAAAAAAACCCTATCCTCAAACTTAGTGGCTTAAACAACGACAATCTTATTTGTCTGATAGTCTCATTTGGGGCCTCTCATATGGCTGCAGTAAGATGGCAGCTTAACCTGGACCATCTAAATGGCTCACTCACATGTCTGCTACATGGCAGGGACACCTGGACCTCTGTTTGTCCACATGGTCTCTCTGCAAGGCTAGAATGGGTTTCTTTGCATGATGATAATATTTGTTACAAACCAATGCAAATTCCAAAGGAGGGAAAATATATTTCTTCTGTCCATAGGAGGAGTGTCAAGGATTTGTGCCATCATACCTAGCCTTAAATGTTTTTAGTCAAAATGATGTCTTTTCCTTCTGTCTCCCCTCCTTTCTTTTTTCAAGACTTGTTATTTATAATGTTACCAAAGAATGCAGAGATTTCAGAGAGCATTGCCTCTTTCCTTGTATTGTGTCAGAACTAGGGTGTTTCTAGAGGCCCCTTGGAGGCCAGAAGCATTATTCCAACCATTAGCTGAGTATCAGCATAGGAGGGTCAGCTCAGTGATGATGGTCAAGCCTGAGACATTGCTTGAGAGCAGTCAGGACAAGCTGGTCCAAGGATCCTCAAAATTTGGGCCAGGATCCAGCCCGAGTCCTCCATTTGTCACGAGATGGCTGGGCCTTGCCAGGTCTGCAATGAAGATGTCCAACAACTAGACACACTGCTGCTGACTCTGTTTGCCAGGACAAGGCAACACTTCCCACACCAACAGCCCAGCATGCCCCTGGATAATGACAGGTTTCATCTTTACTAAGTAAATCACAATTGCATTACATCATTTCTGTAAACTCCTTGACCTTGCCCAGTTTGCAAAAACCAAAGCATTCTGAGCACTTTACCATGAAATTTAACCGATTGCTTAGGGTATTTTCTTAAATGGCAGATATATCCTGATATTATTGCATAATAAATGATGTGAATTTTTACCAAGGGCAGCATTGATTTTTTTTTTTCTTCTGAGATAGATGTGGTAATGCTTTCTTCTTTTTGTTCTGAGAAATCAGACAAATAAAGGAACATTGGGAATTATGGGTCCAATCAGTCCTTTTTATAGATATAAAGCCCATGTTTTTTTTAAAACATGTGACCTCAATCATTACCAACCAAATAATAAGTTCCTAGATTTTGGAGTGACCTTTTGACTATAAAATGCTATGGAGCTTCTTAGTCATTATTGTAACAGTTTTCTGCCCTTTCAGTACAAATAAAACCAGTTTCAGTAGAAATTTGGTAGTAAAAAGTGGTGTAGGGTTTATGAGAATCATTTCATATTCAGTTGTTTAAGTGAATGACTGTGGCTTAGGGGTTTTACTCATCCACCAAAGAGAAGAGAAAAATGAGGTGGGAGGAATAGACAGATTCCTTCTCTTGTAATGGAGACAGTAAATCTCAACAGAAACAGCCTGAACAAACTCATATCTAAGTACATATCCTATGATAAAAGTAAGAGCAGAGTTTTGGTTGCATAATGTCGTTGAGTTGAGTATTCTATGGTATTGGAATTACAACAATGGAGAATAATGAGTACCAAAATAAATTGTAAGTTTTGATAGGAGTCCCTAAACAAAAGGTGAGTGGGGGGTGAAAGGGATACATAGGAATAATAATAATAATAATAATGATTTTAAAAACTCCCATTCTTTTCTTTCTTCATTTCATCAGAATGAATGTCTTTGTGACTTCATGATGGAAAGACTTTGTATTTAAGGATTTAGGAATAAGCACCAAAGCCTCATACAGAAGCAGACATTTTAAAAGAATTAAAGATTTAACAGGAGATAAAGGCTATTTTATAAAGAACAGCCCTATTGGCCTTCTTTGATTTTAGTCCCCCTGATGATTCTTTCTTTCTTTCTTTCTTTCTTTCTTTCTTTCTTTCTTTCTTTCTTTCTTTCTTTCTTTCTTTCTTTCTTTCTTTCTTTCTCTCTCTTTCTTTCTCTCTCTCTTTCTCTCTCTCTCTCTCTCTCTCTCTCTCTCTCTCTCTCTCTCTCCCCCCTTCCTCCCTTCCTTCCTTCCTTCCTTCCTTCCTTCCCTCCTTCCTTCCCTCCTTCCTTCCTTCCTTCCTTCTTTCCTTCCTTCCTTCTTAGTGTCTTGATATTTTTATTATTATTTTCATGTTTCTCTCACTTTTAATTATGTGCATGTTTTTCATGTTGGTCCTTAGTCCTTTCTCTGTTGCATAGGGAGCACATGAATGGCAGCAAACCCATGTCTTCTACCCTCGTTGTCATTTTCTCCTGCCTAACATAGTGATCTGGGTTCCTTGGGACTTAGTACATACTCTTGATCAATAAAGGGAAATTGCCATATTGTAACTTAACACCAACAGTGTGAACCTGTTCGATGTTTCATGATAACCACCAACAGGAAGACAACTGCTGATATCTTTTGTGCCACATTTGTATGTGTGATGGTTAAGCAAGGAAACAAATCTGCTTCTGAGTTCAGGTTTCAGTGGAAACTAACTATGGGCTTAATACATAATGTCTTCAGGCCTAGGTATCATCACCAATAATATGGGAGTAATAATAGCATGCATCTCATTACATGGTTAAAATAATTAATTGATATAATGTGTGTGAGGCATCTAAAGTGTCTGGCATACAGTTAGATTCAATAAATGTTAGCTGTGTTCATTAGCATCATCATCATGTATGATGTCCATACTTTTTATGTGTTCCAGTTCTTGAAATTTACAACACTCACTGATTTTGACCCACTTAAAAAAAAAAAAAAAATCTGCGAGCATAATTCTGGACCAAGTAAATATGTACTTCAAATTAAGTATCTCTTTATTTTGAAGAATTTGTCATTTTGCTTATAGTTATTGCTATGACAGTTTTTATGAAGTTTAAATTATATGTCTGCTCAATCTTTCACATTGCACACATCACTATTTGAAGACACCAAGTTTTACAAATTTATTTATTTACAAATTTTTAAATAACTGTTACACTCTTTTCATTGCTCTTTTGTCAAGTACCTGCCTGGAATTTTATCTTACTGGATGACATTTCTACTGCCATTGTACTTTTTTTAGGGTTGTTCTTAACCACTCCCAACCCCAAGGCCATTTGGTGGTGACTTGTTATAAATAACACTATTACCATAATTAAAAGGTTGGATCAGAGTGGCTTGGGAAGGAAATGTACTCCCCTTTGGCTTGCAATCAAGCATGGGTCACTGGGGTCATTAACACTGTTTACTGTAACCAACCAAATATTCTTCTGTAGATAAGGTGATGATTTTCAGAGTAGACATGCCTGACACTGGACTGGCATGATTTGACCTTATTTCAATGAAATTATAAAATAAAGAAATATTCATTAATGGCCTACTGTGCCTTTTCATTGTGTTTTTATGCAGATTCTTCAAACTTATAGGGTTCTACTAAAATGCATAGGTCTTCCAAATCTAACCTTGTCAATATGCAAAATAAAACTTTTATTTATTAAATAAGAAAATATTATCATAATGAAATGTATCATTTTATGACTTGGCAACATATTATCTTGTGTGATCAGTGGGTAATGTTGTGACCAATAATCTCAATTTCTTTCCGGCCCCTCTCACTCCTGCCTCAGCAGCAGCAAAGTTGCCATTGCTATGGAGGGAACAGTCAGGAGCAGAATGTTCTGGGGTCTGGCTAGATGTGCTGGTCTCTGTAATTTTACAAAGCTCTCCAGGGAAATCTGGTGTTCTACCACCTTGCTTCCCTACTGACTCTGGGAACCACCGAGGGGCACTGTCTCTCCCTGCCCCTTCTCCCTTTTTTTTGCTAATTAGGTATCATCTCCATAGGGATAGAAGTCACCATATTTAAAATAAATAAATAAATGAATGAATAAATGAATAAATAAATAAATACATTAGGAAGATTAAAATAAAAAGTGCTCTTACACTAACACCTAATTTTTCAATTGTCATTTTGCTCTACTTTTTATTTATTTTTTATAGTTTTCTACTGATTTGAATATTAAACAGAGAAGAGAATGTTACAATGAACACTAGCTTTCACATAGAATGAAGAAAAGATAGATTTTGCATTCTTCAAGTAAAATGTTTAAAATGCCCAAGATTTTCCAGGACCTAGAATAATTTCTAGGGAAGAAAGAGTGGTACAGTAAATATTCACAATAGCAACATAATCAAAGGCCCGTCTGAGGGAATTTTCATGTTCAGGTCTGTTTCCAGCAGCCTTACCTTACTGACTGGGTTTAACCATCTTTAAAAAAGGGTATTTAAGATTTAATAGAAAAATACTCTGAGGTCAAAGCATATGCATATTATATATTTTATTTATCTTTGTGTGTGTGAATATATAGCCTAGCATGTATTTATTCAGTCAATTTTAGGTGAGGGACATATTTGTATATTTTCATAATAATTAATATTCTCTCACTGACAATATAATGCTGTACTTTGTGGATATTGTAAATAGTAAGAATAGAAATTAAACAATGAATAATAAATCAACTATGGAATCTATTGATTCAGTTGACTTCTCTACTTGGGTCATCAGCCTTATTAGCATTGTGCACATAGTTTTTTAGTAGGTTTAATGCAGCACTATAAGGATTTCAAGTAAATTAATTATTAGCAGCTATTTATCAAGTGTTGTAATGTGTCATTGACCAAAAATTAACTTATATCCCAAGTTATAGTTTAATTGCATGACTATTGAGAAACCATATTCATTAAAATGTGTCTTTGTTCTACAAGGAAATAAGGGAAAATAATTAAAAATAAAGCAAATTACTTTAAAAAATGTATTTAAATTTTGATTTAAGAAACTTTACTTTAAGTCCAGGAATATTGTAGTTTTGTGCTCTTCCAATGAAGATCCATCCCCCAAAAAGATTTTGTTTGTAAATGCCAACATTTCCAATGTGGCTTTTAGACCAGCATGCAAAGCATTAACAAAACAATATAGTGCAAAATGACCCAACAAAATCATATTTCCAATTCACTCCATATTTCAATTTGTGCAGGCAATTTTTTGATATATTAACAAATAATAATAATTTGTTCTCATAAGAATTTGGCCCAATGTCAATCTGACTTTGAAAAAAAGATCAAAGCCACCCAAATTAATTCTGCCTTAACATACTTGTCTTTGGCTATGGAAATTTAATCTCTTAACAGTTCATATATTTATTGCTCTTCACTGGGCCACAGTGCAAATGAATTGTGTTTTACTGAGGAAAATCTTGTAGTATTTATATCAGATGAATATTTAGAAATATGAAAAAGATTTGGTATTTCTCCATGGCCCCATAGTACATTGTTGTCTTTGTGTCTTAGACATTCTTTTGCTCTGGCAAAGAAAAGGGCAGTGAAAGAAGGGACATGGAAGACATTCTGGTATGTCTTTTGCTGAATCGTCCATAGTTTGGATTTGTAAAAGATCGCAGTACAGAAAGGATTTTAAACCCTAGTGCATTTGAGCTTCGAACTTCTGCTTGAGCAATGTGACAAGAGTTTGAGATGCCCTTCCAAATGTGCCCATATTAAGTTACATAAAAATGTTAATAGCTTTGACCTCTTAAACTATTACATGAAGAAAAGGCTCTGCTCACTTAAGGGCCACCCTATTGTAATCTCTGTCTTTGAAGTGAGTCACGTACTAATTTCCTCTCAGGAAAGTTTAAACCAAAATATGTTTAATATGTAGGATTAGTTTTTACTTTAAGAACCACAAACATTTGAGATTTGGGCAGTATGATTTTAAATGTACCAAATTAATGCATTAATTTGAAAAATATGTGCAAAGTGCTGAACTAAATTACTACCAACCCACAGAGTCTTCATCTACTCTCCTATGTTTATGCAAATAGTCATTCTGTTAGTAAACTGAATGAAAGTGAATAAAATGAAATTTAGTATCTGGCATAACCACAAAAGACAATGACTGACAGTCATAAAGACAAGGGATTTCTACTACTGATTAAAGAGGTCTGTGTATATCCCAGATAAAATTTGATGAAAGAAAGCCTTGTTTATTACACTTATCATGGGTATGTTAAGATTTAGAAATATTTGCAATGAGGGCTTCTCAGGATTGGTCACTGCGATACTTGGGATGTACAATATTTTAGAAGGGCCCTAGAGTTCTGACTGTTCTTTGGCAAAGGAAATCTAGTCCTAAATTATGTCTCTGATTGCCTTGTATGCCCTTTTTATTAAATAATAATGATGGTAATGAAAGATTTATTACATCCTTACTCCATTAAGGAGTTTTGATGAGCATGTAAAATTTCGCCATGACTGTTGTTACCTGAAAAAGTTTAAAAACTGACAGAATCATCTCGGAGTCTGTTCCAGTGCATAGATATTTCTTTATGACCTGTGATAATGTTTGTTGGGTGGCTCATAGATTAGATTTCAAAGACATATCCATGTTTTAAGGGCAACAAAAGAAAAAAATAAACAAATGAGACAGCATCAAACTCAAACATTTGTGGACAATGAAGCAAACCATATTTGCAAATGATAAATTCTATAAAGGTTTGCCAGGTTATTTCTTTTTTTTTTGCCCCCCATTGGTTTATATAATGCAGTAGATTTCCTCATCTCATGATCCTTAATTTAATTATATATGCAAAGACTTTTTTCCCAAATAAGATAAAATTCACAGGTTCTGAGGATAGTACATGGACATACCTTTTTCAGGGTCACCATTCAACCTACTAGAGTGGGCTTAGTATATTCCTTTTACTCCAGCATTACTTTCAAGCCATTATGCTCTTTTATTTCTGTGTGAAACTTGCTAGCTTGAAACTGAGGTCATCTTGTTATGCTATCGTATGCCCCTCCTCTTTGCTTTAATTTGCAGTTTTCCTCCTCTTCCAAATTTACATCTTCATGAATAACTCAATCAATATCTAATTTCCCAGTCTTTTCCTGACATCACTATTTTTTTCACCTGCTCTCCATCTGGGGCCTTGTCATAACTCCAAGTTTTTACCTTTTTACCTTTACTGGTTACCTTTAAATTGCACACACCATAGCTGTCTTTCCAGATGTCTTATTCAGTTACCTTCCCCCACATGTGTTCTTCAACGTCATAGAGATCCAGTGCCTCTTGATCCTTCATTTTTACCCTGTTTATAAGTCCCCTCTTCAAGTTACTGGAATATTATGTAGCTCATAAAGAGTGCTCACTGATTGCTCTCTGGTAGTGGTAGCAGAAGTATTAATATTCAGGTTCATATTCCATTAGCTTAACCTCTTCCTTGCCAATATTCCCAATTCTCTTATCCATTCACCCTTCTATTCTCTTACCTGACCAACCCCAAACCTAAGTCAATTGTAACAAAGCAGACATAGTCTTACCTTTATGGACCTTCAGACTGATTGCAGAGAGAGACATGAAGCGATAATGACAAGTGTCATTAGTATTCTGAAAGTGAAAATACAAGAAGCTAGTCTGGGGAAAGTAAGGATCCTTAAAGATGTGACATTTAAACTCAGACCTAAGCAGTGCTATGAACTGGTTAAAAGAAGAGTGAAGAGAGTTCTGGTAATTGGAGAGACATGCACAAAGGCCAGGTTATCCAGTCTGTTAGGTATCCCTCTTTTGTACTTTCTCAGGACCTTCAGTTCTCCTTCCTTAGCATGTCTCAGAGTATGTTGAATTTGCGTATTTTCTTGGCTTTCTTCCCCCCTGGGCTCTGGAAAGAGTTTGGTGTTTGACTTTTTCCTCATAATACGCCAGTGCCTATACAGTATCTGACATATAGTAGAGGCTTTATGAAATTTGTCAATTAATTTAATAGCTCAATGGGAGAAAAGTCTCCAAAGGGCACCGACTCTATGGATACAGATGGAAGCCAAGTGATCTGCTTTGTCTTAGTGGTGGTCGTATTGATGGGACCTATTCCAATCAGTTCAATTCAAGACACTGTGTAGT
Organism: Aselliscus stoliczkanus; assembly: GCA_033961575.1. Lineage (NCBI taxonomy): Eukaryota > Metazoa > Chordata > Mammalia > Chiroptera > Hipposideridae > Aselliscus > Aselliscus stoliczkanus. The sequence continues at coordinate 76,686,745 of CM066728.1, read as the reverse complement.
TATTGTAGAGTATGGGTATTATTCTAGGCACTGTTGAAATGTCACTTATTTTTGTTCACTCATGTGGTAGTATTATATTTGTTTATATTTATATTATGTTATATTATAAATATTATAATATTAATCAGGAAATCTCATTCAAAATAAATAATGCACTGTGCATGTTTGGGCAGCACTGAATACTCAGTCCAGTAGAGGAAGAGTATTGAGATATATATATATATATATATATATATATATATATATATATATATATATATATAGAAACTTTTTTTTTTTACTACTCAGTGAGTCACTGCATAGGTTTCAGGCTTTGCAGCCACAAGGAATTTGGAAATCAGTCCCCATAATAGCAGTTCTCAACAACACCCAACTTGTGAAGCAATGTCACATGACTTCCATAAAATGGTGCTAATTGTTTTAGAGCTCTTGGAGTTTTATCATGATCTAGGGAGAAAAGGGGGAAGTTGGGTAGAAAGGAAATTTGAAAACAAAGTATTAACACATCACCTCTGGGATTGATGATAGATGAACGGTTTACCCCTTTCAGATTAATGCAGTTGTAGGCTTAAACAAAGAGCCCTTTAGAGGAGAGAAGTTGGGGGATGAGGTGTTGGAAGACACTGCTTTCTTTTTTAGATATTTTTGATGAAAATCTTTACTTTGAAGTGCGGCATTAGTTAGGAATTCCCCTTTTAAGAGTTAACATCCTAAGTATTATCAAGCCAAACCTCATAATTTTGCTATGAAGGCACCAAATTTCCAGTTACTTTACAGATGAAAAAGTGGACCAACCCACTTACTGCATTAAAAGATGAAATACCCACCTCTGGGTGTACTGATTTTTAGAAATTGTGATATTTAGAAATATCAGTAGAGAAGGAAGCTTGGATGTAGGCTCCTTGACACGTTTCTTCTGAAGGTTGAGTTAGCACAGGCAGTTTCCAGCATGGTACTTTCATTTTGGCATTTATAACTTTGACTTTAGTTTTCATCATTTATAATAATAGCCTTTAGGGCAAATCTGAAACTGTGATATTATTATATTTCTATAATAACTAAAGGGCAGTACAGTAGAATGCACAGTAGACTAAGCGTTTGAAAATCTGAATTCTTTGGTAAGATTCAGCCACTAATTAAGTAGAGAACTTGTATGAGCTACTGTAGGTCTTCAGTATTTCAACTCAAAAATGAGAAGAATGGACTAGATCAGCTGATCTCAAACCGTTTCTTTAAAAAATCTTAGGGCTTCCTAGTACCCCTCAAAGACTACTAAGTAGGGGCCAGAGAAAATACTTAGATGGGGCTCCATGTTACCACTTCTACGTTAACTGGGACATCCATGTTGACCTCTTTTATATATTAGACTCTCTTAAAACATTTTCTTTGGAGAAATGGTTCCTCTGTTCATTTATTTTTAAGCAGTTAACTAGATTACCTCCAAGGACCCTTGTTGCACTAATATTCCACTACTCTATTTTAATTGGTAAAATTTTCAAAAATTTACATACTAAATACCTTAGAAATTCAGTGTAAGATGTTTCCAGAGTAAGTCAGACATAAAAAAAAATTGTCAGGAAAGAACATTTTAAATCTGTCATAAATGCCCCAATCTACATGCGAGCTGTGCTCTGAGCAACAGGAGTTTGATGCCCAGCCTGAGCTGAGCTGCCGCTGAGCTGCCAACAGGTGGCAGGATGGCTCAGCTAAAAAAAAAAAGAAAGAAAGAAAAATGTCCTGATCTACAGTTTATCTTAAAAATGAGAATAAAAGTGTTTAGCTTACTTTGTAGCATAGCATAACTGTTCATATGAAAATAAATGTAATCTTCAGAATAGAGCACCAAAGAACACAAGAAGTAGCTTCCTTTTTCTGGCAATAATTTACTGAAGACTAAAAAAAAATTTAAAAAAAATCTTTCAACCAACATTGTTTGAACATCTAGTATGCATTAGCCAGATACTATTAGGCTTTGAAAATAAAAGCAGCCAAAATGTCCCTGACCTTGATGGATATAGTTTAGTGGAGAAGACAGGCACACAGACAATTAATTGCGAAGTAATGAGATATATGCAGGGATGGAAGTATATATTATATAATTAAAAGGTGGTAGTAAAGAACAGTGATGAAAAGCATAGGTTCCATGTTCAAACTCCACTTCCATTATTTAGTAATATGGATTGTATTTTTATGACTTGAATTATGGCTTCATTTTCTTCATCTGTAAGATGATAAGAATAGTATCTGCCTCTTAAGAATTTTTTGTGCCCATTCAATGTGATAATGTTAAACACCTAGCACAATGTTTGCTACTACTTAAATGGGAGCTGTTATTATTATTTCACTTGGTAGATTGATCTTTTTTTAGTACTTCCTATGTGTTTGGAGACAATTTGTTCCTGCATGTCTTGCAAGCAGAGGCCCCGACTGCCTTTGTTTCTGGCTCTGTTTTCAAACAGCTATGCAAGCGAGAGATTGTGTCTCTCTCTGGAACAAAGCACAGGTGTGTTTATTGTCCATGAAAATGGACAACCTGTGTCAACCTCTAGGGTAAAAGTCAGACAGGCTTTCTGCCTGTTATAAAAGATTTGAGTTTTTCAAGCATGGGCTTCCTCCCTATAACACAGCCCACAACATGTACAGGCATCACCTTGCCCTCTTTGTGTCACCCTGTGGTAAGTGACTTGGGAGCTGGTGCATCTGCGGATACTATGTGAATGATAGTTTCTTTGTCTCTGAATCAGGAGTCTCATGTTTTCTTAGGCCTCCAGGGGACTGTTAGGCTAACTTGTTATCTTGCCAGAAGGATATAATCTCAGACCTTTCACAATAATTGATACTAGAGAGACTCTGAGGTGGAGATCTTACCTCATCGAGGAGATTAAAACTTTTGAAGCATAGTTTCTTTCTTTCTCAACATTTATGAAAAATTTTAAGCATATGGCAAGGTGAATGCCCATATACCAACCATCTAGATTATACCAGTAACATTTTACTATATTGTAAAACTTTTTTGTCTGATAATGAAGAATAATGTTTTTATTTTTTGTGATGATCATAAGTGACATCTTTGAGACTCATAATTAGAGGGCAGAATACTGAGACTCAGAAAGGTTATGGAACTTGCCTGAATCCCTATTGGTCGAAATCACCTCAGCTCTTTGGTTCTCTGACTCTATATTTCTTGCTTTTGGTAAAAGGGTTTATGTTCATTTCACAAGGTCAGTGAAGAATTACATTCTCTCCACATTTTTTTCATTGAGCAAAGAGTGTTTAAATCTGGAATCAGGCTGAGCATAGAATCAGGCTCTTTATCCAATTGAATCTGGATTGTCTCTCACTGAAAATATAAATACTCAGTTTATGAATATCCTGGATTGGGAATGGCTGCTCCTTGGGGGTGTCCCTACACATGATTTAACTGATTTCCCCCAGATTTATCGATACCAGAAACACTGCTGTTACTCTGGTTGACGTCGGCTTGTATCTCCAGATGTCCATGAGCCACTAGGAGATGTTTTTGGCCCTTGCCATCGCCACTTGGAGGAAGATATGAGGGGAATACGGAAGCTCTGAGACAGGAGGGAGGAGAAGCCATCCTGTGTTGGGAAGGTCTGCTATGGTCTGAGATGTAACTGGAGTATAACAATTTAGTTAGTTGTGAATTAAACAGCATTTATGATCTGGCCTCTGCCCCATTCAAAATTTATCATATTGTTTTATATGAAACGTATTTATTTATAAGTAAATTTTTGGTTGATAACTTGTTGTAAGTTGGAGATAAATGATACATACATAGAATTTTTAGGCTTTGACACTAATATTGGTAACTTTAAAAATATATCATTCTTATTGCATGCAAGCATATCAAGACATACTAGCCTGAGTGTGCTTTATTAAGTTACTTGCATAATGTGTTCGTTTAGAACCCCAGAATCTTATTCACAGTTGTCAGGAACAGTGGGATTCTTCTCTCAGGGTTCATAAAAACAACAATACTACTGATTGATAATGTAAAACTGGCACTTGCACAGGTAGCTGGCACATTGGAGGTAGTAAAATACTATTGACTAAATTAAACCATACTACAAAAACAGTTACATGTGAACACACACAGATGTATAGTATATTTCATGACTTTTAAGAAGCAATTTTTCCACATTCTAATTAATATCTCTGAAATTAAGATGAGTTTTAAATTGATAATATTGGCACCATTTTTTTCTTTCATATAAAAATTAATGATATACTTCACAATAATTTTTTTTATCTCAATGAAATCCAGTTTATATTTCCTCTTTACTTGTCTATTGTGTATGTCTGCTAGGTAGGCCTGCCCCATTAGTACATTAAGAGGTACTATATTCATTTCTTATAATTCACAATTTAAAATAGAATATTTCCTCAGGTTTTCTTTTAATAGCTTTAAATATGTGTTCGTACATGCTAACATTCATTTACATGGTGGTAAAGCATCGAACTTTCTCTCTCTTCTGATAAGCCCTCTGCAGAGTTGTTAGCTGCACTGCTGGCTGAGATAGGAGTGACACTAGCATAGGGTGGGGTGTGTGGACTGATTTTAGCAAACTGGATTTTAGCAAACTGACCTCTGCCTCAGAAAATATCCCCATTACTCAGTGATCACTTCCTATGTCGTTCTGTTAAGGGTTTCATCACTACAGTATCTAGAGTTTAACTTCTTAGCTTTTGACACCCACTTCTGTGTGGGCTCCATTATCTGTCTTTATGTTCATTATTTAAGTGTTGCTGCTGGTGGGGTGAGTGGTAGTATGCCATCTGAGTTGTCATGGCAACCAGAAACTCATTTTTCTAATCTTGTCATTGACTATTAACTGCAACTTTATAAAACCATTATATAAGAGAGTTTCACATGCCAGATCTAGTCGATCTTGTATAGATGACTTTTTTTCCCCCAAAATATTTTAGGATGAATTAGACATCGGATTCCCAACTGGTTTCTTCATTGGTTTGTATTCCAATAGTCTAAAGACAATGACCGTTTAGTGAGGTTGAGAACAGTAATATATCAGTTCAAAACCCAGAGTCCATGGCCTTTTGTCTAGTTTATTTTCCCTTTTTTCCTATTCTGTGATAATTAAACATAATTCCAGAGAATTTATAAAAATAAGGTGCTCGTATCATAAATGTAATAATTTAATATATCACCCTGGTGAAATTCACTGGCTTATTCTTTGGAGATTGAAATGGGTCCTTGTAGTTTTGTTCAGAATTTTATAATTTCTGCTGGCAATGGTGTTAACAATACCTTGAAAGAAGTATTAAGTACTGTCTCTTCTTCAATTCCTGGAATACAGAGTAGCAGAGGAGATGGAAGCTATGACTAAGTTGAAAGTAGAAAAGTGCATGCTTTAATAAAGGATTTAATTTATAGTAGTTCAAACCACCAAAATACTTGGGTTTGCATTATTGCCTTTCCTTTTGATGGTACTGATTTATATAAAAGCAGGATGATCATTGATGGTTTGCTTTTGATGTGATTCATGATGGCCTCATTTGATGTCAAAGCAGATGAATATGGCAGACATACTCATCTGAAATTTTCATTGCATTTTAGTGCGCTCTTAGCACACAGGGAATCAGATTAGGATTTTTGCACTGGCAATTCAGTGGATGGGACTGCACAGATACTTTGTGTCATGTGTTATGTACTCTGGAATGTGCATTTTATAAATATTTTATGAGCTGTCAACTTATTAAACAATATTCTAGCTGCTTTTTTTAATGGAGAGCAAATCATCTTCTTTAGTTTCGTGTGTGTGTGCGCGCGCGCATGCACACGTGCACAATATGCTTTTTCATTTGAAGGCACTCTGGATAATTCTGGCAAAAAAGAAGTAAGCTTGGTTTAAAAATACCTGAGTTGGCTGCTAGGCTTGAATTCTCTAAGTGTGTGATCCTCAAACAAGGGTGCATATCAACGAAAACCCAAGGATGTTAATTAAGAATGTTAATGCCGCTCAGGCCTCCTGATTGGAAACCTCTGGAAATAGGACACTGGATGTGTCTTATTAGATAGATTTCAGGTACCTTTGGCCCTTCACTCTGGCTAGACACCATAGAACTACTAAATACACTGTTGCTGACTTATCTGTTACATACTTTATCATTTTTGTCTCTTGATTAAAAATGTGAGAAATTCACATTCATGAAATTTTTCTAAATTTATGGTTTGAAATCCAAATTTTTATTCCATTCATGTCCATACAATTCTCTTCCATCTGTTTTGCACTTAACATTTTGCAAAGTGCCTTCATTTTATCCTCACCACCATCATGGATGTTCAAGTTGGTTCACTGCACATGAGCGAGTCCCTACTGAGGGGACATGTAAGGCCTTAAACTGGTCCACAGAACAAGTGCTGAACTGTGTGAGCATGCAAAGGCTGTAGTTGTTCAGAGGGGCACCTTCTTCTAATTCTCACAAAGGCGTGCCATGGGCTAGTTGAAACTCTGAGGTAAGCAAACCAAGGGTTATTATCCCCTTCTAAGATATAGGGAGCTTGAGAGGCTCAGAGAGGATCAATATCTTTTCCAAGGTTTTACAGGTAATGAATGGCCAGCTTAGACAGAGTAAGTGGGCTTAATCCAGTGATCTTTTTTGTCATACTGGAAATTATTATTTTACATTCTTTGTAATACCCATGTAATTCCACCAAAGTAATTTAGCAAATGCTCTGGTTGTTCATCAGAACTGGTTTTTGGCCATATAACTGCATAGGAAAAAAAAAATTTCTAATTAATCAGGAGAAATTTAGTCAACTTTGGTTGTGACTTGCATTTTAAAACAAAACAACCATACAAACAAAACAAAACAGTGATTCCAGGCTAAACTAAACATCTAGATTGAAAAACTGGAAACTCAGTGAAATTTCTAGGAGTTTTTATAAAGGCAATGATCTATACAAGATCATCATTTTTATTAAATTAATTGGGCTAACATTGGTTAACCAAATTATATAGGTTTCAAGTGTACATTTTTATAATACATCACCTGTATATTGCATTGTATGTTCACCACCCAGAGCCAAGTCTGCTTCTGGCACCATATTTTTTACCCCATTTAACCTTTTCTACCTACCCTTCCTCCCCTCCTCTCTGGTAACCACTATACTGTTGTCAATGTCTATGAGTTTTTATTTGTTTATTAGTCTTGTTTGTTGCTTTCAGTTTTATATCCAAAAAATGAGTAATATCATATTGTTTTTTACTTTTTCCATCTGACTTATTTCACTTAGCATGATAATCGCAAGATCCGTCCATGTCGTCGTCGCAAATGGCAGTATTTCATTTTTTTCTTATGGCTACATAGTATTCCATCGTATATATGTACCATGTCTTTTTTATTCAATCATCTATTAAAGGGCACTTCAGTTATTTCCATGTCTTGGCCATCATAAATAATGCTACAGAGATTATAGGGATGCATATGAGGTGTGAACAACAAATATAGTGAATGTTTAAATTAAAAAAAAAATTATTACAGTAAAAGACATATTGCCATTAGTCCCCTCAAAATACCCCCCTCCTCTCACTTTGAACACGCTTCCAGAAACAGTTCTGGAAGTCCTCTTTTGTATCTTTATGAGCATTCAAGAAATAACGCATGTAAAAAATAGCCCGAGAAATGGGCAAATGGTTTCATCCTCCATCATGACAATGCTCTGTGTCACACATCATTTCTGGTACAGCAATTACTGCCAAATAAAAACATTATTGTGTCCTCATCCATCTTATTCACTGGATATGGCACTGTGCAACTTCTGGCTCTTCCCCAAAGTCAAAATATAAACATTTTGAAGTGATTCAGGACATGGAGGTAGCCACAGCAGTGTGCGCTTTTAAAAAAATCATGGAAGAGGACTTCCAGAACTGCTTCAGAAAGTGTCAAGAACAATGGGATAAGTGTGTTCAAAGAGAGGGGGAATATTTTGAGGGGATTGATGACAATGTGTCTTTTACTGTAATATTTTTTTTATTTAAACATTCACTGTATTTTTCAATCGCACCTTGTATATCTTTATGAAAAAATGTTTTCAAATTTTTCAGATAAATACCCAGAAGAGGGATTGCTGGGTCATATGGTAGTTCTATTCTTAATTTTTTGAGGAACCTCCATACTGCTTTCCATAGTGGCTGCACCAATTTACATTCCCACCAGCCATGTAAGAGGGTTCCTTTTTCTCCACAGCCTCTCCAACACTTACTAGTTAGTACTTGTCTTATTGGTAACAGGTATGAGGCGGTATCTCATTGTGGTTTTGATTTACATTTCCCTAATAGCTAGTGAAGTTGAGCATTTTTTAATATACATATTGGCCATTTGTATGTCTTCTTGGGTGAAGTATCTATTCACTTTGTTCAGGTCCTCTGCCCATTCATACTCCCTGATTTCAGATTATACTACAAAGCAACAATAATCACAACAGCATGGTATTAGCAGAAAACTAACACACAGGCCATTGGAACAGAATTGAGAGCCCAGAAATAACCCTACATATATATGAGCGAATAATTTTTGATAAAAGCTAAAAACACACAAAGGAGAAAAGAAAGCCTCCTCAATAAATGGTGATGGGAAAATTGGAAATCTACATGCAAAAGAATAAAACTAGACTGCTATTTGTCACACTACAACAGTGGTAGGATGGAGATGAGGAAACTCAGCTTCTAGTTCTGATATTCTCTCTGACTTCATGCATGCATAAACCAATTTATAGCAACCATAGTAAACAATATATATATATATATATATATATATATATATATATATATATATATATATATACTTTCATATGCATGCATCTTTAAATTAGGGTGTTGTTTAATGAAAACAATTTTATCCAAATAATTATCCACCAGGAAAGCAAGAATCTGTGTTCTTTCAGATGCCCGTTTTGTATGGCTAGTTATTGAATTTTATGTGGATTGGTTGTTGTTAGAACACAAAAATAAGATCCCTATCCTTACTCTAGGGCTTTGTTATTTAAAGTGTGGTGCTAGGATTAGCAACATCAGCATCACTTGAGAGTCTGTTGGAATTGAGGAGTCTCAGGTCTACCCAGACTTACTAAATCAGAATCTGGATTTTACCAAGAGCCCCGAGTGATTTCTATGAACTCTAAAGTTTGAAAAGCCCTGGTATGGAGATGTATATGTTCCAGCACTGATATAAGATTATAATATTACACAGGTGTAAGCAGCTGTTTCCCAGCTGTACCCATGGAGGGCATTGACACATTGGCATTCCTAGAATGGATTTGCATCATGCCACTCTTCAGCTGGCGATCTTTGCTATTAAGTGGTGTTTACCATGAAGAACCTGTCGTTGTATCTGATCTAGGCTTTGCAGAGCACCATTTGCAAGCTCCATTTGAGTACTCTGAGGTGAGGAGGGCCCATGCCATCCCTTCCAGACCACAATTTGTGGATCTGTTTGAACAGGCACACAAGCTTATTAGTGTTATCTGGGTGAGCCCTCCTGATTTACTCTTTGACCCCTCTCCTCCAGCCCAGATGATTTTTGACTCCTACTTCTCACAGCTGCTGCTGTCCAGCCTAGACCTCTGCATGCTACGGTCTGGGCTAAATACTCCTGAAAAGTCTCTCTTGTGTCTTCCTGTCCTGCTTGGGAATCCTGATGCCCATCTGAGCACACCTCTCCAGATTCTGAAAATTGTTTCTATCCTCCAGTTGAGCCTGATGGTGGACTCTGTTCTCGATGCTTAAGGTAATTGCAGTCTGCTGTCTCTAGGACTGCTCATCAAAGGGTTGAACCCGGCTCTTTCAGGCTTGCTAGGCTTGCTGTGCCTCATATCAGTTCACAGTGCTACACAGAAGTGTAGGCCCTGCACAGAAGTGTAGGTCCTCTAAGCCCTTTTACTTTAGGATGAGCATCAGAGCATGGAACTACGAAAAGGGTAAGTCTGTGAATGCATTCAATCATGGGGGGGGCTGAATTTTGTTTCAATTTCTGGTGTCCAAACGGCATATTTTGCTAAATGAAAACATGAGCAAAACACAGTTTAACTTGGTTAATAGAAAAAATTGAATGTTGTGATAAAATCAGATTGGATATTTCATGAATCAGTCAGTTGTGGAAATGAAATAATGTGACTTCAGCTGCTAGCGGGATGCTTGATCTATAGTAGATGTGTTAATAAGTGTTAGTTCTCTTTCTTCTGGCAATCAGTCTAAATAAAAATGGGAAAGGACTTCTTTGATGCAGTGGTTAAACCTGGCTTTAGTGTCTGTATTCTAAGTCTGTCTTCCTGTGGGTATTTATTAAGCATCATAAGAAAAGTCTGTGGCCGTTAAATTCTGAGCAACACAACCATTACAGTCAGCAGCACGTCATTCAGAAAAATCATTTTTGGACAATGGTTTTTTCATATTTGATAAAAACTACAGACCCCTGCAAAATCTGGGGTCTCTGTAGGAGTGGGATGCCAGCTTGTAAACGAACAGTAAGTGTTTTGTTCAACTTGGTTCAAATCATTGAGCATCTGGTTTATACAGATAATAGAGAGCATTTGTCCAGACACCTGGTGTGTGCAAATTGCTTCTCATTTTTATACTTGCAAATTAGGAATCTCAGGCCCTTGCAAAGTTATGAATAAATAACAAGGCTAAGGGCTCATGAACCAAAGTCATCATTAAAATAAACAAGCTTAATCTCAAGGTTTAACAAGCCAACCACTCAACAAAATAGTGCATTTCCAGCTCTTCATGGCCATTTTTGTGGCTTATGCTCTTCAGTTATTTCTTTCCCTTTTTTCTTTAAGGGATTGTCCTCATTTCCTCATTTTGATGGACTTTGGCAGATGGTGCACAAAGGAAATATAGCTTAATATAGTGAGCCTGTTTAGTTTCAGAATGAGGTTAAAGGCCTTTGATTTTTCTACCCTTGATAAAGTCTCATTAAAGAGCTGGCCCTGGACAAAATTGTGAGGAAGTGCATCCTTCCATTTTATGAGTTCCCCCTTTTCTACCCTAGCTTTGCCCTTTGGGGGATGCCCCCAGTTTTCTTTTTCTTCTTCCTTCTTCTGAAAACTTGTTTTCAGGAGACACACAGAACTCATACTAATGAGTAGACAGCTGATAAAATTGTAATTATATTCCCTTTACCAGGAATGTTGGTATTTTTAACTGGGGACAAGAAACCACATGTCAAAAAAAGAAAAGAAAAAAAGGAATCTTTTAATTGCAAAATGTTAGGCATTAGTGAGCAGGTGGAAAACATACTTTGATGGGGAAGATCTTATCTCTATTAACTCCACACAGGCTACTTGCTTGCCTACACATAAGAAAGGGTTAGAAAGTGAGGACTAAAGTGAAATGGTGGAGAGGAGTAGAGATATGTGAGGACTGGTGGAGGAAAAGATAAAGGAGAAATATTTGTGGAATGCTAAGGAGGTGAACTTGTATTTATTAGTTAAGAAATTAAGGTTTAAGACTAAGGAAACAAAGGTGCTTACAATTCCTATTCACTATCATAGAGGTTATCCTGAAAATCTGGTGTGCTTGCAATGTAAAGACATTCTTTTGACAAGTGATGAATTCTTATATAAAAGCTTTAAGTCATCATTCCTTTTGTTAGTGTTTTCATTTCTTTCATGTTTGATTTGCCTAAGGTAATGTACCTTTGCTCAGAAAATAAACCTTAGGTAGTAAAATTTAATCCGATATAGTGCGATAGCCAGTCTCCAAGAAGGCCCCCAGTAGCTCTTGCCTTCTGGTATCCATACCCTGTGTAGTCTTTTCCCATATTGAATACACTGGACCTGTGTGAGAGGTAGAATGTTGTGGAAGTGACATTTTATGACTTCTGCAAGTTTAGATCACAAACCATTGAAGCTTTTGTCTTGTACTCTCTGCATCACTTGCTCTACAGGCAGAAGCCATGTGATAAGGACACTCAAGCAGTCCTAGGAAAAGCCCATGCAAGAGAAACAAAGGTCTCCTGGTATTAGCCAGCTCCAACTTGTCAGCCAAATAAATGACCTCCCTTGGAAGCAGATTCTCCAACCTCAGTCAATCATGTGGATGACAACTCCAGCCAACATGTTCATTGCATCCTCATGAGACACTGTGAGCCAGAACCAGCCAGCTAAGCCGCTCCCACATTCTTAACCCACAGAACCTATAAGAGATAATCAATTTTTATTGTTATTTTAAGCCAGTAATTTTTTTTTTTGGGGGGGGGGGTAATTTGTTGTACATCAATAGATAACTAATACATGCAGATATGGCAAGGTCCTATGCTAAATGTCTGGATAGAAAAGTCAATAAATGTGACTGACTCAGTAGCCTACTATGACCCAGCATGCTTGTAAATATTGCAGTTGGAATTTAAAAAGCACCGTGTCCCCATCCTCAGATAATTTAAGGTGTGGTTGGATAGATGCAGTTTATCCTCATCACCAAAGGGAAGAGCACAGGGAAAGATGTGCTTGTGTTCTGCAGATATTACAAGTTGTAGAAAGGAGGACAGTGTAGAGTAGACCAAATAGTTCATGACTAATGGCGGAGGGAGCCCCAGAGGTGTCCCACAAAAGAATTAGGACCACATGGAAAGATTCAAGAGAGGATTTTCTGAAGGCATGGTGATCAAAAGGCATGGTGATGGAAATGACAAGCTCTTTGTGCAAAGTTTATAGTGTGTGTGTGTGTGTGTGTGTGTGTGTGTGTGTGTGTGTGTGTGTAATTGTCTTAAGTGCTAATTTCTCATTTTGGAACATAATCTGAGAAGTAGGAAAAACATTACAAATTCTTAAGCATTAGAAATCATCTTGGAATAAGACCTTAAGAAACCTGATTTGATTTTAGACTGTAGGGTGAATTAGGAAAGAGTGAAGATCACTGAGAAGATCCCATGGTGACCCAGGTTTGAGAGAGATTTAGTTGGGGGTGATGGGAAGGGAGAAAAGTGACAATCTGCTTTCCCTGGGCGGCAAACACCATGACATCAGGAATAATGTCCCCATTGCCTAGCGCATAACAAGCATTAGCAAATGCTCAAAATATAGTTATTAAATGAATAAATCAATCAATCAGGGCCAGCCCCTGGCAGAGATGTCAACAAATACTAAGTCTCAGGAGTGTGAACACCTCCTCCCCAAGTCCATCTTTCTGCTCACATTCTCTTGTTTCTGGCTTCTTGCAGGTCTCCTGACGCATCACCCATTGGCCATGCTGCTCACCACCCCAGACTCTTTTTTCATAATTCTCTTTGCTGTGCTGGGGCTGCAGTTAATCCAATTAATTGCAAATAAGCTCCACAAGGAGAGGGACCATGTCTGCTGGAATCATTATCATATCTCCAGTGCATTTTACCGCACACGTCTGAGTGAAGGATGACATACCATATATTAATATTTCTGCTCTTGTCATCTTTTGCATGTTTTCTCACTGCCTGGAATACCCAGATACTCTCCATTTCTCTTCCTGAACAGCTTTTTATCTCCTACCTCATATTCTATCTGTGCAGAAAAGAGTTAACATAGCTGGCCAGAAACTGTTATCCTTGAAAAGGCTGCTTGCATGGTTGGCCCTTGGAAGGTGTCGGGAACATAAATTTCTGGAGGGTTCCTACCATCCCCTACTGGCTAATGATGGTTTGCGGTGCCTAAACTGTTTGTACAAATAATGTGCATGCTGGATACCTGTCTGTTTGTTTGTTTTCTGGGAGTCTGGAAGTTGGGTACATTCTGGGCAGAAGGTGTCTAGGTTGCCAGAGCCCCAGTGAAAACCTTGGACACTGTCTCTAATGAATTTCCTGTTAGATAACATTTTACATGCGCTGTCACAATTAAGTGGTAGAGTAGTTAAGCACATTCTGTGTGACTGCCTGTGGAAAGGACTTGGAAACTTGTACCTGTTTTCTCCAGCCTTCTCCTCATGCACACTTTGTTTAGGTTTTGTGTCTATCTATCTATCTATCTATCTATCTATCTATCTATCTATCTATCTATCATCTATCTATTTTCGGGAATAAATCATAGCTGCAAGTACAGCTCTCTACTGAGTCCTGTGAGTCCTAGCAAAGAGCAGAACTTTGGGGTGTTCTTGAGGACCCTGAGTCACCATCCACTGACAAATTCAACCACCATCACCTTCAAAATATATTCTGTATATGACCGTTTCTCACTTCCTCCATTGTCACCACCGTTGTCAAAAACATTATCTTCTTTATCCTAGAAAGGCTATCGTCCTAACCGGTCTCCCTGTTTCCACTCATCCTTTTTGTGCAGTAGAGCGGTGTGAACTGATTAAAACGTAAACATGAACTGTCACTTCTCTGCTCAAACCTTCCAATGACCGGATATCCCACTCAAAGAAACAGCAAAGTGCTTATGTGACCTAAAGAGCCAGGCTCCTCACGGCCTCCCAGGTTGCATATGCTCCTCCCTCTACCCCATTCACTTCCCTCTGCCCAACAGCTTTGCCTGCTCTTCCTCACAGCACAGTCCCCCTGAGAGCTTTTCATTCACAGTCTTTTCATCCTGAAATGTTCTGCCCACATCCATCTGTGTGGCTCAAACCTTCTCGTCCTTTAGACGTTTAATCCAATGTGTCCTCCTGTATGAGGCCTCCCCCTAAAGTGTCAACCCCCTTCCCACCCTCCCTATCCTTCACTTTTTCTCTCTAACGCTTATTGTCAATCTACTGCATATGTTGCTAATTTGCCTTGTTTTTTTGTCTGTCTCTCTGACTGGAATGTCACCTTCACGAGAACAGGGAATTTTATCTATCATGTTCACTGATGTTTCTCCAGTGTCTAAAACAGCTGGTATAGAGAAGGAACTCAATAACTACTTGCTGAATGAATGCAAGAATGAATGAATAATACAGACACAGCCCCAAATATCACCTTCTCAGCACTGCTTTTCCCAATTACCCAGAACATTTTGTATACCTTTTCTTTTTTCTTTTTTTGTAATTTATTTCATTCTCCTTGGTTGCTACTTCTGATTGACAATTATGTCCTAACTTTCTTAGTAGTCCCTATGCCTACAACAGTGTCTGGCATGTTATAATTATTAAAAACAATTTTTTTTGAATATATGAATAAATTCATTTTTCTTATGATGCAAAATAGCTTTCCAAATGATGATTCCAAATGACACTGTCACTAGCAGTATATGAGTGCACCACTTCAACTAAAAATGAGTCAGGATTTGGGTTTGTTTTGCTAATTTAATCATATCAAGTGGCTCTATTATATTTTTGTTTGTTTCTTTGATTGTCACTGCTTAACGATGTTTTAGTTCTTCTTGTTAAATCTGTAAATGTATTCCGCTTGTACTATTTTATAGTTTATTTTGGAAATAATGAAAAGCAAAGTTTCCAAAGGATATGGCATTGTTTCCTGGCATCAGCAGGATTGGAGGGTATGCATGGCACAGCCCCAGACACCTCTGGGGCCAGATGGGCAGCGTACATGCGTGAACCTTGTAGTCATTGTGGCATCTGTGGAGACAGGAAGTGCATCCTTCACTGCCCACTGCAGCTGATACTCAGTGCTGCTGATGGGTGCCACCTGGGGCAGTAGACTCAGTGTTGCCCAAGTGTCTTTTTCAGAATGAAATCTTTTATTTCTTAGGCCTAAAGGTGAAAAGCTGGAGGCAAAAATTCAAAGTAACATCAGCAGTAAAAATAGTCACCTAAATAATAATGAATAGGTAAAGTATTAAAAAGCAATCAACAACATATGACAGCATGAGAAGCTGTAACATAGATTCACCACCCTTGGCAGTGTCGCACGTTAGTATATACTTTATAGTTTTGTTTTGTTTCTTTATAATTTTATTTCTTTGAAGTGTGCAGCTCAAGCGGCCCATGTGGGGATCAAACCGACAACCTTGGTGTTGTGAGCACCATGCTCTAACCAACTCAATTAACTGGCTGCCCCAGTAGGTACTTTAAATTTGGGTCTCTGGGAAATGTTATGATGATTCAGAACTTTTTTTTTCCTGTTTCTTCTATCAGATTTCCAAATTGTAATGATTGTACTACAGCCGGTTGAAGGCCACACTTACTTTTGATTTTATCTGATGATTGGTGTACAACAGCTATCAAAATTCTGGCTGATCTGTAGGAGAAGCTTCTGGCTGGCAGAAAATACACGTTGTATACATTTTATCAACCATACAAGACAGCAGAATCCCTCCTTTTCCTTGCCGGCTGCCCTATGCACTCTTCTGCAGTCGTGTGCCATATAACAAAGGTTATTACTAAAATATGTATTCTTACAGAAAGCATTTGGTTCTCAAAGAGGTGCTTGCCAGAAAAGGGGAACAACAACAATACAGGATGAGCCATCATTTGCAAAGCTCCCTTAGTGGTCAATGATAGCTGGCATCCTAGGGTGGGCAGCATCTGTTATACAGACTTGGACTTTTCTTCTCATAAGAGAGGACCGAAAAGCTGCTCGGATTCTTCCCGAGTTCTGTAGGTGGCATTCCCAAAGCCGAATGCTTGGCAGTTACCTTGTGTGAATCTTTTCAAAATGTTTCTTTTTTAAAATAGGAGGTTTTCTGTGGCTGCCTAGGGCATTTTGGAATAGAAGAAGGGCCCACACATGTCTCTTTTTTTGTTGGTGAAAATATCTGAAGTGCTTATGGCTACTTAAAATTCCAGAGGAAACAGCATTTGTCAAGTTCAGAGCTCTCAACCAGGTGCTATGGAAGGATATAAAAAAAGAGAAGTTTGGTTTATCATGCTTAACAGGAGGTAACACCAGAAATGTCTGATAATGGTTTATTTAGTTTTGCTTAGAACATGATTGTTATGTTGTTATATAAAGAAAATTACCCCAAACCTATTTTCATAATACCAAGTAATGACTGTACTTTATCTCAGCACTATTGTCCTGTAGTCTAAACATTATTGCCTCATTCATCACAACAATCGTATTATTTTCATAGCGTACTTCTTTATTCCCGCTGTCAGACAAGTAAATTAACCTACCTTTAACTTTCTTTGGGCAAAACTGTACAATTATTGACTGTATTCCTCTTTAACTTCAATATTTTCTAAACTGAGAATTAGTTCCTTGATGTTTGAATGAGGTCACGTCTTGTATATGTTCTGGTAAAAGATAAAGCTATTTAGGAAGTGATCACAGCTTTTTAAATCAAAAACAACAACAGGCACACAAAAAGCACAAGAATAATGTGCTGAAATGACTGGTTATTCATTTATAAGAATATAGGAGATTCGGGGTCTTCTATGTATCAGATGAGGACTTGGTAATTTAAAAGCATTCATTGTTTCTACAAGTCAGCCTGTTTGAGTGGATTATAATTCTCTTTTTACAAATGAAAAGCAAAAGCAAATAGGAAGGGAGAGAACTATTTCTACCAGCCTTGCTGTGCGAACCTGAACCTTCTCTTTTTGCAAATAGCAGAAACTATTAGGTCTGCAAATTCACTCCATGGTGGCAGTTAGGCTTGTTGACATTGCAGAAGGAGCTAGTCAGCAAACCAATGTACTGTTATGATGCTTATGTTATGCTCAGATTTAGTTGCCCTTTACAATGGCATTGTTGTTTTTTTTTAATCTCCCAGATTCATATGCTTTGACATGAGTTCTGTGTCCTTTAAAAGAGGGATGCCCGTGTCAAGAATATAGGCCAACTGTCTCAACAACTCTTCCTTTTGAATTGCCTTGAGAGTACCTCGCACTTTCTTTTTAACATTTCAGCAGAGACAACTCTCCAGTCTTTTGGTTTTGAAAATGTGAAAGAAAGAGGAGAGAGAGAGAGAGAGAGAGAGAGAGAGAGAGAGAGAGAGAGAGAGAGAGAGAGAGAGAGAGATTAAGATTTAGAGCTAAGTCTAGAGAACAGGAAATAATTACTTTGCACTCCAATTGAGGCGTGATTATAAACTAACAAGAGTGATTTTTCTTTCCTTTTTTCCTACTTCTCTCCTCTCTCCTGCTCTCCCTCTCTCCCTTCCCCCTTCTCTTTCTCCTCCTCCTCCTCCTCCTTTTTGGCTCATAAGATTTTTTCCTATGGAGAAAATGTCAAAAGTGTTTTCAGCATGGGAAATTTATGAAATAAATATACTTCCAAAGTGTCAGCTTTGAATATTAATGTGTTGAGAAGCAAGATCTAGAGTGTTTGTGGAAAACAAAAAAGGAAAAAGATTCTTCTTGTTTTATAGTTAACCCTAGTGGAAATGCAACTTCTGTTTATCTATCGCAGTGCACAAACTACCCCCAAAACTTAGTGGTAAAACCAGAAGCCATTTTGTTATGCATGCAGTCTCATGGGCACAGCAGTCAGGGCACAGAGAGGGTGGCTTCTCCCACCCCATGATAGCTGGGGGCTCTGCTGGGTGGCTCAATGGGCTGAGGATGGCTTGGGTGGGGCACTTCGTTGCTGCCTCAGTCTGAGCTCCTTGGTTTTTCTCCATGTCCCAGAAGGCTTTCTTGACTCGCATGACTAGGACCTGGCCTGAGATAGCTAGAAAATCCGGCACTGCTGGTCTTCCCTCCCTATGTGGCCTGTTAAAATGTCTAGCTCCCACTTTGTCAGTTAACATGACAGTCTCAGCAGCTGGACTTTTTGCATAGTGGCTGACGTTCCTCAGGCAAGAAGCGGAAATCACCAGTCTCAGAAAGCCTGGGCCCAGAAATGAAGCAGTGTGTCTTCAGCTGTATTCTTAGAATAGAAGCAGTCATGGAGCCAGCCCAGATTCAAGCAAGGGCCCTGGAAAAGTACCCCAGAATTCAGTGATGAGAATGTCAAAGAATTTTGTGGTCATCTTTAATCTACCACAAAACCGAAAGCTGTCCAAGTAGGTAGGACATATTTTCTTCTCTGGATCCTTCTTTCCTTTGAAAACTTCAGAAATGTTCAGGGTATTCAGGTTCCTCCTAAGAATTAACCTATCAGCAAATTTGGGCACTTTATTTGGAAAACATCACTTTCTTGATGCTCAGCATCCTCAAGGTGTTTTCTTCTTTTTCTTTTTTTCAGACTTGTGTTATGATTCTTCACATACTTTACCTTGGATTAAAGCTATTCATTGACTCATTATCTTTTCATTCCTGATAAGCTCCTTGAGGTGGGACTGTTTTTCATTTATTTTCATCTGATGCCATTCTTAGTGTGGTGTCTTACCCAGAGTAAATGCTTGAGAAGGATTGTTCAAGATAAATAATTAAAAGACTCATACATAAGGATTTCTGTTGCTTGAACTACTTTTGTAGAAAGATCCATTATTCTAAAAGATGGAGTAAATTGAGCACTTAATCCTGTCAGAACAATGATAAGTGCTTTCTTTACAACATCCATTTAGCATTTATTAAATGAGCGCCCTGGTACTTGCCTAAGCAGTATGCTGGGCAAATTACTAAATGCGGCTTCCTCACTCAAGGAACACACATTCTAGTGGCGGAATTGGACATCACACGAGAAAGCAGATAACCATTTTAGCTTGGCTGGGCACAAACCTTCAATGTGCCTGTTTGTTATGCTTTTGCTTGTCAGAAAGTAAAATTTGAAACATTTAGTAAATACCCTTTTCTCTTTTGAATAAACATGGAGCAAAAAGACTATAGTATGAAATTCAAGACAGAAAGAAAGAGTAAAATTTTAGCTTACTATAGGAATTGTGTTTCTCTTGAAGTTGATTAACTTTCTATAGTTTATACTTAGCCTTTAGGGTCTTCAACACCGTGACAACATTCTGGAAACAAAATGTCAAGCAAAGTTGCTAATGTCCTTTAATTATTGAGTATTGCTCTTAGAACTGTAGTCATTTCCCTGGAAATAAGCCATATCTTTATATACAGGATATTAATACTGCTCCATTTAGTTAATAAAGTTATTATTTCTATTGATGAAGAAAGAAATATTTACTTGGAATGATAGCTTAGGTGAAACCTATGAGCAAAATAGGTACTTTATTTGAAATTTGTTTTGACATCAGCTTTACTACAATAGAATTGAAATTGCACTAAAATCACTTATATGCTCTGCTTAGCACTAAGGCTAGAATTGTGACACTCCGTTTACTTTGGTGCCTTTTAGTAATTTTTACTTTTTTCCTCTCTAAGCCTGCCTGAAAGGTGCAATAAACTTCCATTATTTAGCACAGAGCATTGCTTCCCTAGGTAGGGAGGGGACAAATTGTTTTCAAAGTTTTGGTTTCAGGTGTTGCATGTGGTTTGGAAAATCTCATTTGTGATTCCCACCCAGGGCTCCCCACCCTCCACTCAACTCTCCATTGATTTCTGAGAGTATCTCCTACTTTATGGCAAACTTTAAAGTGAATAAAGCAGTCAAAGGATGATACCCTCTGTCATAATTCCAAGAAACTGGAATGATTCTCTCTAAAAAGAAGTAGCCAGACAGTTATTTCAAAGGTGTGATTTAAAAAAAGGCAGTATATTACACAGTGTTGGTCCTCTACCCATGTCACCTCACCTTTAGCCTGTTGAGTGCATGCTGACCAAATTCCAAATGCACTTCTCAGCCTGGGGTCTTTCTTCCCATCCTAGAGCTCACTTTGCTGCCCACAGGCTAGGCTGGGAGAGACGGAGAATTAAGGGTCTGCCTGGAAACAGCCTTCAGCTAAAGACTGACGGAGGTTGGTATCCAAATAACCCAAATCATCAATCATAAATCTGAGGCATATATTTTACCCTGGCTCACAGCTTTCCAGAAGGATTAATCTCTTGTTCCCAACAGTGGTAATTTGCTTTATAAAAAATCCTTTATTGCCTTTTTTTCCCCCCCCGCTGCTATCTCCCTTCACCTCTCTGCTGGGTTTCCTAGAATTACTTTCAGTGTAAACCACACAATATAGGCTCCTGGCTGAAGTCCACCTCTAGCAAGAAAGTATATAACTTTTGAAAAACATTTTTTTTCCCTAGCCATATTGAGATATAAGTGACATACAACATTGTGTAAGTTTATATGCACAACATGATTTGATACATATATCACAATCATGTTACTTAACATATCCTTCACCTTACAAAAACGAAAAATAAACCATATTTTTCTTTTTATAGTGAGAACATTTAAGATTCTCTTACCAATTTTCAAGTATATAATACAGTATTTTAACTGTAGTCAACCATGCTTTCTGTACATTAGATTCACAGAATTTATTCATCTTACAGCTAAAAATTTGGCCAAGTACCCTTTGACCAAAAATTCCCCATTTCCCACATCCCTAGCCCCTGACAACTGCTAATCTACTCTCTGTTTCTGTAAATTCAGCTTTTTTTCAGATTTCATATATAAGTGAGAGCATGCAATATCTTTCTCTAACTTACTTCACTTAGCATAATTCCCTCAAGTTCCATCCATGTTGTCCCAAATGACAGGATTGCCTTTGTTTTTATGTATATATATGAATACATATTCTATAATAACATTAATAATTAATAAAATAATATATGTTAACTATATAGTTAGTTACATTTTCTTTCCTTTTTTTTTTTTTTTTAAAGATTTTATTGGGGAATTGGGGGAGGGGAACAGTGTTGGGGATTTGGAGGAGGGGACCAGCCAAGTTGTTCTTCAATCTTCATTTTGGAGGGTGCCAGTGACCATATGGCTTCCCGTTGGCAGCTAGTGGCCTCTAAGCTCAAGGCGCTGTGTTCAGTATTAGTTGCAAATGGGCATAGCCACCATCCCATGCGGGAGTGTTGTTAAGAGCAGACGCTCTATTTCCTGAGCCACCCAGGCGGCTGCTCAGCTCAAGGTGCTGAGTTCAGTCTTAGTTGCGGGTGGGCGTAGCCCACATTGAACCGGCAGTGTTGTTGTTACACCAGCTAGCCGTCCTGCCACCTGTTGGCAGCTCAGTGACAGCTCAGCTAGGGCGCAGCGTTCACTGGACCGTGTGGGAATTGAACCGGCGACCCCGTTGCTCAGAGCACGCGCTGTAAGCCAACCCTTAACCAACTGAGCCACTCTGCCGGCCCCTACATTTTCTTTATATGGTCATTTGTTGTTGGACACTGACGTTGTTCCCATGTATTGCATATTGTAAATACTGCTGCAGGAACATTGGAGTGCAGATACCTTTCCAAAACAGTGATTTTATTTCCTTCAGCTAAATACCCAGAAGTCAGATTGCTAGATCATATGGTAGTTCTATTTAAATTTTTTTAGGAACCTCTATACTGTTTTTCTTAGTGGCTGCATCAATTTACATTCCCACCAATATTGCACAAGGGTTCCCTTTTCTCCACATCCTTGGCAACACCTGTTATCTCTTACTTATCCTAACTGGTGTGAGGTAATATATCACGGTGGTTTTGATTTGCACTTTCCTGATGGTTAATGATGTTGAGCACCTTTTTATGTATCTGTTGACAATTTGCATTTCTTCTTTGGAATAAAAGTGTCTATTCGGGTCCACTGTTTTTTCATTTAAAAAAAAAATTGATTATTAGTCTTTTTGCTATTGAGTTGTATGAATTCCTTATATATTTTTGATACTAGCCCTTTATCTGATATATGTTTGCAAGTATTTTCTTCCATTTCATAGGTTGCCTTTTCATTTTATTGATTATTTCCTTTGCTGGGCAGAAGCTTTATAGTTTGATGTAGTCCCATGTGTCAGTGTTTACTTTTGTTGCTTGTGCTTTTGGTATCAGATCCAAAAACCCATTGCCATGATCAATGTTAAAGAGGTTTCTCCCTATGTTTTCTTCTAGGAGTTTTCTGGTTTGGGTCCTTCCATTTGCCTTTGATCCATTTTGAGTTAATTTTTGTGAGTGGTGCAAGACAGGGTTTCAATCTTATTTGTTTGCATGTGAATATCCAGTTTCCTCACACCATTGATTGAAAAGACTATTCTTTTTTTATTAAATATTCTTGGCTCCCTAGTCAAATATTAGTTGACTGTATATGCATGGATTTATTTCTGGGATCTCAATTTTGTTCTCTTTGGTCTCTATATTTAGTTTTATGCCAATAACATACTGTTTTGGTTACTACAGCTTTATAATATAATTGGAAATTATAATTGGAAAGCATGATATCTCCAGCTTTGCTTTTCTTTTTCAAGATTACTTTTGTTATTTAAGGTCTTTTGCAGTTCCATACAAATTTTAGGATGGGTTTTTCTATTTTTGTGAAAAATGGCTCCCCACCACCCGCCCCAAGAAGAAAGAAATATGAAGTCCAGGTATAGAAATGCATTATTTGCATTTCCTCCTAGTTTCTCCTCAAAAATAACTGTTTCCATTGCTGGTGAAAATGGCAAATGCGTTCTGAACATTTTAATGAGATTAACCTGATTTCTGGGTTTTAAAATAGCCTTGGGGCCGGCCGAGTGGTGCAGTGGTTAAGTGCTGGCTTGGAAAGCCAGCGGCCCTGGTTCGGTCCCACATATGAGGGCCAGAGACACTGCCCTCAAAAAAAAAAAAAAAAGAAAACGAAAAAGCCTCAGATGATGATCATCTAGGTATGATGATGTACTCATTGCCATGGGAATCCTTTTTGGGAGGTACTGATTAAGGAGAAAGCTAACTTTCTATCCATTACTTTGCTATGCTCTTCTTCCATTAAGACGATAAACTATGAACCAGAGAAAATATTTTAATAAAAAGTTTGAGCATGAAAGAGTTAGAGTTGGTTCTGCATTATCAAAATAATGATGACCTTGAATATAAAGTGCTTCTGACTGCTAATAGCTCATGTTAATAATTCAACAGCTTCCTGGTGGTGGCATTTTAAAGAGGGCCCTTCTGATGGATGGTAATGTTTACAACATGATTCACTCTCTCTTACTGTTCAAAAACATAATTGCCCATTTGACTCTAAGAAGCTTTGTATTTATTATTTGGTTTTTGGTTTTTCTCTAAAGTTACCTTCAGATATATTTCAATATCTGTCTTTTAGCTCTTGCTGATTTCCATTGTTAGTGCTTTCTAGTTCTCATCCCAATTGTGAAAGAGAAATGTGCAAGGCTAACACATTGGCTGGAGTTGATGTTGGATTTGGCCTTGCTATATTGTTGAGGAGCTGGTTATTTTATTTGTTTGTTTTAAGAGGGCAGTGTCACTGGCCCTCCTATGTGGGATCTGAACCGGGGCTGCTGGCGTCCCAAGCCAGCGCTTAACCACCACGCCACTCGGCCGGCCCAGGAGCTGGTTATTTTAGAAACACATTTGATTCAACAGCACTGCAGATTTTGCTGGCAGCAAGTTAAATCTCGACACCAATCTGCACCAAGTTCTTTTAGGATTGGTGATGGTGCTTGAGTTGAAACTCCAGTGACTGGAGCATTGTACTGATGAAGTGAATAGCTTAGTTGCATTTGAAAACTCAAGTGTAAAGTGTCCTACAGTTCTGCAGTTTCTGGGAACTGTAGACAAACTTAAAACAGATCAAATAGAAACCCTATCTCTGGAAGATAATGTCTTTAATTCCCCTTAATTTCCCATCATGAACATTTAAAGGATGTTCAAACAACTGTATACATTAATATCAAGCTATCAGTTCTTGAAATCTTGCTGAGGTCAAGTGAAAAAAATTACAGTAAAAATTAAAGGTACAGTTACCACTGCTATACTGTGTGTAGTGTTTTCTTAAAAAGCCAGGGGATGCATTACTGTGTCAGAGTAGTTACAGCATTTAACTTCTGGTAAAAGTCTTTGCTTCACTTAACTTGGATTAAATTATTGACCTGAGGTACTCAGTTCACTTTTTTGTATTATAGAATAATAAATCCTAATAACAAATCATTAAAGGGAAAAAAAAATCAATTTTGTATTAGGAATATAAGCAACAAACCAATTAAACTGTTTGGAAAATAGGCATAGTAGAAAGGAAATAAGCATGAGTAAACTGGCTTAAATTGGTTTGCTTCTGTTAAGGTTACAAGTGGAATTGCATTAAAGAAATGTTTAAACTCATTTGAATTATGTTAGTCCTTTGGTTGGAACACACACACAAAACGTCTTTGTAGCCTTTTAATCAATCTGTCTCCAGGGCAGCACCATCCTGCTGTTGGAAGAAGGAGGAAGGAACTAATTAGAGCCTTAAGCAGGACAAATGAGGATGGTAACCATGGACGAGATAAGTGGCCGCTACACTGTTACCCAGTGGGACCTGTTAAGTGTTGCTGACGGACAAAACCAGAGGGAAAAGATCGTTTTCTCTAAGATTACCCCTCTGCCTAAACCATGATGATGCTTATAGTGAGCTCATCTAGCTGATCATCTGAAGCCCTTCTGAGAGTGCACACTCTGGGGAATACTAGGAGACAGAACCATTTTAAATAGAGGTTTAGATACAGCTTCAAGGTAACAGATTCTTCGAGCCTCAGTTTTCTTATTCATAAAATAATCATTTTCCTACCCATTTCAGGGGAGTTATAAAAAAAAAACCCAAATAACTAAATATATATTAAGAGGCTTTGGAAGTTGTCAAGTACCGTCTAATGATAAGATGGTATGATGGTAACATCATAATACACAGCATACCTGTTATCTGCCAGGCACAGTTTTTGGTGCTTTATATATATTGTATTGTTTAATTCCTAAAACGACCCTATGAAATAGGTAATGTAATTATTATCATCCTTATATTATAGGTAATAATGAAAAAAAGGAAGACTTAAAACTTTCCCAAGGTCACAATAAGTGGAGGAGCCCAGACTCAATCCTGAGCAACTGGGAGCCAGCACCCATGACGCTGCATCCCACTGCCCCTTTATCATAATATACAGCCCAGTGATGATAATGACAGTGACAACAGGAAGAGAACGATGAAGTTGACTATTGAAGATGATTATCTCATGTAGGAAATTGTTTGGGGCCAAAATATAGCTGAATGCCTGACCAGATATTGACTCTCTTAATGTCCTTAAACCAATCTTTCTAGTGAAATGAGCTAACCTGGGAAAATACCCTCAGATAAATCTCCCCTCTCTATTTCCCTAAATCTGATTTATAGAAATATGTACATTGTGGCATAAAACGCAGCATTCAGGAGGATTTTACAGGTCAAGAAGTTTGGAACTTTCAGTAAATAGGTGTATTAAAATTAGGCTCCCAGGACCCTACTTTACTGCCTGTTACCTTTGGGTCTTTAGAAGAGGGATGGTTCA
This sequence comes from Aselliscus stoliczkanus, assembly GCA_033961575.1. NCBI lineage: Eukaryota > Metazoa > Chordata > Mammalia > Chiroptera > Hipposideridae > Aselliscus > Aselliscus stoliczkanus. The sequence goes on along the minus strand of CM066728.1, from coordinate 76,660,623 downwards.
AGCCTTTTCCAGTGCTTCAAATTTCATGGTTACATACCCAATCCTTTCTGTCCCCTGGGGAAAATGTTAATATTCTTGGGAGAAGTATAGTCTTACAAGTTTTAAACTTTATAAGTTAACACAAATAGAATTTACATGTCACGTTTTTAAACTCACAGCTAAGAAGAGAACAGTCCCCTGCTAGAATATATATGTGAGCCTTAAATGGGGGAGCAGGTATAGAAGAAGTTCAGTATCAAATCTTTGTCCAAAGACAGTAAGCCTGGGGTAGACAGGAGGCAGCCCAAGTACATGGAAAATAGGGTCAGGGAGAAAGTATCAACTAACAGAATGGAGGATTATGAAGGGAGATAGGGCAGGTACCACTAAAGCAAACTCCAAAATTTGGGAGCTTCATGGCAACTGAAATCCTTTAACATTTATGGATATAGACAGATCAGACTGGATACTTGTGCAGGCAAAATGGAAGACACATGAGAGACATAATCAAAAGAACTGGGAGTCATTTGCCTTTTCAATTGCAATTAGGGAGGAGAATATTGTGTTTCAGAATGCGTGTCTTTGTTAAGACTCTTATGCTTGTCAGAACAGAGATCTGTAAAGTTAGTTCAAGAAAAAAAGAGTTATTTTAAGAACATACCAGATCTGGAACTTGAACTTAGAAAAGTTCTGGAAGCTAAAACTCTTGTGGGCTTGCTACCCCTCTCTAAGAGCATTTGAGCTTCTGTCTCCCGTCTGCCTCCTCACGACTTCCTAAGGCCTCAGTGACTCACAGCTCTCCTCTCTGCCTCCCTTCTAGCTCTAGCTGCTCTGCTGACTACCTCATTCTTATGATATTTCCTAGTATACATTATAAAGATAGAAAAGCTGATGAACCATGTTTCCATATAAATTTTCTTTGCAAGTTCCTGGCCAGCTTATGGATTGACTGTCCTTAGGTTGGGTAGGTGGGAAAAAAAACATGGAAGCACTTGGCGAAAAATATGTATACCAAAGGGCTGCACCTCACAGGGAATTAGAACAGTTCACAACCCTCTGTAAAAAAAAACCATGGCAAAATGAAGTACTACAATATGATTAAAGAATGTCTCCTAATATCTATCAAAATCTGTGTTTAAAATATATAGATGAAATGCATTCATATATAACTAAATACATTAACTTTAAATGAAGATATTTAAATATATAATTAGAGGCTGAAACTGTAAGAGGAGAAGTGACTAATGCATTATTTCTCATGTTTCCAGTGAATGATTAATCATCATTTTGGCAGGATAGTAAACAGATCATTTCCCTTAGGTTTTTAGAATTAGCTGATATTATGGACTGAATTGTGTGCCTCCAAAATTCATAGTTTGAAGCCCTAACCCCCAATATGGTTGCATTTAGACATAGGGCCTCTAAGGAAGTAATTAAGGTTAAATGAGGTCATAAGGATAGGGCCCTAATCCCTTAAGACTGGTGTCCTTAATTAGAAGAGGAAGACACTGCACCAAGAATGTATGTCCAAAGAGAAAGGGCCATGTGAGGATGAGAAGTGGTCATCTGGAAGCCAAGGAGAGAGGCTTCACCAGAAACCAGCCCTGCCTGCACCTTGATCTTGGCGTTCCAGCCTCCAGAATGATGAGAAAATAAATGTACGTTGTTTAAGTCACTCAGTCTGTGATACTTCGTTACAGCAGCCCAAGCAGACTAATATAGCTGGACTAACTTCTTGTATCTGATGTTTACGGCTTGATAAAACTGCAGGCTTACAAGACATGGCAAGTCCTGTAACATGTACACAGCTAAGTGATCTTGTGAGGCAACATGTTTTTAGCATTTAATACTCAGCTTATTGCAGAGGATTGCATTAATATGTAGAAATATGATTACTAGTTACACCTACCATTATTTTATAGGTTATGGCAATATAGTCTTTGCTTTTCTATTGGTCTCTCTTTCTCACTGGGCCAGTAGACAAAGTTCCATACTAAAGGAAAAACTGAAATTAATTTTCTTTGCATGTGGAAAATCAAGGGATGTTATTTCTTCTTGATTAAGGATAAGTTTATTCCATTATTCCAACACATTCTCAGAACAGGGGACCTAAATCAAACACACATATTCTCAAACTTTTTGTCTCCATCAACCTGGGATAAAAGAAGGTCATGCTAATGGTTATATTTAATAGCCTGGCTCAATCCTTTCCAGGAATTTCTTGCAAACTCAATTTCACTTATCTTAAAACTCCCTTCTTCAATTATTATTGATATTTTAAAGTGTGATGTTAAACACTAATGTTTTTAAATTTTGAAAAGAACTACTAGTTTTTAGAAACCTCTACTAAAATATTTATAGATGAAATGATAAGATGTTTGGGATTTGCTTCAAAATCTAGGGTGTGTTGGGGAGGTGGTAGTTACAGATATAACAAATTTGGCCATGAACAGAGACTTTTTGAAGCTTTGTGATTAGTATGAGGAAGTTCATTATATAATTTTATCAAATATTGTCTAAATTTTTTTTTTAAAAAAGGTACAAGTTAAATAATTTCCCTTCTTTCCAGAGCAAGAGGCAACAAAAGTGTGATATCTGTGCTCCTACTAAAGGTTATTGCTAACTCATCGAGGCCATCATTGTATGTTGCATTTATGAGTTTTGACCTTATCAATCTTTTCCCCATATTACTTGCTCCTGTCACACCAAGACAAGCCTCTTCAACTTCTTTCCAACAGTCACTTAACTGAGGTTATGATCTATTACCAGTGACAGATATTTCATAACATATTCTCACCTGCCCTCAGATTTTACCTTACCTTTAGAAGTACAGCTCTTTTTCCTGTGTGTTCAGCTTTTTTAGTTCATAACTGTCACCTCTCTGTTGGAAGTCTAGGATAGAAATATCAGTTAACTGACAGCACATCTTACTGCTCAAAATTATTTCTCTATGCTGATTCTTCTAACCATTCCTACCTCCTGTCTTCCCTCCTCCGCCTCCAGTAACTACTGGAAAATGTTTGTGGTCCTCGATTCTCTATAACTACAGGGTATATTCATTTCCTTCATAAATCCTTCACTCAGTACATGAACCCTAATTCAAACAAAGCTCCTGTTAGCCAAATGCCACACAATTCATTTGTAATTTCCTGAATTTCTTAGATTCCTAGTGTTTACACACACACACACACACACACACACACACACACACACACAGTGAGAGAGAGAGAGAGAGAGAGAGAGAGAGAAAGAGAGACAGAGACAGAGACAGAGACAGAGAAAGACAGAGAGAGACAGAGAGAGAGAGAGCAATAGAATGCTTCTAGAATATTTTTGACTGTGATTCTTGGTCAGTCAAATTATATATAATCCATGGACCCATTACCACATTTGGAGACAGTGATATTCTGGGTGATACCTGCATAAAAACAAACTCCTGCCCATTGAAAGTTAGTTCTGGATGAGTTTTGGAATAGTTCTAGTGTCAAAATGGTTTGAGGTACTAGAATTTAAGAATGACATTCTTTTTTTTCTCTAAAAACATGAGGTTTTTTTGTGGAGACACAGGAAGGTTTGGGGATGGAGACAACAGCTTCTGCTGAAAGGCCTTATCTGTGTTGAACATCAATGTGGAGGCTGGTATGACAAGAGGGGGTGGAGTGAGCTATCATATTAGATTGGCGTTTGTAATTTCAAAGAAGTCTGTGGCCCTGATGACAGAAGTACGCAGCCAACCTTTCTTTTGAGCTTACCCGCTGTGTCCTTTGAAAATATCTACCTTAGTAAGATTTACTCAAGAGATAAGAACATTTCCTAGTAATAATTGAATTCTCAAGCAGAAATCAAAGCCTCACTCTATGCATTAGAAATTATTAAATTTACTGAATATCCTCACAAGGAGAACAGTTTGATTCTGACTCATTCCTAGTACTTATTTTTCTTTGACTATTCATTCCTGAGAGTGGGGACCATTTAAGACTGTTAATGACTAATGAAACTTTAATCATACTCTGATACACAGATTAACTGGATACAAAGTAACTTCTTAGGCTGTGGTGTTAAGGAGTGGGAGAAGCATGGTAAAAAAACACTTTCTTATGAAAGAACAATATTTCTTTGTTGAAAAAAATATTTCAGGAAAAATATGGCCTGGCTTTATATGATAAACTCCCTGATAGATGGTTTCCTTCCTGAAAGTAAAGGTCCCTGGTAAAGCTAGTCCACGCCTTCTCTGGTAATCTTAGTTGGTGTTGAAGACCATTTATAGGCAGATAGTTCTTCCTCATAACCAACCTCTCTTTCTTCCTTGTTTCCTCTTTTTTGAGACTGGAGGAAATGGGACCCTCTAGTCACTCTTCTTCATTCAAATAAATGAAGACAGTTCTTTTGTATTCAAGTTAAATAACTAAAATTGGTTAAATATTTACTTAAAGGGCTTGTCTGCTAATCTGTTTATTGTCTTTACTTTTTTTTTTTTCTTGGACCCTTCATCAGTTTTCCCATGTACTTTTAAGCTGGAAGTTGTAAGACCCCAAATAGACAAAGCACATAGTACTTTAAGCCCTGAATAATTCCTACATGAGTGAATAATTTCTCCTCCTTATTTTATTATTTTTAAGTAACACATTGAAATGCACAGTCAGCATGTGGTACATCTTAATGCCCAATTTTCTGCTATAATCCTGAAAAACTAATAACATGAGTTCCTGAAACTTTCTGAGATACTTGCATATTCCCATTTTTAAATTCTGAGTTGCTTCCTGATTTTAGTTTGTTAATTCAAAAGATGAATGTTTTCTTTTTAAGAATACAATCTATTTTCTCTGATTTTTGGTAAAAAACAAGTTGCATGATAGTATTAAAACTGGGAATTAGAAAGGGCCGGTCGAGTGGCTCAGTTGGTTAAGAGCTCACTCAAGAGTGCGAGCTGAGCTTTGAGCAATGGCGGTTCGATGCCAGCCGAGCTGAGTTGCCGTTGAGCTGCCAACAGGTGGCAGGATGGCTCAGCTAAAAAAAAAAAAAAAAAAAAAAAAACCTGGGAATTAGAGTTTAGGAAGTCTGTCACCCCGTCCCTTTAAACTCAGCTCAACTTGTGACGTTTGTTTAACCTCATCAAGATGAGGTGCTAGATGGGATACTTAAAATTCTCCACTCATAACAAAAATGAGTCTTCAGATGACATTATTTTGTTTCAGGAAATATGATTTGTTAGAGGGTATATTCAAGTCATCCTATAATCAAAGAAATACAACCCAAACATAATTTCATAAACGTACAGATTTTATATTTATTTCCTCATGATGTAGCACAGATGTGCTGTCATATTTCACCCCCAAATCCTTGTCCATAGGCTCTTCCATTCAGCACAGCTGTTTCTCTGTCTCTTTCAAATTTGTTTTAAAAATTCCTCACTATTAGTCTTTGTTACTCATATTCATTTCTATCTTTTAGTACTTAAATGGCTTCATTTTCTTCAAGATAGTCTTTTTTTAAAAATTGCTTCTAGAAACTAAAGGTTTCTATTGGCTTTACATTAAAATTTTAATTAGTGTTTCTTATTCTCCTTTTGAGCTTTACTTTGAAACCTTCATTTGAATGAGAGATAAAGTAGAAAATACGCATAAATGAGATATTTTTGGGTGAAGACAATACATTAGCTCAGACTTGTTCGCAACATTCACTTAAAAGCTGTGAAACTGGGCTGGCTGAGTGGCGCGTTGGTTGAGAGTTGGCTTGGGAGCACAAGCTCTGAGCAGCAGAGCCCCCTGTTCAGAACCCACATGGGCCAGTGACACTGCGCCCTCTACAGCTAAGATGGTGAACAACAGCTTAACCTGGAGCTGGGCTGCGGTGAGCCATGGGCGATGGCGTAAGCTGCAGTGGGGCTGGCTGGCAGCCTGCATGGGCTTTCATGAGCTGCTGTGAGTTACCTCGACTGCCTCACCCAGGAAGAGCACAATGATAATACCAACATGAGCCAGTGAAGCGACGTCCTCCACAACTAGACTGAAGAACAAAAGGACAGCAACTTGTCTGTGTCCTTTCCCCCATTCCCTAACGCTGTTCCCCTCCCCCAACTCCTCAATACAATTAAAAAAAAAAAAAAGCTGTGAAATTGCCTCAATCTTTTGCTCCAGGGAAGACAATTTGAACCATAGGTATGATTATGTATGCAGCAGAATTCTCTATTATTGAGCTTTTATTTTAAAAAAAATATTTTATTGGCGAATTGGGGGAGGGGAACAGTGTTGGGGAACCGGGGAAGGGGAACAGACAAGTTGCTGTCCTTTTGTTCTTCAGTCTAGTTGCGGAGGACGTTGCTTCACTGGCCCATATTAGTATCGTCATTGCGCTCTTCCTGGATGAGGCAGATCGGTCGCCGGCCTCTGGATGTCGCTCACTGCGGCTATTGGCAGCTCACGCTGGCTGCTGGCCGCTCACGCTGGCTGCTGGCCACTCACTGTAGCCTATGGCAGCCCACTGCAGCAGGGGCTGCAGCCTACACCGTTGCTGGGGCTCGCAGCCCAACTCCAGGTGCAGCTGTTGTTAGCTGTAGAAGGCAGTGTCACTGGCCCTCATATGTGGGATCCGAACCTGGGCTGCTGGCATCCCAAGCCAGCTCTTAACCAACATGCCACTCAGCCAGCCCCTCAATGTGATTTTTAAAAGTTTGATAGACATAGAGTAGTAACATTTGGCTAAACTTAAGAGCTTAAGAAATAACTAGATTTTTAAATCTAAAACTCTAATAAGTTCATTATTTATTTTTAAACCAAAGTAAAATTCTGAGTGTCTTTTTATCAGCACAAAAATCACTCTCAAGGATGCCATAAAAATCTCATTAATACTGTATTGTACTACATGGCATATTTGTTTATTTTTTCCTGAATTTTTCTCCAAGTATTTCCATTTTGTTTGCCCTATCCCCCTAAGAAAAATCTGATGAAGACTTTGGCACCCACCAAGCATGCAAAACTCACCATGGAAAGGAAATATTTAAACATGTCGCCAAAATGATAGCTTCCTGGAAAACATCATTGTGAGTCAAGGAAGTCTAGGTCAGCTCAAATAATACCAAGGGATAGGTAAGAAAGGAGTGACTTTTCCAGCCCAACAAATCAATCCACCAGAGGCCAATCCATCCCCTTTCACACATTCCACATAAATGTGCACATATCTTTCAAAGGTATGGCCACCCAAATGGAGATTTCAGAATCTCTTAATTTCAGTTTGACTTATAAATCTAGAATTGTGGTGATGAAAACAAAAACATATGAGGATGTCCAACAATTGTGTAAGAGCTAAGTTTCAGGATATTTTTTTTGGTTTTAAAGTCCTCATTCCATTTTAATTCTGCCAAAATTTCTTTCACAGAAGGGACACATATGGTCTGTAGTTCTATCTTTTTGGCCACAATTTCATTTTCTATTTGGAGAAAATTTTAAGCAATGAGCTTGAATCAAGCGTCAGTTATGTGAGTAAAGAATTTGAAGAGCTTCTCCTTTCTGGGACGGACAAGAGGCTCTCTAGCTACCCTGGTGTGTGTGTACACAGGCATGTGTGCATGCAAAATGTGTTTTGGGGATATGGGAAATCAGCCCTGTGATCTTTCAAACTGAAGGTAGACTTCACTGAACAGTGCCCTCTCCTTTTTTTCCTTTTTTTTTTTTTTTTGAGGGCAGTGTCACTGGCCCTCATGTGGGATCCGAACCGGGGCCGCTGGCGTCCCAAGCCAGTGCTTAACCACCGTGCCACTCCGCCGACCCAACCCTCTCCTTTTATATTACCTGTAATCTTCAAGGAACATTCATGAGATAAAAATAGATTCTCATGCTGTACTCTCCTCTTGACACTCATGAAACTAGATATTTGTCACTGGGAACTTGGCTAATATTGTTGCAAATATTCCCAGCCCTTCCATGATTATGCTCATCAACAAGAAGTACAGAAAGCTCAGACATGTGGCCTCATTCTCACTCCTCTTCAGCATCTCCCATACATGTCTCTGACTGGCCAAACCCAAAACGGAGTCCCCAACTCCTGGTGTACTATTCCATTTTTCCTCCTAGGTCTGGTCATATCTGGTCTTCATGCCTAGAGATGGTGACCTCTCCCTCTGAAAGGTGTGACCCTCTGCAGTTGCTAAGTACACAGTCCACATAGGGTTTTCTGCTTACCTTTTCCTTCCAATTTCAGAAGCAAAAGGAGAGGGGTAAATAACAATGGAACAGATGGAAATTGGGGACATAACTCTTTCATGTGTTTTGAGCTGCATGTGAATTCCACTATTTCTGCCATTTTTAATCCCTGGGAAGCCTGCAAAATGAAGAGCTATAACTCATCACAGAATGGGTCTCAAATGTGAAGGCTTACTCTGTTTACTGTGAAGGACCATTGTCTTGTCTTCTGTTTTTCTTCCTCATTTTGTCTTCCATAAGCTGCTAGTTACAATGTAAGTAAGAAAACTATTTAAGTTACCATGAGAAAGATATGGTTATGGTTATACCTCTAATTGAAGGAGTGGGGTTAATTTATGCACATTAGTTTATTTTTACACCAATAAGGTAAGAGTACATATCTATATTTTACATCTTACCATGTGACAAATTATAAGTTTGAATATACATTTTTTTCTTATTAGTCTTACTTTCATTTCTAGGGGACATCTGTCTCACTCTTTTGGTATTGATGGATCTTTAGGAAAAAGGGTTCTTTTTTCCTAGTCTCCAATTTAATCCACTAATCTCTGTTCAGAGAGTCTGTGAGGCTCCATAATGGAAAGTGCTTGGACTATATCAAGGCAGCCAGTCTAGACGCTGGATGCTTCTCTCCACATTTCTGAATTATCCCTCTTGTGTGTAGACACATAATGGCAAAACACCATCCTCAGGCATTAAATGGGCTTTAGGAGGGGGGTTCTGAAAATTGTGTTTCTGTTTGTCTAACTTACTAATGAATCCACTATTTGTAACTTCAAATTACAGAAATCCAGGAAGTTATATAATGGTAGAGTGACCTTTAGATGAAGTGTGCTAGATTTAACATTTTCTATTATCTCCATGATAAAAGCCTTGACATCTCAAATAAGGGAACTTTCTTGACCAATAATCAGACTACCCCAAAAATGTAGACAACATTTTTATAGTACAGACAATGAAAAATGTAGAAGTAATTAAAAGACTAAAATGTATTTGAATAGACTCTGATAGCTATTATTTTGGGCTATTCAGAAAGTCTCCCTATTACCTTTTTTTAAAATATAATGTTACTCTGCCCATTCCTACCTACTCACTCCTACTAACCAACTTCTCAGTCCCTACCACAGAGTTAGGGAGCTGACCCAGGCCTGACCCATTTTATTCCTCTGGCCTCTGTGGTTAGTGCCTCAGGAGGCATGCTATTCAAATCAAGCAATCAGAGAGACTCTTTATTGAGCTCCTTATGTCGAGAAGTAGGAGTATTCTTGGTTTTAAATTAGAAGGGCATGAAGTTAGGGCTTCTGGGAGCCATTTTCTCCATGATATACAGGTGGCTTCTCTTCAGTTAGAAGGAAGGAAGCCAGTCAGATAAATGTCACCCTTCTGTGTTGTTCAGAACAAGCTAAGACTTTTAAATATCACATCCACTTGCTTAACCAGGCAATAAATTAAACTTTTTGTTTCAAATATTGAGTAGTGACCTTTCTTTGATTTGGAATAAGGAATATTGCTGAAGAAGTATTCAGATGCCCAGGTTATAAAAAAAATCTAATCTGTTCTGTCTCATAGCTGATGTTTGACATTACGTTTATGGATCTATTGTTTTTCTTGAGCATTGTCCTCTCCCTTTGATTTATTTCAATATACAAATGCTTTTGTTGAGGAAGTAACTTCTGAATTCTAAAATTTAAGTGTAACATAACTTACATCCTCAACAAAAACAGCATGTGGAAGTTGAGGTAGAGGATATATTGTGATACAAATGATGGGCTTTGAAAGTGGAAAGTCCACTCATCTATAAGTCATGCGCTCTTGAGAACATTTCTTAAGTTTCCTAAACCTCATCTATAAAAAGCAAGAATAAAATCTGCCTCACTACCAAATTACCATGAGGGTAAATAATAAGGTAAGAATGTTCATACTGATTTACTGGACTAATCCACACTGACCAGATAGTACAGACTTGGGAATGTTTCTTCCATTCATGAGCCTTAGACTTCTCATCAGTAAAATGTGTATTAATGCCCACTTTGTAGATCTCTTTTAAGTGAGGAATGAGGTAATATGTAAAAAATGCCTAGTGCTAGGCCTGGCCTATAGTAAGTGTGCAATCAATAGCATTCAATTTTTGTTAAGACATACAAATAACTAAGCACAGTGCTTCAAACACATGAGATGTCCAATACATGTTTATTTGCCTCTTCTTTTCTAATCCTCTACCACCGAGTGTTGTGGAGGAGCAGGCATTGAGAAAAAGGGAAAGAACCAGTGGCATGCTGAAGCTCACTTGTACCAGCTTGCGAGGACCAATTATTTACTTTCCAATAATGTTGTGAGGCAGTTTTTAAACACTTTCATTATTAAATATTGAATGATATAAACCTACAATTAAATAAATTATATCAAAAGCAAAGACAATAAATACTAAAAAGTCATCACTTTCTAATTATTTTACTACATTTTCCTATTATCTATGTTCTTGCAGTTATTTATGTCTACTGTATCTTTAAAGTAGAAATATAATGGGGTGACTGCACACCTACTCCAATTCCATGTTCAGTGACATCATGTTGGTAGCTTGAAATCAGCCATGGCAGCAATCTTTACACCATGGAAATGGGCAAATGCTTGATCGTTTCCCCCCCAGGGAGTGAGTAGTTAAATTTGCCCAAGCACGTCACTGGGAAGGACATCCACTGAGAACCAAAGAGGGAGAGTCCTCTGTTCACAGAGCTGCCAAGTCTGCATCAGGCTGCATTTGGTCCTGAAATGTCATCCTTATCTGCAGAGATTTCCAATCTTTTAAAAATAAGGTATAGAGGGGCCAGCCGAGTGGCTCAGTTGGTTAAGAGCTCGCTCAAGAATGTGAGCTGAGCTCTGAGCAATGGCGGTTCGATGCCAGCCCGAGCTGAGTTGCCGTTGAGCTGCCAACAGGTAGCAGGAGGGCTCAGCTAAAAAAAAAAAAAACAACAAACAAACAAAAAATAAGGTATAAAGATTACACTCATGTTCTGATATAGTGGGGTTGTGTGGGTTGCACAATATGATCACCAGGTCCTATGTGTCATTGAGAAATTAGATCATAATCGTAAGGAAGAAGACATCAGAAGATGCCTCAATCACCCTCTGCTCCATTCTGACAAAAAAAGAACAGTAGATGAAAAAAAATTATACTACTTAAAATATGTCATCGATTTTCTGAATAAAAACTTGGATGATTAGAACTGAAAATAGTTATAATTATAAAATGGAACAATAGCATTTCTTTTTTGTCTTGCAGTTGCCTCATTAAAAAATCTAAGTTATCTGATTTTGATTTATATCTCAATGAAAGAGGAGATAAAGAAGAAGAGATGAGGAGGGAAAAAGAGGGGGGATAAACAAAATCACTTTCAGAAAGTCAATACCTAACAATTTAGAGTGAAGATGTTGAAGTCCTTGTTAAGCCATATATTATAACTTTTAGATTATTGAGAAGAAGAATCATGAATGGTTCTCAGCTAAATATATTCTTAGGGCTATTTACATAATTCAAGGTATCCAACAGAACAGGAATGAAAAAAAACATATAACATTATTTTCTAGATAATGAATTAACTATTTTTCTACCATAGAAAGTTAGACTCATTTTTTTTAAAAAACTAAGAACACAACAATATTTGTTAAGTATCACATGATCAAATAAAGTCATCTTTTTTCACCTCTTTAAACTGAATTATTTGCTAAAAGTCCATCATAACATAAAGTGTTAGTTCCTTTTTACTGTCAATATATTAGATATTGGGAAAAGCATGTGATATTTGAGGAAAAGTTGCTAACTTTATATAGGTTATTGTGCAAAACGATTCTCGATGGCCTGAGGACATGCTGAAAATGGGCACATTCCACTTTCTGTTCTGTGTTACTGGCGTTGTTTATGGTCATTCCAAAACATAACCATATTGTACATATAGTCATATACCGGGGGTGCCAAAAATATGTATACAAGTGGACACTGGTCAGCTTTGCTCAAGCAGTAGTTCACTAAAATCAGAAGTGCCTAGACGCTGATGGTAACCACTCTGAGCATCCCTTGTAATTGCAAAAGTCAATCGTGACTTGTATTCCTCTTTTGTTATTGGTATATATTGAGTATTACAATTTTAATACAGTTTTTTTTCCTTTCTTAAAATGTATATACATTTTATTTTTGGCACCCTCTGTATGAACTGTTGAGGGTGAACTGTCATTCTGTAGAGTGAGAGAAGTGTTTTCAGGTTGGTGCCAACTTTCAGGTAATTTTCCAACCTGTCTTTATTCCAGTGAGTGACTGGTATAAACAGTCCAGGTTGAGACTAGAATAGATGAAAGTCAAATGTCGGTGAAACCACGACAGCAAGTGGCTTCATTACTGTCCACCCATTCTCTTAAAAAAATATTATTCAGCTACAGATCAAAGATATTTACATGCTGAGTTAGCACATAACATTTATAGTCTTATTATGCTGTGCTGTTGATAGCCCGATAGTCTTCTTCAATATTCCTATGCAGGCATAGAAGCCTGCTACATTTAATAATTAATATACTTTTAGGTTAAATATTGAAGGATACTGATGAAGTCTCAAGATAAATTTCATTCTCATGAACACCTATTAAATTCCTTCCAACTATATCTTTTCATTTATACAACAGTCTTGAACTTAACATTGCCTTTTGTTTTGACATACCAAATTTTTCATGAATCTCTTTGTAACTCAATGAGCAGGGGTCACCCTGACTCCAAGGAGTAGGTAGATTGATTTTCATTCCTATTCCAACCCTTTGGCTTCTAGGGGGCTTCTGTGATCATGATATATCTCTGCTTCTGTATTCTTGTTTCCTCTGAATTAATGCACTTTGTGGAGTACTTAACCATAGCACCATAGTCTTTTGCTAGCACACACAAACACACATGCACACTCACACAGACATGCACACACAGGCACAAGCACAGCAAAGCTGAGGTAGCAGAGTCTACTGAAAGTTTGGGAGAAATACGTTGAGACTCACAAACAAAAGTAACTTAAAACTAAATCTTAGTCATTCTGTTATCAAAACCCTTCAGCATTCTACCATGTTATTTGGGTATTCTCTTTCCCTTATTCCTCAGGTCCTTTTTCTTCTCTGTTTTTCTTTTAATTCCCAAATTCCTGTTGATTTCTAGCACAGGAGTGTTCAAGTCTCCCTCCTGGTATGTGGTCTTCTGCTAACCCCTTCTTTGCCCCAACCAGATTCTTTAGGTATCCCCCCCTACAACAACCCGGTTATCTCTTTATGAGAACTCATGGTAATAGCTAAATCATAATAATTTTTAATCCTACCACATAAGGATGAGTTAATCATATAAAATCAATAAATAGCTTAAAACATGAGTTGTGTGAACAGGGTTCTATAAATTAGCTAAACTTCTATGTATATGTGAATACCTATTATGTAAAAATAGCCATAGGCAGCACATTCATTCATAAAAATGTTCACAAATGCCCCCCAGATGTTCAGCTTCATGGAATATTGCTAGATCATATGGTCCCTTCACCAGTCTCTTCTACAACTTTCCTTTCTTTCTCAGGAATATCTGAAATAGAGAAAAAGTAGTAACTAGAGTTACTTTGAGAAATTCATTTAACAAAACCACAGCAAATGCAATACACATAGCATAGGCTTTAGAGTTAAACAGATCTGGAATTGAATTCTCCCCCTGCCATTTACTTAGTTATGTGGCCATGGACAAATCACTGGAGCCTTGACATGCTCTAAAACAGAGCAAGTGCCCACTTCAAAAGATTATATTAAAAATGAAGAACAAAAACATATCTAAAACTCTTAGCACCATGCCTGCCACATACTGCTTGATAAATATCAGCAATTTTATTAATTTTATTAAGATATCAAGCATGATGTGGATTAACCAAACAGACACAGAGAATTCCTATGAGCCCTCACTTTGCAAAAGCAAGTTTATCCCACCTGCGACATTGATGCTTTAGTCCTTCCCACATGTCCATGGGAATTGGGGAGGTGACTTTGCTTCTTTTGTTATATTGCAGCTTCCCACAGTGAATCTCAGAACTAGCCAGGAATTGCTTTCACCTCCCACCCCAGCCAAGCTATCCTTCTCCTTTGGGGGGAGGAGGGCGCTCCTCCAGCAAGTACCAGCATTGCCTCCCTTTCACAATATTTCAGCGGTGGGGACCAGAGGGATGCCGTTCTCTTCTATTCCTAGCACAAGCTATCTAGTTGCCAAATGAGAGGAAATAAATATTATTATTTTTTATTTCTTCCCCGGCGCTATTACTGACTTCATTGTTATCCAGAGTCCACTGTGACTTTCATACACAATGAACTGAAAGACCTCTAACCCCAGACCTTAATTTGCTTCTGTCATCTCAGACGCTTCCAGTACAGTGTGCTCTCCACATACACCTGCTGTGCAAGAGCGGGTCAAGTTTGTTAGCAGTTTTCTGATGTCTCCCCTCCCAGGGCCTCATCCTTCTGGAGAGCACTTTCTCTTTCCTGTGGCCCTCCTCCCTACCCCCCAGCTCCCAGGCCGCACAGGGAAGCTCAGTTTTGTCCCTTGCTTGTCATCACTCTTTCAATTCCCTGTGTAGCATTGCTAGGTTTGATTGATTACCAGTCTTACTTAGAGAAAGGTATAAACCACTGCTTATTATGTAAACTTGATTACATTTACTAGTCCTTTATTTACAATCTTAGCGATTGTTGTATTACATAAAAGGGTTTTGGACACTAGTACTTGTCTAAAAAGGGAACTCAATCTCTTAAGAATGATTTCTCTCTTCTCTGAGCCCCCAGTTAGTCCTTTATTTATATCTCCACTGTGACACTTATTACACATTATAAGAATCATCCATACACTGGTTTTATTTCCTACTTCTACATGATATTTTCTTTGAGGACGATAACCACATACTCTATAAAATAATAATCATAACAGCAATGATGTTGATGACAATAGCAGCTTCCAATTATTGAGCACCTACCATGCCAATCCTTAAAATACCTCAGACAGGCATGTATTGATTGACCTTTTTACAGATAAGGAAACTAATACTCCAAGGAAACAGGGATTCACTCTCTTAAATTCAACGCGTGTGTCAAAATTCATGTTCTTTCCTTTGTTTGCATTGTGCCTCTTTTTTATCCCTGGGATTACCATTTCTATCTCTGCTATTATTTTTTTATTTTTTTTTTTAATTAGTTTCAGGTGTACAACACAGTGCAATAGTTATACATATCTCTGCTATTATTATTTTCAACTTGATCTGCATCCAGTATACATTCGTTGGGTATTTGCAGCTAAAAGGATATTAGGAAATCTGGGCATAGGATAGAGTATTCTTTACAGATACCCCTTTTTAGTAAAAAATTGCCTAAATTTATTCGGAGGTAAGGCAAAGCGGTAAGGGGAGAGAGTATATCTTTTAATATTATCCTAAGGTATTAACAGGACTGCTCAAGAATGCATAATTCTAACAAATACTTTTTCCCTATTTGAATATATTTTCTGTTCAAAAATTATTTTATACTCTTTTTTTTTCATTTTTCCATATTTTTATATCAGTAATAACTATATCAATATTAATTATGTAGTGGGTCAGTTTGATATGATATCCAAGATCTGATTTAATTAAAAATATTATATACACACACACACACTCACACATACACCCATATACATACTTTTCCTTCTAATTTTTATATATGATTTAATATATATTTATATATTGAATATGCTTATGTATGTTTATATATTAAGCTTTTACATATGTATATTATGTATGCTCAGCGAATGAGGTTATTCAGGGAATCATAATGGTAAAGGCATTCAACTGTATTCAAAGTAAAAGGTTTGTTTTTGCTTAAGGGAAAAAGAGAGCAAATTTGTTTTAAAATAAAGTGTTAAGTTGATCCAGAATATGCAAGAGCAGAGAGAAGGAAAAAAAATTGAGTGTGTAAAATGTTGAAAAAGTAAAAAATTTCTGCCAACAAAGAGAGACTGCTCCACACTGAGTGTGGAAAGAAAGAAAACCTGCTTAGCTATCAAGTAAGCATAACAGAGTGCCTGCTCTTATGTAGCCCCCAAGAGACTACAAAGTCACTATAAAATTTCACACAGTTTACACAGCAAAGCAAATACAAAGTTTATTGGGAATTGAGATAGGCACACATTTAGTTAATTGTTCTCCCCTGAGAGAATAATATAACTTATCTCCCCAAGAAACAAGGGGTTATATCATGAGATAAACTCCTAGGCTAATTCTAGAGATATGTGTTTACATTCCATGGGTTATAAGGCCCCAGACCTTGGAGAAATGTCTTTATTGTAAACCTGGAGACTGGGTTTATCAGGTCCCTGGACAGATTTAGTTACCTTCTAAGGGTCAACTGTGTCTTCAAGGTGATCCTATCAAGAAGACCATGTTAGAGGGGAAGAGGAGATAGTTGATATTGCTGACCCCATTTTTATTCAGAGTCTGCGAATTATCATTTTAACACACAATGAAGCTTCGGAATTTGTGTTCTGGCTAGCTCAGTTTTGAGGGGCTTTTTCGTGATATTTTTTAAAACAAATCTTGTGAATCTTTTACTATCAAATTATGTATTGATGAAAAATAGATTTTTTCTCTTTGTTAAAATGAGAACTATTTGGTCTTTTCTTAAGAAGCGTGGTAATGCTATTCTTTGCTGTATAGTTTGTGTAATCCACTGTGTAATTTGCCCATAGAGCAGAGATGATGATCTGAAGAGAAATTGTTTTGCTTTACCTTGGCTTTACATTCCTAATTAAAAAAAAAAGAAAAGAAAAGAAAACAGAAGTTCCCCACTTCTAAAAGAAGCTGGGATTATTTACAATTGTGTTACTTCTTCTATGTGTGTTTTAAAATATCATATTCTCATTTTAACAGGTAGTTAGGCATCAACCATTTATTGTTATCAGGTTCCCTTCCTTCCATCATCATCAAATATCCTCTCACAATCATTTTGATTTTGCCTTCCTAAGATCAGATCTTAAATTTAGAAAACTAAAATTTTCACACATTCTTTAAAATTTAAACTGTCTTTCAGATTTCCCAGCAGGAAGTTCTGAAAAATCACAGGATTTTTGTTATTTCATCTGTAAAAAAAAAAGAAGAATGAAAAAACTCAGTTTTGTAGGCTTAATATCTTTTAATTAGCTCAACATTGGAAGAGCTATTGGAAGAGCTGCATGGGAAGAGCTGCAAAGAAGCTTGGCCTTCTCTGCCATTGATTTTATGTTATTAATGTAAATGTTCCAAAAATTGTAGACCCTACAGAATGGACTTGGAGGGCCTTGGCACCCTGTCGATGTCCTCAGTGTCCGTGATGTCCTTCCTCTCAGGTCAAACACTGACCGGGCCCTGGTCAGAGAGCTGCACTTTACACCTCAGTGGAGAACTTCACTTTCTTCCATTTTGTTATCATTAGTTACTGTAATAGATTAACTGCAACCCTCCAGTCTTATCAACAAGTGGTTTCTGCTCTCCACTGACATTTGACTGAAGGTGCTGCTCTATGCTTCAAGTGAGAATTTATATTTTTAACCAAATAAAATACTCTCAGAGCCTTGTGAAAAGGACTGTACCTGATATTCCTATTGATATTTCATTGTGAAAAAAAAAAAATGTGGGTATAGGCTTCAAAGCTGAAAGTCGAGATTTTTTTTAGACAGTTTTCTGACCATACCAGCAAACTGAGTCTTTTAGTTAGAAGACATGATTTCATTAAAACAAACCACTGACTCAAAATTCAGCAGAACAAGAATTAACTTCACATAAAAACTGAACTAATGAAGGGAAATGAACTGTAATTATTTGGAGAGTATTGATATTGCTTTAATGTTCGATTTTCTGATTGGTAAATAAGGAAACACTGTCTTTTCTTTCCTGATTGCTAATCCTCAGTTTAGGAGACTATGCTTTTGTGACTAAAGTGAAAGTTTTCTAAATGGTCTGACTTTCACTGATGCCTCTGAATTCTAGAACAAATAATTGTACTGAGCCTCATTACTTTTTCATGGCAATATAGTTATTTACATAGGTTAAATGAGGATCTACTTTCCTATTTATCAGGATAAAAATAGACAGATTGATTATGCAAGTGTCATATTAGACAAGGATGCTCATTTAATGAGCTATGAGAAGCCCACCATTCATTCTTTGTGATGTCAATGCCTACGAAGTCCTCTGAGGGAAACTTACTGGCTTCCAATGTCACAAGTGATGCATCAGCTTACCTTTTGGCAGGCCAGGGACCTGAGCTTATTTTAAAAAGTTTGAAGAAAGAGAAATTCATAAATGGATAGGTGTAACAGGTGAGGAAAGTTTCTTGGGTGTGGCTTCCTATCTTGGGTAGAAGAGCAAATAATTAGAAGTGTTTAAAGTCAAATCTGAGATTCCTTATAAAAATTTCTGGGGAAAAAGTTAATGCCATGGCCTCAGTAGTTGCTCAGTATCAAATAGCTCTAGATTTGCTGAGCAAATTCAAGGAGGCTCACCAAAGTAATTAACTCTTCTTGTTCTGCTTTTGTAAATAATCAGGCCAAAATATGAGACCGGCTTTTTGGTGTGTGTATGTGTAATCAAGAACACTCTCTGCCAATTATTTATGACCAAAATGGCAGAGTATTAGGAAATATTATCCAAAACCTAAAAATAAGTCAAGAGTTAGGGGCAGGTATGTCCTTTCTTACTAGGGTCCTGTTTAGCGAGCTTATCAGGTGATTATTTAACTCTCTAGGAACATACACTTGTGTTTAACTTGTTATTTGCTATTGAATTTGGTCCAGAAACATATTAAATTGTATATTTATGTCTAATAAGAAAGATAACCTTAAAGTTTATGGTATCTTCGCCCTATAGGACATTAAGTAGTATTTTATTTAACTCAACAACCCTTTCCTTCTTTCCTTCTTTCCTTCCTTCCTTCCTTCCTTCCTTCCTTCCTTCCTTCCTTCCTTCCTTCTTTCCTTCTTTCCTCCCTCCCTCCCTCTCTTCCTCCTTCCTTTCTCTTTGCTTTCTTTCCTCCTTTCTTTTCTTTTTTTTTTAATGATAATGATTATAATGCTTCAGGAACTAGTTTTATCCTCTTACTAATTTCCTCATTATTGAATCAAACAATTTTTTTACATGTGTAAATTTATATTTATACAAGAGTCACTTCTTTAACCTTCTGTAAATTATACGTTGATACTCTCAAGTCACATCACTTAAGAATCTGTTTATTTTGACTCTGGAGCACAACCACTTCTCCATTTCACCCGCAAATGAAAACCTGTGAACATGTACGTAGATTCGGATTTATAACATTGTTCTCCTGCTTCTAAAAATAAGTTGAGGTCATTTACATTTAAAATACCAGTGTGGCATGTTTGAACCCACAGGAAATCCACT
Organism: Aselliscus stoliczkanus; assembly: GCA_033961575.1. Taxonomy (NCBI): domain Eukaryota; kingdom Metazoa; phylum Chordata; class Mammalia; order Chiroptera; family Hipposideridae; genus Aselliscus; species Aselliscus stoliczkanus. The sequence goes on along the minus strand of CM066728.1, from coordinate 76,640,996 downwards.
GCTGAATTTGAAAAGTGTCTGAGCATGTCTGACAAATGAGTATCCATTAGAATACCATTTTCAATGATCTAAAAACCTTTTTGGCACCTAGTAGATTCATAAGAACAGAAAGCCCATTTGGTGTTATGCTGTTAGAATATTAGCATTTTTAATGGTGGCATCTGCAGTGCTACCCGACAGAGTGGGTGGTACCCAGTAGGAGCTGGTGATACCCAGAAGGAGATAGTCATATCTGCTAGAAGTGGCAGCAGTGCCTAAAGCGGTGGTGGTACTCCACACAGTGGGGGCCACCTTTGAAGGTGACAGCTGGTCTACTGGCACTGGAGGCAATTGGAAGGGGAATTAAGCTAATGAAGTCCAAATGCATTGCTTATTAGAACTTGCTGGAAGGAGAAAACTTGACATAAATGTTGCTTTAATAATGCCTCTTGAATATTATTAATCTGAAGTCCACTTTTAATAAGAGTTCTCTGGAGAGTGACTGAAGGGCAGCTAGTTTGAGTTTTATTGTTAATTGTAGACTGCATGCTCTCAACAGTGAGGCAGCAGTGTTGTTGTTCTGTTAGGAAATTAAGGGGCCTAAATGGTTTACCTAAACAGACTACAGATCTGCTCCTATACGAGATGAGTCACACACAGCCTACCTACAGGCAGAGGCAGCTGTCTTCAGGAAGGAGATTCAAATCTACTCAAACATTGAAGCCAGGAGGCACTCTCCTATCATTGGCTTAGAAATCACTTGATAATTAGGATGTCTACAGACAGATATTTTATTCTCTTTTTTCTTTTCACATTTTAGAAGATTAGAGAAACTAAAGATATCCATGGGCCTATTCAATTAAACTGACAAACACTCTGTGTTACCTGAAAGAAAATTAGACAGGTATAGTTAATTAGTAGAGAATACATTATGAACACTATTCTGGGACAGTTATGGATTTAAAGTATTGTTATTGACAATGACAATACATATGGCTACTGTGGTAAGTACAAGGTGTTTGTTAAGTGAAAGTTAGTGAATAACCACTGTGAATCAATGCTTTCAGCCTTAACTATTCTAGCTGTTTTCCTTATTCCAAGCATGATACTATTGAAAGTAAAATGGAAACAGTAAGTAATGATAGCTTGATGGGAACCCAATATTTTAAGCCTCTTGTGACTGAAGGGCATTATAAATGCCACTGGTTTTATGTCTTTATAATATATATATATATAAATTTGTTTTTCAATTATAGTTGACAAACAATATTAGGTTACTTTCAGGTATACAACATAGTTATTAGACATTTATGTAACTTACAAAGTGACCATCCCCATAGTTTCAATGGTTTTAAGAAACAAATTCTGGTTCTAACAAAAATTTGACTTTTGAATTACCACACATTTGCTCAAGCATGTGGCAAATGTTGGAATTAAATGATCTTGGATTTTAGAAATGCCAGGAGTTGTGAGCCAACTGATGAGATAGAGAAAAAAAACAAGCTAAGAAATATTTCCCTTGTTAAATACATTGGTGTTGGGCTGGCCAAGTGGCGCGGTGGTTAAGCGCTGGCTTGGGAAGCCAGTGGTCCCGGTTCGGTCCCACATATGAGGGCCAGTGACACTGCCCTCAAAAAACAAAACAAAACAAAAATACATTGGTGTTTAAGAGGTCATACCCTTCATGACTAAGACCAGGAGAAAGATTCTGGTTGAAATGGGAAAAGACGGCCTGGGAATAAGCCATCGATTTGCTGCTGACTTCCATAATATAATAACTCAGGTGTTTTATAACCATGTAAACTAAGGGTCATGAAAGACAGATCAAGGAGAAATTCCTGTAAGATATTTTAACACACACACACACACACACACACACACACACACACACACACGTACGTCTGTGTGATCTTGCATACTATTTAAAGTGTTTGCATAAAAAGGGAAATGCAGTTTTTTATAGAACTCATGCATAATAATACAATTAATCAGGGTGGGAGGGGCCCTGAGAAAGCTGGTCCATTTGTTTCATAAGAAGATGAAGTGTGTAGAGATAAGATGTGCTGGGGGTCCCACAGTGACTCAGGCACAGAGCCAGGATGAGAGCCTAGGTCTCTAGATTCACTGATAGTGGTTTTTATTTTATTTTATCTATTTTAAATTTTATTTCATTTATTTTCCCCCCCAGGTTACAGCACAGTACCAGTGAAAATTGTGCAAGTTTCTGAAACAGTCCAGGTAAACATTTCTGTTTCTTTTCTCTAGGCAATCAGGGCATATTTAATCCTTCTTTTTCTATAGCAGTTTTATGCAGTAGATCTGATTATGTACATGTCTACATAGGTCATAGCTACCATATGGGGACCAGATTTATTTCTGTCAGCTGTAGGAATGTCTTTGACTTTCTTTATCTTAATGTTTTTCTTTCTTTCAATCCAAATTCAATGAAATCTATTCCATGTCTACCACCTATGTTAATTCAAGCTTTCATTAAACTATTAAGTGATGAAAAGCAAATAATTTTGTCATGACTGCCAAACCAAATCTGTCAAAATAGTTGTATGGGTATAAGTTCAGAATGATTCTGAGCAGCACGTGATCTAAGCAAGAAAGAATGATGCTGATATTGATCAGTGTGACCTGTAAGGATGATGGGGGAAGGAGTGAGAATGGTTCTTGTGAACCTCGGTTTCTGCTTCCAAGAGATCAAAAACAACAGAATTGAGAGTCAGAGATGGGACAAGACAGTGTGTGCTTTCTGGATGTAAGTGACTCTGCTGTGTTGGAAATGTAGGCTGTATGAAAGGCATGATAAGGGAGCTGGTGAAGACTGTAACCACGTTTTGGTGGCAACCTGATTTGCTGGATTCTGGAGTTTGGACAATGCCAAAACTGTCAATTATTTAGGTCAAGTGCCTGGAAGGATTGAAGCTGTCTTGCAGGAGTATGAATCCAGCAGCAATGTGGATTGCAAAGAGAAATCATAAACAGCAATTAGTAGGTGGTTTCAAAAGGCTAGGTAAGGGACAATGAAAGCTTGACTTAGGGATTTGACTGCAAGCCTGGAAAAGACAGAGTGGATATGAAAAACATTGTGGAAGTACAATCAGTAGTACTTACTGTCCAATAAGATGACTGAGTAATAGAAAATGTAGGTCAAAGTAACACTTAACATTTCAAGCCTGAAGTGATATGGTGGTATTAACTAACAGGAGGGGTTATAGGTAGGGGTCAGGGATAAAGTGTGCTGAATTTTGTTAAATTTACTTCTTCCCAATCAAGAGTTAATCTCAGAATTGTAGACTATTCATGTGAAAAGTGACTTTAAGAGACACATGTTCAAACAAAATCATACTTGCAAATTTACTTGGCCATGCCTGAACTCTAACAGAAAGTATAGTTATATATACATGTAATAATCATTCACCTTCATGGGAATTTTATTCCTCTCTCACAGTTCTTAATTGGAAATGATAGATGCTCAGGGTCATATTCAAAAGTAGAAGAATAAGAAGCTTCCTGATAGTGCAAACTAGTATGTTGGCATCTAACAGTAGTTAACACTAATTTCATGCTTATACTTTATACCAGCCTGTGTTAAATACTTTACATGTGTCATCTCATGTAATGCTTTTACCATCCCTGTGATTTTGGTATTTTTCCATATTTCACAGATGAAGAAACTAAGACTTAGAGTATAATTTGCCTCAGGTCATATATCCAGGACACACAGATCAAGAGCTTAACTTGAAATCTGTCACTAAATTGCCCATTGTCCCAAATATTGAAACACAGTCTCTGGTCTAAATAAAAGCATGTAAATTGCCAGAATAGCCAAATAAATAAAATAAAATAGCATTTGGCTAGGATTGGACTGTGGGATAGTGAATGATCCTGGATAATAGATAGCTATAACCCCCAAATCAAATAAAAAAGATCTTCAAGGTATTATGGAGTCTGTAGCTTATGAAAAGGCCTTGTCTTCCACCTACATATTCTGCAAGCTTGAAGGCAAATCTAACCTTATCACATATTCTTAATTATTAGATTTGCAAAGGAAGGCCTGCTCATTGCCTTTCCTTTTGAATTTGTCTTTATAAGCAGGTCTAGTTTTCTTCTTCATGGATGAAGTGACAGCTTCCCAGTAGAGAATACAAATAAAGAAATATGGCTGTTACCCCTAATCGGGACACCAGTACCACCTCTCTGCTATAGGCAAGCTGATAGATGCTATGTACTTGCAATAAAAATGAACATTGTGTTTCAAAATAGAACAATGGCTTACCACAGTTCCCACTCAGACACACCCTCCTGGATATCAAGAGGAAACGTGCTTTATGGTTACCTACTTCTACATTTACAGCAGTTATTAGGTTTCGTGGCCATCTTAAGTCTCCTCAGAGGAATCCACCCTCCTCTTTTTACAACTAAGTTTTTTTGTGTGTGTATGTGTGTGTGTGTTTGTTTTTTTTTGTTTTAGCTGAGCCATCCTGCCACCTGATGGCAGCTCAGTGGCAGCTCAGCTCGGGCTGGGCATCGAACTGCTGTTACTCAGAGCTTAGCTCGCACTCTTGAGTGAGCTCTTAACCAATGAGCCACTCCGCTGGCCCAAACCCTCCTCTTTTTAGAAATACTGCTTCTGCCCTGCACTGGAAGAGAGCAGATGACCTTGCTTCCCTCTGCAGAGAGAAGAACAAAAGAATCATCCCATTCCATGGTTTTTCCCACCCATTGGAGTCACTGCCTGAAGCCAGTGCACTGCTTCTCACTAGTGCAGAAGTGGGCAGGACATCCAAATTGTGCCTTCACTTACTCCCATTTTACATATTGGCAAATCTAGAGGCAGATGATGTACCTAATGGTCAGGTCACCTTGGATTGTCAATGATAAGTGCTCACTGCTGGTCCCAGCTCCAACCAAGATTAAGCCTTGTCCAAAGGTTCTCTTAAATCCTTCTCGCTTTGAGAGCTGCTTCAATTTTTAGACCTTTTTAAGAAAAGAGGAAGTCAGACTTTAGGCATGTGTTAAGTATATTGAGTTTTGAGTGGAAAAAGTTTGAGGGAAGCAGTTAATGCATTTAATAATAATAATAGGGAGATTTTAAGATGGAAAGAGCCATATGGGGCTTCTGCCATCAGAGAGAGCATGATCAACTCACCACTTCCTCACCATTTTATTTTAGACCTCGGGATCCTACCAGTAGAGGTGGTTTTTGAGGGGCTTTTGGCCAGCTTTTGTTTTACCCAGTGGATCATGGGATAAGCTTGAATCAATGTCAGTCGTAATCTAATCCAGGATTTTAAAATTTTAACCACAAAGAATATAAATTGTGTGTAAAATACAAAACATTTATTTTAAATTTAAATCTTAACAGGTTGTCCATGACATCAATGGCCTTAGTTTTGATTTTCTAGCACATTCCATTGACCTTCTTAGCTCTGTTTCAGAGACTCTCTTGGTGAGGATCTTGACAACAACATAGCATCCCAAATTCACTATAAAAAAATAACATTCTTAATGTTAACGCTTCTTGAAAACATTATACAAGTTAGAGGACTTGAAGGCAGGCAGCCAAAATGATTGAAACTTTTTCTTTTATCCAAAAAGCCCTGTTTTGAAACCCTCGAGTAGGAAGCCTAGAATGGGATAAGAACCACTAACAGGAATCTGTCCTTTATGAATAGGTCAAGGCAGAACAAACACATCCATTCTACTAAAGCTTATCGACACTGGACCCTGACTTGAATAAATGTACATAAATATATATGCATATACATACATTTAAAACAAAATAAGAGTGTAACTTAAAGACAAGAAAAAGGAGACTCAGTAATAACCAAAGTATTGACCCTGACGAGAAGAGGTGAAAGTGTTTACAGAAGCCTGAGGATGGAGCCTCTGTATTTCTGGCCTTATATTTATCAAGGAAGGGCTTTCGCTGGAGTAACCCCCAATCCCAGTTTCTTTATCCAAATCCTTACTGATTCCTTCCTGGAGGTGGGATGATTTATCATCATCACAATATAGTCATTGAAATGTATCACTCATGAACAAATTAATTTGATGAGTAAAGGTCAGAGTAAAAAGATACAACATTTAATGAGATCAAATCTAGAAGGCATCTGGTTTTGTCTGGGAAGAAAATGGGTCTTGATAGTAGCATATTCCAATACTAGTGCACAGATTCAATAAGGGAATACCCAGAATCCACACACTACTGTGATTGTCATATCTACATTATGCTGGGAATCAGGATATCTGGAGTGCTTGGAGCTGAAAAATGAAATAGAAACCTGGGAACCACTAGACTTTCCATTGCTTTCCTATGGAATTCCCATATATGTAGGCAAGTGTCCCAAAGGGAAGGTGTGTTTAGTTTGATGACTGATTGACATTGCTGCCCATAGGGCAAGGTGGTGATTGCTCAAAAGGCAATGAAATTCAATCCCAGTGAGTTGAATGACAGGAAAAATGGGTCAACCAAGAACCTATGCATTTTTATTGTCCTTTCTAGGTATATGTATTGATGTGTATGTATGAATATATAAATGTATAGAATATGTATTGATGTATGCAATTCATATTTATACCATATATACTTATCATATATAATATATATAGAAAATGTATTATGAAAAATTTTTAAACATATACAAAGGTAGACACAATGGTGTAATCAATTCCACAAGCGCTCATAACCCAGCTCAATATTTATCTGCTCATGATCAATTTGTTCTTTTATGCCTCCACTCATTTTCTATTTTTCCATTCCTGATTATTTTGACACAAATTCCAGACGTAATATTATTTCATCTACAGTATTTCAGTGTTTGTCACTAAGACTCCCTCTTCGGGCCGGCCGAGTGGCGTGGTGGTTGAGAGCTGGCTTGGGAAGCCCGCGGTCCTGGTTCAGGTCCCACATATGAGGGCCAGTAACACTGCCCTCAAAAAAAAAAAAAAAAAGACTCCCCTCTTTTAAATATAACTACAATATCATCATCTTATATCCAATTGAAATTAATAACTATAGTATTTTTACTTAATCTTATTTTGTATTACTTTCCCCCAGATAAAATCCTGGTTTTTAATGACACCAGCATAGTTACTCAATTGCCTTATTTCTTTATTATATGTGACACACATAACAGGCTTAATACTACCATTAACAATATGATTTGTAAAAAACAGTTTAAAATTTTTTTACACTCTCTTTGTGTTGAGGGAAGTACTTTCACATTACTGTGTTTTACAGTCATTTAGAATATTTCCTATAGCAGTTCCATCAACTAGAAACACAAGTTCGTTTTTATTTCATTTTCCTTTTGATGTTTAGGGTTTGCTTTTTAAATTTCAACTTTCTGTAATTATGTAAAATGTTTACTGATTCTGAAATCAATTGTATGAAACAAATTATATCCATGGTAGTTTAACTTCTATTTCTGTCTCTTCCATATTACTCCCTACTTAGGTTACATTATAATTATTTTATAACTTAAAGTAAACAGATAAACATATCCTGGCATAATTACAGAGTAGTACCTTATACGCACTTGTTTTCACTGCTTTTCATATTTAACAATATCTTCTAGAAATTACTCAATAGTAGTATATAAATATAGCAATCAAACTTATAATAGGTGCATAGAGTTCCATTGTGTTGATATATCATACTTTATTAAATGTATCCACTACTGTTATGGATTGAATTGTGTCTTCACAAAAACGATATATTCAAGTCCTAACCCCTGGTACCTGTAAATGCATCTTTATTTACAAGTAGCGTCTTTACAGATGTAATTAAGTTAAAATGAAGTCACATTCATACATTAGATGAACCGTAATCCAATGACCAGTGTCCTTATAAGAAAAGAAGAGAGACAAAGGGAGAAGATGGCCATGTGATAATGGAGGTAGAGATTGGAGTGATGCATCTACAAGCCAAGAAACACGAAGGATTGCTGGCAAATACCAGATGTTAGAAGAGGCGAAGGATTCCTCCCTACAGGTCTCAGAGGGAGCATGGCCCTGCCAACACATTGATTTCAGACTTCTAGATTTCGGGACTGTAACACAGTAAGTTTCTGTTGTTTTAAGCCACCCACTTTGTGGTAATTTGTTGTGGCAACACTAGGAGACAAATGGTCATTTGGGTGCTTCTAGTCTTTTGCTATTGCAAACAAAGCTGCTATGAAAAGCTTTGTAAATGCACCATTTTGTATTTTTGCCATAGTACTTTGGAAGGATTCTTAGAAATGGGATGGCAGGTTAAAAGGTAAATGCATGTGTAGTTTGGAAGACAGTGTCAAATTCCCTTTCATAGGGGTTTTATTATTTACATTGCCACCAACAATTTTCAAAAGTGCCTACTTCCCCACATGTAAAATTTTGCCAACCTGATAGGTAAAAAATGGTTTATCAATGTAGTTTTAATTTTAATCATCTGTATTGGTAAAGTTGACCATATTTTTGTATAGTTAACAGTCATTTGTATTTCTTTTCTTGATGAACTATCTGTTTATCTATCCAGACGTTTTTTTCTTTGGGGGTAAATATCTCCTTTCCCATATCTAGAAGTCATTTTTATATTAGGGTTATTAATCATTTGAGTTATGTTGCAAATGTTTTTTTTCCTCAGTTGATTTGTCCTTTTATTTGCTAATGAGGGGTTATTTATTTATTGCCATCATTAATGCATTTTTAAGCTCTTTATTTCATAAATTGAAAAGTTTTTATCTATAATCAGCCTATGGAAAATATAGATACTTTTACTGAGGATAAAGCTAATATAGAGAGCATTTTAGACAGTTTTAACTTTTTTAAACCTTATTGCATATTATTGGATCCATTCTTAAAGTTGGTTTTGAGGAAACCTGACACAATTCTAGGTTCTATGGTGTACAACACTCAGTTAAATAAAGGAATCTTTGCTCAAATGAAAGCTTTCTCATTAGTGTTTGGTGTGTGGATAGAAAGTGTCAGATTACCTATTAGTAAGGAATGAATAAGCAGACATTTAAAAATACATTCAATTTTTAAAACGTATTCAATTAACATTTAAGCATACCATATAAATATACTTTAACAATTCAACTTATGTCAAACACTGAAACTTTACTAAGTCTTTGACATATAAATATATGTCTTCTTCCAAGTCTAAAACTGATCTAATTTATCCAGACCCTGCGAGTAGTTACCTCTATAATCTTGAACAAATGTGCTTTCGTTTCTGTCTTTGTAAGAAGAGGTAGCTGGAAGAAAATATTTCTAAACCCCATTCCTAAAATGTATTGATCTGCTTTCTGTGATAAGGATCTGATTCGTTTGCTTAGAAAACTCTTGAACAAATTTTACCTCATTATTATACTTTTAATTTGTACCAAAAAAAATTCGTTCCAGCACCTCATAGTTGACATTAAAAACCCGAGTTTTCACATTTTTCTGTCTTCCTCCTGGAATGGCCTGAATGTACATTTGTAATAGAGGGGTATTTTCAGAGGGGTATTTTCAAGTCAGGGGCAGAGACAGAGGGTAAACTCATGTTTTGGGTCTTAATCCGCTCACGTGCGTGCGTGCATGTGTGTACATCTGGCAGAAGTTCCCTTCAGGATGGAATGCTTCTTCATTCTCTCTAGGTGACAAGGAAGAGAGGGCAGAGTGGGAGAGCAAATTCTCCAGGTTTTTTTTGAGTTGACGTTCTTATTGTACCCAACATAGAAGCAAAACTTCAGTTTTTGCTGACCACTCAGGCAAAAGTCCCCTGCCACATCATGCTTCCTCATGCCCTATTCTTTTCCTTCACACCAGTTATATTTACAAATCATATATTTTATGTTTGTTTACCTTTGCGACTGGATTGCAAGTTCCATGAGGACAGGGATCAGATATTAAACTAGTAAACATTTAATAAGTTTTTAAAAAAATTATTTGTATTCTATTTTAATACAGATGTATTATTTAATTTAATAAGTATAGTAAATTTAACAAATAATTCAATGGTAGTCCTTCCTCATTATTTGTGGATTCCACATTTGCAAATTTACCCACTTGCTGTGGTTTATTGGTAATCCCTGAATCGGTACTCCAGGGCCTTTATCGGTCCTTCCTAGAGGTGCACTAGCTGCAGAGCCATGGAAAAGGTGTTACCTGTCGCACACGGTCCCAGATGAGGTCAAACAAGGAGATGCTGTCTTGTTTCAGTTCTCATACCATAAACAAGTGTCCTTTTCAGGATTTATTTTTGCCATCTGTTTTGTGTTTTTGTTCTTTTTATTGATAGTTTCACTGTTTAAAATCGTCCTTGGGCTTGTCTAGCGTTCTTAGGAGGCTGTAGCCTCTAGAAGGCTTTAATCTGCCTTACAGTAAACATGCATGTATTAGATAAGCTTCATTATAACTGGTGTCCCAACCAGTTATAATTACTAATGACAAGGTCACAGATGGGGAAGTTCAGAGCCTGTGAACCAGCCTGGGCTCTGAGGAACTACTGTGAGATGTTGACTCACTTCTGTCACCCATCAATGTCTGTCTCAGAGTTCTTCTTTTATAAAATGGTGTTAGACTGAATGATATCCAAGGTCTTCTCTGGCAATAACCTTCTAAGGGTCTCAGTTACAAAAGACTCGAGCTATGAAGGGATTTCAAGGAAGCTCTGAAGATATTTGTGAATGATCATAAATTAACCTTATATCCAGAACAAGGATGATGCTATCTATGATCATGGTCCTTGTCCTTGAAATGATCTTGATTTTTCTCAGGCCCTTGTAAACTGATTGTCTTCATGGGAAATTCTCTGTTAAATTTCCGTTACTATGACAGTCTCCTCCAGGAGCAAAAGATGAATAGTACTGAAATTTGAGGTCTTCTTTAGAAGTGTAAAATGATGTCCCTGAAAATTAAAGGGTATTTGAGAGCCCTTAAGACTGATCCCCGAGAGGATGACAAAATTAGGAAGTTACAAATAAAATAAATACAGACTCAAGCACTGACTTGGTTTATTTATTGGTATAAATAGAATTCCACAGATATGGGTCAAAATAGTCACATATATCAATGAACTGTCTAAATTTTGTAAAGCTTAATTCTGAAGGAACACAAACTAGTTATAGCATGCAGATCAGATCACGTGACTCCTGGGCTTTCATTTCTTCAGCAATGAAATGGAGGTGAGGAGACCCTGACTTATTATTTCATCATGTTGATCAACAAGTAAGACACATGCTTTCTAAGATCATGATGAATATAAGAATATCTTCTAAGAATGATTTACTATAACCTGGTGGGGACTTAGCATTACATAATGGCAATGGCATATGATGCTATCACATACATGTCAAATGCAAAAAGGAAAGCTGTGGAAGTTTCATTTTGGTCCAATTTTTAAGAAATTGACCAAGAAGAACTTATGGAGAAGCAGCAATTTTTAAAATCCTAATACATTGTTTGATGAGAATCAAACTATTCACTTTTGTTCTTGTATTAAAGCATCTGGTTCTTTTCCATGACCCAGAACTGACTGCAACAATGAAAACCTGGTGTGTGTGAATTTTAATATTAAATATTCCCAAACAAACTAAATAACAAAATTAATTATCCAGGACATATTGAGTAACAAAATAAACTATTATCCATGTATGCCTATGGTCTGAAATGGACTTTTAGTCCTGAATAATAAACTCACACTTCCAAGTGCTGTAGGGATTTGTGTCTACATTTGACATCTGCCTCATTAGGGATTCAATTAGCCAAACAGATGAGATGCTGGTAGTGATAGGCATATTCATATTAAATAAGATTATTTTGGCAAACCTCTTTGCCAGGAAGCAAATAAATAATATCAATACAAAACTACATAGTTAATAGAGATAAGCAGGTTGATTTCTTAGAGGTAAATATCATTTTTGGTGGCTGAAATGTCCTGGCTCATGCTATTTCTTTCTTTGGATTCCAGGCTACTCTTTCCACTTGCGTAACTGCCGTACTGAGAAAACGGCTCTTTCCTAAAGTCATTTTCCAGCAGCAGTATGATGACTCATGCATATGCAATGACCTTGTAAAGTCATTGATGGGAGCTGTAGAATTTTTCTTTAAATTCATTAAAAAAGATCAAGAAGTCCATGTATGACTCAAAGTAGCCTTTGTTTTCTGCTTGCTGCCCAAACTATCTTTGCTTTCAGGTTGTTCGTTTATTTGTTTAATAGTGACACTGGCTTATGAAAATTAAAAATAATACAAACAAAAAATATTTTCAAACATCCATGAAAGGAAAATTGCCATATTCAGTGACCAACCAGAGCTCCCAAATAGCCTGAAATATATTTCTGTATTTAATTTTTAGCGAAAGGGTCATCTATACAAGGACATTAAGATCAGAAATTTAGTGAAGAAAAATAGTAATCTAGATCGTCTTGGGCTCTTCTTAAACTAGTATTATATTTTTAAATCTGGCTCTGCCACTAAATTGCTGTGTGATTTTTGATAAGTCAATTAGCCCAGTTTCATCATTTCTAAGATTCATTCCAGCCTTAAATCTATGATTCTACAATGAAAATAGGATCCAGAATCACGGCCAACATCAGTTAGTAGTGAGGTTAGGGGACGGTTTATCTGTCCCCTGGGGATTTCTGATAAACTATAAATAAACTATAAAAAACTATAAATGTTAAAAGATTAAAACATCCTATTCCCTAATCGCCCAGGTTAATTATTCATTTGTGTTCTGCAGGTTGGGACATAGTTCAGCTCACTTGAGCCCAGTTAAGTGTGTTTACAGATGATAGTATATAGTATATAATATTATAGCAACTAAGATCAATAGTATAATAACTAAATTATCAGAAACAGATAAATGATAATTTAAGATAAAGTTGATAATGCAAACCTGCGAAAAGGGAGGCAGCAGAAAATGGCAGAGCTGACACCAAACACTTATATCAACTGAGGTTTCATAAGCAGATCACAAAATTTCAAAAATAATATAAGGACTATTTTAAATATGGACTTATATCCACAATATAAATTATATGTTAACCATGAACTTTAACCTAAGTGTATTTTGTGCCTTTACAAATGAAATAATATAGAACACACACACACACACACACACACACACACACACACACACACACACACAGTGCCAAAAATATATATATACATTTTAAGAAAGGAAAACTCTATTAAAATTGTAATACTCAATATATACTGATAATAAAAGATGAATACAAGTCACGTTTGACTTCTGCAATTATAAGAAGTGCTCAGAGTGTTTACCGTCAGAGTCCAGACACTTCGACAGAGTGTTTACTCGGCGGAGTCCAGTAGATTATGGCAAACTACTGCTTGAACAATGTTGACCGAAGTATCCACTTGTATACATTTTTTTGGCACCTCTGGTATCTCTTTGTGTATGTGTGTGTGCGTGTGTGTGTACGTGTGTGTGTATAGGAATTTTATTGCTGAATTTTTTTACTAATAGGAATACGTGATTTCTTTAGTTAACTAATATCTATAACTAGATAGAATTATAGATGAGGCAGAACATACCCTAGAAAACTGGAATTTTTATATGTCAACTAATTTAGTCAATAACCTCTATAATATAATGTTGTACTTGATACATATTAAGTACTAAAAAGTCCTGTGGACACACTTGAATGAACTATTATATTTGCTAAGAAATTTCCCCCTGAAACACCTTTACCAATTAGCCAACTTGTTTATAGTTGAGCACCTTGATTAATGGGGAACTCCCTACCTCTGAAGACACCCACATTGTTAAAGTGTTATCACACACACACCACAGGACACACACAGAGAAAAGGAGAAAAAAAGAAAAAAAAACTCTGAATGATTATAAATGTATAATATACGTTCCCTATTTTTCTCCCAAAAGATATTGAAAGTTAAGTTCAAATAAATCAATGTCTCTTCTACAGTCTTATTTAGTGGAAACAACTTGCTTAAAGCTGTGGGAACAGAAGCAACAAGGTAAAAAACAAAAAAGAAAAGCTCATGCAGTGGGAAAGAATAGAGTTGCATTCTACAAAGGTAGATATAGTATAGATAGATAGATAGATAGATAGATAGATAGATAGATAGATAGATAGATAGATAATCGTAAACAGTGGACATATGTGTGGTTTTATTTGTTTATTTATTTTTATTTTTTTGAACTTTAATGTACAGGATTCTTTGTCTCTCTGCAGTAAGCTATACTAATCACCACAGACCTGCTCCCTAATAATGATGCCTGCGATAACTCTCATAGGTTAGATTCCCGATGTGTCATCACCAACAGGTTCTTGGCATAGTACTGTGAAAGGTCTTTTGGAACCTGCCCAGAAGAGCAGAGTTCAGCCACAGCACAGGGAAGCCCTAGCACAGCCTGCAAGTGTGTTTCTAAGGTGTAGTCAACATGCATAGAGCCCATCTTTTTCATGCCAGGATTTACCCTAATTATAAAATAGTCCCTGTCCTTGTGGTGCCTTCCTCTTTGTGCGCCAGTGCCCATTGGTGGGAGCGTTCTAATTCAGGCCCTCAGCAGCCCTGGGCTGGGGGATCACTACATCCCGCAAATGAGGAAACTAACTGAATGGGGAGTGTGACTCCAAGCGAGAAAGAGGACGTTTGTGTTAGCAGAACTCCTAAGTTCTGGGCAATATTGGAACTACTGTACAATGAATACCTGCAGCAATTTCCTGGGAATAGGTACCATGCCTTCCCCTTAGGACATGTTTGTCTGTTTAATTTTCACCCACTTCCAGGTGCTATTGACTTATATTTCTAAAGCTGTAGTTTCTCTTAGGCCTGAAACTATATCCTGGTAAATGAACTGAAGCTATTTTCTTTTAGGAAAATGCAGTTTTTTGTGTTTTGTTTGTCTGTTTCATGTTGGGCAAAGGATTGAGTTTCAATTATCATAGAGATGCAAGTCCAAGTGGCAATTAGCCAGTTTTTTCCTGTGTCTCTACCTTTCTGGGAGAGTGGAATTACACATTTCCTTCATATTATTTTTAAAATAGTTAACATACAAGTCCTTGTTGCATCTTTTTTTGGGGGGATGAGGTAAAATTCATGAAAACAAACCTGTTGGTATACAGATTCCTGGATTCCTTTTCCTAACCGGAAGTCACTCACTGCTTCTGCTGTGGCCCTGCCTAAAGGAAGTGAAGTTCTTCCCCATAATAAAAACTTTTTGTTCTCTTCATCTCCCTCCTCCGCCATGTGAGACCAGAGATAGTTGGAATTCACCGAAGCACAACCAGGAGGTTTTCACAAAGCACCTGGTAACTGGGTTCTTACTTTGAGAGATGTGTTTTTCAAATGTAGTGTTGGCTGAATATAAGAAAAGTAGAATCCGATTCCAGGTTATCAGTTAATTTCATTGTAAGATGCTTCCTAGCTACTGTACGAACTGACTTAAATCAGTAAGCAAGCAACCAATAACAGAACAAAAATTGCATTTCCAAGCAAATAGATTTACAGCCAAAGAAACTGAGTTGTTTGAATGGTATTTCAAATCTCAGAATTCCAGGTGGCAAAATAACAAGGGAATGTTTGGGACTCAACCCTTCCTCAAATCTTCATAGGTTGATGGCAAATTTGCCTGTGATGTAACCAAGACACCTGAGCCCTGTTAGCCTGCACTGTTATGGCGGTAGGTTTGGTGGAGGGCGGGTTTGGGGGGGAAGGTGAAGCTCAGGCAGACGGAGAATCACAATGTTTTAAAACTGCCTTCTAGCCTATTTCCTAAGGTCGTTCAGCTGGGGCAGCTGGTCTCAGGAAAAGGACATGGACTTTTTGAGGAAGTGATTTCTGAGTTTAAACCTCCGTTTTTCCATTGGTTAGCACCATGACCTTAGCCCAGCTGCCTTAGCATCAGTTTCTTCATCTATAAAATGGAAGTCATAAAGCTTACCTTTGAGAATTTCAACAATTACGGGTTTCTTACAATGCATATAACATGTCTCTTCCACAGATTTATTTAATAGAAACAACATTTTTAAAGCCATGAGAACAGAGGCAAGAAGGCAAAAAAACAAAAACACAAGCAGTAGGAAGGGATAGAGTTGCATTCTACAAGAATAAGTCCCTATTCAGGGTATTACACATTTGGAATGTTTAGTAAGAGTCAGTGTCTATACAGATAACTTGACTAGCTATTCTAAACAACTAAATAAAACTGCAACATAATTACTAGCTGTGGTTTTATCCTTTGGAATTACTAAAATTTAGAGTTAGACTATTTCTTAAAGAACACCTAAGTCAAACTCTTTATTTGACAGTTAGAACCAAACAATTGTCAGGCAGGAAAAGTGACTTTCTCAAGACTTAAAATTCCCAAGTGCCAGCTCCAACCCTGGATCCCAGGTTTCCTGACTCTCACTTCACTCTTTCCCCCACCACACCACGCCCATGACAACACAGGCAGAGAAATGAGTCTACACTCATTCAATACTGTTTTTATAATTATGACCTTGATGTTGCTGGCAACTACACAGCCAACTTAAGGAAAACATTGAATTGTCTCTGGTCCTCAGGTATGTTTATTCATGCAAAAGTCCCCACGAATTCGATTACATTACTTTCTGACATGCGATTTTCAAATTCCTGCTAGGATGTGTTTATCGGTTTGTCTATTTAAGGAACTAAATATTTTTTAGCGATTTATTTCCCTAAGCCTAAATTCCCATATCTCATTATACACCCTACTGGGTATCAAGAAGGTACATTTTTTCTTCTAAAATTTGCTTCCTTTGGCCACAGACTTCATAATTTCAAGCAATTACCTAATAGCTACTGTGAGCTTATGAGAGACTGGCCATCAATTTGGGTCTGTGGTAATTAATTATGAGTAACTATCTTTTATTCTCCCTTCAACCTTTACCCTCCACTATTTCACTAGCCCTTCAGTCTCAAACCCACTGGGTTAACCTTCTATAACTTGAATCAAATAGCTGTCCTTTCCTTTTTTATGTGTTTAGTTTTTTGACTCCAGTGACTAAGTACACACCATTTAAACAATCATCAGAAAGCTCCAGCCCAACTTCCTGTGAGCTTCCTTTAATCACACATCCTCTGGACTCATTAAATCTTATCTGTGAGAAAAGATGCTGCCCAACATTTCCTCTGCAGCTGAGGCTTTGGTCCACGATCGTCCAAAGAACTAACAATTTTGAGCCTGGGCCAAGCTGCAGACTCGGCAGCATTGGCAAGGACAGATGGCTGGTGAGTCCTGGGTCACCAGGGCTTTCTCCAGCAGGAAGTTGGAACGCCTGTGATGACACGGACACAGGATTTATAAGGCGGGAAGGCTGAATGAGAGCCACGGCGTGAAGGACATAATGTGTTCCAAGTACTTCAGGGCCTGGACTCTACCTCAGGCAGCCTCGGCTGAGGTACAAGACTGCTTGGAAACCATGAGCAATAGAGACATGGGTAAACTCAAGTGAATGAATGCTCGCCAGTCTTACTCCCATTCATCCCTCTCCATTCACATTGTCATGTTTCCTTCCCAAATGGACTTTAATACACATATTAGCAATGAGCGGATAGAAAAGAAGTCTGTCAGGTTTATTGAGTGTCCGTTGTCTGAACAGCAGGGTTTTGGGTTTTCCATCTCCTTGTGCCCATCGTGTACAACTAGCCTCTGCAGTTGGTATGCACTGCGTGACTGTCATCTAGCTGTGGGCAGCTTTCTGCAAGAAAGGGTCTACTGGTTCACTGTGTGTAATGTGTGAAAGTAAGGTACTGATAAGCATGTGTTTTGTTCTGGTGACAGCATTTTGGCTTGCATGGCAACTGACCTTGATCTGAAATGACTTTTTAGTGAAATTTACCTGTTGGTATGAGCTGAGGGATCTTTCTTTTGAGACTACAAGACCTATAAAGAAGTGAATCAAAAGTTTTTCTCTCTCTCTCTGTCTCTCTGTCTCTCCTTCCCTCTCTCCCTCTCTCTATCTCTATCTCTCAAGCTTTGCTATGTTACTTAAAGATAGTACAACTACAGAGTGCATGCTCTTGGATATTATCTCCTAGAGTATTCTATACTCCAGGAAATTATAAGCCTGCAATTGAGAAGTACAAAAAATTAGCTGATTTGACTCATCATTTATTTCAATATTTATTATTAGGCATACCCAAGGTATAATTACAATAAACCTATTTTCTCTAAAACAGAGAAATATTCTAAACAAAATAAAGATATCATCTTACAGTCTTTATATCATAGACAGTGACTTTTATGCATGTACATTTGCCTATTAAGATTCTTTGATAAAAATATGGGCCCTAGACAATGAAAAAGTATACACATTTAATGAAATCTCATGTGATTTCTGGTATGACTCCTCTTTCTGGAGAAGTGGGTAAGGGGGAGGCTAGAGGGGAAGAGCATTGACTGAAATGAGTAGGTTCATGCTGATAACTTCTTCAGAGAAACTGCACAAGGGTATGCTTGATTGAGGTAAAAAAAAGTCAGCAATAAAAAGATTTCATGGTTGCTAAGAGACTAAGAAGCATATTTAGGCATAATGGACATTTCACTGCCTCTGCCAGCATCAACTTTTTTCTGACCAGAATTCTTTGATTCTCAAAATTTGAATCTATTTAGTTCCAGGGAAGTGAGCTGCAGTTCTCCTCCAGGGAGCATCATCTGTTGGATTAAACCAACCAGGGCATCTCATAACTCAGAGTGATTGAACCAATATAGGCAGGAGATCTCAGGGGCCCCAGAACTTTTCCTTGGAATGCTGAGTCAAGGGTCATCTTTTTCTACTGTGGACACAAATAATAAAGATATAGCTCAGGGAGTTGTTGACAGAGTTCTCAGGGCCATAAGGTAAGGCTTTACCCAAATAAAATAAAGCAGAAAGAGTGGAGCTGGAAAAGAGAAAAATACTGAGTATTTGTTATGCATTCCAAGACACTAGATTAAGCATCATTTAAAATAGCCCTATTTGGGACTTTTTGAACCCATGAAACAAGAAATACCCTTCTTGCCTACACAATATTTAGCTAGGTTTTTTTGATTCCTGCCACCAAAGGCATTCTAATAAAACATTGAGTAAGTCTGTGTAGTAACTCTGAACTCTGTCCCACAGCCCTGACTCTGACTTCTTCCTCCATTACTGTCGTGACCTTGCAGAGATAGCCAGCTGCCAGAACCCAGCTGGTTAGAATCCTTCCCAGAGGTCGGCGCTTCATGGAGAACAAGAGGGCCTGGCCGGATATCATCACGTCTCCGTTCAGAATCTGCGGCCGCAAGAATAGCAGAGATATCAATAGCAGAGATATGTACTCAATATTGTCTCTAGTTTCTGGGGCTGGACAGGCTGACGGAGCCATCTGCAGGGCAGAAACAGCTGGAAGAGAAAATTGTGCACAAAGCTAATGAAGAGCTGGAGGACAACCGGAAACAGACGACTTGGGGGTAACCTGAATTTCAGAAGAGAACAGCAAGTCCAGTTCCTCAATAGGGACGGGAAATCTACTGGAGGATTTGTAAAGAGTCACACCTCCCAGGCAAAAAGTATGTCCATGCCTCCAAGAAATCACAGCTGGGCAGCCACATCTGTTGGTCTTTGCATCTCCATTCCCCCCCGCCCCGCCCCCACACACACCCAAACAGGGGCTGTAAAGAATATATGAGAAGTCTGTGGAAAGTTCTTGGACGCCCTAAATTTGCCCCTTCCTGGAACATGAGGAAGAGAAAACTCCAGCCTAAGGTTGGTGGAGAGCACTATTGTCTTCAGGGAGTCCCCGAAGAAGACTTGCTGAATCTTTGAGGCCTAATGCCTTCCTTCTGCCTTCCCTCAGAAGGCCCCCAAGTTATCGCCATTAAAGAAAGGCACATAATCGACTAAATTCTAAAGTACTATTGCCTATGTCAGTATACTGGGACTTGCGGTTATCCAAAATTCAACAGTTTGCTATATTTATTTTTCCAGGGAGATTCTTGACTTTCTTTCTTTCTTAAAAAAAAAAAAATGGTAAACCCTAAGACATAAGAAAGATAGTAATTTTTGAATTTCCTGAAGTGAAGCATGTATGTAACCACTAAAAGAATAAAAGTGGTATGTATAATTAAAATACAGTAGAGAGGAAGAATGACAGAAAAACCTAATCAATTCACAATAAAAGGCAAGAAAGGAGAAGAAAAGCAAAGGAAATCAATGGCACAAAATAAGATGAAAACAATTAAATGTATCCGTAGTTAATAATAACCATGAATGAATTCAACTTACCAGCTAAAAAAATGATTGTAAAAATTAGACTTTAGGGCCGGCCGAGTGGCGCGGTGGTTAAGCGCTGGCTTGGGAAGCCAGCGGCCCCGGTTCGGTCCCACATATGAGGGCCAGTGACACTGCCCTCAAAAAAAATAAAAATAATAAAAACTAAATTAGATTTTAATACATTCAGCTATATGTCACTTATGCAATACGCATTTAAAACATAATGACAAAGAAAGGCCAAAAGTAGGGAAATAAATAAAAGACAAACTAGATAATTACTAAGAAATATTAATATCATCAAAATCGACTTTAAGGAAGAAACGTTGTCAGAGATAAAGAAGGTTGTTACATAATCATAAATGAAACAAGTTGCCTAGAAAGCATAATATTCTTGAAAGCATGTACACTGATTTAATAGTCTATCCTCAAGATATAAGCAAAATTTGAAATTATTGCAAAGAACTCTGAACAAATATCCACAATAATGGGAGATTTTAGACATATTTCTTAAAAATAATAGACTTAACAGACAACAAATAGTTAAGGCTTAGAAAATCTGTCAACTACATCTTATGGACATAAAGCACCTAAACAATTAGGGAACATGCAATATTTTCAAGCACACATTGAGCAGCTATATTCCTGTCTTTCTAATAGTTTCCCAATTGTTAGTATTCCTCTAATTTGATTTACTTTGAAATGAAAGGGTACAATGGATGGTTGTGATAGCTTCAGAATTTGAATATATTAATTGCTGAGATGTGTGACTCCTACTAAAGGTCTGGATGGAGGGACCAGTGGTCGGGAAAGTAGTCCTATGAGATTCTTTTGCATAATAATATGTTTTTACTTAGAGTGTATGTTTATTTAACTTAGTGGAGATTATTAGGGGCTAAGCCAACTCCCCTGCCTAACAGTGCTACCCCTTGGTGCTTCTACTGTGTTACTGAGACCTTGGGACTAACCTATTTATTTACCTCTTTCTAAAGTCTAAAGAGCCCTGATCTATAGTTGACATTGACAATGTAGTGTCTTCCATTGCAAGGTTTTATGAGCAAAACAAACTGGGTTCTCCCTGCTGGTTCCCAAATCGAGATGTACATTAGGGTCAGCTGGAAAGTTTCTAAAATACAGATTTCCAGAACCGACAAATGATGCTCTGAAACCCCTTTCTTTCATCCTAATTCTGTAGCTACCTGCTGCCATAACAATTTTCTTGACCTCCCTGTGTATTTCCCAACCTGTGGCACATTTTTTAAATTTGGAAATTGGTGTGTAATTATACCTGTGACTCATTTACCAACCCTAGAGTTTTTTGAAAGATGAATTAGATGGGTTAGAACTGCCAATCTAACACCACAAAAATATCAGGTTTTTTTTTAATAAGAAAATTGTTCTTTCTTTCTCTTAAATCAATTTATTTGTTTTTCTTAAATTTTTAGAATGACGAAAGGAAGTAAACAAGCTGTCTATGATTGGTTTTAGGTCCAGGCTTAACCTCAACTTGCCCATCCTGAAGCAGAAATGATATGGCTTGCAGGGTAAGAGGTCTGCCAAGGAAGGGTAAAGTATCTACATAATGACTCTGTGTGTGTGTGTGTGTGCGTGTGTGTGTGTGTGTGTGTGTGTAATGTACATACTCTACAGAATGTGTATAATTTGAAGAGACTTGGATGGCAGGGGCTGGTTATAATGTGTCTGTTCTGCATTGGAAAAATTCACAGATTTAATCATCTGCATAAAGATTTAACAACACGATAAAATTAGATGTGTCTTTTACATAAGATGTCACTTAGAATGAATGGTTTCCCCAATCTTAACCTTTTAGATTGCAAAATGGTGTAACTCCTGAGGGACATGATAGCATGATTTCTCACCTGCCAATATTACCTTATATCCACTTCGCTCACAGTTATGCTCAGAAAGGGCAAGGGAATGCAAGCATGAAATACAGTAAGATGAAGAAGAGCATAGCTACTTGAGGCTAAGGAAAGAAATGAATCAGGAGATAACATGGAAGAGGTGGATCATTGTGAGCTATGATCTTACGCAGAAGAGGAACTAGCATTGCAGAGGTTATAATTGCCAGAGAATAAATTGTCCCAAACGACACAGGATTACAGGGTTCTGGCTGAGGGTTTTATTCACATGTTAGTAGACAGTAACACATTTCAGAGTGACATCTTTGAAAAAACAGATATAGGTAGAAAGAAAGCTCTTCACCCTTTTTAGGATGCAGTGTGTAAGCACAGATGCCAGGCCCAGACGGAGTTCTGTGCACAAGTTACAGCTTTGCCATTTATAAAACTGAGGCATCAGATGAAAACAAGGTCTGAGTGTTGTTTTTCTTCCAAGTAAAACTCATGACTTGAGAAATTAATCTGTCGTTTTTTTACTTTGAAGCTGAAATCTGCAGTTTGCAAAAGTTGAGACTGGTGGCCTCTCTTCATTTCTTTCTTTATATTCTTATATAACTTAGCAAACTTTCCCAGAAATAGATGATAAAATTTTCACATCAAAGGTATGGGGTAAAATTCTCACATATGTAAAGAAGTTTCTTCCTTTGAGAAGAAATAATGTTATCGGTTGGCGGTTCTCCAAACAATGATATTTCTGCTGGAGTCATTGGTGATAATAAGGGTAAAGGAAATTTACAACTGAGTAAGGGAGGGTAATCAAAGGCAACAAAATACCCAAGGAAAACATAAGTTCATAGTCTACTTTTTCTTTCAATAGTATGCTACAGTTCTTTAGAAAAATTCAAGAACAAATGAATATTTAGTCAGTCATTTATTTGTTTGACAAACCAACCTTCTTGCATAACTACTGTGTATCAGGCACAATGATAGCACATGAGAATGCAAAAATATGACCAAGACTCTCCTTTCCATTCTAGGGAGAGCTTCACATAATAATAACACTGATTATTATTAATATTTTTATTATTCTGCAATAAGTGTTCTAATCTAGGTATATAGGAATTTAGGGAAAGCACTAAAAAGGAAGCACTTAATTGTATTCACTAGATGGGAGTAAGACAAATACGGATGGATGTAGAAGACATTGTAATGGAAGAAATTACACTGGGTGAAGTAGAGGCACAAGCTGCTGATGTCAATTAACACACCCTTTGTTCTTATTTGGGGAAAATTGTATTATCTTCTTTATGGACCTTAAAACAGTAGAGCTAAAAATGATGAACAAATTTGAAAGTCTTTCACTGGAAAATCACCCTTAAATAGATGGCCATGTTTAAAACTTGTACTGTTGGGTGTACTGTAAAGATGAAAGCCTCAGTGGTATGAAACAAAGATATTCTGATACAATTTATTAATGTTTAGGTCATATAATCTGATAGTTATCTTAAAACACCAATTCTAAATTGGTGAAGAGGATGCTTTGACAGACCCAGACTGGTTTCTTGTCTCTGAATTTGACCATTTACCAGCTTGACGATCTCCTTGTCTCGCATACCTACAGGTAGAGGTATTTAGAGTTCTTACCTACAGGTAGAGGTATTTAGAGTTCTAGGTTGGAGCTCAGACCCGTTTTTGACCTTGAAGCCTGGTTCTGTAAGCTGGAATTCTAAGGCTTAGACACTACCTTGGATCTCTAGTCTTATAACAATATTCTTGTTCTCATGTTTGAGTATTAGTGTTGAAACTGTATCCACTGTAAAAATCCCTTCAATTCCTGAAGTCTGCTTCTGAAAATTCACTGTTATTTGAGGTCTTGCTCCCCAAAGAGAGATGTCCTCAATAGCAACAGCCTACAACTCTGATTACAACTGGAGTCCTTGTTATCAACCCCCAAGGGCATTTTGGAAAATTCCTCTGCTCTGGTTTATAAGTCTTTGACATAAATAGTGGTTCTGGACTGCTATCTATTGACTGTGCTGTTTTAGATATTGAGGCTCTTGATGTGGTGTTTTGCTTACTAGACTAAAATTCCTTACAATGGTAGTAGGACCAAGACTTCCTTGTCAGCTTTCACCCTTAATTGCTTTGTTTTACTATTTTTAGGAGCATGAGCTTAGCCCAGCAAAGGAGAACAAATCACGCATTACTAACATCACACCAAGATTCTGAGACAGCTGTACGTTAGCCATTCCTCAGCTTCTGCCTTTCTCACTTGATCAACTGCTAGGTTGATTCTCACAGTTCTCTCTCTAGGTGATCATCGGACTTCAGCTATTATCCTTTTCATCCCTATGGGGTCTTTAAAAGTTGTGAATTGCCCTTTTTCCCATTTCTAGCTCTGAAAGCTCAACTGCAATGTAAGTGATGAGATGTCTAGTTCTAGGTCCTGGAGATTCTTGCTTATTACAACTGATCATGCATACCTTGTCACCATTATATCACTAATCTATCCTGTTTCTAGCAAATAGTAAGGACTTAAAGATTTTCAAATAAATCCCATTGCAGATAAAAATAACGTGTTTGCTTAGGTCTCAATATACAGCTTCCATCCCTACACCCACCTTTTTGTACTTTCCTTTTAATTTACATCCTGGCTTAATTTCATAGAACTCAGTTGAAGTTTAGTGTAAAGGGCACCATGATGCTCCTTCAAAGAGAGACTGGAATGGCTCATAACTGGACTTGAAGGGTTGAAATGATCAAATATTGTTTGTTTTACCATGCTTAGACCAATCAATCCCATGATTTGCTAAATTCTGTTTTACTTGAATGCTTGCTAAAACTGAACTCATACAATCTGTCCGAATTTTGCCCATTTATGAAAAATGATACTCATTGGCTCCTGTGAATGAGCATTATGTTTCTAAGACATTTGGGTGTACTGAAAGCACAATGGCATGGTGCTTGCTTGATATAGAATGTTTTATAAAATTAAGTATAGCACTTAGCAAAGTTGAATTTCCTGGCTCCTACTTTACACTTCAAATTTTTTTAAGACTTTTTTCAGAGCAGCTTTATGTTCTCATCAAAATTGAAAGGAATGTACAGAAATTCTCTGTGCTTTGTCTATTCATACCTCCCTCATTCCCAAACCTTGGCAACCACTGATCTTTTTATCATTTCCACAGTTTGCCTCTTCAGAATGTTATTTAGTTGGAATCATACAGTATGTACTCCTTTCAGATTGGCTCCTTTCACTTAGTAATATACTTTTAAGGTTCCTCCAGGTCTTTTCATGACTTGATAGCTCTTTTCTTTTTGGCTCAGAACAATATTCCATTATCTGGATGTACCACAGTTTATTCATTCACTGAAGGATAAATAAATGAAAGTCTTCTTGGTTGCTTCCAAGTTTTGGCAATTATAAATAAAACTACTTTTTTGTTGTTTGTGTATTTTGTTCTGAAATTAAGGCATGCAAAATAAAGAAAATAAACCAAAATTGCTATAAACATCTGTGTACTAGTTTTCATATGGACATAAATTTTCAACTCCTTTGGGTAAATACCCAAAAGTACAACTGCTAGATTATATGTTAAGATATGTTTAATTTTATAAGGAACTGCTAAACTTCCAAAGTAGATGTACCATTTTTTCCAAAGTACCATTTTCACTCCAACCACCAGTGAATGAAAGTTCCTGTTGCTCCACATTATCCCCAGCATTTGGTGTTGTCTGTTCCAGATGTTAGCCATTCTAATAGGTGTGTAGTGGTATCTCATTGTTGTTTTAATTTGCATTTTCCAAATGATATATGATGTGGATCATTTTCTTCAAATGCTTTATGCCATCTGTATATATCTTCTTTGGTGAGGCGTTTATTAAGGTCTTTGGCCCACTTTTTAATTGGGTTATTTGTAATTGGGTTATTTGTTTTCTTAGCATTAAGTTTTAAGAATTCTTTGTATGTTTTGGAAAAGAGTCTTTTATCAGGTGTGCCTTTTCTCCAAGGCTGTGGCTTGTCTTTTCATTCTCTTGACCTTGTCTTTGACAGAGCAAAAGTTTTTCATTTCAATGAGGTCCAGCTTATCAATTATTTATTTCATGTATGAGTATAATGCCTTTGGTGTTATATATATAAATGCCATTGTCATACCAAAGATCATTTGGGTTTTCTCCTCTGTTACCTTCTAGTGTTATGGTTTTGTATTTACATTTAGTTCTATGCTCCATTTTGAGTTAATTTTTTGTGAAGTGTGTAAGGTCTGTGTCTAGATCCATTATTTTGCATGTGGATGTCCATTGTTTCTGCACAGTGTTTCTGTTGAAACATGGTAAATTTTTGAAGACATAATTTATCCATAGCTGCTAACACAATGTTTTTTGCAGTTTAAATTCTTATTGTTGATTATTTTACTAATTCATTCTTTTGATAAGTATTTCTAAGAAGACCTATAATATTGAATAATCCTCAAGCTTTCAGTATTTCATCTGCATTTATGTTATGTTGGGATAGTCATAATAGAAACCCCTATCTTTAAATTAATTATGGCTTCTCAGTGAATTGAAAATATCAAATAGATTGGAAAATCTTAAAATGATGTATACATTTTTATTCATTTTATTTTTAATTAAAATACAACAGAGAGCCACTACAGTATAGTTTATGCTTTGTGCCAAAGGAGGTGTTAGAACATTATCAATATAGATGACTAAGAGCTAGTTACGTGACTCCTGAGCTCTGCTTCTGACTATTATAGAGTAACTGGCACAGGACTTGCCCTCCCACTACAAACAACTATATAACTGGGCACAATAGATGAGCCAACTGTTTTCAGACATTGGACATTATATAGAACAGGTCCATGATCCCTGAGAACGGGGAAACAAACAGTGATTCCCGCCTTTTTCCAAACTGTCTGCCTAGGACACTTTCCAACCATGGTATTAGGAGGTGGAGACCAAGCAGCTCACAGATGTCTCATTGACCTGAGGAGGCAGCTACTGGAGAGTGGGGCTACTGATGTGCAGGAAATTGAGGGCCAGGCTGTTTGAGTTGGGGAAGCTGTGCAGAGGGGAACCCAACTGGCTTTTTTTCAGTAGATACCAGACATGAGGAGGATATGCAGAGTGAATGCCGTAAAGATGGCTTGGAAGTTCTCAATAGTTCTGTGATGGTTAAATTTCCTGTGTCAATTTGGCCAGGCCAATCTGTCCAGTTGTTTGGTCAAACACTAGATGTTTGACCAAACGACTTCATAGATGTTTCCATGAAGACATTTTGCATATGTGATTAACATGTAATCAATTGACTTAAAGGAGATTGTATTCAATAGCCTCTTCATTTCAGATGTGCAACATAAAACTAGAACGTCAGATGTTGTCGTCACTAATTTTTTTCCTGTCAGGTAACTGAGGTGAGATTATAATTGCCATGTCCTTTATCATTGTAACAATGATTCTATGGGTGGGGAGTGCCTCAGAGGCATTCTGTTTTAGGATTCTGGTGGTTAAGTGTATAGGATGTTACTCACTCGACATCAGAGAAAAGTGAATCCATGGAAGATTTGAGTTATGGATGCAAGGATAATTGATAGTCCTAAAATTTTTTATTTTTATTTTTAAATTGGGGAATCGGGGAAGGGGAACAGACAAGTTGCTGTCTTTTTGCTCTTCAGTCTAGTTGTGGAGGATGTTGCTTCACTGGCCCATGTTGGTATTGTCATTGTGCTCTTCCCGGATGAGGCAGATCTGTTGCCGGCCTCTGGATGTCACTCACCGCGGCTATTGGCAGCTCACACCGGCTGCCAGCCACTCAAGCTGCCTGCTGGCCACTCACTGTAGCCTATGGCAGCCCACTGCATCAGGGGCTGCAGCCCACACCGTCTCCGGGGCTCGCATAGCCCAGCTCCAGGTGGAGCTGTTGTTAGCTGTAGAGGGCAGTGTCACTGGCCCTCATATGTGGGATCTGAACTGGTGCCACTGGTGTCCCAAGCCAGCTCTTAACCAATGCACCACTCAGCCGGCCCAGTCCTAAAATTTTTAATAATATCTATTGGGATAATGCTTTGCTATTAGTTTACTATGCTCTATACTATAAATAAATTTTAAAGTAGTTAGCTTGGAGTGGGCAGGGCTGAGTCTGGGCATCTTTATCTATCACCACTTACCATTCTCAGTGTCATCTGAGATCCACCAGATGGCAGAGAGGACAGGGAATTGCAGCATGAACATGTCAGTCTATTTCCCATTTTAACAAACTTCTTACATGGCTGGAGTCTCATTTCTGACTATCACATTATGTTGAAAAGATTTTAAAAGAAAAACTTCTCACTCATGGACCTAGATTTGAGCAAGTAAAGGAATAAGGATTTAGGAACTATCCCAACTCATCAAGTTAAACCCCTTGCTAATACTTTAAAATAATGCATTTCATTTTAGGCTAGAAGAGCATAAAAGATGTTGTCATCA
Source organism: Aselliscus stoliczkanus (assembly GCA_033961575.1). Classification (NCBI taxonomy): domain Eukaryota; kingdom Metazoa; phylum Chordata; class Mammalia; order Chiroptera; family Hipposideridae; genus Aselliscus; species Aselliscus stoliczkanus. The sequence continues at coordinate 76,612,459 of CM066728.1, read as the reverse complement.
CTATTATTTATATAGGAAGGAGGAAAAGAAGTCAAATGTCTGGGTTATTGCATGATCAGGAGAATTAACAACCTGGTAAAATGCCAATGAGTTTATTAGATCTGACCTCCTTAAAATATACTGGCTATTTCACTTGGATCGTATTCTTGACTCACCCCGAGACGGTTGCTGAGTAGTGGCTCCAGGCATTGCTGAAAGGTGACCTCATATCAACCCAAGGGTACCTGAGTTATAGTTTCCCTGAAACAGAATGGAAATAAACAATACTCTGCAAATGCCTGTTACTTATTATTTGAAAAAAACTGTCAGGACAAATGCATTTTTACTTGGGAGCTAGTTCATAGGCTAAGTCAGAAAGATACGACTGGTTTTGTCAAAAAAAGTTTTACTATTTTTTTGGGTGTCCTTCCCAGTTTGCTTGGCTGTTTTACACATTTATTGTGAATTGTTGGAATTCACAATTGATAGAATTTTTCTCAAGAGCACGATGCTATTTTAGCACAATCTCTTTGCAAGCAAGGGCCACAACAAAGAGTTCTCCACTCGCTAGTCCTGAAGCCAAGGCTGTTTCTCGTTGGTTAAATGCTGGTTGTTTGTATTCTTCAAGTCAGAAAAAAGGTTCATCCCCCTCTACTTTTCATCCTCTTTCCAAGATGGCGGCTCTAGTGACACAAAACAACATTTCCTCTGAAATCTTCTCAGATCAAAAAGCAAACAAACAAACAAACAAAAAAAGAACAAAAAAACTTTAGAAAAATTGCAAAAGAGCCCATTTAGTATGCCTGAGAGAAACACCCTGCTACTAACTCAAAACTTACAGAAAAATTTCTTCAACATACTTTAAAAATCTTTAGCAGGGATGGGATACAGCAAGTCATTTCAGAGTGTTCTATCTTTGGGAAAGGAAACTGTGGAGAAGGCAGAAGGGGAAGCAAAGCAGAACTGTGCTATATAGTTTGACTTGATGGTCTATTATTTCCATCCCATAAGTCACCTGAAGCCGGTTCCAAACCCGTCTCCTGCAGGGAGCCTTCTTTTACTGTCTCTGTCTCTTTGAGCTCACTCACCCCTTTCCTGGAGTTCAGCTCTCATCGATGCCACAGCCACTTGGTACTAGGCTCCTCTGCCTGCTGTCTATTTGTTAGTAGTTCTGTGTGTTAAGATACGTAAGCACAGAGCCCCTGATGCAGCATGGGGTCACAACCCAGTTAGGGGCATGTGTCCATCCCCTTTACCTCTGTCTAGTCTTCTCTCCTAGGAATACGTTTCATGACAGGAGGGACCTCATCTCACTCTAGTGGCACCACAGGCTTTGCCCAATTCCTTCAATATGTTGATCATAGTCACTACCCAATAGATGCCTATACTTTGGGGAAAAGAATCAGAAGCAGCATTGATTTAAAATGCATATTCTTAGGCCCCACCCCAGACTTACGAGTCAGAATTTCTGGGAGTGAGACAAGACTAGATTTGTAAAGAAACATGTCCTGTTGATTCTTAGGCATAAAAAAGTTTGAGAAACATTTTTTGAAGAACCACATTCCCTTCTAAGATTGTATTCAGGACTGACCTTCAGACTTGGAACTTAGCCAGAACCAGCAGATAGATGAGGGAAACAGTTTTCCTCCTCTTATTCTCAACTCCTGTTCCAAAGGTGTTGAGTCAAAGTCTCAACAAATTCTTGACAAGTCCTTTCCCCTCACAAAGATTGTTTGGGTATAGAGTTTCACCCAAGCAGTTATTAGAAGAAGCTGGGCAACAGAGCCTCGATATAGATAGTACTCAGACTATCAATTTTCAAGGAAAATAAATTCAAATGTACTTGAATTTGGATTAACAAGAATCTTCCTCTGATGTCTACTTTCTCTGAAGAAAGTCAGCAAAGTTTCTGACGCATAGGAGGTATTTGTAAGTGTTAAGTAAATGAATATACATGTGAAAGAATCCTCAAATCTCTCAAGATCAATACTGATTTTCATTATCATTGTTCTGTAAATATGTAGAAATATTAGTGAGTTAAAAAGTGTTATTTGAGGGCCAGCCGAGTGGCGCATTGGCTAAGAGCTGGTTTTGGGATGCCAGCTGTCCTGGTTCGGATCCCACGTATGAGGGCCAGTGACACTGCCCTCCATAGCTAACAGCTCCAACTGGAGCTGGGCTGTGCTAGCCCTGGCGACGATGTAGGCTGCAGCCCCTGCTGCAGTGGGCTGCCATAGGCTACAGTGAGTGGCCGGCAGTCAGCGTGAGCTGCCAAGAGCCGCGGTGAGCGACATCCAGAGGCCTGCGACCCGATCTGCCTCATCTGGGAAGAGCGTAATGACGATACCAACATGGGCCAGTGAAGCAACATCCTCCACAACTAGACTGAAGAACAAAAAGACAGCAACATGTCTTGTCTGTTCCCCTCCCCTATTCCCCAATAAAAATCTTTAAAAAAAAAAAAAAAAAAGAAGAATACATTCTCAGGGACGGCTGAGTGGAGTGGTGGTTAAAAAAAAAGTGTTATTTGACAATATGGAGAATAAACTACGTTTTATTGCAACAGCTTATTACACTATAGGAATTACTTTCAGTTCTTTCACTTATATTCTGTGACAACAAATCATGTAACCTGCTCTCCTATGATTCATATTATTCACCTCTGGAAATTTGAAGACTGTGGTAATAAAATGAATTAAACTTATTGGTGATATATATATATATATATATATATATATATATATATGCGCATATATATGTATATTTGTGTATATACGTGTGTGTGTGTGTGTGTGTGTGTGCATGTATATTTGAGAGGAAATGTTTGTTTTAAGATTTTTATATAGAACATTATTTTTATGGCTCTTCTGGAAGTTAAGAAAGAATGTAAGTCTCTGTAAAAGTCCTTTGTAATCTGGTATACATCAGCCTTCCTTTGAGCATTTTCTCCACCCTCACTCTTGCTTGTTTTGGCACTGATCATCTCCATGTGTTCTCTTCTGGCGTTATAGGTCAAAAGAGTATAGCTGGTAAACATCAGTCATATAGAAAGTCTTTGATTCCTGTAACTACATGCCTTTTTGACTAGTGGAGGGCATGTAACTTGCCCCCTTCTTTCTAAAGTAGCTCTGTACTTAGCCTTAGACATTTGGAGTTAAGGGAAATTAATTTGCTTTTTTAATTAGTAATAATAATGATAAATTGCTGATTATCAGAGTTCAAAGAACAATATTTCTTGCCAAAGAAGAATGAAATTGGAGGGTTTACACTACCAGATTTTAAAATTTACTCTAATCTACAGTAATTAAGGATGATCTTATATTGGCATAAGGATAGACAAATTGATCAAAGGAGCAGAATAGAGGATACAACATGTATAATTACTTGATTTTCAGGAAAGGAGCCAATGTAATTCAAAGAGGAAAGGAAAGTCTTTTCAATATAAGTGTTGGAGCAACCGAATATCTATATTTAAAAAAATGAACTTTGGCCCCTTTCACAGCATATATAAAACTTATTTTAAGGTGGATCAAAGACCTTAATTTAAAAGCTAAAATGAGCAAGCTTCCAGAGCTATGCTATCTAATACTGCAACCACTAACCACATGTAGCTATTGAATACTTGAAATGTGGCTAGTCCAAATCAAGGTATGTTATAAATATAAAATATATACTGACTCCTTTCAAAGACACGACAAAAGAAAAGAATGTAAACCAGCTTATTCATAATTTTTATATTGATTACATTTTGAAATGACAATATTTTGATATGTTGAGTTTCACAAAACAAATTATTAAAATTAATCTGTTTCTTTTTTGTTAATGTGACTACTAGAAACCTTAGAATCATGGACATGGCTCATGTTTTTGACTCGCATTATATCCATTGAACAGTGCTGCTCCTGGAGAAAACATAGGAAAACACCTTCAAGTCCTAAAGGACACACATACACACACAGAGCTAATCATATAGGAAAAATATAACTTGTACTTCATCAAAACGAAAACTTCTACTCGTCAAAGACATCATGAAGAAAGTAAAAAGGCAGGCCATAGATTGAAAAAAAATATTTTAATATGCCTACCTAACAAAGGACATGTATACACAATAAATTAAAAACTCCTGTAAATCAATAAGAAAAAGACAATTCATAATTTTACATTCATAAATTAAAATCGTAGCGAGTTCATGCAAATATTGTCAACTGTTTTTGACAAAACACAAAAACAATTTAATGAAGAAAAGATAGCCTTTTTAAGAAATGGTGATGGAACTATTAGATGCTGTGGTAGGTAGAATAACGGTCCTCAAAAAGGTCAATATCCTAATTCCAGAACCTGTGAATATGTCAGGCTTCAGAGCAAAGGGAAATTAAGGTTACAGATGGAACGAAGGTAACTAATCAGCTGACATGGTTAGCAAAGAAAATTATCCAGGATTATTCAAGTGGGCCCAATATAATCATAAGGGCCCTTAAAAGTGGAAGAGAGTGGCAAGAGAGGGAAAACCAGAGAGAAACAGCCTGAGGAAGACTCAGTGTGCCTTTGAAGATGAAACAATGAGACCGTAAGCCCAGGAATTTGGACAGCCTCTAGAGCTGGAAAGGGTAGGCAAATGGATTCTCCCCTAGAACCTCCAGAAGGCTCAGCAATAAAAGAATGAAACTCAGATACATTCAACAACATGGATTAATCTTAACAACATTAGATTGAGCAAAAATAGCAGACATAAATGACTCTATACCGTATGATTTCATGTATATGCACTTTAAGAACAAGCAAAGGCAGTTTATGGGGATAAAAGTTAGAATAGCGATTACTGCAGGGATGGACTATTAATGGAAACAAGTAAGAAGGCACATTTTGGGATGACAGAATTATTTTACATGTTGATCTGGGTATTGTCTATAAGTGTATATTTGTGTATTGAAAAGTTCACAGAATCATACAATTAAGATGTGTACTATTTACTATATGTAAATTTTACCTTAAAACACATTAAATGTCAAAAATGCAATATTTCATTCTGGTCTGATAGTGGGGGGATGAGCGGACGGAAAGAGGAACCTGACAGATCCACTGGTAAAAGGCTGGTCAGTTAGACATTGGTGTGACCACAGGAAGGCAAAGCTAAGAGTATGTGGTTTTAGGGAAAGTCTAAAAGAGGGCCCAGCAAGACCCTCCAACTCACTGCTGCCTCTTCTCATCACATCCCTGAGCCAGGAAGAGCATTAAGTCAGTGGTAGTCTACAGTGTCTCTTTCTAATTACCAGCCAGGTCTCTTGGGTCTACTAATTGGCTCTTCCAATTAGTAGAAAGTGAATTTTCATCTATTGCCCATAACCCTTCTCGATTGCAAGATAAAATGTCTATTAAAATCAAAGCACTCACATGCTGCAAATCCATCAAAAAACTCTCTAAAATATGACTTTGGGCTTTAATAAATATTTATTTTTCTGTCACTGTTCAATTACATCCGTAATGCATGATAGGAAAGTAGCTCATTTAGGTACTAACCTCCACTCCTATGTCAATAGGAAGGCAAAGAGTAGATAGGTAATTTATTTTCAGAATTGTTTTTCAATTGCCAGAAATCAAGAAGAGCGTAGTTCCAGTTGTATCTGTGTAAAGGAAATACCTGAGGCAGAATCTCATTGCCTTTGTTATTACGATTATTTTTTAAAATTCAAAGCAGCTTAATTATGTTCAATAAAATTAAAACCATTTTTTTTGAGATTTAAAAAATATCCCATTGATATAGCCCAACAAAGAGGCCAGTTGGCACTTTTAATGTTGAAAATTGCTAATCTGTTTGCAAATAGATTACTATTTTCCAAATATTTATACTTGTGTGTAGTGATTTATCATTCCTTATATTAGGGATGCTCTTAGCTCCTACTCAGTCAAGTTGGTTCTAAGTGAATAAATTCAACATGACCACCATCTCAGGTAACTACATAAAAACCTGAGAATCACCTATAGTTCCTTCTTTCCTTTATCTCTCGCATCCAATTAATCATGAACCATAATGGTCCCAATTCCTTTCCCTCTAGTTTTATTTATTTATTTACTTACTTTTTACTTTTTTTTTTTTTTTAAAAGATTTTATTGGGGAATTGGCGGAGGGGAACAGCGTTGGGGAATCGGGGAAGGGGAACAGACAAGTTGCTGTCTTTTTGTTCTTCAGTTTAGTTGCGGAGGATGTTGCTTCACTGTTGGTATCGTTGTTGCGCTCTTCCCGGATGAGGCAGATCGGTCGCTGGCCTCTGGATGTCGCTCACCGCAGCTTTTTTTGGCAGCTCATGCTTGGCTGCCAGCCACTCACACTGGCTGCGGGCCACTCACGCTGGCTGCGGGCCACTCACTGTAGCCTATGGCAGCCCACTGCAGCAGGGGCTGCAGCCCACACCATCACCGGGGCTCTCACAGCCCAGCTCCAGGTGGAGCTGTTGTTAGCTGTAGAGGGCAGTGTCACTGGCCCTCATGTGGGATCCGAACCGGGGCCGCTGGAATCCCAAAACCAGCGCTTAACCAATGCGCCACTTGGCCGGCCCTTACTTCTTACTTTTTACTTTTTATTTTTTAAGACTGTGGATACCTTAAGATCTGTTGATTTTTTTTTTTAAAACTTCACTATGAGGGCAATCTTATTTCCTTCATATCTAATTTTTGTTCCCTCCACCTATTTGTACTGTCATTTTGTTTTTAATAATGTAATTTCTTAGCAAGGTGAGGCAAGAACCTGTGTGGCATAGTAAAGGGGCAATAAGCCAACCAATATTGCTGAGTTCTCAGTAGGTAAGGAGGGCATTAGAAGCTCATGATCTCAGGCAGGTAGCCAAGGTTTTGGTAATGTGGGATATTGTAGGCTATGGTAAGAATTGTGTGGTTTTTTGTTGTTGTTTTTTTCCAAGTAATAATGGGAAAGTTTAAGAGTTTAGTTTTCAGCAGAGATGAGAAACTATCTAAATTTAATTTTAAAGAATCTGTTTGCTATGTGATGAATAAACCATGGTGAGCAAGAGAAAGAAGAAGACGTGGAAGATAAGGTTGTTCTCTTCCAAGGGAGAGATAACGGTGGCATAGCCTATGTTGATAATGGTGAAAGTTATAAAACATTGTCAGTTTCAAGATATTGGGATATTAGTAGGGGTAGGTAGAGCCCATTAGGGGTGCTGAAAGCCACCAAGATTTTTATTTTATTTTATTTTTTAATCTGAACTATTGACTACATGTACTATTTTCTGAGATAGAGATCACTGAGAGAGGAATAGGTCAAGAGTTCAGTTTTGGATATTTAACCCTCACATGTGCAATAGACATCCAAGTAGAGATGTCAAATAAAGTTTTATATGAGTCTTAAATTTAAGGGATAACTTGATGCTAAAGGCATACATTTGAAAGTTATTAATGTATAGGTATTGATGGGACTGGATGAGATCCCCTTGAGTATAGAAAGAGATGAGAGGAAGTTGGAAGATTAAGCTTTGGGAACTCCCAAATTCTGGAATTTAGGAAGCAGAGGAGGAGTCAGCAAAAGAGAATGAGAAGTTTCAGGTTAAACTAGGAGAGTGTGGTGTGCCAGAATCAAGAGGAGGAACATACTTAATGAGGGAAGGAGTGATCAAAGTATTCAACTGATGCTAAAAATTCTATTAAGCTAAAGATGGAGAATTGATCATTGGATTTGAAAACATGAAATCCATTATTGGTCTTGAAAGAGCAGTGTATACTTGCATTGTGTGCCACCATTTGTAAAATACTCACCACCACTTTTCGCTCACCTGGCTTTATATTCAGAAGCCACAGCCCCAAATTATGCCTGTGATTCAGGCAAGTCAACATGCAGGGAGGTAGTTGGGGCAAAGCACTGGCAATGAGGGTACCCAGGTTCTAGTTCAATCTCTTTCCACTAATAAGTTGTATGGTACAGGCAAGTCATTCTACCTCACTAGGCATTGGTGTCCTCACAAGTAAAATGAGGAGGAGATTTCATTTGAGCATGTCTATGCCAAGTCAAAAAGTGGGTGTGTTTTGCATTTTAAAACAGAAGCTTAGAAAAAAAGAAAAAGGCTTTCGCTTGATTATATACAATGGGGGATACATTTGAGAAGGGACCTCCTAAAGTCCTCTTACTTGTAGAAACAGGCCTCTTCTTCTCTACTCAGGTTAATAACGCACAAAGGATTTACACCCGAGCCCCAACCCTTTCTGCATCCCCACACATGCACACACATACATCACCCTTGTCACCTCTGTGTGTAGATCACACCCCAAAGAACTAAAAATAAAGAGCATTCTGGAGTAAAAACATCAGTGAATATTAAAACCTTGAAAAGGTCTCCTGTACTTTATCAGTACACAGGATAACTGCACATAGTTCCCTTCTGCGCCTGCTTGTAATTACCAGAATAAGAAATAAATATCAAATGGTTACACAATTCTTTTTTGTATTGTCATGGAGGGAGAATTAACAGAATCTAGGGACCTCATTTGCAAGTTACATCACATTAGCATAATGCTCTTTTCTGGGACTTCAAGGAGACCTAATTTGATGGCTTAGCTATTAATTTCTATTAAACTAACTGAAAAATAAGTGAGTTGGGTGTGGAAAAACCACAGAAAAAGTCAAGGTTTTTTTGGTGGATTGATGTTTCCTGACTGCAACCCTGATGCACTAGCTGCTAGCGTGCATCTTCCATTCCTTGCTGGGGAAGGAAAAACCGAGTGTGGAGGAAGCTCTTTTGTGTCACATGATTTAAGCCTGGTTACACATTTGACCCCGAAAACTTTCCCCCATTTTATAGATGAGGAACCGAGTTAGAGAGGTACCTTAGCTGTAATTGTTCAGAGGTTATTTTGCTAAGGCCATTTTAACATTATCTCGCCTTGAATAACTAGCTCAAGTGTGTCTTTTAGGAAAGTTGTACCTGTCTTCTGCAAGGCTCTTTCCACGTTCCACTGAGAGTGCTGAGCAACTGTTTACTTATTCATCTTTGCATTTATTCATTTTTTCACTCATTCATTCAATATGTAAGCAAGTACATGCTACGTGCCGCAATGCTTTATTCACTTTCTCTCCTATTATAAATTCTTTGTTCTTTTTTTTTTTAATTCTAAAGGTTTCAAGGAAAAAATATTAACTTTTCTAACTATTCTTATCAAAAGGTAGTTCAACAGTTCTGCAAGTGGGAGTGAGGCATGAATGCTTGTGTTTTTCTAAAAAAAAAATGTGTTAAAATATAGAAGGATAAGATATGGCTTCTGTCTGAAATACACACACACACACACACACACACACACACACACACACACGCACACACTGGTTTTACAGTCCTTAAGTCTTGTTTGGAGTATGTTTTCTAAGATTGGTAATTTTTTTTTTTTTAAGAATAATGGAACTCCCCATGGAATTATATTTAAACATGAGACTAGATATTACAAAATATACCATTATCTCCTTGGCTAAATGACCTTTAAAACAATACATATTGCATGCATGCAACTAGAATTTTTTTTATGACTTTGGGTTTATGGTTTTCAAACATGGAAGTGACATAATTCTGTGCTGTGTCGCCAGGAGTTTGCCAGTCTCCTGAGCACCAGGTTGTAAGAATGAGGCCCAGTGCAATGGATATTGTATTGATTACATTTACCGATTTAGGGCATGGTCAAGGTAGCTTTGCTGTATGTAACTCATTTCAAAAACGTCTGTGAACTGATGCCTTTTCACCCTTGAAATTCACAGTGTACTTCACTCCAGGAAAGTAAGTATGAGACAGAGAAAAGTAAGTGATCACCTTGGAAGGTGATCACTTGGGGAAGTGGGTGTGGTGGTGAGGGCTGCCAACTGCAAACAGGAAATGAGGTGAGGATTGATTAGATTCCAAGGTGCCAAGTCATTTGACCACAGAATAATCAAATGTTCCCACTGGGCCCTGCATCTTTACCTAGAGGCCTGCATTGAGACATTTTTTTAAAGCAAACATATATTTTGTGTTTTCATTAAATAAAAAGCTAACCAAAGTACGATCAAAATATTTCTATAGAGCTGGCCGAGTGGCGTGGTGGTTAAGCGCTAGCTTAGGAAGCCAGCAGCCCTGGTTCGGGTCCCACATATGAGGGCCAGTGACACTGCCCTCAAAAAAAAAAAAAAAAAAAAAATTTCTGTAAGTACTCCAAGATAAGCTTACTTTCCATAAGGCAAGAATTGATGATTCAAGGTATAACTTGGTTCCCTGTGAGTCACTCACTTCACAAGGATAGAGAGAGGGAAACAGAGCACAGGCTGAAACATTTCCATCCCTGGGAGAGGAGTTACCTTCCACCTTCTTGTTGGAAGCTACCTCTGGACCTTCATGGAAGTTCCTGTGATATTTCTCCAAAATTCAGATCATTTTTTATTATACTAAAATAATAGCCCTGTCAAAACAAAAAAAGTTAAGTCTCCTATTTCCTACAATGCATAAATACAGTTGTTTCAATGACTTCATTTCTCATGTAGTTATGTTTATTGGGAATCGCAGTCACTATTCAACCAGGCATCTGTTTGGGAGTTTTTGTTTTATGCCACTTTCATTGTAAAACTGTCTTTATCATCTTATTGGAAATTATGTGTTCTTTGGGTTGCAAAACCTGAGTTTGTGTTTCCTCAGGTTTTTGGAATATTGATACAACATCCAAGGTTGGGAATTCAGTTTTTATTTTTTTTCTTGAGGGCAGTGTCATTGGCCCTCATATGTGGGACCCGAACCGGGGCCGCTGGTGTCCCAAGCCAGCTCTTAACCAATGCGCCACTCGGCCGGCCCAGTTTTTATTTAGTTTTTGACTGGCTGAATAAACCCTCTGTCCTTCAGTTAGAGAGAGAGAGAGAGAGAGAGAGAGAGAGAGAGAGAGAGAGAGAGAGAGAGAGAGAGAGAGAGAGAGAGAATGCGAATTGGTGTTGAAAGAACACACTAAAAAAAGGGATTACAGGAAACTGCTTCTGCTTTTTGTTTTTTTCTTGGGCATTTGGAAAACCAAACTCTCTATATTTGGAAAATCTAACTCTGCCTGCCTTAAATATCTCTCTGGTAGCTGGTGAGAGGCATCATGGTGCAGCGAATATGTGCACAGAGCCCTGAGCCAGATTGCTGGCATTTTGATCTCAGCTCCACTATTTGCTGGCTGTATGACCTGGGATATGTCATTTAACCCCTCATGCTTCAGTTTATTCACCTGAAAAAAGAAGATAGTAATACTAACTTCATTTGATTGTTCTAAAGATTACATAAATTAATACATGTGAAAACCCTTAGAACAGAGCCTGGCACAGAACAAGCACTCTTAAATATACTAACTATTAGGTCATTGTAGCCTCCCAACCTCCATTCATGTCCAGGTCATCTCTTCTGGCCTCCCACCAGCTGAGTCATTAGCACCATTACTCAAGTCACCTTCAGCTATTGTTTGACTGTGCTAGAACTTGGTTATTACCGCTCTGCATAACCTCCAACTTCATCGCTCTTCAGACTCTGAGTGGACTCTGTTTAAGAGATGTATCCCTTTGAATGGGAGGCAAAAGTGTGTTCACAGATGATTACATTATTTTTAATGAAATAACCAGAGAAGACTAAACTGAGGAGAGGACATTTGAGTAGAGATCTCAATGCCATGTAGCATACTCTACTTTTAAGGTTACATCCACTATTTTTAAAATATTGATATTTATTTGCTTGTTTATGCTTCAAACTTCTCATGAGCATCTAATGTACAAGCAATGGAATAATTGAAAAGATTATTATTAAGAAATATGAGACAATTTCCTATAACTCATTTAAATCAATTGGTGGCTGGGGGGTGGGGAAGACTAGAGGATAAAGCAATCAGCTTAATAAATGAATAAAATGATGGATAACATGTTTGCCTTTGACTTTCCATTCTTAGGAATTATACTCTTTTACCTGAATTAGAAACAGAAAACATACTCTGTTTTTTTGTTTTGTGTTGTTAACTTTTTGTGGGGAGAGGGGAAGTTTACATTAGAATTGTTGAACCCATTTTACATTGATTCATGCACTGAAAATAGGCAGCACATAGATGTTTGCAAAGTTAAATTTATCTCTGGACAGGTTCAAGAAGTCAATTTCTAAAACTTGGCTTTGAAGTTCTATTGGAGTTTTGAGACTTACTTTTAGATTACCACTGTGCAATCACATCACAGAAGTCATTGAAACATATATCTTCACATTTAAAAACTAACAAAAACACCACAATGTAACTATGGGCTGGTAAAGAAGACGCCTCCAAGTCCTTAAATGTGGTGCTGGAAGTGTGTCAGCCCTCAAAATCTGCTTGATGTTTTTGAATTTGAATTTCAAATTAAACTAGAACATTTTGAGATTTGAATCCTTTTTTTTTTCTTGGTAAAGTACTCCATCTTTACTCAAAAGGAAAAAAGAAACCATAGTATCCTCCACAAGAGCTTAAAAGCTTCTGAAACTCCTAATGGCTCATATTAAACATCACAACAAATAAAATGTAAATGAATAAGAAACAGATGTACTACCCTGCTCTTGAAATATTTATGAGTTTTAAAATTAGGAAAGTTGGGAGAGAAAAGAGCTGTTGAGAGCTGATAAACTGATCGTGACTGTACTATATTATAATCAAAACATTCTTCTCAAGTTGAACATAAAAGATCAATTAATAATGAATTCTGAAGTTTGAGTGTGCTCCAGGATCTCTAATATTATAACACTGTTAACTTCTTTATAAAATAAATACTATTATAATGTTTTCTAAGGAAATACATATTCCTAGAACAATAATTTTCCTGTTTGTTCTAATTGACTACACATTCAGCAATGTTCTTTAATCCACCTAATTGTTTACACAAAATCGCCTAAAGTATACATGGAAAAATAGCTACATGGGACTATGCATGCATAATTTTCAGCCAGTGGATTCATAAGATAAGGGGAAGGTATTAGAATATTTTTATTTTCCCCCTGCTTTTGCCTACTATTTAATTCATTTTTTTTTAATTGGGGAATTGGGGGAGGGGAACAGCATTGGGGAATCGGGGAAGGGGAGCCACCAGACAAGTTGCTGCCTTTTTTTATTCTTCAGTCTAGTTGTGGAGGACGTTGCTTCACTGGCCCATGTTGGTATTGTCATTGTGCTCTTCCCGGATGAGGCAGATCGGTCGCTGGCCCCTGGATGGTAGCTCACCGCGGCTATTGGCAGCTCACGCTGACTGCCAGCCGCTCACTGTAGACTATGGCAGCCCACTGCAGCAGGAACTGCAGCAGGAGCTGCAGCCTACACTGTCGCCAGAGCTCGCACAGCCCAGCTCCAGGTGGAGCTGTTGTTAGCTGTAGAGGGCAGTGTCACTGCCCCTCATATGTGGGATCCGCGAACCGGGGCCGCTGGCTTCCCAAAACTAGCTCTTAACCAATGTGCCACTCGGCCGGCCCTATTTAATTCATTTTTAATTCTGTGACTATTTTATGAAAATTTTGAGCTCAGAATCAGTCTCTCTCTCTCTCTCTCTCTCTCTCTCTCTCTCTCTCTCTCTCTCTCTCTCTCTCTCTCTCTCTCTCTCTCGCCACAGATGAAACGAGGGAACATTTGGTGGCTGCACTATTGCTCACAGAGAATAGGGAGAATTTATCTGGTATTCAGATCCACTGTGCTTGCTCAAATCCAGATGAGTGTAGAAAATAGAAAATACACTATTAAGTTTGTGGTTTCTGTGCTCTTATGCTGCATTAAATTAATTGTTGTCTGGCCTGGAACATGTAGAGCAGCCACAGTATACAAGAATTTAGAAGTGTGGACACCTCTGGGAACATAGGCACGGAGGGTGGTCAACAGGTCCAAGAAGAAACTTAATCCCCACTAAGTTCTTCGACCCAGTTTCCCTGGCCTTAACCCTCACGCAGTCCTTCCTTCCCTGACATTCAGGTTTGGCTTAGAATGTCTGTGTGGTAACACACACAGTCTGAATCAGTCTGGACTAAAGTAGAAAGGGAAGAGTAGCAGACATGCCCCCGGAAGATGTGCCACTTTGGTATATTGATTATTTTGAGCCATAGGCAAATGTAAAATGAGAAAAACAGCAAATGTAAGACAAGCTTTTTCAGAACTCCTCTTATCTGTCTAAACACAGATCCTCTGGAAGGAACACAGTTGTCATAAATCTCCTCCCTGGAAGTTCCATCAACCAGGGAAGATTGACTCACTTAAGGAGAGGAAACTAGATGATCACATCACACTCAGATAAATTTTGTCACAAACTATCATACTTCTCATCTGTTCTTATAAGGGCCCCTTCATCTTTCCTAAACATCATTTGCTCTCCTCTAAGAAGCCTTCCCTCTCCTTTCCGTAAGATGGACTTTAGTATGTTGTATTCCTAAAGCTAATATAATAATATATACCAACTATACTTCAATAAAAAAAATTTAAAAACATAGACCAATCACTTTTATGACTATATATGCTAAAATCCTGAATAAGATATTAACAAACAGTAAAAAAGAAAAAAAAAAGGTCTTTAAATCTGAATTCTAAGCTACTTTGGGGAGTCTCTCATTTTTCCCTGAGCATGTACTCATATACATAAGGTATACATGTTAATAAACTTCTGTGTGTTTTTCTCCTGTTTATAAAAGATCTGTCTTTTATTACACAGGTCTCAGCTAAGAATTCAGAAGCGTAGGGCCGGACGATTGGCGTGGTGGTTAAGCGCTGGCTTGGAAAGCCAGTGGCCCCGATTCAGGTCCCACATATGAAGGCCAGTGACACTGTCCTCAAAAAAAAAAAAAAAAAAAAAAAAAAAAGAATTCAGAAAGGTAGAGGGAAAATTATTTTCCTCCCCTACAAATGTATGGGTAATCATGCCTAGCATTGTTGGGGACCATTACACTACTGCCCAACATTACACTACTGAGGACCCACCCAGGGAATAAATCTTGATGGTCCCACTGAAGGCCTGTCCTCTCCCTTTTCAACTCATTTTAAGGCCCGTTATGTCTACAGACACCACATTTTGGTCTCTGGGTCTCCACTCACTGAAAATAAGAAGCGCCTCTGTGAGGAATTCCTCACTGTATTGTCCTTCCAACTTTTCCAAACCTTATGTTTTTATGGCTCTGCATTCATTTTACCATGACAGTGTCTATACTTCATTAGCTCATTGCCTGGACATCCACTACAATCAAACTATTTATAATATCAGTGTGAAAGCATTCCTGTCTGTTTTGCCCATCCCTCTACTTAGCTTTGATATATACTTTGCCTGCTACTGAAAAAGTCAAATATAGATATCTTACTTTCTAAACTGTGTTGTAAATCTAATTTAGTTATTATCCCTACTTAGTATGTGTGTCATTCATAAACCCTCTTTTCTTCATCTCTGCCATATCTTACCTGCTCCTAATTTTTTAATATTATCAGTGAATAGGGGCTACATGGTGTTCAGAGACACATTAGCCAATGATATTGATATTCTGCCTACAAGATGTTATATTGGTGAAATTGCAGTGGGTGGGGGAGCTTTTTGCCCTGTTGAGATGGTTGTCCCCTTCTTTTTGCGTGGTGTGTGGTTAGGGCTGTGTGTGTGTATTTACTGGGCATGAAGTGAAGACTATCACATTGCCCTCTGAACACTCCCAGTCCAATTATATTCTTAAGTTTTTCCCCATCCTTTTTTCTTTTGGCAGATGGCATGTTTTTTGGACTCTCCATAAGTGCTTGTTAATGCGTGTTTGTATGCATAGCTGAATTCTTTCTGAGATTTGTTTGTATTGTGATATTCACCAGGTAACTCAGTATCCAACCAGTGGAGCCTTCTAATATCTGCCAAAAGGAACCAGATGGACTTAGATCTGTTGGCAGCATATTGCCATCCCTTTCCACCATCACCATCAGCAGTTAGTTGTGCAACACATTTATGTAGATTGTTACCTCCTTTAAAAATGTGATGAAACCCATAAGACCCTTTCTTTAAAAAATGTACAGGTGCACATATAGATATAACTTTGTATACCATGTCCAGGGTTTTACTAGCTTGGGGTCAGGGAAGACAATGGATACCTGGTGAAGAATCTCTCCTTTGCAAAGTCAGCACAGGCTGGCCGAGTGGCGCGGTGGTTAAGCATGGGCTTGGGACTCCAGTGGCCCCGGTTCGGGTCCCACATATGAGGGCCAGTGACACTGCCCTCAAAAAAACAAAAACAAAAAACAAAAAATAAAGTCAGCACAGTTTGTGAGGCGTGGACATCACTGTCATCACCTCCAGCAACACAGGGACCCAGCAGAAAGTAATGGCATGGGGTGAAGGTGTGGAGGTATAAGAAGTGAACTTCAGTTACAGCTTCTTAATCTGCCCTAACCCCAGATCAGTTATATTCACAGCCAAAGCTCCTGATGGCATCTGGTTTCTGGGTAAAGCTCAAAGGAGGTACTTGGCAATTGCTGAGAGTAAATAGCATACCAGCTTCTGCTGGCCAGATCAATAGATCCATAATCATGTGAGAAATGTGTATGTATTTCTGTAGAGGGTGCAGCTAAGGGCCTGGAAAGTATCCACTGTCAACAATAAGAAAGCACAAGGAAAAAGTGGTTAAAGGAGGTGTCTGGCTTGATCTTCACCCAGGTTCCTTAAATACATCCCTTTCACTTTTTCTTTTGTGGGAGTTAAACTGATGGATAATGACTCTTTCCTAGGAAGTCCCCCAGAGATGTTTTCTGGGTATATTCTTTATTTCTTTTAAAGAAATGCCTATCTGTGCAAATAGATATGGCCTCTCTTCTAGTTTAGTTTTTGGAGAGATCAGTGATTGTAGGGCAAAAACATTTTTTTAATTTGTTTATTCATTCAACAAACATATTGACTACTTACTGTAGGCCAGGCTCTGAAGAATGCAGCACAGTCCATGCTCTATGGGAGCTTGTGGTCTAAGGAAAAGACACATATCACCTCTTGTCCTAGAAACTCTGAGATTCATTACCCATTCCATCAAGATAGCTCACATGAAGCCCAATAGCCCAATCAAAGCTTTCATCACTATTTCTAATGAATCTTTATAAGCCACCTTAATATATGTATCTGTTTCCAGTGTTTTAGCATGATATGTGAAACACCTGTTGCTTTCTTTTCTTTTTTTTTTTTTTTTTTTTTTTTGAGGGCAGTGTCATTGGCCCTCATAGGTAGGACCTGAACCGAGGCCGCTGGCGTCCCAAGCCAGCTCTTAACCAGTGCGCCACTAGGCCAGCCCAAACACCTGTTTCTTTTACTCAGAAAGTTCCAAGGGTTTTGGCAATGTAAATAGTATTTGCAATCTAAACCTTAGCTTTAAGATCTAGATAGTGGCTTGTATAAATAATGATCACATGAGATATCTGTGCATTTGAGTCACATGTCAAAAAATTAACTACTTTCTACCCAAATACATTCAGAACAGCCTGACCCTTTTTCACTAACTGCTGTCTGGGCCAGGCTAACATGGAAGAGTCCTACCATTCCATTGTGGACTTTTTATCAATTTACGTGAGTTAATGGAATAAGGATGAGAGGCCCATGTGCATGCACACACACACACACACATTGATGAAAATTGCAAAATACCTTGGCTCAGTAGCAAAGTTGACCAGGTATAAGGAATGGTTATATAAGTATTCTGTGAAAGTCAAAAGCACACTCGATAGCACCTTTACTACAATTCTCAGGTTAAATATTGTCAGCATTCACAATGACCAAAGGGCTAGTGGAAGTTTTACTAAACTTAAAGATGTCTTGTAAATAGCCAGAAATCTAAGTCATTTTCTATAGCAAGACCGAGTTCTAAATTTAACATAAAGTTTTTAATCAGCACAATGTCCTTTACAGGATCATTTATGAAGCCTTGTGGTTTGTATTTAGGGACTTCCCTTTCCAGCAAAATGGAGTAGGGATATGTTTCCCCCTATTTCTCCTTTTCAGTGCAACTAAAATCTATGGACATTATATGTAAAACAAACACACAGAGACTCTGAAAGCTGGAGATAAGAAGGCAGCCTGACTAGGGACCTTAGAACCTGAGGAATGACACAGTGGTGAAGTGTTCTTTATTGCCTCATAAAACGAGTGAGTGCAGACAAAAATAAAACAACAACAAAAGCATGTACTCAGCAAAAAAGGAATGGATTATTGATATATACAACATCCTTGATCAACCCCTTTATGCTGAGTGAAAAAAAAATCCCAAAAATCTCTATATTATATGATTCCACTAATATAACAATCTTGAAATGACAAGCTTATAGAAATAGAGATCAATTTAGTTGTTGCTAGGGTTTAAGGTGGGAGTGTGAGTGTTACTATAAAAAAGCAGTATGAGTGATCTTTGTGATAATGTTCTCTATCTTGACGGTAAGAATGTCAGTATCATGAGTGACACTGATGTACTATAGTTTTACAAGATTTACCACTGGGAGAAACTGGGTAAAGGATACATACGATCTCTCTGAATGATCTTTTACACGTGTGTGTGACTCTACACTTATCTCAAAATAAGAAGCTTAAGTTAAAAACCTGGGGCTTTCAGTGCTATAGCTGGAAATGGTATAGGGTGTGTTTTTTTTTTCCTATGAATTTGGATCTAATTAAGGAAAAGAAAGGGCTTAAAATATAACTATTAATAAACAAATACATAATCCAAATACATAATCCCTATATATGATCATTGATAATAATTAGTCTCTAATTTACAAATACCTATTATAAGATGTACTCATTTCATATCAAAGCTGGATCAGGGTTGATCTCATTCTTCCTCCTCCTCTAAAGTGAAAATTCCTTTTTCTTTGTGGGGTACGGACAGTTCCAAGGATACTGACAATGTGGCTTACTCCCACAAGGCCTCTTTTTAAGCACTTGGCTATGCTACTTTTTTGTTCTTAAAAAGGATGCCCTCTCCAGACAGAGAAATTGCCAAAAGGTGCCTTTTGGGGCAAACTGTTTTGACAAAAATCTTTGCTTCCCCCAGGCTGACTGCGGTCCTGAGCCAAGACGCTGGATTTGGCGAGAGAGCTCAGGCCAGATTTCAGCTCCCTTTTGCCTCGCTTGGCAGTCACCCTATTGTGGAACAGTCTGCACAATCCTGGGGAGCAGCAAGGAGTCCTAGACCCAAGACCTGTCCCTCTCCTGCTGCTGGCAAAGGGAGGAAGACCGCCTGGATGGTCCTGGAGTCACAGGGGCCTTAGGGCCGCTTCCCTGAAGCAATGTTTCCCACCTGAGTGACACTTTTCTCCATTTTCTACGTTTCCATGGTGGAGATTGCAAAAGAAGTGAAAGAGGGAAACTAGCATTTATTGTGCACCTTCTAACTGTGTGCCTATACATTTTCATGGTGCTTTATACACTATGTGGCATTTCATAATCCTTTCTTAGATAAGACCACTGAGGCTCAGAGAAGTGAAATTCATTTGCTAAGGCCACCCAGTAAAGAGAAAGAGTTGGATTAAAGTTCTGGGCCTATTGACTCCAAATAAAAAATGACCCTGCTGTGTCGCTAAAGTTCCATCCTAGATTCTTGGCCAACTACAGTGAGGGGAACTCAGTCATTCAGTCAGTTCATTAGCCTTTATCTTAGCCTTAATCTTGAAAGGATGAGGGTCAAGGAGCCTAACAGTAAAATTATCAACTGGAGTCTCTGTAGGAGGAGAGAAACTATAAATTGGCATGAGATAGTGTGGTCTGATCCCTGACTCTATCTGGTTACAGTCTCAAGTTGAGAGCCACAGATTCTGGCCAACAGGATTTGAGAAAGAAATCTTAAAAGCCAAAGAAACACTAAGGTAAACCTAAAGAAACAGTGAGGCTCAAAAGCATCCAAGACAGCATGAGAAATTTTGTTTTAGCAATTTAATAAATTCTGTTGCCTTCTAATTGCAACGATTGTGAAACTGACTACTTGGATTTCCTTTAACAGTTAAAAAAACAAAAAACAAAAAACGAATATAGCTGATGGACAAGAGATAAATGTTTGTAGTTGAGACAGGTTTATCAAAAACAGAAAACTTCTGAGTTTGAGGCAGAATTGGATACAATAGGACATAGCATCTTAGCCTCTAGATTCATTATCCATAGCCAAAGTCCCAGAGTTTGCCCACGCCCTATCTGCAACCATGACTCAACCAGTCATTAATTGTACTTTTTAAAAATTTAGATTATTAGTGTTTTATGTCCTCATTTAAAGAGTTTTAGATTCCAGAGATGATTAAATATTTATTATATTTAAAAGAAATATTTATTCTCCAGCATAAGTTTCTCTCATTCTCAATTATTTACATTACGAGTTAAATGAGCTTTGGTGGACTGCCTGGGCAGCTAGCCAGCATCTGTGAGATTGTTTCTAAGATAACATGCACTCCCAGTTCCCAATACCCTACTTACAATAAAACTCTGGGAATATAATAAGCATTGTCAACTTGACTATTCAATGAACAATGGGAGAAAATATTAATAATTCAGTTTATTCTTCAAGTCTTGATTCTTCTTTCCTGAATTATACTTATATCACTTTTCAATTTGATCTACATTCCTTAGGGTGAGTTTCGTGTTCTAGCACATAGTAAAATCAGAAAGTAGGGATATGAAATCTCTGGTTCAAATGGTGGGTAAAAATATTTAGTTGCAAATGTGTCTGTCATTTGAATGATCTTGAGAAAGTTTTTTGCCTTCTATGGAGACAAAAATACACACATTTATATAATTGTACCTTTAGCTTGTAGGAAGTAATTCACATTTTAGAGTGATTCACCCATCTGTGATTAAATAGAAAAGGTATTTTCAAAGTTTGCATCTGGATAACTGCTTTGCATGAGTTGAAAAGTAAGGCTGGTCTAATTTCTTGGCTGTCACTCACTTAACATAGAGCTCAGGCCACTCTGAAATTTAAGTCTCTTTCTCTGAGAACACCTTGACTGACATATCACCTAGATAGGACAACACCCACCTCAGAACCAGACCAGAAGATATCAAAATGCAAATTCTAATATGGAACTGAACCTACAAGTGAGTTAAGTTGCTTTTGTCAACAATGTCTAAAAGCCAAGGGCATCAGACAGAGTGTGAAGACTGTGAGTAAGATGTATTATTATTATTATTGATAAAAGTAAGAGGAAAAATGTGTATCTTGATGGCTAAAATAGAGAACAAACTTTCAAGAAATGCACATTAAGAACATATTATCATTATAGCAGTGGTTCAGTACATAATGTTGGAATAGCACTTTACAGTTTATAATGTCTTTTCAACAGACAGTATCTCACTACAAACTTAAAACAACCCTATTAGGGTTGCCTAACAGTAAAGGTATAAAAATATCAAATTACCATATTGTGTACCTGCAACTAATATAACTAATATAATATTGTATATGAACTATACTTAAATAAGTAAATAAATAGGTGAATTGTATGTGATGTAAATTATATCTCAATAGAAAAGAAAGATTTGATGGTAAGGGGGCATGGGAAAAGTATGGAGGTCAATTAGGAGATTCTTGTAATAGTTCTGGGCAGAAATATAGATTCCTTGGTCCAGAGTGGTAGCAGTACAGGTTATAAGATGTGGGAGGATTCTTGACATTATTTAAAATATAGAGCTAAGAATTGCCTGATGGACTTTGGTGTGAGTGTCTGGAAAGATGTAATTTCCTTTACCAGTATGGGGTATGATGTTGGAGAAAAAAAATTGTGGTGGTTAGAAACAGATGCTTGCTTTTATACATAAGTTTGAGATGCCAATTAGACATTCAAACAAGGATGTCCAGTGAGTAGCTGGATATACAAATAAGGAATCAGGGGAGAGATGAGTGCTGGGAAAAGAATTTTGGGTGTCGACACTATCAAGATAGTATTTAAAGCCTTGAATTGGGTGAAATCTCTTAGGAAGTGAGTTAAGAGCAGAGAAGAGGTGTGACGCCTGAGTCCTGGTTCACTCCCATGTTTGGGGGTTGGAGGGTCAGGAAAATGAGAAAAAAACTAGCAAAAGTGACAGAAAAGGGGTGACCAATTACATAAAAGAAGAATCAAGAGTTAATGATGTCCTGAAAGCCCCATGAAGAAAATGTTTCAAAAGCTGAGTGATTCATAGTGTGAAACGCTGTTGACAGGCCAAGATAAGGGCTGAGAAATCACCACTGGATCCACAGCACAGAAGTCATTGACTTTGGTGTGGTCAGGATGAAAGTGGATCCTATGTGTCAAGAGACAAATGGAAGGATTATTGTAAATGGAAGCAGAAAAATAGGCCCATATTATTGTTTTACGGTGGAAGTAATTACAGTCCATTTGTATGCTAATATAGGCAATCCTGTAAAGAGAGAAAAGTTAAGATTCAGAAGCAGGAAAACTGCTGGTGTGTAATTAAAGCAATGAATGTAAAAACACTTTAAATATTTAGAAAAACTATCTTAAAATAAAAACAAATGTGTGGTATGGCCTTTGGGAGGCTTTTCTCTTGATTCTGTTTTAACTTGTAGAATGGGCAGACTCACTTGAGTCACTCCTGTACTTTTCTGTTTTTTTCTCCAAACTTTATAATCTCATTGGGAATGTTCTCAAAGCAAAGTCATGACACATGACTTGACTTTGCTTTGAAGTCTCATACATTTACTTTAACCCACTGAGAAAGCAAGTAGATAGCAGCTTGGGCATGAGATAGAGAAGGAAGCCAAGAGGATATAGACATCCCAGACAGAAAATGGAAGGAATGCACAGTGCATTAGGTGTATTGGTTGTTAGGATGGAGAGCAAAAGGATCGCTTTTTCTGTCAAGTGAACTCAGCTGCAAATCCAGCAACTCAGGCTGCAGGAGACATTTTTCTCAGGGCCTAAGCATTAGGCTGTTCCTGAAAATACTGGAAACTGTTTACTCATCAAACATTTCCCTAATGATTACAAAACTACAAGCCCTTTCCAAGACTCACAATAAATCAATGACTTAGGTCAGGAAATAGTTGTAAAGTCTTTTAGGTCATCTGTTTCCATTTTTCTCTCTTACACTGTCTGTGGAGTCGGAATTGAGTTATTCTTTATTTCAGCTGAAGGAACTGCAGTGTGGAGCTCAAATAAGAGCCAGGTACTTTCAGGAAAAGCCCTGGGGATGGTCAAGGTACTTCTTTGTTTGTTTGTTTATTTTTGTTTGTTTGTTTTTTTGAGGGCAATGTCACTGACCCTCATATGTGGGACCGAACCAGGGCCGCTGGCTTCCCAAGCCAGTGCTTAACCACCGCGCCACTCAGCCGGCCCTGGTCAAGGTACTTTTGAAGCTTCAGGGAATCCAACATCTCTGCCATTATTCCCCAAAGTACCTCAATTCTGTAGGCTCAATGGCCACCTTCTGCAATGAAATAGGATTAGATGCTCTGGAAGGAATGGCTCCCTGTAGAAAGGGGACAAGGGCCCTCATTGTCCTCTTTTTGTCTCTAATGATCCTTTTTCCCTTAGAGATGTGGCTTTGATGGGGAGGGATCATTGACCCTTGTTTTACAACGGACACATCATTTTCCTTAATATGCCTTAATATGGATGTGACCAGGTTGAAAGTTCAAACCAGACTCTGCTGAACACCAGGGTATAACTGAAAGGAGGTAAGCTGTAATAAATCAAAGGAAAGTAACCCAGACCATCTGAATTGGAATTAGAAGACAAGGTTTTCAAATTTCCAACTTGAGGTCCACTTAAGTGATTGACGTCTCCCTACTTAAGTCACGGGCTGCTCACAAGGAAAAAAAAAATGTCTTTAAGACTTCAGTCCTTGAAATATATAAGATTTTTGGAGTTTTGACCTATGAGATCAAGGGTCTGGAAAGCTACAGGAGTTACCTCCCCCACATACCTGAGATTTACTTATTGGATACCACCTATGTTGCACCACCAGGATCGGGTATTTGAATTTTGTCCACCTCTGAGAGGAAAGGAACGTGTAAAGAAATAAAATAAGCCTCCAGGTGCCTAGTCCAAATTCTCATGCCAGTTCTGTGAAATCAAAACTTTCTTCTCCAATTACCACCTACCACTGTTCCGCCCCCCTCCCCCCCAAAAAAAAGAAGGAAAAGAAAAAAAAATGGTGCAGTGAAAGGTCTCAAAGAGCAATCACTGTCCAGGTGTCTCTCCATTTACCTCTTCACTGGCTTGTGGA
This sequence comes from Aselliscus stoliczkanus, assembly GCA_033961575.1. NCBI lineage: Eukaryota > Metazoa > Chordata > Mammalia > Chiroptera > Hipposideridae > Aselliscus > Aselliscus stoliczkanus. The sequence continues at coordinate 76,588,305 of CM066728.1, read as the reverse complement.
TTCCTGTTTGTCCACCAGTCATACCCTGGTGGGTACCTCATTCTAGATATTCAGAAAAGAAATAGGTCTGCCTGTGTAACTTGCTGAGAGATTGCTTCTGTTCTTTTTCTAGGGAGCTGAGTAGGAGTTTTGGGTGGTGGCCATAAAGGATAAGAGGCAAATTAGCTTAGCATTGGACCTGTGATTTTTGTCTGCAAACACTATAAAAGAATAATGACACTATTCTGCATTGCTAAGTTAATTTTTCTGACTCTAGCACAACTTGTTAACACTCCCTTGGATATAGACAACAATGCTTTGAGGACTCCAGGATGCCTGCAGATACTTGGGGATATAGATGAAAGTAGTAGCCTGTTGGTGGTCTTTGAGTTCCAAAGATAACAGCAGTACACAGAAGGGCAGAGGGCTCTATACTAAAAGAGATGATATGGTGGTACTGGGAGGAGATAGCCAGAGCAGAAGAAAGACATGGCCCCTTCTGTACAGCAGAACTAAAAGTCAACTGGAATTATTTATGAGCCCATGTGGAACATCCTGGGATTCCCAGAACTACTCTGAGGAAACATTTATAGGAAGCTAGAGTTCTAAATAGCATGCAAAAAGAAAAACACAAGTCATGATCAGAAATACCTCTGCCTACAATGGATTTGAGGAAGCAGAGAGACCAATTCAGAGATTGATGTATAAATCAACATGAGCAGATTGAGTTAATTGGATATCTCTAAACACTATTAAGTTAGAATTGACAGAAGCTGGTGATAGATTTGATACGGGGTGTGACTGATCATGTAGGCTGAGAGAGAAGGCCACCTCCAGGACGATGCCCAAGGTCCCAGCTGGGATGTCACAGATAAGCAATGCCTTCCTCCTGTGTTCAGCACCCTTGTAAGTCACATGCGTTCTCCCTAGATTCTGAACTGGCATTCTCTGTGTCCTTACAAATCCCAGAGGCAGAGCTGCTTTGCTTCCACAAGCTGCGTTCTGCCCTATGGATAGCATAAATATTGTTTCTTGTCAGGCAGAATTGAAGAAGCTTGCAGAGCCAGCTCTACTGGTAGTCCAACCTGAACCTTGTATATACCTTCTATTTTTACAACTTTTGTCTCTTCTCTCAAACATCAGCAACTAGACCTCTGACTTTTCAAAAACTAAATTCTAAAATACCTTGAGAACCAGGGCCTAATAATCCTCCTTGCTGATACAGGAGTCCTGCTCTACTTACCTAAGTCCAATCTCCCTAAGTCAACCATCTGCATTCCTGGATGTTTATTCATTTTCTTCCAGTAAAGTCCCACCTTGATTTTCCACCCTGCCTCTGGGAGGCCTCCTGTAGCCAATTGTTGATACTTGTTGCTAATCAACTCTATAAGATTGTTTCATTTTGTCATAGTCTTCTGATGCCACGCCACCTGCCTCTCTGGTTTTTAGCCAGTGACCTACTATTGGTATCTCTTCAAGCATCTTTCCACAAAAGGCTTTCTAATGTCTGAGTGGTCCTTCTCTCTCCAGTTTGATGTGATCAACCATCATCGATACTTCAGTAGGTCCTCAGGAGCTCTCAGACAAATTGGCCATTTGAGCTTCCTTAATTTCTATTTGAAACATAATATCCTAAATCCATATTTTCAGAGGTTCAGAGTACTTTAAAAGCAAACAAACAAACAAAAAACTAATAAATAAAGCCTGAGATTTTGAAATACTGATCCTGGAGAATTCAGCCATTTTGATTTGTAGTAAGATTTAGTAAAGTACTTTTATTATATTTGGGAAGAAAAACTTAAATCTCAAAATGTTACAAAATTTCATAAGGTGTCATCTCTTGACTCTTTAAGGAATTGATTTTAAATACATTAGAATTAGACCAGAGGTTCTCAGTTTGTGCTGCAAAATGGAATCACCTGGGGAGCTTTAAAAAAATGTTGATGCCTGGGTCCTGCCATTAGAGATTCTGATTAATTGCTTTCTGGTAGGTACATCGTGGGCATTAGAGTTGTTAAAAGCTCCCCAGATGATTCTAGTGTGCAGCTAAGTTTAAGAATAACTGAGTTAAATTAATGAAATTTAATGGTAATTTTGAAAACATTAAATATTGTACATGTGAGTTTGCAAAACACAGAAAAACAAAAGAAATTTTTGTACACTACTCAGGGATAACAATTTTTTTTTTTAAAGATTTTATGGGGGAATTGGGGAAGGGGACAGGCCAAGTTGTTGTCCTTCAGTTGTCGTTGTGGAGGGTGCCAGTCACCATCTGGCTTCCCTGTTGGCAGCTCATGGCCTCTAAGCTTAAGGTGCTGTGTTCAGTCTTAGTTGTGGGTGGGTATAGTTACCATCACATGTGAGAGTCAAACCAGCAGCCTTGTTGTTAAGAGTGCACGCTCTATCCTCTGAGCCATCTGGGCGGCAGCTCAGCTCAAGGTGCTGAGTTCAGTCTCAGTTGTGGGTGGACGGAGCCCATCATTGACAGACAATCTTGTTTTACACCGGCTGAGCCATCTTGCCACCTGTTGGCAGCTCAGTGACAGCTCAGCTCCGGCTCAGTGTTCATTGGCCCATGTGGCAATCGAACTGGCAGCCGTGTTGCTCAGAGCTCGCGCTCTAAGCCAGCTCTTAACCAACTGAGCCACTCAGCCGGCCCAGGGATAACAATTTTTAATTGTTTGATTTATCTGTCTCACACACACATGCACACACACATATGATATTTGAGATTACAAATGACAATTAACAATATTGAATTACATAAAAGTAAATAAAGAGAGCTCAGCTGGTTGCTAGGCAGAAGGAATATTAGGGAAAATTTAATAGAATGAACACCTACTATTGGGTTGTCGGAAAAATCATGACTCATTTTTGCAACGGAAAACAGAAAAAATACATCATGACTTTTCCAAAAACCCAATAGTTTGATTATTTCTACAACCTTTTGCGCTGTGTGATCTCCATTTACAAAAGGTGGTACTGGTATTCCAAGAGGTTGAGCCACTTATGCAAAGTCTAGGAAGGGATGGAGCTGTCATTCAGACAGTGAACATTCACCTCTCACCCCACCTTACCCTGCCAGTTCTGTGGGGTGGGCTGGGGTAGAGTTTTGAAGGTCCGAAACCTTGATAATTACTCTGCTCAGTGCTGATCATACTCAGAAGAGCTGACTTGTGCTAATTATAGTCACAAGACAATAATTTGTAAAAATGTCAATGTATTACTTAAAAAACATTAAAAAGACTAGGGCATTTGTGTTGGTTTTTTCTCCCTTGTAAAGGGCTATAATAGGTTTCCATGTTATTATCAGAAGTTTGCTCAAGTCTATTAAACTGGATCATACTAGTTATTAGAGGATACTGCCATAGAGAATTTGATGCATTCCCCTACAATGGGGAATGCATAACTGCTTTGAATCATGATTGTCCACATTGGCATCCAGGTTTCTCTCCCTGAACACTGCGAAGTCACAAATTGTGCTTTGATGTCCCTTCCTCTAGATTCCATGCAAAGACCTTCCCCCCCACCCCTTTTTATCCTCACACTCTTCTCAATTATGTGAACGTCATGCTGAGGCTATGACTCCTTTTGTTTCTATCACATCTTGGTTAGATTTCTGGGAACTATTCTTCCTGCTTTGTCTAGTGTGACATCCTGTTCCTTCATTTAAGAACAAATTATGTTACTTGCAATATCAGCATCAGTCATTTGAGGTCCTTGTTAAAAAATGTCGAGCTCTGGGTTCCACCCCAGAAATACTCAATCAGAATCTCTGTATTAAGGTCTGAGAAAACCCAGGTTTTAAGGGAATACTTTGGTGATATGCATGCAAACCATAAGGCGATTCTGCAAGGGGCTCATCTCACCTATCATACACTGGTTTAACTCTGAACAAGTCATCTTATTTTCAAAATGGAGGGTCACTTTTAAAATGACACATATACTGAACAAGTTAGCTCAAGTTATAAATAAGAGGAGTTATAAAATTTGGCAACTGGTAGTTGAAGCAATAGACAATATTAATCCATATTCTTTAAGTAACTTTCAAATATCATTTTATAACAAGAATATTATAATATTTTGAATATAAAGGCCCAAAGAAAAGAGAAAAATAAGGAGAATTGGGCTATAACACCAAAATTAGAAGATTAAAAAATCATCTAGAGGTTTTAATGGGTTTAACATCTGGTTTGTGCCACACCATGGTTGATTTGATTAGCTCTGATATTTAATAGGTCTGTAAAAATGTGAAGGATCGAAAAATGATCATCTCTGAGGCCCCTCAGAAACCAGAGGAGAGACAGCTTTATTCAAGGAGAGGAAATTAAGAGGGAAGAAAGAGACAGTCTCCTTCATGGTTTGTCTGGGCTGTCCAGAGGACCTCAGACAAATGACAAAATGATCCAAAGTGATTTTTCTAAGTCATAGGTTTTAATTTACTTATTCCCTAAAATCCTACCTTTGAAGATGGCAGTAAAAATGGAGGATGACCATCATGGGGAGCCAGCAAATATCAAGAGGTACTTATTAGCTTGGATAAGAAAGAGTTGAGCTTTTCATTAACCTTAGCCTACAATGCCCGGAAAGATGTCTGCACTCAGGCTAATGGGCAGCTCTTTACCATTTCCCTGGAGAATAGTGGAGGAAGAGAGCTTTACATTACAGCAGGGTCTTCCACTAGCTCAAAAGAAATGCTTCCAGCCTGAAAGGGTAGTGAGAGGCTGTTAATAAGGAAATATTTCTCTGTATCTCTCTAGAGATCTTTAGAAATGGATCTGAAGCTCGGCAAGAATAAACAAGACATTGTTTACTTTTGTGTCTCATTCCCAGATAACAGAGCTAGGGAATGTCCTGGGTCTCCCTTAGATTCCAGTTGCCTCTCTATTCTTCTCAATATTTCAGACTGGTATGGGTTTCTCCTTGAGCATGTCAGAGTACCATCAACAAAACTAGTCAACACCTAGTGTGATTCTACTAGTGTGATGAATTAGCTATTTTATAGTAAATGAACGCAAAACAGTAGACTCAAGTTTATTGGAAAGTAGAGGAATTTAAATTTTTTACTTGGTTGTTTTTTCTCCTCATTCTAATGACATTGAATTTAAAGCAAAGCAGAAAATTCAGTTTCAGGCCTTGATTTATAACATTTCAGGTATTCATGGGGGCTCTGAATTGTTGAGAGATACTCAAGTGTGGTAAGCTCTGAGAAGTATATCTAGATAGTTAAGATTACTTTTAAGCATAGCAATGTAAAAACTGATTGTCTCCCTGTGTTTTCTCTTGTGCATCAGTTTCTCAACCTTGAATTACAATGTAAATTATTTGGGCCTTGGAGTATTTTAGTAGGTTTTCAAGGGATTCATAGAAAATTAATATTTGTGCAGCCTTCCCCTAGAAAAATTCAGATAGGGATGGGGCGTGTGTTGTAATGAGGTGAGATGGTTGGGTCTAGAATAATTTCTTGACCCCAAAATAGGCAATAGCATCTTTAGTCATTGTGAAGTCTCCCAGATGGGCAAATCAGCCAGCAGGTCTTCATCAGCTTCTGAGGAGCCCCCTGCATGGTCAGTCTAGGTGACCGGAAGTCCCAACTGGGATGGGTGCATCAGTATTCTGGAATGAAATGGGGAAACAGCCTGAAGTTTACCAGTTTCTGCATTGTCATGATCACTGCTACATGAGAGCCTCTCTAGAATTTTTAAATGACTCCCAGGTCATTTTAGAACTGAGGGTTGTTAATTCTTTGATGTTAGGATTATGTTACGAATCAGTACACCAGACATAAGACCAAGAGCCTGGGTATACAAACAGAGCAATTAATTGTACTCACTTTAAAGTAAAATCGCTGCCTTCTCTATGCCAGGTGACATTGCTCCACTCATTCAAATGTGTCTCCAACTTCCCTGAGCTGTATTAGTGCCCCCAGGCGAACCATCCCAAGACTGCTCCCAAATTTCAGGATATATATATGACTAAGGAATGTTGCAGAAAGCCAAATGGTGGCTTGGTTCTTACAGATTATGTAAAGTAGGGAGCATGTCAGTTTAGCTTTGGAAATAAACACCAACCCAAAAGAAGTTAGGGTTGGCTTGATTAAAGACAAACTATGAACTTAGCAATTTCATGTTTTTTTATTTTTATCACTCTGTGTTTTGTTGGGGCCAGAAGCTCTTCGGTTGGTCTATTTTGATTATTGTCCTGTCAGTTTAATCCAATTGCAGATCCATTTAGGAAAATACTCAGTTGATACTGATTTAAATGAATTGACAAGTGGTTGTGAGGTCCTAGGAATATTATCTCTGAAGTTATTTAGTCTGCATGTGTCTATGTTCTAAACCCACGGATGTGACCTAGGGAAGAAACGGAATACTAACTATAAGTGAAAGAGTATGGATTTACTTGCATATAGGCAGGGCCAATGTAAATATGGAAGGTCAAATATAATCCTAGGGACCTAAAGACTTTTTTTAAAAAAAGTTTAAAAGTCAGTAGAATTATTTTTAAATGAAAAGGCTGACTTGTAAACAATCATATAGATACTTTAATTTCCTGTCCATACTTGTATGGGTATATATTCATAATAATACTAAAAGCATTGCTTTGAATAATATCATGTTCTCAAACATTTCTTATGTTTGGCAAGTAAGAGTATATTCAACTAGACCTGTAAATAAGACATATTAGCTTCCCTGCCTTTATCAGAAATTCTATAAAATAAGTTGTCAACATTTGGTATGGTTTAGGATATTACCGTGCTTATTTACAGTGGTTTGACTTCAAATACATTGAAAACAATGCACAGTGGATGTGTCTGCAAAGACGGAGGGGAATGCTGTCAGACAGAGGGCTAGAGAAGAGCAACACCAGGTAACATTTTGTTCCTTATCTAAATTATAGATACACAGTAGTTCATTATATTACTTTAAGTGACACTGTATATCTAAATGTTTAATGACAATTGTCTAAGTACTTCACAACCTATAAAGACATCATGCCCTTCCTTATAAAGAAAAGTGAGTCCAAGGTATATTTGAACTCATTTTAAAAGTGATTGCGATTCCAATCCTGTTTCTTCTACCTGTCTACTCTTCCTCAAAGGGAGACCTACCCTTCTGGGTTGCCATAAATTACTGGGCCCTGGGGAAAAGTAGTGAACTAATTTATTTTGTGCTTCTTTTTTAACTTACAGAGTCCATGGAAATAAATGGAAACTCTCAAGAGTATTTTTTCAGGAAATTTTCATGGGTCTTATATAAATTGTAGAAAAAGAGGCAAGTCAATTGGAAAAAATGTTTGAATGTGACGGTGAAGACTGAGCTGTGATTTCATAATTGCTGCTACATACTATATCTATAACTACTTTGGCAATCTAGTGTATTCACGTCAACAAATAAACAAGTTTCTTAATTGTTTTCCTCCATTCTACCACCTCAGACCTCCTCAGCCAACTGCCAAGCATTAGGCATTTTTTTAATCGTCTCCCTATATTTACAAAACACGTTTCTCTTATTGATTAACAACTGGTCACCACTTACTCTCCCTAAGTGTTGGGATTAAGCCTGAAGAGTGTCCAGGAAATAGGAGAGTAAAGTATTCATATAATACTTTAATTTGCATTCCTTTTCAACAGAGGAGAGTTTACAAAACATTTCTCTCATTGCAGATATCAGTTTGCTCTTTCTTTAGTTGTCCTGAGAGCTAGATGGTATCAGTGGAGAGGTTGGTCCTATCATTTCAGGACTAACCTCGACTTACAGAGTCACATGCCCCAAGAACAATGGCCAAGGTCACCCTCCACAGCCTGGCTGTGCTTTTGTTTGAGAAGAGATAGCCCTTCAATGCTGAGAAACCCAGCTTCCAGGAACTCCAGGCCTCAGCCCAGGCACTGACTTTCACGTAGCCCCAAAGAGAACAATTGTGTGAAGCACAGTGACCTCAGAAGCCCAAAGCCTTTCAGGCTATTTATGAATGCAGTGTGCTCTAGCGGGCTCAGGATGAGGAAACCCTATCAAAGCCCGATTTAGCTGCCTGTGTGAGCATCCTATGAGAAAACAAGAGTAAATATAGCAATAACCAGTTCAAAGGTAGAAGACAAGTTGCATGTTATGCTTCTCAGAGCAAAAATGAGAGCCCTCTGGAGAAGTTTTAGCCTGACAAGTAGAATTCTGGGAGCATATTTGTGTGTGTGTGTGTGTGTGTGTGTGTGTGTGTGTTCAATGGCTCTTATGATGAAGATGAAAATCTAGCCACTGAATTCTTGCTGCATGTAAGAAAATATTTCACGTGGAATATGAGAATTATATTGTTCATCTTTAAAATATGATGGACTCATTGTTATTTCCATAGCAATCTAAAGAGATAAAATGATCAATTTCCTAGCAGTTCAGCCAGTCTGGGTTTATGCAGCTTATCATCTTTTGTGTGTGTATGTGAATTAGGCCTGGATTGAAATGCCCTCTGTGGGCTTTAGTATAATGTACCTGATGTGACATATTCATGTTAGTAATAATGACAGAGGTGGCTCAACCCTGCTCCTTACAGGTATCAGTCAGCTGGTAAAAATCAAACAAACAAGGGCCTCTCACATAAAGCTGCAGCTAAAGCAGAATGGTGCAAGCCTTCAGCCTCACTGGTTGGAAACCTCCTGCAGCTTTGTTTGCCTTTCCTTATAGACTATGTATTCCCCTTTTCAAAAGGTTCCATGTTTCTTGAGATCTGAAGTTTCTTTCATGAAGTGTCACATGCCTAGGTGGAGGCAGGTGCTAATTTAATGAAAGTATCAGGGAACACATGTATTATACACTCTAACTGGCCCTTCAGTGAAAAGAAATGACATTTAGTAGCAGTTGCGAGTTGTGATAACAGACAAGGTGAAAGTAGAGAGAATGCTGGGAATGTAAAATGCTACTATTCAATTGAAAAGCAACAGAGCAGCATGAAGTAGGAGACCTATAGGAAGTCTAAGCCTGACTCAATAATTCTTTTGGAGATTTTCCTAAATAATCAATCAAAAACCCAAAACCATAAGTACAAAATATTTTGTTGCAACATTATCTGTAATGACCAATAGTGTAATCCGCAGAGAAACTCCTTATAATATGCATATTGGGTATCTCAATCTGGCCATGGTATAATGTCTCAAACATATATTAACTTCAAAAGTGAAACATATATACATTTCAACTGGAAAATGTGAGTCAAGTGCTAGTTGTTCAAAGACATTTGCCAGGAAAGCACAAATAATCTTGATGCAATTTCCTGGAAAGATTATGAGACTTGCTTTGAGCTTTTCTGTATCAAAACAAAACAAAATTCTATTCTATCTTCTTATCCTCTGGAAAAAATATAGCATAAGCTTTATGAGTTTCTTATATATTTTTTAAAAATATGTTTTCCACCCAGTACTAGTTACATAATCAGTTGTTTACCATTTGTAACTGTGGCCGGGTGACAGTTTCTCTCTATAAAGTCAGAGGTTTATATACAATGAGAATAAATGGTCCCAGGCTTTGCCTTTCTTTTCTGTCTTAACAGATATGGAGTCCATACCCAGGACAATGGAACCATTTATGAAACAATATAATTCATAATACAATAATGGCTCTTTAAAAACAGAGCTCTGCAAGTGGCATGGAGGAAATGACATCACTTTCAGACTGACTGAGAGTCTTAATATTTCCTAGCCCACATGAAATAAGTTGCCTACCTTGATAGCGTACATACTATCACAAAGTCATCTTCAGAGCAGGGTTAGGATGAAGGTAAAGCCACAAGGGATGATAAAAATGAAATAAATAAATAACAACCTTTTAGTCTTTTTTTAAGTCTGAATAATTATTCTGATGATTTTAAAAGTAATTAATGACAATGGCTCACTGACTATCTGAGAATGTTACCTGTTGTGACTTTAAAGTATTCAAAATTCATGAGTTTTGAAAAACCAAAGAGAGACTTCAGAACCATTAAACTACAAATAATAAAAAGCACTTTCACAAAATTATTTTTTACCTATGGGAATATGTTTCAAATCATATTCAAGATTCTGACTGATGAGTTGATGGAAATGTCTGAATTCCACAAAGGAACATGAATTCAAGTGGGGGGAAAATGCGTTTTGAGGAAGAAAGAGTTTTATTTACAAGGCATTGAAAGAAACGTTAAAAAAAACTGTACGCTTCTAGGAATAGGAAAGGACAAATTCTCTAGGATAGATGTGAAACACACTGGGAGAGAGAGTCGCAAACAAAAAGAGAGATTTACAAATATGTATGGAAAGACAGTCTCCAACTGCAGCCTGAAAAAATCTAAGCAGTCATTCTCTGGGCCCTGACATGTAGGAATGGCATTCTGTTCTGCAGTGGTTTCTGTGAATACTTAGGATTGTTATGCCACAGCTCATGTCTGAGGACAAATAATACCCCCAATCCAGCAGCTTAATTATGAGTTGACAGGGAATGTTAGGATGTGTCAATATTGGCTGAATCTGGTGTGTGACACCTGAGCACAATTTACAAACTCTAATACCTTGACTTTGGCCACCAGACCTAGCAAGTCTAGACTTTTTTTTTTTTTTTAGCTGAGCCATCCTGCACGTTGGCAGCTTGACGGCAGCTCAGCTCGAGCTGGGCATCAAACTGCTGTTGCTCAGAGCTCAGCTCGCACACTTGAGCAAGCTCTTAACCAACTGAGCCACTCAGCCAGCCCTAGACCTAGCATGTCTAAAGGCAGTTGTGACATAATGCTTATTTCAAATAAATGAATAGGGTTGTAACCTTAAGTATAACAAGAATCCTACATAAATCTTTCGTCACCGTATGTATTCATGTATCTTCAGCTGCTTGAAACATCTCAAGAAGGAGAGCTGTGCTTCCTTTATAATTTTTATTCCAGACTTCATTTCAGACTATACTTAGAGAAGATGTGTTTTCATGTACACATAAGTAGATATGCATAGATCTCCCTGGTTAAGGAGAGGTATAGCAGTGTTCATCTTGGGGTTCCCATTACTGTTCCTAACACGATGATTTGCCTTCAATAAGTATTTATTAAATGAATAAAATATAAATTGCTTCCTTTCTACCTTACCCCATCAATATAATTAGAAATTTCTGTTTGTTTGTTTTAATGTCAGGGAGCTTACATGCATTTCTAGTTGTAATTTTGCATACCATGGTGTACAGCATTGAACTTAGAATCAGGTAGAGCTGGGTTCAGCCTTTGATCTTTTATATTAGCTAGATGATCTCCAGAGAGGTCATGATCATTTTAGAAACTCAACTCCCTCTACTGGAAGACAGGGAAGAAAAGCTTACCTGGACTATTTCTTAGGTTTGTTGTAAGGATTAATTATGATATATGAATGCATGGTGTAAAATATATGACCCATACCAGTGTCCATCTTAATAAAGCTAAACAATGACATGGCCATTCCAATATGATGTCTATATCCTTTTCAGTTATATTTACAACATATTTTCCTTTTTTTCAGAAAGGAGCAAACACTGGGATTTAGTTAGTACAGTGACTATTAAACAAGGCTTTCTCAATGAATATTACAGCTTTTAAAAGCTCTTTCTCGTTATATTGAAAGTTTTAATTTTGATGAGAAACTCATGTTTTGCCAACCCAGGAAACATGTAATCTATTATGTGCAAACAATATAAAAATTGTTGTTTACAAGTCTTTTTGTGCCTAATTCTGGGTTTGCCAATGAAATGGAAAGAAGAAAATGAACTATGTAACAGCTCCCAGCTTAAGCTTTACCTCAACCCACCCACTATGCAAGCACCAAAGTTTGAAGCCGATTTCTAAATTAAGAACACAGTTTCCTAGAGGTTCTATATTTGGGAGAAAGGGATTTCCCTTAATTAGAAATACACCCTTTCCGGTGTGCTCTCCAGAAACCTAGGTGGAAGTTTTCCTAAAACCAAGTAAACAACCTCAACTCCTTTGTTATCTTACATTTGAATTGAGATCAGTAGTTGTAGAAAGATAGTTGGCAAACTGACATGAGTAGGGAAGTCACCCGATGCTGTGTTTGGAAAACAGGATCCCAGCTCTTCTCTACTTTCACCACCTTGTACTTTGTTTCATTGCTGCACATACTCTGTTAGAAATTCTGTTCTATCTCCCTGCTACAAAGGCATTGAGAAGAGAGACCTTATGTTTTCATCTTTAGCTCCCCTGGGTTTAGCATGTGTTTGGCACAAGGTATGTATCCAGTGAGTACCTGTTGACAGGATGAATATAAATTGTGTGTGTGTGTGTGTGTGTAAATTTATATTCAAGTACAAAGTAAAATGAATTCTTCAGAAGTTCAAAACACACCTGTTTACCCAAGTTGTTGAATAACTTCTTTCAGTGATGGCAATATGGTATAATGATTAAGAGCACAGGTTTGGAGTGAAATATAACTGGGTTCAAAGCCAACTCTGCCCCTTTACCTGGCTATGTGACTTGGGCAAGTTATTAATCTCTTTGTAGTAATTAACAATTACATCAATTGGAGCCTCATTCTCTTCATCTGTAAAGTATGAGATGGAGGAGGTCAAGCATGCAAAATATTTAGCAGGGGTCTGACAATGTAATAAATCGTTGATAAATGGTAGCTCTTATCATTAAGTGGTAGTTGTGGTAAAGAAATAAGGAAAGTTTTAGTATTTCCTTTATAAAAGACTTTTAATCACTAGAAATGCTATACTTTTTTGTTTTAGGCAGTGTTTTCCTTCATACGTTTTTCATTCAATCTTATCAAAATTAAGTTTTCCTTCTGCCAAATTGTTTCATTTCCAATTTTTCTTAATGAATCAATTCTTTTTTCTCTCTGTGATAAATAGGGGCAGCTGATAGCCCCAGATCACTCTAACTTCCTTTGGAAATTACTTCATTGATTTATGAAATGATAGAGGACCTGTAATGTACCTATAAATACCCTCATTAAGTCACAAATTGTTCATGGCAGCAAAGGAAATCTCAATATACTGTCCAGGCATCTTCCTCCCCAAAATACACATTTCCCAAAGGGCACCTGGCCTGGTTCTATTATCATAAGCACAGCTGGAGCCAGAGTCATGAATCAAAGAGCAGTTTTCCAGTTCCTCATCCTCTCCGAGTTCATTGAGTGGGCAGGGTTTCAGGCTGATACGATAGATCTGAACTAAGAACATTTGTATTAAGTGAGGTGACTATTCATGAATCAACTTTTCTGTTACTTGAGCAGTTTGGGCTCTCTTGAACCACAGGGGACCCTGGTGAGCAGACAGAGAATCAGCAAACAGACTATATCCCCTAGCCCCAGGCATTGCATTGGAAAGCATTTCACTGTGACTCCCATGCTCTGCTCTTCTAGTCGTGGGTCTGCTCATCTTGTCTTCACAGTCAAGAAAACCAAGATATCAGGGTGTCATTGGTGACTTGATTGCATGTAAGCTACTCCCACATGCCTACCCAATAGCAGAGGTAGTTTTACACATCTGTACCTGAAGCAGGGAGAGTCTTCCTTATGGGTTTTATTAATTTTGCTGAAACTGTTTCGGTTTGTTTCTCCTAAATCCTCCAATGACCTCCAATTTCACAAATTAGGTGTTTAAATAACATATTTCATTGTTAGGTGGAAGAACACACAAACACAGCAGCAGCAGAACAGGGACTAGGATCAGTGACCTGAAAAAACAAACTCATTAACGCCTTTGTGCACCTTTTGGAAGCATCAAGCATACCTCACTAATAGAGGGCTAGCTGGCAGCCACCGCTCTCTGCTTTCACCAAAATGGATTTCATAAGAAAGCACAGCTCATATGCCAATGGGAAGTAATCTGATCCAAGTACAGAATAATCTCCTTCTGATAGGTACTTTCTATTTAGTTTTTATGGACCCTATTTGAACTTTTAATCATTGAACAGAAGCAGAAATTACTGTCCACCATCTCTCTTTGATTTGCACTTGGGAACACTGGTGCTCCAGGGCTGCTGGTGGGGTGAATATGAAATGCCTGCTTTCACTTTTTGTAATGAGTCCCATTATCTCTCCATTGTTCTTGGCTTTTGTGAAAGGAAGAGAGGCAAAAGGAACCTAAACCTGTTCAGACCAGCAGCATACAGTGAAAAAAAGGACAGTCTTCTGAGTAGGGCTCATTTCAAGTCTCTTTAATGGCTCACTAATTTATATGACCCTGATGGCAGCTTTGGTGTCAGTTTCTTTAGAAAAGTTATGAAGTGTTTATCCCTGGGGCTTGTGTTGTTTCTCTTGGAGAGAATCCACCAAGTGTCTACTCTTGAACCTGCCCTAAGCAGAGCCTGAGTTTGTCATTAACTGCAGGTGGTTACTCAGCAATTAGAATCAGAACCACGGATGCAGGGTTTTTAATCCTCATTGCTGATTCCCTACCTGAAGTTCTGTGTTCTTCTATTGGATGCTTATGTCAATGCTCCTGCATTAGGGTTGGTTCTAAAGCTTTTCTATTTATCAATTGATAACATTCCCTTTATGGAAGGCTATCTATGTGCATTTTTTAAAAGGAAAATTTGGTGAGATTTAACATTTTTCATATAGGATGGTCATTAATCTCTTTTAGTTTTGCCTTCTGCTGTCATGAAATTTCCATACCTCCCAGGAGATTCGTGCTTCTTTCCTGCTGCAGTTTAAGTCTGGCTGGAGTTTGTAGTGAGGCTGCTTTATTGTTTCATGTTTTCTGTGAGCTCTTTTTAGTAAGGGGCAACATATACTTGGATATTTCAAAAATGAATAGTTCCAGAAAGTAGCATTTTTCTTGAAAGCTGGGAAATAAGATATTTTATATTGACAAATATTGATGGAATGTTTTCTAAAGTATACGCTGCACTTGACTTTCTCCTTAAGGTATTCGATGCCTATTTTCAGCTTTTTGGTAACTTCGGTAATCATCATGAACATTGATTATATTCCTCTGCTATAAGACATAATGGCGTTGGGAACTAGAGAGCTGTTGGTGACTATTTGCCCATGTATCAATGGTCCCATACTGCTCAACTTTTACGTTCTTTTGGCTGGCATTTGTGAACTATCTTTTTCATTGCTTTTACCATTTTACGCTTTTACTGTTTTTACTGCTTTCACTTCTTATTACCACTTAACAAAATATATGAACTCTGGTGCATGAATATTAAGGCACATATTTTGACAATTCTTCGGATTCATTCGTTTTTCCTGTCCCACATACAACTACAGTACACATTGCCCTGACATTGAAAGGGATCTTTCAAAGGAATTGGTCAAAGATGAAATGCGAAGCATTGGTTTATTATGTGATTTTAAGTGACTAGAGCATAAAATGCAGAAAGGCCAACACTGGGTATTGCCTGTAATACTAAACCCAGATGGACTAGAATTAAAATGTTATCTTTTCTTAAATTTTATACAACAACTAAGGTTGGGAATATTGTTTTAAAAATGCAGACTCCTGGACATACTCCAAGCTTTCCAGGTCAGAATTTTCAGAAGTAAAGTTCTGAGTTTTAAAACAAGCAACCAAGGTAATTCTAACATAGACAAGAAATTGATTTTTGTGTCACACTCTGCAAAATGTTGATATGGGTTATTATTATAGTAATTATTAATGTTCTGTTAAAGCTTAGAGATGCTGGTTGTAAGAAAATTCCAACTGATAAATAATAGAATTTCCTGATAGTCCTTTCATCATCATGAATCTTCTATTTAGAAAAGGTCTGTGAAATAGAAAATTTATCTCAGGGTTAAACACATTTTTAAGTAGGTGTTTTTTACTCTGGAGACACTAAATGGGCAAGAGTATCTGCGAACCTCTTAAAAGTGTCTGCAAAGTTTTTTTGCACCTATGCCTTTTTCCAGGAAGTGAGTTGATAACCAAGTTTTTGTCCCCATTTTAGAGATGAGGAAACTGGGGCTTGGAATGATTAAGGAACTTGCCCTTAGTAATTAAGAAATGAGTCATTCTTGCCTTGAGTAGTTAAGGAACTTCTTAGCTGAATAGAACTGGGATCCTAAAGACACCTATCTGATTCCAAATCCATGCTGTTTGCCACTCAAGCTCAAGGTCTCTTCAGTTGCGTAAATTCTTCCTTCCATTATTCTTGGAGAACTGGACTGATTTTGCCAGGAGGCTGTCCTTTCCATGGCCCTGATTATTCTCTTCCAGCTTTGTTTACCATCTGACAGGTCATCCTTCTCTCAATAATCAGAATATAATAAAATGCTTTTCTTACCCTTTGTCCTGGTTCTCTGTCCTATTTGATCTTATTTTATTTCTAGTTATTGCTAATCAGTGTCTCCAAGACAGTTTCTCCAAGATTATCAGATAATAATCACGGCAGACATTTTAAGTGGGTTGGGGACAACCTACTTCCCCATTACCCCGTACTCTTTCTTTTTTGTTTATCTGGAATAAGCAACTGAAACAGCTAGGGAACTTAAACTGCCACCTGAATAAAGCCAACTCGATTTCTGCCTAGCAACAGGAAGCAGGACCTCTTGCCAATGGCAATGTTTGTTTACCTCACTTAAGTGCCCACTCATTTAGGAAGCAAACCAGTCCTCTTGATTGAGTCATTGTTATTTTTTTCTAAATAATTTTTTTCTCTTTTATCATGCATCTAAGATGGGTTCTTTTTCACAAGTGGGCTTTTTTTCTCACAACATGGCTTGGTAATATTCTTAATCTATAGCACGTGTTGGGACTTTCAAGCTCCTACACAAAGCCCAAGAACAGCCAAGGAGAGAGAGAAGAAATGAGACATGTTGCTAGAGGATCTTCTGGTGGGGGAAGAAACAGACATCTGGAAGTCTTGTGAGAACACCACAGCTCCTGCTTTTGTTCACTGCAATAAATATATTTTTAGGCATCTGCTATGTGCCATGTGCATGGGTAGGGGCTTGGGATACAGATGTGATTAAAAAACAGTATTTGTCATATGGATAGGGAGGTGGCTGCAGTTTGTGTACGCATTAGGGACACTCTCAGTGATGAACAGAAGGAAAATGCTGGTATCATGGAAGGTAAAGAGAGCAACTACTCCTTTGGGCCAACCTCAGCATTTTCTACTCACTCATCACCATCCAGAGTTATGTCACTTTGATGGTCTGCTGTAGGAAAAAAAGAAACGCACATGGAGTGGTTGAATTCCCAAGGGTTTTGACCATCTAGAGTTACTCCTCTAAAGAGGCTGAGAGTGCATCAATCTATCATTGAAAGCTGCTAGAGACATGCTGTCCAGCCTAGAGGAATTAGGAATTAATCTCTTCCAGAGACCTCATGATTTGAAACTCTGTCCATGGTTGAAATTGGAACTGACTCCAGGGAATAATATCCCCGGGACTGTACATAATATCATAAAATGAATAAGCACAGATGAACAAATCTATGGCTAGACTGAAGTTTTTCCCTGAAATGTGCTGTCTATGAGCTGGCCCCTTGCTCTTCAGATGTTTTGTCTTGAAACACATTGCCATCATGGCTTCAAATGTTTTGTGTTTAGACTTGGCCAGAGTTTTATTATTAAACCAATTGGATTAATTTAAACCAATTTCAATATAGTTGGGTTAGTAAGAAGAGCATTCTTAAAGTAATTAGTTAACATTGTGCTAAAAATATATGATATGGAATAAAATACGTTTTTGAGTAATGTTTTTGAATAGCCTTACTACGAAAGAGTTCAGTCAAATCCATACCCTGCTTTTTAGGAGAGTCTCAAGATAATAAATAATTTTCCATACCCACAAATTTATATTTTATATGACAAATATCAGCCTTTCTTTTTTGGTTGATTTCATTTTGAAATCATATATAAATTATTATAGTTACCATGTGATGCGTTTCGTTCTGGGTACTACAATATAGATGTGAATAGCATGGACAGCCTATCTTCTAAGAGCTTACTAGTAGTTATAGCCTTAACTGTTTAAAAATAATTTTTGATATAATATGATTAACTAGTATGTCCCACTTCATCACAGTGGAGTCAAAATAGACATTTATTTTAAAGTTTAAACCATAATGATTCTGATTCCCCTACCTTCACAAAATGGCAGACATCTTGTAGGATCTCTTCTTAAGCAATGTCTGGCAATGTCCAAGGAATCTCACATGTAAACTTAACTGATATTTATTGAGTACCCACTTACTACAAACCAGACACCATTTCAGGCACTGGGAATAGAGAATGCCCTGCTTTTATAGATATGACATTCTGGGAGTAGTCTTCCCAACAAATCAACAGGGTGACCAATCGCAAACAACAAATAAATCAATAAAAAGGAAAATACAGGTGCTATGTCAGAATTAAACTCGGATGATATGATGAATAGTGACAGGGTAGCCAGAGCAGGGCTTTCTGAGGACAGGGTATTTCAGCTGAAGTCTGAGTGATCAGAAAGAAATCTCTTTGGCTGGAGCACAGGGTGAAAGTGAAAGGGATCAGGGACAGGTCCTGTAGACTTTGGTGGCAATTTAAATTTTAGTGTTCTTGTGATGGGAAATCATGGGAGCCTTGCAAGTAGGGGAGCCCATGATTTAATTAATAGCTTTAGAAGGTTCGTTTGTATGGAGAATGGATTGTAATTGGCAAAATTGGAAGCAGGGTAACAGGAGTTAAAATAATGGTTGAGGTGAGGCCTAATAGGATCTTGAAAAGTGTGAACCGGGAGGATATGTTTTGGAGGTGGTAATGATTAATCATGGCTAAGGTATAGGAGGGGTTTGGGGAATGATCCATAGATTGTGTCACCAATCCCCAGCTACCATTATGGCTCTGAGACTTCGTGGTCTCAGACATTTGCAGGTCACCTCATGCAGTCAGGCAAATGGCTTTTCCTGATACCAACTTGCTCCAAACTATCTTTAACTTTAACAATCCAAATGCCCAAGTAAACCAAAGTATGCTATTGAATACATTTTTGTCAAAAGTATGGAATTTCAGTACTATTTATGTTTTATCAGACTCAGATTTCCTGTGGAGTCTCAGTTTTCTTTTCTGGGCCAAAAAAATATCTTTATTTTCATGATTAAGAATCGAATAATCCCACTCTCCCTTTCTTTGCCTTTGATAGGTGACATTTCCTCTCCACTTGCCCCAGATGATTAACAGGGACAAATCCTTTCCCTGCACGAGAATCTTTGACATCCATCTACAACATATTGTTAGAACTTTTCCACCTAGATAAAACCCTTATAATTGTGGGCCCAAAGCCTTGATGATTTACCTAAATAGCCTTTTATTGGGTATGTTTACATGCATATTTGGGTAAAATTTTAACTAATCAAAACGTGCACTCCCATTGTCATTGTAAAATCAAACAGTTAATATGTTATTTTGCAGCATCTGTATGTGTATAGCTTTATGGTCAGTTCATTATATTTTCAAAAAGCAATGGATAGGAACTTGCTTTATTTTATTCTTTTGACTAAATTAAGTTTTTTATTTAGTGGTTTCTTTAATGTCTTGGGAATGTTTTGCTTGCTTTGGAATACACATATTCTTCTCCAAAAATAATTGCTTTTCGATCTCTAGAAGCCAGCTCTAACAGGGTCCTTATTGACAGTTTTCTGTAAGTAAAACCATAAGGCAATTTGAAATCACTCTCCCTTTATTGCTTCTCTGCTTATAGTTTTGACACCATCATCAAAGGGGAAATGAAAAAGAAGAAAATATTCTATCTGAAAGTTTGAGTTTTCAGTGATAAGTGCAGATTATGTGTTCCAGATATCATCCAGAGCAGTGGTTTCCTTGAAGATGGCTAAGGAGGCGGGGGAGGGAGTACATTAAAATCATCTGAGGAACTGTTTCAAATACACATGGCTCTTACTATCCCCTGGTAACCACTAATTTCTCATCAGTGCTGTAACAGAAAAGGCGAAGGTACATTAAATTGTGCAAAGCCAGCTTTATAAATTCTAATTAATCATGAAAGAATGAGTCATGGAACTAAGGCACCAATTGATTTACCTGGGACATTACCTTATAACTTATATAATAACATAATTTCAGTTTTTTTTGTATGCTTTGAGTATGTAAGAAATTGAGCTTTATGACTCAGAAATACAGGTCATCTTTGCATATTCTATGCCTTTTGGTTATGAAAGGCAACTACAAAATTATTAATACATTCAAAATAATGTGCTTCTCTGAAGAATAGGAAACTACATGTCATATTTAAAATTTAAGATTCTAAGATACCTAATGATGTTTCATTTTTCTTGGATGTTGGTTGTCATATATCTTAAAACACACAGGATCACAAAACTGGAATGGAAAGAAGAGGAGAAGATCTTTCAGGGAGAAGAATGGTGTTGCTGAGCTGAGGCAGATGGCTTTCAGGTGTGCTTTCTCTGTGCACTCACTGGAACATGGTTTTTGTTGTTGTCATTCCTCCCTCCTCAATTCTCTTTTGTCTCCACCTCTGTCTCTCTCTCCTCTTTTGGTCTCTGTCTTGCTCTCTTACACACGCAGTTACCTTTGCAAACTGAAAAAAATTAAATAACATTACTAGAATTTGAGAAACTCTGACATAGAAATGCTGGCAAATGGTCCCAGCAAATTCTAGCAAATTCTCTCTGCTACAAGAAAGAGCTTTAGAGAGAATAAATTTTTGAAAAGTAGAAAGTAATGAGAAGGTAAACTTGAAAAGTATAGTGTACCATTATCATTACCTGTGTGTACTGTCTTCCACTTTAAAAAATAATTTTCAAAGTAATTTCATTCAGTTAGATAATATTCTTCACTTGTCCATTCCATGTATCATTTTTACCATGAGTAGGTGTCTATCAAAGGCTCCATGAGCCTTTGCACCACTTCATCTAGCTCTTTATTCAGTTTCAGAGCTTGAGTTTATTTGGAAACACAGATAAATTAGCCCAGGAAGGATTTCTGGGTTTCGACATCCGTTTTTTTTTTTTTTCCCTTTCTGATTCTTATGCATATGTATTTCCTCAGACTCATTCTTCTACTGGCAGTTAAAGCAAGATGCTACTTCCAATCTGAGAAGCCGGCCAGGCATTCCACCTGTTTATGCTTTCTCATAGTAGTATTTCTTCTAGGTTCTGGCTTTGAACCCTCTCAATTATCTGACTTCATTTTTTTTTTCTTTTCAGTAGATGTGCTTCAATATTCCTACCATCTTTTCCAAGGCCAACACCTTTTCCAAAGCCAACATTTTTTTTTTAAACATCTGATTCCTAGCAGAAAATAACTTATTTTCCTCAAAGCCCAGAGCTCTGCTTGTGGAAGAGAACATGGAAACAATTGTTTCTCTAGCTATACAAGTTGCTTTGATTTTTACTGTGGCTCCGTGCGCTCCGTGCTACCCTAACAGCCTTTGCTTCCTGTATGAGTCACATATCATCACCTAAGGTAGGGACCCTGCTCATGTTTTCCAAGATGATTTTTTAAAAACTTCTGTCACCTTTCAGCACAGAATACTACATGCAAGAGGAGATCCATTTGCCCCCTGTTAAAAACAGAGAAAAATGATTTTCTCCAAACCTAATTTGTTCTATTAAAGCTCATTTCCTCTGTTAATTTTTGATGATACATGTTTATTTATAATTTAAAAATAAGAGGAAGACATGTAATGTTCTGGGAAAAATTGAGAATATCGCTTTTTCCTCTAAGTACTTTCTCATCTCTCTCTAGTACTATTAATACTTTCACCTTAGGTTTCTAAATTGATGTTATGGATGCCATATTTCTGTCAGAGAAAACTTTCCTCAGGGAAAATCCTTAAGACCCAACTTCATGGGCTTCTCAAGTAAATAGCTAAGTGAAAAGTCAAATGAATCACAGCATGCCTGTGGCATTGAGTCAATAAAATGGGAAGCTGTGCCAACTGTGGCCCTGCTGGCTTTGGCTGACACAGCTCCCCTGGTGTAAATGGGTGAGGTAATGCCATTCTAGCTGAAAGGCCTGGCGGTTGTATAATAAAGAGCATTCATGAGGGCCGGCCGAGTGGCGCGGTGGTTAAGCGCTGGCCTTGGAAGCCAGTGGCCCCGGTTCAGTCCCACATATGTGGGCCAGTGACACTGCCCTCAAAAAAAAAAAAAAAAAAAGCATTCATGGATATGTTTTAATTTCAAAAGCCAACAACTCCATATGTTCGCTCTAATGTCTTGATAAGAACAAAACGATTGAAATGTTTTCCATTGCCAAGGGAAGATTCTAGAGTCTTTCAGCTAACCATAGAAGTACTTTGAGGTCAAGTACAAAGGCGTGATGCCTCAAACTTATTTCTGGTCTTTCAACGTTTAGAATATGGGGAATCCAGTGATGCCAATCCATGGGCTCAATAATGTCAGGGGATTTGGGAGACTTTAGGATCATCAAATGATTTTTTTGATACATTTCATTGCTTTCCTTCTCTCAGGCGAAGTAGCCCTGCTCAGAAGGAGAATTCCAGATGTCCATAGATGGATTGTGATGGGGTATGGATGAGGATAATGGAAAAACAGGTGGGTTACTACTACTGTTCCCCCAGACTCTCAAAACTACATGTGTTACAATGAAACCTACTTTTCTCCGAATTGGAGGGGTATAGAAATGTTGGAGAAAGAGAGGATTGGTTTACATGCTTTCCACTAAGATTCTTCAAAGTCCAAGAGGCTTTCTGTGTGAGACCTTGCAGAAAAAAATCAATGTAGGTAAAGTTGAAAGTCAAAAAGAGTTACTGATAGTAAAGTCTCTGGGGAACAAAAAGAAAAAACAAACAAACACATGAAATTGATGGGATTTAGGCAGGTTTCAATATTCTCGTCATAGAAGGTTAATAGTAAAAGGTGAACATGGAGAAACAGGAATTTGGATTCAGTTCAAATGGACCTCAAAGGATAAATGCCTCAATAGTGTTAACTCTCTAACTTAAAGATGTTATCTTTTTTCAGGAAACTTCAAGAATGTTTTCCCTTTAACATTATCTGAAATAAGATATATTTTTTGTCTTGTACCTCTAATTAATGTGGACCTGGGTCCAGAAGGGAAGACACATGATCTATTTAGGCATTTGATCAAAGCCATGATTCAAGGCAGATCTTCGTTCTGCTTGTTGTCTCTTAGGGCCTGTGAACACCCGTGGTTGGGTGGCCCACGTATACATTATCCAGCCCTTGCTGTCCTACTGCCATCCCAGGCTGGGCTAGACAAGCAGTTACACAGCTGCTGGGTTTTATTGCAGGAAGTGGGTACATTTTAGGGGAGAGTGAAGTGAGGTCCACAACTAATTTGTTTAATAGGCTATAAATAGCTTTGGGATATTTCAGCACAAAAGACTCAATTAAAAGGTAACATATTATTATAAAGATTGGTGATAGACGTAATAATAGTAGTTAGTGTTCTAATAAAATACAAACAAAGGAAATGAGAACATGTATCTTTAATAATCTGAGGTTAACACAACAAACCAAACAAAATAAATAAGTGAAGCCAGCTTTTTGCTTCCTCTTGGAATTGACAATGACTTGCCCATTGAATGTATTTAGGTCCTTGCAAGGGGTTATGTGAAAGCTATCATATGTGATAACGGAATCAAAAATAATAATTAAATGGTTTCCGTATTCCTTCAGTAATTTGAATCTAAATTCAGCATTTACTGAAAGGAAATATAATAGCAACTTGGCCGAGTACACAGTGTAAATCTACAAGCTATCAATTGCCAAAACAAAAAACAAAAAACAAAAAAAACCTTCCTCTCTCCTTAGCCAGTTCTTCTTCTCCTTATGGGGCGGTGGTTAGGTCAGGAAGGATTCTATAGGCACATAGATTGTATCTGATCACCTTCTCTTGGAGGTACTTCTAATTAAGGTGAGATTTGGAAATTGCATAATTTCGTTTATGATAGACTGATAGTGAACTAGCAAAGATATCAAATCTAGAGCTGTGTCCAGAAACATTGTGGCACACTCAGGCGTTCATAGTCTCAAAAAACTGCCCTGTGGAAATATTCTCAAATGATAATAAAGATAATACTAACAATGTGTGTTTATCATAAATTAAGGGGTCTTTCTAACCCCCACGTTTCCTTCCTCTGACATATGTGTATTTGAGTCCATGTTTGTGAAAGTGTGACTGTGTGTGTTTGTGTGTGTGTGTGTGTTGTTTCTCTCATCCATGTGATTAGATACTCCAACGGACATTACCAACAGGAAATGCAAGATGTGAGTGCCTGGAGGTGGCTGTGCTGGCAGTAGACAAAGCAAACCCTGAGAAGCAGGAACCTCTTCCAGGAAGTAGGGCACTGGGAAATGCTCTGCTTCTTTGTTCGTCTGCTTGTAAAGGGCTGTCCTTGAAACAAATAGGGGTTGGAATTTTCTCCTGGGAGAAAGAAATAGGGTTCAGAGAAAGCAAGGCTTACTCATGGTATATTCTTACTCCAGAAAGGAATTAGAAATTATTTTCTTCTGACAGATGAATGGTTTGGCTCACAGCTAAATGTACATATAAGGTGATGGCATGAATTTGCTGAGTTTATTGTAATGGGAAGTGTCCCCTGCATTAGATGGATGTCTCTTTGTGTTACAGAGGTGAAAGGAATTACCAAGAGAACACAGATCCCTATATCTATTATATTTACAAAATTTATAAATTCATTTATAGCATTCCAGAGGTTTCCATTATGGTAAAATGTCCAGGTTGTCAACAGATGAAGACTGTTTCCATGTACGTTGGGTGTCCTAGCTATGAAATGTGGACCTCAACCAAATGTTGTCCACTCATGCTTCTCTTGTATGCTCTGTGGACCTTCCTGTAAATAAAGCCCTGGACAGACCCTGTGCTGGGTGGTCAGTATATGCTTCTCATGCTTGATCTCTCAAAGGGAATGCACATGCTCTGTAAGTCTCTCTATAAACAAAAAATAACCAACTTCACTCTGAGTGTTTAATGAATGGAGGGAAATGACCTACTTAGTTTCCTGTATATTTTGCTGTGGCAAATGAGTTTAATCACTGTAGGAGGCTTTGAGTGGGGATTACATTTAGGTAAAGGTTGGAGGAAAAAATATGCAGATAGACATACATGCTAGAACAATGGCTCCAGGTGTTCGCTGTGACAATGCACTTATTCACAAAGTACTTTTCCATCTGAAAAGCACTGTCATGTGTATTATCTCGTTGGTGCATTGAATCAAGCCAGGGCACAGTGGGTGTTATGTGTTGTGTTACTGATATGCCTGCTTCCCATTTGAAGAATCTGGGGCTCAGCTGGATATGGTGAACTTACAGGTTCCACCTCTAGTAGGCGCTGAAGCTCAGACAAGACTTCTGATTCCCACTCTGCACCAATGCTTCCCAGCTTCTTCTATTCCAGTGCTCGACTCCCCTCTGCTTTCAAAGACAAGTTTTCTGTCAATTACACTTATGCTGAGCAGCGTCAGAAAGTAACCTACACAGAAACAGGTCTTTTCTCCTCTGTAGGAACACCCTTTTGTAACCTGTTACAGGGCTGATACTTTGCCATCTTGCAGGTCCCAGATTCAAGGTTACATTATAGAGAAGAATTTTGTGACCATTCCCCCACCCCGATCCAGTTGTTTTATCACAGTATCCTATTTATTCCCTTTATGGTATTTATATTTATATAATTATCTTGTTATGTGTTTGTTTACTTGTTATCTGTGTTCTCCATGGCACAGCAGGTTTCAGAAGGGGAGGAAGCTCACTGCTCTATTCTCAGCACCCATAGCAGTGTCTGGCACATAGTAGGTGTTCAATACAGACACTAGCTCGGGAAACAGGACAAATATTACTATGCAAAGTCATCCTAAGGCTCACAAAGAAGGAAGAAGGAAAATTCACATCCTGATTGAAATTTTATTCTCTATTTGATCTTGAGAAATTTACTGTAACCTCTGCTATTGGCTAAATTGTACCCTCCTAAAAATTTATATGTTGAAGTCCTAACCCCCAGTACCTCAAATGTGACTATATTTGGAGATAAAGTTTTTAAGGTAACTACGTTAAAATGAGGTCATTTGGGTGAGCCCTAATCCAATATGACTGGTATCCTAATAAGAAGAGGAAATTTGGACACAGACATGTACGAAGGGAAGACGATGTGAAGACACGGGGAGAAGATGGTCACCAACAAGCCAACAGAGTCATCAGAAAAAACAGACCATGCTGATACTGTATCTTGTAGCTCCAGCCTCCAGAATTGTGAGAAAACACATTTCTGTTGTTTAAGCCTCCCACTCTGTGGTACTTTTTTATGGCAGCCCTAGCAAACTGATATAAATCACTCTAAAATAATTACCACTATTAAATCAGGATTAATGACATAATACATAGGAAGGGACATAATGTAGTGATGGTAACATACACATCGCTCAAAAAACACTAGCCACAAAGTTTCTACTTTCTTCCTAGAATCTCACTCCTTCATATGTCATAATAATCTGTACTGTCATCTTAGCAGATTTCGAATAGGAAATGGTTTAGAATTATGCAACCTATATAATTTTAAAGTAGCACAATGATGGCTTCATATGAAGCATTCAATAAATATTTGTCTTTCTGAGGGAAGAACTCAGAAGGTGTACAATCACCGGTTCGTTCCAGCCTTCATGCCTTTGTACTTTTCCTCTTGCTTGAGACACTCTTTCCCCAGGTTTCTGCATAACTGTTGTCTTCTCCTCATTCCCTTTCCACCTCACATATAACTGATCAGAGAAGCCTTCTCTGACACCCAGGTTACCTCCCCCAACTCAAATCACTTTCTGTCATCCCCCTTCCTCCATTGACTTCACAGCACTTACAACTCTGAATGTTTCTCAAATATTTATCCCTTTACTATTTACAGTCTGCTTTACCCCATGAGACACTGCACTCTATGAGAGCAGGGACTTGAACATGTTCGTCACTCTCTCCCAGTGCTTGCTTCAAAATGGTTTGTCATTAAACAGCCAATGAATCAAGGAAAGGATGACTGAATAGGGAGACTACTTCAGGGAAAGTTAAGCTCTGGGGAAGAGGTTGACTCTGTGAACAGTACAGTGTTGCTTAAATTATGTGCTGGCCTTGGTTTCCTGGATGTTTCCTGGAGAGGAGGGATACTGAGATGCTACAGGAAAGTTGATGGATAATGGAGGAAAGCCAGGTAGATGTAGCTTCACAGCCCAGCTTTGCCACTAATTTGGTACAGTCCTTAGGGAAATCACTCAACCTCTTCAAGCCCCACTCTCAGCATAAAATACTTGGCTAATACTAGCACCCTGCAGAATTACTGGAAAGATTAAATGAAGTAATGTTTTCATAGCACAAGGAAAATAGGAGATCAATAAATAATATCAATCATTTTTTATAGAGAAAATGAATGGGCAACCCACTCTGTCTTTTGACCTAATAAAAGGAGTTTCAGGTCAGTGTAAAAACTTAAGAGCCCTGGTGACAGTTTAACGCAAAGATCTAGTGAGTCTTAACCCCACCAGGAAAATGTAGACTAGATTTCTGATGCCCTGTCCCTGAGAGGCCTTGAGTCGATCAGTCTTCCTTAGACCACAGTGGATCCTATGATGAAGGCTACCATGATTCTTTAACCGGAAGAGGCATCTTCATACTAATGAAAATTACCCAGTTTTAAGAGGAAAGTTACTGGACTAGTTTAATGTTTAAGTACTTAATATCATGGGAAGAGGACTTCAAAGAGCCCAAAGACACATTTTAGCAGCATCAGTCACCTTTAGTGCCAAGCTGCTCTGACACTTTTCATCTGTAACTTAAGGGAAGGAGAGGATTCACAATGCATCATCTTATGTTGATTTATGCTGATTTCAGCAGGCTCACTCAGGGGTAGCGCCCACATGAACGATGTGTTCACGTGTTCCTCACACCCTACTCTTGTGACATGTTTGCTGAGTGATGACAAGTCATCATTTTCCCATGAGCGGCCGCCTCGTCCTTTCTCAGACATCTGAATCATAAGGTTGCTTGGGGCCATTTTCTCAGCAGGAGCAGTCACTTGGGAAAGACAAAGTGCCATAGCATCTTCTCACCATCGCTTCTTCTTTTCCTAAACATTCCCAAGAAAAAAACAACAAAACACCAGTTTATAAGAGTAAATACTGAAAAGGACCAGGATGGTTTTTTAGGTAAGCACACACCAGGAAAATGATGAATAGAATTCTTGAATTTAGTTCTTGCAACATTTCCATCTTTGTCCTACCTCATCTAAAGAGTGGAGTCTGTTCACTCTCTCCACAGAGTGGACCCTTTTGAGTGAACCCTTTTGGATTCACTGGACTCTTCCGGAGAGCTGTGGGCTCCCTGTGTTCAGAAATCCCCCCAAGCAGCCCCCTTCTTCCAGCTTTCGTTCCACCCTGCTTCCCCATGTAGGGATCCTATAGAGTCTGACAAATGATGATTTTCTTTTCCGTAGAGCACTTGAGTAAAAAGAAAAAAAAAAAAAAAAAGCTGATTTTTTTTTTTTTCTTCTTCCTGTAAAAGTAAAGATTTGGGACAAAAATATCTTGGACTTCTATTCAACACCCAAATCTGCATTGTTATTTCCATGAAATACTTCCAGCCAAATATACTCTTTTCCTTCTGACTTACATCCAGTCTTTCAATAGCAAATTTTATAATGTCACTGCCTTTCGTTAACCCCCTCAGTCACTACCCATCACCCCCCAAATGAAAGTCAAACAGCATAATTGGCCCTCGCTCTGCTGTATACCCTACTTCTCCTTTCACCCCCACCACAGAACTAGCTGTGTTTTCTGTTTCTGGCCTTGCACATGCTGCTACTAACAGCTAGCACAGTGATTTTCAACCCTGGGGAGTCTTTTGAGACACCATGTCCCAAACAAACTGCTTGGGAATCCCTAGGAGTGAACTTGAAAAGCTTCCCAGATGACATTAAAAAGTGCAGCCAGTATTGAGAGCCACCGACAGGATTCTCAGCTCTGTCTGCACATTAAAGTCACTTGGGGAACTTTGAATGTCCCAATGGACAGGTCACACTCAGACCCATTATTACATCAGGATTCCTATGCATGGGCCTCAGGCATCAATATTTTTCATACAATCTCTGGATAACTTGTACTAATTCTTTTGGTCTCAGCCTCAATGGAACTTTCAGAGGCTCTGGCCTGAATCAGGTGCTCCTCCTGAGTGCTCACACAGTGCCCTTGTGCAATGATGACTCGGCATGACTCCTTGTTTATCTTTCGGTGTCCCTCAACATCTAGGGCAGCACCTGTCATATGTCATAGTAAGTATGCAGCCCCAGAGCCAGACACTGTGCTAAACGCACCAAAGGATTTCTGACTCATGGACTTTCCAGTGCTATCCTCAAATACCCCATTCTCGCATTTTTTTCTAAAGAAAAAAAAAAAATGGGGCAGTAACCCTGAAACCTGTTCCTTTGCCTCAGAAGCTTGGTACAGATGCCCAGGAGATAGATCATAGCCCAGCCCAGTTCCTAGTTTTACAAGGAAATCCCCCAATATAAGGAACTCCTATAAGAAATATTTCCAATCCTAAGAACATTGTTCTTTGCCTGTTAGGTTTCCAAATTAAAAATACAAATGTAAGAATGACAGTAAGGATAATGCATAAAGGTTAATTTTCAGAACAAATTCTGAACACACCCGTTTCAATGTAAATCATCACTATGAACAGAAGCAGGCTTAATCTGGAAGGTTCTAAATGCAACCTGTGAGCAGTTGACTTAAGGAAACACAGTTCGAGTTACTGATGCCATTATATATAAAAATGGAAGGATCACCATGGCAAGACTCATTAACGAGTATTTAAGTGAGTCTCACAGGAATTGTGCATATGTCCTTACTTTTAATCTCTGCAACAAAATGCCTCTTTCCAGGCATTACAAGATCATATGAGAGGTCAGATTTAAGTTCTAGCTTTGCCACCAGCTGTGTGAATTTGGGCGAGTTACCTTGACCTTCGTAACCTCTATGACTGCCCACAGTCTTTTCACAGCTCCATATAAGTCCCTAAGAGGGGACTTAGGATGGGATCTTTAATTTGTTTTCATCCTTCTTTCTGCTTTTCCATATACAACACTTGGTCATGATTTAATCTCCGTTTCAGTAGTGCTGTCAAAATATGGTTTATAAGCATGTATAATTGTATGTGAAAAATTATAAAAGTAGAAAGTTATTTTTTGAGTTAGAACATGTGGATTCATCTGTATAGGTTCAATCCTGTAAACTGTGGAAGATGACGGTTTGATAGTGTTAAATATAAGTTGGAGAAAGATTTTGCATAGAGAAAAGAATCATTTGTAATACTCAGTAAAAACCATCTGTCAAGGCAACAGACCTTATTCATGAGGGAATAAGATCCTCAAATATGATAAATCACTGCAGAAAGCAAGAGCCTCAGGGCCCACTTCTGCTTTGGAATCTGGCAAACTCCTACTTTCAGCTATCTGACTTCAGGACCCTTGCAACTGCTTACAACTGTCAGATCACCTTGGAGGAACTCTGTCCAAAATGCAAAATAAGGACCACACTCTTCCTCTTCATCTTTTATTTATTTTTAGGTGTACTTTTTTGCATAAATGGGTAAAGCAGAGAGGATGGAAGAAATATGCAGTATTTTTTTCATTGCTTCCCTTCCTCCTTTTTTTGTTGCTCCATTATCTTTATCTCACCCAGACATTTATCAATTACAAAGATAACAATAAAAACCCTAATTTCACTATTTGTATTATCACTCAACAGATGCCTTGACTTTTCCAAGGCTTAGTTTTCTAATCTGTAAAATGGGCATAATAACACTTGGGCATCATGGGATTCAGTGTGACCGGGCACATTCTAGCCCAGGGCCTGGCATATGGTCAGTGCTCACAAATGTTAGCTATGATCCTGGATACCATTAGCCTTACACCCCATGTGTTACCTCCACATCTATTCATATATTTGTTAACTGCACATTAGGTACGAAGAGGATTCACTATAGGAAATTCTCCTTCTTGTTCTCTCAGAACTTTGATACATGGATTTAGGATGTATGGAAAAACCTCACTCTTGATCCCAATGTTCTTTTATTTTCTAGCCTTCCTTGAATTGTAAGATCCGTTTAGCAAAGTCTATTTGCTCTGATTATATCTGTTTGATTTTAATGTAGTTCTCAATCATACCACATTATTCACTTTATTTAGTTTGCTCCAGGTTAGTCACCATGGAACAGGTTATCTGGTTGACATCAGAGACCAAAGCACCATTCTTAGAATGAATTTCAAATGTAGCCGACATCCTTTGATTCCAGATCTTAGACATCACAGCTTAAGATTTATGCTCCTGACTGATCTTAAGTTCCCCTTTTTACTGCCTTATTCTGGGCATTTTTTTCTTTTTTTTTAAGGGTGGGGCTTCTCTCAGCAGAAGCTTTATCTTCCTAAGCCAGCATCTCTCCCCACTTCTCCCCACTACCTTGACTTCTCTTGTGGTTACACCCTTTTGCCCACATTATCCACTGTAGTCAAATATATGTAAACCATGGAAGTTAATGAGATAATGAAAACACACACACATGCATATATGAGCATTAACACATATGTACATGTCTGTAGATATGTGCATACTTTCCAATATGATAGTCACTAGCCACGTGTGATTATTCATTGTTTGAAATGTAGCTAATGAAAGCAAAGAAATGTTTTTAATTTTAGTTAATTCCAATTCAAATAACTACATGTGGCTAGTGGCTACTGTACTTAATAACACAACTTTATGTCTTATGAGGTAATGGCAGGATACAATTAGGTACTGAAAGTAACTCTTATAAGCCCCGTAACACACCTGCTTTCAGTCACACTGAGACCCACCCTATTATTTTGTCGCTCAGAGGAGAAAGTTGAAGGTAAAAAGTAGCAAACTTTTCCTCTTAGTTGCCCCTCCTCTCATTTCTTCATTGGGCTAATTAACAGCTGTTAGTGCTTTCTGCTTGGGACCTAGGTTTATGTATTATCTGAAATATTCCCGACATTTCTGAAAGACAGTAATTATCCACATTTTACAGACAAGGCTCAGCAGAATAAGTAATTTACTTGGTGTTACAAAATTAATAAGCCACAGACTTGGAACTTAAACTAAGGCCTGCCATAAAGAAATCGTGCCTTTTCACTGTCTCTGCTCTCCAGTCTGTGACACACATTTGCCTTCAGGACTGTCATCACTGCACATTCAAAACACTGCTTGCAACCCAGCAAGCCTGACTTCTTGGTCTGATGATCTATGAGTCCTTTCCCAGCCTTTTCTCTGCTCTACATATTTCTTTTCTTTCCTAGATTTTTCTCACATACATCTATATATTTATATCTATGTCTCTGTATCTCTCTATATTGGGTTGTCGGAAAAGTCATGATGCATTTTTGCAACGAAAAACATAGGAAAAATACATCATGACTTTTCCGAAAACCCAGTATATCTGTGTGTGTGTGTGTGTGTGTGTGTGTGTGTGTGTGTGTATTTTTTTTCTTCCCCATAAAAGGCCACCTTCTATTCAATTCTCCTGGTTTTACTGCCTTGTATCCCTATCCAGCTGGCATTCTATATGTTAAGCTATTCCCGGTTATACTGCATTTCCTTTCCATGTTTCCTGTATGACTAAGGAATGCACAACTGAGCTTTCAGTGCAGCCCCACAGATTCCTGTTTTAGTTTCCCAGAGTCCATATTTATATTTGAACACTGACAGCTCCACCTTGCTTTATAATCTCCTTCTGAAACTCACTCATACTCCCTTAAGAAGATGGGATTTCTTTCAAAGGTCCAAGTCTTTTTAGTTTAGTTTAGTTTTGTTTTGCTTTTTGCCATCAATTTGCAAGAGGCTTATATAAAAAAACTCCAGTGGCCACACACATTCAACTCATCCTCATCACTTGTCGATATGTTATTTTTTCCCATTTTGCAAGTGAAGAAACAGGCCCAGAATTATTTACTCAGTTTGAAGCAATTGTATCAAGAAGCCATAAGGGGGTCCAACAATAAAAGGTAGCTCACTGTGCAGCATAAAATTAAGGCATGATTCCCAAAAGTATTAAAGAATCACCCCCAACAAATCAGGGGTATTTATTTTCAAACAATTCTTGGAAATAAAAATTGGCAGAACTGAACTACTAGTTCAGATCACACACCAGCCTTCTGCTCACAATGACCTGCCACTGGGAATTTCTCAAATCAAAGCAGCTCATCTGCTTAGGCACACGGTCCACTGAGGGAAGCAAGTGAGTGGTGGCAACAACAGTAGGACTCTTCTTCCTAAGCTTGGCTGGATTTCTGAAAATTCCCTGACAGCAGCATAAAAACACTATCACCGTGCATAGGTCAGTCTAGGATTCTGGTAACATGAGCAGTACATAATGCCTGTAAATGCGTTCTGTAAATGGGATTGGGAAAGGTTTGACTTAAGCCAGTTCACTTATCTTGTGGGGCTGCTGAGGGCTGTTATATCCAGAGCTCTTCCTTGGTGAGGCCTGAGTTACCTTCCTGAGTCAAAGTGTGCTTTAGAGTACAGGAAGTCAACAACATTATCTTCTAAGGTTTCTTCATTGTTTGTGTAAGGCCAACTTCCATTATACTTCATAATTTAAATGCAACTGCCTTTTAAATCTTCTTTGGTGTTTTTTTGTTTGTTTGTTTTTCTTTTTATCACCCAACAGCAGCTATGCCAGCAGGAGAAAGCATGGCCCATTTTTGAGAAACAACATCAGCGATGTATAAATATAGATCCAAGAATTTTTCTCAGCATAACTCATCACCATTCATGAAAAAAACTTAGAAGGACATAGAAGACTTTGGTATGTCCAGCATTAATATCCAGGTCAGCTAGTCTGAAAAAGAAGTGGAAAGAGACCAAGGGGAGCAGTGATGAAAACAGCACGTGATGGCTTTTAAAAACAATATTAATGGCGTGGCTAGTTAGCTCAGTTGGTTAGAGCACAGTACATATAACACCAAGGTTGCCGGTTCGGTCCCCACATGGGCCACTGAGCTGCACCCTCCACAACTAGATTGAAACAACTACTTGACTTGGAGCTGATGGGTCCTGGAAAACACACTGTTCCCCAATTAAAACAACAAACAAACAAAAAACCCACAATATTAATAAAGATATAAACAAGCAGCAATAAACTATTATGTTAGTTTCCTAGGGCTGCCGTAATAACAAATTACTACAAACTGGGTTTCTTAACACAACAGAATTTATTCTCTGACAGTTTCAGAAACTAGAAGTCCTAAAACAAGGTGTCAGTAGTATTAGTTCCTTCTGGAGGTTCTAGGGCAGAATCTAGTCTATGTCTCTGCCTTAACTTCTAGTGGTTGCCAGCATTCCTTGTCTACATCACTCTATTCTCCCCCTCTCTACAATTCTTAAATGTCATGCCAGCTCACAGCAACACTCATCACATGGCCTTCCACATGTTTTTGTCTTCACATGGCTTTTTAAGAGCACGTCATTTGGATTTAGGACCCACTCTAAGCCACTATGATCTCATCTTGATTTCACTAATTACATCTGATGGGGCCCTTTTTCTAAATAAGGTCACATTCTGAAGTTCCAGGTGGACATGTATTTTAGAGGACAGTAGTCAATCAGTGTAACCACTTTAAGAATTGTCAGTATTCCTTTAACTGAAACTCTATATAGATTCATTAGCATAATAGAGAGTAGTTGGATTGGAAATTTGGAGTTCTGGTTATGCTACAAGCTTGCTCTGACCTTGGACTTGATGACACCTTAGTCATTCACACATGAATGAGGGTATTGGAAGAGTTCAGAAACCCTTACCATGGGATACCTGAAAGGGCCAATTGTATGCATGTTGTTGAGTCTGGCATGCTTATGCTTTCTTCAAAATAGAATTTTCGTGTTGTTCCTGAGGTTCCAAGTGATGTTGGACCAAAAAAAAGCTAAGAACATCTGTAAAGTCCACCAAAACATTCTGATTTCTGCGTGTATATGATCTGTTGTTATGTTTCCTGATACATTCAGAGTTTCTGGATAGTGTGTTAAAAGTCCAGGCTGTAAGATTATTTTATTTTGAAAAGTTTCTGACATTGATTTCTAATCTACTTCTTTCTACATAACCCACATACAGATCAGTTTCTACGTTGCTCATGTTTTATGCAATAGAAAATGTAAATGAAACTCAGAACTGAGAGAAAACAAGCTAAGTCAGCATATGGGAAGAAAGAAACACACTTGAATGGATTTATAGCTAGATATGCAGGGTTTGGTGTCAGAGGGTTTAGAATGGAGCTGGTGAAAGGAGAGAAGCAGGGGAGAAGAGAAAATGCAGGAATTGTGGGATTTGGGGTGTTAGAGATGAACCCACTTTCCCTTAGAGTCTGGAATGTCACTTGTCTGATATTTTAGTGTCTGCTTAGTAAATAACTTCTCAGTTGTCAAAAAGAATTCCTTTTGCTGGCCACTCTTATCAGATCATGCAGGCTCAACTGTGTTTTAAAAGAACACACTCCCTCTCTCCTTCACAGGCGCCATTTATACACATCCACATACTAACATAGCTGGCTCTTAGGGGACCATAGATAGTTTACTTCATGGATCATGTGGTCTACTTTTATTTTCTCTTCCTCTTAGTTTTCATTTGGACTGATTTTTGTTTCTTTATCTCTTTGGAGCTCTCCCACAAAAGGATGAGCAAGAGGAGAAGAAATGGATTCTAGGTTACTAACTATATTGCTACTTTTCTATTGGTTGAAAAACGTGTGGTCCAGAGGAGTGATTTTAGCTCTATATGTCTTTTGTTGTCCTATGCCACAGAAAATCAAATTTATCTTTTAAATCGCTGTAATGTAGAGCTGAAAATTCATCTTTACTCTATGGAGGTTGAGTTTAAAATAATAAAAATTTTAAAAAAAGTTTTCTTCATGGTAGTTTGTTATTGATTTTCCTAATTACTTTACCTTATTACATTTCCATGAATGTAGTAGAAGATGTGGAAAAATGTGGAAAATACACCAAGAAATAACACAATTCTTCACTAGTGTTTTTATTTTGTTTTGTTTATGTTTTTGTTTTTTTTAACTCTAGTCTAGTCTAGGGATATTCCAGAGACTCATATATGCTTCACCAAAAAGTCAATTTCTCTCATGTATTCTTGATTTGACAGTACTGAGTGTTCCTTTGAGAGGAATATTCTCAAAAAAAAGCTCTCGAAGAAGGCATTTAGAAGTGAATGCAAAGTCTGTTGCCAAGAGTTGACTTTCTGCACATCCTTTTAAGAAAAAAGAGTCAACCATGGAACCATGGTATAGCATGAAACCCCCAGTGAATGTTGAGTTCATAATTATTCTTTAAAGGTCTGTGAAAAGATTGAGAAGCACTGGTCAAGATTTGAAATGGAACTCTCAATTATGTTGTTCAGGAAATGAATCCCAGGGAGGCAAGATTTGAAATCCAAGAAAATAGACTTGACCTTTTAAGCTTGAAATAAAAGGTGATAGATAGGATTAAAAAATAATGGAAGGGAAACTGCAATCCCTGGAGTTGCTGATGACCCAGAGACCAGAGGGAGACAACCAAGCCATCCACATCATCATTGTCAGACTTGTCCTGCCTTTTAAAGACTTAGAGTCAACTGATTTTAGTTGAAAGTGCAAAACAAAATTGATTTAGCCATTTTGGATTTGTCATTTCAGCTTTCTTATGATCAGTTTGTCACTTTCTAGATAGTTGAAAAACAGCCAATCAACTACTTTGTTTTGTATTAGGACAGAGTCTAGATATAAAAGGAGTAAAAAGAAAATAATAATAGTCCATATCTATATCTCTCTATAGGGCCGGCCGAGAGGCACGGTGGTTAAGCGCTGGCTTGGGAAGCCAGCGGCCCTGGTTCGGGTCCCACATATGAGAGCCAGTGACACTGCCCTCAAAAAAAAAAAAAAAAAAAATATATATATATATATATATATATATATATATATATATATATATATAATTTATAGATATTTTCCCCCCAACAGGGTGAATGGCGAGCATGTTACCTAGGTGAGAGCTTTCTAAAAGGGGATTTTAACCAAGTAAGTTCTGTGAATAACTTCAGGTTCACAGATTTTAATAGATTTTATTTTTTGTAATACTATATTCAAGTAAGGATAGCTCAATTGAAGTCATGGTAATTAAACCCTACCTTCTCTTATGGTTTTTCTACTGTTATCATTTTGTTTTACTTTCTATATCTCTAAAAATTTGCAATTCAGTGGCTATCACAACACAGAAAAACTGAGGCTAAGGATTTTATCTTACATAGCTAATTTCATGGATCTTTACTAATTCAATGACATCTCTTACAGTAATAAATTCTCATTTTCTTCTTGTGCTCTCTCCCCCACTGATCCAAATACTTCAATAAGATATGGAGCCCACTTTGCAAAACACAATAATATCATTAACAGGCATGAAGCAGCTAGGAGGGTTTTGCCTATCAACTAGACTATGCAAGTGGCAGTGCTGTTCAAGTATTAAAATATGAAAGTTATGACAATACCACAAGGAAGGAGTAGTGGCCAAGGTAAATTTCAACGAAGTTCATATCAGAAAGTATTTCCTACAGTGGAAAGTTCCCCCCAAGGAGCAAGAAAAAACCCATTGACAGAACCCTTTGGAAGAAAGAGGCCAAAATATAAAGGAAGCCTATCTTACCCTCACAGAGAATTGGCAATACATATATCTTTAATAACCTTAACTTATTTGTGTGATAAAGAAGAAAAACAGAAACTGATTTAATATTTATTTTGTTATTCTGAATGACCTTGTGGTGTGCTTAAAATATAATTCATTTAAAAAAGAAGTAGATTTCTGTAGTGCCTTTTTTCAGCATTGGGTTACAGAATTACACCAGAGATCTTCTTCCCGCACATGTTGATGATCTAGCACCTTCTACTTGGGCCTAAGGAATCTGAAACAATAAATAGGTTTAGTCACTGTTAGTGAAACTTCTCTATTTGTTTCTCTTACAATTTTACTGCCCTAAGAATGGAGTTGGACATTAGCTTTCCAGTTCCCCTAAGATAAAGTGGCACTTACTAAATAATGGCTTAAATAATTCTCAACATTGGGTGGCATAAAGCCATGATGAAGCTCTTCCTAGTACATGTAACTATTTACATTAATCAGAGTGTATCTAGAGACCCAGATAATCTGGTAGAATTTTGAAGCTCACTTGATATAGCAAGGTAAAATATTTAGAAATATTCTAAATCAGTATTTCTCAGCCTCAGTTCAGTCCCTATAGAAATTTTGGATTTGATAATTCTTTGCTGTGTGTGTGTGTGTGGGGGGGGGGGCTGTCCTGTGCATTGTATATGGTCTGTGTATATATACATGGTCTATGTATATTCTTTTGGAACTGTAAAAGAGAGCCTTTATGGATTTAACAGGGAGCAAAAATCATCCTCAGGTCTGGGTAATTTGATTGCTTAATGTTGCTTGTTTAGCTGCAGCATCAGCTAAATGATTTTTTTTTTCTTTCATGGCGGTAGCTTTAGAATGTCCTGGAATTTTGATAATTGCCAATTGGGTTGGTTGCTGTAAGACATCTAATAAACCTGCACACTCTTTTCCATTTTTTATAGACTGGCCTGAGGAAGTTAAGAAGCCTCATTACTTCCATAGTATGCCAGTCATGAGCTACACCAAACACATAGTAACTATCAGTAAAAATACTGATTATTTCATCTTTGGCCAATTGACAAGCTCAAGTTAGAGCATTTAATTTGACCTGTTGGTAAATAAGAACTTTAAATTACATCCACCATGGAATTTATTGCATATCAGCTCAGTAATGTCCCTGTTCATCTTTGAGATAAGATCCATCTATAAACCAAATTAATTCAACCTAATCAATAGGAGTTCTCTGTAAATCATTCCTAGAAGCAAGAAGGTGGTCTGTAGGTAAAATGCAATCATGGGTGTCTTTATTGTGTAAAGAGCTAGTAAAGTTGCTGGGTCAAGGTTGTTATATTGGGCTAGAGTAAGATTAGCTGCAGAAAGCCATACTTCATAAGAAGCCAGTCAGCTGACTAAATAATGCTGAGTATGGTGAGAGTGTAGCAAAGATTCAACAGAATGAGGAACATAAAAGGTTAAAGGCGAGCACATAACTATTTCTTCTGTTTGTTTGCACCACATGGCTATAGCAGAGAGGGCTCTCATACAAGGAGGGTGCCTATTTGCTACTGAGTTCTAATTGCTGACTATAATATCCTATAGGTCCATGGTGATCTCTATGTTTCTGAGTTAGAACTTCTAAAGCATTCCCTTTATTCATTTATAAAAAGGAAGTGAAGAAATTTATAACTAGGGCATCCCAAAGTGGGAAGTTTAGTTAATTATTGCTTTAGTGCTATTTCAATTTGTTTTCCTTGAGGGTTCCATTGGATTGGATCAGGTCGATCTGACTTTAATAAGGCCTATAGAGGTTGAGCCATTAATGAAAATTTTGGAAACCAGTTGTGACAGTATCCAGTCAACCCTACAAAACCTCTAAGCTGCTTCTTAGTTCTTGGAAGAGGAAAGGGTAAGATTCCTCTGGGTCTTTCAGGGTTAATTAACAGCCCATCTTTAGATACAAGACGGCCAAGGTATTTTACTTGGGACAAAAAAAAAAAAAAAATGAAGCCTGTCTTTTGAGACCTTATGTCATTTTATGGCTAGCTTTTCTAATGGGTAAATTGTGTCCTTTTGGAAATCTAGTAATGTCCTAGAGCATTAAAGAAAATCAACCACATAATGCATTAGAGTGGAATCTCTGGGAAAATCAGCGTCATTACACCAGCTTTTAGTATCTGAGAGAAACAGGTGGGACTCGCTGTATGGCTCTGAGGCATTCCAGCTCAAGAAATTTGGCAATCTTACCAGATGAAGGCCAAGAGATATTGATTGTCTTTTTCTATGCGAATGCTGAAAAATGCACTACATAAATCTATTACTGAAAAATACTGGCAGTCCACAGGAATGGCTGATAATTGGGTATGTGGATTTGGAATCACAGGATGTTTGAGAATAACTACTTTATTTATAGCTCTTAGATCTTGTATAAATCTCCATCCTTTTCCATTAGGTTTCTTTACTGAAAGTATAGGAGAATTAGAGGGGATCATCTATGGCATTATAAGGCCCCTTTTAAAATAATCTTGTATAATAGACTTAATTCCAGCTAGTGCATAGGTCTTAAAGGATATTGGTGAATATTAGGTAGAGGCAAAGTATTGTCAATAGTTATTTCAATAGAAATGGCTGACTTGATCTTGCCAATATCTGTACTGGAAAAATCCCAGAGCTCCATAGGAATGTCCTGCAGCAAACATTCAGTGTCATAGTTTCCTCTTGTGGAAGTTTCTTTAAAGCCATGATTTTCTCAATTGGTCAGCATCTGTTTTATTTAGTTCTGAATACATTCACCCTTCTGAGCAAAGGATAAGTGGGCATTATGGGTTTCAGGAAAGACTTGCTCTATTGGGTGAATTGGGGTAGGTTTGACTAGAAAATATATGTTGCCCTGTAACATTTCCTAGCTCTAAGGAAATAGGTTTTAATTTTAAAAACAGACATTGGTTAACTGGATAGTCCTATATTTGTACAGAAGTTTTACTCTAAGGGAGAGGACAACTTAACTGGGTAGAGGTAGCAACAGATAAAGTAACCCCAGTATCTATACACAGGGCCCTTAGTAGTTTTCCCTTTTGTGGTAATTTCAATGTCTCCCAAAGCATTGATGAGGAGAAGTGGAAATACCCTCTCACAATCCTCAGAGCAGCTCTGTGCTAACTCCTTTCTCCTTTGTTTTTCTAAATCCCATTTCTGTTTTCTACAGCACTTCTTAAGCACTTTCTACAGTAAAAGCATACCCTCATTTCCCCTCATTGAAAAGGCCTTCTGAGAGGTCTGACCTGGTTGCTTAGTTGTTGGAGCTGTAAATTCATAATTTTAGTAGCTTTGTGCTTTTTGTCCTTTTGAATAGTTTTAAATAATTGATTGTCCAGAGTTGCTAATTTATCAGCATGTGTGATCAACCAGTTTAATTCATGTTGTTTATTAGAGGTATAAGCTCCTCATCTAAATCTTCCAGAAATGCCAAATTGAGCATTGGATCATTTTGGTGATCCTCAAAAATGTCTGGAGACAATCCTGAATATAGTTTGAAAGGTTTTTGTTGTTTTTGTTTCAAAATGTTCAAAGAAAGCAACTATGGTTTCCTGAAGTTTCATCAACATTGCTAGATTTTCATCCATTACGTTTTTCAGGGAAAAATCTCAAGGATAGCTTGGTGAAGCAGGTGCGAAAATTCCCTACATTTTTCCTAGTCTGTTTCTCTGTTTCTTTTGTTTGTTTGTTTGCTTGTTTTTTCAAAATCCTCAAGAGGATTTTTCAAGCAGACCTTACCTAGCCATTCTGCTGCTTTGCTCTCAGAAACAAATAGGTGTATTAGTTGAAACAGATGAGAATAGCCAAGGTTATATATTCTAACATTTAAATCAAATTCCATTGTAATCCCAACAGAGCCTTGGAGAGGATCAGGAAAATCTTGAGTTAGATTCCTGAATTCTTCTTTAGTCCAAGGAGAGTGAATTACTGCTGGTTCCCCCTCATTCTGAAACTGGCTTTTCTCTGAAGAGAGCTGCCAGAATTCCTGGTTCTTCTAGCCTATCCTCCTCTTAGTTCCTCCTACGCCAGTAGAGAAGGGTGGTAGAACAATTATAAAGGAGAGAAGAAGAAAAGGAGGAGCAGAAACAGAGGACAAGTCTGGATAAAGGAGCTCAGACCAGAGGGATAGCTGCAGAAAGAGGGGGCATGGGGTGGAGGCATTGAGCAGTTTGGGTTGCTTTCTTTGGTTCAGAGACAGTCTCTAAATGTTCTTATTAACATTCTGAAGAGAAGAAAGTTTATCTGTGCTCCTTTTAGAAGTTTTCATTTTCTAATCAAGGTCAGCATTCTATTCATTCACTTCGGTTTAGAGCCTTTTTCCAATGGAACACATACACACACAAAATTAATTTAGGGGAATTTAATTTGGCCATCTTAAGCTGATATCACTTTTAGCTAAATCTCCCCCTTTTAGATACTTGCAAGTGGAGGCTCTGTATGAATTGTACCTAAAACTTGCTGGAGAACCTAAAAGGCTGATAGTTGTGGGGTTCATTGGCCTCAGAGTCACAATTTCCCATGTGAATTTTAATTTTCCTTTTAAGCCAATTTTTTTAAAAAAGCCGAAATTAAGTAGCCATATGAGAACAGCTCAAATAGAATCAGGAACTGCTACCTAAAACAGGTTCAGGATCCCAAAAAGAGTCACCTACATTCACCCTATGCAAAGCAAGAAGCACATTGGACCCCTGCTGGCACCAGTACTGGATTCAGGTCCATGGGATAGTCCTGGGTGGGCTTCCTCAGAATCTTGTATGATGCTGATAAATGTCAACATAAGATACCTCCAAACCCCTAGAGAATACTTATGAGCTTGTTTGAGCCAAAAAGAGGATATGCCTGGCTGCAAGATCTCCACAGACTGCGATAGATGCTTTGGAGAACTACAGTTTGCAGTTTCTTCTATGCTTTTGAGATTAAGGAAGGGAACATAAGGAAGATTACATGAAGGTGGGAGAAAGCAGGATGGGGCTCAGATTGCCTCTTGTGCAGCTTAGAAGGCGGGATCTGAAAGAGTGGTCATATATTAGAAGGAGGGGCCTGAAAGGGGCATTTCAAAGGTGCATTAACTTAGATGCATAGAAGCAATGAAGAGGGCTTGCTTAAAGCAAAGATAAGCCTTTTCATTAGGAAGTTATAAGCCTGGGGCGTGACTACCCACCATGACCTACCCAGTGAGCCTTTTCACTTCCCCTTTTGTTGCCAAGCTTACCTATGCATATACACATGGGCTATGTATACAGCAGCAGCCCT
This sequence comes from Aselliscus stoliczkanus, assembly GCA_033961575.1. Taxonomy (NCBI): domain Eukaryota; kingdom Metazoa; phylum Chordata; class Mammalia; order Chiroptera; family Hipposideridae; genus Aselliscus; species Aselliscus stoliczkanus. The sequence continues at coordinate 76,545,443 of CM066728.1, read as the reverse complement.
GGCCTTTATTGAACAGATGCCATAGCACCCCCGTGTCCCAGGCTGAGGCAGCCAAAAATGTCTCTGGACATTGCCAAATGTCCCCTCAGGGACAAAATCACCCCTACTTGAAAAGCACTATTTTAAATTATGGCAGAAAGGTAAAATAATTCTCCTTGTAATCCCATTTTTATTTTTCTCTTAAATTTATTTATAATCGTTTCTGAAAACTCTTCTTTTATTCTTTTATCTCTGAAAATGTGCTAAATATTTGATAAATTTATGTTTTAACTGTCTTTATTTATATGGGGATGAATCCTATAGATTCTCACCTCCCTGCCTGGTCCATTGTCCATCCCAAACTGCTCAGCACTAGTGTATACTCTAAAGGGAGAGAAAGCCCTCTCCTCTTAAAAACAGGGGCCCTTCACGCCTCACTCTCCTCTATCTTGTCACTGTGACAGATGGGCTATTGCCTTCAGGATGGGACATCTCCCTAGAAACACAGACTTTATCCTTTTTCTGTCCTGTGGCTCCCTAGCTGGAAGGGCTTCAGTAGCTACTTAGAAGGGTTGTTCTAGCAGTTTCTGAGACTAGGCTTGGGGTATTGGGGGAGAGCTGGGGAGAGGCTTTGAAGAGATTGAGAGACTCCCACTGTTTGGGCCACCTAAACTTAAACGTGATAATGGGACTCATTGTTTACTGATGGAAGGGGAAACATCCTTTATTCTTATCCACTCACCACCTCCTGCAGGACTCAAGTTCTGAGCATCCCTTTAAGTTAAACAAGTCAACTTAAATAAAAAAAGAAAAGAAAAGAAATATTTGAAAAACATATTTAGTCTTTTTTTTCTGGAAAAGCTTTTCATCATTCCCCAACTTATTAGAAACCTGCTGGGAGTGTTTTCTCAATGCCTTTAAATAGATAATGAACAAAGAAAAGTAAACTAGATCTCCTCCTCCTTGTTTGTCTCCTATGTTTACATTTAAAGCTGCAAGATACAAAGACTAAATCATTATTTGCATTATTAAACATGAGCAAGGTGCCTGAAGTCTTCTTTACCGAGCTAGTCTGTTCTGTACTACAGCTTTTGATTCTGTATATCACACCTGATGCTAATGTAGAGAATGAGTTATGACAAAGCACCGCCAAGTGATCACAGCTTGTAATAATAACAGATACCATTTATTGTGTACTTACTTTGTGCCAAAGATTGTGCTAAATTATTTATTTTTAATATATATATATTTTTTTACATTTAATCACATATAGTTCTCACTGCAACCCTATGAATTAGGTCTTATCACTCCATTTTTGAGATAAGAAAATTGAGGCTTAGAGAAGATGAAGTCACATAGGTTCACTGACAGAGTAGGAATTCAGACTCAATTGTGGCTACCCTCAAAGCAGTTATTCATAGGTACGAAGATAAATAAAGCACCATGGCATTACAGGATGCTACTCTCCCTTCCATGAATTCCCTGATGTAAGCACACCTTGATGTAAAAGATGGCTCCCAAAGTCAATCTCCAAAAAGAGTATCCTCGTTCTCTACTGAAGGAGGTGTTTCTCTTGGTGTTATCCAATGAATAGCTGTTGAATGTCTTGCAGTATTGAAGAAGCAGATTCATGAGTCCTATTCCAAACCTAATGGATCAGAATTTCTGTAATGGTTGGGAAGCAGGCCCAGGTATCTGCATTTAAAAAAAAAAAAAGTTCTTACACCTAGGAAAGTTTCTGAACCACTGACCCCTGCTATCAGAAGAAATTTACAATTTACTCACCAGACTGGATATCTCTGGTTTTCTCCTTCAGACCCTCCCTGCCCCATGGAAGAGATGCCTGGATTCATGCAGACTCCCTTGCCCTCTGGCTTCCGAGTGAGTGCAGGCATGGGCTCAGGGGGAGGGTGGCACTAACAAGAGATCAAGGGAGAGAGAGAGACACTGGACAAAATCTTTAGACCTCAGGTTCCCTTCCTGCCCATTCATTATAGCTTCTCTGCCTCAAGCCCCCAAAGGCCATAACACATGTCAGGGAGCTCTCTCTACATAAGGAAATCTCCAGGTTTTAGGAAACACACACTTCTTTTGTCTATTTAGGTTCTGAATAATGCATGTTCCTTCCTGTTGCTAGGTCCAGGGTACCAGGATACCAGATTATCTTCCCTTGGTTTCTTGAAAGTCTTTCCACATCTCCATAAATAACACCTTTGTTACATTTTCTGCAGTGTCCCCTTTTGAGGGTGCCTCCTGGTTCCTGGCAGAACCCTGATCTCTACCCTGAGAAACATGACTTAAACAACTATAATATATCCACTTATTCTTAGTTATTCTTTGTACATTGCACCTATTAGGGACTTGATACCCCTAAAGTTGCCTCATCTGTTACAGGAATAGCATACCTTCCTCTCCAACCATTGTAAGAATTAAATAAGATAAATACATAAAGTGCTTAACATGTGCCTACTATAGACTTTGAATTAATGTTAGTTTCTGCCCTGTCCACGGCACACTACTTGTATCTCATCATTAACGTGTAACTTGACTGGTCTCTAAGGCATTGCTTATTCTACCCAGGCCTTCCTTACTCCTTGCCACTCTGTCCACCCCAGCCATCTACCAACTCTTCCCATCAGAGGAACCTTTGTTCGTTCTGTCTTTCCTGTTTTGCTCAGTCTTATTGGTACTTACAGTGTTCACTGCAAGAGCTACCCTGTCAACTCCCATGGTCTCTAAGCCACCTCCTTTCTGTCTGTCTGGGCACCACACTTCCCCACCAACTCTAAATTGACCCTTACTTTCTCCTAAATTGCGGGCATCTCCAGGCTTAGTCCTCCGAACTTCCCTGAACTAACCTTCAGTTTCACGGAGGCCTTTCGTTTCTCAGCTCTCGTAAATTGCCCTATAACATAATATTTTTTAAAACTCCAATCACGCTTCTAAACAATAATCTCTCACCATCTGGAGCTTTGACACTCTCATCCTAGACTCTCATTCTGCATCTATCCTCAGGCTATCACACCTGTCCAAGTATTCATGTGCAGGTGAGAGGCCCTTCTCAGCCTAGAAGCAGCCTGCAATTTGTTCACTCAGGGAGACTAAATCCATCTGTTCACTTGAACATCAAACATGTGCCGGACACTCTGCCAGGCACTGAAGGTAGTTTCTGCCCACACAGCAAGAATATATGCGAGGGGTCTCCTCCCTCAATAATCTTTCATAGCCCTTAATTAACCTATAATTTTTCAAAGAAGGCAACAGGACGTGTGGAGAATAACAGCCCATACCTACAATTGAATCACTATATGGATTACTCTTCCTGCTTACAACCAATGAACTCTAGAGCTTTACAGTGGGTTCTGACACCAATAAGGTACTGTCAGTACCTGCCTAACCTATTCTCGTCTTGCCTGCATTTCATGTTTTAGTTGGAATATGCAATCTGCATTAGAATACCTGCTTCCTGCCTCTATAGGCTGATTTCCCTAGTCTCAGACTTTGATTATGCCCTTGTGTAAATATAGCCTTGAAGTATCCGATATTGGTCAATTGGTTGCATCACAAGGATTTCTCCAGAGTTTTCTGTAAATGTTGACTCTAGTTGTCTAGACTTCTGTGCTTTGTGCTCTGGGGCTTTAATTATGTCATCTATGGCAGATGGCACTTTCTTTGAGAGATCAGGGTTATTCCACAGTCACTGCTTTATTTACTCTTTGTTCTCTGTCTTGTGTCTCTGGAAAGAGAATTTACTTTTTTTTTTATGGATAAAAGTCTCTTATGCTTAGGTATAACTGAGTCTCCATTTGTGAGATATTGGATTCTTCTTGAATAAAACAGGCACCGATTGCTTAAGATGCAGTCATTCAATTTGTTTAAACCCTTTACACTGCGGGTTACCTACACATGCTATTTATACACAAAAAAATAATAATCTTATACAAAATGTTCAAAATTACACCTGTGTTGAAAATTGTTAGAGCTCCTTATTTCACATATGAATTTTCATATGAAAAAACTGAAGTCTGAAAGTTTAAGAGGTTTTTCTAGAATATCAATAACACAAACACTTTTTACACTTTGCCTTTGGAATGTATTCTATGTTTTGGGGGAGTAGGTGGATGAAATATATATTTATATTTTTAATTGTGTTTATTTAGCCTATTTTAAAAATATGCCTTCCCAGGTGTTCATGAAGGAATAGGGTTCAAGCCAAAAGTTCTCTGAACAATGAGGGAAATAAACCTAGGATTAATATATGTAGGTGTATATCTATCTATCTATCTATCTATCTATCTATCTATCTATCTATCTATTCATTCCCTATCAAACAACCCACAAACTACATGCCCCATGAGTGGGAAATTCACTACTAGAAATTCTAAACAGGATCAGAGGGTAAAAGAAACAATACACCCAACTAAGATAAATTCACTTTGGTGCTAGGAATCTACATCTGTAGAGTTTTAAGCAAACCCCACTCAAACCAAACTTTGTATATCTGCATAAACTCTTGATGTCTGTGTAGACATTAAAAAGCTGCAGAAAAATAAAAAATAAAAACCACAATAATAGCAAAAAGAAACCCTAGTAGTTTGAAATATAAAACCTCTTAAATTTATTTTCTATTCACTACTATTTCAAGGAAAAGATAGGAAGTTAGAGTACCCCTCAATGTTAGGGGGTAGCAGAGGGATGAGATTGATTGCTTTTTTAAATCACAGAACAAAAACTTCCTGGAAATCATCTATTGGGTTGTCGGAAAAGTCATGATGCATTTTTACAAAGAAAAACATGGAAAAAATATGTCATGACTTTTCCAACAACCTAATATTTCCAGATTTCCAAAAGATGCTATCTTTCCCCTTAGACAGAGAACTCAGGCTACCGTGTCTTCAAATATTTGAAGGTAATCTGTGTCTGTCTATTCTGATTATAGCTGACACTAAATCCAGGTTAAATTACAACCACAAAGAGCTTGAATATTGTACCCCAAATTAAATTTATTAGCTGTACTCCCTAATGGAAACCTACTGAGTTGTCTTCCTAGATCACGACAATTTCCCCTTCTCTGGGAACCTCATTGTTGCACCACAGAGGTAGCATCCTGGTCATCATGCTCCCTATGGTATGACTGGGCTTCCTGGCCACACCTAATTTTTCCAAGAGTGGACATTGGATCGAAACTGGACAAGTCAGAGTCCTTTGTAAAGTAATTCAGAGTTAATTGCCAGAGAAATATTTATCTCTCAATATTTGTAACATGATAATTTTGTGACCATGCTTTATGTGACCTCTACTAATAGACTATTTTAATAATTTCCTAAGCAGTCCTCAAGAAAGCCTGGTCACAGTGTGGTGCCATCCACCATGCTGCTCACCTGCCACCTAAACATGGTGTCTTCTGATAAAAACAAATATGATCATATTACTATATTGCTGAAAATCTTGAACAGCCATTATACAATATGGCTTACATATGTCTTCATCATCTCATCTCCACATATCTTTTAAGCTCCATATCCACCAACCCTTTTCTTCCCCCTATCAGATTCTCTCTGTGACCCACAGACACAATTTCACAGTGCAATCATGCTGAATATCTCTTTCTCTTCAAACTCCATGAGTGTTTGTAACTGCTTGGCTTTAGGTACCCTGTCTTCCCTTTGTCTGAAATGTCATTTTCCCTGTTCTCATTTTGGCAAATTATTATTCACCCTTCATGTCCCAACTCAAATATCATCTCTTCCAGAAGTCCTCCATTCCTCTTGTTCATTTCCCACCAGTGATTCACCTCTTCTGGGAATCCTTTGCCAAAACCTGGTGGATGAGCTACTGGTTCCTTTTTCTTTCTATCAGTGTATTTTGTTTATGTCTGTCTTTCATAGCTGTGTCCATGCCTTTGAGACTGAGAGATCCTGGACTACAATGATCATATATTACATCCCAAATCCAGTATGGAACCCAGGGCCTCACACATGGTGGGCAGTCATTAAATGTTTGTTGAATGCTTATATGAATATTTTGTGTGTCTCCAGAGAATAAAATAGGGAACAAGAGGTACAAGTAACAGGGAAAAGATTTTCAAAAGATTCTTTAAAAATCACCCTTAAGCGGAAAGTTTGTCAGCAAAAATCATTCAGCCCTCCAATAGGAGTTATACTGGTTGACCAGTGAGCTCTTTGAATTCAAGGACTGTATCTACTCATCTTTGTATTTCTACAAAAATTACTACTTTATCGCATATATTATGGGCACTGAAGAAAATGTTCATAGGGTGAATCAGCACTCTTGCAACTATGACATTTAATGATTTTTTGGTATCAGAATCAAGAGTATGTGAAAACAAAATTTTATGAGTCAAATATATAATCTTGGTTAGAATATATATTTCTAGACTGAAATATGTTACATTGAAAATGTCCTTGGATTCAGAGATGACTATTTTTCCTTAATAGTAACTGTGTTTTCAAACGAATTTAAGCACAATTTTATACACAAGTGGTCATGTAAACTATTTCATCTTACCTATCCTTTATTTTCTTTTTAAATCGTTTTTGGTTGGCCTCACTGAAGTAGATGCATACATAAGGATATGATGAAGTATCAAGGGAGGGGAGTTGAATTTAAAAATTGTGTAATTCTAGTCAATAGAAATATTCAAAAAACAGAAGTGTGAAAGTTTGCACTGATTATAAAGAATGAACCTCCATGCAATTGCAGTTGGCAGGTTTGGGGAGTTAGACCAGCTTCAAAAATGGTCTGTCAAGAGTGTTTTGGATGAAGGCAAAAGATAGTGATTTTTTTTGGAGAAAGACAGTTTTTAGGTGTACTTTTGCATAGCCATAAAATCATCTCCAGGTAAATGTTTACTATTCAGGTGCTCTGTTGCCTATGGAAGCTGCATACTGTTTGAAAAAGGCTAGTGATGTGAAGTTAGAAAATGAGAGTTATACTCCTAGTCTTTTCACTGTCGAGTAGCTTGACCCTGTAAAATTCAGCATACTGTTTATCCCCAGTAAGATTTTGCTTCATATGTCTATCACCTAATTCCAAGGTGACTAATTTATTTTAAAATCACCATAATAGAAAATAAGGAATTATTATTTGAGACCCAATTCTCAGCAGGCTGCTACCTAGCTCTCAAGGAAACAAATGCTTGAATTGAAAGAAGTCTTCCTCATGTCTTTTCAATTGTTAAAAAGTATACAAGTATAGGACCAGCTGTTGCTTTTTAGCAGCAATTTTTAAAACAAACTGCAGTGAAGTGGAAAATTTTGAGGAAAAAAGAAACAAAAAGAAAGAAGAGGAAAAAAAAATGACTTGACCTCAGACTTCGAAAAGGCCAATATGGGTAGTCATACAACCAGATAGCCTCCTTGTGCTATGTTCAGTTAAGGAACTCTTTCTAGGAAAGTGGGAAAGAATGGAATGAAGTCCACTAAGAACAGTTTAGAAAGAGCCTAATTTGGTATTTATATATATACACACACACACATATCAACCATTGTATCTTTATTGGGAATTTGTATAGCACCTTTGAACTAAACACATTGAAATATGCTTCATGAAAAAATGTAAAATATCTTTTCTTTTTTTTTTTTACCCTCAAACATGGATAAATCCCTAGCAAGTGCATTTGTACACTTCTGTTCAGCCTATATGTAAGTGAAACTAGCATTTCTTTGGCATGCTGTATTTTGTTATACACTGAATTAGTTAAGACTCATTCATTGGAAATATTTTCTGCAACATGTCAGTCTTTTGGGGCATTAAGGTCACTCCTGAGCCACTTCAGTAATATTAAGTTAAAATATAGAAGTCTGAAGAGGTAGTATTTGCACTTGATAACTATGTGAGAGCTTGCCATCAGCCCTGCACTTTGGGAAAGTAAAATATATGTGGGTTATTAAATTTATTATCCAAAGTGTGAAACTCAAGGTAAAATATAGGCCAGACATTTTTTATTACTTAAAAACTATATTTTTTTCTACCTCTTTTCTATGTTTTACTATAAAAAAGAAAATTCTGCTTGAAGCTGTAAGTTAAAAATAAAAAAGCACATCAAGGCTATTTCTACTTAAATATCAATTGAAAGGTGTAAAAAGAGATAATTGTTTAAAAAGAAATATTTCTCTTTCTTGCACCAATGACCCCTGTACTGGCCTCAGGAATGGCCCTTAAGTTTGGTGTCTGAACTTCCAGGAATTTGGATTGATTTCGCCAGTTAATTAACCTCTTATGCTTCCAGGAATCTAATCAAGTCAACTTTCAGGTTACACATAAGCATATCTTCCCAAAGACTCTCCAGATCATATCTGATCAGGTGGCTCACTAACAAAAAACACTTTAAATACCAACATGTTACAGAAACTCCTGAATGGTGAAGTGCCATTAAATAAGTCATTGATAGTGAAATCTAAACAGCAACTCCCCTCCTGATGGCATTGTAAATCTCTTTGTCAATGCTTGGAAATATTAAATTGTTATTCATTGCTACACTTTATAATTAAAATGTAATGCTAATGCAACTTAACTCTTAGGCTTTTGGATAAATATGAGTTATGCTTCTATTCATTATTTATCTCTGTATAACAAATTATTCTAAAACTTAGTGGCTTAAAACAATAAGCATTTATTATCTCACAATTTCTGTCAGTAAAGAGTTAGGGAGCAGTTTAGTTGGGTCATTCTGGCCGAATGTGAGTTTGCAGTCAAGATGTCAGTCACAAAATCATTTATCCAAAGACTTGCTATGGGCTGCAGAGTTAGCTTTCAAGATGGCTCGCTGATATGGCTGTTGGCTGGCAGCCTCAGTTTTTAGCCTCATTGATCTGTCTACAGGGCCTAGAGTATGGGGACTAGGGCACTGGGCTTCTGAGTGGTCCCACAGCATGACAGCTATCTTCTCCCAAAGTAAGAGTTTCAAAGGAGAGAGCAAGGACAAAACCACCGTGCCTTGTATGACCCAGCCTTGGAAGCCAAGTACCATCACTTCCACCATATTTTAGAGTCATTTTGTACAAATCACACTCAAGGGGAAGTGAATTAGGCCCCACATTTTTAAGGGAGGAATATAAAAAATTTTGTGGACATATTTTAAAACCACCATACATTGAAATTTATTTTCCATAAATAAACGTTATGTACATATGGTGGCCAACAAGAGACATATAATATTAAAAGAAATGAAGAAGAATTAAATGTATGAAGCATATGGTATATGTACTATATCTCAATATGGCTGCTAATTTTTTTTTTTCATAAAAATAAATGGGTAATGCACATGAGAAGAAAAAGAATTAAGATCTTTGGAGACTGTTATGCACCCAATATTTTACCCAGGACATCTCAGTAAAGCCTTATAACAAACTTAAGAAATAGTAGCGTGCTAGAGCTTGTATGTCCTGGCTTGCAAACGACAATTGTTAACACCTCTACCCAGTTCCATGTTTCATGACACCATGTTCAAAGCTTGAAATCAGCCACGGTGGAAGTACTTACACCATGGAAATTGCTAAATTCTATAAATCAGCGATCCTCCTTCCACTACAGAGCTGGTTGTTAAATATTTATGAGCACAGCACTGGGTATGATTGGTCCTAATTTAAATATGAGAAAAATTATGGAAGAGAGCTTTTTAAATTTGCTTTGAAAATTTTGTTGATAGTGCTGCTTTCCCTGAGGGCATAGGGTTGTAAACAGAAAGCCCAGAATTTCAGACCAATGTTGAATGAATCCAAAGTTAGTTTTGTTTCTAGTATTCAGGCTACCTCTCTAAAAGGATTAATTGCTATATATTGTCCAAACCATTTTTCTTGCCTCCATTATAGTATTGGTGTATTTGTAGTGATAAGAGAGACAATTAGCTGACCATGTACGATTGAGAAATGATTCTACTTAACTTTAGGGATTGAAAAACAAAACAAAACAGAAAACTAGTAAAAGTCAAAATTAAAAACAACCAGCTTCAGTTTAATTCTAAATAGAAAAAAAAATGGGGAAGAAAACGTAGTTAATTGGGGGAACTGCAATCTATTAAATACGAAATTGCTAGATGGATATATGAGGCGTCTCTGCATTATTCAACCAAAGTGTGAGAATATTTTCTCAGTACAGGAAGCACTGGACCTCATTTCTCTAATTTGACATTTATCCCTCAATTTAATATTCATTGCCTCCAGCCTCAGAGAAACACCCTTAATAATTATCCCTTATTTATACATTTTTGACCAGTTTTGCATATTTAAAACATCCATAGTTCACACACAAATGAAAAGTTATGCAGAATTTTCCCTGTGCAGACAACCATGCAGAAACTAATGTATGCATGTCCCAAAATGGAAGCTTTCAATGTATGGAGAATGGAGAAGAAAGATGACATTGACTTCAGTGGAGCAGCTATTTTTTTTCTTTTCTTTTTTTTAGCAATAGTGCTAATAGCTCAAAAGTGAGCACAATTATAGGTATTTAAATAAGGAACTGTGACAGAAACTATGGACAGACTACACTCATGTGAAAGCTCACATGCTAGAAATGAAAATGTGACAGCTAGGTAACCATGGAGACAAAAGCAGAGACAGCAGCTACTAACTCTGAATACCAATTAACAGCTAGCACTTCTTTATGTTACTAAAATTGGTTTCCAGGGCAACTCAAAGGATTGGCTCAGATTATCAAATGATTTCCAAACTGAATCCAGAAAGTCAGGTTCTTTAGAATTTTATGGTCTCAAATTATTTGTGGCGATTCATGCTACTCTCAGGATAGTACACGTTGTCTAAGATTCTTCCTTTGTCATTCCTCCTTCCTCCTTTTCTTTTCTTTAAAATCTTCCTTAGGTAGAGACTGGGATATATACCTTAATATTTTCATTTATGTTAGCATCAAAAATAATAAAATAAAATAATAAAATAAAATAAAACCATCATCTAAGAAGTTCTTTGAATGTGAACAAACACAAACAACCTGGATTGTATGTACACAAAATGGTGATCCCTGGATAGCTACATTTTTTCAAGTAACTACTATCTGACTATGTGAGATGCTCCATTTTTTGTATTTAGTCCTCAAAATAATCTGGATATATCGATATTAACCATGTTATGCTGAGAAGCAGCTATTAAATTGAATTGTTTGCCACAGGCAATATTCACCCGGAAGCCTGGTTGTCTTCCAGAGTCTATGGTGTAAGCAATAACAGAGCCTTGTGGATAAGAGCAGGCTAGTCTTCCCTAAGCCCAGGACCTGCCACACCATAGCCAGGCAACTCAAAACAACATATCTAATTGCTCTAGTTTAGTGTCTTCATTTACTAAGAGTTTTCTACTGAGATCTGACCATTTTCGTATCACCTCTACTACAGCCACCCTGCTCCAAACAACCCCTTTGTCCTAGATTATTACAACAGCTTCCCAACTTCACCAGCTACCAGTGTGATACTAATAAAACATAAATTAGTTCATGGTCTTTACTCTGTGACTCCATCTCTTAGGATTGTAGTGAGATTAAACACAAATTCCTTTGGCACAACCCCATACATGGAGTAGGTGTTCACTCATTGGAGTGGGGAGACAACAGTGCATACACTGAGAAATATACCTGACCCTGTAAAGGTTGCCTGAAAATACAAAATATGTTAGATTGTAGTAAGTACTAAGAGAAAAGCCTAAAGCATGGAAGGCAGATGGGAAGGGGGGATCTAAGTTCTGTGGGACAATTGGAGAAGGCCTCCCTGAGAAAGTGGCATTTGAGTAGCGACCTGATGAGTGAGTCAGCGAGCCATGTAAATGTGTGGGGAATGAGCACCCAGCTGGAGAGCTCAGCAAGGGTCAAGTCTATCTCAGGAGCAGGTGCCTGGCATCTGTGAGGAAGGAGAGTGTGAGGAACAGGTCAGAGACACTGTGGAGGGAGGTGCACCTCACCCAGAGCTTTGGGACATAGCAAAAATTTTGGCTCTTATTTCGGTGAAATAAGTCACTGGGAATTCCTGGGAGCTGATTGTGTTTTATTAGGGTGCTTGTGCTGCTGGTAACAAGTTGGGAAGCTATTGAAATAATCCAAGGCAAGTGGGCTGCTGGTTTGATGGCTGCAGCAGAGGCCCTGAGAAATGATAGGGGAGCTCAGTGGGAAAAAAAAAAAAAAAAAAAGAAAAGAAAAAAAACTCGTAGTAAATGACAGCTATTAAGATACTCTCTGACATTGTCTCTATACTTTAAGCTGACTTAATCAATCAGTTTAGACAAACTACCAGTCGGGTCCCTGTTTATGGCCTGTCAATTCGTGCTAAGCAATGAAGCCTATTGTATGGTAGTCTGATTTACAGTATTCTGACTTACGTTAGACAAGTTCCTGGTCATTATGTTTTTCTTTCAACACTTTGCCACTATTTACCCACGGTGCTGTAGAACATTAAATAAGTAATAATGAAAACTATATGGTGGTTGCCACAGGTGGAGGGTGGGGGTGAGAAAAATGGGTGAAGGTGGTCAAAAGGTATTAGCTTCCAGCATAAGTTCTGGGATATGATGTACAGCCTGGTGACTATATTTAATAATACTTTATCGTATATTTAAACATTACTAAGAGAGTAGTAGGTCTTAAAAGTTCTCAACACAAGAAAATGAATTATAACTGTGAGATGATGGATGTTAACTGAACTTATTGTAATCATTATGCAATATACACATATAGCCAATCACTGTACTATACACCTTAAACTAATACAATGTTTCATGTCAATTATGTTTCAATAAAACTGAAGGGGGGGAAACAAGCAAGTAAAATTTAAAAAGAAAAAAAACAGAACTGAAACTTAAAAAATATAAGTGTTGAAAACACTCAATGAATTGTTATAAGATAAAAAAAAATACATAAAATTTATTTCAATGAAAAAAAGATAACTATGTAAATATCCGATTGAAGGCCATAAGCAAAATCACCCCCCTAATGAAGGATTGTCTTTGCTGTCGGCCAATGACTAAAAACCACAAAGTAGTGAAGTAATACCTGAGACTTGACCCTACGGTGCTTTGTAAGTAAATCTTGTATCATAGCTGAAATAGGCTTCAAATAACCAATAATGTGGAAACTTGCTTCTTTGTTGTTAAATGATGGTTTATTTCCATCTCATAAACTTTGGCTAGACATATACTGTTTTGGGGCAGATACTCTGTTCTGAAGTTGGCAGAGAAAAAAATATAATGCAAACATAGCATACAAAAATTCTCAAATACTTCAAAATCGTAAAGTGACATGTTACAGGTCACAATCCCCCAAGTTGCTACAAGTTAAAAAACAAAAGCTCCTCTTAATAGGATAGAAATTAGTAGAAAAGGTATTCTTGATTTTATCAGAAGACTCCAGAAGTATGACAGTGATTAAACGGTTTGAAAATGAGTACACGGTGTTACGGAGCCTGGCAAGACGGCCCAGCAGCAGAGCCGTCAACTCTGACATGCTTCTTGTGAGGTTAAAAGTAATCCTCTGAAAGCTAGCTTCCCAACTATCATATACTCATATTAGCATGATCTGGCATGCTGAAAGGGATAGAGAGCCTTGTTTATAAAACATTTTAATAAGTTAATTATGTTATACTTTCTATTGAATATCTTTTCAAATGTGAATATCACAGTAAATGTCATGCAGTCTATTATTGATTTAACGGGATTCAAAATTTTGTTGTGGGTTTACCATAATGAACACCTCTCATAATGGTATCAAAGCATGGAAAAATAAGAAATGTTTAACACAGTGCTGGAGAAGAGAGGACTTATGGGGCACTGCTTTGTTCTAGTACCTGAATATATTTGACTTTTTGACTGGCAGGACAGCATAGTGGCCAAGTTCACAGACTCTGGGCCCAGACACTCTGGGTTCCTATGTTAGCTGTGCCATTTTCCAGATACATGAACCCAGGCAGGTTACTCAACATTTTGTACCTCAGTGTACCCATTAGACCAAATGAGTATACTAATAATACCTATTTCATAGGATTACCTAAGAATTAAATTAATTATATGGCAAGTGTTTAGAATAGGGACTAGCACATAACAAATGATATGCAAGCAATAACTATGATTTGGGGCCATGAGAAAAATGTGGCCTAACTCCCTTTTTTAAAAAAAAAAAACATATTATAGGGCCGGCCGAGTGGCGTGGTGGTTAAGCACTGGCTTGGGAAGCCAACGGCCCCGGTTCAGGTCCCACATATGAGGGCCAGTGATACTGCCCTCAAAAAGATAACATATTATGTATAATCACCCTTGTAAATATTTTAAAAACTATAAAACTGTATAGTTAATTGAGCTATTACTAAGTACTGTTATAAGCAGTGCACATATTTTATTTAATACAGGAAGAGGATTTCTAATGAAATATTTTATGAGAAGTTACTTGGAAATAAAAGATATTTCCCCATTAATGGTTTTTATTTTAAAAATCACTTATTTTAGCACTTACAGAGATAGCTCCTGGAAGATGTATAAAGTCCCACTAATTGATGTAGGGATAAAAGGTAACTTTTATGAGGCACAGAGATGACATATTGAATTAACTATGCAGTATACAACTTGAAATTCTTGGGGTTGGAAACCAGAGCTAGCACAGTCTTCTTAACTGCTAGGAAAGCTATTTTAAATGCAGGTTAACTAAAGGCCAGACTGGATCTAAGCTAATTTAGGGTCAAATCAAGCTAATTTAAACACATATACTCCAAATCCGAAAGGCATGCCTATTACCCCTTTCTCCCTTACATACAAAAATATCTCAATCTGTTCTTGTATCAGCATAATTAGCAACTTATGTCACCCTGGCTCTGAGATAAATACTAATTAAAGAACATTTTTATGCCAGCAAACACTTGCCTCTCAAACCAGCACTTTGAACTGTGTTATCACCTGGTTCTATAAAAAGCTAGACCTGCTGGGGTAAATATTTGGTACTACCCTAGTGGATGCTTCTTTTGCATACAAACCCCTTTGTAAATATTGCTCACAATTGTCCGTTTGTAGCACAGGGAAATGAGTTTCTGTGGAGAAAAAAAAACAACTGTTTGCTTATTTCTACAGATCCGGCAATTCTGTGCCCCCCACTTGTTGGCATGCAGTGTCAGCTGGCCGTTCCAGGGTGGACAAAAACATTTCCCCCTGGCATGTTCTCTTCACTGGCCTATTTTGAACAGAGGCCAAATGGATTTATAGTTATTTCAAGGGCAGACTTAAGATTATTTCAAGGGCTCTAACAATATTTGCTTTTCTAAGGAGGCACTGCATGATACCCACTATTGGTCGGCTCACAGGCTTAAGCCTACAACATCTCTACAAGCTGGGCAAACTATCATGATTATAAAACACACACTCTTGCCATCCAGAAGCCTTAACAAAACAACTCTAAATCAGTGTACATTTTCTCCATTTCCTTTGGCATAAACTTCCTCAGAACGCTCTCAGGTTTCTTGACAGCAGAAGGAGGTTAAATAAATGTTGAAAACAAACTATTAGACTTGCCGGGCTGGATTTTTGAATAGCCTCCAAATTCCAGCACGGCCACTTCTTTCTGATGTGCACTTTTTAATCCTAGGATATTAAAGCAGTTGGTAAACATTAACTTACAGATCCTTCTTAAAAATCTTTCTGGGTGGTAGGTGCCTGACCTCACAAGTGGGAGAGGGCGTTGACAGGCCTTCCATCTGGAACTCATGGCTAATACCTGGCGACGTCCCATTGAGAAGGGGCAAGCACCTTTCCACTTTTCACAGGGGATTGTCTCTGCCATGACGTTTTCACTCAAGTGCCTGCTTCATCTCAGATGCTCAGTGTACCTTTGTCGAACGGATGAAACTGCACATTATTAAAGCAGTCTTTTCTCTTATTCCTTTAGTGATGCCATTTAAAGCCTAAATCAGGAACAGAAGGGTCCTAATGAATTAGGAAAGCCTACTTTTCTTTTTTTTAATTTAGGTATACTTGGCATACAATATCATGCCAATATTAGTTTTGGGCGTACAACATAGTGATTCAACATTTGCGTATTTTACAAAGTGATCACCATACTAAGTCTGGTAACCATCTGTCACCATTCAAAGTTTTCACACTGTTATTGACTATGTTCCCCTTTACCTTTTTCACCCATCCCTCCACCCTCCCTTCCTCTGGCAACCACCAGTTTGTTCAGTTGTTCTGAAGGTGAAAAGCTACATTCTTGATCTAAAAATTAAAATCTTATTTCTTGAAAAACAGTTGAACAATTTTCTTTTTTCCCCCAGCTATAGCAAATTTCTATATACAATACAGTGTTACCAATTATAGTTCCCATGTTATACATTTGATCCTCAGACTTGTTTATTTTATTACTGAAATTTATACCCTTTTGCCAATTTACCCGTACTACCAGCCACTAGCAACCACTTGCACTTTTCTAGCCTCTGTTTCTATGAATTGACTTTTTTCTTCTTCTTTTTTTTAAATTCCATATATAAGTGATACCATGCAATATTCATCTTACTGTCTTATTTCCCTTCGTATAATGCCCTCCAGGTTCATCCCTGTTGTTGTAAATAACAGGGTTTCCTTCTTTTTTAAGGCTGAATACTACCCCTATATTCTTTACCTTTTTTATCCACTCATCCATTGATGGACACTTAGGCTGTTTCTATATCTTAGCTATTGTGAATAATGCTGCAATGAACATGGGAGTACAGGTATCTCAACTGAACAATTTCTAATTATTTTCTTCTTTATCCCCTGAATGTTCTCTTGTTACAATTCCCTCAACACTTTCTTGGCAATAATAGGCACTAGATGTAAGCTGAGAGTTCAGAATGTGTTCTTTAAAACTAATGTGAATCATTTTTTAATCCTTCAACCTTGTAAGTTACCATGCAATACAGAAATTAAAAGAACCATACTAGTTATTATAACCTCAAAATTGTTCCTTGCATTAGTGTGGTATTTTTTTGAACCCCATAGGTTTCAGAACTAGAGATAATTTCTTGCTGTACTGTTTTCAGGTTTACTGTAAATGGGGTAAGAAAGAATGGGTGAAATTTTGTGGAAAAGAATATTTTATACCATAGTTTCTTAGAACATTGCCTTATATAAAGAGTCAACAAATGTTTTCTATAAAGGGCCAAATAGCAAACATTTCAGACTTTGTGGATTATACTTGTATAGTCTTTGTTGAAACTATACAACTCTGCTATTATAGTGCAAAAGTAGCTGAACAAATGGGCATGGCTATGTTCCCGTAAAACTTTATCTAAAAATAGGCCACAGATAGGATTTGGTCCCCTTGGTCCTAGTTTGCCAACGCTTTTTTATATTATGTTTCCTGGAATTTGTGATACTAAAAGAATATAATTTAAAAACTTTAATGATATGAGGACGCTCTAGCACTGAGGGAAATAATTAGCCATACAATGTGAGTGTAGATGTGGCAGCTTATTCCTCTGTTAATGATATGCATCATGGCTTCTCCTTTCTGAAACTATATTTTTAAAAGTCTATAAACTCCATGGATTTACCTTTTTAAAATTTGGGCAGGAAGTAGAAATGCTTCCAATCCCAAAAAGTGTTCATTCAGATGCAAAAATCTCAGGTGATTTCGTGCTTGGCATTCACTCTACTTCCTGATGGAAGTTGTCAAGACTCAGCTTCCCACCCTCTTCCAGCCCTGCTCCTTCATTCCACCAGCTCCACAATCAAGAGCTTTGGTTCCTAAGACTTTGCTAAAAGGGAAGAATGCAAGGAAGGCTTGTGGGCTAAACCTGGCCTTCTACCACGTGTGGCTGCCATGGAAACTTCTGAGCAGGTGCATCAAGAAGAGAAAACGACCTGTGCATCAACTGCTTATCCCAACTCTCTGCAGTTGAAGGGCCTGTAGAAAATATTATGTAATTTATTTCTTCTTTCTCTTCAAACATTCACCTTGCTCTAAGAATCTGATAATTTTCTACCTTTGAGAATACTTAGTTAGCATCGATTTGAGATTTTGTTGTTGCCAACACCAAAACATGTGACAAGCAATAATAGTTCACATCATAATACCACTCATAACTATAGTTTCTAATAATTACCTTTCTAGCCTTTCTTTAAGCTATAAATTCATATTGTTAAAATTTCCATAGAACTTCACCTGCTAGTGTCAGGGCAAATATTCTCAAATCATTAAACTAATTTTTTTTAAAATGTATGAGGTATTGGTGAGATACAGTATACCCAATAACTTAAAGATAGAGAAAATAATATTGTCATTTCAGAGTTAAACTAGCAAAACGCATATACTCTGTGTGATTGACCATCTGTGACAATTAACTAAGAACTTGTCTGCAAGCCTGTCTCCTAATCCAGGACTCCTGTCAGAATGCTCTGGGAACACCTCAAGGAGCCAGGCTGGGATAAGATTGTATTTTAGTAGGCAGCAACTTAATCAATTGCACTGCATTGTATTTGGGGGAGAGTCTGTATAAACAATACCCAGTTTACTAAGCCTTTACCAATTTGTAAACAGTTATTTATTTTCATTTGTTGGCAGTAGAGTGGATGACCTTTCACCCCACCAAATTCTAACACAGAAAGCCTGCCTGTGCCTTCCGAGAAGGGATGTGCATCACCAAAAACAGAGGTGGCTCCTAGATACCCAATCAAGGTGGTATTTGCTTCTCTGGACGCATTGAGGTCCAAGATCTGGCCTAAAACTTATAGGCTAATCTTTTGGTACAGTGGTTGTGTGGACTTTGTGGATTCACAATAACCAGCCACAGAGATCGCTGTATTAAAATTCAATGTGAGAACTGAACCATCTGGATCAGTAGGTTAATATATTCTTTCCCGGAAGACAAACTGCACGGGAAGCCACATTTTCATATGATTTGGTGAAGTAGGACCAGAAAAAGGAGAATATATTAAATAGCAAGAGTGTTTAATAGTGTCAGGGATATCATAAATGGTCATATCTATTGGAGGAGTACACCTCTTGCTGGCTGGACAGGGCACTATTCTCCTAAATAGTGCTTGAATGGGCATGGCATCCCCCTGACCCCCACCTATGGGTTAGTGGTTCCCAAGCCTGAATGAACAACAGAATGTCTTACTGAGATTTGAAAAGGCAAAAATTCCTCAAACTCCCCATTGCCATCTTTACCCTAAGATCAATTGAATTACAATGGGTGTGACTCAGAAATCTTGTTTAAGGGTTTCTGATACAGACAGTCTTACTATTTGGTAACCCTTGTTCTTTGAAATCAGAAAACTTGAATCAAAATTCTGGATCTGTCACTTAAAAAAATTAACTTGGGAGAATTGCAAACATTTTCAGAGTTTCTGTTTCTTTGTCTTCAAATAGGAATGATAATGCCTACCTCTCAAGAATGCTGGAAGAATTAAATGAGATAATATTTGTAAATCCAATGCCAGCTAAGCTTTCAGTAGCCTGGATAGCTGTTCACTACCTTTCCCCCATAGGGTATAATACAATTGATTAGCTTGTTGCTTATTAAACTACATTCTTGGATCCATGAGAAATTTTCTAATCATTCTACCTGGAATCTTAGATGTAGAGATACATGGCTACCAAGAAATTTTTGGTTAATTCTCATAGATGGCTGACCACACAGAATGGGTGGGTTTTACTAGCTTAATGCTCCAAAGCCAGTCACGTTTCCCTTATTCCCAAGTTCTTGAGTGTGGGTGTGTCTGTAATGCACAAAAATATAGATAAAGATGTCTTTTTGTCTATATTTTTTATGCAAAAGACTCAAAGTTCATATAAATAAAGGGATTGAGAATATGTCAACAGAAAAAGTCTCATCAGAGTTATGTTTTAAGAAAGTTTAAATATGAAGCTTGTGTTTGAAAGATAGAATGGTGATTGTTAGAAATTTTAGTTTAAATAATAGGTAAAGGGTATATCAGATCATTTTGTGTTGCTCTTTAGACACATTCGGAGAACAACTGAAGTTGGTGGGAAACACAGGATCAATGATGTGGTCAAGAAACATACAGAACGATGCCCTTCCTGAAGCCAAATAACTCCTGCTAATAGTCTAAAAGTGTAAAAACAACTCACATTAATTTCTCATTCATCAAAGGAGAGGCACTTTGATCCTGAAGAGAATCTAGTTTACTGCATGACAAGATTTGTGTACTCCATGTTTCCTTGGGTTCCGCAAACCTGGAGGTTATAAACACTGATACTAACAGAAATAAACCCTGCTCCTAGGGATGTTTCCATCCACTCCTGTGTGAACTCTACCCACCTCAAGGCATCATCTGGTACTTCCGGGGAAGCCCGTGAATCTTCTCACATGGCCAACCACAGGTGTTGCCAGTGGCCACGTGGCCTGTGCCATCTGGTCCGTCCTCTTGTTTTAGGCCCCTTTGGTACTATCTGCTGCATGCTGGGTGTCTGGTTCATTGTGTGCTCCTTCTGAAGACCAGCCTCGGGGCATTTGTGCCATCTTTGTGGCAAACCAGGCTGAAAATGCTGAAGTTCTCAGGGGGGCTAAACCCAATATACTCCATGGAAAAAGGAAGAGGATCTCTTCTCCAGCCCTGGTGTTAAACTTTGAAACATGGGTACAAAACATTGCTACAAATGCCCCAAGTGTTTCCCAGAGGATTCGGTAAAAATAACCCTTTCAGTATTTCCTCAGAGCATCAATCTTCCCTTCCACACTTCATCAGGACCCAGGCTTAACTCCATTGGGGGTTCCAGAGACAAATGCTGTTCTCCTTTCAGTAAACACACACACACACTCACACACACACACACACACACACACACACACACACACACACACACACTAACCTTTGTTATCAGGCCCAAGGTTATTTTCCAGAGTCCATTTTACTTAAAGGTCACTTCACTACTGGAGGATACTTTGTCCCTAAGTAACTGGTTTCTGATGGTGAGTGTCAAAAGTTGATTGGTTTAAGATCTCAATCCCAGCAAACAACAGCTTGAAGTCCAAACTGAGGGGTCTATTAAATGAGAAAGATGAACATAGGAGAATTAGAAAACACTAAGAAAGGTGACAAGGAATAGTATTTTATTTTAATTTTAAAAAAACAGCGAGCCAGGCAATTTACCCCCACTGGACTATTGTATTCAAGCTGTTCCTTTTACTGCATGTGTTCATGTGCCTGTAAACCATTGATTCCAAGTTGACATTGATAGCAGCTTCTAAGGGAGGACATATACAGCCTGTTATCATTTCTCAACAGATATATCACCCTATGGTTTACCAGTCCTGGTAGGGCATAAAGAGAATCCATGAACTAGCAGATTGAAAATAAATCCTTCTTGCTTCAAGAAAAGCTACTGACCAAGGCAGGCAGACAGATGCCAGCTGTCTTACATTCAAAACAATCTTGATCTGTTTCCAGAGATTCAGAAACTTCTAAGCATGAACTGTGTTTTACTTTATGTCTCATGTCATCACAAGCCTGCTTTCAATCACTCATCAATTTCCAAAGAGCAATTAAATTTTTATATCACTTGGTATTTCACTCTTCTTACATATATTATGTGTGTGTCTTTTTTTGGTCTTTTGTGATTTTTTTTTTTTTTGGCAATGACACTCATGAACTTGTTCCAGGGAGTGAACATCTTAAATGCCATTGCGTGTCTAAATATGACAGATTGAATTAGAGGAAACGTAAAGAGTTGCATGACTCCGTGTGAACAATGAGAATGTTTAAGCTGTATTGTAAAGAAATATACTATAGAAATTGTCACAAAGCATTAAGGTGCAAATATTTCAGCACTGTTACTTCAAATAACTGTCATTTTTGTGTTTGTTTGTTTTTCAAAATTTCAAAGGAAGTTTAATTTAACTGAACTTGAGTTAGGCAGCCTTCTTTTATTTCTGAGTAGCATGTGTTCTGCGGACGTGAATAACAAATCAAAATGCAGGGAGCAAAGCCAAAGTTACACTTGCCATTCGGAAAATGTAAACCATCTCTGTGAAGCTGCTTCTCAGTCAATGCCCAGATCATGTTTAAGCTCTGTTTTATTTCTGTATAACTTTAGATTTATGGGCTAAGGGTTATTTTTACAATGCCTTTGCCATTTATGCAACCTATATACATTGTTTTTGCAGTTCAAGAAAAACTCCCCTTAAAAATAGAGTTGTGTTTTTTTTTAAAGGATAAAATGTGTTTTGCAGTGAATTTGGGGGATGGAAGTAGTGTAGCTGGGACTGTGAACCTGACACAGTATGATGCTGTTTTCTGTTTCACATGCTGAAGTCAAAGGAATGGCAGTTACAGCTCTCAGGGCAGCCTGGTTGATGAAACACTGCTGGAGATTTTAAATCAAAGTTGGTAGAAAATATCTTAATACTTATTTTCCCATTAGGATATGTACTGCATGTTGTTATCAATATTATATTTGGCTATATGCATAAAAATAACATTACTTTGTATTTATGGCATAGATTATAGTTTGTTATTTTCATATATATTCTGTCATTTGATCCACACAAGACAAGCCGTGTTATTTTCATTTGTTGGATGACGAAGTTAAATAAAGCCCAGAGTACTCTGTGCTAGAAGGTGATGCGGCAGCAAGAAATGGACAGCAAAGTCACGAGTTCCTGCACCTCAAGGTGTGTCTGTCACCTGGAAACCATCCAGAGCTTGAGGGAGAGAGTAGAAGGGACCTATGCATCCCCTTCTTGTAAGAAGTCTCCTCTGCTTCCTCCCCAAGACACAAACTTTATCATAATGCAACCCCAGAGAATAAACATTAGAAAAAATTCTCATTCATATCATCTGGAATATAAAAAATCAAATTAGCTCACTTTTCTGAAACCAAAAGCACTAGTGTGCTTAAATCACATGAACACTAATGTCTCACATTGAATAGTCTTATTAAAATTCTGTTACTATATATACGTCAGTCTTTTTTTCCTCCATATCTCCTGGATGAGCGCTGAGGAAGAGCTGTGAGCCTGGCTTTCATCTGCCTCTCAGAGACATCCTTTGTCTACTAAATAGATACAACCCCACAGGACAGTGATACACCATGGCAAGAGCAGAATTTTCTCCAAACCTTTAGAATGGCCGCCAATGAGAGCTGCAGTTTAGAGGAGACCCCAGGGCAAATGAATATAGTGACTGACTGGCAGACTGACCTAAGAGGTTTGCTCCCAGCTGGACCAATTTTCAGGAATTCTAGAGGTCAAGTCTCTGTGCCTCAATTTGGCCCAACACTGTGTTGTTAATAAAGTAAGAATGTAGATTTAAACAAAAAATCATCCGAGTCATTTGCCCTTCTAACTCCATCCCAGGAAAAAGTTCCACTTAACGTTTATAAAGGCACAATTATTATTCATGAAGCATTGTTTTTGTCTGAATTCTTTAAGATGACTAAAGAAAAGGTGAGTAATGTATGCCAAACTCCTTCCCGTGGAGTGCTATACAAAGTTGTTGTTTTTTTATTGACTCAACTCCTTTACAAATAAAACGGAAAATATAAACCAATGCTTTCCTAAGAACCCAACCACATGAGATCATGCTTCCAGTCCTAATTCTGTTACATGTGTGGAAGTGAGGGGTGAGGGCAGGAAAAAGAGGACAGAATAAACAACACAGCAACAATAAGCAAGAGTAAAGTTTCTGGTAAGAGTACAAAAGTGCGGCCACATCCTGCCTTTAATTTAGGATTCAAAACTTTTTATTCAGTTATCTAATGATTAGTGCATCCATCCCTAAATTTTAAGATAATAATTTATTTTATATAATGAGAAAAGTTTATGGTAGTGAAAATTATGCTCCAGAGTGGAAGAATTTAGAGAAGACCCCACATTTAGAAGGATCTGCGCTTGGTTTAATTTTCTATTACTTGCTATTTCCATTCCTAATAATTCATGAACAAGGGGCCATGCATTTTCATTTTACACTTTCCCCCACAAATTATAAGCTGGTCCTAAACATCATGTCAAGCTCTAGGCCTTGCTGGCCTTCATTTAAAAAAGTGTGTGTAGGACTGGCCAAGTGGCTCAGTTGGTTAAGAGCTGGCTCAAGAGTGTGAGCTGAGCTCTGAGCAACAGCAGTTCAATGCCCAGCCCGAGCTGCGCTGCCAACGAGTGGCAGGATGGCTCAGCTAAAAAAAAAAAAAAAAAAAAAAAAAAGTGTGTGTATAACAAATTTAAAAAAAAATGCGTGTGTGTGTGTCTGTGTATGTAAGTGTAATCCTTGAAAAAAAAATAGTGTTAGAATATTTTCCAAAATTAAGTATTCTTTTATTTAGAAACTATAACCTTCTCAATTTTTCTGCTTCTATCTTTGATATATTTTATATTATTATATTTTTAATTTTATTGGGGAATTGAGGAAGAGGAACAGTGTTGGGGAATTGGGGAAGGGGAACAGCCAAGTTGTTGTCCTTCAATCTTAGTTATAACGGGCGCAGCTAGCTCAGCTCCCAGTCCAGTCACCATCCGGCTGCCTATCAGCCGCTCAGAGTAGCTCAGCACAAGGTGCCATGTTCAATCTTCATTGCGCATAGGCATACTGCACCATTCCATGCGGAGGTCGAACCATGAACCTTGTTGTTAGGAACGCGTGCTCTCACTAGCTGAGCCATCCTGCCACCTGTTGGCAGCTCAGCGGCAGCTCAGCTTGGGTACAGCTCACTGGCCTATGTGGGAACTGAACCGGTGGGCCTATTTCTCAGAACTTGCGCTCTTAACCAACTGAGCCACTTGACCAGCCCTATTTTATATTATTTTTCATCAAAAATATTTTCTCTTCATCCATTTTAGAGGATGAAGACAAAATGCATTAAAAACATGTAAATGAAAAAAAAAATTTACATTATGAATAACTAAGACAATAACTAGGATGGTAGTTATAAATATAGGAACACAGGTGCATCTAGCATTTTTAGCTCTTTAGACAGTCTTGGGGAAAAAAGGGTATGGAGAGGTCCTGGGCTGAATTGCATGTAGCATCAGAAAATAATTCAAAGAAATTCCCTACATTTATCAATTTAGTCAGGGTTTTACCTTAACATATTTCCCCAAATCAAGTTTCCTACTCCCAATGCCCATATTTATTTCTAGGTCTTTCCTAATTTGAGACTGTGGGTACAATGTCAGCCCCTTGCTATGAGAATTGTTCATCATGGACCTCTCCTCACCTCCTTCCTCAGTAGTCTGGACTCAAGCAGATGTGTACTCAAGAGGTTGTCATTTTCCCAGAGGTCAATTGTATTATTCCCAGCATTCTTTTTACTCCAAATCAAGTGTTATAAATTGAATTGTGTCCCCCACACCCCTACTCGCCCCCCAAAAAAACAGATATGTTGGAGTCCTAATGCCCAGCACCTCAGAATGTGGCCTTATTTGGAGAAAGGTATTTACACAGGTAATTAAGTTAAAATTAGGTCATTAGGATGAGCCTTCAGCAAATATGACTGGTGTCTTTATAAAAAATGGAAATTTGGACACATGGACAGACAGAAGGACACAGGGAGAAGTTGGCTGTCTATAAGCCAAAGAGAAAGGCCTGTACCAGAAAGGAAGGCCCTTGTAGCCCTCAGAAGGAACCAACCCTATTATCTCCTTGATTTTGGACTTCTAGCCTCCATACTATGAGACAATAAATTTATATTATTTAAGCCACTCAGTTTGTAGTACTCTGAACAGAAACCCTATCAAACAATACAACTGGTATCTCAAAAACCCTTACTAGCATACTTTGTAGTATCCTGCAGTGGTGATTCTCAGTTATGACATCTCAACACATTGGTGTGTGACAGTGGCTTGTGAGGTATATCATAAATCGTTGTTCTAATTAATGATAGTTGAAGTAATAGAATATTTTGAAAGATTTTCTAGTCTTATGTATAGAATTGATTAAAATTCTCCCTATAGTAAAATTCACACTCTTACCAAGGTACATTCTCATATGCTTCCTTGAATGTAATAGAAATAGATAGAAATATAGCTAATGTGCATAGAACTGCAAACCACCCTGGGTATGCTTAGTAAAGTACTTAGCACATTAGGCTATTGTCTGACATGTGAGTATAAGGAAAAATATTTGTAATTGCTCTCCATAAGACCAACTTTTAAACTCTTAATTTATAGTCACAATATACCCATTTTGTAAGAAGTTGCCTGACCTGGGATTCTGTTTTCTGAACGACTGCTGTATTTGTTTTAGGACATTATTTCTCTCTCCCATATTATTATTATTATTATTATATTTACACCAACATAATCTATATCTACATGATGTTACTAGGTTACAGTAGTCAAAAGGGAAAAATTTACTGTAGCCAGTTCCACATAACTATATTGGATTCCTCCTAAATTAACAAAGTTGTTCAGAAGCATAAAACTGGTAGTCAGGTATTAAACATCATTGCTACAATCTGCAAATTCAATAAATATATTCTCATCAAAATAATTTAAAAACATAATTTTATATATTCTCTGGGTCAATTTTGAGTCATAGGTAATTATTACTTTATATTCATCTTCCAGTCAGTTTGGATTGATCATAGCTAGATATTTCAGGGCTTATGTGATTTTCAAAAGTACTCACCAGTGG
Source organism: Aselliscus stoliczkanus (assembly GCA_033961575.1). Classification (NCBI taxonomy): domain Eukaryota; kingdom Metazoa; phylum Chordata; class Mammalia; order Chiroptera; family Hipposideridae; genus Aselliscus; species Aselliscus stoliczkanus. Next base: position 76,518,903 of record CM066728.1, on the reverse strand, counting down.
CATTAATTTAAATATCAAAAACCTAAATAAGAACATTGAAATGGGGCTCCTACTCTAATGGAATTGTATTACTGTCCTGCAGGACTGAACATACCTCTTACAATTATTTTAAATAGTCATTTCCCAAACACTTTTGTCTTAAGAATCACATTCATGATAACATATATTCTGAATACTCGTAGCATTTTTTTTAGCCTTTTTATCATTTTTGTAGGGTATTGAATAAGAAATGGTTTTAATAAAAAAATTTTACTTTAGATATAAGATTAAAGATCATGTTATTGAAAGATTGAATTTCACTTCATTTTTCACTAATATTCATACTATATAAAAGCAAATTGCAACCATCCACATAAACCATAAAAATACACATGATTTAATTTATTTGAAATCAATTATTTCATAACACAATATATTTCAGACAAGCTTTTCAATAACAAATTCTGTTAGTTTAGTTATAATGCATATGAAAATGTGGATTGAAATTTAACATAGTTTAGGAATTAAAACTAGAATAAATTTGCTTTTATAACTGTTAAAACATCAACTGAGTACATCTGAAGCTACTATCGAATTATATTACATGTCAATTATAATTTAATATATCTATATATATAGTTACAGGATATGGAGTACAGTGTGGGGAATGGAGTCAATGGAATTCTAATAGATATGTATGATATCGGGGGTGGGGGGTGGTGAATTGGGGCAGAGGGGTTGTCACTTGTGAGGGGTGAAAAGCATAACTGTTGCATTGTTTTGTACACCTGAAACTAATAATAAAAATTTTTAAAATATCAACTAAGAATTTTTTTTTTTAATTCTGGAGGCTTACATTTATACCTTTATTTAAAATACCAGTTGAGAGAGAAGGTTTTAAATTATTGCAAGTATTTTTTTTTTATATTGCTCACTTTGGTGTGGCTAGTCTTTATTCCTAATAAATGAAAATCCAAATTGGATATAATAATAATATATGTTGCTTTATAACATTTTTATTAAAATATACCTAACATACAATATTTTATTAGTTTCAGGTGTACATCATGGTTAGTCAACATTTATATACCCAACAAATGATCACCATAAATCCAGCATCATCTGACATCATACTACGTTATTACAATATTATTGACTATATTCCCTTTACTGTACATTGCATCAGGTGTACAGCTTAGTTGTTAGATATTTATATAATTTAAGAAGTTATCCCCCTGACTAGCACAGTACCGACCTGGTATTATACATAGTTATTATCATATTATTGACTATATTTCCTGTGCTCTACTTTATATCCCATTGACTATTGACTATTTTGTAACTTTCAATTTGTATTTAATTCCTTCAACTTTTCTACCCTGTCCACAATTCTCCTCCTATCTGGTAACTATCAAAATATTCTCTGTATCTATTTGTTTCAGTATAATTTGTATGTTATTTTGTTCTTTAGATTCCACTTATAAGTGAAATCATATGACATTTGTCTTTCACTTTCTAACTTGCTACACACAGCACAATACACTCTAGGTCCATTCACATTGTTGAAGATGACAAGATTTCATTTTTCATTAGTAATAATCCACTGTACATATGTACCAGCTCTTCTTTATCCATTCATCCATTCAGGGACACCAGGTTACTTTCATATCTTGGCTATTGTAAATAATGCTTCAATGAACGTATGGATGAACATGTCCTCTTGAAGTAGCATTTAGCCTTCTTTGGATAAATACCAGAAGTGGGTTTAATGAACCCTGCTTTGTCCTTGCTATAGCCTTTGTTTTAAAGTCTATTTGTCTGGTGTAAGTATTGCTACCCCAGGTCTTTTGCTTGTTTGTTTCCATTTTCATCAAATAACTTTTTCCATCCTTTTACTTTCAGTCTCTGTGTGTGTCTTTTAATCTGAAGTGAGTCTCTTGTAGGCAGTATATGTAAAGTTCTTGTTTTCTTATCCATTCAGCTACCCTGTGTCTTTTGATTGGACCCTTTAATCCATTTACATTTAAAGTAATTGTTGATAGCTATGTAGTTATTGCCATTTTATTATTCATATTTTTATTTTATTTTATTATTTATTTTGTCTTAAAGAATTCCCTCTAAGATTCCTTGTATTACTGGTTTGGTGGTAATGACTCCTTTAGCTTTTTCTTGTCTGGGAAGCTCTTTATATTTCCTTCAATTGTAAATGATAGCTTTGCTGGGTAGAGTAATCTTGGCTGTAAGGTCCTTGCTTTTCATCACTTTGAATATTTCCTGCCAATCCTTTCTGGCCTGCACAGTTTCTGTTGGGAAATCAGCTGACAGTCTTATGGGAGCTCTCCTGTAGGTAACTAACTGCTTTCTCTTGCTGCTTATAAGATTTTTTTCTTTGTCTTTAACCTTTGGCATTTTAATTATGATGTGTCTTGGTGTTGGTCTCTTTGATTTATGAATTATTTCAGGATTGAATTAAGATGACAGTCTTGGTGTACCTACATCTAGTTCCCCCTCCCTCCTCAGATACCTTGAAATGAGAAAAAGAAATCTGTATTTTTAAAAGAAAAACTCATTCAGTGAACTGTTAGAATAAAATCTTCCTAGCAGTCTAGAAGCCTTAAGAAATTTCTTAAATTTCTGAATCAAATAGGAGGAATGACAGAGACACAAAACTAGAGGACATCATAACCCAAAACACAACATAAGATGATTGGCAAACTGTTTGCAGAGTGCTCAAAATTGAAAATCAACCAATAAAAAGATCAGAAGGTTTCCCAAGGATGATGAAAAGGATAATCACTTGTGTTAGTCCTTTTAGGACTGAGGAATTTTCCCTTGGACTAAAATGGTGAGGATGAGCAAAGAACACAGAGATGAGAATGGTGTTCTAGGTAGCTAGTGATCCCAGGAAGAAACGAAGCCACCACACCCAGAAGACAGGCCCTCAGAATACCCCAGCAAAACATACTGTGTCACCCACAGTCACCAGAGGCAGGTCCTATAATCAGCTGGCGTTCACCAGTGGATGAACATAGCTCTCAGATACCCACATGAAACAGGCAGCAGAATTACATCACCCTTAAACAAGGAGATAATGGATAGTATCTCAAGTTAATAAACCAAAAACAAAGCCAAAAGCCTATTATTTAAAGTTATGGTGATAAGTACCAGAAGAACTATGAACCCAAACATTTAAAAGCAAAAGGTCACTATAGTCGGTCCAGGCCAGGAGCAGGTGGCGCAAGAAGATATGGCTTTTCACTCTGTAAAGTTTGATCTTTGTTTTTCTTATTTTAAAGTACACAGTATAGTAAACTAATGAATTATTCACAATATAATTCTAAGACTATTAATTTTTTTGATTTGTGATTTAAAAAACAAAACAAAACAAAAAAACAACCACCATCCATGTATAAAAAGAAAGAAATTCAAGAAAAATAATTCCATTAAAATGGCAGCAAAATTTCCCAATACGTTGGTGAGGATCTTAGAAGAAGTAAGAAGACATATAATGAAAACTATAGTACTTAAGAGCATAAATATAGGCTTGACTATATTAGTGAAAAATCCACATTACTCGATGAGAATATGCAATCATAAAACTATGTGAGTTTCACCAAGATTAATCTAAAAATTAATTTTAAAAATCCATAAGAATTTTGTAAACTAATATCTAAAGGTGCTTCTTGATTTCATCGTATGTGCAAGATGTGCAAGAATATCTAATTTTTGTTCCCCATCCAACCCCACCCCCAGGAGCACTGAAGGTGATTTGCCCAAAAGAATGAAAAATATATAATAAAATCATAATGATTATAAGAATCATAATGGCACAGAAATAGATAAGTAGGTCAATGAAATAAAATAAAGTCCAATAACAGGTCCAAATGTGGTTATTACTGGAATGATTAAAGTGGCACTTTCCATCATTGGAAAAAAAGATGTTGGAGCAATTGGCTATCTATTTGTTTAAAAACAAATAAACAAAAAACATGTTTCTGCCTCATGCCATATATAAAAATATCTTAATATGGTTAAAACCTACTTTTACAAATAAAACTATAAAAATATTAGAAGACAATATATTTTTTCTTTATTATTTTTCTTTGGGTAGGAAATGCCTTACATAAATCTCAGAAATCAAAAAGGAAAACATGCAGCTGTGATCTTAAGCATATATTTAGGAAAGGTAGTATGATTGGGGCAGGAGGTGAGAAATATGTACTGCATACTTAAGATTTTTGTATTATTTGAATATTTAGCAGTCATGTGAAGTTCATGCATTTCCTATGTTCTTTACTTTTTAAAATACAAAATCAGAAACATCTCACAACTAGCAACTTCTCACAATTGCCTGTGTATATGAGTCTCTATACCACTTTTGGGAGCCCTGACGGAGAATCGCTGAGTTAAGCCAACAAAAGTCCCTCCATCAGGGGCATCAGTCTCTTCCTGGCCTAAGGCGCGTGTGGGCAAAGAAAGGGTCAGAAGCTGCTTAAGTTTAGCTTCATCTTCAGTCTGTTTATTAAACATATGATACAGCACAGTTATCAGGGATTTGCTTATCCAAAATGGGAAGATAATTTTGCAAGGAAAATACCTGATTACTAGCATGATAGTTACATGGAATTTGAAAGATGATAGATTTATCCTTGGCTCATTTTAACTTTTATGTATTTACTTTTTTTTAAGCTTTCCTCACCTCCTATAAAGTTATCTTTTGACAAATTCTAGATCCTCAATGTCCCCACATAACATTCTCACTTCTCAGAGATCCCACACATGAACTCAACTCAATCTTGCTTCTTCCCTGAAAGTCTCAACTTTCCCCTTTGATTAGTTCTTTCTGTTCTTAGAGTGATATTAAAGTCTTTTCTAATATTACAGTAATAAGGTGTGAAAACTGACATGTCTCCCAGTAATATTGGCATCACAAACAAATTAAATCTGTTACCTCAATACAACCAATAATTAATCAGCTATATGGCCAAATCTTGTCAGCAGTATTTTTCTCATTTTTTCTCATAATGACATTTAAAAAATGGATCAGCACATTTTTTTTTGACTTCTGAAAGTCTCTTAACTCTTATTTAGGCTCTCAACTGAGCCTGCTATCTGCAGAGGAAACTCTTGATTCTGTGTTTGAATATTGCTACAGTGACTTTGAGGAGAGGGAAATGAGGTTAAGCTGAGATACATATCGGTTTTTTTTTCCTGCTCTGTGAATATTCAGGTGTTTGAAAAATTGATTATTGACAGTTTCATCATTTGGTCTTGCAATTCTTCAGAAATCCAAGATATGCTGACAAATCTACCCTTTCTAAAGTAGACTTTTCTCTGATCCAAAATGCTTTAATCTGATTCTTGTTTTTAAACTCTGAGATAAAACTGTTTTTTTTATATCCTATTCTATTCTAGGTCCCCCATAGGAAGAATCACATTTCTAATAGCTTTATTTTTATAGGATCCCAAGTCATTCTAAAATGTGTGTGTGTGTGTGTGTGTGTGTGTGTGTGTGTGTGTTCATTTCATTAGATATTAATTACATTCATCTTAGCTAACCAAGTTCCTGAAGATTCACTTTCCAAGAAGTCGAAGACTCAACACAGCTTTGTTGGATTCTGCCTGGAGTCCAGGAGAGGGCTGACAACAATACATATAAAATTCCCAGCTCACTGTCTGAAATGTAATAGATGCTAAAATATTGGTAGCTATTATTAGTTCTTACTGTTCATTTGCATGGCATAGTCACCAACAAAGCATCCATTATGATAATAGTAAACATATATTGAGTATTTACAAAATGACACATCACAGCTCAAAGCACTTTCAAGGGGATTGTTAGCTCATGAAATAATATCATCTTATTATCCTCCTTTTACAGATAAGGAAACTGAGGCTTTGAGATGTTAAGTAATTTTATTCACATTTACACAGTGGCAGAGCTGGGATGGAGGCCAAGCCATCTGCCTCCATAACATGGGCTCCTCAATATGGAATAAGACCGAGAATCCCTTTATTAGAATGGAATCATTATAATGCAGAAGACTCACAGAAAACATGAGAAAAGGAACTATTAGAGAACGAATTTCTTCATGGAACATGGCATTCTATATATAGATTTTCCTATTTATTATCACTCCCACTCACCATAATGGTATATCTATCTTCAGTGCATCTCCTTTTCTGCTGTCTTTATTCAGATTAGGAATTGTTTCAGTTTTCAGTAGGTTCAGAACTCAGCTTTGTGACATGCTGGGAATTAAATGTATGAGAGAGGATTTACTGTGGTCAGTTACAATAGATCACTCGTCAGTGTTCTTCAAAATCACCAGTCACTCCTACTAAGAATCAAATGCAACCTATGCAGTTCCACTGTGGCCAAAATTTAGTTTCTCATCACTCTGCTGAATTCCTTTCAATTTCTCCACTTGAAGTCACTGGTCTCACTGAGTTCTTCAACTTGATTTCCTTATGCTGCTCATTCTGAATAGTTGTCTGGAAAGTCATTATCAGAAGCTGTCTCTCTCCTGACAAGGAAAGGCTTCAATAGCAAAATGCTGCACATTGCTTCAGATGGCATGCATGTGCGGCTTTCATAAATCGAACTGAAAAAAAAATTGAATTGAAATGATTCAGAAAAAAATGGTTGAGAGATGGTGTAATAGTGACACACTATCCCTTTGAGGACTGTATAGTAATACCCCAAGCAAGCCGTTTATTCTTGTTACCACGAATATAGAATAATATTTATCTGGCTTATATAAAGTGTATCCAGTAACAGGAGGAAGCCCAAGTGAAATGCTGATAACACCTCTGCTGTATGTATTAAGCTCCAACACTTTTTCTCTGGCATTTATTTACTAAATCATAGATGCTCAAAAGAATAGATGCTCACTTCGAAGTGTCTGTCTGCCTCTTGTCATAAGCATTGGTCTCTCTTGACATAATTCTGCAACCTCTCTCATTTACCTAGGTCAGGGTTTATTACAGGATGCATTGTCATTTTTCAATAGGAAATATCAGGCACTATTTCAAATACAAATGCTTTACACAGTAAACACTGCATTCACCTTTTACCTGCCATCCCAAGTGATGAAGTATGAGAGCCTCAGTGTCTGCTTCTCCTGTTACAGAGAGCTCATCAAAAGATTATGGCATCTGGTAATTGTACTTGAACAGAAATTTGATTAGTACAATGTTTACAATTGACGCCAATTGGAAAATGACTTTGGGGAAGAGTATGAAGTAGAAGAAATGCTCAGTTTCTTCTTTATTGAGCAAATAAATCCTGCTCTTCACTTTTTTAAAATAGGAGCAGTCGTAGCTGTTCTACCCTCTGTCAGGATCCCTCCAATTTTAAGGTATTGATGTCCATCACTGGAAGATGGTACTGTTTCCATTAAACTCATAGGCTTGTCTACTTGGGGATTTCTCTTTAAATCATCTCTTAATGACTATTTCATGAAAGGTAGATTGAGCTAAAGGATGTTTTAGGTTTTTTTTTTTTTTTTCTTTAGGCAGATCACCAGGTTTCATGTCTTACTGAATTAAAAGTATTGTTTTTGACAACATATGTAAAGCCAATTAAGTTGTGCTTGGCATGGTCCTAGAATGCCCCTCAGTTTGGGTTTGTCTGAAATTTTCTCATAATTGATTCATGTTATATATTTTTAAAAATAACTTTTAAGTGATACTGAGTCCTATTTGCATTACAAATGGTGTAGAAGATTAATCTTTTCCATTATTGGTGACATTATTTAAGGTAGTGTCTTCTAACTTTTTACACTATAAAATTACTAATTTTGCTCTTTGTAATTAATAAATAATTATAAGACAATACTTTGATACCATGTAAATATACTATTGATCGTTAAGTTTTCATTTGTTACTCATCCACTGAGTATTCTTGCCTGACTTAATTATTACTGTTAGGTGCAAAGTGGTGACTTTATAACTGCATCATTTCTTCCACGTTAGTTGGTAATCCATGTAATGTAGAGCTTTCCCTTCTCTTCCATTTATTTACTCATTCTATACAACTGGTTAATACTTTGTTTCTCCCTTCCTCTCTCCCTCCTCTCTCTCTCTCCCTCTTTCTCTCTTCTTCACTCACTTTTATTGAACTGATCATGTTTTCTTTATTTCTTTTCTCTCCTCTATGACTTTGGGAGATATACATTCATTTCTATTCCTTTAATATGCACATTTGACTTTAAGTCTAAAATTAATCAACATTTCTAACCTCCTCTCCCAAAACGTGAGAGTTTTTAGAAAGCTTTACATCTAACCACTTTTCTCCTGAATTGCATGATATTGTTTGTTGTCCACAATTTTTAAATCACTTTCTTTTTATACCTCCCAAGTTAGCTGTTACTTTGTGGTTTTATAAAATCAATGTAGATTTAGATTTGTCCACGTTTACCTTTTTTTTTTTTTTAATTTATCGTTGTAACTTGAATTTCATTATTTGCTTCTTCGTTCAATTTTCTTCTTTCAGGAGTATATTCATTAGAAGTTGTCAAGGGATTTTATAGGGTCTGTGAGTGGTAAACACCAAAAATATTTGCCAAAAACGTGTTTGCTTCACCCTTAATGTTCAAAGATATGGAATTAACTGCATATAGAAATCTAGACTGAGAATTATTTTCTTCATAGCAAACTAAAGATAGCATTTCCTTGTCATCTGGCTTTTGATGTACAAATCAAACAAGAATAGAATAGTATGGAAAAAAAACCTCTTGGTATGAGAAAGAGCTCTTAGAAATTTAAATATGATAGCTGAAATTTAAACATGTAATGAAGATTTTGACTATCAGCATCAATAAGCTTTCCCTGATGCAAATTTTCTATCCCTGCTTTAACAAATTTCCAAAACTTGGTAGTTTAAAACAACCCAGATTATTTAACGAGACGGAGGTCAGATGTCCAACTACATCTCACTAGGCTAAAATCAGCTGTTGTCAGCCTTCTTTCTAGAAACTCTAGGTGAGAATTGGTTTCTTTGTCTTTTCTGGCTTCTAGAAGCCATATCACTTGGCTCATGATTCCCTTCCTCAAAGTCAGCCATGGTGAGTTGAGTCCTTCTCATCTTACATCACCCTGACCTCCTCTTCTGCCTTCCTCTTCCATGTGGAAGGACTCTTATAATTATATTGGGCCCACCCAGATAATCCAGGATAATCTCCTTAGTTTAAATTCAGTGGATTAGCAAATTTAATTCCACCTGTAACCTTCAATTTTAAAGTGTACTTCTTGTAATATGTGAGGGTGTTTCCTCTGGAAACAGAATCAAACAATTAGGAGAGGTCAGTAGGAAATTATGCATGGATGCCTCTTCAGTGGCACAAATTCTTGAGAGCACCTTGGATTTCATTAATCACACAATAAAGCGATGTACTGAAATTAAGCCTTGACTGGAATACTACAACATAACATGCTGACCACCCTGAATATCTTTACTAGCTGAGGTTGTTTTGCCCAACTGGAATGTCAACTCTTTTAACCTTCTCCATCCAAATTCTACATATCCTTCCGGGCTCAGCTTTGGTCCTTTACTATAAAACCTTCCTGATCTTTCTTCAACCACAAAGTGTTTTCGCTTTTCTAAACTCCTCTCAGACGTATAGTCCCTATTTTGTCATTTTGCTTCTAATTCGATATTCTATATTATTGTTTACTATTGTTTCGTCATCATGATCATCATCTTTGCTCCCATTTACTGAGCCCTCACTGTGGGGTTAGACTATGCTAAAGGTCTTATCAGCATTACCTTGTTTAACTCTCATAACTACCTCTCTTAAGGTAGTTATTGTTACCTTCAGTTTGCAGAAGAGGAAATGGAGACTCAGAAAATTACATCTGGGACCCAGGTGCAGACAGTCCAGAAGTGGGGGAAGAGGAATTTGAACTTAAATCTGCCTGTCATGAGTTTGGTGATTTTGCTCTCTTTTCTGGACTGCTCCAGACAATGCCTGTTTTATTCTTAGACTATAAGCTTCCTCAAGGTGGGGACTCTCATAATTTTCCGAAACTTCCATAGCACCTAGCATAAATTTAAGCATATACAGGAGGCCAATATAGGCATTGAATGAGCAGATTGGGCACAAACATGAACTTGAAGCAGAATGATGCCGTAAGCCATGCAAATAACCCCAGCTTTCGTTTATTGTATGAGTGAAGCAATTGTATAGCAAGTAGAAGAATCTATTTCAAAAGGTTTTATTTTGTGCCTTTAAGGGATACCCTGTAAGTGAGGAAAATTTTTGGAATCCCCTTTACTGGTTTTGGAAAGATGATTTTGGTGGCCTCAGTCAACCAGTAACCTAGCTGCAACAATGTAGCCAGGAGAATACCAATGCCTGTAACCACAGAATTTACATAGTTTCCACCTCCAACCAGTTGTCACTAAAATAATTCCAAATAGTCCCACACAAAGGAGTGGTCTGTGGGTGCATCCAAATCTCTGTGAGCCTGCTCCCTGCAGCCCTCAGCCAGCCCTTTGGGTAAACTGAAGTGCTAGATCACAGAGCCCTGCCCCAGAATGAAATTCCAGAGTATGTATACTTGTGTTTAATGATAATAATTAAGTATTATAAAGGGCTCTTTAATGCACACAGATGATGCATTTTATTAGCCATGCAGTAACATATAATTTCTTAGATCAGAGCATCTTTTACTATAAAGTATCCCGAGTCTGTTCCTTGGCCCAGAGGGGCACAGATGCACCCAAACATATTTCTCAGGTATTCACGTACTTTCTGCTCATGTGGCTGCAGGAGGACAGACAAAAGCCTTTCTGTGTGAACTGCAGATGAGCTCATGTGTGTGGGGTGTCCCGTAGGTACTACTGCTTTAGGCAAATTGGGCAAACTCACACTTGAGCAAGCAGATGGTGTGAAGGGAAGAGGGAAGACGCCATTGCTGAAAAGCAGGTCCTTGGGCCAAGATAAGGCTTGCAGGAAACCCCCAGCAACAAAGAGAGGCACAAGAGAATATTTCCTGGCCTTCTGTGTACATCCTGCTTTGTTTCTGAATACAGTGCTTGGCATGGGGTGCGTTTGTGGGCTGGAGGAAGCTGTTTTTCAGCTCACTGACACAGAATCCTCATATAAAATGGGTATATAGCTGGGGCCAGAAATAAGCAGAATTATAAAGTTGGCAAAGCCTTCAGAGTTATTCTTATTGAATGCTGGTCTTTGCTCCGCCCACTTTGCCCTTTGACTCTTTGCACCCAGCTCTGTGGATCTGATTATGGTTCTGTCTTGTGGCAGCATCCACCACTTTGACCTCCAGGCTGCTCTCTCCCAGAGTCCCTCCGGTGAGACCCGCTGCATTTTCCCATGTCCCATCCCCTCAGCATGGTGCTCTGATTAGACTGACTGTCTGATATCAGAGCTTCCAAGCCCACATGCATCTGCACACAGACAAGGAGTCAGAAATGGTCATCCCTCAGCTGTGGGGACAGGCAGGGCCTAGGGCATGGGAGACACCCACTCCCATATCCTCACCCGGTACATCTTCTAGGCATGGGCAGCTTCCTCCGCTGGCTTCAGTGAGTCATGTAACCAGTGTCATTTTCTGTGAGTGCCCTGAGTGAGGAGATTCAGAAGACACTATTAATTGCTGTCAATATGATCAATGGGTGCAAATGCCTCAGTGCAGTGCTCCTTAAATTTTGGTGTGCATCCTAGTTACTGACTGAGCTTTCTAAAATCATGATGCCTGTCCCTTAGAACCGGGGACTGAGAATCTGCATGTCAGTGCAGGGCCTGAGAATCTGCATGTTAACCTTTCAGGACTATTTTTATGAACAGTATATTTATCAAGATAGGTGAGGCATTTGCAGCAAATAATCGCCAAACCTGGGAGGTTGATTTCTTGCTCGTGATACCTGTGTTTCAGACACAGATTTGCATATGTGTACAGGGTGAAGGTGGGGGAATCACAGATGGGGAAACTGAAGCCCACAGAGGTGAACTGACTTTCTGAAAATCACAGAGAATGTAAAAAGGATATAGTCCTCATTCTTCACTTGGCACTTTCCCACTGTTCCATGCTATATTCTTTTTTCAAGCTTTAACGTGAGTTAAGAGAGAATGGTTCCCTCCATGGAACCCTGACATATCAGGAGAACAGTAGTGGGGGCTCTGGAGGAGTCAGGTCTGGGATGGGGGTTGGAGAAGAGGCAGTCAATGCCACTGAAAAGTTAAAGGGGGGTATTATATTATCTTTCACTAGTTAAGGAGTTTTTAAACTTGGGAATTAAGAATCATAACATAGTATGAAGTCATAACTTTTGAATTTAAAAGAGATATTACAGGTTATCAAATTTCATTTCCAGATAAAGAGAAGGAGTCCCTTGAATGGATCCTAATCATGACAAAGCTATGACGAAATCCTGACTCGATCAAGGTCAGTGGCCTTTCTGCTATTTTGCCTTCCTGGGTCCTTGATAGTCTTTTCTGGTATAAAGGAAACTAACAATCTTTCACTTTTGAGAAAAGAGTGCTTTTCTGGGTAGCAAAATCATCCACTCAGCCCACATTGCTCTCCGTATTCTTACAGGTGCCTCTTCTAGTGCTCTTAGAGATGCTGATAATGCAACTGTTACATACCAATAGCTCCCATAATTCTAGGCACAAGTAGGTTCTCAATAATTGGCTGACAATGGATGGAATAAAAGATAATCTGCATTTCCATAAGCTTCATGGACCAGTCTACTGCATACTGCATCAGTCAGGATAAGTTAGTCTTATGTAGCAAACAGCCCTAACATCTAATATTTGTTTTCCATGTACTAGCAGTAACATATTGGGGATATATATATATATATATATATATATATATATATATATATATAAAATCTTAGACAACTCTCTAAAGTTTAATATACTACAATATCTTTCAAACCCCAGCCTGTGTTGTATATCTCTTCAGACCTAGAGTAGCACCTGGTCCATAGTACATCCCAGCTGAATGGATGAAGGGCTGTTGTCTCCATCTTCTACACTGTCCCATTTGCCTTCTTCTCTTCACACTCCCAGGGTCCTCAGCATCTTGTCAGAAACCTTTCAGGTGTTATGGAACTGAACATGAACAGTCCGGTGGTGTTTGTATATACAGGGGCTTCTATTCCACATGAGAATTTAGACAAAACACCATGAAATCTTGTCAGGGCAGCTGGTACTAGCCATGCATCCCACACCAGAGTCTTTGGAATTCTGTGCTTTCCAAAAGGTGGCCCAGCATCTATCATGCTTCACAGTGTTTCACCAATCCTATGTCCACCCCCGCTTCTGCTCTCCCTCCTCCCTCTCAGCCTCCTCCTCCTATGTCATTCTTGGTGTATATGTGCGTCATTAGCAGCCTCTCGCTGCAGCTGTGGCAAGAAACATTGCTTTCATCTATGAATAGATTTTTACAGCCTCCTCCAAGCTTCCTCTTAGGGCTGCACTGATTCAGCTAGGCTGGGAACAAGGAGTGTTTTGATTGATAGCAAGCTTTACCATTCTAAGGTGCAATGATAGGAATATAAGCAGAGAGGTACAAAAAGATCTATCTTGAAGGAAGCCTTCCTGAAAAAAAATCTACCATGGAGATGTAAGAGGAGGAGTCAAAGAAAGACTGCATAGCTGGAGAGCTATTGTGGGTTGTTGTGGGTGAGGTGACAGTTTGGGATATAAAATTACTGATTAAAAAAAAGACATCTTTCAGGTTTGGGCTTTGATCGAAAGATGAAAAAGAAATTGCCTCCTCTGAGATAGGATATTTAGAGAGCCAATTTGCAAGTAGCCAAGCTGGGAGGAAGGAGGATTTCCAGAAGGCAAATCTGCATCATCTATTCACAAGTGATGGGTGCTGTGGCTCTCACACTGAATTCAGAACGGCACCTTTAATTAGCGACAGAACACAGTCATGACAGCAGCCAGCTGCAAAACCTGCCTGTGTGGGTTTTCGAGACAAGAGGGACCATTTCTGGTTGAGGCCGACACAGGTGCCGGAGGCATCCAGAATGTGTGGGGACAAACCCAGCTTGAGCCTCATGTAGGAAGAAACCAGCTGAAGAGGTTTTTCCAGAAAGAGGCAATAACCTCATGGGTATTTATTAATAGGACAATGGATTCACCTGATAGAAATGCTTGGTGTCGTCTGCTTAATTATTCCCAGGCAGTTATTACTGCAATTAGGAACCTGCAACATTGCAAAACCTTGTCTAGACTAGTATTAAAAAGAACCTGTTTGTGATTGGTTTTCGTTGGGGAGAGCAGATAAACAGCTTAACCCAGAGTCTCACTCTGGTGTTTATTCAATCTCTTTCTCTTTCTCTAGCTCTCTCTCTGAACTTTGATGATAGCCTCTCCTGGCTTTTCAGAAAGATGAAATGTATTCTGAGGAGCAAAGGGGCACACAAAGATCCAAGTATATGCAATGCTTCTTTCATACCACTTATCCTTTGCTCCAACATGCAACACCCATATTTGTGAATCTATTTGGTGTTCCTATAAGCAATGGCTGTTAAGGTTTTGGTTTTTATTTTTTGTCTGGAGACTGTGCCCAGAAATAAACTAAAATGATAGGAGAAGCTTCCGAAAGAGGTAGGGTACAGAAAGAACGGTGATGGGAAGACACCCATGTCTAAGGAAACAACTTCATTCCTCTTGAAATCCCCTCTGCCTCAGATTCTAGGACTCCACTGCTGGGGGTTTCTCCTACCACTTCAGTGAAACCTCTCTGTCCATTCTATCTTCATCCACAACCAGACTAATTATTAATTCCCCCTTTTTTCTAAAGGCAGTATTAAGTGGAGAGTTAAATTCATCTTCTTAACCCCATGCTGATTTTTTTCTTCTCTGAAAAGTTGCATAATTTTACATCTATTCCATTCATCCGTGCACTTAGCTTTGTAAATCCTTGGGTTGTTACGTACCAGTTTCATGGGTGCACGGCATCTTCCCAATTATATTTTAAGTACTTCTTGGAAACAGTGACATAATCAGGAGTCTCTGGCATCAACAACACATTCTAGCACATAAGAGGCCTTTAAGAAATACTTGTAGTTTGAAGATGCTTTTCTTAATTAATAAAGAAATGTTTTGAGCAGTTTTAGGTTTACAAAAAAAAATTGAGTGGAAAGTATAGGGGGTTCTCGTATATCCCCATCCCATTATACCCCTACTTCCAGTTTCCCCTTTACTGACATCTGACATTAGTGAGGTACATTTGTTGCAGTTGATGAAACAGTATTGACACATTATTATTATTATTATTATTATTGTTAGCTAAAGTCCATAATTTACATTAGGGTTCACTCTTTGGGTTGTACATTTTATAGGTTTTGACAATACATAATGTCATGTATCTACCTTTACAGAATCATACAAAATAGTTTCACTGCCCTAAAAATCCCTAGTGTTCCCCTAAGTACCCCCCACCACACACACACACACACACACACACACACACACACACACACACATCCCAAACCTGGGCAGCCACTGATCTCTTTTCAGGCTGCCATCTTTCATTTAACAATATGCATTAAAGGTTCCTTCATATCTTTTTATGTCTGGATAGCTCATTTCTTCTTATTGTTAAATAATATTCCACTGTATGGATGTGCCACAGTTTATTCACCTATTGGAGTTTGCTTCCATGTTTTGGCAACTATGAATAAAGCTGCTATAAAAATCCATGTGTAGGTTTTTTCTTTTTATGGATCTAAGTTTTCAACTTATTTGGATAAATGCCAAAAAATACAATTATTGGATTGTAGGATATGAGTATGTTCATTTTATAAAAAACTACCAAACTGTCTTCAAAGTGGCTGTGCATTTTGCATTTTCACCAGCAACTAATGAAAATTCCAAATGTTTAGATAATTGTAAAGTTCTGTGACTAAAACAAGAAAATGACCTCAGTATTCCTATTGGGAGTGGAATGTCCCAGTTGCTATTTCCACCTGGGGAAAGAAAAAAAAATTGAGGGGCTAGAAATTCATTCCAAGTACTGGACTTATGGGGAACTCAGACTCTCAAAGAGAGGGCTGCACACCTTTGGGGGTTCCCTTCATCTCAGCCATATCTCAGCAAGTGACATCACTGTAAGAGGGGAGCAGTGTGCAGGTGACCCCACTTGATTCTCACAGAGCCTCACTGACAGGGCGGGAAGTGATGAGTGAAGGCTGGGAATTAAGAGTCAAAGACTAAAAAGTAATGATTTCTTCACTTTTAGGGGCTTAGTCCTGTGAATAAATTATGGTTCAGTGCCTGGAGGAGAAACTTCCTGATGGGTAATAGAAACTTCCTTTCTATTACCAAGTAATTATTGACATGCACCCCAGCTCTCTCTCAGTCCAAACACACATCTAGCATTGTGGTTGGCAGAGAACCACAGCATTGGTAAGCAGTGAGGCTGTGAAGTTGCTTCAACTATACTGTCATTAGAAGGAAAATTTTACAGTTTTAAAATTCTGTATTGATGCTACAAATGTTAAGAAATAGAAATTATGCTTTAAGCAATACCTTAGGGGAAGAAGATTGATCACACTTCAGCAGCAGTTTGAAAATGTTCTATTACCATATTACTTGAAGAATGATTTTTTTAGAATCAAAACTCTAACATAGTTATAGGACTAATTTGTGTAATCTAAAGGAAAGAGAATTGTGAGTTGGATTGTGGTTTGAATGTTTATATTTCCACAAAGTCTTAAGTAAACCAAGATGGTCAAACTGTATAGTTCCCACTCATGCTCCACATTTTAAGTTGTAAGCAGATTATAATAACTAGATTCAACATTCCATTTTCTGGGATAATATAATAACAGCTATGTTAATAGTTTTATTTTTAATTTTTGTTTTGTTTTGTTTTGAGGGCAGTGTCGCTGGCCCTCATATGTGGGACCCGAACCGGGGCCACTTGCTTCCCAAGCCAGTGCTTAACCACCGCGCCACTTGGCCAGCCCATAGTTTTATTTTAACAATATTAACCTTCAAGAAGTTGGTGGTTTTTCTCTTAGGCTTCAAGACTAAAGTTAGATACTTTTAGCATCACTAACCCAGCTGTTAAGAGTTCTTTGAGTGTGAGTAATCAAGAAAGTAAAAATAATGCAGGTAGTCATGTGATCATGGTTTTACTTTTTAAAATGTAAAATTGTAATGTTATTTCCAAGGTTGAAATTTGGCCTGTGCTTATACATGCAGCTACCCTGCTTGTTAAAATACTGAAACATTTCCATAGAAATTGGTAAATAGTTTCTGCTTAGAGCTCCCCTACTGCCCTGCCAGAACCTTAGCTCACTCAGAGGCTCTCCTGGACCCTGCCCTCCTCCACCACTACCACCAAATCCCGCGTTATAATAGACTGCTTGCAAAAATGGTCACAATCACTTTCTTCTCTATATCAACACCTCTTTACAATATGGTTGTGGTTCTTTCCATCAAGAGGTTGAATCTCTTTTTTTCTTGGATTTGGGCTGATCTTGGGACATAATTTCACCAGTAGAATGCAGTATAAATGGTGTTATAACTCTAGGCCGAAACAAGTGTTGTTCAAACGTGCTTTCTCTCATTCAGAAACATGCTCTGGAGTCAAGAACAAGCCTGAGATACCCTGGTGGAGAATGAGAAACCAAGTGGAATAGTGATGAACTACCCCGATTCAGGCCATCTCAGCCTGGACTGCACTGGCAACTGACCAAAGATGGAGGAGTATACCCAGCTAAAAGCAGAAAACCCATCCAGCTGAGAGAGAAGCCCAGATTGCTGAGCCTCAGATCTGTGAGTTAAATAAATGGTCATTGGGTTTTAAGATAGTTTCTTTCTTACACAGGAACATTTATTGCACATTTATAAGCTTATCTATAATTTATGATAGTATCTATACAGAGATAAGTAAATAATATGGCAACAATTCAGCATCCAGAGGGGTAATACCTGGAACAGCAGAGGTCCTCCATAAACCTGCTTCCATGCCAACGTGAGTCTGTATTTTGATTGTTTGATCTTCATGGTAGATGCATAATTTCATTAGGAAGAAGAGGGTGAGCTTTTGCATTTTGAAATTCTTTGTAACTCAGAAACACTGTTTCTGAGTTACAAAGGCCAATAAGTACAAATTATATTTTAGGCTATACAGTATGGTAAGATTTGTCACATTTCAGAAGGTACCTTTGAACTAGTAATCTGATATAGTAACCCTCAAAACCTATATTGCATACACTAAAGCTTCATGGACCATGCTTGTTTAAAAACACTGTTTCTGAGTGCCAGACCAGAACTACCGAATTAGAGTCTTTGGAGAAAGATGGCTCAGGAATCTTCATCTTTTAAAAGCTCCCCAGGTGATCCTGAGGTAATTCAAATTGTGGTTAGTAAATTAAAGTGGTTACTGAAAGAATCTGGCTGGGCGACCAGCCTCACATAGGGGACTATTCACAGGCAGTGACAACCTGCCCCTCTCCCTGGGTCTGTGGATCCCAAAAGAAAGATTCATTGGATGTAAACCCCAAGAAGAAATTCATCTGCTGAGATGCACTCCCTGTGGTCAACTGAGGGCCCAAACTTTATAAATAGTGATAGTCTAGCAGCCATCTGCTGACAGTGGCTTCTCACATACTCTGTGTTCCAGGAAGAACCTCAGGCTGAACTTCCAGCATCCCATACTATAAACCCTGTTTGTTAGGCCCTCTGAGTCAACTATTATAAGGGAGGTGCTGATTTCATTTTTCTACCAATGTACTGAAATCTGCCTGGTCCAGGACTGTGCAATTCCAAGCAATCAGAACTGTGTAAATTTGGATACCTCATTTACATAAAATGGACCTAATTAGGAACCTGGGTGGGAACTTTCTCTATAAAACATGGATCACACGTTTGGTTTCTGCTGGAGACTGCCTCTCCCAGGTTTGCAAACTGAATAGTCTGTCCTTTCTTGCTCCAGTGCCTTTTGGATTTATTAACAGTCTATCTCCATTTGATAGCTAAGTAAGGGAGGCCTCACTACCCCTTCACCCCCATCCTCCTGCTCCAGAGAAAATAGCTATTTAGTACAAGTCCCACCATAGAGAAGAGAGTTCATCCTTCTTTATCGAAAGCAGCCAAGGAGTCCTGGAACTAGAAACTTCCTATGTGCCGATTTCTCACCCTAACATTTCTCAGAGGGAGGGAGTTTTTTGAGTTAATAGTTTAACTCTTAATCATAGTAATTTTTACCTCTTCACCACAGAAAATCAGATTACACACCAAGCGTTTGTTAGCTAGATTTGCTTCAGTGAAACTACTTTAGGGCCATAAAGAACTTCTATACTATATCAAAAGGTGGCTTTTTGCTGCTTCAAAGCCCAATAAGACCTGTGTTGAAAAAGTTAGAAAGTTCAAGGCCCCAAACCATTTTTTTTACCTAGGAAACCTCTAGCTAGAGTCCTTTTGTTAAATTCACAAGATATAGGATGAATAACTGTGCCTTGAAAGAAAGGTCTAGAAAGGAGCAGGCTATGGAATTACAAAGGGCTTATTGGGAGGAATTTGGAAATCCCTAGGTAAACTGGGAGTTCCCCTAAGTGTCTAAAGGAAAGGAGTTGAAACTCCTCCTGGACTTTTATCTTATCTCTAAGACAAAAGGTGGTGCTGGAATTCCACCCCAGGGCTTTCTCTAGCATTCCTTTACTAACAAGTTCTTTGTCTTCCTGGGATCAGCTACTACCATCTTGGAGTCTGGTTCATTGAAATATTTGTTGTCAGGTGAAAATCTCCATTACTTGCCTAAGGAAGGGAGTTTTAGAGCCTCAGTCTGAGGGATATTTATTAGTCCATGACATAAGATTTTAGTTTGGCACTCCAAGGAAAAAAGGATCTTTTGTTGGAAACAGTAAGGCCTCTTTTTAAAACCGTTTTCTAATTCAAAGATAATATCTCCTCTGTTCCTTTCTTTCTTTTTAGATGGAAAGTCAAGTATAAAATACAGATGACCCTAAATCTAAACTTGAATTAGATTTAGGGTCATCTGTATTTTACACTTGAGAAAAACCCTCTAGGGAAACAAACAAAAATATCATAATTTCTTGTTTAAAGGAAGGTTCCCCTATTTCATAAATTGAACTATAATAATTTTTTTTCTCAAAAAATTCCAATTTATTTGGATTTAACAAACACACAGTGAACTGTATTTTATTACCACCAAATATAAGGAATTAGTATTTTACAAGGAGAAATTCATGGCATTTAACAGCTTATTACTATACCTTTACTGAACTGACTGACATATAGATTTTTGTATATAGAGAAGTTCTGACAAGAAAGACTGAAAAATAGAGAGGGGCAAAAGAAATGCTAGGAATAGAGGACTAACGCTTTTTTTTTTTTTTTTTTTTTTTTTTTTGAGGGCAGTGTCACTGGCCCTCATATGTGGGACCTGAACCGGGGCCACTGGCTTCCCAAGCCAGTGCTTAACCACCTTGCCACTTGGCCAGCCCCTAAAGTTTTTTTTTTTTAAATGCTAAGAATAAAGCTTAGTTAAATAAAGAAAGCAATTTTTTAAATATGGAAACTCACTAAACCTAATAAAACGTGAAAGAAATTGATGCAAGGTGCTGCCCATGTGAACTAGAATTATTAGTATCCCCTGCTTAGGGAAATCACCAATTCAATAGCTGATATTAATGTGGAGGCAAAAACAGGGGACTTTGTCATTATTCATTAGGTACTGGGAGGAGACTACTGCTTTAAATCAATCAATAAATGAATAAACAAATAAACAAATGGATGAATAAATAAATAAATACTAGATTCAATACAAACTGGTAGCCGCTAGATGAGTACTAAACTCCCTCACCCCAGAAGAAATAGGTATTTGTTGTGCTCTTCCAAATTATCAGCCTTTCCAGGGAAAGACATCCCAGCCTTAGATTATCAAGCAAATAAACATACAAAATAAAATAGTAATTAAAAAAAATCAAACAATAACAACAGTGAAACCCTGTGATGGTGAATTTAGTTCATACTAAAAGATGACTTGTGCACAACAGCAGCGCGGGTGTCCTTGGTGCCAGGTCCGTGGTACAGCATCTCCTCATGCAGTGTTGTTTCTTGTTGGCAGCCACCTATGGAGCACTGAAGTGTAGCGAGTGTAGTATTCTGAAGCTTGTTCACTAAGCCATAAATAAGAGTGGCTGTTATTCATATCTGTTGGCTGAATATTACTTTTGGGAAATCCTTAGGTTCTTGACTTTTTTCTTAAATTCTGGTCAATAGCGACTTAAGAATGAATCTTAATTCACCTCCTTGGATCTTGCTGGAACAATTTCAATCACCTCCTTCTTGACAGATCTAGGGGGTGTCTTTTATATTATTTAAATCTACTTAATTAAAGTGGTAGAGATTTAAAACAGAGTAGGTTCTTATCATATTTAGGAAGTATTTATTTCCTAGATTCTAGAATCACATATTTCAATTTTAATATTTTTTATGTAAATCATTGGGTAGATTTTTTTTCAAGCACCATGTTTTATAAAAATGCCTGGCTTGTATATAAAAGACACAGAATATTCAATTTTAAGTTTTATTCTGTTTTCTCTGGAGACATTCTGTATTTTATTTAAAGTTGTATTGTATATTTTTCTAGAAACATTCTGGATATGTTGGATGGTAATTGCATACAAAAATTTTTCCTTATAATTATATCATTTTTATTTTGTTTTTTACTTGTGTGTGCTGATCTATAAATCTGTCTGGTCTGTAGGTTGTCTGTTTTTGAGTTGTGGTCTACTATCCAGAATCTTCTTATTAAAACAAAGCTCTTCTGAACCAAGGACTGAATTCAGATTGCAATCCATTTGCCGCAGAGAAAAAAAGGATCTCTGTTTCCTGGCTGAATTAAATGGTAGCACACCCAAACAATCTTGCTGGAAAAAGAGCATACTGAGAAACAATGCGATTTGCCTCTATAATCTTCTCTATCACAGATAAAGACAGATCCTGTTACACACCAACTTTGTACATTTGTTGATGAGTCATATACAATAAAATCCTTCAACCTTACACAGAAGATCCAAAAATGTAACCACCTACAGAATTTTATAACTGTATCTGCTCTTATAGAAATATGTGAAAGATGAAATTATAAAGAAACTCTGTTTTCTTATTCATTATAAGTCTCGATTGAACCTTAATAATTGACAAATGGGTGTTTTTGAAGCTGTTTTTTTAGAAGAAAAGCATTAATCTTAGAAGTCGTAGGATCTGTTTTTAGTTTTATCTCATCTAGAACTTCAAACTCAAAAAATATGATTCTAAAGTCATGGCTTCTTCCCTATTTGGCCCTTCTTCTTTTAACTGCTACTTAGTTACTACCCAAGCTTAGACATCTGGGTTCATCCTTAACTCCTTCTTCTTCCATGATCTTCAAATTAAACACATCTGTGCATCAACATTTTCTAACAATTATACTTTTTAAATAGTTCCAGTCCGTTTGCATCTCTGCATATGAATAGCCATGGACCAAACTGGGACTCATCATCTCCCTACCAGACTATTGTAGTCATGTCTGAACTGGTTTTCCTCTCTCCAGCCATTTCCAGTGGATGGATTTAAGTGAATTGGTGGATACATACAGGGTCAAAGAGGAAAACATTTCCACATCTTTTCTGTCTCTAAGATCCCATGATTTATCAAAAGTTATCTAATGTTATAACACTTTAAATTATTTCACAGCATAAGATATAAATAAAGAACATAGCTATTATTCACCAACCATCCAATTTAAAGGCTTAATATCCATGTGTATTAGTTTGCCATAACAAAGCACCACAAACCAGATGACTTAACCCAAAACTTTATTTTCTCACAGCCCTAAAGACTAAACATTCCAAATTAAGATGTCAGCAGGGTTGCTTCCTTCTGTGAGTTGTGAGAAATAATCTGCTCCAGGCCTCTTCCCTAGTTGCTGGTGGTTTGCTGGCAATGTTTGGCATCCCTTTGCTTATAGACGTATGATCTCTGATTTGATAGTCACACGGTGTTTTCTCTGTATGCATGTCTGTTTCCGAATTTCCTCTTTTTATAAGGACACTAGTCATCTTGGATTAGTGCCCACCTTAATGACCTCATTTTAACTTCCTGTTAAAGGATTCCTTATTAATTAGTATAAAAGAGGTTGAGTTTTGTCACCAAGGAGTGACAAAATAGTTCTAGGATCCATTGACAAGACAAAGCCCTACCTAGGAGAGGAGACTGAAACAGATTTGGTTTAGTCAGCCAGAAGAAGTTTGTTACTCAAACAGGTAGTATAGATGAAGCCTAGATAGACAGCTGTTTCTGGAATTAAGGAGAAACAGAGCCCAAGGATAATCTAGCTACAGGAGCTTCTGAAGAAGACATAGACAAAGATAAAAGATAGAGAATACAAGAGTCTAAGGAATCCAGAGGCAATGATGTCTGGATCAGAAAATGGCTGAACAGAAGGACCTGGAATTTCCAGAAGTCAATTATATAGGGTGGAGAATAGGATGGTATGGGGAGTTATATAATACATCTCCATGTTTCTTTCCCACATTCTGAACCAATATAGAAGAAGTAGACATGGTCAGACAAATATTTAAAAAACAAACAAACAGGGCTGGCCTAGTGGTGCATTGGCTAAGAGTTGACTTGGGAGCGGGAGCTCTGAGCAGCAGGGCCCCGGTTTGTATCCCATATGGGCCAGTGACATTGTGCCCTCTATAGCTAAGATGGTAAACAACAGCTCAACCTGAAGCTGGGCTGCTGTGAGTGGCCTGTGTCAGTGTAGGCTGGAGTGGGGATACAGTGGGCTGCTGTGAGCTACTCTGAGTGGCTGGCAACCAGTGTGAGCAGCCGGTAGCCCGACATGAGCTGCTGTGAGCCGCTGAGAGGCCGTCCAATGGCCGGTGAGCTATTGCTTTACCTGGAAAGAGTGCAACAACAATACCAACATGGGCCGGTGAAGCAACATCCTCCACAACTAGACTGAAGAACAAAAGGACAGCAACTTTTCTTTTTCCTTTCCCCGATTCCCCAATGCTGTTCCCCTCCTCCAATTACCCAATAAAACTGTAAACAAACAAACTCTTTTACTAGTGATAGAATTTATTAGTGAAGAACAACAATGGACAAATGGGCATGCTAATTCTTTTCCCCAAACTTTAAAAACTGCTCACTCTGTGCAGGAAACAAGTAAGTGCATCTTAGGGAAAGGACACTTTTTAAAAGATTCCAGAATGGGCTAAGGTACATAGGATAAGTTCTTTCTCCCCAAGTCACCAATCAGATAGACCTTTTCTCCCACAAGAGAATTATGGAGAGGTCTAAAGCTTTCATTATCATACCAAAAAAGAATGCTCCTTTTTATCTGGGCTTAAGTAGGAAAACAGGGAGGAGGAGATAATATTAATAGAACATGATTTTTAGGTTGAACTCCTGTATAATCCATGCTCATATTATTTGCCTATCAGTATTCATTCAGCCCTCATACAGAGTAAGTTAATATTATTTCACTAAGGAGGAAACTTCCTCAAGTTACCTGATCTTTCATCATGATTATCCTAGTTTTAATAAATTATTTCATGATCAATATTAAATTGATACAGGAATTTTTTTTCATTCAAAGCTCAGAGTTATCCTATTCCAGAGTGCTGGTTTGGTCATTGAGCTTGTATAATTGCATAAATCTCTTATGAAGATATTCTTGTCCATTTCATCAACTTTAATTTGTGCTGTTAAAAATTAAACTATAGGTGATGTACATTTAATAAGAGAATTCCTCTTAGCCTAGGTACAATATGTCTAAGGTATATATTTTTTATAATATTTAATGGCTTTAAATATGGTTTAATTTTTAGTCATAGGACAGTTTTTCAACGTGTATGTTACATTAACTTAAAATCCAATACGTGGCCTCACCCATCATCTCCTGCATCTTCCTAATATCTGATGGGTCGTGTCCTAGTGTTTTGGAATTTCAACAGTGCCCACAGGATGCCAACCAATGGACTTAGCAAAAACTATCCAGTCCTTTGGTATTTTGTAAAACAAGCAGTAGGTTGCTGGAGACTGTAGTTCTTGTTGTCAGCTGGTTCTGATCATGTCATATGGTTTTATTCAACTGTCTTTCTTAGTTTATTACACACACACACACACACACACACACACACACACACACGAAAATCTCAAGGGATATGAAACATGAAGTTCTTTCTTAAAGAATAGTCTGCCTGCCCTGTAATGTGCCCTGCTGTTACACCAAGTTTACTGATGATATTACTCAATAAAATTTTTGTAGATTTGGGCCCCCCAAATTAGTTAATTTTATTGACTCATAAAAGATGTATTCAGTGATTTCTAACCCATATGTGACTTTATGGATGAAAGCTTTCAAGTTGAGCTGAGTTGGAGACAAGATATTTATTGAGCTTTCAGTATTCACTAGAAGTTCTCTGCTTGCCTACCATTCTTTAGATTGGGGGGGCAGGGGGGAAGAAGTTTAAATGTCAAAGAGAGCCTGTATTTCAATAGAGTGCTAATTCATCATTTCACATTTGATATTTTTTCTTTTGCTATAGCTAAATGTCTATGTTAGTGTTTATGTAATCAGTTAATCCAAAGGAATAAATTCTATTGAATCAAGGTGGTCTGGTTGACTAACCAATAATTAGCTTTGTTTATATATAGTGACAATCTCAGGGATTTGATTGGTAGTGGATAACCACGCCCAGTAAATTTGTTATTTAAGCTTTCTGAAGTTGTTAGTTCTAGGCCAGTTTACTGCTATCAGTGTCTCCTAATCAAATAAGCAAATAGCTTCTTTTTTGTATTTGGTTTTGCCCATAAAGTCCAACAATTTTTTTTTTAAAGTCTCAAGATAAAATTGCCGTAACACCTTAAAGACTACAAACTAATATTTTGAGGGGAATTAGGTAAATGTACTTTCCGTGTTTCATATCCCAATCCTACAAAATACCTTTCTCAGAAATTCTAACAGCTTATTTTACATAACTAAAAACATAATTATGGGTTTGGCCAAGTGGCGAGTTGGTTGGGAGATGGCTTGGGATGCCAGCGGCCCCAGTTCGGATCCCACATATGAGGGCCAGTGACACTGCCCTTTACAGCTAAGATGGTGAACAACAGCTCCACTTGGAGCTGGGCTGTTGTGAGTCTCTGGGAGGGCATAGCTGCAACCCCTGCTGCAGTGGGCTGCCATAGTCTACAGGGAGTGGCAAACAGCCAGTGTGAGCAGCTGGCAGCCAGTGTGAGTTGCCAAAAGCCACAGTGAGAGGCCATCCAGAGGCCGGCGACCAATCTGTCTCACCCAAGAAGAGCGCAATGATGATACCAACACGGGCCAGTGAAGCAATGTCCTCCACAACTAGACTGAAGAACAAGAAGACAGCAACTTGTCTGTTCCCCTTCCCCGGTTCCCCAATGGTGTTCCCCTCCCCCAATTCCCCAATAAAATCTTAAAAATAAATAAATAAATAAAAATAAAATAAAAACATAATCGTATATGGTCTATAAGCAGGGGTTTTGGAAAAACACTCTTCATTAGAATCTCTTGGGTAGTACAAAAAGTACAGCTGCTTGTCCCCATCCCCAGAGATTTTGATTCAGCAGAAACCTACACCAAGTGGTTCTGACGACACTGTTATAAGCAACTAATGAAAATATCACAGCTGTTTCTTGTATATGTGCCTAGTAATGAGCCTAGGTTTGCTTTGGCCTCACAGTATTGTAATTCCAATATTCCAAATACTGATCGGTGGGTGCATGGACCTCCTCTTCCACTTTGCTGGGTCCAAAGAATGAGCAAGCTGCCTATGGAGATAATATCACGGTTTTGTTTTGTTTTATACTTTATACTCTAGAGGACCTTCCTATCCTTTTTTTAATTTTAGAAAAGGGCTCATTTTTCGCTTGGCTTTTCCTCAGGAAGCCAGTGTCTGGTGAGGCAGGATGACAACAGCTGGCAGGGCAGCACCCTCTCTCCTCATTTAGGAGAGGCCACCAGGGGGACAGGGATTTTCCCAAATTTGAACAGAAAAAGACTTAACACTTACACCTCTTCTGAAAAGTCAAATATCTTTTGGCCCTACAAATATTGATCATCTAAAAGACATAACATCCCTAAGCAAGGCAGAAAAAGGAACACTAATAAGCAGCCAAAGAGATTTCCTCTTGGCTCTACCAGGACAGATGTTGTTTCTGACTGAATGGTAATGAGCAGTCAGAAAATAGCTCACCTACAAAATGTTGAAACTGTTTTCCAGGGAAGCCTAAGTTTCCATTTCAGAGAAATGTGACTGTTTGCATTTCTTTATCTATAATCTCAGAGCAAACTTCCTTGGGAGCCAAATCTCTTATTTAGTTTCTACCAAGGAGAAAGGTTTTCCTTGTGGTCATCTAAGGGAAAAGAGGAGGAGGGACAGACTAGTAAACTAGAAACAGGATTTGCCCCAGGAGGCAAAGCCTTTTTATTTTGACAAGTAGAGAACCACAGAATATTCTGAGATATAAAACTGAGAATTTTGGTTGATCTGTCCTAGTGTTGTCTAGAAAATAATTAGCTTAATCTCTGATGCACACTATGCTTTTACTAATCCTTTGAGACACAGAGCAGAAAATGAAATGCAAAATTAACCTTGCATTGAAGAAGATGGAGGAAAATGTGAGTCCCCTATAATTAGAGAAGTTAGAGGGAGCAAATCACACCATTGGCTTCCTTCTTCATCTGGAAAATGCTCACATTTCTCTTTAAAAACAAAACTGCCTGTCATCCAAATATCTGATCTTTAAGGCCACAGGTTCTTAGAAGAGTAGTAGAGATCTGGCCTTCTCAGGACAGTCAGAAACCACATAATGGCTCATGAGCACTTGTAACTATGAAGCCACTAAATCCTGCTATCACGTAACCCTGTGTTCCTCAGGAGTTCCAGTCGGTGACTGCCAATAGAACAGAAGACTGGCCTTTGATCTTGTCCTTCTTGGTGTCCAGCCTCCAGCTGAGTTGTAGTTTCAGTGTGTGTGTTTAAATTTGCCTGGATCTGCCTGTGGCTATGAAGACCTCTCAGAAGGCAGCTTGAATAAATGCTATCTGTATGTCCCTAGTGATGCTGCAGGAGTGGGGACATGGAGGCAGCAAACTGTGCTAGTCAATTAACTACTTCAGCCAGGTAGTTAAGCTGAGACCATAGAAATACTGACACTATTAAGCAAACAGTTAAAATTAAAACTCTCAATGAGTCACTGAAAAAACCTAATGCAACTAAGTGGGTAAGTTTAAGTGCCTGAAAACTAGAACACTATTTTTATTATTATGACCTTTGAAAAAGAACGCAGTGTTTTCTTCAATGTAAAAGGCTGTTTAATAATTATGGTTTGAGCACTATTTATGGGTTGTGCCCACACTTGATGCATGTGTACTTCTTGTGTAAAACAAGATAGCCCAGAAACCAAGTTGATCTGAACACTCTTTAAGATGCAGGGTAAGGACTTAAGCTGCCCTGAACTTGTGATAAGTACTATGTGTATCTCCCCTGCCCCTTCACCATTAAAACCGCCTAGAACTAGAGATGAAGAAGAACTGGCTATTTTAGGCATTGAATGGTAAGCTCTCTAGGGAAAGGATATTTTACGTTTGGTTGGGTAACTTTCAGATATGCGGTTGTGCAATTTCAGCTCAGGACTTTGAATATTTGTTAATTCATAAGTGATTAAACTCCTGCTGTGTGTCAGGCCTGTAACAGACATTGGAATTAAAAAGTCACAGAGAAAACCTGCCTTGGGGATCTCACAGTTTAGTGGGAGGTTCAGAGACAAACACTGATATTTCATTACAGGCTTTGCAATTTAACTGAGAGGTGAGAGCTGGTACTACCAGAGCCCTTAAAGAGCTGTGAGAGGCCAACAGGGAAGTCCTCTGGTGTGAGGTAACTATGGAGCAAGAATTTGCCAGATAGTATTTGGAGAAATCGGAGGACAATTTTGATTGAGGGAGGAGCATAGCAGAGGCACCAGGGAGAGCTTGGATCAGGTAAGGAGTTACAAATATGGGAGTTTCGTTAGACTAGTCAAGGGGATAATATGAGTTGAGGCCAAGGAACCAGCCAGAGATCGGATTATGCTGAGGAGTTTGGATTTTTATCCTGAGGGCAATGGAAAGTCATTGAAGGACTCTGATAAGAAGGGACAGGATCAGATTGGCAGTTTAGAAAACTCAGTCCAGCAACTTTAGGGAGGATAAATTAGAGGGAAATAATCTTGGAGTCAGGACAAGATAGTTAGAAGGCAATTAGAGTTAGAAGAAGAAACAAGAAAAGGAACCGAATAAATCTGGGTGAACTGAGCAACATCAGCACATACATGGCGAGGTGTAGTCATGGAGCGTGAACAACATCCGTGCAACAAGAGCTTGCACAAATTAAATTCATACACTTTTTGAGGGGATGTGTCTACACTAATAGACATGATTTATTCATTTCATGTGTCTTTTAAACATTGTACTCCTACTCCTGTGCACAAGTGTTTGTGTATAGTTCTATGAAAGGCTTGACAATTAATTGCTATTTCATAAATTTCCATAAAATCGGGTTTGGGGAAAAAAAGATTAATGAGGGTCTACCCTCATCTTCTTGTCTACTGAAGACCAGATATCTGAACTGAGTAGATAAACAGCGATAAGTAAACCCCAAATTAATAATTGCTCTTCCATTCAGATTTTATTCTCACCATTTTTTCATGAAATTGCCAACTAAGTAATTAAACGCTACAAAAATGGCAGTGGCTATTTAGACATGTCATCAATCATATTGGGATTAACTGGGTATGTCAATGAATTATAGAATATTGACACAACTCTAAAATTATTTTAGTATGGCAGTACTTTTGAGGACTTCCTTATTTATTAATCAGTGGTGGAGAGCAAGAAAATATAAATGCAAAAATTGACTAAAATATTTGAATCACCAGATTCCAGAATAAAATATATATTTCTGCATAAAACCCAGTCTACTATGTCACACAGTTAGTGCTGACTGAATAAACAAAATATTTTGAGCACCTTCTCTGCCTCAAACCCTACGCAACGTATATATGTATGTGTACATTTGTATACATGGATATTTTCTCATTTAAGTCCCCATTTACTTAAGTCCTCTGTAAAAATTAGGATCAAAGTTCATCTCCAGATGTTGACATTAAATACTATGCCCTTTCCTCTATCCTATTCATTGTGCCCTGCCTGCTGTCTCTGGGATAGACATGCCTTTCCTTTCAGGAGAGAGATGTGTTTCCATGCCATGTATACCTTTCAGGCATTTAACTAATACTGTGCCTCAGTGCTGAAGGAAATGTTCATCCTAACTGGTTTGACTATGTCAAGTGGTTTGGTTGTTAGTCATAGATATATGGAAGAGAGCAAAGTTCTAATTCTCTCAATTATGTGGAAGTAACAAGTAATAATGTAACTCATTTTGAGCTGAGCCCTTAATATATGCTAGATTTTGTGCTGAACATATTACATTATTTAGTTTAATATTTATCCCAATATCTTTGAGACAGGCCTATCCCAATTTTATTAATAAGAAATTAGATTGAAGACGTTGAACAGTTAATTTATGCTCATTAGACTGCTAAATTCGCAGGTCATGATTCAAACTCAGGTGTGCTTGCCTGCAGAATCCAAGATTTTAAAGCATCACACAAGAGTGTATTGTAGTTAAAATTGTACCAGAGCAGTACCACTCAGTGTACCTAGTCCATACATGGTTTCTGGTCCCTAAGGAGATAAAAAATTATGCCCCAGAATGTAAATTCACACACTCTTTCCTTTACTGGAAAAATTATGATATTAAAAAAAAAATGTCCGCTTACTAGTATAGTTGACATACTTCTGGTCAAGCTTATGTTCATCTTTTTGCAGCCCAGTAACTAAGAGTCATAGACAATAAGCACTGGGGCTTGGACCACATTTGGCTAGGAATTCTCCAGATCATTGTGTGGCAGCTAAATTCACCTGATGGAACTATGCCAAGGCACCTGTACCAACACATTTCATGAGCCCATAAATGCTTTGTAATTAACAAATATTTCACAAGGAATGAAGGAGACATATTTCATAGACATATTTGAAATTTTTGAATGAGATACATAAATCCTCTAAAAAATTTTTTTATCATTTATTTTATTTCAAAATGAAGTTTACTTCTCTATTTAGAGTTCTATAGTAGAGTATTACAATTACATTCTGTATATTTATAGGAGTAATGATGATTACATTAATCAATGATTTGGGCACATGGTATATTTAGTTAATGTTGACAGATTTCTTCATATAACTTTTAAAAGTATGCATAAGGTGCTTCTTAGAAATTCTGTAGAATTATATACATATTAAATTAGAATAATAGAAAAGAAGTCAAATAAACAATTACCCAATTCTTCATAACTAACATCTTTAATAAATCTTTTATGCGACTTTACAAAGCTACTTTGAGAAGCATGATTCCCAAGTGTAATACAAGTCTGAGATCAACAGTGTTTTTGTCTAAGTCTGTGTTTGATACAAGGACATTTACCTATAGTGTATGGGGAAACTTTCATTTACAACATCTGTAGGTATTTTTCTTCCTTCTCTCTCTCCCCCTCTAACAAACAAACAATAACAACAACAAAAACTTGTCTGTCCAAAACAAAGTCCAGTGCCTGTCTAAATTCTAAGAAAGCAAAGAAACAATTACTTAACATTTACTGTTTGGCTAGGAACAATTTCAAGTTCAGTAAAGATATAGCTTTTAGTTTTGTGTAAATACTTCACAATACATTTAGATTTTTTATATAATTTTGAAAACTGCAGCATGCTGATGCCCATTGATCTCAGAACATAATTTTGCAATTTTGAATGAGGTAAATAAAGGTTCATAGTTGCTATATATTTGCCTACTGCCTATTGGATGCTTGGTCAGGAATGCAATATGAATCTGTCTAATGAAGCAAGAACTATTTATACTGGGTTAAGCTTTTAATCCCAAAATATTTACTAAGCACCAATTATGTACAAGTAATTAGGAAAAGTTTTAGCCTTGTTTTTTAAAGGTACTAATGGAAAAAAATAAATGTTGTTTTTCCATTTAGGCTACAATTCTTTTCCAAAATCAAAGAGCAATGATTGTGAATGTCATTTTCTTTTTTTGCTGTCCTAAGAATCAGTAGGCAATTACACTAACCTGGGAGGCAAATACATTCACCTTAATATGTGAGTTTACCATTCAGTAGACAGCACATACTTTTACATGCCCATTTAAACAGTCATTTCTGAACTCATGAGGTTTTCTTTATATATCATGAAAAGTGTTATCACTGGGGCAGGGTCCCAGTGAGTCAACTGGGTTAAGTGGTGGAGCTTACCAGGTCAATCAGATTTGGCCGTAAGTGTAGGGGGCAGGGCTCAACACATTAAAGATGGCGTCTGTCTGCCAGCTGCTCGGAAGAAGAACCACACAGAGAAAATGGTGACTGTCCTCCAGCTCTGGCTTGGAAGCCTACCTCAGTGTGCTCCCCGTATACCTCCGAGGACCCCTGAGTCACCATCCCAACACTGGAACCCAAGGTGAGTGCCTGCTGGCGAGTGAGTCTGTGCTTCCTGCAGCCTTCTGTCCCACCCACATGGTCAGAATTCCCAGTGTTTTTTACAGTTTGATGTTGTGGGGGCTCCTCTTCCTGGTACCAGTACTTGGGCTGGGGAGCCTGGAGTGGGGCTCGGGTCCTTTGCTCCTCCCAGGGGGCTGGTGGAGAACCTCTCTGACCGAGATATCCCTCCTGATTCTCAAACTCCACAGGGTGGTTTGGGGCCTGTTTCGTGTTTCTACTCTTCCTACCAGACGCAACATGGCTTCTTTATATCCTTAGTTATAGGACTTCTGTTTGGCTAGACTTTAGATGGTTCTCCAGGTTGATTGTTCTATAATTTGGTTGTGATTTTAATATGTTCATGGAAGGACGCAGACACAGTGTTTATTCCACCATCTTGGATCTCAGCACCCGGAATAATGTTAACATCACGTCTTTAGTGAGATTTTTTTTTTCAGTCTTTACTCTGTTTTATTATGCAGATAGTGATGCATTTTGGTTATGTAGCTTAATAACAATTATCCTTTACGCTGGTATAGCCTTTTCTAGTTCCAGTGCAGGGTTGTTGTTCTCATTTTACCACTGAGAAAACTGAAGGTAAGAGGGCTAAAGGACATTAATCATGGGCTTGAAGTTGTCTGCCTGGGATCAAACCCTCATTCCACTGCTTGCCAAATGTGTGTGTTTTGGGGGCAAATTACTTAATTTCTTTTGCATCAGTTTCGCCATCAGTAAAATGAGGATTAATAGCACCTGCCATACTGGATTGTTACAGCAATTTGAGTTAGCTCATGTATGTTAGATACTTAGAACAGCAACTGGCACATAATGCTACATCCATGTCAGAATTGGACCCAAATTTCTCACCATATTTCTAGTGCTCATTTCATTATAGAAGTGTTTCAGTTTTATCTTCTTGCACCACCTTTTGTGGCTGTTGAAAGGGCTACTGAACTGGAGGGGAAGAGCTGCTATAGAAGTATGTTCTTATGCTATAACTTCTGCAACTTCTTGAATTAAAAACAATGTACATAGGGCAGGCCGAGTGGCACATTGGTTGAGAACTGGTTTTGGGACACCAGCGGGCCCCGGTTTGGATCCCACATGAGGGCCAGTGACAGTGTAAAAAAATAAAATAAAATAAAATAATTATAAAAAAAACAAAAAAAACAAACAAAACCAATGTTCATAGTAATGATGTCAATGTATACAATTTGTTTAATAAGCCCTCACATGGGCTAGGCTCAGTATCAACTGTTTTATATGTATTTTTCTGCTCAATCTTCACAACAGATTCTATTTATCCCCATTTTACAAATGAGGAAATGGAGGTTCCAAGAGCTGAAGTTGTGCAGCTCATCAGGATAGTGATATGTATCAAAAAGGAGTTTCACATGTGACTTGATAATGGTATCTGTGGAATGAAACAGGAATGTGCTTAATTGTATCAAGTGATCTGATACTCAAAGCTTATCTTTGCCAAAGGCAATTATATTACACAGCAAAACTGAAATCATAGCCCAAAGCCTTATGAACTTTTAATCTTAGCAACAGCTGGTTGCTAATTTTCACTGGTGAATACCCGGGGTGGGTTCCAATATAAGTTGAAAATTGAAAGTGAGGAGAAGGTAAGTTAACAGACTTATTAAACGACCTGCATTCTTGTGTAAACCTTTTTTTCCCCCACTCTTATAGACCAAATATTTGTATTCCCCTCAAATTCATATGTTGAAATCTACTTCCCAATGTGATGGTGTTAGGAGGTGGGGACTTTGTGAGGTGATTAGGTCATGAGGGTGGAGCCCCCGTGAATGGGATTAGTGTCCTTAAAAGAGAGCTGGCTCATTCTTTTTCCTCCACGTGAGGACACAATAGGAAGTCAGCCATCTGCAACCTGGAAGAGAACCCCAACCAGAACCCAACCATGCAGGCACCATAATCTTGGACTCCCGGTATCCAGCACTGTGAGAAATTGATTTCTGTTTTTGACAAACCACCCAATTGATGGTATTTTGTTATAGCAGCCTCAGCTGATTACCATAGAGGAACTATCTTGAGGCATGTGATGTGCTTTAATCTACCCAAAAGCTAAGTTTTGTGAATTGTATTGTCTACTCAAAACTTTTTCTCCTCATTCATCTTAAATCACATAGAACAAGTTTTGTCCTTACAGCCATATGCCTCTGTGTTCTCCAATTAGTGCTTTATTAGTGAGAGCCCCTTTCTATTAAAATCTCAGAGTCAACTACTGCCATGATATCTCACTAGGTTTGGGCAAAGCACAAACTGTAGTGGAGGCATGTGGCATTGAGAGAGCCAGTAAAATATTTCCTAGTATGAAAGAAAAAACAAACTTTTCTATGTTTACAATTTTGTTTCTTCAGTGCTTTTACAAGATGGGTATAAAGTTTATTCTGTCAGTAGCTGTTTCACAAATGACTGCCCTATAACAGCTTCCTGAAGCCTAGCACAGGTGGCTGGTTCAACCCTTGCTTTGGGATCCTTGTAGAGAGACAGAGCAAGGCCTTTGCAGTTCATCATACCTGCAGAAGTACCTCAATGT
This sequence comes from Aselliscus stoliczkanus, assembly GCA_033961575.1. Taxonomy (NCBI): domain Eukaryota; kingdom Metazoa; phylum Chordata; class Mammalia; order Chiroptera; family Hipposideridae; genus Aselliscus; species Aselliscus stoliczkanus. The sequence goes on along the minus strand of CM066728.1, from coordinate 76,483,734 downwards.
AATACAATGTATGACCTAGAAAATTAATTGTAGAAATTGTTCCTCTGCCACACCTTAAATGTTGAATTCTCCAGGATCAAGGCCTCCATCCTTACTCTCACTTAATATGTTTCCCTGAGTCATCTCATGCTCATCTTATCCATAGTTGAAAAACTATCACTGGGCAGGTAGAGACTACTTCTAAAAGAATCCACAGCTCCCTACCTTCCTAAGGATATCTTCCTAGATAGTATCAGAGAGCTCAAACTTAAAATGGTTGAAATAAATTTGAGGGCTTTATTTCCCTTCCAAGCTACCCTTCCCTTCAATTGATCTTTTGTTTCATTTGAAGACACCACCAGTGTCCAAACAAGATACACTAGAATAATTTCAGTATCCTATCTCCCTTATGCTGTTACACCCAAACTGTCAGGAATATCCAGCAATTCCATTTCAATACATCTCTGCAACCTATCTGTTTTTGCTATCCTTGCTACCATTACCATAATTCAGCCCTCATTATTTTCTGAATTGTTATAGTAACTGAAATAATTTGTTTTCAGACTGTTCAAATTCATTTGTATTAGTCAGGGTTCTCCAGAGAAATAGAATCAATGGAGGTATCTATCTGTTTATCTATCTATCTATCTATCTATCTATCTATTTATCTATCTATCTATCTATCTAGAGATAGGCTTTTTGTTTGTTTTTGTTTGTTTGTTTGTTTATATAAATTGACTCACATGATTGTAAAGGCTTGTAAGTCCAAAATTAGCAGGGCAGGCTGGTGGGCTGGAGACCAAGGCAAGAATAATTTACAGTTTTGAGTCCAAAGGCAGCCTGGAGGCTAAATTCCTTCCTCTTCCCTGGACCTCAGTCTTTTTCTCTTCAGGCCCTCAACTGTTTGAATGAGGCCTACCAACATTGTGGAAAATAATCCACTTTACTCAAAGACTATTGAGTTAAATTTTTTTTTGTTTTTAGTTGAGCCATCCTGCTACATGTTGGCAGCTCAACAGCTGCTCAGCTCGGGCTAGGCATTGAACTGCTGCTGCTCAGAGCTCAGCTCGCACTCTTGAGCGAGCTCTTAACCAACTGAGCCACTCGGCTGGCTCTTTGAGTTAAATTTTAATCCCATCTAAAAGATACAAAAATCAATTAATGTAATCCATCACATCAATAAGCTAAACAAGAACAGTTGTTCATATGAATAAATGTATAAAAAGCATTTGATAATACCTAACACCTATTCATGATACAAATTCTCAGAAAATGAGGAATACAGAGAAACTACCTCATCTTGATTAAGAACATCTAAAAATCTGCAGCTAACATCATAGTTACTGGTGAGAAACTTGAGGCAAAAAAATTTAAGTACTGCTGTTGTTGAAGTTGATACTTAAATTAGTGAGATATAGGAGGAGAGTGGCAGTGGAACAAGTCCAGTTCAAAGGAATATATTTCACTAGATTGTTTATATTTGCAAGTAAGCCATGATAATAAAAAGTAGACAGAATTTTAGTTGGTTTCATCATTGTTTTTAAATGCTCTTCAGTCAAGGCACACCTGTATTGCCCACAATCATGTTGAATATGCCCACCATTTCCCTCCTGTTCCCCCAGTAAGCCTTGAAAGAGCCCCTAAAAGTTCTCTATTTGGCCTCATTGGTTAGAAAAGTCTCCTGAGGCTCCAACCATTTTTTCAGATAATGAGCTTCTTAGGACAGATGCAACTACTGAGTCAGAAAACCTTCTTAAAGCAGCTAATAAAATCTCTAAGTCCTGTCAGGAAGATTTATCAATTCTACCTCAATGTATAATTCTACAGCTTGTTTACTTTTCTCTATGGCAATGATATGCATTGCCATAATTCAGCCCTCACTATTTCCTAAATTTTTATGGTAACTTTGAACTGTAGATACACATTCTTAAGCAGGATGGGAAAAGAAAGGGAGATGATTCTGATCTCTTCAAGTGGAAAATGTTTAAGGGAAAAACTCATTCACAGACCATGACAAACTGTCAACCGGGGGAGTTAGAACTAAAACAGTTACAATGTCCACATGAAATATTTGTAAAGAATACCTTCTAACAAACATATCTCTCCAGGACACCCTTGAGCAAGCACATAAACACTTAATTATTCAAAAAATCAATTATACAACAACCTCTCCTACCTCAAAAATAGTGCAAAATATCAAAAGTCTATGAGTAACCACAATGGGAATATGAACATCCACTAAAAAGGCCTTCAAGGCTGTTCATGAATATTCTAGACCTCTTACTTTCTAGAATGTGGTGGGACTACACTATCCATCCTCTTTGAATTTGGACACAGTCATGTGGTTTGCTTTAACCAATGAACTGTGAGATTTCTATGAATGAATCATAAAAACAAGTGTTAAGAAATAGCTTGCATGAGTTTTGAGACCCAAATGAGTGCCATGGATGGAGCACATCTGTTTCTGTGAATTGGGCATACAGCATGAGCAAGAAACCCTCCTTTGTTGTCTTAAGTCATTTAAGTTTGAGGGTAGTTAATCACTGTAGCATAACCTATCTTATACAGACTAATAGAGTAGTCTTCACAAAAGTGGACAATGGTCACAACCAGACAGAAAATGTGAAATACATTTCTCCCCATCAAGAAACCTTTTAGGCCGAGTTCAGTTTGAAAAATTATCTTGCCAAAAACCAGTAGCTCTTAGAGCACTCAGAAAAACAGTATCCAGGGCCACACAGTTGAATTATACCATTTCCAGGGGGATGTCAATTTGCAGTTCAAAGAAAATACTTTATAGGTTAGCAAGACTCAAATTTCAGCATTTGGAGACTCTCAGCCATTTGCTAGATTTTAAAATCGTAGGTAACAGAGGCTACAAACTTAATTCTGGCCTTTGAGCAATTGAGATTCAGAGAACTATGCATCCCTGGTAGAAGCATTGCAGGCCCTGTAGCAGGAAATGGCCACTCCAAATCCAGAAGTGCATGGGTGGACAACAAAGCTAAATCTGGATGAGGGATGATGTGTTAACCATTTTAGACCTCAGCATCAAATAGAGTTGAAATTCAATTCAAGAATCATATATAATTATTATATAGTTATTTATGATTAGATCAGCTGTGTATTTTCCTCATTCCATAGTGCGGATTCACACATTTTTAATCCTTTTATTGTATTTATAATATCTCAGGTTAGCTTTTAATCTTAAGCAATTTTATACATGGATATTTATTTAACAAATATGTGTAAGTTGCTTCCTATTACCAGCAACTGAATTAGAATGTCTAAACCAATTATTAACTAAAAGAAATAGTTTGATGCCTAGAAAAGTGTGAGTAAGTAGGAGAACCCTACTTACTTTGCTCAGAAAAATCCCTACAAAGTACTTAGGAAAATTCTCATGTTTCCTAATTGGGTGTGTGCAGTCCAAGTTTCTGTGGATGTGTTTCACAAACCCTGCTGACAAATTATATGCAGATGTGAATATGAGGCAAGTGTTCACAACCTTTTTTCAGATTCTCCATTGTTTGCAGGGTTTGAAAAGGTTAAAAAAGACATTCTTAGAACACTGCCTTATAAAACTTCTTATATGGCCATGTTACTCATAATGTATGCTCTAAAGCTCATGTGTTTTTCAAGAAGTAGTGAGTGGTAGGTAGCATGGGGGTGAGGTAGGGACTGGGATTTCACTAGATGCAGGTACTGACAGTAGTAAAATTGATGTGGTATGACTTGACAGCCCTGGGGGAAGCAGGAGAAATTAAAATTCAGATTTAATAACTTAAGTGTCCAGGACATTTAGGAGAAGGGAAGGTGGCCCTACACACCTCAACATCCCCTCAAGCCATCTCTATCTGGTGGTACTGGAGTCACATATGTTCATAATGATGACAGACTTTCTTCTACAATAGAAAATGTGAGGTTTTACTTTGTGTCCTTTTTGTATTGCACTTTTTGGAAAATTTCCACCCCAAAATAGTAAAGAACAGTTTTGGTACTTATGGGGATAAATTCCAGCTATCTGGAATGTTTCTATATTTTTAACAACACATTTTAAATCTAACCTTGGGGACAATAGGGGTGTCTGAATACAGATGTTTGAAAAGCCTAAAAATTCAGTGTGGCAAAAAATATAGATAAAATAACAGCATTTTCACAATTTTCTGAAGATTTTTTTTTCTTTTTCTGAACAACAACAATATATTGAACAGCTCATGTTCAGTGTTTTTCCTTAAAAATCATTGACTTCTCAGGCTGGCCAAGTGGCGCATTGGTTAAGATCTGGCTTGGAACTCCAGCGGCCCCAGTTTGAATACCACATATGAGGGCCAGTGACACTGCCCTCTACAGCTATCAACAGCTCTACCTGGAGCTGGGCTGCAAGCCTCGGTGGCAACAGTGTAGGCTGCAGCCCCTGCTGCAGTGGGCTGCCATGGGCTGCAGTGAGTCGCCGACAGCCAGTGTGAGCAGCTGGCAGCCAGCATTAGCTGCCAATAGCCGCGGTGAGCCACCACCCCGAGGCTGGCGACTTATCTGCCTCATCCAGGAAGAATGCAATGATGATACCAACATGGGCCAGTGAAGCAACGTCCTCTGCAACTAGACTGAAGAACAAAAGGACAGCAACTTGTCTGTTCCCCTTCCCCAATTCCCCAACACTGTTCCCCTCCCCCAATTCCCCCATAAAATCTTAAATAAATAAAAAATCATTGACTTCTCAGCTTATCATCATTAAACACATTTGCAATTTGTTTGTTAGATATAGTACCCTCTATTACTTTTCTCTACTTTGCTCAATTGAGTTCTTCTAATGTGATTATAGCCACTGGTCCTTTTCAGCCTGTCCTAATTAGGTTATCATTAGGGTCAAGTTGTATCTTGTTATGGAAGGAGATGGTGAGTGAGTGATTAAAGACTGGACATGAGGCAGGGTGGAATCAAGGTTAGCTCAGTTTTCCTGCTTCTTAAATATTAGTGCTTGCAGTCTTCGTAAGTGTCATCAGAAGATACCTTAATACACATCAACAAAACACAGAACCCAGTAATTCTGAAATCGATTGACTTTTGGCAAGTCACAATCTGCATTGTGACTGCATTTCTTTTAAAGTAGAATTACTATATATAATTGCAGTTCTCTTGTCACTGGGGATGCAATAAAGATAAATGAGGTGATCAGCGCAGAATGCACAAAAGTCCTTGAAAGACGTATCAACTGGGGGTGATTTCTTTCTCTGTGTTGTTGTTGTCAAATCCCATGCCCTTTTCCATTAGCAGTCATTATTGTGCTCTGATGAATTGGTGCAGCCTTGAGGTGCAGGCAGTCAGTGAGGTTTACATAGGCAATCAAGAAGCACCAGTACTAGATGGACCAATTCAGCATGTAGAAATCAGAATTGTGGGGCTTCTTTCTGAGGGAGGATATCAGCCAACTATGAGCAGGTCTTAAAAGGTAATAGTAAAGCCATATCTAACGTTCTCTTCTCCTTACCTGCCCCCAACAGACATCTTCCTTTTCCCTTCATCTTTCAGGCCAGGGGATAGTATTGAGGAGCTGTGGGTAAATTCAGAGCAGGGAGGGTTGCAGTGTTTGAGGCTATACCCACATTCTGAACGGGTACCAAGTTAGCCAGTGCTAGCCACCCCTGGGGTGTAATCAGCAGCTTTTCATGTTTGGGTGAGATGTGAAGAGGTTCTCAACCATACCCACAGAGCCCAAAAGCATATTTTATAGTCACTCTAAGAGAGATGAAAAGCCATATTTGCAGAAAGTCTATTAATATCTAAAGTCATTAAATTAAATGGCATGCAGATGCCTAATGTGGTTTCCAGCACACAGGTGATGAACGTAAACCCTTCTCCTGCCATCCTCCATTGTGTCTGATAAACTGATGCATGAGAACTTGGGGACAGGAACACGGGGAGAATGTCAGACAATGCAGAAGGCAATAAAGAAGACAGAAATATACAGGGGAGGAAATGATGGGAACGATTTCTACAGCTTGGCTAAATTGACACAATAAAACCACAATTATACTATTAAACAAAACATTTATATACCACCAAAAAATGTGTATCTTTCCCTTTGTCTCCAAGAAAAGAGTTTATAATGGGTAGTAAATAAGTTCTGCTTCAGTAAAATAATTTATGCCACTTTTGTCTTTTAATCCATTCCATCTCTATAGAATATTAACAATTTCAAATTGTAAAAGTCATGAACTCCAAGCTATTCATTTTTTTTTTCCAATGAGGAAGCTGGGTCCAGATAGCTTATATAAGTTACCCAAGGGCAGAGATATTAATGTATTATAGCTAAGCTGAAAACTCTACTTCTTTTTTCCTAGACCTCTCTCCTTCCTGCCAATCTATTGTATCACTTCCTCTAAATTTGGGTTCAAGTCTATTTTAAAATGTCATCCTTAAATAATTCTGATTGTGATCACTGTCTTGTTCAATATTGCTTTAAACATTTAGGTATTATGTTTATATTATAAATTCTAAAACAGATGCTAAATCCATTTCACTAAGTAACTCTGCTTTTTAAAATGTTGTTCCTCCCAAATAGCAATTTTTTTTCTATTACAAAAACTTTGTAATAAGAATTCCATTTTATTTGGCCAAAGGGCATGCTAACCAAATTCTATACGGTAAATGGGAAATGGAACTTTGCTATTGGAAAGTTTTTCAGGTTTAGGGTGTAAATACTAAGGCAATTTCTTTTATGATTTGGGGTGGCTGATAACTCTGCCGGTATTATAATTTGTGTTACATTTCACTGTCCTACCAGTTGACCACATGTTAGGGTTATGTCTGCAGGTATTTGTGGTTAAATAGAGTTTGCACTTTAACTGGAACATTATTTCATGGTAAATTAAGGGAATCCAAAGCATTAGTTTTATGGACAAATATGTAGAATAACAGACTCCATGTGTAGTAAAGGGTCAGTCAAAATATATGGCAATTTAATGAGAACAGTTATTCTTTTTATCTGTTACAGTGAGAGATGGCACGTTGGGTTAAATAAAACCTGATTGTCTTTTGCTAAAGGTATAGTAGGTGTGAATTGACCCAAGGAGATGCTAAAGTGTGTTTAATGGTGTTACAAAAATGTGTCAAGGTGCTACATCATGCATTCTGTCTGCCAAGGAGTGGAATCTAAATACAACGAGTGAGAAAGAACACAACAGGCAAAAAAAAACCCACAGTATTGATGCTATGATGAGGTTTGAGTTCAGGAAAAGACAAAAATGCCATTCTCAAGATAATCAAGTTGGGAGGGATGCGGTGTTTTGCCCAATATGTTGAAGCTAAGCACAACCTCCATAAAGACTGTTTACAAAAAGTGCTTTGAGGGCTGGCCGAGTGGTACATTGGTAAAGAGCTGGCTTGGGACGCCAGCAGCCCCGTTTCGCATCCCACATATGAGGGCCAGTGACATTGCCTTCTATAGTTAACAACAGCTCCACCTGGAGCTGGGCTGCGAGCCCCAGTGGCGACAGTGTAGGCTGCAGCCCCTGCTGCAGTGGGCTGCCATGGGCTACAGTGAGCGGCTGGCAGCCAGCGTGAGCTGCCAATAGCCGCGGTGAGCAACCATCCAGAGGCTGGCGACCAATCTGCCTCACCCGGGAAGAGCGCAATGATGAACCAACATAGACCAGTGAAGCAACGTCCTCTGCAACTAAACTGAAGAACAAGAAGACAGCAACTTGTCTGTTCCCCTTCCCCGATTCCGCAATGCTGTTCCCCTCTCCCAATTCCCCAATAAAATCTTTAAAAAAAAAAAAAAAAAGTGCTTTGAGTGTGTGCTGAAATGTAGACTGAAAGCTATCTGCAAATAAGAATAAGGGCCTTCAAATGCGCCAGATGTATTTCAGCATAGAACCACATTAGCCAAGAAACCTTCGTGGTTCATCCCAAAGGTCAACAGAACTGGACAGGACATTGAAGTCAAGTAGGGAGAATTATCAGATCCTTACTGAAAGTTTATCCTGGGTGTCCAATATTAAATACATAAACATGTAAGTTAATACATTAAAAACAGTCCTCTGTCAGGAATCGACAGATTACTGTCGGTAACACAGGACTTTAAATATGTGCTATTGTCTGCTCTCCTACCTCCTCTGATCAGGGAGTTGTAAAAAAAAAAAAAATGATGTGAATGCCCTGTCTACAATAAGATAGAGAAACCTTAATGTTTTTCCTGAATCAGTAACTAGTCTCTCCAATCATAAACTCTAAGGTTTCACCCAGAAAGGAGAACCTATATGCTATAAGCTGTATGTGTACCCCCAAAAATATGAATGTTAAATCATAACACCCAACGTGATGGTATTTGGTGTGGGGCCTTTAAAAGTTTTGGTCATATGGGTGGAGCCCTTATGAAAGGGATTAGTGACATTCCAAGAGAGACCCCAGAGAGCAATCTTGCTGCTTCGATCATGTGAAGGCACAGCAAGAAGACAGCTGTTATGAACCAGGTAGCAGGCTCTCGCCAGACACTGGATCTGCTGGCCCCTTAATCTGGACTTCCCAGTCTCAAGAACTGTAATAAATTTCCACTGTTTATAAGCTGCCCAGTCTATGACATTCTCTTACAGCGTCCCGGAAGGGCTAAGACACCATATCCAGAGTTTGGGGGCCATTGAAGTCCCCACCAAAATATGGATTAGTTTCCTAAGTCTGCCTTAACAAAGTACCACAAGTTGGGTTGCTTATAACAGAAATTTATTCTCTATTCCTAGAGGCTAGTGTCCAAAATCAAGGGTTGGCAGGGTCATGTTATCTCTGAGGGAAGGATCCTTCCTTGTCTCTTCTAGCTTCTGGTGGAATCCAGCAGTCTTTGACATGTTACCTTCTAGTAATCCTGACCCAGATTGGCTAATTAACTGTCCTAGACTGGCTCTTTCCAGTTCTGCAGAGGGGCCACCATGATTTTTGTTTTTTATCCACAACTTTTGGTTTTACCTATGCCTTGGGTTTTATGTTGAGGCTGATAGCTTTTGAGAAGGAGACTATAAAACATCAGGGCAGAGCACACAAGGGCTAGAATGAATTCCTTCCAGCAGTAATTTACCCATAGCTAATTAACAGGGGTGCTTGTCAAATTAAATAATTTCAGTTGGCTGACACAACGGGTTTCTACCTCCCTACCCTATTCTTTCTCTTGTTTGCTTTCTGATATACATTGTAATCCTAGCATCAGCACAGCTGTCCCTCCTTTCCTAGTCAGAAACTTTTAGTGTGAGTCTTGATATCCAGAGAGAAGAACAGTTTGTTATTTGGACCCTTTGGATGTAGCATCTATAAGTTCCTCTCTGTGTATAGCCTAAGATTCCAGGGCTACTGAGAGAAGCAGTCATTCAAATATAATGAGTATGTACATGTGTCCCAGCAGCCTCTGTCCTGAGACTGTAGTCCCAAATTCCTATTTCTGTGAGTTGACCTAGAGATCCCAGGAAAATCCACTTTCCATCCTGCCCAACCTTTATCTCCTGCTTCTTCCTACTCCCACCTGAAAAACTTTCTTTCTCCATTATAATAGATAGCATTATGATGTGCCTATTACCTACAAGCATGGTGCCTTGTGCTTTACAAAGAGGTCAGAATTATCTCCATTTTATGAGGAAACTGATCATCAGAGGAGTTAGAGATGTGTTAGGGACATTACACAGCAAGGAGTAGCAAAACTGGGGTGTTTAAATCTGGCTGACCCTCCAATCTCCATCCTTATACCTTGTCATCCTATATCATGATGACTTTCTTATTGATTTTATTTGTTTTTGTCAGATATTATTTCAAAGTTTACAAATAATACATGCTCAAGTACAGAGTTTGGCCAAAATAGAGTCCCAAATCCCCTGGCCCTGCCCTTCCACTCCCCCTCCCCCTTTTAGTTTCATCAACACAGAGATATACAAAGTTTTTCACTATTAACAATTTAGCATTTATCCTTCTGTATTTTTCTCCAAACATATAAATATGTAGACAAACACATATATTCTTATTTATGAGCATTGGTGTTATATATATCATCCTCAGTTTGATTTTCATATTTAGTTTCCACGGCGATCCCTCCAGATAAATCCTTATAGAACTAATTTGTATTTTTAATGGTTACATATTTTCCACAGAATGAATGATTTAGAAATTTCTGAATCATCAATCAACAATTAATTAGAAACTGCATTTTTCTGATGTTTTCTTGGTTTGTTTGCTTTTGGCCATTATAAATAAAGCCAAAATCAACATGTTTGTGCATGTAGCTTGGTGCCTTTATTTCTGTAGAATAGATTCCCTGAGAGAAAAGTATACTAATATATTTATTTACTAGAAATTTCCAGTCAATCTTCCAAAATTTTTGTAGCAATTCATTTCACATCAACAATATATCAGAGTACCTATTTCCCTATATCATTATCAGCACTGAATATTACCTATTTTTAATTTTTTGCAAAGCTGAGGGTAAAAATGGCTTCCATTCACTTTTGCAAAACCATTTTAAGTTTCAGCACAAGATTAACCTCAGCAGCAAACCCTTGTTTTGCAGTCAGGAAAAAAAGAAAATGAACGTACATATTAGCGTGCTTTCCAAAAGACAAAGGAAATAACTATTTGAAGGTAAAGGAGACAGATGACTGTTTAAACCTACAAAAAGCAACATGTGTTATGATAGAACTTTAGTCTCTAGACACGTCTCTCTTGTTGAAGAGCCAGAGGTTGGCACTGGGTCCTGGTCTAGGAAATCAGGAAAATAATACCTGACTCTTAACTCCTAAAAAGAGAATAGGAACATCAATGAGTTCATATCTTGAACACATTTGGGCATCACTGATAAAAGATGCTTGGAAATGCAAGATGTTTTGTCTTTGTTCTACGGATTACATTTTGCAATTTCAAAGTATGCAGTACCTTTGTTCTAAGGAACACCAAAAACTGCATTTTGTATATAAAAAGAATCTCATTAAAAACCTTTTGCATCTATTATATAAGGTGCATATCATAACTAGATGTTTTTCAGCTTTATTCTTATTGCAAGGGGCTGCTGGCATCCCCCATCTAACACATTTCTGATTCTACTTATGTTCTTAGGAATTACTGCCTTCCAGGATCCTTGAGCAGGAAAAAAAAAAAAAGTGCATGAGAGATGGTTAAAAAGAGGTCCAAGATATTCCAATGGTGGGTTTTCCATGGGTATGTGGAGCTGTCCAGTTCGGTATAAAAATTTCCCTTGACTAAGGCCGGTCAACAAGGGTATTTCTAATTATACTCAATAATGTGTATCTTTTGAACAATTCTGAACAAGTAAGTTGAGATGTTCATAGTTTCAGGTAAAAGATAAAGGGAATTCTTTTCTACAGAAGCAGTAAACATTTATTCGCAGGGAATAATTATGGAACATGTCACTTCAAATGTTCAGCCTGGGCAGGATGCTCACAGGGTATTGGCCTGAGAGCAGATTAGTTAGGCCGGTCTCCACAATGTCAAAATGACCAGTCAGTCCTTCTGATTGTCTCAGCCAAAATGACTCTCACATAAGTTGTTTGGTTTCCCAGAGACCTGCTTAAGTCACGCTTACCATTAACCATTTAATGAGTGTTCTAGGGGAAAAAGCAAACAGGTCATACCACAACTGCAGTGTGCTTGAAAGTCATTATGTATGAATATTCTGGTAGAGAAAAGAATACTCGTATGTCTGTTTATATCTCTAATCGCGAGCATGCATAGATTGCAGCCAGATGATTATGTCATCAAACTACATCTGGTTATAAAGGCAAGGAATAGCATCTAGAAAATTGAAAGCAGAGTGGTGTATGGAATGCCATAGCCAGGATCAACAGGAGGATGAGTTTCAGAGGTACACAGATTTAAATCAGAACCCGGGTTATTGGCTCTGAGAGTTAGGAGAGGGATTTAGCTTGTGTAGCCTCCATTTCTTCACAGTAGCCTCTTGTTCTTCCTCTGACATGCCTTAGGGTATTTGCCTCTGCCCTGGGCTGGGAACTCTCTTTCTGCAAGTATCCACATAGCTAATCCCCTTACCTTATTCAAGGCTTTGATCAAATGCCATCTTCTCCATGAGGACTACCCTGTCTACTTTATTTAAATGGCAGCCCACACTCTGCCTGGAACCCCCTATTACCCTACTCTTTTTATTTTTACATATTATGTATCACCTTCTAACATACTTTATCATATATTTATTTAACTTTAATATTTATTGTCTGTTTTTTTCCCCTCCAGAATATAATCTCCACAATGGCAGGAAATTGTAGTATGTTTCATTCCTGATATATCTCATTACCTAGAAATGTGCCTGGAAAATAATGAGTACTTAAAAAAATATTTGGTCAGGGCCAGCCGAATGGCACAGTGGTTAAGCACTGGCTTGGGAAGCCAGCGGCCCCGGTTCAGGTCCCACATATGAGGGCCAGTGACACTGCCCTCAAAAAAAAAAAAAAAAAAAATTTTTTTGTCAATAATAAATAAAACACCTGCTAGGGTTTCTGGTACATAATAGGCTCTTAAATATGCTACTTCCCTTCCCTTCCCTTGAAGCAGCTAAAAATCTAAATACAGACTCTTGCTTCAGCTTTTCTTACTATTATAAAATCATATGTATAAATCCAGTGACTAATGCAACTGAGTCCTGTATGTTTCTAGTATTTTCTTTAAAGGAACAAACAACTGTAAGACGTAAAAAAATAACACTATAATAAGGATTTGGAAATGACAACTGCCTCAATGGAATAGATCATCTATTTATTTGTCTATTTTTATAAAGATTTTATTGGGGAATTGGGGAAGAGAAAAAGTGTTGGGGAATCGGGGAAGGGGAACAGCCAAGTTGTTATCCTTCAGTCTTTGTGGGGGGCGCAGCTAGCTCAGCTCCAAGTCCAGTCGCCATCTGGCTGCCCTTCAGCAGCTCCCCGCCGCTCAGCTCAAGGTGGTGTGTTCAATCTTAGTTGCTGGTGGACGTAACCCACCATCTCATGTGAGAATCAAACCAGCACCTTGTTGTTAAGAGCGTACACTCTATCCACTGAACCATTTGGGTGGCAGCTCAGCTCAAGGAGCCGTGTTCAATGTTAGTTGTGGGTGGGCATAGCCCACCATCCCATTTGTGAGTCAAACTGCCAACCTTGTTGTTAGGAGCATGTGCTCTCACCAACTGAGCCATCCTGCCTCCTGTTGGCAGCTCAGTGGCAGCTCAGCTTGGGCACAGCTCACTGGCCCATGTGGGAATTGAACCGGTGACCCTGTTGCTCAGAGCTCACACTCAGCCAACTGAGACTCTTGGCTTCTTAACCAACTGAGCCACTTGACTGGCCCGATAATCTATTCTTTTAAAGAATGCCTAGAAGGGAAATTCCATCACCCCCTTCAAGTGTTTATGCAATATTTACCAGTCCTCCACTGTCTACCTGTCATTTGTTTTATGTGTCCATTTTTTCTTTATATTATTTTCATTTATTATATTTGGGTCTGGTGGATTTCCAATATATTTAGAAGAACCTTTGTTTTTATCTATTCCTACTATTATGAATCTTTTCATGCCAACTTTCCTGATCACCCATGAAGATGCTTCTTTGAGATAAGTTTAGCGATTGACATTTTCCAAACCTCTCTTTAGAATTAGGTATTTGTTGCAGGTTAGGTTCACCAGGAAGTTAACACCAAGATGGTGTTAACACAGGGCAGTGCCTGAGAGAGGGAAACGGGATGAAGCATGACTGGGCAGAGGGAGCTATCGGGCTCCAGTGGACCTAAGCAAGTCTCTACCCCTGAGGGCTGTGGAGTAAAGATCACCCGTTATAGGGGTCCTCCTTTGGGTAGAATGGATGAAGTCTTGTACTACTGCCTAGCTTAGTCATTAGCTGAGGGTTCTTCCAAGCAGAGCAGTATGTCAGCTCTCCATCTAAGGAGGATCCAGAAGGAACTAGCAGCAAGAGGCTGTAGCCACTCTCAAGCCAAGCAGCTATCCTGCCTTGGAGGGGGATCTGAGGAGTGCAATGCCCTGACTGCCGCAGTACTCTAGCAATGCTATCACAGCTTGGCTCGTATCTTTGGTTCTCACCCGCCCCACGCTCACAAATGACTTTCTTGGGCAGGCACCTGTGACAAGTCACTACAGGATTTCTGTGACATGCTTAGCCAGTGTGTGCAGCAGTCCAGAGGAGCTGTCTCAAGAACAATTCTCAGCCAATGAAGGGAAGAAATTAGAACAAACTAGAACCCACCTTCCTCTCTCCTTAAACGGTACAGCTGTGGCAAATGTTTTACAGTTTCCCAGAGGTCCCCAGAGGGATTGAGCCCCAATGTTAACCTGCTCACCAATGTACTCTGTATTGCCTTTCCCTGTCTCATTTCTCCATTTCCCTATCAGCACTTCTTGGGACCACCTCCCAAATAAACCACTTAGACTCCTGTCCTTTTTCTCTACAAGCAATCTTTTTACCTTCTCTCCCACTCTAATTATGTAATTGTATGGGAATTCAGTGCCTTTTTCGTTAACTTGGTGGGTAAAAAGAAGCACATTAAACTGTATTTTGAAAGGGGGAATATTTAAAGTTTTAGCAATGGAAATTAAGGCTGGTTCAGAACAAACTGAAACATGAGCAGAAATGAGTGGTACAAATTTGAATATAAAGTAGGGACCCTGATAAGAGAAGTCAGTCACTCGCATCCTAATCAGCAGGGTGATTGTACCTGACTGTGGAAATTGTTTGTTTGGATCCTGGTAGGCCTGGCTCTAAGCAGAGCTGTGTAGTTTGTACCCTGGTATAAAGGTTGGACTACAGCTTAGGAGAAGGTCTCCTTTGACTGTGCACACTCCCTATCCTGGCTGTTGACAACCCTAAAATACAAAGCCTAAAGTCCTCCTAGAAAATAGAATCTTTCTCTGGGGTAGAAACCAAAGAAATGGTGGAAATAAATAAAAAAATTCCACTCCTCTTAGGAATCTCAAGTTTGCATTAGCTGATGTCAGTCATTGAAGACAGCAGTAGAGTTTGGGGAAATGACCAAAGGAGCATGTCTAAGCTGATCAAGATAAAAAGGACCAGTACTCCCTCAGAGCATTCCTTGTGTCCTGTCTGGCTCTACTGCAAGCTCATGCTGAGTTTTTGCCTGAATTCTAAACTGCTGACTTTGGATCCTTGACCGATAGCCCCATCTCTCCCTGGGATAAATCCCCAATAGAGCAGGCCCCAGGCAATCACTAGCCTCTCTCACCTGGTATCTGCCTACCATGACCTGGTTATCTAATGGCTTAGGAAGTCCTTGCACTTTCTGATGTGGATTTCAGGAACTTCCACCAAAAGGAACTGTGCTCAAAATCTCAAACAAAGGATCACTCACCTTACTAGAACAGAAAAAGCTTGTATATCTCCTTATCTCAAGTTCACCATGCAGTTGTGCAGGCCATAGATGCTGATCTTTGAGTTGGTCTGGCCTGAGAGGATGTAAAAATTTTCCAGTGTAAGAAATATTAGTCCAGATCCTGCTCTGTGAACTACCTCCACTTGGTAAACCAAACTTTGTGGAATATAAACTTCTGCATATGAAACTTAGTGCAACTGCCGAAGGCTGAATTTAGGTCCAAACTTGTCTTTAATCACTTGGCAGCAGAAATAATTCTAAAACCTGACCGTACGTAGCTTTCAGAAAAAAGGATTTATTTGCACAAATGTCCAATAACAACAATCTAGACATACCAGTCATTTCAATGACATCACCATAGATCCTATCACTGGTGTGTAGCAACAGCCTAAGTAAGTCTTCTTTTCTAGCATAGGTTTAGTTTGAAATGATAATACCATATATTTGTATACAACTTGGGCATTATCTAAGCACTCTAACTCGCATTTCGCTCTCATTTACTATTAGATAGACTTGCAAAGAACAATTTTCCCCATTTCAAAGATAAAGACAGTAAGGATAATATTTAAAAAAAACACCAAATCACCATTATTATATGGCAACACTAGGATTTAGACCAACATTTGACAATCTCTAAAATCCATTTTGTAGAAAACTGAGGTCTTAGTTTCCAAAACTAGCTTACAGCAGAGCCCAGTGAAGAAACTAGGATTTTCAATCCTCAATAATTGTTTTTGTGTTATACAGCAGACTCTCAGTATATTTCCATATATTTAAGGTTGAAGTCAGGTAAAGTTTTGAGTTTCCATAGGTGAACAATTAGTTATCTATATAGTGTTTACAAACTATGGAAGAGAAATACAATAAAGTTCTCAGGTGACATAATTGTGCAATTTCACAGTGATAACCACTGAGATACTTTCCTAACATGGAGATAGGGGACTTAAAATTTTATCACAGCTTGATGAAAATATCCTCAAAGATTATTAAATCTTTTCCCATAAAGTAATTGTTCTCTAAGCAACCTGTTCCTATCGAATAGGTTTTCCATGGCTTCTAAATAGAAAAGGAGATACTAAAGGATTACTAAAAGCATCTTCTTTTCTCATATCTTTTAATTTTTTCTGAATTCACAATTTTCTACAAGGAATTTTTTACATGAACAAAATTTTACAAATCAAAGACATAGTCTCCACAAGGGAATTCATCCATACAAAAGAAAATTCTTATGATCGTGTTGAATGGTATTGATGACAGAAAATGAACCTGTGAAATAGCATGATTTTGTTTCTACCCGTCTTCCCCGGATAAAAATTGCCTAATTCTGCTCAAATCCATGGAGAGCTTCTAAAGTCGGCCAACCCTCACCTTTCCTTCTCCAAGCTAGGACTGGTTTTTGATTTTCAATTATCAAAACAATGTTTCTTATTGTTTTTAGATACACACTGATTGCTATTGCTTTCTGTTTTGAATAAGAATCCATTGACTGTTGACTTCATTTGCCAGTGAAAGTGTTTCCAGAGACTAAAAACAATTTGTGATAAATTGTCTTTTACAAAACAGTAAATGATGATGGAAACAACACTGCTAAGCTACCAGAGGAAAAAAGGTTTAATCATCTAACTAACTCTGGTTCTAACATGTTATAGGAAACATTGAAGAATCAGCAGGAGCTTTATTTAGCTCAACAGGAAAAAACACTAATATTTGGACTTCTTGTCATGCTCAATTTTAGTTTCCTAACACGTTGACAATTTTGCTTTATTTCTCAACTCTCAGCAAAGAGATGAGCAATTACCTTAGTCAAAAGTTGTTTTTGTGAAAGGTTATTTTGATGGTCCTGGTGAAACTGTTAAAAATAGTCTTGCTTTCAGAACTGGCAAAGGAAAAGGGCTTTATCAAGCTTAGAAAACAGTTGCATGATTGAATCAGAATTTCAATACAGTGTTAGACCTTTGGAAATTCTAGATAAAAATTCTGCTTGAAATAGAAAAGACAAACAAAAAAACAACTCAAAATGGACAATCAACACATACTCTTCATGAAGTTAAGGAAGAAAAATATCAGCTAACCACATATTTTTGTTAAACTTTCCTATTAAAAATGCCCATGAATTTAACAAATCTTTTTTGTTTTTTTATTTAATTGAAGTTTCTACGGAACTCGCATTAATATGGTTGAAATACATTTGTTGGCTTAGTTCACATCTCTCACTATATTGCTGAATAATCACTATAAACCATGAATAATCATACATCTCAAAGTCAGTATGCTGAGTGAAAGTAGTTGATCTCAAAAGATATATGATTCCACTTATATGACTTTCTCAGAAATTCAAAGCTATTGTCATAGAAAACAAATTAGTGGTTGTCTAGAATTAGGCACGGAGGAGGGTTTTGCTACAAAGGGGCAAGTATGGGAAGTATTTTTTTGTGGTGCTGTAACAGTTCCTTTTTCTGATTGTGCTGATGGTTACATAAATCTAGACATGTATTAACATTCATAAAACTGTATAACAAAATAAAATGTCAGTTTTAGTCTATGATAATTTTGAAAATACAATTTATTATAAAAAAGAATAAACAAGATAAAAAATATTCACTACCTTTACTTCTTCCGGAATCCCATAGAAAAATTCTCCTATTAATTGACAGCTGAAAAAAAATTATTTTTTAGCAATATCTTGGGCCTTCCCAGGCTAAAACTGGCTTATCCTTCTTAAGGTCAAATCTGGTGTTGATGATGATGAAGATGCCATCAACTATTCAGTCTTTGCTAGGCCTTCTTCATTTCACATGTATTTCTACATTGCATACGAGTATTCATAAGAACCCTGCGGAAGTAGGTCTCCTTAGGGTGTCCATTGTATAGTGGAGAAAAGTGAAGCATGGAAATATTAAATAATTTGCCCAAGATCGCTCAACTGACTTTATGCTCAAATCGAGGAAGCCTGGCTATATAGTTTGTGCCCCTGACTCTGATATAATACTACTTCTTTCTAAATTCTGCTGGGTAGAACTTACAAATAAAAAGACTCTATTCAAACCACTTGGCTAGACTTCATTTCTTTAAATTCTTGCAAAGGCAATATAGACACAAGAGCCACCAAGTTTTTTTCTTCTTGCCTTCAGCCCTACCTTCTATTCTTCCTTTTTCTGAAGGTGTATTACTAGAGCTCGAGCATTTTAATAGTTTGTATTTAACTATTTGAGTATAGTGCCTGGATCTAAAAAAAAGGTCATATGCCATCTTCCGGTTGCTAACACAGGTTAGATCTTAAACATATTTTGTTCTTGGTGGCGTATTGTTTTATGAGGGAATGGTACATATCACTGTGAGAGGAACTTGTTCCAGGCAGACAGAATTAACTCATATTTTCTCTTTATTGTTTGTGTAAACATAAGATGATCAGTTTTGGATCTGTTTAATTTCTATCACCCCATTATTACCACTGAATATTAAACTGAAGTAGGATTTTAATGCCCAAAGAGAAAACACTGCATAATAGAAAAAAGTATTGTTCATTTTAGATACGGAAATTTCCTTCCCAACTGTTTTTGTTGATACTTAAATTATTTGCATCTTATCATTATTCAACATGTCAAACACAACCACTCTCACCCTGCTTAGCACTCCTAAATAAACAAATAGGAGTACCAAGACTAAAATCATTACCAAGAATAAATCTGTCATTCTATCCCAGAGAGAAAAAATTTACGGGTGCACATGTCCCTCCCCATAATGGGTAGGTAGCTCAGTGAGCCTCACTATGGGTCCAGAAAAATGGAGCTAAGCAGCTTATCTGAAATAATATAGAAGGGCTCCAGCAATGTTAGGAATTTTAGCTTCAGGATGTGGTAGTAAACCATGGGGGCAGGAAGAAGCAAAAGGAACAAATGTCACAGAAATGAACAGTAGAAAAATGCAAGACAGCAGATTGTGGCAGCTGAGTGACAAATAGGCAAAGCCAGACAAGGACACCTTAGAACAGGCCCTGAAATTGGAGTGTCCACTTGGTGGATATTAGTGGCGGGATTGCCCCTTTCTTTTTGCTTGGAGAAACAACAGAATAACTGTACTCCAATTATTCAACCTGAGTTACTATATGTATGATTTGTTGGTATCAACTAAGCTACCAAGGGGAAGTCCTAAGAGGTCTGACTGCCTCATGTATGCTGAACTGATACAGTTGGAAGACACTCACTATTTCCACAGCCCAGAAGAAAGGGTCAAGAGAGAAACATTTGAGAAAATGTGCACCATGTGAATCTCTTGCCTGCAACCCTCCGGTGGCTTCCCATCACACTTAGAGTAAGACCCAGCTAACACAAATCAGTGTAGCTGGCCAAGATTATAAATGAGATATGCTGTTGTACAGAGGCATTTCTAGAAAGACAAGAAACCAAATGAAGATCCAATCACTTTTGACCATCCTTCTTCTAACTGATTTCAACCCAACAATGTGGTATTAAGGGGTAGTTTAAATAGTGGCACTTACCATATCAAAACCAAAATATTAAAATAATTAGCCTACTACAGGAATTGGAATTTATAATATTTATTCATCAGGATTCTCAAAGAAGGATGAAACTTTAATAAATCCTTCCACGAACAGCTCCCAGATTTTGTCATTATAGCAGAAATATATTCTTGCCCACAGTGTAATTCATTTCCGTTTCTATTTTTAATTTAGCCTTTAGAGTATATTCTTGTCATAGAGCATCGACAAGAAGTGTTGGCAGAATAAAGAATCCAGTTTCTGCCTCCCCCCCCCACCCCTCATTTTGTACAATATCAGAAGGGCGCTTCTCAAGTCCTTCACGCATGAGGGAGAAGAATGGACTGTCAGTCCTTACAGACGTCTCATACATCACTGAAACCCACTTTGCAGGAGGGGGGTTATTTTCTCATGGTGAGTTTCCTAAACATGATGGGACTCCTCCACTTCCTCCGGGATCCACATGAAACCACAGCAAAGCCTTTTTCAAACTGTAAACATTTGCCATGCAGCGTTAGCCCGCACTCGTGTCCTGCAACACACCGCCTGATCCCATGAAGACACAGGCAGGAAGGAAGCTTCACACTGGTGATTCATAAAGGGCCACAGAATAGCCCCAACTTCTCTGAGATTTTTTTTTCCTTCTGAAAGTCTACTTTAGAGTTTATGTATTCTGTGATGAGCCAACAGAAATAAATGCATGACATGATGAAGGCTGTGGACAAGGAAACCTCCCACACTCATTCACTATTGGTGGGAGAATAAACTGATATAACCTTTCTTGAGGGCAGTTTTGTAACATGTATCGAAGCCCTTAAAAATAGCATATTTTAACCGGAGAGTCTCACCTCTATGAATATATCCAAAGGAGATAATCAGACAATTGAAAATATAGCTCTTTCAGGACATTCATTTCAATGTTATTTATAAAAAGCATAAAAGACAGATAATCACCTAAATGCCTAACAATAAGAGATTTCCTAAATAAATAGTGGTGTATTCTTGCAAAGGATGCTCTGTAGCCAATAAACTATTGATGTCCATCTATTTTTTTTTTGACATGTGAAGGTGCTCATAATATACCCTCAAATTAAATATACACACACACACACACACACACACACACACATATATATGTCAAATAGAAATAGTCTGTTGCCATTAAAGATTTTTAATTATATAAACATAATTGCATAGGAAAAGTTTTAAAGGGTTATCTGTACCAAAATGTTATTTGTAGCAAAATATGGTTATTGTTGGATAGTAGGATTGTGGATTTTTTTTCTTAGTTTTTATAATGACAATTTTTATGTTCTATGATGAAGAAAATGGTAGCTCTTTCTGTTTAAAAAAAAAAATACCTGGGGGAAAAGTAGGAGAGATTTTGTTTCGTTTTGTTTTCACTTTCAGGCCTGTGATTCACAATGGGAGCAGTTCCCCTCTTTACAGCTAGAGACAAATACACCACCGGGTTCTGTGATTTCCTGTCAGTAAGACGACTCTGGGAAGCCTTAGGAAAGGGTCAGCCTACAATATGAAAACTGACAGGAAGTTCAGGAAAATCTGGGTTAGTAAATGACCTATCAGGGGCTTGGATGATTCATACATATTCCAAAAGCTGTCGCTTACAGACACAAGTAGGTGGTGAGTGTGGGGGTGTGGGGATGGGGAGCTTTCTGTATGAAGCCATGTAGAGGGTTTCCTGGGAAGGCTGAGCACTGGTGAACCATCCGGCTCTCCAGAGTGTGTGCGTTTTCATTCCCCCAGCGCCTCACAGATCCACAAGGAACTGCTTCCAGCTAGGGGACTGCACAGCCCTCGGGCGTATCCTACTGCACACTGTTGATGCACATGAGCATAGCACATGGCATGGAATTCCATTGTCAGATGTGTCTAACACGAAAGGGAGGTAGTTAGGACTTTTTTTGTGTGTTTATGTTACATATGAGATTACAAAACAGATTAATACTTTCTCTTGAATAAAAGTCCATTGCATCCATCAAAACAGATTTGTGATTATTACAAAGCCACTTAATAAAATATAAGGCTAAAATAAGTAAAATATTAGCTATTTAACTTGCCCTGATTGTTTTATTCTAAAATTGCTTCAGAGACACTTGTGGAAAATTTTAAGCAGGAAATTAGCAATATTCCTATAAAAGCAATTTATTAACTTACAAGTTTTTTTTGTTTTTTTTTAAGATTTTATTGGGGAATTGGGGGAGGGGAACAGACAAGTTGCTGTCTTTTTGTTCTTCATTCTAGTTGCGGAGCACGTTACTTCACTGGCCCATGTTGGTATCATCATTGCGCTCTTCCCGGATGAGGCAGATTGGTCCCCGACCTCTGGGTGGTCGCTCACTGTGGCGATTGGCAGCTCACACTGGCTGCCAGCCATTCAACACTGGCTGCTGGCCACTCAGTGTAGCCTATGGAGTGGGCAGGGGCTGCAGCCCACACCATTGCCACCGGGGCTCGCAGCCCAGCTCCAGGTGGAGCTGTTGTTAGCTGTAGAGGGCAGTGTCATTGGCCCTCATATGTGGGATCTGAACCGGGGCTGCTGGCATCCCAAACCAGCTCTTAACCAATGCGCCACTCGGCTGGCCCTTCTTTTTTTTTTTTGAAAAGGTATTCCATGGAATCCATTCTAGTTATTTTATAAAGGTCAAATTCAATGCAGAAATTTCTATCTCAGTTTTTCTTTTCTGATAGTAAAGTTCATGAAAAATAAGTCTGTTCTAAAAATATTAATTCAGCAGCTTTTTCTGTCCTCGAAGATATAAAATTCAGTGTTCTTAGGTATAATAAGTATTTTTACAGCATTATATAGCTTAAAATTAAATAATGCTTACCCATCATTTCTCAATCTCACCACAAACCTTAAGACCAGTATATTAGATTAAAACACAAAAATGCAATACTTGACAAAAACAACTGGAACATCATGACTTTGTGGCAGAATAAGTCAATATCTGCCTTCAAAACATCTTTGAAGGGACACATAATGTAGCCAGAATTACTTTGGATTAGGGTTATACTTTATACTACATTCATATCCTGTCTTTTTAGCCACTTCTACTCCCAAAAGAATTCAACCTATCTTACAACCTCCATCTCAAGGGTATTTTTGGAACAGGAGTGGGGGCATGGCTGGTCCTTTAGTTGAAATTGTTTCTGTATCAGCTAGGAGACAGAACAACACCTACTGGGATAGGAGAGACGTTTGAACTTGACTTTCTATTCCCCATTAGCATTTGACTACTATGTGTCTCATTTTCTCATCTATAAAATGGGAGATGCAGCTAGATGATCTTCATGATATTACTGGAATATGTGGAATTCAATAGAGATATATATTTTTTCTCATTCTCAGATAATTCAGGATGTGGTTAGGACTTCAGAAACACTCATGTGAATATTCATGATTATGGTCTAATTCTAGAAATGTATACCGATGGCAGCAAATAATCTACAGGATTATTTTACTTTGCTTTAGTGAGGCTATAATAGTTACCATTTTTTAAAATTTTGTGTCTCTC
Source organism: Aselliscus stoliczkanus (assembly GCA_033961575.1). NCBI lineage: Eukaryota > Metazoa > Chordata > Mammalia > Chiroptera > Hipposideridae > Aselliscus > Aselliscus stoliczkanus. The sequence continues at coordinate 76,460,340 of CM066728.1, read as the reverse complement.
TCTATAAATTTTAATTAATTATTGCAATTTAATTATGTGATCTAAATCAGTGCTTCTCAGCCAGAGGCAATTTTGGCCCCTAAGGAACACTTGACAATAACTAGAGACATTTTTGATTGTCACTACTTGCAGGGGGTGGGGTGCTATTGGCATCTAGTTGGTAGTGGCCAAGGATGCTGTTAAACATCCTACAATGCATAGGACAGCCCTCCTCCACGCCCCCTCTCCCTGCTGCCAAACACACAATAGCACATTAACCAGCCCCAAATGTCAGTAGTACTGAGATAGAGAAACTGGACTAAATAAAGAAACCATGACATTTGTGTGTCATTTGCACTTTTCCTAAATGTAGGGAGTCAAATAAAATTTCCGTTACCTAAGGGCTCCATTTCAATGAAAATAAAAAAAAATAATTTTGTAGAAACAGGTAATCAATAAACACCAAAAACCAAGCAAGCAAACAAATAAACAAAACAAAACAAAACAAAAATACTGTCAGATTTGGATAAACTCTTTCCAGCCCACTGGCACTGTACAGAGAAACAGAGATAAAATTCTATGCTTCCTCAGCTAAGTTACTAGTTTTTCCAATAAAAAGTCCCTTAATAAGTCTATATCATATCATAAAAACCAGCCTAAATTTTCACATGGTATTTGTGGTTAGTAAACATTTAGTAAAGAAGTATTAATACCTGAGTTGTAAAAAACAGAGACCTTTGGGCACACAAATCCAATGGAAGCAATCAAAAGGCACATTTATATTGCTAAAGTTTAAAATGATTTTCTGTTTATCTTCAGCTATATCATGAGGAATAAATGAAATATTTGCAAAAGGGGCTGCACATGCCCCCGACTCCCTTAGCTAAACTCAAGGCTTCCCAGCAATCATTTCACAAGCACCCTATTTGTAGGCATGTATTTCCTTGAACTTCCTCATTTCACCCTGCTATTGTAATATAAATTCATCTTTGTCAGTCTCAGCTATAATATGCAAACTTCTTGCTGATGTCATCTGGGAAATAGATGACCCTGTGGCTAAATATATATTCCATGGCTTTACAAACTGTCAATCTTCAGAGTTAGGACTCAGCCTTTGCATGCTGGGCTTGCCAGTTTCACAATGTGAAAAGGAAATGTTTCCAGGACAACAACCCTGTCTTCTGATGAACACATGATATTTTATCCAGTTTAAAGAAGATGACTTCATTTTGTACATACATTTGAAAATTCACAAATGACAAAATACTGAAGAAATAGGTCATTATTTTGCTACTTTTCAGAGCAGTTTTTCCCTGTCCCTGTTTTAAGAATATATAAATATATATATTTAAAAGTTGGTCCAGATAGAAAATAGCTTAATTGTCTTTTCTTCAGGAAAATTCAAATTCATGTGAAAATATAGATAAAAGTGCATAAGTCCAAACTAAATACATTTCCTCATCATAGGATTATTTTCTAAAAAGTTGGAGTTAATGTCCTAATTTTTTTCCTTTGTACCTTTGCCTTTATTTACCTCTTACTGTTTTCTAGGTTAGTTCTACCTAAACTTTCTAAGTTCTTAATTTTTTTTTTTAGTTCAGGGAACATGGCAACAAAAGCTCTATGAAATTTCACAGACACTGCCTTATTTGATGTTAAATGTGTTAAAATATGGTGATAGTCAATACTGAACCCTATTCATTTAAAGAGCAAATTTTACTGATGGAATGAAGATTAAAGAAATAGATTGAGCATATTAAAAGAATTGACTAACTGAAAACCAAGCACAACACTGAGGAGGGTCCATGTATTTAAAAGAGGCTTTTGAGACAACTTGATATTATGTAAAATACATTGGAAGTTAAAAGAAGTTAGGATACCATGGCATGCTCCCTTGACAATTTTCTTTCAGTCAAGAAACTCTTACTGGGTACTGATGAAAGGCTAGACAGTATGCTAATCACTGGAGATGGAGGAATGAACCAGGCATTGTCCCTGACTACTGAGAGCTTCTGATATGTAGGTGCCTAAGAAGTAGACGTAAGAAAATGAGAGCAATTAAAGGGACCAGTAGATCTTTCTCCTGGGCAGTCGAATGCTGGGAAAATGTGAGTAGGAGGGAATATGGTAATATATAGGAAGTCATTTTATGTATAAAAAGTAAAAACTTTATCCATGAAAGTGGATAAAGGCATTTTAAATAATATATGCATATTAATTATCACTGTGGAAAATATATTTACTCTCCTGAACAGAGTTCTGATCTTTTTTCTCCTTGTAAAATTGTCTGCATTTATAATGTTTTAATTGCCAATGAGAAAGAAAGCCTCTTACATTCTCTTTAATCCTTTTCTTAGTCCTTAAAATAACCCTTGCTTACATATACGTCAAAGGTGGAGAGAAAATAGAAATTTTTCTTTTTCTTTTTTTTAAAGAATAATAACAGCAAAAATTTAATGAGTGCATACTATATTCCAGGGAATGCTAATGATGTTTTATGTGCACAGCTTTATGGAATCATTGCAATGGTTTTACAAAGTAAATAAGATTGTTAGACTCCTTTTAGTGTTTACCGACCTGAGGGCCAGGAAGTTTAACTAACTTGTCAAACTTCAAATATGAAGTAAGTGGTAAAGAATAGATTCAAATCTAGGCATAGAACTAACTTCTTGAGAAGCACTGTGCTCTGAGCTTTATATATTTATGCTAACTCATTTAATCCTTTCTTCAATTCTGTGATTTAAAAAAAAGAATCCTTATAGAAATAAGGAAAGTGAGACACAGAAGGTTTATACAATATATGCAAGAAAGAAGTCTGATGATTTCTAAAGGCTACCTTTTCTCACCATACTAATTTTTAGAAGATTAATAAGTTCAGTAAACTAAAAGAATTCTATTTTAGCGATGCAATAGTTCTGATTTTCAAAGTTCATTGCATGGCTCATAAGCTGCTGCATATTAGCTTTGTGCCTTTGGGGTCGTTTCTGGCCTCAGTTTCCTCCTCTGTAAATTGAAGATGTTGTACTGGGGGGTTGCTGAGCAGGTCTGAGATACTATTCCTCTATGGTTTGTGATAGTTTAATATTCTGAACTGTCGAAAAGCATCCATCTCAGAAGCAGCTTCCATCATATCAAATAACAAAAATGTCATAACCCCCTCAGAAAATCCACTGCTCCAAATTGCTTAAAGTTGGGTACTTAAATAGTTATAGGCCTTTAAAATATTTTGATGCTTGTTAACATCGATGACATACTCATTTGACTTCTTAGTTTGTGTTACCTCACTTGCAAAAGTAAAATAAATATGAGTAAAAATAAGGTCAACAACTAATGCGTTATTTTATTTTTCAAATTATATGTTTGATATTGGATATTTGGCTCTTTTTTTTTTTTTAGAAGGAAACTTCATTAATGAAAATTTTCAAGAAATCATAAAGCAATTTTCTACATAGGTCATCATAAACCACATTTAATTCAGCAGAGTTTACTGAGCACTTATTATGAGGTCAGCATATATTACCTTCATATTGCCTGCCATAGTTCCATAGGTACAAATCACCTGTGCTATAAATTATTTAATATTTTTAGTTAACACTGACTTGGAGTTTTAACCTACATAAATTTATTTTGAAGAAAACTTGATAAATACAGATCACTTGCCACAATTATAAACTAAAGGGAGTGATAAAATACAGCATTCTTTCTAAAATGTCTGCTCAGGTACCTAAAGTCATATCAAATTCCACCATTAGTGGCATGCCTGTAAATTTGGCATGCTAGAATTCTGGGAGCAAGTTCTCCCCAACATGGACTAACCAAGTTAGATCTCATCAAAATATCTCTGAAACTTGTTTTTACCTGCTAAGCACTCGACAAATAGGTACTTTTTTTAAGACTATAAAACTGATGATTACTCAAGACAAACAAGTTGGATATAACCTTGAATATGTCATAGCAACTTTATTTTATCTGACTTATTTAGTATTCTGGTAAATACATCAAAAAGGCATCCACTAAGAATTGTCCTTCAAAAAAGTTATAAAGCTAGCAGCTTGCCTTTGAGAAACTTCTCCCCGCCCCCAACTACCCACTCTCTTATCACTGACCTCATTTTTAACTCCAGGCTATATTTTCCTTCTACAGTATTCTCCCTGGTTTTTTCATCTCCTAGGGATTCATAAAACATTTGTTCTGAAACAATTGTTTCAGAAAACAATTTTTTTTAAAAAAGATTTTACTGGGGAATTGGGGGACAGGAACAGCATTGGGGAACCAGGGAAGGTGAACAGACAAGTTGCTGTCCTTTTGTTCTTCATTGTAGTTGTGGAGGATGTTGCTTCACTGGCCCATGTTGGTATCCTCATTGCGCTCTTCCTGGGTGAGGCAGATCGGTCACCAGCCTCTGGATGGTCGCTCACCGTGTCTCTTGGCAGCTCACACCAGCTGCCAGCCGCTCATGCTGGTTGCCGGCCACTCAGTGTAGCCTATGGCAGCCCACTGCAGCAGGGCCTGCAGCTACGCTGCTGCCAGAGACTCACAGCAGCCCAGCTCCAGGTGGAGCTGTTGTTAGCAGTAGAGGGCAGTGTCATTGGCCCTCATATGTGGGATTCAAACTGGGGCTTATGGCGTCCCAAGCCAGCTCTTAACCAACATGCCGCTCAGCCCGCCCCCAGAAAACAATTTAAAGTTCATTCACACTAAGCTGATAACAGTTTAAAGGTTTCTGTCTCCCAAGGATTACTACCTTCGAAAAAGATGAACATCAGCACTAGAAAATCTAGTGTCGTACGCTTGGGTTGGAATCCTGCCACCCCCTTAACCTACCCTGCACACTACCATCCCATGCCACTTAATGTCTGCATGATATTGAGCAATTATATAACTTCTCTTAGTGTGTTTCTTATTGGCAAAGTGGGAATAATAATATTTCCTTCCTCAAGGGTTTGTTATGAGACTTTAATGAGATACTATAAAGTGCTTACCATAGGACTTGGTATATAGCATGTGAACTTCATAAACAAGAACTCATGATTATTACACTAAAAGGGGGGAGGGTGTCCCTATCCCTAAGTAAAATTCAAAATATTTTGTAAACTACAGGTGGAACCTGATACCATTATGCTATTTAGCAAATGTTTGTTTACAACCAGCTTTCTCTGTCAAAGTATTACTTTATGTCCTGAAAAAAAAAGCAATATGATTAATAGAAATGACTTATCAAGTTTGCAGCAGTACTAATTAGAAGGGAAACACTTTGAATGTATTTTACTGAAACAGAAAGTTCCAAAAATAAATTTTATAAATAAAAGCACCCCAATTCTCCCTCTGCCTCTAACCATCACTCAACAATGGTCTTAAAATTTGGTCCAAAACAATGATTTGCTTTCTCTTCTGCTCTCCTGTAAGGGCTGAACTACCCTTTTCAATGATTTCTATAGTACCTATAATTACGAAGGTTAGTGTGACAGACCTGTCTGACCTAAAGCCTTGCTTCTATTCTATTTGAGTTGTGGGAGGTAAACCCTGAAAACCTGGAAAACTGGCAAGAGTTTAGCGTTATTCCTTGAACAGGAATGGAGCAGAAGGTTGTGACCAGCACGTGACATGTGTTATTTCCTGAATGTGAAGGTGTTTATTCTGATTTCTTCCATGAGGCCTTGTTCCAGGGTTATCAACTGAGAAAATCATTTCCAACTGCTGTTGTTTTTGTTCAGGGGATTCCCCACCCTGGGCTAACTCTTCTGAAAGCACCTGCTGGGCCACATGGAGGAAAGGTCATGAGAAAGTCAATAATGTGACACCCATTTCCTGAGCCATCCTGACGTTATCCTTGAAGACGGGTCACATTCTCCAGCTAAACCAATTATAAATAGCAGTTTAGGTGCGTAGTACTGATAAGACATAGCTGACTTAGCATAGGCTCTGGCTAGAAACTGATTTCCTAGCTCGGGCATTAGCGGATGCACATACGATTGCATACATCCCACTGTCACCATCTCTAGTCTGTCTTTTGCTTCTCACAATCAGCCAAGGTGATTCTTTTAAGCTTGGCTTTCTATAGTTTGTATTGCAGAACAAAATATAGATTAAATAGGTTTTATATTTTGTTTAATATAATTTTTCAAATTATATTCAACCTTATTTGACATGGTTGCCAAATCACATATCCTTCATTATCTGGCTCCACCCCTTTGAGATTTACTGGCTCAGAGATGTGACACTGGCTTTCATTCTATAGAAGGCCAAAAGCCAAGTTTAAGAGAACTATTTTAGTCTAGGTTCAGCATAAGAGAAACCGAACATCCAGGATGGAAATCAGACCCATATTCAGCCTTCTCTCATCATCCCAATGTTTCTTATAAATGCAGGAGGCCACCCAGGCATCACCAAAGCATGGCAAATCCCACAAGAATCAGCATAGACCAGAAGTTTGCATTTGAATAATCCACTGGGTATTAGCTTCCAGGAAATGCCAAAAGATTATTTTGAAGTAGTATTTGGTAGTGATATTGTACATGTGGTTTGTTTTTTTCCTTCAATAATGGGTTTCAAGAATATCTCTAATGTTTAGCTAATAGAAGTATTAGGAGTTTGCAGGACTTCAAGAAGGTATGGCTAAATCTCATTGGATAAGAGTTTTTGAACACATACCAGGTGCTATGTACTGTTCATAAATGGAAAATGTCCCTTCATAGAGTCAGTCTAGTGGAAAACTTCTTAACTGAAGAAAATAATAATGAACCAAGAAGAATCCCAAGGTCCTTACTGACAATATTTTTAAAGATAAAAGCAATGTTTTGTGGTTATAGGAATCTTTGGTTTTATTGGAAATGGATATCCTGGAATGAGCTTCATTTAAATTAAAATCGTACTGGAGGCTTAGTACATGGCAAAATACCTCTGGGTTTTGTTTCATCATCTGTGGAAATAAGGACTTATATGAACTCTAAGCTTCCCTTCAACTATACTGTTATAGATCTGTTATTATGTATTTCTACAATTTATAGACCAAAGTGCATTATTTGACAAGAAAGCATGTCATTCCTCTAAAAGTGACACATACATGCATATTATGATACTATATTTTAGTTGGGGAGTCCTAGTCATGAAGATTATGCCATATTCTTATTCTAAAGAGTTTGATGGAGGTCAACAATAAATATATGTTGAGTATTCAGTGTGTATGGTGTTTAAGTCAATGCCAGTTCAGGTGATGGTATTAAGGAGGGCAGAAGCTGTACCTGTGTCTGAGACCTTCCACATGGAAGAGCAGGGTTTTCCCTGAGCCCTGTCCCTCCCTGGCCAGTGCAGGGTGGTACGGGGGACCCACCCTCTGACCTTATCAGCTGCCTTCCAACCTGGGAGAATGGCTGTTCCTAGTCCCATTGTTCAGCACTTCCTGATCCTACTTGCTCCCTCTGACTCACCAACCATGAAATCATACTGAAGGAAGCTTCAAAGGGACCATGGAAAGCCCTAGACACACACCATTTAAATGATAAAATAGTGTCAACCATAACAAGGCTAGCAACAAAATCGAGACAGCAGTGCCCCCATAAATAGAGCTAATCCCTTCGGCTGCTTCTCAAGGCTGCCTGGATCTAAACCAACTCACCTGTTGCTTCAATCTGTACAAGCATTACACTCCAACAGTAATGCATTCCCTGTAGTTCTCTGTATGTGACATCATGGCTTCTAACTTTTTCCTTTGCACTTATAGTACCATACGCCTGGCATGCCTTTTCCATTTTCCTACTCCACCTGATAAAGCCGTCTCTTCTTTTGAAACCAGCTAAAATGCCAAGTGCTCTGTGAAGCCTGTCCTGATAACCCTGAATAGTTAGCCATGCCCTCTCTCTTACTAGCTCTTCATGTTTCCATCGAAATCCCAAGGGAATTCTTAGTTGACTTGTTTCCCTGCCACCAGATATTAGCTACTTAAAAGGGAATGGCCTTTGTTGTATGTATCCCTGGATCCCTAGCACTTTCTGGTCCTCGAGGCTCAAAGTTTGTTTAATAAATGAACAAATTCTGGCTTCTGCTTCAATGCAGAGACATCTTAAATAAGAGTACGTGTAACTGAGTGGAGATGGAGGGATAGGGCAGGGTAGTGAGCCAAGGCAGTTACCTCTAGCCAAACAAGAGAGGTTCAGAGAGCCCCTCCCCCCTCCCAAACCACACCCAGTTAGTGAGGGAAGCCAAGAAGCAAATCCCAATGTATTGCTCTTTCCATTAATTGTGCTCATAAACATTGAATAATAATATAGAAGGGGTGAAAGTTGATATTTTCACACAATGTGTTTTGGTTCTCTGATGAATGTTGGAGGAAGAATGGGGATAATAGAATGATCAGATAAACTGAGGGGTCACCCAGGCTCACTGGAGAGGGCACAGGCTTTTAAGTTTCTAATAGGTCACAATTGAAATGAAAAATTTAAAAAAACAAAGCAAAACAAAATCGTAGGTCTTATTCATTGACCTAGTCCGGTTCCAGAGTAAGAAAAGAATGTATGGAGAACAGCTAGAGTAAGTCTTCTCTAACCATCCACATGTGCCTTTTCAGATTTTTGCAGAACTTCACTAGAAAAGGTAAGGAGGGAGTGCAGGTATATTGTTTAAAATAATGAACACTGGTTGCTGTAACAAACACTCCGTAAGTCTCAGTGGCTTAACACAGTCAAATTGCTGTGTTCTTTACATCCAGTATGGAGAAGTGGGGGGTCTCTGCTCCAAGTCAGTGTCCACCCAGACACATAGCACTGATATGGGAAAGCAATTTTTAGAGTACAGGCCTGGAACTATTACATATCCATTCCTCTCATTCTATTGTCCAGAGAGCAAGAAAAAGGCTCCTCTGTCAGCAAAGGGGCTGGGCAATATAATGTGGCTGTTTCTAATTAGAGAAAAAAAACAAAATTCTCTCACAGAAGGAAAGGAAAAAGTTATGAAGAAAGAGGGAAGGGAAAAATTGAAAGAAGAAGTTCAGAAAGTGCTCAGGGGAAGTTTGCATTCTCTGGGTTCTCTTGCGTAAAGCACCCCTTGCCTAAGATTTTCACACAGCTGAGCAGTGGAATATGTAAAATATGGGATAATTACACATAGGTTAATACACATCCATATAAGTTCCATTCTTCAGCCGTGTGTGTGTGGGGGGGAAGAGGAGGGGGTGGCAAAGATGGGATCCAGAGTATGTAAAAGGACAGAAGAGATTTAAAAACGTACATTGAAGATATTTATACCAGTTATATGCTATCCTTTTAGCAAACTCTGGTTTCTGGTCCTACACAAACTATCTGAGTCTCATACTGTATATACTTCCCTTTACAGACCATTTTCTTTCATGGCTCTTTGGGGCACACTGTTCCTTCTGTCTATTCCAGTGAGAAAAAAAGAGTAATTAATTCTAATCTGTTCTTATCCTACCTTTCCACTTTCTTCCTCTTGTCTTCCAGCCAACTGCTACTACTTTACCAAGACCTAGGAAAGCTCTCTTAGTCACCTGTACTTATTTCTGCTACAGCCCTTGCTGAGTGGTAATTATTTTGTGTGTGCGCTTGTTTACCTTGCTAAGCTGTGAGCTTCCTGAAGACCAGCTCTTCTTGCGTGTCCGGTGCCTCTCAGAGTTCCAGGCATAGGAGAGTTAGCATCGCTATGTAAATTATGGACCAAAGAGACAAATTTTGAGTGAAATGATGAAGTACTAATAATGATGTGAGACAGTAGGAGGAAACTAGGACTATGCCTGGAAAATAGGGACATATATGCTCCATAAATATGTGTTGAACAAGAATACAAGCTGTGTTCTAGCAATCCATTTTTCTTTTTCTTTTTTTTTTTGTCTGACATTGCTTTCTCCTGTTTCTCTGTTACTTAGAACAAAGCCTGGCATACAGATGGTGTGTACCACAAAGATTTGTTGACTAGATGAAGGACTGGGAGAAAGCAAAATATGCGGCAGTTGTACAAGTTGTAATCCAAAACCCTTTTACCTTGTTTCTTCTCATTTTTTCACCCAACATGTTCCTATGACAGCTTTGCCTAACACAGTGGACCTCTCATTCTGTCATTCCATAACTGTATCAGGACATTTCCCTTCCAATGCAACATGGCACATAAAACTATGATTCTTAGAATGGAAAACAACCCTGCTACAGAGACCACGCTATTTTGATTCAGGGATTTCATCAAAGTGATTCAGGTGTCATGCTAGGTTGGAGCCCCAGCCCGAGATCCTTTTTTAAACAGTCCTGACATGTTTCCACTCCTAGAATGGGAAACAGAGGTAAGTGGCATGAGCAGTGGGAGCCAGAATAATTCTCTGTGTCCCATTTTGATGCTGTCACCCCAAAGCAGCTCTGCTAGGAAGGAATGAGGAGGTGAGGGATGTTTGAGGCCATTACAATCAGAGGAAGAAGAGGAGAAGCCGATGGCATTGGGAAAGACTGTGTTGAATTCCAGTGAGTCATCACCCACAGGAATTGAATGTCAAGAGATTGTGTGTTTGGGGAAACAGGTGACAATGAGGGTGAAGGTGAACTATCTGAGTCTTTTGGAAACGACCTGGAGGAATTTGGAGAAGCTCCGTTAGAATCGTAGAACAAATTATTTCTGAAGCTCTGGTCAAGTAAGGTCCCAGAACTGGCCCAAGCAGGAAACCCCTCCTGAGCAGCGCATATCCTCCCCTCTCTGGGCAGGTTGGGATGAGGAAGTGCAATCTTCCATGCCCTAATTAGTGCTCTTGGTTGGACCAGGGTGGCTCCCGTTCTGAAGTTTCCTCTCTGTGTTGTTTTACACAAGAAGGACTGCAAACTCTGTTCCTCTTCAGTTTCATTGAAGAATGTCAGCAAATCACAATGGTTCAGAATCAGAATTTTGTCAGCTTGGCTGCAGAATATTTATGATGAAGAAACAACCGCAGAAGGCTTTGCTGTGCTGCTTTATTGACACAGCCTTCCTGTCCCCACATCTTGCTTCCTCTCAGGAAAGTGGGACGTGTTGGATGATTTCCCAGCTTCTATTTGGAGAGGAAGTTTACAGGTTTTCCACCCTCCAGCTCCCACCAATCTGCACTCACGAGGGACACCTGCAACCAAAGGCGATGCCCATTCTTTTTGTGCATTTGCAGCTATCAAAATAAATGAGCCATCTTGGATGGGAAAATTACATCTCTTTTCAGAGTAACCTCACTTTCCACACGTGCACAAGGATGCACATGCCCTGATGTGATTGATGCACATTGCCTGTGACTAGAATTACAATTCAGGCATTTTGCATTCAAAACCCACGTCAATAATTATCCCCAAAGAAAAGCTGCAAAGAGGCCTCATGTACTGACAGTTTTTCCCTTGGTACTGCCCACTTATTTTGCACACAGAAAATTCTTAAATCCACATCATAATGGAAAACCAGGGAATTGCCTGCCTCTTTGTCCCAGATGTGTTGCTAATACAATACTAATAATTCTTGCTGGATGTAAGTCCTTTTCCCACCCACTTATTCATTGTCATACCAAACCTGTCTCGAAAGCCAGCATTCTACAAAAAAAAAAAAAAAAAAAAAAAGAAAAAAAGTCTCTGAACTCCTCACCCACCTCCCTATCCTTCGAGGACTCTCAAGTTGGCTCAGACACCCCAGGAGCTTGTGACAGATTTATGCTCAGCCTAAGATTTGACACAGAGATAAAGAGTGTCCTGTTTGCTCAGATGGATGTCCATCTATTGCTTATTATTTGTAACCGTGGTTTTGAGAATGGAAATAGTCATTTGAATTTCCTTTGATAGAAAAAAAAAACAAAAAACAAACCCACAAATCCACAGGCAAAAAACATGATCACTGGATTACAGGAGCCCCAATGTCTTACTAGCACTCAAACATGTTCTGTTATTGGGGCATCCATAGCTGTGTTGGTGATGGTGCCATGAGAGGAGCAAGTGTGAGTACAAAAGGTCTGTGTACACGGAGATAGTTTGCTCAGTGATATAGAACCCAACTCCACTCTAGAATTTCCGCAGTCAACATGGCTGGGTTTGGTGAGAACCAAGAATGTAGTATATGACCATCCTTTTCCAGACTTCCTGACCCACTGAAAGGAACCTCACACCAAAATCAACCATATCCTGCTTCATCAATCACTCTCCAGCGATTGGTCACTTCCTTTAAAGTGACTCAGTGTCAGATCAAACCTTCAGATAGTGCCATTCCTAAACATTCGTCTCTGCTCAGATTGACTTCATAGAAACATCCACCCCATTGTCCACCTCCTCCAAATCCTTCTGAAGTTTTTAGTCTTCTTGCAAAATACTCTAGTCTCATGCTTTCACTATAGTTTTTAGAACATTCTACTCCAAAAATGTCACATTTTTTCCTTACATTGAGTTTTGCCATTAGTCCCAAATTCACCTTCTTTTCTGCTTATCTGAAGCCTACCAATTGCCCCAAGTTCCAAGAGAAGTCCTTTTCCAAGAAGAAAGTCTATATTGATTTCCCCCTTAGTAACCCAGGAGTACTTACTGCCTGCTGAACTTATTTGGCAGTGGTGATGCTCTGCCTTCTTTGTTGGTGTGTATATCTATATCTATATCTATATCTATATCTATATCTATATATCTATATCTATATCTATCTATCTATCTATCTATATAATTTATATAAATTATATATATATATATATATAATTTTTCTTAGGAGTCAGCAATTTACCTTGTAAAAATTGATATTTCCAGCAAAGTCTAAAATATGCTAAGTTCTCTGTTAGGGCATCTTGAATGATAGAGCAAATAGGAGTTATCAATAGCAGGCCAGTGACCTTACCTCCTACATCAATTAACAAGAATTATAGTCATTAGACATGATCTCCTTCAATCTCATTTCCTTTCTTTCACACCTATAAACATCAACAGCCATTTATTTCTTTTTTTCTTTTTTCTTTCCTTAATTATAACAGCATTAAGTGTCTCTTGCACAAAGCTGATCCCTTTACATGTTTCATTAATTTTATTTCTCCCATCCTCCTGCCATGGATAATTCATTCTCTCTCCTGTGATTCCTTATTTCTCTATAAAACAGCCTTTCCTTGACCTCAACTCTCACTTATTCAATTACTTCACTTCCCACCTGTTTCAGCTTCTCAAAAGACTAGTCTGTATACGAGTATGTTGTTTCCATTTCTTTGTCTTGTTTATTCTAAACTCTCTACCACCTGGTTTCAACCCTGTCACTCCACTAAACTTGCTTTAAGTTCATTGATCATCTCCTAGCTGTATAATATGATCAGCTTTTTTGTACTGCTATCATACTGGCCTCTCTGCTGTATCAGACATAGTTGATCACTTTCTTTTTGAAGCTTCCGACTTACTAGGCTTCTTTATACTGGACTCTCTGATTTTTCTCCTTCTTCTCTAATATCTTTCTTTTTCAAATCTTGCATGGGCTCTTTTTCCTTGAAACCCCTTAAATGTTGACTTTTCCCAAGAGTCTATGTACAAACAACTTCTCTTTATATATATTCCTGTGTAACCAATTTAACCTGGATGCATGAGATTGTTACTGCAATTATAATAATTACCAATATTTATGGAGAACTTTGCACCAGATATTGTTCTAAGTATTTTTATATGTACTAACTGAATCTTTATACACATTGTACTTTGCAACAAACATTTTATTAGAGAGAGAGAGAGAGAGAGAGAGAGAGAGAGAGAGAGATTAAATATCTTGCCCATAGTCAAAATGAGTAGACTCAGGATTTTAATTCAGAAAGTCTGACTATCTCTGCTCAAATGTGAGTTCTGGGTTCCACACAGAGATTCAGGATTAAATCATTATTGAATTTTTGACATTATTTTTTCCCTTAAAAACAATTGGTGGTGCCACCCTCTTGTCATCACTCAATCCAGAAATCATGGAACCTTTCTTAATTCTTCTTCATCCCTTACTTCCCATGCTCTTAGATTATTGACTCCTGATCATTTAATTTGCTATACACATCAATCTGTGTTCCTTATTTCCATAGCTCTTTCACCACTCCCTGAATTCAGACCATTGTTATATTTTGACTAGACTACTAAAAATAACCTCTTAGTTAATCTCCTTGCTTCCAGAGCTCTTTTCCTCAAAGCCATGGTCATCATGTGGCAACAGAGCATGTTAAATAAAGCATAAATTTGAAAATGTCACTTCCTGCTTTAAAATATTTCAATGGCCCCTGATTCTCTGATTTAAATTCCACATCCTATACAGAATGCTTTGTTTTACTTATTTTTATTTTTTATTTTTTTGAGGGCAGTGTCACTGGCCCTCACATGTGGGACCCGAACCGGGGCCACCGGCTTCCCAAGCCAGCGCTCAACCACCGCGCCGCGCCACTCGGCTGGCCCTAGAAAGTTTTAAAAAGCACATAGTCTTGCAGAACCCTTCACCTTCATCTATTACATCAAACAGTCCCTGTACAGAAGATTTCTGTCTTTTATTGATACTGTTTCCTCAACCTATTCTGTCTGCCTGGCTTATTCCTATATGCCTTTAAGTCTCATCTAAGGCTGTACACCCTGTCCTTGTATTTAGTATCATTGCATTTTTACAAAGTATTGATAATCTGTATGTGTCTGTCTTCTCTACTAGGTTATTAGCTCCTAAACATAAGGGCTTTTTTTTCTTTTTCCTTGAATTTACAACATCTTGCATAGAGCTTGATATGAAATGGGCACTTTATAAATGTTTGTTTTAACAATTACATTAATCACAAATAAATGAGTGAATGTTTTTCTTTTTTCATATGCAAGCATGTGCGTGCGTGCGCGCACACACTCACACACAAACTTAAATAAGAAAATGTTCCTGTTTATACTGCTGGACATTTTATAGCTATAAGTATTAATTACATGTTTATTTTCTTTAAAGCAAGGAAGCATCATGGAAAATACTACTAAATTTCATAGTACTGCCCCTTATTTGTTTTTCTATCTTCCCTTACAAAATTTCCATCTATATTTTCCTAATGCAAAATATCTATTCAGTCATTGCATGTGCTCGCTAGTAGTTGTATAATTTATATTAGGATTAGGTGCATGTTATAGGAAAACTCAAGATGATAATGGCTAAAGAACAATAGAAGTTTCTTTTCATCTGACATAAAGAACTCCTGAAGGGGAAGTCTGGGCCTGACATGGCAGTTCCAAGGTCATGAGAAGTTCAGGTTTCTCCTATTTTGCTGCTCCTTGATGCATTATCTCATGATGACTGCTGTAAATTTAGCTATGACATCTGCATTCCAGCCAGTAGGAAGAAGGAGGATGCCTCTTCCATTTAAGAATGCTTCCTGGAAATCCCATACAACACATGCACTCTTACAACCCACACTAGCAGCCAGGACAATTGCAAAAAACAGTTTTTGCTGAACTGTTTGTGGGTGTTTTTAGCCAATGGTAGTGTGGACAGCAAAGATTTGCATTTTGTTCTTAAGGAAATGCAGTAGTAGATGTTGATGTAGGCAACCAAAAGCCTCTACCACAGTTTAGTCTGAATATATGGAAAATATAGGATTCTCAGAAGAAGCGGTGGATAATCTGCAATGAGCTGAAGGATGACGTGGAGGTAATCATTATCTATAAATGGTGAACCTGCAAATAAACCTGCAAATAAACAAGGAAGCTGCATGCCTGGCTTTAGAGAACTGAAGGTTGAGAGTAGTGGATGATTCAATTCACTGAAACAAGAAAGTATATTGTGTACATGTTTTGGCTATATATATTTCTAAGAAAGGTTGTGATTATAAATATGAAACTAACTTACATGCCAACTTGTTTGGATTGGCCCATTACTTTAGACCAGCGTTTCTCAAACTTAACTGTATAGAAATGACCTGATCTCTTGCTAAAAGCAAGATTCCAAATTCAGTAGGTTTTAGGTGAAGTCAAAGTTGTGTTGCCTTTTGAATAGCAAAGCTTTGAGAAGCTCAGTAACATGTCAATCCGCATATCAGTTCAGGTTCCAGTGAGGTGGATGCCAAGATGATAGAAACATGCACGAGATTTATGAAAAAGCCTGTGGAAGGTAGAAAGGAGGGAGCTCCGCAAGGTGGGGGAGCCCTCAGATTGCAGTAAAAGTCTTACCAGATAGGGGAGAGAGAAGGAAGGAAAAGTACAGAGTGGGAGTATTATTCTACAGGGAAACCAGGAGGGAAGCCTGAGCCAAAGATGCCCAGGAGTAGGCCTGGACTGGCACTGCAGCCGTGCTCAGTCATTGGCTAAAAGCAGCTTGCAGGAAGCATGACTTTGATTCTGATGGGGTGATGGATCCAGAAGGGATGCACCTGGAGCCACGAGTCAATCTACTCCATGCAGCAGGACTTAGGAGTGGCACATTCTAATAATTGTCACAATCCATATTCTTGCCCTCATAAGTACACTACACTAAATGTAATGTAACATTTATTTAAGGTCCTTGCAATATCTGAGAATGTTTATTACACATTTTAATTTTTCAAAATGGATTTATAGTACATGGCCTAGAGCACTTTCAGTAAATATTCATTATTGAATAAACAAAATTGAAGATGAAGAAATTACAGAAATAAAGAATGACTTAGTATAGGACCCACAACACACCACGGAATTTGCTTGGGAAGTGAGGATAAATTACTCCCAACCTATAGTCTTAGTACTTGCTTCTTTCTCATCATAAAAGCTTACTGCATCAAATATTATCCAATTTTAGATTCCAGTTAGTTGATGTTCAATTGCAATTAGTTTAACAATTTGGAGTCATTTCCTCTAAAGAGACCATGGAAAAAATAATTTAATGGGAACAAATTTACCATCATTGAATTTATATAACTCACCCATATGCACTTTGAACACAAAATGTAATTACATAATAATTTTGATCCAAAATTAAATCATTTGGTACATTTTTGTAGAAAAAAATTAGTAAAGTCCAATTTAATTTGTGTAAGGCACCAATATTATCTACTTTTGAAAATAAAAGACCTTGAGAGATAAAAATTCAATCAAAAGTATTATATTTTCGCTCAGATTCATTTTCAATTTGTTACAGTTCATAATATTAGAAATAAAAAATAATTATTTCTGAATTATAAAATGTATAAAACTTAGCAGAACAGTACATATTTTTTTGAGTTTGGGGTTCAGATTTTCTCCAGTTTTTTCTCTTATCATAAATCAAATGACTTATATCTTAATTCTTACATAAACAGTGATAGAAACTTTGTACTTATCTACAAGCAATTGGAAGAATTTATAGAAAAACCTACCATGTATTACAGAAGAAAATGTTATACTATAAAATTTGAGGAGTGATTCTCTGTGCCCACAAATATAGAATCAACAATCTATTGACCATGTCGTTTTCATTATCACCACTCTACATCTAAAAGCGTCATTCATTCAATAAATCATTATTGAGTAGGTTAAGGATAAGTTACTGTGGTAAGTTGTATAGGAAATTCAAGAATGAATTAGATCTACATTAAACCCTCAAAATACTTCAGAATATATCAGTGCTGAGAGTATTTGGATAAGTAACCCTATGTCACCTTCACTGTGACACTTTGAAGCAAGCTTATCATCCCAAGTAAGTGTAACAGCAAGGGTACAGAAGTTCTACGGAGATAGGGTCTGTGGTTTACCCATTACATTTTGAGTTCAGAAGAGAGAGTGCTTTTTTTTTTTTAACGTTTTTTCAGTTAAATTGGAAAAGATTTTAATGTAAGGTACTATTCAAAGACCTTCACAAAATTTTATGAACAAATGATATCATAGCCTAATGTATAGCAATAAATGTTTTCCAATAACTTAAATGTCCAAAAGTATATTCAAATTATGGGACATGAAATATAATGGAGCCATGCTGTTAGCATACTTTTAATAATAGAAGGAAATATTAATAATGTTTTTAACACAGCATAGAAAATAAGTAATTCAAGTTTTTTAAAGTGTATACTTGTATATAACGTGTATACTCGTATATAAAGAAGAGCACCGAATATTTACATCAAAATGTTTAATGGCAGCGCTGGTTTTCTTTTTCTTTCTTTTTTTAATTTTTTTTTAACAGTGATAAAATATACTTTTATGTACTTTGTTGAGCCAGAGGGTCATAAAAAATATATATTACTAAAGTAGATATCAGAAAGGTGCTTTAGAAGTCCAGTTACCTTGGAATTTATTTAAACTAAGGAAAAGGTCATAATGTTTCCATGCAATACATAGTTCTTTAAATAACAATTGTGACACATAGCAGAAAGAATTAAGGAATGTTGCACTTGAGATCCATACAAAACAGCAACATAATAAGGTGTATATAATTTAAAGAAATGTCTCAAGCATTTATCAAGCTTCTCAAAGAGATTACATTTGACTTTCCAGTGAGAAGGTAGTTAGCATTTCATTCAGTGAATGACAATGACAATAGGCATCCAAGACTAAGGAAATGGGAAGATCAAAGACCCAAAGAAGTAAAAAACCAGCCAGTGTTCCAGAAATAATGAGTATTCTAGATGGTTTAGCATGTAGGGAAGTAGTAAAGAGAAGGAATAAAAGGATTTGGATCAGACTTCAGAGGGCTTTGAATAGCAAGCTGAGGAATTGGAACAGAAATCTTACAGGTAGTAGGGAAACATTTCAGGTTTCAAAAGAGGGTGCTGATACAATTCTTTAGGAAAGCTGACCTGGTAATGAACAGTATGTGGTATACAAAGAGTGAATTTGTTGCTTTTTAAAAAATAAAGGTTTTTCAATGGCTATTTTGGAGAATCAAGGAAGTGACCTGCAAGAGATAACAAGAACAATTCCTAGGCAGTAGGGGAGAAATAGCTAAAGCTAATTATTAAATGTACAGTGGGCTGGGTCTGCGTGTTTTACATGTTTCTCAATAAAACTGGAAGTGGGAATTGAAAACCAGGAAAGTTGGGGTGATACATGATTGGAAGATGGCATAGCCAACATGTAGAGGGTCAAAAGAGTAAGAGAGTCTGGAGTCTGTGTTGGCAATGAGGACAGCATGGAAGTGGCTGCCCACCTCAGGACCCATCCCCTCAGTTTTGCATTTTGCAATCCTTTTCTCTCTCTTTTCCTAAATCTTCAGACAGACTGAACAGTTTGCACAGCTTTTAGGGCAATAAGTTTTGGAGTAAGTCTTATTAAAACTTGAGTTCCAGCTCTGAAAATCAGTCATTAGCTACGCTATCTTGGGCAAGTTATTTTACCGCTCTGATCCTCAGTTACATAGTAAGTAATACGGAGGCAACACAAATAGTCTACCTCATAGAACTATGAGCTTTAAATGAGTAAGTACATATAACACACTTATAAGAATGACTATGTTCCAAGTTCCCAATATTTATTATCATTCTCAGAAAAATCAAGTATCCATCTTTCTTCACCCTTCCCACTATCAAAATCTTGAAAGTAGTCTTATTGTATTTCTCCTGCTATTAGCATTTAGACGCTAATCAAAATACAACTCTATCTTAAAACTCCCTGGAACTATTGTTTCCAAGATAACCAGGGAGCACAGAGGAACCAGAGGCAGTGACCTATGTAGGCTCCATCCTCAGCCTCTTTGATCTTGATCTTTCTCCCTTGATCACCATCCTTATTGAAACTCTCTGCTATGTGATGTACTCTCTAGGTTCTGCTTACTCTTATCTCCCTGGTTGCTTTTTATTGAACCTCTTTCTGGCTTCTCTTTCAGGTCAATAAATGTAGGTGTTTCCCAAGCTCTGCCCTTGACTTTTATTCTTTCTCCATGATCACATTTTCTCCTAAAGCTTAAGCAAAACGTCCTTGTTGATGCCTTCAAGGTCTGCACCTCTAGATTTGATGAATCAGCTAAGCTGCCATGCTACATTTCTATACCCCTGTCTAGATATCCTGTGTCACTATAAGCTCAACAAGTTCAAATCCAAATCCAATTTGTACCTAGACACAACCTTTCAGCCTTCTTATTTCCATCTGTGACACTATTCTTTAAGTAGGCAGTTGAAGGAAAAACCTCAAAATAATCTTATGAATTCCATCAGCTTATTTTCTCCCCTCACTCCAATGTAAGTAGTTGCCATATCAAGTTGCACCTCTTCAATGTTTCTCACAGCCGTTTCCCAGAACTACATCTCTATCTGAAGTCTTGATTACTCCTCACCTATATTACTGTTTAGTAAAAGTCAAAGTTATCTCTCTGCTTCCATTCTTTGACCCTTCCAAACCTTCCTAACAACTCTTGCCACATTACTATCCCAAACACAGCTCTGAGAAGAGATCCTTACTTCTTCAGCATTGTTGACTTTCTTAGGTTAAAGCTACACTTCATTGATGTCATTAATAGTGTGTGCTGACATATTAACTGTATATATGCTATCTTATCTCTGCACTAAAACTGAGCTCATTAAAAGCAAATATCATATTACAGAGTTGTATCCACTCATACTAGGGGCAGTGCCTTAAACATAGCAGGCACTTGATAAATACCTGAATTACTTTTGTACTGAATAATGGCATTTCCCTGCTCAAAAATCTTTAATGGCTTCAGGTTTCTTATCAAGTAAGATAAAAATCCTTTAGCCTTAACTTTAATACTTTCCACAGTTTTACTCCAATCTACCTCTCTTCTCCAATTTGTTGTACCATGGTGCAATCCACTCTTCTCAACTCCTCCCCCAAAAATGTGTATGATCAAGCTCTAACTACCAATGTAATGACACTTGGAACTGAGGACTTGGGAGTTATTAGAGTTAGATAAAGTCATAAGTGTGGGTTTCTTGTGATGGGATTAGTGATGTTATAAAAAGAAAAAAGAACACTCTCTTCACCGTTTGAAGACATAACAAGAAGGCAGCACCTGCAAGCCAGAATGAGAGCCCTTTCCGGGAACTGAATTGGGTGGCACCTTAGGCTTTCAAGCCTAAAAATTGTGGGAAAATAAATTTCTGCTGTTTAAGCCACCCAGTCTATAGTACTTTGTTATGGCAATGTGAGCAAACTAATACACATGGATTCCAGCCAAACTAAAATATCTGTCTTGCACATTCCTTGCCTTTCTAGCTTTTCCCCTGATAGTTACTTTCGAATACCCTTTTCCCTCTTCCCATGATTATATCCTACCTAACTCAAAAGCAACCCTCTGCTCTGAGCCTTCCCTTATCTTTCTTTAAGTAATTTTTTTATCCTGTGAAATTTCTCACCACTTATCCCTTTCCTCTAGCACTCATCATATTCTATGTGCAAGATGGTTACTTAGGTCTTTATCTTGTTTACTTGACTGTGGACTTGCTAAACACAAGGACTGTGTCAGATTCATCTTGTATCCCATATGCTGAGCACTGAGCCTGGACCATTTAATAAACATAATACATATCATCTTGTTCTAGCTCAGGGGTCGGCTAACTGCAGCTCACGAGCCAAAGGTGGCTCTTTTGGGTACATTCCATCTCAAATGTTTGCTGATCCCGGGAAGAACCAATCCTGTCCCTCAGAACAATTTAAAAATTATTCGAGAGCCATAAATATATTTTTACATAATCACCATCATGTGAATAATATCCTTAAAAAATTTTATAAATGAAACTATGATAGTTTGATTTTCATTTTCAATTTTACTTCAGAGCCACAGTTTGTGAGCCGCAGTTTGCTGACACCTGGCCGCTCTTCCGTCTCAAAAGTTTGCCGACCCCTGTGCCAGCTAAATAGTGATGCAAATACAATCATAGACTCTTAATAGCCAAGTTGAAGTGCTTGGAAGACTGGAATCTGCGCTTTCATGAATGGCCAGTGGAGAGGTAATGGGTGAGAAATGTTTTGGAAAAAGTAAAGAGGAAGAGCAATGAGGCTGAACAGGAATCCCCAAAAGAGCTTTCAGCATGAGGTTCCAGTTGGTAAACATGATAAAGAGATATGGGATGAAATGGACAACTGGGATTTATCTACTAAATCCTGAAGGAATTTGGAGACAGAGTCAAAAAAGACATATACAACAGAAGAGAAGTTTGGAAATGAAAAGTGAGAAGGCTATAAATAGGGCTTATAGATCTCAAATGAAGAGCTTTTGGGTAGTTTTATTTCAGTGGTCTGAAATAACAATGAGAAGTGAGAAGATCCATGTTCTGGCTTTGATTTATGAGATGAGAAGAACTCTATATAAATGATAAGACCTTTTTTTTAAATTAAGACATCCAGGGAATAAAAGTAAAGCCCACAATTTTTTTTTTTTTTGAGAGCAGTGTCACTGGCCCTCATTTGTGGGACCCGAACCAGGGCCACCAGCTTCCCAAGCTAGCACTTAACCACTGCTCCACTCAGCCAGCCCAAGCCCATAATTTTATAGAAAAGCATAAAAAAGACCAATAAGGTATTAGACATGGCAGAAGCAGGTGTAACAGTGGATGGGGAAAGGATGAGTTAGATTGGAATCTAAAAGACAGAGGTGCCTTGGGTTTGTACTGAGAATAGCAGAAGTTGAGAATGAAAATGAGATCAGCAAGAGATTGACAGGAAATATAGGAACCCTCGGAGAACAGCTCTGAGTAGGTACTATCTGGCACTTAGAGAGGAAGAGAAAGCAGGGAGGCACACTGCAAGCAGAGGTAAGGCCCAGCCCTAATGCTTCAGGCTGCTTTCTGCCTAGCAATGGTGACATTCTCAGCCTCACCCACCCCTTCCTACTCACAGTGCTAAATCTATATCTCTGACTCCCTCTGAGCTCCAATCACAGACTTCTAGCTACTTTCTAGATTTGTTCACCTGGGTATTCTGCCAACACTTCAGACTCAGTACATCACAAGCCAATTATCTTCATTTCTGTCTTTAATCACTTATCTGGTCTCTCTCTCTCTCTCTCTCTCTCTCTCTCTCTCTCTCTCTCTCTCTCTCTCTCTCTCTCTCTTTCTCTTTTCCATTAATGCCACTCTTCTCCTGGTCACATGGCCTCAAAAACCTTTGTTTTTTTTCCACAGTGTGGTAGGATGAAAAATGGTTACCTATTGATACCTTCATTTCAGCTCAGTGACAACGATTTCTGACTTCTGGCCTCCGGAACTCTGAGGGAACACATTTCTGTTGCTTTAAGATAGCAAGTTTGGGGTAATTTGTTCCAGTGGCCATAGAAAACTAGTACAAATGGCCTCCTTCTTCTCACACAGTTATGGAGCTCTGTCTATCAGGAAGCCATATAGAGTAGTGGTCACTCTGAATCTTCCACTTACCAGCCAGGGCACTTGAGCAAGTTGTTTAACCTTTCAGAAGCTCATTTTCCCTGTCTGTGATAAACTAAGATTTTGGAGAATATTTTGAGGGAACTAAGATAATTTGTGTAAAGCGCTTTTTACACTATCTTTTGTACAAAATGATGAACAAATACTATTATCATTATTGTCTGTGAAAGGGTCTTTATCTTTCTAGTCACCTATTTTCCTAATCCATTCTTCCTAACACTCCATTATTATACATCCCAGAATAGTATTGTGACCTGGAAATCCCCTCCTCAAGCTCCTTTAATTCACCTCTAGTACTCAGTGAGGAAAATCCCAAACTCCTCAGCATGGCATTTGAGTTTCTCCAGAGTGGACATCCCCTTTATGAGGTGTTCCCTTTCTCAGGTGCTGAGATTGTTGTCTGCTGACTGTTTACAGCCACCCCCTTCTCTGGAGAATTGCCTTCAGACCAGTGGTGTGCCCCAGAAATGAGCTCACCGCTCCTCAGTGCAGCCCACAACCAAAGGAGCCCAGGGGGACTAAGGTTGTGCCATTTACTTAAAGCGGGGCCAACTCTGTGCTGCTCTTCAGTGTCCTATCTGGGGCATGCAGCTGTAGCCAGGATCCAAATGAGGCCACGTTCATGCTGAGCACCTCCACTTGCAGAATCCTCCTGCCCTTATTCCCTTTCCCCTGACAGCACCCGCAGAATAAAACACATGGACCTGCTTCAGACTGTGCTTCCAGAAGCCTGACCTATTCATTCTCTTAACATGTCCTCTAACTGCCTCACTAGTCTTATCTTCTATTTCCCACCATAGAAACCGAACCCCTGGTCATGAGAGCCCCATGTCCCTTTTGCTGTCTTTAACTCATCATTTGTGAAATGCCCCCTGTACCTTCTGCTTGTCCAAATGACACACACGTTTCAAGCTCTGCCATGAAGTCACCCTGGAATGCCCTATTCCAGTGACTTTTCCTTCCCTCTGAACTTCTGTACTGTACATTTCTTGTATCATTTATTTGGCAACAATTCAAATACTTTCATTCTTCTATAGAAGAAGGAGATAATATCTATTCTGCAGATTTGTTGTGAAGATTTACATGACATTTATGTAAAACTCATGGCACAGTGTCTAGCTCAGAAAAGGCTCATAATAAGCTACTGTTACGCTATTTGACCTCTAGAAGACATCTCTGCTCCTCTTCCTCCCCTGCTCTTTGTTCTTTCCTAACAAGAGGCCAGAAACTGAAACACTGATTTGGATGGATCTATTGGTGTGTGGAAGACACATTGACCCCTGTGGTTTATCTCTCTTTTCATAGCATAACCTACCACAGTGCACCTACCATGTAACTGAATATACAATTTGAGGGTTAGACAAAGAGAAGTAAAGTCCCTCAAATACCTTTCTGTTGAGGCGAGAAGTTATCTCAGCTATTTAAAGAAACAACAACAACAAAAAGAGTACTTGGTTTTCCATTTGTTAAAATTACCTGGCATCCAAAATAGAAAATAGATACAGCTGGAAAAAAAAATGCTAATGGGTCTAAAATATCCACATTCAATTTCCACTGCAATGAACCTCATTCAGAGATAAAGGGAAATACACTCTGGATAAATGCCCAGTCCTACATTTTTGTAAAACACAATTAAATGTTCAACTTAGCTCTGAAGGAACATCAACTTTTTTTTTAAAATCTGATTTAAGGTGGAAAATCCCATAATTCATCTCTTGTCAGTCATCTTTTTAAAAATTACCCTTAAATGTGTTTTACTTCTGTTTAAAGAAAAAATTTAAGGTCATCATAAACCTGAGTTTGGTGAAAATCAAGTAAACAGAAGGAGAGATAAAAGGGTGTGGGGGAATGATCAGTTTTATATTGTTGATTTGATTTGTTTTGTATTTTTAGTTAGCCATTTCAAAGAGGTGCCTGTTTTATATGTTTGAATTTTTTTAAAGACCTCCTGATTTAATAATTTTGTATTACAGCTAGTGATATATTATTTAAGGATAGAATAGAGAAAGATATTTTAAAAAATCGGATATCCTTCTAAGCAAATCAACCAATACACACATCATTTTGTAATGTCCTTTATGTTTCTTCTCAAAGTGAATGAAGAAGCACACTGTTTTCTAAGGACCTGTGAGTCCATGCTATATTTCAAAATGTTTGCTTATGGCTTTCTTCTGTCAGGAATGTCTTTCCCTGTCATCACAAGTAAATGTCTACCCATCCTTCCCATTCTGGTTCACATGTGGCCTCCTGTACTGGGACTATCCTGATTCTCCCCAGCTAGAAACCATGTCCTTGCTCTGAGAGCCAAAGGGCTTGATCAATTCCTAATCAGAGGCGCCTTCCCAAATCTATTGAATAACTTTTGTGGGATCTCGGCACTTTTACCTTGTAAGCCGCTTTCTCTGTAATAAAATATTAAAAAATTATGTTTTATAACTGCATCAGTATAAAGAAAAATGCAATCCAGGCTATACTCGTTATTGTATATCTATCTAATAATGGATATATATTACAATGATATTAATTTCTAATTCTGACTTTTAAAATTAAAATTAAATATTTTCTTGGGCCCCTAAATGTATCATGCCCCTGCACCTCCTATTGATGAGTCAATTGGCCCTGTACCTTTCCATCAGGTGTGTGTTGTAATTATTTTTATACATGCCATATTCCATCCCTGGGAATGAGCTTTAGGTCAGAAGCTTGAGATCTCCTTTAGAGCAGGTATCTGAAAACACCATCTTTTAGGGTCTCCAAAGAAGTAACACTCAAGAATTGACTTAGTCCTATATTTACTGAGGCAGGGTGGCTACCCTTCTTTGGTATGACTAACTATGATTCCTATTTTTTTCCAGTGATAACGTTATATTATTATTGTTAGACTTAAATGTTCCTATTTTTAATGAAGTATTAAGGGAACAAAGTTAGAACAAACTAGTAATCGAGAACTTGTTTCCATTTTCAGTTTCCTTTGTTGATTAGTACTTTGTTTTTAAAAAGGGTGTGTGTGTGTGTGTGTGTGTGTGTGTGTGTGTGTGAGCATGAGCATGCCAGCATTCATGTGTGTGCACTCACACATGTACAAAAAACAGTCTGAAAGGAAAATAAAGCTTTTCTTTATTTTAATCAAGTATATTAGCTTAACCAACTTAAAGCTAGGCCAAAATGTGTAAACCCGTATCCTTAATTGCTTATAAGCCTATCATGTTGTGCATATTTGTGAAATCTGTTTCCGGTGTTCAAGTCATCATACTGCTCTACCTTTAAAATCCTAAGTCTGAGTGACATGAAAATGAAAATTGCGAAAGCTTATGCCATTAACAGTGTTTCTGACCTACATAGGTTTCGATGTGAGCCATTTTGCAGACTAAGTTGCTCTCTCTATAACTGGCCTCACAGTCAAGGTTGCAGCCAGGATACATCACTCAGACTCCTGTTCTTGAAAAAGCAGGCACATACTCTGATCACTTTTAAGATACGTTTTCCTTCCATGGCAGATATCTGGCAGAAAGCACTTAATTCTGAGCACATCGCTACAGGGCTCAACAGATGAAGTTCCCTCAGCACATATTATCTCCTCAAACTTCCCAGAGTTTTGAAACAAGTGATTTTTATGGCAGTGTCAAATAAAGTTTCTTCCAGACAGTGTCCTCTGATTTTGGACTTTTCTAATGGTATTTGTAGCAAATATTAGGGGGAGTGGTGTTGTGGGGAATAGCCAGGCAGTTTGGAATGCTGTTTATTAGGGTGAGATGCTGAATGTATCTAGTTACAATTTGCCCTTCACGGGGGCACTAAGTGCTGGTTTTGTGGCAGTGTGGGGACCTTTCGTCATTATGCTCCATAAGGATCTCACTCAATGCAGCCTTAAATTAAAAAATATATGTATAAAAAACTCTTCATGGGACAACTGTCATTTTCTCACATTTACATGCAGTATTCATAAAAGCATCTTTAGAAATATTATTTTTATTGCTCTGTAACAATTGAGCTAAATGAAAGCAATATCCTTGCCATACGTCGGCAGCCCCAAAACCTGTTCCCCCATAGATGGCTGCCTGGACATAGGCCCCCCTGTTTCAATATGAACATATGGTACCTTCACTGCTTCTGTTTGTCTTTCCAAACAGCGAAGGGTTACTGACACCACACTTTCATGTGAAGAACAAAATCAAACACCACCAAAACAAAAATGACCCACACAAAACCATAAACCTTCTGATGTACTGGGACTTACATTCAGAGAGCAAAAATAAAACAAAATCACTAGCTTCAGAGGAGTGATAAATTTGCCTGTAAATAATTCTGATAAGGTAACAACAGCTCATTGGCCCTGTATTTAGATTAAATGTCAGATTCCTTCAGAGGGACTTTCCCAAGTTCAGAGGGAAATCACTCAACTGTAGTCAGACCTTTGGAATGTGGCACATTTTGGCGACTTGGGTGGCTGTGCAGGCTACTTTCCAGTGGTGTTTCCAGCTCTCCTTCTTTCTCTCTGAGAGAGTGACAAAGTACGTTCTTGCCTACTCATTGGCCTGGTGATCTCCCGGAGAGTGTTAGAGTGAAAGCCCAGCATGAGTCAGCAATACTAGCTGTTAAAAAAAGAGACTGATCTGATATTGGGGTGTGAAGTATGAAGAAGTAGGCTGGTAAGAACCAAACAATTGCCCCGCACACCCAGCCTGGCTCACACTCTTGCTGGGTGACTTGCCCAATGTTAGGACCCCAATAAGCTCTAGGTAGGGTTGCCAGATAAAACACAGGATGCCCAGTTACATTTTGAATTTCACATAAACAGCAATCAGTGGGATGTTAAGACATCTACCTTTCCAATATCTGTTCTTCCCTACAGCCTCCCCAAATCAATAATAATAGCAACAACTAGCATTTATAAAGAGCTTTCCACTTTCCAGAGCACTTTCCATGTTCCTTCCCTTACTTTTTAGTTTATCTTTATTGTTCCTGAAGGTTGAAGGTATTATAGCCCACTGATTGATAAAACATGAGGCTCACCTGAAATAAAGTCATTGGCTGATTCAATGTTGGCAGATACTCCACTTATTTACATTGCTTTTACCTAGATTTTGAGTTTCGTGAGTGGAGATTAGCTCTTGTTTAATTTTACTAATCTCACAGTACGCCATTCAACAAAATGTCTATTGATTTGAATGGGATCACTTTTTTTTTCAAGTTGGCAAGATTACCTTAAGTCCATCTTGTTCACCATGTTTCTACTAGGTAGAAGACAATCATAGTTATATTCTACCTACTTACTCAAAGGAATATAGTAAATTATTACAAACAATGAGAATGCAGCCCAGGGCTCCTTTTTTCTCAGCTCCTTATGTTAGTCCATCATCCTCAAATACATTTTGTGGTTTTATTATCAATACCTATATCAATATGAGGAGTCCTCAGGGCTCTCCATCTTGCAGATCTTATGTGTTGATGAGACAAGACGTATATGACGTGCTAAAGGATATCTGATAGAAAGATGCTTTCAAAGCATAAATATTAACTTAATATCTCAACCTTGGCTTGCTGAAACTGGTGATGTGCCCAGTTACTAAGTCTCTTAAAAGGAAAGTGAAAAAAAAAAAGGAAGAAACATTAAATATGAATGAAATTATCCTGGGTACCTTTTATATGACTGGATCTAGGTACCCCAAATCTCCAGCACGTGTCATGATGAGATTGGTCAGAATGGGCAAAAATTCAGAGTCCTCTTTTACAGATGATAGAATAGCTGGCTATCCATGGCAGGCACTAATGTAATTTGTCTAGAAAGTGACTGTATATTAGCTCAACACGGTGATAAAAGGAAGCAGATTTTAAGCAGCTGGAAATGTATACTGAGCGAGTTCAGTTCCTGGCTGCTGTTTTATCCGTTCTCTTCATCCTGCATTAGCTAGGCGCTCTCAATTCAGTAAGACTGGGATTTCCTGCTTCAGTGAGCTACAATGCCAGAATTCTGGCAGGGTGCTTCTCTCTGTGTCATCATGTAACCACGGGTCCAGAGAGAGAGGAGCTCTTTTGAAATTGTTGCACATTTTATATTATGTTCTTTTGACAAAAGCCCAATTTATTAAGCAATGTAGCAGAATGATTAAATAGCTGCATGAGATTTAGAGACTGGCCAAATTAGTTTCAAAGTGTGTCCTCTCCCTGTAGGACTTTGGACAAGTTACTTAAATCTTCAACTCTTCAATTTTCTCCTCTGTAAAACAGCTTTAATGATCTTGACCTCATAGTTTTTTGGTGAAGATTAAATAAAATTCCATTGATTCAAATCATATAGCACAAGGCCTATTATATAGAATATCCTCAACAAGTGTAGGTATGGCTATTATTCTTAAATACTTGAAGCCTTGAAACATGTTTCTAAGCTATCTGCCTCAGTGTATGCTTATAGCATAAAGCTACATTCCAATGTCTGGAGTTGGTACCTAGGCATTAGTCATTTCTAAAAGCTCCCTAGGTAATTCTAATATGAAGGCAGGGTTGAGAACTGCAGCTCTGGAGCAGAAGTGATATTAAAAATACTTTGATCCTTGACAGGCACCCACCAATAAGAAAAGGGAAGCTGACTAATCAGGAAGAGGCCCGGCAGTAAACAGCCAGCATAACTGTGCAGTAGGCCAACCAAAAATCAGCCAACACTTGGGCATGAAAATTTGTTCCTTGTTCAGATAAGTTTGGGAAATGCTTCTTATTAAAGATGCCATAGGATTATTAAAGGCTCTGAAAGGTCATGCAATTAAAAATGAATAACAGTTTACAAATGTTCCAAACTAATTAGTGCATGGAATGTTTTTGTTAACATCAGGTATCATCTCAAGGTCATATTCAGTGGAGATGCTGAGGGAAAGGGAAATACCCCAGCCTGAAAAGATTTTGATTGTAATTAGTATCTGGAATTTGATTCTATTGACATGTGTGTTTCTCTGTATACCCTCAGCAATTCTAACTTACTGGAAACTGTAAAAATCTCAGGCAGAATTCAAGGATGTTCCCCCAAGAGTCCCACCCCTGGTGTATATGCTGTGTAGAATTCTCTTGAGTGTGGGCAAAACCTATGGACATAATAAAGCATCACTTCCATGATGTTACATGGCAAAAGGGAAAATATCAAAGGTGCACCTGCCCTAATTAGTTGATCTCTTAAAAGAAGAAAGTTTTCTCTGGCTGGTTGCAGAGGAAGGAGTCAAAGGGATGTACTTCTAATGGCCTGGAATTCCACCATAGCTATGTTGTGAACCACTATAGAGAAGAGTGGCCTCTAGGAGCTGAGAGCAGGCTCCAGCCAAGAGTGACCTCAGTCATACAACACAAGGAACTGTGTTGTATGTAGTCAGTCAATAACTTGAATGAACTTGGAAGAGGACTCCAAGCCTCAGATAGCACACAGCTGTGATTTGCAATATCTTAACTGTTTCATCCAAAAATGTATTGGTAGATTGGGTACAAAATGAAGGACACTGGTATGCAATATCAAAACTGTTTGTTCCCAAAAGGGTTAAATTTTAGAAAAGGGGATGTCGGCTAGACTTGGACTGAACAGGAAAGAATGATATCATTAGATCTTAAGATAGGGTAGCATTCAGAAAGAACAAGCAATCTATGAAGCTCCATAGAATTTAAAACTATGTAAATATATTATTGTTTTGGTTTTGAAAGCAAAAAGTTTTATTGTGAGCAAAATATTAAAGGGATAAGAGAACAACGAGAGGTCTTTTATTATAGTGAGGAATATACTAGCAGGAAAAGCATTTTCAGGTTCTCTTTCCAGCTTTGTTACTAAGTAGCTGCTCAGTGACTCAACTAATGCAATTATTCAGTCTTTCAGCTTTAATTTACTGAGCATATTCTGTGCACATCAGCACTGTTCCGCAGTTGGGGATACATGGATGAACAAGATATGGGGAGTCTCCACCCTTAAGGAGTTTACATTACAGTGTGGGGACAATGTTTTAGCCTCATGTATACAGCACATCAGTCTCATGATGAGATCGAATGGGTTGGGGTGGGGATAGAAGTCAGTAACAATGTCTTTAAAGAGGGCCTTCATGTTCTGAAGTGAGACATAAATTTAGACTGGTTGATGGATTGGGTACCAGGCTGAGAGAGAAAAACAAGTCTGAATGGCCTCAGGATTTTGGGCTAGAGCAGTGGAGTACATGCAAGTGAAATTTATCTGGTTGGAAATACTATGGGAAGAGCAGGTTTGAGGGAATGTAAGAGTTTATTTTGGGGACATATTATATTTGACTTGCCTGTGATCAAAGAGCGGATATGGAGGAGGCCATTACATTTGAGGCTGGGGCTCTTGGTCTCTGCATGTGTTGAATTGGGTCATTTATGAGACCTTTCCAATTCTAATATTCTGTGATTCTATGAACTAGAAATCAAAGCAAATAAAAAGAATTGTAGATTAAAGAAAATGGGAAAGAAAATCAAATCAATTTTCAATGGAGATGAACAAAAGTGTTCATTTAGAAAGGAGGCAAAGGTAATTGGGCAAGATGGGAGGAGAAACTAAATAAAATGGAATAAGAACAAGGCAGTTCTTATCTGATATGTATACTTTTTGTTTCCATGAAAGATAAAACAAAATTTCTTAGCGATTGCTTGGTTACAAATTTCTTATTATCAAATAACATTAAAGATAATGATAGCCTGTACATGAATGGTTTTCAAAGGGCTTTAGAAAGGGCTTTTAGAGTGTATATTGAATGGAATAGTCCCAAGAATGTTCTGTATCCCAGGAGTATGTAGTTCAACAAATACATACCTAGTACATATATTTCGTGCAGTTCTTCAACCTTA
The DNA here is from genome assembly GCA_033961575.1 of Aselliscus stoliczkanus. NCBI lineage: Eukaryota > Metazoa > Chordata > Mammalia > Chiroptera > Hipposideridae > Aselliscus > Aselliscus stoliczkanus. Next base: position 76,428,314 of record CM066728.1, on the reverse strand, counting down.
TCATGGGAATCACAATCTGAATTTACTTCTGAATATGATACCTTTCCCTTACTAATCCCATAGCCACATGGGACATAAATAATTCATAAAAATGAAACAGGAAGTTGATAAAAATTAATCACAATGGTTTTATTTTAAATTTTTAATAAAGTATATTTCAATATATCAGTGACCAAGAAACTGACAGGTATGGGTTATGGGAAAGATGCCCCCAAGTGAATAGACTTATATTTCTGCCCTCTGTAGTTACCATGGCTACAAGCCCATCTGAATTGCATTAGTCACACATAGCACCAAAAAAGAACAAAAGGAAATGGAAGACTAAATGGCATCAGACTGTTATAGAAAGGAAAAAGTAATCACAGATTTTATTTTAATTTTTTTTTAAGGAACACGATTTCTCATATCAAGACCTCTGTTCTTAAGAGTCCCCCTCCTTCACTAGATGTTTCTAATCATGTCTGGAATTTTTTTAAGTAGCCCAAGACTTCAAAAATGAAAATTGGAGAGAATTGTCTTGTTACAAACAAATCAATATATCCGTGACTATGTGGTAGTTAGGACATTCAGAACATTCTGACATATTCACAGAAATTCAAACCTAGATTGTCCAAAGGGGCACAAAACATCATTCCCCATTACGAACTGATATTGTTGGTTTTATTCAAGTTGTCTTATTGTATTATTAAAATGGTGGGCTGCTGGCTTTTATTAAAAATATCAAATGGTCATTCATTCAGTTTTTTTTTTTTTTTTTTAGAGGGCACTGTCATTGGCCCTTAGATGTGGGATCCAAACCGGGGCCACTGGCATCCCAGACCAGCTCTTAACCACCGCACCACTCGGCCGGCCCTGTTCATTCAGTTTTTCAGATTCCACATATAAGTGAGATCATATAGTATTTGTCTTTCTCCGACTGACTTATTTCACTTAATATAATAGTCTCTTCACAACATTATCAATTACATTCCCAGAACTGCCCGCATATCCCTGCGGCAACATTGTAGTCACCCACCTACGCTGTCCAAAACCTTCCCCCTCTCCCTCATCCCCACCCCTCCCAGCCAGCAACCATCAGTTTTTCCTTTGGGGAGGGGGGTTGTCACTTTGTGGGGTAAAGAGTATAACTATTGCATTGTGTTGTACACCTGAAACTAATTTAAAAATATATATATATATATATATATATATATATATATATATATATATATATATAAAATGGTACTAGTTTAAGTATCAAGTTAGGTTTTTCTGCCTATTTACAAGTAAGTACTTAAAAATGAAATAAAAGCTAAGGGTAGATCCTAAGCAAAACTCACCATCTTTTGATAAAGTGCAGATGTATAAATATAAGAATCAACCTGATCCTCAAATTGAGGCCAAGATTCCCTTTTAGAATGCTTTTCAAGTTAGTAATTATTTGATTAAATGCAGTGTCTCTTACAAACTCAAACTTTATAAGCAACTCTGCTAGATTTGCTCCTCATTGAATTCTCAACATCTCACATAGGGAACAGAGATACATACCTGATGAATAACTGACACTTTCTCTCCATTTTCTTTCAATATTAGGCTCTCCTGGTCCCAAAGAAAGCACATCTGTAAATCATGCACTCCATCTAAATAATGGAGTTGAGAAATATGAGTTTGTAAGTCAGCCTGCTAGTAAACTTTCTCACTTACAAACTCTTAGGGGCAGATTTGTGCCATCTTTGCATGTCTGAAATCATCCTTCATAGCAGAAAGCAATGCCGGTCACTCTAAAAAAATCAAGTTCTGTTGGCTTGACTTCAATTTCTTCTGGACCAACACTCTTCTAGCCGTAGCCTATTAGGGCAGATGAGGATTCCACTTGTTAAGGGCAGTTTCAATCTGGAAAATGGAATCACTTTGACTTTGTAAGGACCCCTCAAGGTCATTAAGTTATATTTTAATGGTGTTGGCTGTTAATTCTATAGCTCTGTGTCAAGTGCAGGAGTTCAGCAGCCCCACCAGGCTTCCCCTGCGTCACTTCTGCAACCTGTTTCCTGCTCACCTTGGCCTCTGCGGGAACCCAGTTAAGCTTTTGGCAAGGCTCCATCCTCATGGATGCAGATGTCTCATAACAACCTCCACCCTCGCCTCCCCACCCACCCACTCACTGAGCAAAGGTGCAAAGGCAACCTCTGACTTCCCCATAGGGAGTAAGGTCTCATATAGATTGAATCTGGCACAGGCTTTAATTGGTTTTCCATAAATACTGCAGTTCTAAAATAAGAAGTAAGAGGACCCTTTTCTGACCATTGTTAAACAATTACATGCTTGGAAACAATAAAATAATAATTAGCTATGCCCCTTGATCAAGTGCTTTGCACAGCTTCTGACTCTTAGAAACCACTTTGTGAATATCTGTTGAATGAGTGAATCACTAAGACTGAGACTGTGGGATCTGAAAAGCGTGGGATGACAGGAAGCAGGGAGAAAAGGGAATAACAGAACACTACAATACCAAACAAAGCAAGAGGTATTTGAGAGGCATATATAATATACTTTATTCTTTAATACTAGGTCTTTTGAATGCCAGCAAGTATTTGAGGGTTAATTTAACTGTAAAAAAGCATTTATTGGGCCAGCCAAGTGGTGCAGTGGTTAAGAGCTGGCTTGGTACACCAGCGGCCCTGGTTCGGGCCCCATATATGAGGGCCAGTGACACTGCCCTCAAAAATAAAAATAAAAAAGCATTTATTGGGCAAAAACTACCTTATTGAGTACCCAACATTGGGTAATATAGAAACATATGGTACAGACTTTTCTTACAAGGAATTTATAATCTAGGTGAAAAGGGAAAACTAAACAAATGAAATAATTAGAGGTAAGTGCATTCTATAACACATGTAAAACCTAGAGGAGTCAAAAAACAATGATGAAAGACTTGCTGAGGGGAAACATACCTGTCATTAAATGGTAATTCAGTATCCTGACATTACACACACATGTGACTTAATTGTTAGGAGAAAATTGTTTTGGAAATAGAGAAATAATTTAAATATTGCATTCAGTTGTCCATTCCACCCAATAAGCACACGAGGGGTGGTAACCTCTTGCAGTCGGTGTCATTCATTCCCTCTTGCTTTAATGCAAATTCAGTGCTTACAACTTTTCCATTACTGATCTAAAGGAACTTCCAAGAGTAGTTTGAATATTGTAATTAGTACCTTTAAAACCATAGTTTACATATTCCCCAGGCTTACTCATACTATTTAGGCTATTCTAATAGTCGGAACACTGCATTTTCTCCTTTTTAATCAGCTAACTGCATAAAAGAATAAAAGGGAAGTGATTGGTATAGCAATTAGTTGATTGTTATTTGATTGATTCTGTCATTCATTTATTTTCTTTTTTAACAGCATAGTGGTTTATATAACTTATGAAGCGATCCCCTTTATAAATCTAGTATCCACCATGCACCATACATGCATTCATTTTCAAGCAAACAGCAAACACCTATCAAGTTTCAACTTGTGCAGATTACACTAGGATTTGGGTTTGTTTTATATTGATACTAGAATGAGAATTTTCTGTGGGTATTTATCCTAAAAGGGTACTTAGTATATACTAACATAATAAAAACATGTTTCCTTAATATTTTTAACTTTGACTTAATATTTGGAAAACTAGAGGCTTACTTTTTAGCCTCACTAGAGTCAAGGCCTAGGATACTGACAGATAGAGATCATTTTTAATATCTCTGTGCTGAAAGTCTGGCTTTATTTCTAGCTAAGATTGGGAAAATATTTTATTTATATTCACAGTAAAAGGTGTCCAGTAATTCAGATGCACAGTAGAGGAAATTTCCTTTGCTTTGAAGCATGTGGCTGTGTTGATTGCCAGGGTTTGCAAGCCGTAGGGGACTCACCAGTGTCTTGCACAGGCATCGCACTACCTCTCATTATCCCTCCAATGGGAAACCAACAGGCATTGCTACTGACTAATGGGTGAAAGCAACACACAGAAAATCTGAGGAAGAGACAACCCGGTTCCATTTCTGATACTATCCATTTACTTCATGTCTCTCTTAAGACCATTTGAAAATAGCATTTGGCCACCTTTGAGGGAGTCTAATGCTATAGAACGCTATGAATGTAAAGGCCAAAACGTTATCAAGTTTGTTTTAGATTTTGTTTTTTTCTGGTAAGTAATCTTTTTGCACATATTATCATAAAGATAACTCTGTTACTTTTTCTTCTCCAGAAATCCTGAAACTTAACTGATTCCCTCAGGATAGACTGAAATATTGCGAAGGCATATTTGCCTATAAGAGTATAAGTTTGTTCACAATTTAGTGAGAGAAGTTATGGTGGGGGATCTATAAAGAAGTGAATGATGTATTAGGATTCTGTGCTGAGATATTCTGTAAAACCTCACTGTTACTCTATTGAGAATAGCGTCATTTTTCTCGTGGCTCAAAAGGGAAGCAAATGATTTTCTTGCAGATATTTATATTAGGGTATAAAATGACAGTTTACATTTGCAACAGTTTAAATTTGAAAACATAATTCAACAATAGGAAAAAAATAAAATGCCAATTTGTTTTTAATAAAATGCACCATAATTTCAAGAGGTTTTCTCTTGTCCTATCAAAAAAAAGGAGATGTGTGATTTCTGGAGCTGTGAGTGTTTAGGTTAAGTGCTCCTGCAGATCAGAAATATGCTTCAGAAAATGAATTTTAATAATTTTTACATAAACTCATAAAAGACAAATAACATACTCTGCATAAAACTACCCATTCTTACAGCAAACTAATTTCAATTCCAGGAGGGAAAAAAAGCAATATATTTTGCAAAGCAAAGAACTTATGAATAAATGAAACCCATAACCACACCAGCATATTGTTAAGTTTAAGGCCCAAATATAATACAACAGCAAAACTGATGAAGGGAAGGCTGGGCTTAATGAGTTTTTTATTATAAAGGATTTGTATGTGCGTTAAATCAGAAGTAAATACATACACAAGTCACAGTGCATGAATCTTCTGAATGGATTGTGTGACATTCTTTATCTTTCAGAGTTTTAATCAGATTTCTAAGATATACCATGGTGGTGGCAATATTTTAGTAGATTTAAAGAAGACTCAGTTCCCCTAAATGAACAAGTTCAGGCATAATAAGAATAAGAAAGTTTGTTCCTGTCTCACTAAATAATGCATCTGGGAAAGGGAGGTTGAGAGAGGCTGGGAGATTGAGCATTGTTCTATTTCTTTTTAAACAGAATCAGAACTTTGAAATTAAGGTGAAAAGTAATGTGAGCCAGACAGCATTTATAATCTACCTCAGCAGATTTCTGCTAAGAACATCTGCCTTAAACTAGGGTTAGACTAAGATTGATTGTCACTCTTCCGAAAGGAATTCCTGTTTCCTTTTCTTACACACACACACACACACACACACACACACACACACACACACACACAATTTATTTATTTATCTGGCAATCTGGAGAGAACCCAAAGAAATCTGGGAAACTAAAGAGTGAAATCCCATCCTACCCTTGTCACTCACCATCTTCCTTAGCAGAAAGGAAATGTATTTTAGGTTTCATTGAAATTATAAACAATACTATGCCTACAGCTGTGTTTCAAAGGTCTGATGTCAATAGTACTAAATACATGTTTTCATCTTGGGCAAGCTTACCAAAAACATACAAAGCCAGATTTTAAGATTCTATTGAAAACAACCCACAGAAAATATTTCTGTCCTCTTTGTCGCTACATTACATGTGTTAATTATTAGTGATTGCAAACATATTTATTTATTAGGAATTAACCATCTTTGTGGGCCTGGCAAAATAAGCTTTTGGGAGCCAGAACTTCGAATTTGAACACAATTTTACATTTTTAGTTGATGTTTTTAGATGCGTTACTGTCACTCTTCAAGTTTTGTAAAGTCTGTATTCTGCTAATAAGAAAGAGAAATACAAGCAAGAAAAATATGAAAATTTATCATGCCAGTTATTTATTAATATACTGAAACTGAATCATTTTTTCCTTAAATAAATGCTTTAATTAATTCCACAAGATAGATAGGGACAGCTATGTCTCCAATTGGGGATGAACCAGTCTATTCATGGGATAGATGGAGGCCAAAAAGAATGACTCATGATGCTTGGTTCAGTGTCTCACCTCCCCATTGTGTGACGTTAGTTATCCTAGTAACTATGCTATGTTACAAGGTAAACTTTTCTCAGAAAGAGCTTGGCTATATATCAAACGTCTTTAAATGATTTATATGGGTTGCTTCAGTGATCTCATGTCCAGAAAATATTTAAAAAGTAAACAAAGCTATTCATCAGACTATTAGTTCAATGAGTGAAAAATTGAAGACATAAATTTCTGGCAATAAAAAAATGACCAAATAAATTGTGGAATAGTCATACTCTGGAATTCACTGCAACCATTAAATTTACATTTTAATAAAATATTTAATCATGTAAATGGCAAAAGTGTATGTTAAGTGAAAACATTCAGAAATATGTTAATCTTAGTATGAAAGGAAATAGATAGGCATATATATATGATTCTAATAGTATTAAAGGATATATATATATATATATATATATACACACATACATATATATTATTTATTTTATATATAACATAAATAGAAGAGAAACAAGCAAGCACAATAATGGTTATTTTTATTTTTCAGTGGCCAAAATCATGGATTTTACCTTATTCTTTAAACTATCATGCTCTTTCCAAAATTTTTCTCAATAAAATTTTTTATAATTGTGTATAAAGGGATTTTATTCTTATTTTTATTTTTAAAATAACCTCCATTGACCTTATGTGAAGCCCTGTTCCTTATAAAATTACTAGAAAATAATGGAAGCCCTCAAAACCTCTTAATATTATATCTATGAAAACAGTTCAGTAAAATTGATGTATTGCCATAATAAAATACATCTACATTAATGAAAATTCCAAGAGATAGGACAGGAAATCTTCCAGAATTTGGAAATTTGGAAGCATAGTTATAAATATTGTGTTTCTGGTTTTGAATAACTTCTGCTTACTCTTGGTATGGTAACCTTACTCAAAAATGGAGGTTAAAGAGGAATTAGCAGCTGATAGATACTTTCTTTCAAATAAAAGAATGTAAAAAAAAACAGGAAACTATAAAAGAATGGAAAATTGATTCAAATAACTTATTTAAAGTTAAATTTTCAAAGTTTATTATTTACAATCATTTGTATAATATGTAATACTAAGAGAAAGTGACCTATAGTAAAAAAAAAAAATTAAAAAGATGTGTTATTACTTCCAAGTATACAATAAAGGTTAGAATTTAATTAAAGTAGCTTTCTTGAAATGTTTAAATGTATTGGGTTGTCGGAAAAGTCATGTCATATTTCTTCTGTTTTTCTTTGTAAAAATGCGTCATGACTTTTCCTACAACCCAATATTTAGAACGCAATTAAAATTACAAATGTCACCCTCAAGAAGCTAATATGCAAGATAGACTGAAAGTATTATTTTCTTCAGAGAATTAAGCATGTCTCATTGTAGCTTCATGTGAATTATTGCTTAAGGAACTTCTTCTTTCACGTAAAAAATATAAAACATTTACAATTAGGAGGAGAATTATAATATTTTGCTAAATTACACCTATAACCACTTCTCCCCCACAAAAGGATAGAGGTAACTTTAAAAATCCACAAATCTTGTCACGTAACACAATTTTAAAAGGTTTTGCAATAAAATTTTCAAGGCTTTAGAATACCCAATTAAATGTTTATTGCGCTAGATAGCCCCTAGATTTTTTTTAAATTTTAGAGGAGAAATAATTTTTTAGCTTTTTCACAAACAATTCTGTGGGATTGCATGGACCACAAGTGTTATAAACAAATGCAAATCACTTTTATAACTGTGCATATGGCCCAACAAACCTGATATTAAATGGTTTCTGAAAAATGAGATTACAGAAGCAATAGGTAATATTTTAAAGAACAATATAAATTAGTCATTCAAAATATTTCCCCAATACCAAGGAAATTATTAGGCAAGATAGACAGGAAGAGAGCCAATCTACATGTATAATTCTTCTCTTGTTCTGATGTTTCCTTGAGCAATGTCAAGATTATTATTTTTTAATTATTAGTTTATATTATTTATTTTTATATGTGGACAGTTCATTTGAAAGATGAAGCAAAATAAATGCAAACATGTTGCTTTTTTTTTAGTAACACGAGAATAAATTAGGTGGAATTGCTGAAAAATACTTTGAGGCTATAGGTGATGACATTGAAGTCAATCATTTAACCGTTTTCTGAATCCAGATTATATATCTGTAAAATACAGTGAGGCAGGGGTTGATCAAATGCTTCCTAGGATCCTTTTTTGTAAAGAAAAAGGCAAACAGACCCACACAATTACAACGGTTTAAAAAAATACCCTGCTGAATTAGTCTTTTTATTGGAGCCAGTTATTTAAAAATTGGATATTTAAGTGATTCCATATGTTTATTGATAAAAAGAATTAATGTTTTATCATTAAGAGTTATTATATAAATTTATGACAGATCACTAAAATTCATTTTTAACTCCTTGGCCTCAACTAGTCAACTTGTCTTATAGGCTATAAGATTACTTTTCATACAATTAAAATAATTATCTAGAAACATTTAAAATGTCATAATATTCAAAGTATGCTCTTGAAATAAAACAGCAAAAGACCCTAGTATCAAGATGTTTTCCCCTTTCAAATAGCCCTTCCTGTTTTTTGTGACCTGAGAGACCCTGTTCCACCCTCTTTCTTTATCTTAAGAAAAAATTCCAGATATCTTCATGATGGAGGGAATGCCCAGTAAGAATTTAGCCATCATTTTCTTGTGTCATTGGTAGAGCTGAGAATCATTCAGTGGGTTTTGCACTATTGTATTTGTAAGAATCTTGTTTGAAGTCAGCTCTTAAAATGACACTTAGGAAAGAATATGAAGTTCCTTAAGAATTCTTTGGAGGCCTAGAGAACCAGTTAGGAGCTATACATTCAGAAACCATGCCTGAAACATATTACAGAACTGCCCCAGTGAGGAGTCCCAGCATTTCCCCCAATACCATGGCCTTCAGTCATTGGATACTTTCACTCTATCTCTTGCACTGTTATCTCTGAAACCTGAAAGCATCTGACACCGTCTAAGCTAAAGTACATCCCACATGGCTTTTGCATCCCAGTGCCTCTAACATCCTGTTCAATGATTGGCATAGATTTGTTGGCTACAGCACTCACTCCCTAGTCTCAATAAAAGGGCAACATCAACATTATGGCTTCAACAGTGAGGAGTAAGGACTTACAAAATGAAGAGTTTTTTCTGGGAGACTGAAGAGTAACCAGGGATTCTGCTTTCAATGTGATCAATGGCTAGGAGCTTCAAGGGACCCTCCCATTGCAACCACTAGATCGTGTACAGGACATACTCTCTGAGATAGTTGGTGTCTTGCAATACATAAGAGAGGTTTACAGGAAACCCTTACCTGCCCAGAACAAACAAATTAATGTGAGTGGGACCCAGAGTGGCTGAGGACTGCTCCTGGGTGCTCAAAATCAGGACTTCGGAGTCAGTAAAACTGAGATCAAGCATCTAGGAGCCAAAGGTGGGAGACTCAAAGCGAAACATGCACAGGCAGGATGCTGAAGCCAGGGAGGTGGATAGCTGGAACAGCTGGGAGCCCGGGTAGCAGGACCAGCAGGCATTTTAGAGGGTATGGGGTTGCCCTGGGGTGGATCCTTATAGCAGTACTGCTGTGGGGATAATGAATCTTCAAACAGCTAGGAGCTGGAGAATTAGAACTTGGCACTCCTGCTCTAAACCAAAATTTGGAAGAGGTGTACCACTAGCTACCTGCAAAAATCGGAAGGAAACCCCCTCAAGTTATCCATAAGAACTACAGCAAAATAAGATCAGTAAGTTGACACAGATAATCAGAACCACTAGAAGCAAGCCACTATGAATGAGTTAGCAGAGAGAGGAAACATCAGATACGTGCAGCCTGTGAGGCCTGAAGGTGTAGGAATTGGCAGACACAGATTTTAGGATGGCTATATATATGATACAGTAGGAGAAAAAAAAATTCAATTAAAAAAATGGGAAATAAACTTTCGAAGTAAACACACCAAAAAAGCTGAAGTGTTCCAAAAGTCCATTATTTTTCAGGGTGGGAGTGCCAAAATGTTTAATTTCTATTTCTTAAGTTAAATAAGTATAGAAAAAAGTAATGGTAATGGCTAAAAGAGTAGAAACACATTATATAAATTCCAGACCAGTAAAGAAAAAAACAAAAACAAAAAACAACTTTTTTTTTAAGAAGCCAAGAAAGGACAATAAAGAAATTTAGAAAGGTAGAAAAAACTCCAGATTTTTCAATAATCTCAATAATTATGCATAAAACGACCAATTATATAAACATATATAAATACAACATAAATAAACATAACATGTAAACAAAATCAATTAAATGATTATTAGATAGCATTACTTTTAATCCAGTTAAATGTTGCTTATAGGAAATAACCCTAAAAAAATAAAGAAACTAATGGGACAAAATGTAAATATAAAAAAGATACATAAGGCAAACAATAACCAAATGTAAGTTGGAGTAGTTATATTATTCATAAACCAACTATCTTTTACGAATAAGGAGAACCATTGGGATATAGAAGGTGGCTATGCAATGATAAAAGGTTTAATTCACTGGCAAGATATGACAAATTTAAACAAGTATAGCTATAACAAACCAGCCTTAAAGTATGGGTCGCAAAAAAAATGTTAAAACTGCATAAAATTTTGACATCTCAATGGACATAATGAGAAATTGCCAAGCAGTTCTATCAGCTATTATTGATAGCAAGCAGACAAAAAAAAAATCAATAATAATGAAGAATAGAATGTATCAACACACTTGATCTAACAGCTTTATGTAGAAATCAGCATCCATTAGTTATAAAATATTTGTTCTGTTCAAGGACATGTAGAACTTTTTTTTTTTTTTTTGAGGGTAGTGTTACCAGCCCTCATATGTGGGACCCGAACCGGGGCTGCTGGCGTCTCAAGCCAGCGCTTAACTTACACACCACTCGGCTGGCCCATAGAACATTTTTAAAACTGACTTTGGACAAGGCCATGAAGCAAGTCTCAACACATTTCAATGAATAGGTGTCACACAGAACAACTTCTCTGATGAAATGCAATTAAAGAGAAGTAATAATAAAAAGGCAAATTAAAAATTCTCCACAAACTGAGAAGTTAGGTAACACATTTGTATTTAATCCATGGTTCATAGAAGAAATGTTAGTGGGTATTAAAAATAAAAACATAAGAGCCTAGAACTGAAAGGCAACAAAACGTCTGTATGTTAAAACTTGCGGGAAACAGTAATAGCAGTGTTTTCAGGTCTGTTTAGCTCTAGATGATTATATTACAAAAGAAAACAGATTGAAAAGTTATGTGTTTTTTCAAAATAAATTTTATAAAAAGAATAGCAGAATGAACTCAAAGGCAGCAGGAAGAAGATATAACATAGATAAGAGCAGGTGTCAATGAAGTAGAATATGAAGGCACACTCAAGCATCAATGAGCGAAATTTAGTTTGAAATAAACTTCATGTGAGATTGATCCAAAAGGGAAGGAGAGATACATAGATAGAGATAAAAACCACTACTAAATAATACACTAGGTGATAAGGCGGATATGACAAAAGATGAGGCCAAGATTAAAATATATGAGAATATCATCAATAATTGCACACCAATAAATTATAAAATTTAATAACAAACAGTATGTGAAAATTACAACTCATCAAGAGAACCTCAAGAAGAATGAAAAGTCTGAATATTCCTACAGCTGGGAGGAATTCCTGGCTGATTGCACACAGTCAGTGTAACTTTGATACACTAAGGACAAAATGAGAAAGAAACGTTATAGTACCCAGTTTCTCATGAATATATGTGCAAAAATCCTAAACAAAATATTTACCCCCCAAATCCAATAATATATAAAAAGATAATATGTAATATCCAGATTGTGGTTATTCTATGAATAAAAGATAGTTTTTAGAAAATCTATAATAAATATTATTCAAACTATTAACAGATTAAAGGAAAAATGTGACCATCTAAATAATTGGAGAAAGAATGATTTTACAAAGTTCAAACCTATTCTTAATTACAAAGGTAGTAAGCCCAGAGAATTTTGTTAACCTGATAATGAACATCTACATATATCTACAGAAAACTTAGAATAAACATCATTTTTAAAATGAAAATATCAGAAGCATTCCCTTTAAAATCATAAACAAAAATGAAAATGCCCACTACTGTCATTTACATTCAACAATTTATAGGAAGTTCTAGCCAGTCCAGGAAGACCAGAAAAATAAATGTTATAATTATCTGTGTACAAATCCATAGGTAAATTAATACAATATTATTATAAATATTATAAATGAGAAAGTTTATTAAGGAGACAAGGCATAGGAACAATTTTTAAAACCTTACGTCAATTGCATTTCTGTGCGCCAATAATAAACAACTGGAAAATATCATTTGAAAAATATGATTTATAAAGACTAAAATTACAAATATATAAAATTTATAAATAAAATCTGACAAAAGTTATGAAATATCTATGTGCAGAAAATTATATTGATTTTTCCCTGAGTGGTGTTATGAAGACATAAGAAGATGAAACAATAGTTCCTATTCACAGTTAAAGGGACTTAAATGAATAAAGATTTTAATGTTCTCCAAATTGATTTATGAAATCAATGCAATCTAATCAAAATCACACTTTTTTTGGTGGAACTTGATAAACTGATTTCTTTTTGTATTGAAATGCAAAAGACTCAGATTAGCTAAGACACCCTCAAAGGAGGAGGAAGAAGACAAATTACTATTCCAGTTAAACAAGACTTATGAGGCATAGTGATTAAGACTTTGTGGTACTGGTGCGGGTACAGACAGACTGAACAATGGAACAGAGCAGGACACCCACAGAACCATGATCATATATAACTTTGATATGAAAAAAATTCCCTAACAGATTTTAAGGAAAAGAGAAACGATAATAAATGAAGCTATAAAATTTTCTTTACTTTTATAATATAATACACAAAATGATTTCCTGATGGACTATAAATTTAGATATCAAATGCAACACTTTCAAAATTTTTAGGAGAAAATTTCTGGATGTGGAGTAGGAAATTACTTTTTTTAAAAAACAAGACAAACATATTAACAATAGAAAGAAAGATTGATAAGTATGAATTCGGTAAAGTAAAAACCTGTTTACTGAAAAATAAATTTAGAGTTATAATGCAAGCATAAACTAAAAGTTATTAGCAACATACTGATCAATTGATCAGTAACATGAATATTTAACTCATACATTTCAATAAGAAAAATGCTAACTACTTAATACAAAAATAGGCGAAAGACATTAAGTAATAGCTTTCTATGTAAGTCAGCATACATGTATAATTGTGTTCAACCTCAATAATAATCAAACCAAATACCACTTTTTTTTTTAAAGATTTTATTGGGGAATTGGGGGAGGGGAACAGCATTGGGGAACCAGGGAAGGGGTTACAGACAAGTTGCTGTACTTTTGTTCTTCAGTCTAGTTGTAGAGGACTTTGCTTTACTGGCCCATGTTGGTATCATTGCACTCTTTTTGGGTAAGGCAGATCGATCGCCAGCCTCTGGACAGCCACTTACAGCGGCTCTTGGCAACTCACACTGGCTGCCAGCCACTCACACTGGCTGCTGGCCACTCACTGTAGCCTGTGGCAGCCAACTGCAGCAGGGGCTGCAGCTATGCCATCCCTGGGGATTCACAGCAGCTCAGCTCCAGATGGAGCTGTTGTTCACCATCTCAGCTGTAGAGGGCAGTGTCACTGACCCTCATATGTGGGATCCGAACTGGGCCACTGGCATCCCAAGCCAGCTCTTAACCAATGTGCCACTCGGTTGGCCCGCAGATACCACTTTGACATACTATTTTGCATTCATTAAAGTGACAAAAATTATGAAGTCTGTTCGTTTCAAATGTTGGACAGGAGGTAGAATAAGAGGATCTGATATACTTTGCTAGTGGGAGTGAAAATTGGTGCATTCACTTTGAAAAACAATTTGACTTATCTTACAAAGTTGACACTTTCCATATTATATTACTGGGCATATTCACTCTTAAGTATATTCTACAAAGAAACTGTATAGAGTGTTTATAGAAACACTTTGTAAAAGCAAAACCTAAAAAATAAAGAACCGGTATGGCCACCAGCAGGAATATGGATAAAGCATAACACAATGGAATGTTATGCACACATGACAGTGTTTATAGCCTTAGGTACAACACAGTTAAACTTTAAAAACAAATTGTATAAGAAAAGCAATTCTAGAAGACACACAAGATACTATATTTATTAGATTCAAAATAAGTAAAATACAACCATATACATTTTTTAGGTATGTATATGCATGCAATGTGTGAGAGTATGTGACAAAACTACACACATACAAAACATATGTAAGTTTATACATATATGTGTGTTAGTACATATATACATACATATAGTTTTTTTAAGCAATGCCAAATACAAAATTCAGGGCAATAGTTGCCTATAATGGGAAGACAGAAAAAAATATATATAATAGAAGTACATAGTCAGGAGTATGTTTGAGTGCTGGATTCATGCATATTAATTATATGGTTAAATAAGAAACAAATGTGGTAAGTAAAATAAAAGAAAGCCATGTCTGGACAAATGATGATAGTGTTTTATGAACCAAAGACTCTGATTAACCTAATTATGTGCCTCTCCTTTAAAAAAAAAAAAAGAAAAAGCCAAAGTCATGGGCACACATACCAAAAACAAGCAGTCGAAAGAAAAGATAGCAGAAGATATAAGCAGGAGACATTAATTTGGCTAGCACTTCATGATAGTCAACTAAATAAGCATGGCATCGTACTGTTGCCTCTTGCTGGTTCTTCTAGTTAGGAGATATGACAGCTGGGCTCACTGCTCCTATGGCTGCTGCCAAATTTCCTGATCAGGGGCAGGTATGTGTTTAGCTTTGTGATGCAGCACCTCCCCATCGCCAAAACTGAAGGCTTGGAAGCAAAGAGTCTCACACAGATACTCATCCATTCCTGTGGGTTTGAGCTCCACCTTGACCTTGCAGGCTCCACCTTGACCTTGCTCCCCCAACTTCATGTCCCTCTGCCCCTCTCTGCTGCCTGCCCTCTGGCCATCAGTCTTCAGCACCAGACGCAGCTTCCATGGACTGTCAAACCAGCTCCTCCCACTGCATTGCATCAAACCCCTGAGATAAACCCCTTACTATATGCACCTTCCAGGTCTCCTGCTTCTCTGATTGAACCTTGAGTGGCACAGACGACAATCAAGAAGACATGCTTTCCATCATGTGTTCACCAACCTCAAACTCCGTTTGGAGGTAACCTGGTACAGCAAGCTTTGCAGTGAAGTTGATTGGCAGTCAAACTCCAAGTCCCTTATTTATACCTGGGCTTGTACCTTCATTTCTCTGAGCATCAGTATCTCCATGTGTAACGTTCTGGTGATAACCCCTGCTTTCTAAGATTAATGAGAGAATCAACTTAAATCCTGTAGGTCAAGCCCTGATCCCAGAACTTGGTTATCTTCCTCTATTTCCAACCAGGGCTATGCAGCCCTTAAAAAATAGTTGGGTGACTGAATTCATGCAGCTGATCCTTCTTGGGCCTTTTACATAATTAATTTACTGTTTCATCATTCGTATGCAAGAGTCTTTCTACATATTTCACATGACTAAAGGGAAGAGATTTATTCATTTTTAAGCATATTAGAATATATATATATTTCAAATTTAGGTCTCGATGGACTCCAGACTTGCTCTCCATGATGATTTCTGCATTAATGCAGAAGTTCAACAAGAGTTCATTTTCTCATGAGTATAAATAAGGTAAATTCTAAGAATGCAGAAAGCACAAAATGAAGGAAAAGTGGCAAACCTGGCAAAAATTAAAATGCATTTTTTGCATTCTAGAGCAGTGAGCTAAGTGATTCTATGTGTGTTTGTGTTTTGTTATTTTACTAAAAATCCTTTTGGGATGTGTAATATCTATATCCAAAAATTCTCGCTTCCATATTAAAGCTGCTGCTTAGTAAGTTAGGTGCTGAAAGAAACAAAGAAACTCTTTCCAACTGTTAGGAGGTCATACAATGCCCTCTTAGAATAATATGACACCATGTTACTCAGATTTGAAGCCATTTCCCATATAGTGTGTTAAAACAGCACAATACAAGAGGCACAAATTACATAGAAAATGTCCCCCCACCGCCACCCACCCACCTACCCTTTGATCAGTGGATATTTTTCCTTAAGAAAAATAAGTTTTTCACAGGGTAATATCAATCTCACTGAGAAAGATGAGCTACTCTTAGAAATAGCTCAATGGCATCCAGAAATATTTGAGCCTGTGGCTTTGCCCTGGCTTTGAATGATCCTCAAGTACAGATGAAATATGAAGTCAAAGTCTCATTTGTTAGCAGAGTTAATCAGGCTGAAATAGCACTGAGCTCTGCCTCATTGGCCCCTCCTCCCTCCCCAGGTCTCCTCCATACCAGGAGGGCTCTTGAGGGAGATTTGCATACTCTTGGAAGGCTCCAGAAAGTACCTTTGAAAAGCCCCTTTAAAGATGAAGGTAGTATGGTAGGTGCTGGGCTGAAGAGACCAGAGACCTGGATATTTTGATTCTGCCTACTACTTACAGGATAACCCTAGGTAAGCCACTTAAAGTACCTGGACATTTTTTTCTTGTGGTTAATACATTTGACCTCTCAGGCTTATCTTCCTGGCCAAATTAAGAAATGCAGGAGGAAGCACTTGTAAAGCTTAAAATGGAATGTAAGTTCTTTGCACCTGTTTTTTATCAAGTCCTCAGGTGATAAGCATTCTTCACAGTTAGTTCTTCCACCCTTACCTCATTGTTTTTGCCTACATCATATTCTCTCTGGTAATTTCAACAGCACTTAGGCTTAAAATATCACCTCAAGTCATATGATTCTCAGGCTTCTGTCTGTACCTCCAAATCCTTTTTCAAATTCTGTGTCAGAACTTCCAACTGTTTCATAGGCAACATACATTGCCAACCTCAAAAATTCAGCTCGTTTAAAATATCTCTACTTTTTCCTCAGTCTCCCCTTTTCTTTTTAATTTCCCTTTTCTTCATTGTACATTGTTCCAACCACAGAGACTAAAGTATCCCAGAAATATTTTGGCCTCTTTTTTTCCCTAGACCCAAGTGCCCACATGCAGCTGCATATTTGGTTATTTCTCCTTTCACACAGTCCTCCTTTTTAAATCCATAGTGTTCATTCCATCCACTGTTTCATCCAGGCACTCTGCATCCTGCCTGAGTCACTGCAATAACTTCCTAATTGATGTCCCCATCCAGAATATCCTTGATTTAGTAAATCCTACATGCCATCCCAAGTAATTCTGTATAAAGTACAGCATATATCATGTTGCTCATTTGCCTGAAGAATACAGTATTATATTTCTTAGTGTTGCTCCTTTGTCTCTCTGAGGCACCTGTATATGTAAGCTTAAATAAATAAGCAGTAATTGTTACACACCACTTACTAATTTCTCTGTTAGAGCTGACAGCTTCTGTCACTGCCGTCTTATGCTATAAAGAACAGCAGTCAAATCTGTCCATAAATTATGCCTAGTTAACCTGATGAACTTTAAATTCTACTACTTTTCCTCAAATGTCCTCTTTGCCTGTACTATTATTTATTTTTAAAAAATTTCCATCAACTGTCCATGTGGTTTGTCCCTGCCATTCCTTGTAGCTGAAATGCTAGTATTGGCAAATTTCATGGGTGATATCCACCTTGTGTTTGGAATGGAATATGCCTCCAAGTCCAAACCTGAAGCTGAAGCATACACTTGTGTATGGATCAACTACTGTGGCACAGGATCTGATTTATGGGAAGGGAATTGAAGATACATAAAGATTACATCACTTCAGTGTGTTTTAATGCAAGTAAAATAGCCTAATTATAATTATTGGCTTGATGTATCTTAGAATTTATATAATAAAGACAACTCATTTCTAAATTCCTTCCCAGAAATAATAACCTTTATTAGTATATAAAACTAATTCTTTAAAGATGCTAAAGCAATGCATCAACATATTACATTATAAGTACAGGCATCCATAGAAGATTACACAAAGGCTATTCAGGAATGAACTGACCACATACACCCTAACTGAAGAATCAATTAGTCTATGTCTAAATGGCAACAAGCATATCTAGTTTCTTTCATATTTTAGTGATGGCCAGAAACAGAAATATTGTGGAAGATGTTAAGTGACAACTTCCCTGCTTTGTGGACAGGAAGCTACACCCTCCGTTAGCCATCCT